>JAUMJK010000058.1:0-1315498 GCA_033558105.1 Coccyzus lansbergi | reverse complement strand
TTTCTTTCTTTCTTTCTTATTTTATTGTAGAAATATTGACTAATCTTTTCCAGATTGTACATTTCTGATTGGTGTTTATCACACCCTGGCATATTGCATGTGTTGTAATAAGAAATTGTGGGTACCAAATGGGATCTGACTTGTCCTGAATGTAAGGTCCAGGACAACAAGGAAAGATCAACCTATGCAGTGCAAGTGATTTGTGGTTAGAGAGCCAGAACGCAGAACCCATAAGATAGGAGGCTGGCAGAGTGGCTGTGCTTTAAAGAAGAACTAGCTGTGATATATTTTAGATCACTAAGATCTTAGATCATAAGGGGATCAGTGGTCCACTGAGTGGTGGACAAACCTATAAACCCTGATAAAAGCTTTTTGATAATCAGTGGTGACTGATATGTAAGCTCAATTATGGGAAAAGTGGCCACAAGACCTTGTTGTAATTAACGTTGTTCTTGAGGTAAGAGGAGAACTGGGAGAAGTAATATGTGGAGATACATTTTCCAGTTTGCAAAATCACCTGGAGCAGCAAGAGAATGTGGCATGAGAATGGGATTCGGAATTAAGAAATAATCGATGTGCATACTGTAGAGGAATCGGAGCTCGGTGTTGTAGCTGAGCTTGAATGACTAAGGAAATTACCCTGGGGGATCCACTGGTTAAAATAGAGCTGGGGAATACAAGTGAAAAGGTTATGTTCTTGACAGAGACAGGAACCTCTGTGTAAACCAGCAACTGATTCATGAAGATAAAAATAAAATATTGTGATTGTAATAGGAGCTACTGGCCAAACTGAAAAAGCATTCTTTGTGCAGTCTGCTAAATATGAATTGGAAAACAAGAGGGTACACATGAATTTGTTTGCTAGGAGCCCCTAGACCTTAATGAGAGGAGATTTACTAAAGCAGTTAGAGACAGAAAAAATATTTCAGGTAGGAGGTACAAAATTTAAAGTAAGAGATCATCAACTAATCAAAGTATTGAGTTTGTCTTTAAAACAGGTGGAAAAAACCACCAGTAACAGCAGAGATTTTGGAATGGGTTTATCCAGGCATGTTGGTTTCTGAGATATCTGGAAGGCTAGAAATGTGGAGCATGAGAAGGTAAATTTGGCCTGTGTCATATAATACCTTCTGTGATTAGGAGATTGCAAGGGGATAAAAATGATTATTGACAATTTCTTTTTTTACAATATGGGTTATTAAAAGAATGCAAAGCAGAATATAATGCTCCAATATTTCCTGTAAAGAAACTAGATAGAAACTATAGGTTACTGCAAGATTTAAGGGCCATAAATAAAATTGTAAGAAGAACTACATCCAGTGGTGGCACTTACCAACCAATTAAAAGATCAATTGTGGTTTACCACACTGGATTTGAAGGATGCCTTCTTCTGCTTGATGTTGGCTGAAGAAAGCAAAAAGGTGACTTGCCTTTCATAGAATGGGAAAACCCTGAAACTGGTAGTAAACCACAACTAACATGAACAGTATTGCCTCAAAGTATTAGGAACAGCTGAACTACTTTTGAGAACAAATACATGGAGCAGAAAGCCTAAAGCTGTTGGAAGCTGTAAATCTTCCGGAAGAAGTGGCTATCACACACTACAAAGGTCACCAGAGAGGTAATACTGGCTGGAAAATTGGAAACAAATTGGCAGGAGATTTTGAGGCCAGGATGGCTGTAGAAAAATGAAGAAGTAATATCTGCTTTGATTCCAGACGGTAAACTTCAAATCCCTGATTCTGATTTAAAATTGGAAAAAATATTCAAGGGAAGATAGAAACTTGATTATAAATATGGCAGGAAGAGAAGTTGATAATTGGTGATTTTATGTTCCATATGGACAAATAATAATACCATCAGGAGTGCTATGGAAATTGGTCTTAGAGGAGTTACAAATAAAACAACAAAAAAACCCCAAAGAAAACCAAAACAGAACAAACCCTTTGGGGTGTAAATAATAGGAATGCAAATAGATCTCTCTGAACTCCCAATAAAAATGGGGGCTGCTCTGCTATTAATTAGCACTAACAGATACTTTATTAGGTTGGCTAGAAACTTTTCCTTGCAGGACTAGTAAAGTGGAAGTCACAAGAGTATTGCTGAATGAAATTATACCTTGTTTGGAGTGTCTGCAGTAATATTGCCAGGTAGTGGTACACATTTATGCTAAAGTGGTAAAAAGATCAGTGAAATTTTAAGAATTGATTGGCAGTTACATTCTCCATACTGACCACAGGCCAGAGACCAGATGGAGAAAATGAATCATTGGATTGTTGCTGATAAAACAGCAATCAGCTAAAATTTGTCAAGAAGCCGATCTATATTGACATCAAACACTTCCTTTGGCCTTACATTCTTTTATACCTGGGCATGAGTTTTTCTGTTAAAGATTTTACAGGAAAACCACCAAGAGAACAGTGGAATGGACCATATGAAGTACTGCTAATAGCCTTCTCAGCAATCAAGATGGAAGAACTTGGATCAAGTGAAGAAAATCACCTACCAGTCAGTGTACAACAGAACGTTTAACACCTTTCAAAACTAAGGCTAACTAAAGTGAACTGTAAAAATAAAAAAAAGTTAATATTATTGTTAATGTGTCCATTAAGAGAAGTTTTATTTTCCCAAAGGTTGGATGCCTCTGTAAACATCTAGAGAAAACTTGCTTGTATAATACACAATAGTATGGCCTTTTGTTTAAATCATTTTTCCAGTATTCCATGTGTTTTTGGAAACCCCGCAAACATTCAAACCTTTGGAAACTATACGTGGTTGTCAAAACTGTCATATAAATCTGAAACTATGCTGGCTTCCTCTTAACACCAGTAGTAACTATGCCCATGAATTATAATAATTTAAAGAGATGTATTTGTATACTCTGAGCCTTGGAGGTCTCAAATCTTGAAAATTATTATCTGTTATTAAGATACCATAAATGATTTTTCTGATTTTGAGGGCATGAGTTGTTCCAATTTGACCAATCAGTCTCAGACTGTAGGAACTTCTATAAAAATTAATATGGCCTTCTTAACTCCATACAAGAGTAGGAGGGTATGAATACCTCTTAGTTAAATTTCTAGCTCCTAAACTTGCCCTGGTCGAAACAATCTTTTCTCAGTGTTATAGCACTGGGACTATCAGTTTTGTTAACCTGTATAGTTTTTCAATGTGCATTTTGGAGTTGTCAGTGAACAGTAGAAGGTTATTTGACATGAAGAAATCAGATCAGACACACAGTAGAGTCAGGAAAAAAATTAAAGAGAGCCTCTTACACAGAGTAAAAGAAAGACAAGAATCCGGAACTTAGTACAAGTGTATGTTTAATTGGTCCCCCTGGCTAATGTCACTCAAAACAGTGTTAGCAGGACCCCTCACATTTCTTCTATTATTATTGTTAGTAGGACCATGGCCGATAAACGCCCTCATGACATTCTTGCAGGATTGAATTGGAGCAGTGAGCATGTTAGTGTTGCGGACACAATATAGCCCCCTCTATACTGAAGAGGGGAAGTCGAAGAATTGACTCATTCTCAAAGAAAAGGGAGGAATGTGAGGGCCATTATGCAAAGAAAAGGGAAGAATGTAAGAGCCATCATGACAGGATGTAGGGGGGAATTGGCTCAGTCTCAAAGAAAAGAGGGGACCATGAGAACCATCATGTTGTATGTACCTGCTTTTACTATAAATGTAACCCCACAGATGCAACCGGGGTCACTCTCCTGTCTAGGGCGGCCCTGGTCAGCCAGTCTGTTTTTTAACCTCTTGTGCTAGAAAATAAATTTCGTACTTTATTTTTGTACCCGCTTGCCACGCCCATGTCATTCTGAGTTTCTGGTCACTTTACAGCTACAACCACAAGTATTCCATATGCAGTTTTAGAAATGGGTGGAATTTTTCCAAAGAATTCTGCATACAGAATTCCTACAACTTAGCATTAGTGGTCAACTAGCTTTCTGCAGACTCGAGTTCAAATTGCAGCTGTTTATTATGATGAAAGATTATTCCTTTTCAAGGCTTCCAGCAGAGTTTCCAAAAGCACCTTACACCTCTCAGTTACACTAGGAAAGCTAACACTGAAAGATAATTCTTCAGCATCTCATGCAGCCTGAAGATTAGCATAGTGATTCAAAGGATCTGGCTATTACATGAGACAAAACTAGGGGTGTTTTTGTCAAAGACGAAGACACTCGGTAGCACAAATAGATCTTACAACTTGAGCTGCAGAGATGCAGAGGTAGCTTCAGTTGACTGCTCCTGAAATCTGTTCTCAGAGGATGCAGCTGTAGCCAATGTAAAATGGTCAACATCTTTAAATCCAGGAGCAAACCATTGCATTTGGACACCTCATGCATTTAGGTTTATGAAGCTGGCCAGTAGGTGGAGCTGCAGGTTGTGGGACAAGGTGAACCAAAATTTGCTGAGGTCCCAGCCTCTGTGCCTGGAGCCAACACCCAAGCGGGTGAATTTACAGCCTGCACTTCTCCAGGCAGAAGAACCACCAGCAGAGACCAGATGCGGCCTTGAAGAGGCGCCCAAGGAGTCTAAGTGCCTGCACAGGAAGGATAGTTGAAAAGTTCAGCTCTGAGGAAGATCTATAACCTTCACACAGAGACCCCGTGAAGAAGACCTCCAGTGGGTAGATTGCATGTGCCAAGGGGAGGAAACTTAGGTAAATAGATTCCAGGAACTGATTATAATACGTACATCTGTTTTGGGAAAAAGTGATGAATGTGTATGCTTTGACTGTTTATAACCTTTGTGAATTGTACTGGGAGTTACATGAACATTAGGTGGAGCTATTGCCTGCGTGTCTGGCTATGCATTGAAGACTACCTGACTTAATATTATTATATTAGCATTGGTCATTGAATCTAGCTTTTCACAGCACCAAAGTGCTCAGGTGTTTGTAAATAAATGAATAAATACAAAATTGAAGGGATTTCAATTTCTTTTATACAGAGCCAATAACTTGTGGAGTCTTATCAACTCCTCCTAGCCATAGTGAAATATTCCCATGCCGTAATAAAATCCCTGTTGTAACTTTTGGAAGTACAAATTCTAATAAAATACCAGGAATATTGTGCTATTAACAATGGAAATTCTTCTCCTGGTCTTCCCTTTTGAAGGATGTTTTGTACAGGGATGCTCCATACAGAAGCAGAAATGCGGTGAAAATTGTGGAGAGGTTGTGGCAGCTGTGCAGCAGGTGCTATGAGATGATAAATATTTTTTTTTATGAATTTATTTACCACTTTAATTTCTTCAAGCATAGGATTTGTGAAATATAATTTAATACATCTTTTTTCAGAGGTTGGAGAGGAACGAAAACATTATGATACAAACAGCTTGAAGTGCTACAATTTCATGACACTACAATGATTTAACTGCCTTTTTTTTTTCTGTCCAGAAGGGACTGAAATACTGTATCAGACAGCCAACTTGTGCTACGTCACAACATATAGAGGATTACATATACAGATTATGACTCTTAGTGTACCACTGAAATGTCTAACAGAAGCAGTTTATATCAGAATAAGAAGAGCTATTGAAGAACTAAATGTCTGGATAATTTCATTACTGTCATTGGGGTCATATCTGCAGCAACTGAAATACAACACAGAGTGGAAATTCGTTAAGTGTTTGGCTGCATGGATATGTGTTCTGCTGAGCTAGCAAAAGCTATAATAATAGTGCATGATGTCACTCCAAGGCCTTTGCAATAAATGATCACTGCAGTTGCTTTGGGAACCGGACATATGCTTAAAACCCATAAAGGCAACTGTCCTTAAGGTCAACAGACATACGGCTGACAGGCCAAAAAGTTAATATGCTGAGGAATCTGTAAGCTAGGAAGCTGGAAATAAGTGGATCCAAGTAGGGAGAAAGGCTCTTTTAGGAAGACTGGTGAGGTGTTTATTTAAAAAGTATTTTTGTCTGGTCTTTTTTTTAATGCAGAGCAAGCTTTGTGTGCAATTCTTCTGCTAAGTATCATTTAAACAACAACTCAACTTTGATGTTCTAAAAAGTTGGAGAGGGCCAGAAGTCATTGATGTGTTAACAGGGCTTTAACTTTTCCTTTCACTAGTGAATACTTCTGCTGTTTCCAGCTTTCTGATTTACTGACTTCTAGATACCCCAAAGAATTTGACTTAGCAAGATGCAAGTAGATGGCAAAAACATCCATGTTCAGAAGTGTGGAGGCTACTGTGTAAAGTAAGAACTTACATACTAGCAGTAGATATTTCATCAGAAAACATTTAACTCCATCACATTCTTTCAATGCCGAAAAAATATTTTTAAACTAGAGATAGGTTGTTAACCTAGAGATTGTTGAATAATACTGGAATCTCATTAATGGTCATTCTTGCAGCTACAGGCCCTTTTTGCAATTAGTAGGCAGTGTGGTTAGCTGGTAAAATTTACTTGATGTCTACTGGTGGCTGGTGTGCTGGCCTCATTTGGACATAACATCAGAAAATGCTAAGGATGCTGTTACAGAAGCAAGGAGGATTCTGAGGGGACTTCTGTGTACTTACTTGTCTTTGACTTCTCTCACAGCAATGGAGTCCTGGATCCCAAACTATGCTTCTTTTCCCACTGTCAACTCATATTTCTGTGTGCACTGTGCCACAGTGTTGAAATATTTATTCCTGTTTGTCTTTACAAACCTCTTATTTCCCTTTGGTTGCCTTGTAACTTGCCTGTCATCTTCTTACCTGCAAAACTCTGCAACCAGTCTTACAACTCAGATGAGAAACAGAAACAGATCCCCTTGAAACCACTTACCCCCTTAAGAGTTCATTTCAAAACTGAATTATTTGATTTAAAAACTACACAGATTTTCTGCAGTTTACCTCCTGAATATAGCCCCCAACTTGCCTCACCATCCTCACTTCCTTCTTCTTTTATCTTCTCTTTTTTGTAAGCTGTTTCCTTTCCTTTTTCCTTTGCTGTCTATTCAAGCTATTAATGTCAGCTTTTTCTGTTTCCTGTCATCTGTATCTTGCTAACTTCCCCCTTCTTTCAAACTGCATTGTATGCCACATCTCCTTTTCACATGTCAGTGCCACTAAATACTTTCTCCCTCACTTCTATCTGATTGAGTAATTTGTTCACTAAATTTTATTTTGATTTAATTTCTGCAATACATTCCTTCTACTGACATTCATTACTATATCAGTGTGGAGTGTTTTCTCCTTACAGGTGATAAAACAGAGACTGAGGCTAGGCATGTTAATCACAAGTAGCCAGGGCTTTGTGTCTGATGAATGGTTTATCTAAGTGGTTGACTGATGGCTCTGCACTGTATTCAGTTTATTTCATAGATATCAAAGATCTTCCATAACATTCACATCCTCCAGAAATTGACTGGTCTGGTTCCTGGAAGCAGGGGTCAGGTAATAGTTATAGTGCCCATCTCTGACATCATTCCAAAGATCATACTTCACAGTCTATGAATTACGCTGTCAGTATGTGACAAATGGGTAGGAGTTATAAAGAGTCAAGAAGTCTGAGGAGTGCTGTACTAAAAGCTTAGTTTATTCCTAATTTCCCCACAGGTGCCCAGTCTCCAGTTGTTCTCTTAACCAAATATCCCAACTAAGCCTCTGTTTGCTCAGGATAACATATAAAGTTTTTCCATAGAAGGCAAAGTTATTTTCTGAAGATTATAGTGAAGAACAAAATGAAACAGGATAGCCTTCCTGGAAACTACCTCACAAAAGTACTGTTTGAAATAAAATAGCACCGTAAATTATGCTTTTCCCATAATTTGGTGATATTTTGTGGTACATGATATTCTGATCTTGGATGCACTGCTGCCTTTGAAAGAAAGAACACCAGAAGCAGTGTGTTTTGCTACAGATTTGGTCTAGTAAGTTTGCAGTTCTCAAAATGTTGAGAAGCCTTAGATCTGTACTCCTTTCGTCATGCAAATATGCTTTTACTAATATAGGTACAGTTAATTCCTCTGAATAATACTGCTGTACTCAGGAACAGAGGCATGACACTTATGCTAGTAGGCTATCCATACAAAAACAAAAACATGAGGAATGATAGATTTTTACAGCTGTTGCTATTCACATAATTTTTACAAAGAACGTTGTGCCTTTTAGTATTGTGAAGTTTTTTAATGCAACTTGTTTCAGGACTTCATTTTTGTTTTTTTAATTAAGTTGTACTTGCATTATAGGTATACACTAAGGAGAGAAGTGAGGAAAGAAGTATTGTCTGTAATTTGCTGCTGGAAAGGACTATCTTGGTTTTGATGTTTGTGTCCATGCACATTGATGTCCTTGTGACTCAGCACCCCTTTCACTAATTTCTTGGCATGAGATTCCTACAAAATTTTAAGAATATGTGAAATAGGCATTTTGACCAGAAACTGAGCAGTATTTTTTTTAAGCCTATGACAAATGCAGATGTTACCTCATATCTAATCTACTGTAAATTGTAACTATAAGAAGATTTGTAGGTCACATGTCTAATTCAAGAAAAAATATTTGGTAACTGTTTAATTTAATTAAGCTAAGGATCTGGGTGATACCATTCTTTGCAAGGTTGTTAGCCTAAAAAAAATATTTTAGGGCAATCTTAGGTAATTCCCTTCTTTTTCTCAGGATGACCTTGCAAAATATTTTCAAAAGGATTATTTCCCTTTGGTTTTCATGAAGATTATGCAAATCTCAAAATACGTAGACTGTAGCCAAAAGCATCTATACAACACATGGAATACAGTCATAATTTTAGTTATGTGACAGAGGTGTATGTAGGTAAGCATGCAGTATTTAGGCTTTCAGAAGCTCTGGTGGAAAGGGTAAAAACAGCATTTGACTTTTAGAGTTTTGACTATTTCCACGTAAAGCTGCAGGATGATCAAAGGGTGCCCTAAATTGGAAGATTTCTTTGTTAATTTTATTTATGTTTTTATCATAACAGTGTTTTACCTAACTGGCATAACACAAAAATTTATAGGAATCATAGAATCATAGAATCACCAGGTTGAAAGAGACCCATCGGATCGAGTCCAACCATTCCTATTAAAATGAACGAAACAAACATTTTTCTTTCAGGAGATATTTCTTTTCTTATTCCATCTAGTCAGAGCTGTCAGCTTGTACATAAGTTGTGAAGTATGTTTCTCAAATGTTTATGCTAAGTATCCAGATTGAATATGCTGAATGTGCTGAAAAGGGGAAAAAAGTATTTCTTTTAAATGTCAGCAAACAAACTGGCTTATAATCTCGCTAATATTCAAAGGTTTATATGCGTTATATAAGCAAAGCTAAGGTTTGCTTTTACTGTAATAAGTTATAGAGGTGCCCTGACTAGTTTTATATGAGCCAGGTTGGATCTGAAAAAACGTGGCTGAAGTTAAGCTTCGTATGTTTAACTTTATCTTCAAGAAGGCTGTTTAAAGTGAACTATGTAATGCTAAAGCATTCTTTTAGCTGAAGAAGAATTTTCTTGAACTATATTTTGCTCCTTAAGCCATTTGCTGCAGGAGTGTGTAGCAATTAAGGTATGGATCCCATGGATGAGGCAATAAGCAAGGTCACCTTTATTGAGAGGATGCAAATCTTATATGGTGTTTCTGTGTCCACACAGCAACTACTCCAGTGAATTTCCACCTGTGAGAAAACTGCAGTCACAGCAATAGAGTGCAACCCATTATTTACCACAGATATGCCCCTTATCTTCATGTTTTCCGTCTATGCATTCTTTTCTTATTAACTCATAGATCTTAGGAAAGATTCCAGGGTCTCAAAAAGCTAGCAAGTATGAGAACACCAACCCTTTGCTCTATGCTTGTTGCTAATATCATAGGTATGCCAAAGTATTAGCCACTTGTCCCAGCATACATGCCACAGTGAAATCTTTCATTTCCGCAGGAGTTCTTGTGTTTTCCTTTGAAGCAACTGTTACTATTGCCAGAGCATTGCAGTTCTAGTGAAAAAGGACTATTTCAAATTTTAATACATTTAAATCTTGTTTGACTTCATCATATTGTAACCTGTGATACAGAAAAAAAGAGTTTACTAGTGCAGAGAGAAGACAAGCAGGAACAGTTCAGAGAGATCAAATATCATCTAAGAAAAAAAAATAGTATTTCTAATAGTTCCCTCATGTATTGCTCTGTAATTTTGAAAAAAGTACTGTACAGGATCTTGCTTTAAAATAATCCTTCAGAAAAGAAACACAATTATTCCATCTGGTATATTGCAGGTACTTTGGAAAATGTGATGCATATTGTGATGTATCTCAAAAAAGCAATGGATATTGCACATAGGCGTATACACATGCAAACACTAGTCCATGTCCCAAACAAGCTTATTCAGCACCCCTTCTGTCAGTGTGTCAATTATTAAAGCTCATATTAAACAAGGCACTTCATTTAAAAAAGTGTTGCTTGGTAGTTGAGCCATTCTGCCTTACCCCTATGTTTTACAGCTGGACTTCTCTTTTCTCTCTGCTGTCATGTCTGGCTTCTGTCATATAAAAAAAGAAAAAGTAAATAAATCTTTACTTGCTCCTTCAAAGGTGAGTTGTAGGAATAGAACCAACTCTCCAAAGCAATGGGAGAGTCAGTTCTCTCTGTTAGTATTAGCCCATCCAAAAGCAGTATAAAACAGAGCAAAAGTTAAACCTATTAAAAATTATATGCTTTGTCCCCTGACCCAGTAGGCCTAGTAGGCACTAGTGCTGACTTGGGAAGAATCACTGTAAGTAAAGAAGCCTTGCAGCTTTCTGCTCTGCCTGGGTAGGCAGTAAATTTCCATCCATTTAGACATGAGGCAGTAAGTGAGAATACTGGCTACGTTTCTCTTTTTCTGTTGAATGGGTCAGATTGTCAGTTGATGTTGTTGCTGTAGTCTATATTTCCAGTAATAAGGGAAAACAAAGAAAGAGACAACAGGGAAAAGAAAGCAGAAACAATATTGAGCTTGCATTGTTCACAGCAGACTGTAACAGCAATAGTCACAGACTTCCCTACTCAACTGACTGTAGCATTTCACTTCTCCTTTGGCTTTCCTCACCTGTTCCAAAACACCTCTCCTGAAGTTTTCATTATTGCTCTCTCCTGGAATTTCCATTATCCACTTAGCCTCTATACTCGGATGTTCTGTCAACTACTGCTACCTCCATAATACATTTAAGAGAGAAATTTGACAGTTGAATTATTAGCTATGATTGCAGGCAATCTGCTTTTTTCTTGATCTAAAGAAGCCATGAATTAAGATAGCTTTGCAGCATCTGGATAAGCATTGTGTTTCCCATGTAGGTGACACCCATCTTGACTGTGGAAGCAAGGCCAGGTAGCCTGGAAGGAATACAGAGGAATTGTCTGAGCAGCCAAGGACCAGGTTAGGAAAGCTGAAACCTTGATAAGATTAGGTCTTACCAAGGACACCAAGGGCAACAAGAAAAAGTTCTGTAGGTGTAACAGTGGTTAAAAGAAGTTTGTGGAGAATCTGTGGAAAGAAGAGATCTGGTTACCCAGAATTTGGAGAATGCTGAGGTACACAATGACTTTTTTGTTTCAGTCTTCACCAGCAAAAGGTCAAGGCAAACTGCCCAAGGTTATAGAAAATGAAGGCAAGGGCTTGGAGAGTGAAGAATTTTCCACTGTAGATGCAAGGCCATTTAAGGAAGCTGAACCTGTACATGTCTATGGGACCTGGTGAGATGGTTCTGAGGGAAGTTGCTAAGTCATTGTCCATCATATTTGAGAAGTCATGGTCTGATGCAGTCCCCACTGACTGGAAAATTGGAGAAGTAACTCTCATTTAAAAGAAAAAAAAAGATGCAGTGAGCTATAGGCTGGTCAGTCTCACATCTGTGCCCAGCCAAATCATGAAGCCAATCCTCCTGGAAACTTTGCTGAGGCACAGGGTAAATAAATATGTGATTTGTGACAGCCAACATGGCGTCACTAAGGACAAATTATGCATGATGGATTTTGTAGCCTTCTACGATGGGACTACTGCCTTACAGGAGAAGGGAAGATTAACTGACATTATCTAACTGGATTTGTGCAAAGGATTTGATGCTGTCCCACATGATATTCTTGTCTCTAAATTGAAGAGACACATATTTTATGGATGGACCACTCGGTGGATAAGAATTGGTCAGATGGTTACACTCAAAGATTTGCAGTCAACAACTCAATGTGCAATTGGAGACTGGTGATTACTTGTGTTCCACAGGGTTTGCCTATGAGACTGGTGTGGTTTAACATCTTTGTTGGAGATGTGGGCAGCAGGATTGAACTCAGCCTCAGCAAGTTTGCTAATGACACCAAGCTGTGTAGTATGGTCAACACACTGGAGTGAAACAATGCCATCCAAAGGGACCTGGACAACTTGAGAGCTGGACCTGTGTGAACCTCATGAGGTTGCACAAGGCCAAGTGCAAGGTCTTGCACCTGTGTCAGGGCAATCCCAAGCACAAATACAGTCTGGGCAGACAATGGATTGAGAGTTGTCCTGAAGAGAAGTACTTGGGGTTGCTGATGGATGAGAAGATCAACATGAGCCAGTAATGATTGCCTGTAGCCCAGAAAACCAAATGTACCCTGGGTTGCAACAAAAGAAACATGACCAGGACTTGGAGGGAGGTCATTCTCCCCCTCTACTCTGCTCTCATGAGACCTCATCTGGAATACTGCATTCAGTTCTGGAATCCTCAGTACAGGAATTATGTGGATCATTATGCGGATCCAGAGGTGGGCCACAAAGATGATCAGAGGGCTGCAGCACCTCCCATACAAGGACAGGCTCTGAGATTTGGGCTCATTTAGCCTAGAGAAGGCTCCAGGGAGACCTTATACCAGCCTTCGAGTATTTGAAGGGGGCCTATAGGAAAGAAGGGGAGGGAATTTTTATGACGGGGTGTAGTGACAGGGGTAGTGGTTTTAAACTGAAGGTGAGTAGGATTAGATTAAGCAGTTGGAAGAATTTTTTTCCTGTGAGGGTGGTAAGCCACTGGCATGGGTTGCCCCATCCCTGGAAGAGTTCAAGGTCAGGTTGGCTAAGTCTTTGAAAAACCTGATAAAATGGAAGGTGTCCCTGCCTATAGAGGGGACTGGATCTAGATGACAGTTAAGATCCCTCCCTACTTAAACTATTCAATGATTCTATGACTGTGACCACATTTACTGGCGGCTGAACACATTACACATCCTCATAGATTAGATGAGTCAATAGAAGACAGGTCATACTTTCTGTTTTGTGAAAATCTTTTACTTTGCTTATCTGCTTGAGGATTATATTCTTATGCGTTACACCCATCTCTTTTCCGTACGTACAGACCTTTTATTTTTGCTCAAATTAATATCTTGAAATAATTAATCTGATGGGTATTTCCCCATTAAAAATACAGAGTCTGAATGTTTCTAACTTTAAAGATCTGTTTAAATTCAAGTATGGGATATGTGTCACTGAATGAACCAGAATAGCAGTAAAATGTCATTTAGTACTCCCATGATGGGTTTAAAATTGGTACCAATGAGAAAGGAATTAGGTATATCATGTTGATCTTTCATTGAAAGAAGCATGGTCAGTCTATTAACTGTGTTACACCATGCAATTTAGAGAGCAAATGGTGTTGTTTCTGAAATCATTACAGCATGTGAAATATTTTATAGTTTTTTAAAAAAAGACTATATACAATCCTTGGTTTATATTTCCCTCTGTACTCTAAAGATAATGAAGTATTGGTTTAAGTGACAGGGAACAGAAAAATGGAGGGCAAACATCTTCTAAGCATGCTTTGGTAGCAGGATGATGTGAACCATGAATTTCAGTAAGGATTTCTTCTTTCCTGATGCTAACCCTTGAAACTACAGCCTCTACATCTATTACTAGGAGAGAATGACTAGAAGACAGATCCTTCTAAAATCTTCTTGTTCCTCCTCTTCAGTACTTGCTGATATATTCCCAGTGTTTATTTATGTAGATGTCCTGTCCTTATCTTAAAATTAATGATACCCACTGCATAAAGAAGAATTATGAACAGTTGTAAACTCAGAACCTATGCTGTTATTGGAGACGGGAAACTTAGTATTTTGGTGGATTCATCCTTAGAACTCTGTGCAACAACTATGGGAGAGTTTGACTCCCGACAGACATACATTAATGAATTAAATTGTAGCCAATGAACTATCTGACTAGACAAGCATAATTCTGCATTTGATCTTTTGTGTTGGTGCAGTCATTCCTATCTTGGTTACCAAACCTTCATTTCTGTAATCTTGTTTTCCAAAGGTCCTTTTCATCTGACCAGCTCACATCATACCCTTTGAAGCATTTTGACAGAGCATGTGAGGTACATCAAGCAATTTTGGATATAATAGCGTACTGTTTAGTTCTAATGCATTTACTCTGTACTAGGTTTAGAGAACTCTTAGGTTTACTCTGAAATTTACTCAAATGAACATTTGAAAAAAGAAGTAGTCTCTTAAGTGAACAGACCTCAGAATACCAAGTGGGGAAATAAAAGCTTTATTTCACTGGGGCTTATCCAGAGTGGTCTACATTTTGTACTCAAGACAATTATTCATAGAGTCATCACTGTTTTTCATGCTGGTAAAAGGCCTAATCTGCAAAGACTTGGAAAAATGCACTCTTCTTTTTCACATCTACATTGTTATCCTTAACTTTAATTTGAATTGCAGACATTAGTTAAGTCTCAGACAATGTAAAAACTGAAATTACATCAACCGATTATATGGAATAATATGCATCAAAATATGCCACGAAGATAAGTAATTAGATTTTACATGATAGCAAAACTCACTAAGGGGCGTGTGTGTGTGCGTGTCTATGTGCACAGTCTGCTGAAGCTGAAAAAAAACCCGCTTGATGAGGTTTCTTCTGTTGTACCAGCCTACCCACTGAGCTGATAATTATTCTTGTTTTTCATCTAATCATTACAAGACAGAAAACAATGGTTTTTTCCTGCTTTCCTCCTTCACAAATCATACATAAGAAAGTCTCAGTGTTCTGAATTAATTTTCAGTTTTTCACTGTCCTTCACAGTTAGTTTTAAATGTTTTAAAGGTTATAGACAGTAATTATTACTCTTCAAAACCAATAGTGCCTTTATGGGACAGTTGTACCAATTTCCAATCCCATTCTCACAGACACAGACCAAAACAACAGATAAGGAAAAAATCATATATGTTCAATGAAAATATGTCAGAATATTCAGAAAGGCATTAAAGACAGAACAGTTAATCCCTAACTTCCCTCAAATGAAGCAAATTGATTATACAAATAACACTGAAATAATAACAAGTCCATTTAGATTCATAATTGCATGTTATTTAATAAAACACTATTTTGTAATCACAATGTTTGAGTTTTAACAGACACTAAGTCCCATGGAGAGACTAAAATCCCATTTAGATAGACTAAATCTTGTTGAATTTCCCCTTAAAAGTTATATTTCTATAGTAATTTAGTATGGACATTTGTGAATTTATTTGGATATATAAACTTCATGTAACTTTGTAGTGGAGTACGCATGTTTGACTGAAATTAATATATAACAAATTCTTCAAAACAGGCAATTTCTTTTCTCTATGTTAATACAGTGTTCACTATTATCAGGACACCAAGCTCATCACACAAACATAGTAACAACAGTAGCAGCAGCATTAATACTGTATTAATGAGGTAAATTGCATTTCTTTAGAACTTTATATCTTTTATTTTGTAAATTATCATATATTGCATATATCAAATATACAATACAAAGTCCTTAGTAGTAGTAGTAGTAGTAGTAGTAGTAGTTGCATTTGTAATAGTATGTATTGCTGTATTAGAATTAGAATGCAACATATTATAATTACATTTAAATGGAAAATGCATGCATATCAGAAAACAACAGAAGTATTTTGTGGTGATTTAAAAAACAACTCAGAAGAAAAATTATGCTGAATAGAATTCACAATATTACAAATTGGAGAGATCTCATTATGAAAATCTTGATTCTAGATGTTGTCTTAGATCATAGAATCATAGAATAGTTAGAGTTGGAAGGGACCTTAAGGATCATATCATCTATTTCTACCCCTTTGCCATGGGCACGGATATCTCCCACTAGATCAGGCTGCCCAAGGCCCCATCCAACCTGGCCTTGAACATCTCCAGGGATGGGGCAGCCACAGCTTCTCTGGGAAACCTGTTCCAGTGTCTCAACACTCTCATGGCAAAGAAATTGTTCCTTATGTCAAGCCTAAATCTGCCCCTCTCCAGTTTATACCCATTCCCCTTTACCCTATTGCCACTTCTCCTCTCCAAGTTGTACAAGCGTGTAGAATATATTAAGTTCCGGTTTCTTCTTGAAGTAAAACCAGAATGAGATAAAAGATGTGTAATATTAAAAACCTGATAACAATCAAAATTGAAAAGTGAAATGATGGAAAGATAAATACTCAGGAGAAAAATGAGATGGAGAAAGGAAGAAAAGGAGGAATGAGGAAAGAAGCAAATGAAAAAATTAGAATGACAGGTAGACTGTAAGGGAAGGAAACAAAGCCAGTCAGCCAGTATTTACAATAAAGACTTCTATCTAAAGTTACTTTCAGACTCTTTTGGTCAGTAATGTGTTATCCTTCTTATTTGTCCCTTGTCTTAGGCAGCTATTGAAATCTCACAGATTATTACTACTAGGATATTTTAACATCTCTCAGGTTTGTCACAGAGGTTTGTGTTTTACTAGTAACCAGTCATTCCTTCTCCTACAGAAAAAACATTTTCAAAATCTGTTATTAACACTGGCATAATAATAACTTCTTCAGTCAGATCATGCTTGAATTCATGCTATTAATATTTTACAGTTCCTAGGTACACATAGATTAAAAGTAAATAAATTAATATTATAATGGCAGTCATCAGTTTTAAATAGTAACCAACATCCAGAAAGGAATATACATGGCTGCAAACGAAAGGAAAGTGGGTAATGGAAAGCACAACAAGAAAATACAAACAGCATACAATAATATAGAGAAATTACTGTAACAGAATAGGAAATAGAAGAAAAAGATTAATGAGGCAGACATAAAAATGGGCTCCTGACATGCCCAATAATAAGAAGGAAATTGAAGATCAGTATGTCTAAAGTGAATGTATTGCACAAAGCCCATCCTTCCACTGTCTCTGCTTTAACACTTTTTAAAAAACAAGTGGAGTTTTGTCTAGGTCTAATCTGAAGTCTAACAATATGGAAAAAAAATCCTTGCACCCTTTGCATTCTGTGAAAAGAATCCAAAGGGAATATTGAACTCTTATTCTGAGCATGCCTACTTTGCATAAGTGTAGTATCCTTATGTAGGCACCTTTTAAACTGCTTTCTGTTGACAATGCAGGGTCATCGCATCTGTTTGACAAGACAGGATAGTAAAAAGGAGGATGAAGAAGAGCAGAATAAGGCAGATTCCTGACCTGTTGGAAGCAGCAGAATGCCACTAGTCTGTTTTCAACAGCAGTCTCATTTCCAAACTGGCTCCTAGTAAAATTATGTCAAGCATTAGCCCACGATGCAGAAAAGTATGAAGATGCCAGAAAAATCAGTAGGGTCCAGCTGAATAATGACTCTACAAAGTGTAAGGAAGTGACAGACTAAACTCTGAAAGTTTGGTATGAAATTAATGAAATGTTGAATTACAGCAACCTTAATAGTTTTAAGAGATCAAGAAGTAGGGAAGATTTTTGGTGAAAAAGACTTTCAATAAATGATGAAAGAGTTATTGAATCCAGTGACTATTTTACACTTAAGTTGCCATTTCTATGTCTCAAATGGAAGCCTTTTCCCAGATTTTTTTAAAATTAATGTCTAATTTTTTTCCTAGTTATTCCATGAATAGATGCTTTAAAAATAATGATGTTGGAACCGATAGCAGTATATATCTGCTGAGCCTATGTTTATTAATATATTGATGTAGACTGATGAAAATGTCAGCACAATGTGATCTACCCCTTCTTAAAGGAGCATCTATAATGAGCAGGTAGCTGGAAAATGAAGATGTGAGTACTAGTTAAACAGACATTGAAAGAATGAAGACAATAAGGAAAGAAAGAGGAAGCCCTTGTTTTACTGCAGTTTTGCTGCTCTGAAGGTTTCTCTGAAGAAAAAGCAAAAGGTGTCAGATCACATGAGCATTTCAGAAGCCTAAAAGGCTGCCTGAAAAACAAAAAATAGTCAAGGTGAAGGCATCTGTTATGAATATAAAAGCAGATGTTCAGGCATGATCTGAGGACAGAAGCTTGTATCTGAAGAAGGGGGACAGCATTCTGACAGCTGGAGAGTATAAAGTTCCCACCAGAGACCACTTGTGAATGGAAGAAATAGAAATATCTTCACAAGTTATCAGCTTTCAGATAGAACCACAAGACTTTGCCTGTTTAAATTTCTCTCACTTCCTTTTAATTCTAGTTGCTTGCTGCTAAGGGAGATTGAATTTATTTATATTCATAACAAACTTTGAGGATCCTTTTATTCAACCTAACTGAATCTATCATGTATATTTCCTTTCTTTTTTTTTTGAAGTGCAACATTTTTCACTAATATCAGACATTCCAAATGCTTTGTTACTTTGAGTAGGCACTATGTATCACTCAGCTGTTCAGTTTATAATGTAGACTCATTACCATACTCATTATTGTGAATTATGGAAGTACCTTGCTAGCTTTCATTAACCATCTGGCACTTAAACACTGATTTGCGTTTATATATAATGTATATTTTACAGAAGCACCTGAACATCCAGTGGAAACATGGGTTTAATCTGTTTCCCGGTATTTTTGCAGACCTCAGTGACTGTTTCAAATCTGTATTTTGCTTTGCTTTTATTATTTTATTTACATACATGGACGACATACCACAATTGCATGCAGGCACTAACAGAGGTATTATTTTCTTTATTTCTACTGATAAAGTGATCGTTTTCTCTGTCATAATCACTGGCTGATTTAATTAAGCCTTGATCAGGTTCAGATTTTCAGACCATGCTTTTCACAAAGCCGTAGGTTTTTGTCCAGAAGTTTTGATCTTGGCTTTACTGCTTTAGATAAGTTTCCAAATTTATTTTATAAGTTGCTCCTGAAACATTCAGGAAAAAAAAAATATTTTAAAAGTAAAATATTTCAGTAATTCTATTCTAATGCCCACAAAGCACTACAGTCTGTTCTTAAAGATTCTGAAAGAGAAGTTATGCAGGCTGGATATAGATCCTTTTTCTTTTTGAATGTTATAGAGTTGCATTTTATCATAGGTCTTGACCATTCCTAATCTGCACAAAATCCAATGTAATTACAGCACTAGCATTGTCAGATCTATTAAATCATAAAGGTTTCTAAATGTTGATTTTAAAATACTTCATAGGTATTGTCTAAATATTGTACTGTATTGTTGACAGCTTGCAGTGTCAGCATCACTTTCTAAAACTCTTGGGAAATGTATCGACATCAAATTACAATGCCTACATCTGCAGCAAATTCTCCTCATATCTTAGTTGTATATTTCTTCAAATTATTTGCCTGAGTCTAGAGATAAGTATTTTTTCAAAAGCTTTTCGAGCTGAACAATGGCCTTTTGCTTCTGTACCATTAAGAAATTTCACCCTTCCACTGGGAATGCATATGATTCCTCCAGACCAACAAAGCCATACAGAATGAAACTCTGAGATTAATCACTTCTTCTTGAAGGTTTCCACAAAAAAAACCACTTCTCTGTGACACCAAGAAAAGTCACTTATCCATTTAACCCTTTTGCAGTTCTGGCTGGTGAGCTGAGATACCAGAGTCTTGTAGTAGATCTATACACCTAATATGAAACTTTGTTTGTGTTTAAGTATCTTGATCTTTCAATTAGGATTTTGAAAAGTGATCCTTACTTGCTACCAGATTCCAATGAACCTAGAGGTGACATGCCTAGTGCTGTCCCTTACAGACTGGTCCAGGATAAATCCTCAGATCTTTCCTTTTGGAATACTCATGTTGTTTTCAAATAAGGTATACCGTTTCCTTCTGTTTTCAGTTCTATTCTCCCTCTTAAAGGACATAAACCCACATTTTATGCCTTTCTTTAGAGTTTGCTGCATATAAGCCACTGTGTTTAGAACAGTAAGTGGGTGGGAAAGTTGCTGAAGATGAGTCATTGTGCAGCAGAACACAGGAGACCATGTGTGCCAACATGTGAGATAGGTAGCTGGAAGACTTAAAGGGCAGCATGGCTTCAAGTGTTTTCTCCAACTTGTTTTTTTACCATGCTCCATATATATTGTCATGGATGAATATGTAAGGTAAACTCTTGATAACACATGCTCTTCTCTTCCTGAGGTCATGCATAGAAAAGAAGAGAGCTCTACTAATAGCTTTTAAAGAAGTCTTTTGCCTTCTTTGGGAATCGACCCTAGCAGAAGGTGATCTGTCGGAAGGACAGGACTTTGTTTCCTTTGATGACCTCAGCAAACCCTTTAGATCAGCTGTACTAGTAACCCAGTCTGCGTGTTGTCTGTTCTTTCTGTGTTGTCCCATGTACTGTTCAAGACGTTCATGAATATTGTTAATTAGATTCTATCCTCAATTCCTGGGCCAAGGATCTAACATGGCTTTTACATGGCTGTGTTACTAGCAGTAAGGCAATTTCTTTTTCCCTCCTGCAAATCTTTTCTCTCTCATGCCTAGGATGGGCATGTATTTTTAGAGCACAACACTGTCTAGCAGGAGCAAAGAGTAAGTGTGAAGCTACCAGGACAACAGTCTGGCTATAGTATAGGTGAAGGTTAGGTAAATTTTGTGTTGCCTAGATTTAAAGCAGTTAAACTGCACTCCCCTGCATTTTCCCAGAACTATGGTACTAAGTAGATACATTGACCATTCTTCTGCTGGGAATATGTGATTTATTTTGAAATTTCCTGAATATTTTGGCCTGGGCCTGAAAATTAAATGAAAGAGATATTCAAACACAGGGCAGACACCCTACAAAAGCTTCATTTTTTAATTGAATTACCATTGATATTATGCATTAGTGATCTCAGCACGTATGCCCTATTAGCTGGGACCATCGTGTGAACATTATTATGCAAGCAGAAATGGTAAGACTGGTAAGATTCTGTGAACAAACTCTGGTTCTTCTGAAACTTGGTAAAGCTGTCTGAGACTCTGAGTACCTTAGCAAGGCATAATATTAATGATTCTCACCAAAGCTGACCAATTTTTTCCTAATAAGTAAAAAAAGGGAAAAATATTCTATAACATATGTATGAGACTCTTCACAGTTTGAGAAGAAAGATCTATGAGTTTTCCAGATATCAGACTGACAAAATCTAAGTCTTAGTCTTTATCTTGACTTCAGAGTAAAATAAAGTGAATATATTTGTGTGGCCACTTCCTGCCTCTGAGGCATTTTCTGCAGTGCTTTCTGTCTATATAAAGTTCCCCACTGGTTAGAAGTCCAGGCAGGTGAGTGCCTTGATCCCTTGTCATTTATGACGGTCTGTGCTTTCTCAGTACATGAGAGAACCAACCTTGTTCTTTATTTAAATATTTTTAACTAATGCTTTCATTGCCTCACTTCTCATTTTGTTAAATTTACTGACAGTTCTTACCTAAATTTACTGACAGTAAGAATAACACAAAGATTCACTGTTTGTATTACAATTGTCTCATTTAAAATGAGGCTGTACATGACCAGTTAGTTGCAACGGGTGGAATAGTTTTCCATTCATAATAGCACCTAATGATTTTTAAGCAATTTTCATTGTTTGTCAGACTTTATTTTACCTTCAGCCTCCCAGAAGTCAACACTTCAAACAGAGGATTTCTGCTCTTTACTGTACTAATATATACAATTAAACTTAAAGTGTAGTAAGTGTTTAGACTGTGATGGCATCAATTAGCTATGATATTCTTTTGCGTAAATTGCCAGAATGCTAGAAGCATAATGACAAAAACCAGAATATTGTTTGCTTAAAGGCAACTGTGCTTCACCATCTTGTATTATTATCATCAATGATGGTACCAGCTGTGAAGTAGTAAACGATGTAGGAGTAGGTGCATTTAATAACAATACAAAAATTGGCTTGTATGTATACTGCCATGTGCTTTCAAATCAGCATACAAGCTAACCTATAATGAAGATTTCCACAAGGTCTGTTACTTCCTGTTTCTCCTAAAACAATACTTATTATGTCTGAAATCTTATGAAAGACTATGAATTTTCATATAAGAAAAATGGAACAATTATTAATTTAAGTACCTCTGAAACATGTATATAGTTGGTGAAGCAGCAGCCTCTGGAGGAGAGTGGTATTACCACTGCTGAGACAGATTTGCCTCTGTATAATTTCCTACCTGTTCTTCTTTTGGATGCTGCTTGTTCTGCTTAATCTTTCATTGCTTGCCAACTTCAGGTGAAAGCATAATTAGGACTAACTGTTGTATAGTCTCTGTGCTGGCTCTGTAGACTTCCCAACAAGTCAGAAAAGCTGTCTGCCAGCGTTTTAAAAATTTGTCTTGGCCTCATCACAGCACTGCTAGCTTTGTATCACATTCCAAATGCACATCAAACTGTTAAAATTCAGGAGATCAGCTTCTGCCGCCATCTGTGAACATAGCTGAAAATAAATCAACTAAGAGTTTAATTAGACTGCAGAATGTAGACTGTACAAGGAACAGTCTGGACCAGGTTATCCATAGGAAAAAAGCTAGAGATTCATTTCAGTTGTGTGTAAAGAGACATGACAGCAAGAATATACATCAAAACTTGCACTGCTGTTCTTTGCTTTAATGTATTCAATTGAATGCGATAATCCATTTTTAATCTATTCCTTTCATGTAGCTGAGTGTAAACAGATAGTAGTGGGCACTACTGTCTTGATACAAAATATCCCTTCTTTTAAATTTTGCAAATTACATGCATATATTTTATGTACTTCATCATTATATTACATAAGTTTGTCATCAAATACAGAGCCACCTAAGTGAAATTGCATCAGACAACTTTCTGTAATTACATGGTATATTTAAATATGTCATACATTATGAAATAAGTTGCTCCTCTTGCAGCTCAGTAGATTTGACTGGCCTTTAGGTTTCATTTACAATGATCCAGAACACTGGTAATTAACTTGCAAAACTAGTCCATGAATGTATGGTTGCAAGTATCTACTATTTTGAGGGGGCAGATTTAAAGGGAACAGAGCACAGAAAACACTACATTAATTTTGTCATGTTTTGATAAGTCAGAATATCTGAGATTGCTTTTGTATATAGACAAATAAACTTAAGAAAGGTTGCCATATGGTACTGTATAGTTGAGAAAGGATGTCTAGTGTTTAAAAGATTAATAAGGTTTTTTCCCCATCATAGTAATAGGATAAACTAATTTTCAGAGTTTCCTATAAACTTTGGAAGTTTAGCATTCACTTTTAGAAGTATCTTTCTTGAACTTTTTTTCCTTGTACCTGGAAAAAATTGTTATGGGTGCCGTCTTCCTATTTTTCAATCCCTCCCTTCACTCTCACCCAGTAGACTAGTCTAGAAGCTAGAGTCTATGAGATACAGAATATGTCGGCCAGCCACCATCAGAATTTTTAGACATATACTCAGCTGTCAGTGAAGCCAGTACAATTTAAATGAGTTTAAGTCCTTTGCCAAAAAGAGAGCTTTGTGGAAATAGGATTATATGCAGCATTGTTAAGGGGTTCATTCCAACCTCTTTTGCTAATTCAACAAGTTTTATTTACTCACTCTATTGTTTACTCTCCTGGAAAAAAATAAAAAAGAGAATTAACTCTTTAAATAGTTGTTCCAGTAACTCTATGAGCTGTGGGAATAGTAAAAATCTAGAGCTAAACCTATCACCACTCTGAAAAGCAGAAGTGCTAAATTGGAAACTGCAAGTTTGACTGAAAATAGTATAAATGATATTAAAAGAGAGAAATCATCTCTGAATTTGGGTGTTTTATGTGTGGACGGCTGTCAGTAGCAGTGAACCCAAAATATATAACAAACAGTGATGTTTATTGTGATAATATACATGATCAAAGAGAGTGCAGATAAGTAAGCTGATCTACATTTACTCAGAGACACTTAACAAACTAAAGCTTTCAGTTCTCCTAGTCACTTCTTTGCTGAACAAGGAGTAGAACAGATCTCAGTGATGGTCCTGAGAGGAAGACTTTGAGATTGTTTGCTGGAAAATGTCCATCTGAACTGAAACCATGGGAGCAGAGAAAAGAATGTGGTATGTGTGGGAAAAGCTCAGGTTACCTAAGGAAAACAGCTCACTGGATATGACTGTGAAAGATAATCTACTTCATGAGGAAAAGTAAAGCAGTAATTGGGAAAGAAAACAGTACTGGAATACACTTTTCATAGAATCATAGAATCATAGAATCGCCAGTTTGGAAGAGACCCACCGGATCTTCGAGTCCAACCATTCCTATCAAACACTAAACCATGTCCCTCAGCACCTCGTCCACCTGTCCCTTAAACACCTCCAGGGAAGGTGAATCAACTACCTCCGTGGGCATCCTCTGCCAGTGCCCAATGACCCTTTCTGTGAAAATTTTTCTTAATGTTCAGCCTGAACCTCCCCTGGAGGAGCTTGAGGTCATTCCCTCTCTTCCTTGGCCTCTGAACTATAACAGGACAATGAACCCAGTGGGTCAATATAGTCTTTTATAGGACTGAGAACTATCAACTCAGTAGAGCCCCTGATTTTGTGATGCATTCAAATCTAACCCAAAAGCCATCACCGGCTACTTACTTATCCTTATAAGAGCCCTGCTACTAAAGACCTCTCTATTCCCTTGTCTTCAGGTGCTAATGACCATCATGCCTTTTCCTCTGTTAGTGATAACGTCTTTGCTCTTTTGTGTAAGCAAGCTTCTTCATTTTCTTTCTTTCTCCTCTGGTTTTAAAACAGGTTGAAAGATTTCATTTTAAGGCATAGCAATTGTTCCCAATCTGGAGAGAATTCTATTGTTTAGACTTAAAGGGTGGATTGCATGTCTAATAGTCTGCTTTTTTCCCCCTAACAGAATCAGTTAGTATAATATGGAATGTAATGTTTCTCAGCCATCCTTTTCTGATTGTAGTCCACAGGGACTTTGTAATTCATTCATGTACACTTGCTGAATTATGAGTACTGTGCCTGTGGGACACAGATGGATACCTGCTCTGTAGAATTATTGCTCTATCTAATGGCAGCCAGTCACTGGGTAGACACTATCTAGACTGACAGATGAAAGAACTTAAAAAAATTATAGAACATTAGTACTGTCATGGGCAGAAAGAGCCTGTCATCTTATTGGATTTGGAGATGGATTCATAAAAATCAAACAACATGAGAATCAGGAAGTCATTCGGCAGCATATATCAGAGATAAATCACAGCAAACAGATAGCAGTGTAACTAAACATATTCTATAAGTCTTGAGGACTCTTGCTTATGATAGACAACAAGCTAGGTATGTACCCTGCTTTCTGTTAAAAATGATTTGTTATATGAATGACTGCTCCAGTTACAAACACTAGAAAATTGTGGCCATACTTTTCTATTTACGCCTCTTTGTGAAAAATTCTATTCTACTGATCTATTCCTGGAAGCATTTATTCCACAATTTTATAGTAATTAAAAGGAAAGCAAAGGTGTTGTGTCATGCTCTCCATTTCTCTTCTTTGAGAGTAGTGGTCTCTGCTAAAAGCTAGGTTTCCTGTATTTTCTTTTGTTGATCATGATCCCAGCATCTGTAAATGTAACAGCACACTGAAAACCTGTTGTCTGAGAGTTCCTGTTCTGTGTTGTATTTTAAAGTCTGTCTTTAAAACTAGTTTTCCATTAATGTGCACAGAACTCAAATATTTGTGCATGCAAATCTCGTAAATCTAGTAGCAGCCTGGGCAAACACAAGCACACTATTGAAACTTCCCATGAGCATTTTTTTAGAAATCTACCACAGAGATTCAAGGTCTACCTTTGTCTGATGAAATAGTCAAAGTCCATGAAAACCAAAATCTGAGGCTGATTTTGCACTTATTAAAGGGTCATATTGATAGACACTGGTAGTTATTTGTGATTCTACTATTTATTATGCCATTATAATGTATTATTTATTTATTATTTATTTGTGTTATGTTGAATGATTTAAACTACTGTTTCACTGCTGCCCATCCCCATTCCAGGAGCCCTGTATGTAGCATTACTCTTTTCCTACTCCCACTTCTGATCTCTCTATCCTTCCTCTCCAGCTGCCTGAGTCTTCCTGTCCTCCATTCCCATTCTCTTTCCACAGGATACACTTAATCTGTGGAAAACTTTTGATTCTCTTGTTTACAGCAGGGAAGAGAGGAAATAGTGTACAAGTGCAGGACTGCACCTGTCATTTTCATGAAAATAATTACTCCTTTTCCTTCCCCTTTCCTTTCCACTCTTTGCTCTCCCCCCACCTTCCTTGCCTTCCTCCTCTTCTGCTGCAGGGTGGCAATTATACTAACCAGTTAATTTCTTTTTTCTGTGTCCATGTTGTCTCCATCAGTTAAGAAACTGAATACTTTTAAAAACTTTGGACATAAAGAGGAGTACAAGTCAGTAATACTGCATGTCAGGTTGATCAATGTGCATAACTGTTTAGGCTCATAGGCAAAGCTGCTGTTAGTCTCATGCTAAGACCAGAGCTTTTGAATTGTCCTATGGAAAAGTGTCATATTCTCAAACAGTGGGGTATGCAAGATTTGTGAGCCATTGTATAGTCTGAATGAATACATAGTATGGATTCTCAGGGACAAAGGTGGTACTTTACATACCACAGACTAACAACATTACTACAATGAAGAAGGACACAATTTTACCACCCTACAGTTCCTCTAGGCTAACTTCCTAGTAGTGATAGTCTCTGTGTGTGACATCACAAATTTTCTTTCCAGTAGATAGAAGGCTTTGCATTTATGAGTAATGAATTCCTGTCAATTGAATAATCACTACTACCTGTACTAATTTGGTAGCATCAATGTCCATGGAACAAGTTTCTTGCTAGTTTGGGGAGGTAAGGGTAACCACAACAATATGAAGTTAAAAAATTGTTACAATGTGCCTTCATTTTTCCTTCTTACCTTCTGATACACTGATAGAAAAGTAATTAGCATTAAGGAATTTTTATATTTATTTTAATAAAGATATGAAACAAGAAGCTAAATATGTATGTTTATACTTATGCATCCTATCATACAATTATTAGGGTTGAAAAAGATCTCTAAGATCATCAAGTTCAGCTGTTGTCCCAAGGCCACTGTGATTCCTAAACCACATCCTGAAGTGCCACATCTACACATTTTTAAATACCTTCAGGAATGTTAGCTCCACCACTTCCTTGAGCAACCTCTTCCAAACCTTGACGCGCTCTTCCGGTAAAAATTTTTATCCTAATATCCACTGCTACAATTTGAGGCCATTTCTTCTCATCCTATCATTTGTTAACTGAGAGAAGAGACTAAAACCCACCTCATTATAACCTCCTCTCAGGCAGCTATAGAGAGTGATAAGGTCTGCCCTCGGCCTCCTTTTCTTCAGGCTAAACAACCTTAGTTCCCTCAGCCGCTCCTCATAAGACTTGTTCTGCAGCAGACCCTTCAGCAGCTTTGTTGTGCTTCTTTAAACACTCTCCAGCAGCTCAAAGTCAGGGCTTTTCGTAATCTATTATAAATTTTTTTTTAATAGACCTGTTAATGATGGAAATAGTTTAAAGAAGTTCTTACAAAAATGCTGATGTATTTTTTTAGTACTAATATGTATATGCATGTAATGCATAGCTATACATTTTTTGTATGTATTTGAATGCGTATGTATATGTGTGTGTACAGATATTAATGGAGAGGCATAAATGTATATAATCCTTCTGCAGTGCCCATTCATACTCAAGTGTTTTGACTGCTCTGTCAACAGAAATGTGGCATCAGACTTCCAAGTTTTGATTCAGATATTTGCCGAATTAAATTTTTGACTTCTAGTTTACAGAAAAAGCACTGAAAAATAACTTCAGGAATAATCCTGTAAGCTTTTTAGAACCTGAATAATTTTATAATCATATTTTAGAACATGACCTTAAAATTTTTAGATCTTCAAGTCCAGCAAAGGACTGCATGATAAATATACTGTACCTTGGACACAGAGGAGTTGTGAACTTTTCAAATGCTTTGGCAGCAAAGTGCTTTGTCAAAAAAAAAAATTACTTAAATATGTCATCCAACATGAACCATTTCCTCTCTGGGTGAACTTTCTAAAAGTCTCTCTTCATCTGTGCTAAATCGATCCATAGGATTTCAAGAACATAACGCTCGAAGTGAATGTGACCTCGTGTATCTAGAGCTATGATTTACACTAAACCCAGAACCTAGAGGCTCTTAAGTGGCAATTTTAAAGCTCAGAATCTTTCAGCACTGTTTCTGATGTCTACAGGAAACTATACATCTTAAATAAGAACAAATCTGCAGGAAAGAAAAAGCTTTTCTTGGTAGGTGGAAGTATGTTGGTTTTCATAGCAATTATTAAAAGTCAAGAGTGTTGTTTAATTACTCCCTACATGTCATGTGTTTGATTCTGCATGAGAAGAACACCTCACACCCTGGAAGGCCCTGCCTTTGTGACCTGCACAGCACTGGATGCTGGGAGTTATGATTGCACAATTGCCCTATTCTTGCTTTGTCCCTAGACATCTAAACCTAGGATGTAGGCTAGCAGCAGGAGACTGGGCTAAATAGACAGGATACTTTGTCTGACTCATTATGACTACCCTCATTTTATGTTCTTATAATCTGTTTGAACTCACCTCAGCCTCAGACCGTACATAACTCCTCAGGGAGAGAGCTGTGGTTAATTACTCCATTTCACCTCAACCTGGGGAAAGTTAAGCTTCCTGATAACTGTTTTAACTGAAATCACTGCAAGAGAAAACAGTAATAGACCTTCATCCCTCATTGTGCTGTCATACCTCCATGGTCTTTCACAAAACTGCATGTATGGTCATATCTGATAGATGCTGTGTCCTTTTGACAAGCCTAGTGAGAACTATGTTAGAGAAAGCTTTCTACTGTTGATCTTTCTTTAGTCTACTTCAGAAGACTAGGCCTAAAATGCAAGAAGGTCCAGTTGGGTGTATGTCACTTGCTGCCAAAAACTTTTCCAAAATCTAGCCCTACTTTCTTATTCCAAACTTGTAAATAGATATTACACTTTTGAAAACATTTTACTGATGTTAATTACCATGAGAGAGTACTCGTTTGTTTACGGGAAATTTTCAGCAGCTCTCATCACAAATTCATTACTGTAGGCATAGGGCAAATCTGTGACATTTACTATTCTGCACTGAACTACATTGAATGGGAAATCTCACTAAAGTAACTAGAGCGGCTTGTGCATTAAGATACTGCATTATGGAAAGAACCACTAATCTGAGCACACTATGGATAGAAATAGAGATGCAAGTAAATGGATTCTTTAAAGATTATTAAAAATCAGTATTAAAATTGTATAAAGATTTTTCTATCTGATTTGCTTTCACAGATTGACTGAAATGATGCTAATGCTGCAGAAATTTTAAAAACAAATTAAAACCATGTTTTTGGCTTTTGATAAGATGCAAAGGGCTAGGGGACAGAATGTTGTTCATATTCTTGTGGAGATAACATAAATAAACTACTTTTAATTGTAAGGCAGAACCATGATTACATGCATTGTTCAGTCTTGAAGTCTGTCAACAGAAGATGTATGTGCAAAAGAACATAAACAATATTTTTTGAAAATAAGTAGCTAAAGATGTCACATTTATGTTCAAGTGCCTGCTAGGTAAGTATTGATTTGTGTGCTTAGGGCTGAAATTCTTGTCCAATTTTGACATATGTATTGAGATGTCTACCTGCTGAAAACTGATTCTTTATGATTAATTTAGAAACAAAAATCATTTCCCATAGAAATATTCATTTACAGGCTGCTGAACTCTGCTTTCTACTCATTTTATTTTGTGGAGTTTCCTCATGATTACAGGATACACTGCAGTGGCTCTTTAAAATTAACTTTGTAGTTCTGTCAAAAAGGGAAGGAAGAACAAGTGCTGCTAGAGACAGAGGGACAAGAACTGCCTTTAGGACTAGTATTATGACTTCTGAGTATATTTGTCTCGATAAGCCTTAAAACCCTTCAGTCTTATGGCAGTAGCACAAGGACCATCATCTCCATATGATGGACATAATGGGTGAGAACACTTTCAAGGATACATTTAAATCCTTTTCTTTGAATACATATTCATGTGTATTCACCAGTGCCGAGTACAGAGGGAGAATAACCTCCCTGGACCTGCTAGTCACACTGTTTCTGATCCAAACCAGGATGCCATTGGCCTTGTTGGTCACCTGGGTACACTGCTGGCTCATGTTCAGTTGGCTGTCAACGAACACCCCCAGGTCCCAACACCCTCCAGGCATCTTTCTAGACAGACTTCTCCTAGTCTGTAGCTCTGCATAGGGTTGTTGTATCCCAAGTGCAGGACCTGGCATTTGGTCGTGTTAAACCTCATGCCATTGGATTCTGCCCAGCGGTCCAGCCTGTTCAGATCCCTTTGCAGAGCATCCTTACCCTCCAGCAGATCCACACTTCCACACAGTTTAGTGTCATCTGCCAACTTGCTAAGGGTACACTCAATGCCTTCATACAGGTCATTGATAAAGACATTGAAGAGGGCTGAACCCAGCACTGAGCCGTGGGGAACACCACTTGTCACTGACCTCCAGCTGGAGTTAACTCCATTTACCACCACTCTCTCTGGGCCCGGCCATCCAAACAGTTTTCCACCCAGGAGAGTGTGCGCCTGTCCAGGCCAGAAGCTGACAGTTTCCGTAGCAGAATGCTGTGAGAAACTGTGTCAAAGGCTTTGCTGAAGTCCAGGAAGACCACATCCACAACCTTTCCCTAATCTAGCAGCCGAGTCACTTTGTCATAGAAGGTGATCAGGTTGGTTTGGCAGGACCTGCCTTTTGTGAACCCATGTTGACTGGGCCTGTTCACCTGGTTCTCTTGCATGTGCTTCATGATAGCACTCAAAATCACCTGCTCCATGACTTTCCCTGGCACTGAGGTCAGACTGACAGGCCTGTAGTTCCCTGGATCCTCCGTGCGACCCTTCTTGTAGATGGGCACAACATCAGCCAGCCTCCAGTCCAGTGGAACTTTGCCATTCTTCCAGGGCTGTTGGAAGATGATGGAAAGGGCTTTAGCCAGCACATCTGCCAGCTCCCTCAATACCCTTGGGTGAATCCCGTCTGGCCCCATAGACTTGTGGGTGTCTAGTTGGGCAAGCAAGGCTCTGACCACCTCCTCTTGGACCATGGGAGCCTCGTATTGCTCCTCTAGTTCCAGGGTTTGTACACAGAGGGAACAACTTTCTTTACAATTAAAGACTGAGGCAAAGAAGACATTAAGTTTCTCAGCCTTTTCCTCATCCTCCGTCACTGTTGTTCCTTCTGTGTCCAATAGGAACTGTATGGTCTTTCCATAACCAATGAAGAGAAATTAAGCATGCATAATACACTTAATGTTTGGACCCTGTGATTTGAAAGGGCTGCTGCCTCTCACCAGGTACCTCTGTCTTGCTCTTACTAGAATGGAAAGTTCAATTGTCTCCCATAAATGCTAAAGCTAGGCTTACAAAGAACATATTTTTTTACATGAAAAGGGAGTTTTCTCCGCTACTACATTTTTGTGTGAAATTAATTGCCAAGCAGCAAACCACCTTTTGGTGTACTTTTCTAATGTACTTTCACAAGAAATATGTTAAGAATGGGCTCAAGTCTTACCACTATTTATCTATAAAACAGCTGGAGCACACAGGAAGTCTAACTAACACGTTTAGGATATTTGTGATCCTATAAAAGCAACTTTCTTTCAATATATTTACTTAGAAGAAATAACAGTGAACTTAAATTGCTCAGGACAAAAGCCCCACCAAAGTTGAATTGAAAGGTCAGCAGTTATATCTTATTTGTATTGCAAACCAAAAATGAGTATGAAGGGACTATCGAAACGTCTTGCTATGTAGGTGTTATGCATGCAGGTGATTTATGGTATTTGGCTTGCTATTACCATGAAAATAGGTATTTACATAATGATATCTTAAATAAACATATTTCTTTTTGACCATTAATGGTTGTTTCACTTGCTTTCTTTCACTGTTATGAATCTGTTGAAAAGTGTATTCAAGCAACTGGTCATTTGAGTCAAAGGGTAAATTCTGCCCTACTGAATGAAGACTTTAGCAGTTAGAAAATCTTTTCTGAAGCTGCTTAAAAATGAAAAAGCTGCTATATTTTATCCCAAAGTTATCTTATTATGGTTTCCTAACAGGTATGTTGTATAAAGCCTGGATTGCAAATCATTATGGTTTGAATAATTATAAAATATATTAAGTTTTAAGTATATTATGCAGATATCTCCATAATACATTAACTGATGATGACAAACATCTTATGATGAGACGTTAGATATTAACACATTTGTGCAATAAACATTTGGGGATAATGGTGGCATCTGCTTCCCTGCAATTCTATGTAGACTTGGGAATATTTTTAAATTTGAAGCTATGTTTATATTTCCTCCCTATTGAATTATTATAGACTCCATGCTGAAATAATACTATATGTATGGTTTTCTCACTCATTCTTTGACACAAAAGGCAAAATGTAAGCTCCACTATTTATAAGCCATTCCTGTGAATTTTGTGGTTCTGGTGCTGGTGGGGAAGAAACCTCTCTGCTTTGGGGGCTGTTGCCTTTGATACAGGACTTAGCAAAGAGCTAGAAACTCACCAAGCTAGGATTTCTGTAATTGGTGGTGGGGAGACAGATAGGGAAACCAAAATAATCTAGTCTAGTCATCAATGGGATATGTTCTGAGAACAATGCAACATAATCACATTCTGATTCTTACCAAAAAAATAAAATCAATCTTTTTGAGCCATTTGGCTCTAATCTGGAAGAACCACATCTCTCGATGAAACAGGCAGAATAACTGAGGGGGTAGGATAGTGAAGTATTAATTTATAAGGTTCCTTTTGAAAGAAAGCGACAATTATAAAAGAAAATGTGAGTTGTGAATTCTGCCATCACCAAACCTGCAGCTATGAAGTTTGCTTTTCATATTTTCAAATGAATATGTTTGTTTTCTTTAAAGATCCATTTCAAGTTTATGGAGCTGCAAAATATGATAGAGAACCTTAAAGCAGTCAATAGAAGAATCGACCCCATGTGAACAAAATCTTTATGTAAAATTTGCTGTAGAAAGCAGAGTGATTTTGCTGAGGAGATTTGAAGCATTTCAGTTAACATATCCCATAAGGCATATGCTCTGCAACACTTAATGTGAGAGAGTTACTGCGAGAGACTGCAAGATTTCAACCTGTCATCATTCTGCCTGTGGAAAGGTTGCCATTTCATTTGTTTTCCTGCCTCTGCAGAGAACAGTGAGAAATGTGGTATCTTCTCAAGGTGGTATTTTTGTTCACTGCATCGCAGTATTTTAAAAATTGAATACTGCAGAATTTCCCATTTTGAAACAGGTCTTTCTCATATTACTAATGATTTATGATAGCTATCGTTATTGTTTATAAGTATGCCATTTCTGTACCCTTATCTAATTTCCTGTTTATGGCAGTCTTGGTCTCTTTATACTACATATAACTGAAGTTATACCTATCCTGTTGTCCCACAGAACATCTACTGTTTTTCATTAGACATCCAAATTTGCCTGTGATTGTATGTATTTTGGTTTACTACACATGTATTGGTATGCAGTACATACCTTTCCATTTTTTAATATAAGTGCAGGAGAGCCATGAACACACCAATTTGTTTAATGATGTTGTGTAATATTTTATAGGACCATAGAGCAAAGTGGTTGCTGGAGCAGTAGATAGGAAATAAGATTTGTATGACTCAGCATCATAATTATCCCCCCTGTTAAATCACTATAATAATGATTCTCACTAGCTTGGATTATCTTTGATTTATTTTGTTATTTCGGTGTCCTAAGTTACTCTTTACACATGTGTGATACCTTTAGCCACATTTTAGTTCCTTGACTGCAGGTAATACTTAATATATGCCATTAAAAAAAGCTGAAAATCCTAATCCTGTGAAGATTTTGAATTTTTTTTTTTTCTGTAAGACACATTCACTCAGACATGAATGACAAAATGTAATAATTCAATTTATTTTTGTATATTCACACTCATACAAAATTTCATAAAATGCTTCTGAAAGGCAAGAATAATAGCAAGATAAAATCTTGGAGAACTGACAACAGTGTTTTTGGTGCATGCAGAAAGTGATGAAAAGTGGTGTAATACATTAAAAAGAAATGAAAGTTAAAATGTAAAAGAGAGAGTAAGCATTTTGTAGTTGAGTCAATAGAGTATTATTAGTGTCTGGAGGGAGTAACAGAACTGGAGAAGTAAAGTATGGTCCATATTGAATAGGAACAGAAAGGCGAGGGAGAGACTAAATAAAGAAAAGTAGCAAATGGTAAAACTGCAATATGTGAGAAATCACAAAGGAAAGAGTAGTTCTGTGTAGTCATGGGAGAGTCAAGAGGAGGCCAAGACAATGGGAGTACAATTAGATGGGTCTCAAATGACATGCCAGTATAGCAAATGTAAGAGGAAATTTTGTAAATAAGAAGGGGAAACTTGCCTTTGTTTTGGTAGAGACTGTAAGTCCCTTGGGGTGCACCACTATTCTCCCAGGAAGAAGAATCTGGCTTCAATATTACAAACTCTTTGTATTTAGATATTAACATCTTGGGTGGATTAAGGCAGAAACCACTGAAATAACACTTGTAACCCCGTGACAGCAGATTACAGTTGTCAAAGCAACTGTGTTCTAGCATTTAGGAAAGAAGAATAAGAAACGGGGTGGACACAATCATGACTGTAATCTGCACAAAAGAAGTCTGAGAAATTCTTGCAGATTAGGAAAACAGTATTGTTATTTTTTTATCTGGATTCTCAGTAGATGTAATTCTCCTATAGTCTCTCTTTGCTGACTGGTGTAATTTGTGCTGCTTTGGCTATTAATACCAGAGGATCTCTGGCTTAAGTTTGTCAGGCAGCAAATGCTGACATTAGACATATTCCTTCTCCTTAGTCCCATAGAGGCACCAGGTCAGCTCACTTGTCCTTCCAGGAATTTCTGTCATCCTCTTCTTCTCTAAGAAATGATTATAAAATGTGAACATAAAGCACTCTCTAGAGCTGCATGCACAGTCACCAGTTGAGTGACTACCAACCAGAGTCAGAGTTGACTGAGGCTGAGATGGTTGTTGTAGCATATCACACTTAACACATGGAATGATTTTTGTCAGTATTGGTTAGGTGTTAAAATACCCCAGCAGTGATGAAACTGTGAACATTGCATCAGTACTGTAAATGGAGTGGGGCAAAAACCCGTCAGAAATGGACAACAGGATATTAAGAAGAGATTTTAAGGCTTGTGAGGGCAAGCAACAGAAAAAGGAACCTTAAAACTCAGGGCAAATGAGTATTGTAAGAGAAGGAGAAACTCTATTGGTGGTCAAGGTGGGAGCTACATCTGCTGAAGAACAGGACTTCCACAGCTGAGGAAGCTGATCTGGCCTGGAGAAAGAGTGAAGAAGGACCTACAGTGAGATCTTACATTCTGGCATGGAGGTTCAGGAGGAGCAGGAGGAGGAGGTGGAGAAGAAAGATTTATACATCATTTTGTGTAGCATACATTTTGAAGAAAGGCAATTACCACTTGTTTGTTTTATTTAGTTTTCCTATCTAGAATACTGGTACTGGTGCTCCACAGATCTTGTATGTCTTTGCTTTTTGATATGTGGATTTTCTTTTCAAAACAAGTGTGTTTGGGTTTTGCCAACTGTAGAGAAGTAGAGTTTTTGAATGTATACGAATTTTTGCACGCTCACTTTCCTGAAACTATCATAGCTTGCCTTACTAGATGTTTGAAATCCATACTGAAATCCAACATATCAATTTCAAATGACTAAATATGTCAAACTGGAATTACATGAATTCACAGAATAGACAAAACCAAGCATTCTGTACCAAAATTATCTCAAATTTTAATGGAATGATTACAGTTTAGACCTAATGACTTCTGTATTACTTAAACACCCTTAAAATTTGTGTGCAATATTTTGCACATATAACAGCATTCCAGAAGTAGATTACAGTCTCTATAATTACAAGAATACTTGCATTGATTCATATGAGTTACTTCATATAAATAACCTTTAATATATTCCCCATGCTCACACTCTAACTTGTAGTTTTACAAGGTTATTGCAGTGCAAAGTGCTTGATATTAAATCCTCATTGATAAATGAGGAGAAAGTTTATTTTATTGACCGAATGGCAGTGCCGGCAGATTACTAAAAATGTGACATACTGCGTTCCATGTTGTGTGTAAACGAGCAGGGAGAATTAATGCAATTCTGTTGGGGTATGCTGTGTTATGAACAGGTTTATGAGTCCTCGTCTATTGGAAAACAACATGAGTTACAAGCTTCTTTTTAGAGTACTGTTATTTGCAGTAGTAAAAGTAGCCAGCTTCCTCAGCTGTATGAGCTTCATATCCGGCCATGAGGAGTCAGATAGGATTGCAAAGATGTCAATGAATGGACACCTGCACAGACTGGAAGAAATGACCAACCACAACCTGTGAAATTCAGTATTTCATTGCAAAGGCCTGCACCTGGGAAGAAAAAGCCCCATGCAGCACTGCAGGCCATTGACACATTGATAGCAACACAGTCAGCAGGAAACAATATCGTCCTCTACTCAGTTCTCAAGAACAGAACCACTGCAACCATTTATGATGTCCAAAATGCATGGAAGACATTGAGTAGATGCTTTGAAACTGGGTTTGTTCGGCCTCAAGAAGAGAAAGTTTTTAGAGGGACCAAATAAGATCTGGTACTTACGGAGAGGTTATTGAGAAGATGGAGCCAGGATCTTCACAACTGTGCATGGTAGGAAGATAAAAAACAAATGGCAACATCAGAGGTTCAGACTGGATAAAGTTAAAAAGCTTTTTCCTTATGAGGACAGTCAAACAGTGGTGCAGGTTGTCTGTAGAGGTTGTGTGGTCTCTATGCCTGATTTCAAGACCCAAGTTTTTCAAGACCCAACTGGATAATGCTCTGAGCAGCCTTGCCTGACCTCGTAGCTGGCCCTGTCATGAGGAGGCTGTTGGGCTGAAGGTCTTCTGAACTCCCTTCTGGCCTGAACTATTTTGTTATTCTGCAACTCTTTGTGGTTCCCAAGTAGCCATTGCTCTAGTAAAAATGGTAGTTGGACAAGATCTGTACCTGCATTCCAAAGCATCCCTGTTGGAGACAGTAGCAGCTCTTCCATCCTCACTTGTTGTTAGAAAGAAGGATGTAGAATACACTCACCCTCACTCTACTATTTATTGTGTGTGATACACTGATGTGAGACACATTGACACATTAATAGCCACAGCCTTACTTTGGGCTATGGCTTGTAACACAAAATGAGCAAAAACTGTGTCCATCAAAGTGGAAAGCCTTATGCATGTTGAAGTCTAAAAGGAGAGAGGCACACACTGTTCAAAAACTACTTAAGAATCAAGGAGATAGACAGAATCCTGTTTCTTAGCTGGAGAATCTTGTAAAAAAAGAATGCATTGCTGGGGGCAAAAGGTCATAAGCCTGGGACCCATGTGCATGCTTGGACCCAAGCCTGTAAAACTTCAACCATCAATATGAAAGGGCTTTACGTGCTCTCTTCCTTGTATCTTAGTTATGCTAACAACAGAAAAGATGTTTTATTGTTTCATGGCTCCTTTTATTTTGGTTTCACCTACCTTGCATAGCGCACAGAGATGAGGATGAAGGCACAGGCAGGATGACAGTATATTGTCACCTGTATCAGTCCTCTCAGTGTTACAAAGACTATTACTCAACCCACCAAATATTTCTTAACTCTAGGAGTCAACTGTCAAGTGAACTTCTTTTGAGTAGATATATGTCTTTGAGTCTAGAACTGACATATAGAAATGCTATTCTAACGCAGAGGCATCCATTATCACTGGATAGAAATGGTACAGACACAGGTACTCCTCTGCAGAGTCCTACAAGATCTTTCTGCATCTCCAGTTCTCCAGTTCTGAAGAGGTGGCAGCCTTATGGCTTTCAAATATTCACTGAGCAGGTACACCCCTCTCAAAACTGTTGCATACTGTATTATCCATCACAGGTAATGTTTTATGCTGTATAAAGGGAGGCCCAAGAACACCCAGAACTCAACACGTTCTTCCGGGAATATAGCTAGCCAAAGAGTACAGGTGTCAGTGGCTGGAGTGCCTGAGCACCAGGACTATGGAATATACATGGACAGTATCCACAGATACTGTTTTGTCTTAGGAATAAGGTTTATGATAAAATGTCTTAAAACAATTGCAATATCCATGCAGTCAGGAGCTACCAAGGTCAAAGAGGTGACTCTAGTAAGTCTGTGCTAAGCCTTATCTCCTCTGTTTAAGAGCTTCTAATCAGTTCAGAGCCAGCACTGCTGCAGTGGGGGTGTTTGAAAGAGCAGGCACTTCATGGTTGTCCTCATTTTACTTCATTATAGTTAATGGCTAAATTAGGTCTCTTATTTAGTCATTCTAAATAATATGTCTGAAGACCACTACATGAATACAATTATACAAAAGGCACTAATTAATTTTGCTTGTCTTCCTGCTTTCATAATCTTGTAAAGTGAATGAAATAATTTGTGCCATTTGTTTCTTATTATAGTATTTATCATTAGAATGAGGTGTTGGGAAACTGTCTCATATTTTATGAATTGAAATAGTGTGCCATACTGTTGTGATCATTTCAATATTCTGCATTTTCCTCTGTTCTGTGGAGTTTCTCTGCACATCTTTTGCGTTCTATGATCGGAAATGTGAACGTGCAAAGTATGAAGAAGCAAAGGGAGTGAAACAATAAGTCTTTCAAAAATATTTCAAAGGTGAGTATTCATGCAATGCGGTATTGCAAGCTGTAGACCTTGCAGTAAAGGAAGGTTGCAGGTATGTCAACAGCACTGATACTGTATTGCATGGTTCTGTGAGATCAGGTTGTAATTACAGGGAGGCTCATTGCAGTAAGATGTGAAGGATAAACAGAAGTTCTGGACTTCTCTACACAGAGTTAAAAATTTGTTGCTAATAAACATTGTAAATGTGAAAAATAAATCTCTCTTTGAGATTTAGATTACCATCTGCGAAGAAACCTTCAAAGAGGTACTTAATCTCTCAGTGGCTCAGTAGAAAGCTCTTTTACATTGAAATGCATAGTGCTTGACAATCTTGGAGACACTATTAGAAATTTTAACAATATTTTTTAACTCAATGATTTGGCTAACATGAAAGTGGGCAGCGTATCAGTGTGATTGCATCAAACTAAATTCAATCATGGTCCATCCACAAGATTGTTAATAGGAAAAAGAACTGAACAAGCAGTACTATCGATTATATAATTGCTAACAAGATTTCTTTATGTATAATTTAAAATGCAGCTGGGAAAATACAATAGGACTGCTGACTGCTTGTCTCACTCATCCTTTCCTTCACAGTTGGATGATGATGGAAAAAGGGTTGCAGAGATCACAAGTATACTAAATACAAATTAAAACTTTCTGAATTAAGAACAATAGTAGCAGACTGACAATAAGATGTTCTAGCAAATCCTGAACACTTTAATCCAGTCTTTAGTCTCAGAATGGGATTTTCCTCCAATGCGGATATATGACACGAGGTAAAAACTTAATTTTTCAAAGCAAAAGCAAATAACAGTTTCACTTTAGCTAAAATCACCAAGGTATCTGTCAGAATAAAACAATAACAAAACATCTATTGTAGTCATCAAGGCCAGATGATTGATTGTGTTTTGTGTCAGTGTCATGACATGAAGGCACTAAACTGAATACCTTTGTTTCCAATTCAGCCTGAGAAATCTTGTGAGTGATACTATAAACTCAGTTCATCACATTCCTTTTGATGATGGTTGCTATGATAGGTTACTTAACTAAATAATTAGAATTGGCTTCCTCTATGAGTCCCACATAGCACGAGAAAGACATGAATGTGCCTTTCAGAGTGACCAGATAACTGACAGCTTTTCCTGTAAGGCATAGGAGACTGGAGACAAGATAAGAAATCTAATTGAAACAGCTGAAGTACAAAATAACGTCATGATGTCATGTATGACTGAGCTGGCAGTAGGTAAGGCTCTATGTTGAACTGTACTGCCTGAATTTCTTTGGTTGTAATTAACCCCAAGTGTTCCCAATCACATCCTGTACATTTCATCAGGTTTCCCATGTGGTCTAGTGGTTATAACAACATAAAAAGGGTTTTTTCTGCTTAAATTCTATCTAGCTATGTGACTGATGGCAGTAATTTACGTTTTCCTATACAGAAGTAGCATGCAACCTATTACATGATTTTATGCTGAGACAGTTGATCCCTTGAAAGAAAAATCCATTAATCTATCCAGATTAGATCCTGATAATATTGTCAAAGGCACGTATCTCCTGATGCTTACGTATTCCTCTGGTTTTACTGAGTGCTTAGCACACAGACACAAATGTTAGTCAGCCTAAAGCATGATTCTTGTTACTGGCTCAGTCAGTTTGAGAGCACACAACAGTGAGATGGATGAAATTAGAATCTGCTTCAGCTAGATTTACCAATGATTTTGTAAAATGATAGCTGAGGAAGGAAGTATACAGTACCTCTAATTGGTATATTTAAAAGAGAATAGAAACTCTGCAAGGAGACTTGAAAGTCCCTGACCCTCATTAATGAGCTTTTAAAATAGCCCAACAATCTCTATGCCATGTGCCTGCTAGGAATGATTTTCCCATTTCTCATTATGTATGAATGCCAGTGCACTGTGCAGCTCCAGTGTACAGTTGATTAATAAGGTCAGAATTAGAAACCGAGAACTTTCCTTTTCTTACTGTACTTCACTTTTCCCTCAACAGAATTTTCTTTGCAGTTTTTCTAGGATCTGAAAAATAAAACATACTGAAACAGGGTTTATGTATTTTATCATGTGAGGCCATGAACACTGCGTGGTGTTCTTAAATTTTTAACAAATATTATATACTAGGTTTTTAGTAATTTACATTACAGTCTCTTAAAAATATAAAATAGTTTAGAAAAATGCATTAATTGTCTAGAAAGAATTATTTTTAAATAATCATTGTGTTTTCAGACATCACTTTGTTTCCAGAGGGATAAGTCTTAGCTCTGTTCGAATTATGAATAAAGCAACTCAATATTGTTCAGATGTCACAATGCCATCAATTGGGAGTGACTAAAATTCTCTTTCTTTCAGTGATTAAAGCTGTGCATTTCAAGTACATTCAAAATTATTTTAGTTGGTTACAAATTACACCCTCTTCTTCCCACAACTGCAGCCAAGTCTTGCATGTGCTGCAAGATAATCCTTTATTCAACTGTATTTTTATTAGTATGTTTTTATGAGCGTATTATCAAGTGTTCATCAGCTCTTTCAAATAAAAGCCTGTGCCAAGGATTACAAATGTTTTTTGGGTTTGGTTGTTTTTTGTTTTCAAATTCCTCCTTTCTTTGCCTGAGATTATGCAGTTTAAAATTCTATAATATTAGCTAAAGTAAGTAGATTGGTACTTCAGTTGTTTAATCCTCAAACATCTGAGATTTTTGGTTTGAAAAATGTCATGGAAAACAACCCAAAACCTGCTGTAGTCCCCACCAGCCTAACACATAAAAAGAAGGAAGTATAAATTAAAAGGATTTTATTTTTCTGCATCATCATATTAATCTAGTGCAGAAAACAGAGTCTGGGGGACTCATAGACTCACAGAAATGATGGTTGGAAGCAGCGTCTTCTGTTTGAAGCAGGACTCTTGAAATACAAGAATGAGGCCAGCTGTGATTTTGTCCAATTGGGTTTTACTCTGAGGATGGGCTTTCCACAGTCTGACTGGATACCAGTATGTACTGATCAATGATGTACTGATCTCCTACTGAAGAAATTAATCTTCATGTCCAATCTGAACCTCTAAGTTGAAACTAGTGGCTGCTGCTCCTTGTTCTTTCTTCAGCTTTCAGGGAGAAGAATTTGGTTCTGTCACCTTTGAAACACTTACTGAGATAGCTGTAGGAAGGCATTAAAGTGCCTCTCTATTTCCTCTTTGCCAGACTACACAAGCCCAGTTCTGTCTACTGCTCTCCCCGTGACACCTGTTGTGTGCTAGTAGCCATCTTGGTAGCCCCAATGGATTTCTTCTGGTTTCTCAACATCCACCTTGAATACGGAGCCCAAAACCGGACATCATATTCTAGGTGTAGCCTCACATTGGGTTTGTGGAAGAAGATAACTTCATCTGCTGAATCAGGATATGGCTATGTTTTTCTGCTTTTGTGGGTGAGGTGTAGACTTAGCACACATTGTGATGAAACCTCCAGGTCCCTTCTACCAGGGCTAATGCTCAGCCAGTTGGTTTCCAGTCTTGTTTGATGGAAGGGTTTATTCTGCCCCATGTACAGATTGCCCTTCTTGTGGCAGAGCCAATCCCTTGTTATTATGATCCTTAAGTGTCTCCGACTCCTTTCAGCCTGAAATACTACTGCTGGGAGTGCCAGCCACTCCCTTTGATTTAGTTTTGTTCAAAGATTTTCTGCTGATATGTTCTGTTTTGTCACCCAGACCACTGACGAAGATATTGAACAACACAGACCTCAGTACAGATGCCCAGCTAAGCAGGCATTCCAGTCAGACATCAAGTTATTGATTACTTCCTGTGATCCTTGTTGTCTAGCCAGTTTCATGGAATCATAGAATCACCAGGTTGGAAAAGACCCACTGGACCATGGAGTCCAAACATTCCTATAAAACACTAAGCCATGCCCCTTAGGTACTCATCCACCTGTGCCTTAAACATCTCCAGGGAAGGTGAATCAACCACCTCCCTGGGCAGCCTGTTCCAGTGCCCAATCACCCTTTCCATGAAAAACTTCCTCCTAATGTCCAGACTAATCTCCCCTGGCGGAGCTTGAGGCCATTCTCTCTTGTCCTGTCCCCTGTCCACTGGGAGAAGAGGCCAGCTCCCTCCTCTCTGCAACCTCCTTTCAGGTAGTTGTAGAGAGCAATGAGGTCTCCTCTCAGCCTCCTCTTCTGCAGGCTAAACTACCCCAGCTCTCTCAGCAGTCCCTCAAAAGGCCTGTTCTCCAGCCCCCTCACCAGCTTTGTCACTCTTCTCTAGACTCGCTCCAGAGCCTCAACATCCTTCCTGTGGTGAGGGTCCCAGAACTGAACACAATATTCAAGGAGCGGTCTCGCCAGTGCTGAGTACAGAGGGAGAATAGCCTCCCTGGACCTGCTGGTCACACCGTTTCTGATCCAAGCCAGGATGTCATTGGCCTTGTTGGCCACCTGGGCACACTGCTGGCTCATGTTCAGTTGGCTGTCGACCAACAACCCCAGGTCCCAACACCTTCCAGGCAGTTTTCCAGACAGACTTCTCCTAGTCTGTAGCTCTGCATAGGGTTGTTGTATCCCAAGTGCAGGACCTGCCATTTGGCCTTGTTAAAACTCATGCCACTGGTCTCAGGCCAGCGGGCCAGCCTGTTTAGGTCCCTTTGCAGAGCATCCTTACCCTCCAGCAGATCCACACTTCCACCCAGCTTAATGTTGTCTGCAAACTTGCTAAGGGTACACTCAATGCCTTCAGCCAGGTCATTGATAAAGACATTGAAGAGGGCTGAACCCAGCACTGAGCCGTGGGGAACACCACTTGTCACTGGCCTCCAGCTGGAGTTAACTCCATTTACCACCACTCTCTGGGCTCAGCCATCCAGATAGTTTTCCACCCAGGAGAGTGTGCGCCTGTCCAGGCTAGAAGCTGACAGTTTCCATAGCAGAATGCTGTGAGAAACTGTGTCAAAGGCTTTGCTGAAGTCCAGGAAGACCACATCCACAGCCTTTCCCTAATCTAGCAGCCGAGTCACTTTGTCATAGAAGGTGATCAGGTTAGTTTGGCAAGACCTGCCTTTTGTGAACTCATGTTGACTGGGCCTGTTCACCTGGTTCTCTTGCATGTGCTTCATGATTGCACTCAAGATCACCTGTTCCATGACTTTCCCTGGCACTGAGGTCAGACTGACAGGACTGTAGTTCCCTGGATCCTCCCTGTGACCCTTCTTGTAGATGGGCACAACATCAGCCAGCCTCCAGTCCAGTGGGACTTCCGCAGTCTTCCAGGGCTGTTGGAAGATGATGGAAAGGGGTTTAGCCAGCACATCCACCAGCTCCCTTAGTACCCTTGGGTGAATCCTGTCTGGCCCCATAGACTTGTGGGTGTCTAGTTGGGCAAGCAAGGCTCTGACCACCTCCTCTTGGACCATGGGAGCCTCATATTGCTCCTCTAGTTCCGGGGTTTGTACACAGAGGGAACAACTTTCTTTACAATTAAAGACTGAGGCAAAGAAGGCATTAAGTTCCTCAGCCTTTTCCCCATCCCCTGTCACTGTTGTTCCTTCTGTGTCCAATAGGGACTGTATGGTCTCCCTAGTCCTCCTTTTATTATTTATATATTTATAGAACGATTTTTTGTTTATCTTTCACAGACTTTGCCAACCTGACTTCTAGTTGAGTCTTATCCCATCTGATTTTTATTCTACACAACCTCACTTCCCTCCTGTAGTCCACCCAAGAGGCCTGTCCCCTATTCCAGAGCCCATAAGCATTCCTCTTCTTCTTAGTGTCACTCAAAATCTCTCTGTTCAACCAAGCTGGATTATCCTGCCTGTCTAAACTCACATTTCAATGAGAATGCTGTGGAAAGCAGAGTCAAAAGCTTTGCTAAATTCAAGTTATTTTACACCCACCACCTTACCCTCTTCCTCATTCAATAGCCAGTCATTTCACCGCTGAAAGCCATCAGGCTAATCAAGCTTACTTTTCCCTTGCTAAATCCATATTGACTTTTTTCTGATCTAGCTTCTTGTCTTTGACAAGATAAATTTATAGCATGTATCTGCTTACTTTTTGGAGAAACAGTGACTCAAGAAGACTCTTCAACTTTTTAATTTCTGACAGATTAGAGATGAACTCTATGATGCAACAAAGAACTGCTGTACTGTATCAGCTGTACCCACAGATAAAAGAGTTAATATTGTAATTTGAAAGCTGGCCATGGAGATTGTCTACTGAATTTCGCAACTGATCTTTGGACAAGGACACATTGCATTAGGAACGGAGCAAAGTATGTGCTAGTCAGAGTAGCCAAATTACTATGCGTTTACAATAATAAACTGGTTGGAATCAGCTGCAGAGACATTTTACTGAAGCGCTGTCTTGCACATATACTGTAGTGCAGCTTGGAACCTGGGCCACTGGTCAGCTTTCTGAATAATTTTCTTTGCTCCTTCATTTACTATAGCTTTAAAATACATAGTTCATTTCAATGCGCTATTCTACATGCTATAGTCACAGCTATATGTTCCCTGTTTGTCTCTAAAACTAACTGGTTAAACCAGGTAGTCTACCTTTCTTATTTAAGTAAAACATATGGGAACAGGAAATAATTTTACAGTATCACTGTCTTGCAGGCTTCCAGGTAGATGAAAAACATTAGAACATGATAGAGAATATGTTACAGGATAGCATTCCAGATGGTAGGCCAGCCATCATTTTGAATAAAATCAATAAGAATATCTCCAAATTTTCAGAATATTAGGGAAACAGACCTCTATGCTGTTGAATAATCCAGGGTTCCGACATCCACAAATCTGTTTGCAGACTTTGATATAGATTGGTTTACTAGAAAAAGGTAAACCAGAAAGCTGTTTCTGAAATTAAACACAAAGTCAATCAATATATTGGGTAGAAATTCTTTCCACTGTACCTATATTGAGAGAAAAACAATATGTATACAGCCCCTGAAATTTCTGGCTATCAACACCTTCTTCTGATGCTGTGAGAAAATGCTTTTGTCATTTTAATCTTTTCATATAGTTCAGTCCAAAATCTAGTTCCACAACTACAAAAACTAAATTGAATTAAAAAAGCTGATATTTTTTTTCTTTCACTTCAGTCACGTATGTGACTATAGGACTTGCTAGTTTAAAAAAAATTCATGGGAACATTAATTCCTTCATATTATACATATATGTAATGTATTATTTATATTATGTCTTATTGTAGTCTATTATATGAATTAATAAATATATCACATAATATGTAACTACGCAATAATTTCTTTTCCCTACATCAATTTAAAATACAAACCATTAGTTATCTATGTTATATTACTTAGATTATTTAAAGATGTCTTTCCAATCATGAATAAAATAATCTAAAATGTTGCTTCTTTTTATTTTTAAACTGTATCTCATTTTCTACATTTCTATAATTACTACAAATACAGACACAAAGAAAAATTAAATACCCTTCATCAGGAAGGTAGAGGATGATGATCTTCTAATAATAAAGCAAGAACACTTAAATGTAGATAAACTTATATTAAATTGATTAGTTGCACACACAAATATTACAGATCCTTCCAGAAAGCAAAAAGTATCATACTTACTGTTAATTCTGTATTAACTATAAACAAGCTGTACAACAATCAGAGAACCACGGAATCATAAAATCATTAAGGTTGGACTCATCAAGTCCAACTGCAAACCCAACTCTGCCAACTCCACCACTAAACCATGTTCCTTAGTATCATATCTAGACCTCTTTTAAAAACCTCTAGGGGTAGCAACTCCACTACTGACCAGGGCAGCTTGTTCCAGTGCTTGACAACCCTTTCAGTGAAGTAATAGTTCATAGTATCTAGCCTAAATCTCCCCTGGTTCAAATTGAGGAAATTTCCTCTTGTTCTAACACTTGTTATTTGGAAGAAGAGACCAACACTCATCTCACTGCACCATCCTTTCAGATACTGGTAGAAACCAATAAGGTCTCCCCTCAGCCTCTTTTTCTCCAGAGTAAACAATCCCAGTTCCCTCAGGTGGCCCATGTAAGACTTGTTTTCCCAGCTTTTCACCAGCTTTGTTACTCTTCTTCACACACTCTCCAGCACCTCACTCTCTTTCTTGTAGTGAGGGGTCCAAAACTGAGCACAGTATTTGAGGTGTGGCTTCATCAGTAATGAGTACAGGAGCTCAAGAACTGTTCCTACTGGCCACATCATTTCTGATACAAGCCAGGTTTCTGTTGGCTTTCTTGGCCACCTGGGCACACTGCTGACTCATATTCAGACGGATGTCAATCAACACTTCCAGGTCCTTTCCCATTGGGCAGCTTTCCAGCCATTCATACCTAAGCCTGTAGCTTTGGGTGGTGGTTTTGTAGGCCAGGTGCAAGACCCAAGACTGTGTCTTATTGAACCCCATACATGTGGCCTCAGCCCATTCATCCAGCCTATCCAGATTACTCTGTACAGCCTTCTTTCCGTCAAGCTGATCAACATTCCCACACAACTTGGTGTCTTCTTACTCATAATGCACTCAATCAACTTGTCAAGATCAGTATTAAAGAAATTAAACAGAACTGGCCCCACTGCTGAGCCCTGCCAGCTGCCAAAGAAATTTAAGTCCATTCCTACAACTCTACAGGTCCAGATATCCAGACAGTTTTTTACCAAGAGTATATGCATCCAAGCCACGAACAGTCAGTTTTTCCAGGAGAATGCTGTTGGAAACAGTGACAAAGACTTTGCTAAAGTCTAGGTAGACAACATGCACAGTCGCTTCCTTGTCCATTCTGTGTGTAATCTTGTCATAGGAGACCAGTCTGGTAAAGCAGGACCTACCTTTTCTAAACCCATGCTAATTTGACCTGATCACCATGTTATGATCTGCTCCATAACCTTCCCCAGCAGTCAGGTCAGGCTGACAGGCCTGTAGTTTCCTGAATTCTCTCAGTTCTTCTTGAGAATGGGCAATACTTATGCTAATCTTCAGTTAAGTTTGCCCTTCCCTGCTGTCGAGTCAGACTGGATATTTTTGCCTTAAACATTTTGTCCCGTGGGCAATACTGCAGGACCAGGCACTAGGACCAGGCACGGCTTTCCCCTGCCATCCTGCTCTTCCCCCCGTCCCTGTGCTACTCTTGTGGAGTCAGCTGGAAACAGAGCCAGGGGACACAAAGGACTGGGAAGCAAGGGGGTGGGGAGGCCATGCAGCCATGCTGGGCAAGGGCCATGAGGTCCCGACTCCCAGGGGAGCGGTCCACCATGCAACCGGTCACGGGGGGGGGCTCTCCAAGCTCTCCTCCATGCCGACGCTGACTCTCACACCTGGATCAGAGCAGCCTGGACCACGTGACTGGCCCACATGGTGATAGAGTAACTCCTTAGCTCTTCCCTTTCTCTTTCTGTCTTTCTCTCTACCTCCCCCCTCTCTCCCTGACCTCACGGTGTGTATGTCTGCTTGGATCATAGGGGCTTGGGTTGTTACCAGGGCTTTATTTCCGTAACTTCGAGCAGCTCTTTGTTGTGCACCCCAGCACCTCGGTGTGTTTATATTTGCCAGAGTTGGAAATAAATACTGTGATATTCACTCTAGGAGTAACCTTATTGGCCTCCGGATTGCCACACAGACAAATGGATCCACTTTTCCTCCTCTTGTCTGGGATAAGACACCTGCTAACTGCGACAGATGATAAATTACTGTAAGTATTTTACCAGTTAATGACAATCAACCTTCTTTGTTAAAGTAACTCAAAATTGTTCATGATAAGCAAGATAGTAAATACCACTAAAGCAGGGATTCCAGCTTATTGATTTAAATTATGATTGACTGATAGTTCCTCTACCCTACTTCTTTCCATGCTTCATTCTGCTCTTGCCATTATAACTATGGGAAGCTATAAATCTTCTCCAAAATACATGTGGTTTTACACTTCTTCGAGACTTCCTGGATCCTAATATATTTCTGACATAAATTGGCTAATTACCATAACCAATACAACTAAGGAAAATTATTTGTCTCCTGCACTAGGGACATGTTGAAGATGTTTTCTGTTTTCACAAATGAAACTTAAACAGAGTAGGAAAAAGGATAGAAGTATGGAGTTACTTGGATGTTTTATCAACTCCTGTTCTTTTTCAGTTCATATCACTTTTGCAAACAGTGAAAAAGACATTGAACAATGATGATATTTACTAATCTCTTGCTCTTGTTTTCATTTTTATCTTTGTTGTTAGTTTCAATCAAGCTTTTTTTCTATTTATTAAGATAACTTACATTTTGGCTGACAGCTCAATCGAGTTCTTCAAAAGAAGTCCAGGTTCTCTCTTGAATTAACATAGGTCTTAGCTTTTTCTCAGGGTAAACTTTTAGCCCTGGCTTCTAGTCAGCAGAGGCACTAGATGCAAATTTTCATTTTACAGAAGAACGTGAATGGAGTAAACCAAGGTGCAGATTTTTAAATAGGAGCTGTTTGTGCAGACACTCAGTGTGGTGACCATTAGCCTCTCTAGAAATTAGCAATGTCAGGCACATATTGCTGAGAAGTAAGGGCAGGATGTATTTCAGGTACCAGTAATCATTCAGATATAGGACTAAAAAGAAGCAGACATTTTCCAAGGAAAGAATGAGAATGAGTGTGTTGCAGATACCACAGGCTCTGGCTAAGCAGAGACATTTGGAGATGTATCAATTTCCAGAACAGCTCTGGAAAACAAAGAGACTGGGATTTTCATATCCCCAGTCTGGCACGTACTCTCTGCTGTCTGTTTCCAATAGATGTACCTCTATGAGTATTTTGGTTTGAGTCAGATGTATAATTTGAAAGTGAACTGCCTGCTTCAGAAAGCATACACTTCTTTCAGGTGACACTAAACCAGAAAGGCGGCCCAAGGCAGTAGCCTCAGTAGTGCCATGACTATCAGAAACTCAGACTAGAGCAAATTTGAAGTAGATGCTCCTCCAAAATGCACATAGTGCAAGTATCAGGCAGTGTGGCAGAAGCCCCTTTCCAAATTTCCCTTCTATTTCAAAATAAGGTGAAAATATCAGTGAGTATTTGATCTCATATAGCTCTTCAGAGATGTTTTACTTTTCCTCTACATTGTTTAAGGAACTACAGGTTGCATTACACATTTAGGTTCCCAGAGCAAATGTACTGTACACTGCTATTAACTGGGTGCTATTGGGCACTTTGCCTTTAACTAGCTATCTCTTTACTGAGGGAGAGACCCATTAAAAACCTTTACTGTAGTTAGGGTATGGTGTTAACCCATAACATTTACTTTGTGCACACTGGTTTACAATGGTTGATACGTAACTGAGCAGAAGAAAAGTACAGCTATCTTAGCCTACATATGTGGTGACGTGTTATGAGCAATGAGGGCAATTAATCTCGTCATTCCTCTCATTTTCAAATCCACCTCTACAGTTTGCCTAACTTGCCTATTCAAAACTTATTTACATCTACCTCACATATGGATTTAAGAAATGTTAAATGATATTTACATCTAGATATTCTCACAGACCTTCTCTGTACAGCACAGAGAAGAAAGGAAAATATTTTATAATTTCTTAAACATGCTCAAGGTCATAATGAAAATTTTGTGTCACTGATACTCTTGGATATTTTTACATTTACCTTTTTCTCTTGAGTCAAAGGTTACAAACTACAAAGGAAGACACATACTGATTTAGATTTTAAACTCTGTTTACATCAGAAATACAACACCCACCTAAGTGTCATCTGATACTGCACAGAGCCATCATTGATTTAATTTTGCTACAAAATACATCAAAGAAGCACTTGTTTCTGTTTGCCCTTTTCTTTTAGTGCCCAGAGGACTTGTTGGTATTTTCATTATGCACTTAATTCTCAACTGTACACTTAGGTACCCGATTTGTCAGGATGTTTTAGTTATACAGCGCTCTTAGCTGTAGATACTCACTATCAATATGCTAAACATTTGTTTGTGCTGTTATCACATGTTCAGTAAACCCTTAGAACAAGACAAAAAACTGTAACAGAGCACATTATTCTAGATAAGTCCAACTGAGACAGCAGTACAGGCTGTTGTTTCTGCAACAATAAGCAATACTGTGAAAACACCTACCGACAGTCCCTGTTAAGCTGTGCCTAAGCTACCAGCCCTGCAGCCAACAAGGTGGCATCAATGCTGATAAACCTGGTCAGAATGAAAATAAGGACATAACAATAAGCTTGATAAGCAATTGACATCCTGAATGACAGCAAAAGAGGCTGTGAAGGCAAGGACACATAATGGTAATTGGAGACTGCAACAACTCCCATGGAGCTTGAACAGATGTCCTATCAGTTCATGAAGACAAGATTGAATCTTTAGGCAGTGTGAGCAACTGCTTTGTGAAGTCATTAGGCAGGGCACCGCAGAAGGAGAAGCAGCACCTCAACTGGTCCTGAGTGAAAGACCTTTTTTGTAATATGACTATACAAAGTCACAATGACTGCAAGGTGCTGGCACTTGACATTTTTCACAGGATCTACAAAAGCAAAAAATCTTACGCTTATTTTGAAGTTGTGTTAAAATGAGATTGGGTATGAGAGGACAGATGAGGACATTTTTGTAAGTGAGTGACATAGACAATTAATAACCACCCTAGTGGAGGCAAAGAACAAACATTTACTACTTCTCAAAAAAAAAAAAAAAGGAAAAGAAAAAAGACCCCAAACCAAAAACCCCCCAAAATTCAGGAATCCCATAAGGCAGTCTGCATGCCTAAATAGCACAGGAGATTATGTACTTAAATACACAAGATAAATAGAAAGAATTATGATTTTCTTTAAGTTAAGGATAGAAATAGAAAGAATTATGATTTTCTTTAAGTTAAGGATAGGAACATAAAACAGATCAAAAAACAACTCAAGAAATGTGCAAAACTAGTGATAGGCAAGGAGTTGCTAGATGACATTACAGAACATATTTGTCAAATGGACTAAATAAAACAATAACAGATTTGCTATGATCAGAGAGTATTTGCCCATCAGGTTCTGTAGGGATACTACAAATTGCCAGTCATGCAATATAATATTTTACTTAAAACTCCCTGTGTATCATAATTTGCCTATAAGATGTAGCTGACACACTGAGGAGGAGTCAACCCAACTTTGTAAACCGAAGTCACACCTGACACAACACTGGTTCTTTGAAAGAACCAAAGTTCATAGGGACAGTGGAATTCTGGCACCACAAGCAGTTTGAATGAAATATTTCTTGCTTTTAGTATTGCAAATGAAAAAAATCTGTACATAAAAAAATCCTTGTCTTCAGATGCATAGGACTTCTGAGTTTCTATACCATAAAAGTGGGGCTGTATATTTCAGGGAACTGCAGTATATGAAGGTCACTTGCCTACTCTTTATATAGAACTTAGAGGATTTTAAATGCTCAATTAGAAAAAGGAGAACAACAAAAAAAAGGATTTATAATGATCTTTTTCATAAGAAGTTTATGAGATCCTTATGGGCTTCAGTCAGTGTTCAACTTTACCTAGCAGTCAAATTCAACATACAGGTAGGGAAAAGTCTTATCTTCCTTGATCCATAAAAGCCACCAATTAGATTTTTGAGCATCTGAAGTCTGAAGCAGAATTCAACTTCTAAAAAGATCATATTTTTTTTCTTTGAGAATTCATATACACACTTTAGTGATCTTAAAACATTCCATGTTCTTCAAAGGAAGTAGTAGAGGAAATGAAAGAACAAAAAACAAATTAAAGGTTCAGATGACTGGCAAGCTTCTTCGGTGGCACCCGGTAGCAGGACGGTGAGGTCAGTGGTGGGGGCGGATACTTTGAGGGGCGCGGGAAATTCCCTTGAGCTGAGAAATCCCTGAAAATCCCAGGCCGGGGAGGGGCTCCTGGCAGTCAGCATGGACAGCTGATTCCGCAGTGCCTGGCGGCTCCTGCAGGAGATTTAAACGGCCCTCTGTGAGCACGGCAAAGAGGAGCATGGCAAAGAGTTGTGGGGTAGTTCGAGCGGCAGTTCGAGTGGGCAGGGTACAAGAGAGGAAGGTTTATAGCATTGTAGACTGAATGCAAGCTGGAGTATAGTGACAATAGTCCATTAGAAAGAAATGTAGGTAGGGTGTAGTAGTTATCTGATCTAATTAGAATAATGAAAACAAACTAAACAACAACCCTATGGATTTGATTACAGTTATTTGGAATATAATGGGGAAAAATTATGGAGTTTAAAGATACAACATACAAAAAGCTTCGGACCTGAACGCAGAAGTACTGATGCAGGTTTTGTAATCTGTTTGGAGATGTAATAGTTGCAATAGGCACTTCAGTTCATGTAGCAGTAAGCTGTAATTTATTAATGAAAATTCATGATGAATTCCTGAAGGGGGAAAAAAGATGTCTAACTGTTGTGCTTGAATTCTTTATTTACCTTGCTCATATAGTGAAAAAAGTCTATCTGTTGTGCTTGAATTCTTAGAGAGGTCCACAACATGTTTGGACAGCAAGTTTAAGGTTGTCCACCAGCTTGGGTTTTTAGTTTAAGCAGGCAGCAGAGTTGTGACAGTTATCCTGTGACTGTCTGAAAAGCAGTTTTAGGGGCAGACCAGATTCTGACTGTGCCGAGAATCATAGAATCATAGAATAACAAGTTTGGAAGAGACCCACCCGATCATCGAGTCATTCCTGTCAAACACTAAACCGTGTCCCTCAGGACCTCGTTTAGCCATGCCTTAAATACCTCCAGGGAAGATGAATCAACCACCTCCCTGGGCAGCCTGTTCCAATGCCCAATCACCCTTTCCATGAGAAACTTCCTCCTAATGTCCAGACTAATCTCCCCTGGCGGAGCTTGAGGCCATTCTCTCTTGTCCTGTCCCCTGTCCACTGGGAGAAGAGGCCAGCTCCCTCCTCTCTACAACCTCCTTTCAGGTAGTTGTAGAGAGCAATGAGGTCTCCTTTCAGCCTCCTCTTCTGCAGGCTAAACTACCCCAGCTCTCTCAGCCGTCCCTCAAAAGGCCTGTTCTCCAGCCCCCTCACCAGCTTTGTCACTCTTCTCTAGACTCGCTCCAGAGCCTCAACATCCTTCCTGTGGTGAGGGTCCCAGAACTGAACACAATATTCAAGGAGCGGTCTCGCCAGTGCTGAGTACAGAGGGAGAATAGCCTCCTTGGACCTGCTGGTCACACCGTTTCTGATTCAAGCCAGGATGCCATTGGCCTTGTTGGCCACCTGGGCACACTGCTGGCTCATGTTCAGTTGGCTGTCGACCAACAACCCCAGGTCCCAACACCTTCCAGGCAGTTTTCCAGACAGACTTCTCCTAGTCTGTAGCTCTGCATAGGGTTGTTGTATCCCAAGTGCAGGACCTGCCATTTGGCCTTGTTAAAACTCATGCCACTGGTCTCAGGTCAGCGGGCCAGCCTGTTTAGGTCCCTTTGCAGAGCATCCTTACCCTCCAGCAGATCCACACTTCCACCCAGCTTAATGTTGTCTGCAAACTTGCTAAGGGTACACTCAATGCCTTCAGCCAGGTCATTGATAAAGACATTGAAGAGGGCTGAACCCAGCACTGAGCCGTGGGGAACACCACTTGTCACTGGCCTCCAGCTGGAGTTAACTCCATTTACCACCACTCTCTGGGCCCGGCCATCCAGATAGTTTTCCACCCAGGAGAGTGTGCGCCTGTCCAGGCCAGAAGCTGACAGTTTCCATAGCAGAATGCTGTGAGAAACTGTGTCAAAGGCTTTGCTGAAGTCCAGGAAGATCACATCCACAGCCTTTCCCTCATCCAGCAGCTGAGTCACTTTATCATAGAAGGTGATCAGGTTAGTTTGGCAAGACCTGCCTTTTGACTGTGGGCCTCTTCACCTGGTTCTCTTGCATGTGCTTCATGATAGCACTCAAGATCACCTGTTCCATGACTTTCCCTGGCACTGAGGTCAGACTGACAGGACTGTAGTTCCCTGGATCCTCCCTGTGACCCTTATTGTAGATGGGCACAACATCAGCCAGCCTCCAGTCCAGTGGGACTTCCGCAGTCTTCCAGGGCTGTTGGAAGATGATGGAAAGGGGTTTAGCCAGCACATCCACCAGCTCCCTTAGTACCCTTGGGTGAATCCTGTCTGGCCCCATAGACTTGTGGGTGTCTAGTTGGGCAAGCAAGGCTCTGACCACCTCCTCTTGGACCATGGGAGCCTCATATTGCTCCTCTAGTTCCGGGGTTTGTACACAGAAGGAACAACTTTCTTTACAATTAAACACTGAAGCAAAGAATCATAGAATCATAGAACAACCAGGTTGGAAGGGACCCATCGGATCTTCTAGTCCAACCATTCCTATCTAACGCTAAACCAAGTCCCTCAAGACCTCATCCACCCATGCCTTAAACACCTCCAGGGAAGGTAACTCAACCACCTCCCTGGGCAGCATATTCCAATGCCCAATGACCCTCTGTGTGAAGAACTTCCTCCTAATCTCCAGCCTAAATCTCCCCTAGCAGAGCTTGAGGCCATTCCCTCTTGTCCTGTCCCCTGTCATTTGGGAGAAGAGGCCAGCTCCCTCCTCTCTACAACCTCCTTTCAGGTACTTGTAGAGAGTAATGAGGTCTCCTCTCAGCCTCCTCTTCTACAGGTTAAACAACCCCAGCTCTCTCAGCCGCTCCTCATAGGGTCTGTTCTCCAGCCCCTTCACCAGCCTCGTCGCTCTTCTCTGGACTTGCTCCAGAGCCTCAACATCCTTCCTGTGGTGAGGGGCCCAGAACTGAACACAATATTCAAGGAGCAGCCTCACCAGTGCTGAATACAGAGGGAGAATCACCTCCCTGGACGTGCTGATCACATCATTTTTGATACAAGCCAGGATGCCATTGGCCTTGTTGGTTACCTGGGCACACTGCTGGCTCATGTTCAGTCGGCTGTCGACCAACACCCCCAGGTCCCTCTCCTCCTGGCAGTTTTCCAGCCAGGCTTCTCCTAGTCTGTAGCTCTGCTTAGGGTTGTTGTGCCCCAAGTGCAGGACCCGGCATTTGGCCGTGTTATACCTCATGCCATTGGACACTGCCCAGCGGTCCAGCCTGTTTAGGTCCCTTTGCAGAGCATCCCTACCCTCCTGCAGATTGACACTTCCACACAGCTTTGTGTCATCTGCAAACCTGCTAAGGGTACCCTCAATGCCCTCATCCAGGTCGTTGATGAAGACATTGAACAGGGCTGGACCTAGCACTGAGCCGTGGGGAACCCCACTTGTCACTGACCTCCACCTGGACTTAACACCATTTACCACCACTCTCTGGGCCCGGCCATCCAACCAATTTTCTACCCAGGAGAGTGTGAGTCTGTCCAGGCCAGAGGCTGACAGTTTCCTAAGCAGAATGCTGTGAGAAACTGTATCAAAGGCTTTACCAAAGTCCAGAAAGACCACATCCACAGTCTTTCCCTCATCCAGCAGCCGAGTCACTGAAGGCATTATGTACCTCAGCCTTTTCCTCATCCCCTGTCACTGTAGCAGATATAGCACTTATATAGTCACATATAGCACCCAGTAGCCAATAAGACTTCATGGAAATAATCTAGAAGAAAATATGTGCTAGACAAGAAGCAATGTGTTTAAAAGTTCATTTTCACTGTATCAAAAAAAAGAAAAGAAAAAATCTAAGAGTCAAATGGTCAGTTAAATTTATGGGGTTTCTTTTTTGACATCTGTCATAAAAGAAATACTGTAAAAGGCTATTTTTAGCAGATATTTAGGGGTAAAAATTGTTCCCATGAAGAATGTTTCAACATATAAACACTTTTTTATACTCAGTGAAGAATTTTTCAATGTACAAATACTTTTTTATTTTTTTAAACAGCATATACTTAAGAAGAGATCTACAGTCGAAGCAGGCCAGTGAATTCAGGAATGAAATGTTTTATCTCTGTCTCTGGACATCCGTCCACTGCCTAGAAGCCTTCTAGAGAGAGAAATAAGGCTCAGTTGTGGATCCATCATTCAAGCTGCTCACATTGTGGCACACCATGGAATAGGCGAAGATATCTGTCTTTAATAACATTTGTCTCCCTGAATGTCCTTGCATTTTGATCTTTTCTCCCTGCAGCTCAGCTAGTTTCCACAGCTTTTCCCTTTCAAGCCTGCCATGGAAAAAAAAAAAGGGAAAAAAAAAGAAAAGAACTGTATTGAAGAGGTGGGTACAGTAAATTTTTTTGAAAAAAAATACAAAAAAGTATCTTTATATATAAATATCTTCATACAAAAAATAGACCGCCTTTATAAAAAAAAAATATATATATACTATCAAGTTCTCCCAACCTGTTGTGAAAAGATTGTCCTCCAGAGGCGTTCTTTGGTTTTCTTCCTTCAAAATCAGCCGGAAAGGTTATGACTTTATTACTACTTAACTGAGGTTAAGTTAAACATCATGAAAGTAAGCAATAAGAGGGAGAGAAGTCACAAAAATTAAATGTACCATATGCCTTTTTTAATTAACCACTACAGCTTTATATAGTACTGTATTGTCTTACTGCTTTGTAGAACATACATTTCATCAGTAACTGAATTTCATTGTTTTTATTCTGTCTCATGAATATTCTTCTATTGCAGGTTTCTTTGTGGACATAAATGACTTTAAAGGGAGTATGCAACTCCAAACATATCTGAATTTGTTGATACTACTAAACTGGGCTGGACAAGTGGGTAGAGGAGAGACCCAACCATTTGTAAATGATCAGATTGCATAAACTTGGAGGCTGATAAAGCAGCTCATTCAGAACAGCATGGAGAAGTATAGGTTAATGAAAGAAGGCAGTAGAAACAATCTTGTTTCATTGGGCTAAAATAATACAAGTTTCAGGATTTTGAACAAACAGAAAATTTAAGAGGCACTGGGGTAATTAAAACTGTACTTCTGCAATTTTACGTGCTTACTTTCAGTTCTTCTGAGAATAAATAAGGAACATGGGTCCTAATAATCTTTCACAAATTAGAATAAAGGTGATGTATACACACAAAACATCAGGCCTAAGAAGTTAGATATCTATTTTCTTTTCTTTTACCAATTAAAGCAATTTTCAGATTCTTTTGAAACTGTAATCCTTCTCAGTGTACTGAAAGACCAATTTGCTCTCAAACCAGCAAAAATGGTTTATTAAAATGATTAAAAGCTTGATCTAACAAAAAGAATGAATATTTCTAGTTTATTCATCACGATTTCTGAACCACTTCTGATTCTGCAAACTGTATGCTTGGCAGTGAGATAAAAGAAATCCACTGTACTCAGCAATCTTTATTATTTATGTTCTCTTAGGAGTCCTAGTCGTGAACCAGGTCTCTCTTTGCTGTTCATAAGATAAGCACCTGTGTCAACTACAAATGACTGATTGAGGAATATTTGATTTTTATGTGTACCTTTCAACGACAAAGATGATCTAAGGATAATTCCTTTGTTTAACAAACATAGAATCATAGAATCACCAAGTTGGAAAAGACCCACTGGATCATTGAGTCCGACCATTCCTATCAATCACTAAGCCATACCACTCAACGCCTCATCCACCTGTCCTTTAAACACCTCCAGGGAAGGTGACTCAACCACCTCCCTGGGCAGCTTGTTCCAGTGCCCAGCGACCCTTTCCATAAAAAATTTTTTCCTAATGTAATACCAGGATGATGCGCGGAATGGAGGGAGCAAGCTCTGAATTCAGCTCCCAGTATCAAAAATCCATTGAATATAAAGTTCTCTCATTGAGGACGTATCAGATATTAAACACATAAGAACAGATACTACATAAATATACCACTGCTGCCATGCAGCCAGCGTTCTGTGTCCCAGACTGAAGTTAAACAAGATAGTAGAAACTGTTTAAGAGGAGGAAATCCTGCTTCCTTTGCCTCCTCCAACCCTTACATCCCATGTCCGTTCTCTCAGCCTTGGACTCTGGTCCATTTCCCATACTGCATCAATTCACCAGTCTGGCAGGAAAGTATTCAGTTCACTACTAGATTTACTTTCTCTCACTGTAAGTAACTGAATTGGCATTACACAAGGCTGATGAGTGCTAGAGCTGGCAAAATGTGGATGGAAGAAGCCTGCAGCCAGGAGCTGGGCGTGGGAGATGATGCTGCCTGTGGAAACTTTCTCCATTTCCCCTGGCCACAGAGGATAACTGCACTCTCAGCGTCTTCTCAGTTTCCGTGTACAAGAGTCAAAATGCATCAAATTAAATAGGTATTGTATAGCATCAGAGAACACATGGCAATATTGCACTTACTAGTAAAAAAATAGACCTTTTCTAGCACAAGGCAGTCAAGTATTAGTATTCCTGCTGGGTTGCTTACGACCATATTTAAGTGGTTGAGTAAAACAAAACAATTGACCCATTTCTTTCCATCTGAGAAAGAAATGCTCAGTCTGTCCTTCACATTTCCTAGCTACTCATCTGAGAAAATATTTTAATATTGCTTATGTTCGATATTTTTAAATGTGAGGAATGTTGAACGTCAATCAGTACTTGTTAATTTAATTGGAATAGTGGCAGAGGTTTGAACAAATAGACATTGAAAGTTAGTTTAGTTAGAATAATGCCTTCATGTCTGTCTCCTTTTAGTTTATAACTGGGCCAAACCTTAAAAATATTAAACGTGATTAATTCTTTTAAATACTCGGTATTCAACCCTGCCATATTGCTATTAAATCAAGAAAATGAAATGAGCCTTTTTATTTGCTTCTAGTGATCAAGGAAGACATTCTAAATACTTTGGTTTATTGAAAGGTAGTGAAAGATAAATATTTTCTAAAAGAAAAAACATTTTCAAGAGTTTTTGTTTGTTATCTTTGTATTTGTGAGGTCAGGCTGCTTCATTCTTCATTTCATTCCATGGGAATTTCTGTTTATTTGGCCAAGATCGGAACAGTTTACTCCTAGCTATTGCTCACTTTCTACTCTAAAACAGAATGAGATAACAGAAGCCTAAAACCAGGTCTAAAAATACATTATTACACAGTCCAAATGAATTCTATTTCTTAACTCACAGTACACCTGAAGGACATTCAAATTCTCAGAGACATCAAATTCATATACTTGGTTGGTTCAAAAATTAATGATAAAGAAAGGTAAGAATGTAACTACCACATTTTTTACCTATCAGGTTTCTGATGCTAAGAAGCAAACTGGAGGTGAGTAGTGTATATTAATAGTGCATTGTTTAATCTGATCCTGAAAATAACTGATCCAGCACATCTGCTCTAACTGAGGGAATTGGTTGTAACTCTGCAGGACAGGAGCACACAAAGATTTTAACCCTGCCGCTTCCTGTAGAAAATTCAGGAAAATTGCTTTTCATCCTCACACTGAAAAGTAACATTTATGGCCCAGTCAGCTGGCCTGCAGCTGCAGGAGTTTTGGCACCCATGGAGGTGCCTGATACCCAGGGCTCTGGTTGATCCCATCTGCTCCCTGCCTGCCCAGGAAAGAACACTTCCAACCCCAAGAGAGCAGCCTGGCGCTCTCCATGTGGCTGCTAGAGATGGAAGAAGTTCCTGTAGTGACAGACATAAAGAGAAACAAGCAAGAAGGGAGAGGAAAATGGGTGATTTTTTGCAGGGTTTTTCATCTGCCGTGTTACAGATACATTACAGTTTGATTAGCTTCAATATACATATTGATATTTATCAGATAAACATAGGAGACCACAAGACAGATTTGTTGTCGTAGGTGTTCACAGTCAGGTAAACCCAGGTGAAATCTTCTTTTAAGGCTTTGTCTGAACATACAACTCCAAAACCCACCCAGAATTGTTACATGGTAACCTATCATGGGTTTTGGATATCTGGGAGTGGACCTGATGAATTGTCTATGAAGGGCACCTAGAGGTGCTAAGGTGCCTTGGTTGCTCCCTAGACATGAAAGGGGTCAGCCAGGAAGGTCCTAGCCCCGTGCCTGGGGACCCTGGTGGCACCAGAACAGAGGGGACAGCAGCGATCCCAACTTCCCTGGTGTTGCCAGCATCCATGGCTGCCTACCAGCACATCATCACAGATCAACACCTCCAACACCACGACCCCTACAGTGGCACCCCTGGAGCAGTAAAATTCCCTGAGTAGTGATATACCCTCCAGCACTGAAGTCTGGTTTCTAGACTTTTTTGTTTTTTATTATTCTTTCCCTTCTTCTCTCAAGACACTCTCAGTGGCTCATGCAGCTGCTCCTGGGGATATGAGTTCTGGGGCAAGTATGATGTGGGGGTATGGGTCGGCATGTGAGGTAAGGTGCTCAGCAGCAGCAGCACTGTGCTGTGCTGATGCCAATGGGACTGCATCTGCCCTGGTGTCCAGACTGGCTTCCACCACCCCAGCGCTGTCACTTGGACTGCCTCAAGGGTAGGGCACAACCCTCTGACCTCCAGTGCTGGGGGACTACCCTCAAGGGGCCCTCATCCAGCCCCTTCTGAAAGGGAGACTCAGGGAAGAACATGATTATCCTGAGGCTTTGAAGGGCTTTGCACTGAGCCTTGCCTCTGCTGGAGGGGATACTATTGTGTGCAAGACAAAGGTGTTGCAGCCCTTGTGTTCATCCCTCCGCCAGCTCTCAAGGTCTATCTTTCTGTCAGGTGCTCTGTGCTGCCTTCTTCATGGGGCTGTGTCCGTGAGTCCTGTAGAGACTTGTCTGCCTGGGCTGCCCCACCAAACGACTGTTTCTCTTAGAGAAGAGGACAGGGAAGTCTCCCTCCTGCCATTGCCTGCTCTGTTGATGGTAACTCAGCCCTGGGAGTGACTCTGTCTTTTGGGGATTGCTGGCTCAGATCTGGGGTTCAGCGCAGCTTCTGCACTTCTCATGTGCCCTTTGCCAGTGCAACTTGAGCTCTCTCCGCTTACGACAAAGGCACAGAGTAGTTCTAGAGAAAGAGCTTTTATAAAACAGACGAGGAAAAAAACAAGATAAAAGGTTCCATCAAAGCTACTCTAAACACCTTCACCACCAAAATACATCACCGCTTTCCCCAACTTCTCCCATCTCCATTGCTTCCCTGAAATGGGTCTAATGCCACCCTGCCATCTTGTGCTGCGTGCCTGAGCCCTGCACTTGCTGAACTATAATAAATTCAATGAGAAGAAAATATATTTAGCATAAACAACACTACAAATATTGTTAGGAAGACTGTATTTTGAAGAAAATCATAGCTAAACACTTTCTTAGTTTTATTTCATGATTCAGTGGATATATGAAAACAGAAGGCAAGTAGGAGTTTCCCCTTTTCAGTGGATCACCTACTCAAATATTATATTGTTATTGTTATTGTTATCGTTATTATGATTATTATTTAGTTCAGACCTATGAAATCTGGTTTAAAGTCTAGTTTATTTAGAAAGTACTGAATGAGCCTTTCTTTATTATCTAGACTCTTGGTAAATGGTACTTGACAACTGAACAAATAGGAAAACAGATGGGAATATAAATGCAATTCATTAAGCATGAGCTGGAAAACATAGAAAGTTATACAGGTCAATACAGTCTGTTAAGATATTATTTATCATATTATAAAGTTAGTGCATCTGGATAAGGTCCAAGAGTCTGAATTGCAACAATGCCATTTCTGTTGACTTTTTGAAGCACAGATTAGTTTTCAGAATTCAGAGGTAAAAAACTTTAATACTAGCCATGAATTATTTTGCTGCAGTTGATATACAAGCATACTGGTTAGTTTCTGAATGAAAATGTGATAGAGTTCTTTGTTTCTACAGCCTTTCCAAACTTTAAATACCACTACATTCTTTCTTCCTATATCAATTACCTCAAATGACACACTTGATAATTCAAAACAGTCTTTTAGAAAGATATTTGTGCTAATGCATATCTCATTAGAAACTCCCTTAGACATGGAGATAAATAAATATGCTTTTAACAGAAGGATTTTTATCAAGGTAAACTCACCACCTCTTCAGGTTTATCAGCCAGTATTATTTAACTATCATGCTCCTAGAATGAATGTTGCAAAACAAATGTAGGAAATCTAGCAATAGTTTAACAGTCCCATTTTTTTCCTTCAGTTAACTGATTTTTAATGCTGTTGAAAAGTAGAAAAAAGTATTGAAGAATCATACTATTTTTCCAAGAGGTTCATTTTCCAGTGCTGCTTGAATCACACACATCAGAGGAAGAAATGCTTGTCTACAGTCTGGGAGGTTTTACCAGCAGATGCAGATAAAGTTTTTTACCTCAGAATTCTGAAACCAGTATAATTCTTCTGATAGGGTGTAGGAGAGAATGTGATGCAGTACCTTGTGGGTTGCCTTTTCTCTGTATTTTACACTTGGTATAACGCATAGCACAGCTCCATAACATCTGCCAAAGTATTCAGGCAAAATTCCAAGAAATCCATCTGTTCCCATTCTTTTTAGTGCCATTTATCTTCTTTAATATGTCTTACTGCTAGTGATATGAACACTATATTGATCAGTGGAACTATCTCATATATAGCAAGAGAGTAAGAAGTACTTTCAGAATGACAGCATCAGGGAAGTCAATCAGAGTTTTCTGAGGAAGATTTGACTATCACCTAACTCAGTACAGGCTGTAGCATGTGTCTGGAAGGCTAAAAATGTCCAACACCTAGGACAGCCATTATTACAGAAAATATGCTCATACTTTTGCAACATGATTGCATTTCAGTACATTAGTGAGGCACATAGAAAACATTCTAGCTCCAAGGCTTATGGTAAGAAGATCAATTTGCCTGCTGACTTCAAGCAATCTGAGATATGCCAATATTTTGCTGTGTGGCCAATGTAAGATTTAAAAGGACAGTCTGACAGAACATGAAATTGTACAATGTGAAAAGGAATAATTGTTTTAGAAAATTTTGACATCTCTGTGTCTCAGGAGGAAGTAAATGCATTCATGTATTTCTTGAGCTAGAATTGTCTAGAAATTATTACTTTAAAAGTGGAAGTATTAATATGCAAGATTCTCAGTTTATGGAGCAGATGTTAAAAGATCATAACCAGGCATGGGTTGTCACAGAAGTTGCTCTGACTAGGCTAGTACAAACACTGGAAACAAGGACTGTAATCACAAAAGACCAAGGTCAAGGAGAAAAGCCAAACCAAATGCACAGGAGGAGCATGCGTGGCACCCAGTTTAGCTGCAAGTAATCTTATCAGTTTTACACTGCAAGGCAGGTCCTGAGAGAAGCTTGTGGAGCAGGCATGAAAAAAGCTGAAGGCAGATCTCTGCAGCCATCACAGCTGACCAGCTTGGAGCCTAATTATGGATCTAGCAAATTGATTGTGATATTTATAGTCCTGGTATAAAGTAGTATACTGAGTAAGACAGCAGCAGTTGAACTAGTGTGGATACCTATCAGTTGTTCAGGCTTCATGGGCAGCCTTTATTTCTTATGCAGTTTGGTCAAGTTATCAAGGTGTAAGAAATTGGTTTCTGCCAGAGTATTCTATGATGTTTAACAGTCCATGCAGAGCATAATTGTGACAGACACTAAGTTCATTCATAGCAGTTATTTTCTGCCAGAATGAGATTATAGGTGTACTTCTAGGAAGACTAAATACCTGATGAGGAGTTTTATATTGCCTGTACAGAGTAATTTTTTTCTCTATTGTCAAGCGGCTGCTGTGCTGTAAGCCTATCTACTGATATTATGATCAACAGTGCACTCTTGACAGTTTAGTCTTCTGCCCTGCAAGATGCAGATCTAAAGATCAGTCTTTCCTGAGTTTTACAGTGTAACTTAATATATTTAGCAAACACTACTGCAAAGTATGTTTCATTTTTGACTGCTATTAAGCATCATGTGATAACAAAAATAAATGTCCCGGTTCAAACAAGAAAGCACATGCAGCTACCATTTTAAGAAGTTGGAGAAAGGATTTTGGAGAAAATAAGCTGTCTGTATTCATGAAACAGCCACTTCTGCATCCTATCCACTCAAGTTCCTTTTTTACTGTATCCAGAGATGTTTCCAAGCATTCATCTCCTGCTCTCAATCATTTGCATTTACAACTTTAACATTCTCTCCCCATTTTAAGGACATCTCTCAGTTCAGATCTGATCACTGTCCATTACTACTAATAGGAAGGTACTAAGGTGCCAGTTTAATAGGTCAGAGATGAATACTGAAAAAGCATTACCTCAACAGGAAAGTTCAGGCTTATATTTTTGCACTTAAACCTGGTAAATCTGGTGTCTTTAATTGCTCTTTAGTTGATATAGTCCCTTGTGTTCTCCTGCCTCTCATTCCAACAGAAACACCACCCTACTCATTATACAATATGGCTATCAGTGTTCTAAAGAAACAGATTTTTTCCTAAAGCACACAAGAGCATAAAAATGAGGCGGAGCAGGCATTATTCCCAGAAAGATATGCTGTGATTTGACAGCCAGGCTTTCAGCCAGGCTTTGTCCTGTGAAGCAGAATTCAAACATTGGATCAGTGAAGTTTCTTTCACAGGAATAGCTGTATTATCGTCTTTCGAGAAGAATTGTTTTAAACGTTGATATTCTTTGTCTTCTTAGGCACTGTATACATGCCAATATACTAACAGATTTCTTACCTTGTTTAAGGAACCGGTTTATTCTGACTTGTAAATGCATGATAATTATTTAAAGAACTGTATGTGCACAGACAGATTGTGTTAGAAGAAGCCAAATGCCATTAATAAGTCTGTGGCAATGGCTAGGCTGATGGTAAGAGCAGGAAATATCATTTGGATTCCGAAATCTTTAATTCTGCTGAAACTTCAAACAAGTGTGCCTACTATGATAGGTAAACAGACTGCTTTGGATTTTTTTTATTTTAAACATAGACAAACTGTAAGATTACACATTTAAAATAATTCACTGCAGAAATGCAACATAACTGACATTTAGTCTTACTAAGCAAAGATAGGTCCTGACTAACCGTGATGCAGAAAACCTCATAGTAATAATAAAATAATCATTTAAAAAACTACCGATAACCTTCTATTTCACATTTTGTTTTCAGCTTGTTTATCTTCCTTTTTCTTCAGCAACACTTGCCATTATGAGCATTAAAAATATGTAATTGCAAGCCTAGTTTCAACTGTATTTGAACTAGCTTTCCAATTGCTGCATCACTAATGCATTATACGTTCTTTCACTGACTGTATCTTATCTTTGCTAACACTCAAAAAAACCCCCAAATATTTCTAGAGGCATGTGAAATACTTTCTATAACTCAAGAATGATTTTCTTTTACAAGACTAAAAATGCATCTATTCCTGAAGTGTTGTTCAATGAAAAATAATATTTCAATTAGAAGATAGTAGAAGAATAACAGGACTTCTGCTCTATTTATCTAGGTTTTGAATGACAACAAAGTCTTCTATTATAACAAAAGGAATCAGAAAGAGATGATGGAACCCACTATCTTCTACTTACAGGGAATGTACAGTCATTTTTCAGAACTTGGGAGCAATCAAACAATCGAAAATTGCTTTGTTAACAGCTCTATTACACCTGTTGTCAAACTTGACTCAAAGGTTTTCTATCTAATTTTTTTCTTCCTTTGAAGAAAGACTAATACTTACACTGTGGATTTTTATTTACTTGGGTACTAAAAGGACAGTGAGGCAGCATAAGGCTTTACATAGACTGGTAGATACTACTTAAGGCTGTGTTTTGACCAGTTATTATTTTTCAGTTATATATATCTATATTTGATAGGAAGAGTTTAAAAGCATATTTAAGTCAACAAATTAAAGGTGACTGCTCTGTATCTTTAATTTTGTTAGGGTTCTATCTAGCCCCTCACAACAGGTAGTAGTAAAACAATGTCAGAATTCTATTGCTACATCACTCTGAAAAGAGTAAAAGAAAAGCTTTCCTACAATTTGTCAGATTTCTCTCTTTGTATTGCAAGTTGGACAGTTTCAGAACAACTATTATACATATCTTTTCAGACACCAGACCTAATGTTAAGGCTAGGAACTGCCTTTTCAACCTCCTAGGTGAAGAGAAAATTCAACCAAATTTTTTAAAAATACATTATCTAGTTTCACTCAGTTTCACTAAGTTCTACACTTTCTGTATAGTCAGGCAGATTAATTCTAAACTGCAGAAATGCAAAAACCTTGTGTGATCAGAACAACTATGTTGTCCAGTATGATACTCAGTTCCCTTGATATTATCCTAGATGATTTGCAATACATTGTATTTCTGTCAAAGGAATAATACACTTCCAGAAATATAATGCTCTGTTCATTTCGACAGTTTGAATTGAAAAGTTATTATTTTCTTCTTTGGCCCTGGAGAAGTTAGACTTAAGCTTAAGCTGCCTAGAGAGTATCTTAGCTCCATAGAAGTAGAATATATTAGAAGAACTGAATTATTAATAGCTTTTAAGTAGCCACTATTAACCAAACAATCCAAGACCTAGTAATGAATTAGTCTTGCGTGTTTGACTGTTATACACAACCAAGTAACACTCAGAATTCAGGTCACTGAATGTGGGAGCATTTTACAGAAAAGAAGACCTGGAGGCTGTGAAACTACTTGGTACTGAACAACTTTAACAAGACCTTGAAGCAGAGAGTTGAAAGATAAACAAGTACCAACTGAAAGGAAAAAAACAGAAGAAAACTGTCAACATAGTTAACTTCAGTGTAACTCGGTTTCTTGGCAGGCGTGGTAGTTTAGCCAATAATATGTTAGTAACAGCTTTATGGACAGCTACCTTTAACCAATAATGCACTGTAGTTACCCTCCTGGACACACAGTTATGTAACCGAATAGGGTATATAAAGAAACAGCTAAGCTCAATAAATTGAACACTTGCGGATCATATTGATTTCTGCATCTGTTTCCAACAATTGATTCCCTGGGTTAAAAGCATAAATAAATTTATCTTTACTTTCCAGTTAAACTGCTTTCCAATTAGATGTGTTGTTTAGCATTCAGCTTAAACTAATACAAACTTAAGTTCTCTTGCTTATGCCAGCACAAGTATCTCTGCAATCAAAGAGACAGTATGATTCAGGAACCTCGCTGTCTCAAAACGAATTATTTTTTGTTTCCAACCTTCATTGGTTGCTTGATAGCACTGACCATGCACCAGGACTCTCTCTAATGCCGCAGCACAAGGTAGGTGATGTGAAGTCAGAAATGAGGCAACCAGTAAAATCGACTCTGTTAGTATTAATGACAGCTTAGGTAAAATTAAACTGTGCAATTGAAGGTCTGACTCCCCACCCTATGTTTACTGTGATTCAGTTAACTTTAATTACCACTCTTAAAACTCTCTTAAAATCACCTAAAGGTAGAAAGGCCACACCTTAAATATCAGCCAAAATATTGGGTAGAATTAGCATTGGTGGAAATAAAATACAAAAAAAAGAAAACATGATGTCTTTAATAAAAAGGAAAAGAGAATTATTCTGTCAGGAAGCATATTATCTGGACAAAGATTTGCTATCTTGGCTTAATTGTGAAATTAGGTGGAAAACTGAGAGTGGTGGTAAATGGTGTTAAATCCAGCTGGAGGCCAGTCACAATTGGGATTCCTTAGGGCTCAGTGCTGGGTCCAACCCTCTTCAATGTCTTCATCAATGACCTGGATGAAGGCATTGAGTGCAACCTTATTAAGTTTGCCGATGACACTAAGCTGTGTGGAAGTGTCAATCTGCCAGAGGGTAGGGATGCTCTGCAAAGGGACCTAAACAGGCTGGACCACTGGACAGAGTCCAATGGTATGAGGTTTAACAAGGCCAAATGCCGCGTCCTGCACTTGGGGCACAACAACCCTATGCAGAGCTACAGACTACGAAGAGTCTGTCTAGAAAGCTGCCTGGAGAAGGACCTGGGGGTGTTGGTTGACAGCCGTCTGACTATGAACCAGTGGTGTCCCCAGTTGGCCAAGAAGGCCAATGGCATCCTGGCTTGGATCAGAAACGGTGTGACCAGCAGGTCCAAGGAGGCTATTCTCCCTCTGTACTCAGCATTGATGAGGCTGCTCCTTGAATCCTGTGTTCAGTTCTGGGCCCCTCACCACAAGAAGGATGTTGAGGCTCTGAGCAAGTCCAGAGAAGAGTGACTAAGCTGGTGAGGGGGCTGGAGAACAGACCTTATGAGGAATGGCTGAGAGAGCTGGGGTTGTTTAGGTTGGAGAAGAGGAGGCTGAGAGACCTCATTTCTCTCTGTAACTACCTGAAAGGAGGTTATAGAAAGGAGGGTGGTGGTCTCTTCTCCTAAGTGACAGGGGACAGGACAAGAGAGAATGGCCTCAAGCTCCGTCAGGGGAGATTTAGTCTAGACATTAGGAAAAGATTTTTCATGGAAAAGGTGATTGGGCATTGGAACAGGCTGCCCTGGTGGTTGATTCCCCTTCCCTGGAGGTGTTTAAGGCACGAGTGGACAAGATGCTCAGGGGCATGGTTTAGTGTTTGATAGGAATGGTTGGACTGGATGATCCTGTGGGTCTCTTCCAACCTGGTTGTTCTATGATTCTATGATCACTTCTGGAATAAACCCATTATTTTTCATTTAAGAAACTTTTTTTGAGGCAGCATCCCTAAAAATTCTTTTGTTATGACAGTAAAAAGGGGAGTTCTTCCTGGCAGGTGATAAGAACTTCGAAACAATTATAGCATCATTCCAGATTCACTTCTCTCCTTAGTCCTAAACTTAACAAAGACTTAGCAAATGCCAAAACTCTCTCCAGGCAAGACTGTTGCTGTATTATTAAGTAAATGATGGTGTCAGATCATTTATGGCTTCAAAAATCAGAAATCACTTGATTTTCGAAGAACAAAGCAATTTTCAAATGTTTCCCATCTAGTTTACTGTTTATGTTACTGAAGTAACAGTTTAAATCTGTTTTAAATCTTAACAAAGATCATGATTTAAAACCAAAATAAAATTCCAGTATTGACTCTATGTCCCATAAAATACACAGATTAAGTGAATAGTCTATGTAAATTATATTTACTAAAACATGCTAAGATGAGAAAAAATATGCCAATTATTTATATTGGCATAGTGATTTAGAAAATTACAGTATCATATATTTTCATCAAGTTACATGTCCACTTTCTTGGCAGCAAGAATTTCATCAATGGCAAAGAAATTGGAGTTTTCAGTTTGTAAGGCATGTCTAAGTTGTGCATCAAATACAAACCAATATCCACAGTTTTTAATATTCACAATTTTAATGTAATCAGAAGTACAAAAATATTCCACAAAACTCCATAGTTCAGGCTCAGTGTTTTGCTGTACAGTTTAAATGTATAATTGTGACTATTCTCTTAATGGTTATTCACAATTCTATCACAATCCATGAACCCCTTCCCAACTAGTCTCATTAAATCTTGTAAGTGTTGTAAAACTTGTTGAAGGTACGTTCTTTCACTATTCACATACAGTTAAATTATTTATTGTGCAGATGACAGAATATAAAAATAAAGCTTCACCTGAGGGGCAACAAGATTTTTTTTAGGTTTTCTGAAAGCACAGCAGGCACGAACCACTAGAACCACCTAGAATTTTCTAGCACCTGTCTGATCTTTAGTCTCATTTGCCAGTATACACTGAGTAGAGTCTTCAAGACCACTACAGTACAAGACAACTGATTTCCCTTCTGAAAAGCAGATCTTTGTCCTAATAATTACAAAGTCAAAGATTCATACCAGCAGCCTGACTTTAATGAAGTGACTTTTATTGACCTGAGTGATTTCCTTCCATGATGATTAGTATGAGTGGCAAATTAAATAGATTTCTTACAAATGCAAGAATAAAATGATACAATATGAATTTTGCAGACCAGACACCTGTTTTTCCTGTTGTCACCACAGAACGTGCCAATTATGACTTGTATCTTGCTGACTCTGTGCAATGTGGTCATGGAGCAGACATAGTTATGTTGACAAATGTGAATGCATGTGATGCAGTTAGCATGCCTTGAAGAAAAGCTATAGAGGTCAACCATCTCCCTGCTGCCTCCAACAGAGAGAAGACTGGAAGATATTTCCTTCCCATGATTCACACATTTTTTCTCACAGCAGAAAGAAAGAGAGGTGAAAGAGCTAAGAAGCTAATTAATCATTGACTGAAGAAATGCAGTATCACCAACACTAAAGCCAAGATACAATGTCAAGATATTATCTTAACTAGTTAGATTCCTGATTACTGACATTTGATAATGAACTGTTTGAGGGCCACTGGAGTTGAGGATAGTTGCAGTACTTGATAGCATGCACTTCTAATAGGACTTCAGTATTCTATGCTGTGATAGTAAAGGGTCTACACTTATTATTAAATCTTTACATGACAGAGAATATTTTCTTAAAATTCTCAGTAGTGTTCCTTATTTAATGAGGAGAAATAAAATTCTGTTATAAGAAGGCTCACGTGTGCTCTCTCATCTAGAACTTTTAAAAGCACAACCAAACATCAATCAAATACACATGAAAAACAATGACAAAGACATTATGGCCTTACTGAACTAATAAAAACAGGCAATAAGGCAGAAGGCAGACATCTGAATAACGTCATTCTGATGGAAAAGTTTCACAGTTAACTTATCTCCTATTTAAACACATAAGGTTTCTTCAGAGAAAGGGTAGGCTAATAAATGCAACTACTGTGGACAATATTGCTTGTCTGTTATTATACTATAGCAAATCATAGAAGAAAGAGCAAAATTATAGGAAACTCAAACTTATTTATACTGCTGCCAGCAGAATAACCTCTCTTTGCCCACCTACCTTTCCTTCTCTTTCAAAGGAAAACTCTAAAACGCTGTAAGTGTAGGACACTATGTCACAAAATTCTTCCTTTTTGTGTCTCCAGGAGGAATTGCGGCACCATTCTCGCCAGACCTATAAAAATAATCCTAAAATATGTCTTTTTCTTTCTAAATGTTGATGTGTAATAGCAGAGCAATGCAACCAAGGGTTATGCATCTCCTCAATTGAGGCCAGGTACAGCAAAGGTCATGTAAGCTTGTTACAGCATGTTAGAGCATGTAAAAAATACCCTTTTTTCTTGTATTTTTTTTATACTAACATTTCAAAATCTTGCAGAGTCCTTGCAAAAGGATATGGCTGTCCAGTAGCACCTATGAAGCTGTCTACCTCCTTGCTGACAGAGTTGGGTATGTGGGAAATCAGTATAAAGACAAAAACGGGCTGATAAAAGGAAGTTGCAAGGTACTAGACAAGGTAATGGGCATTCTTGCTTTCTCATTTTGCAAATGTTCTTTTTTTCTACAGTATTGTACTTAAAGTGTCCACTACTGCATACACAAATGCACACAAACACTTGCTGCAAAAGTTTATATTGAAACCTCAACCACCTAAGCAAAATTAAGCCTGCCACTAGCTCTTTCAACCCCGAACAGCCCAGACCAGTAGCAAGGGACTGTGGAAACCACTCCCCTTCTGCAGAGGGTGCTGAGGCAGGTACAGGCATACTGTCCATCCCTTTGATATTGTAATAGAGTTAATTTGTTAAATTAGAGTTAATCTTTAGCATAGTTGTGAGATACATGTGTGACCAGCATAAAAGTTAGTGATTTTAGGGGTGTTTTTTAGGGAAGATGAGGAAGGTAAAAAGGAATAATTTGGTCTGAAGAAATGTGACTAGTGAAATCTGTAATCTTGTGAAGTCTATTACTTTTTGCCCATCGTTGTATGTCTTCTTTTAATAAGCTATGGGCTTTTTGGAGTTGGGCTACCTACATATATTTTTTTGGTTGCTTTATATAGAGCCTCACACATTAAGGAAAATTTTTTACAATCTTCTTGCCGGTAGTCAACTGTATCAATCAAGAAAGTCGGTATTTCTGAAAAGGTGAAGTTGATTTGTAATATTCTTTTCACAATGTACTTTTCAATTGAAGTGAAAAGAGATCAAAGGAAAAAAATAAGAACCAGAATATAATCTGAAACACATCATACGTTTTTCCTGCAGTTGTGAAGCTCTAGTTTCAAACAGCAGCAAGTAACAATAGACACATGCAAATTTTGTCCCATATTGTCAACATTATTCCAAAAAAAGTAAATTGAAAATATGTGTTGTGATTTAATTAGTCTGTAGAAAAGTTGTTAGAACACCTGACATATTCTTAGGGATGTTTGCATTTGAAGTTACAGTGAATTACCTCTTCAAATAAAGATCTAGAACTTCTGTAGAAATGAACAGTAATTTTCTATCAAGGTGGGTCTTGAAAAAAACATTTTACAATATACTTGCATACACTCAAAGCATTGCTTCAGAAGCATCAGCAAAATACTCACTACCAAATTTACTTCTGGATCATCTGACTACTTAGGCCATTACTGCATAATGTGAGAGAATTGTGGATGTGCTCAGCTTCTTATAGCACAAGGTTTAAAACTTGTGGATTAAAATTATGCATAAGAGCATTAGTAAAGTTCCATAATAATTAGCTTTTTCACCCTGGGTACAAGTTCAAAAAGAATGAAACATATCTCTAAGACATTTAATCTTTACATGAGCTAAGATGACTCTGATATTTGACCCATTCTTTTGTACTTTAGAGGCTAATCCAGACAGTCAAGGTTCTATTTGAAACAAATTTATCACAGAAAAACATAACCAAAGCTTGGTTTACATTTATTGTTAATACTAGACTTAAAATAATAAAATAGACTTACATTAGGTATATAGTACCAATTTTACACTTGTATCTGGCCATTCTAAGAAGTACAACATTTGCTGCTCTGATGAACATTTTTGTTGCTGTTTAGTTTTTAATATTAATTAAATATTAATTAAAAATCTACATTGATATTTCTATGCGACTTCTGTCTGAGATCCTTTACTTTGAAGTAACTAATGCAGAAATTTATGTCCATTCAGTAGTTGTTGCTTTATTCCCTTTAAACTCTATTCACACTTAAAGATCTGCAATTCCCAGAATGGTTTCCTAGTTGAGGGTAATTCTAAGAATAATGATAAAAGCATGGAATGGCATATTATTATTCTGCAATAACTTCAGCAAGTTTTCATGTGGTTTACACACATTGAGCCAGGCTTAACAATATGCAGCTTGTCATGGTTTACTTTCAGATCTTTGATGGTAATTCTTTGACTTTTGTCATGCCCTACACATTAACTTAACATTTGTTGTAGAGTTATTTTGACTCAGGCCATCTAGGATTAAGGCAGAACTGTTCAGTTCAAGTAAAAATGAGTTTTGTTACTGTTAGTGGGTAAACTGGCCATGCATTAGGGAAAACTAATCGCTCAAGGCAAATATCCAGGCTAAGACATGTAGTTCATGAAAAAAAAACTTCAAAAAGGGTGTTACACAATGCTTGGTGAGAGGTATCATTTAGTTCTAATCTAACCTGTAAGGATGGTCAACACTGTTGTTTGTAGACAATCAACCATGGATTTGAAAGACAGTCATGCATCTTAATGGACATGCATTTGGCATTGTTTTATTCTATGTTTTTGCACTTCAGTGCAATCTATAAGAGTTTAATACAATGACCAAGTTACTTAGCCTATCAGGATAACAGAACACAAGTAATCAATTGCCAACCTCCAGATTAACTTTCTGCATAGATATAGTTTCAATATTAAGTGTTTTTAGAATTCTGCCTTTGTCAAATGCAGTTTAGTGCATCCACAGGTTGAAAAGTTATTGAAGCTGTAAAAGGAAAAACGAAGGTGCATTCAGACATGTGAAGTTTCTTAAGAAAATTAAACTAAGATTTTTTTCCACCCTATGTCCATTTGTATGAAATCTAAATTCTTAGAATATACATGCTTAACGCTGGTGGAAAAAAAGCAATGAAGGGCAAGAAGGATCTCAGGTCTTGAGGATAGATTACAGTAAAGGAGAACTCTCAGTTATGCACTTGTATCTGTGCATGAAAATGCAATATCCGTAACCATTACACTTTACATGTTGCCCCCTTTATAGTATCATGCACGTATGCATGTCCTGCTATTGCCTTAGTTACTTTTGTATTATTAAGAAACAGTCACAAAAAGCTTAGTATACAAGGGAAACTCAGTAGGAAAAAAATTTCTGAACCACGATTTTCAAATATGTAAGAATACCACTAAGTTCCATCAGTAGTAAGAAATATCTTATGCAAATTAAAAATCTTCTAGCCCCTTGTACCATACTCAGAAATATAACCACCCACCCAATATAATATGTTATGGATTTAAGAAACTGCTGTTTCATACATTGTGAGTTGCTATAAAAGATAATAAGAATGATAGAATCCTTCAGGTTGGGAAAAACATTTAAGCTTATCAACTCCAACATTGTCAGCAACTTCTTCTCTTCTCCAGAGTTATCTCCCATCTACCTGCTTCAGTATCTATTTCCTCCTTAGCAGATCTGCAGGAGACTATACGAGCCAGCTTGCCATGGTTTCTGAGTGTACTGGACGTTAATGTATAAGCAATTCGTTCAAGAAGCAGATGAGAATGCAAAGTTTGCCAAATTCCTGTTCCTACAAAATTTGAGGCTAGTTGCAGTTTTCAAATAAGCAGCTATTGATCGCTTCTAGTCCAATGCAACAATAATATTTTTTTATCATGATGATACATTTACAGTACCTTAATCAAGATAATTTCTACAAGAACTAAAGGTATATACATATTAATTATACTGAAGTTACATATATTTTAAAATAGATATGTATGGAGTTTACTTAGCTGCACAGTTTCTTGACAGCCAGAGATAACGTTTACATAGTCTATAGGGGAAAACGTAATTTAGATACTATCAGCCTGATCAGCAGGAAAATAACTATTGAAAAACTAGTTTCCTCTATTTGATACTAGAGGCTAGATCCAGGGAAAATATCTAAGGAAGGGATTAGACAAACTTTAATTGTCCAAACCCAAAACTGAGATCTAGAAAGAGTCCACTCAGCACCTGCCTATGGTTTAAGACATACCTGTGTTTAAGACCAAGCTTCTTCATGTGATTACAGCTCTGGCCCTGCACTTCTGTGTATGTTTGTCCCTACCTCAGTACCCAGGTTCTCTAATCCTAAATAGGTAAAAAAAACCCAGCTATAACTCTGGAGATACAGTATGAAGATGGTATCACTCACAGAAATGCAATTCTTGACACATAACTTAAAAAATAGCAAAACAACCCCCAAACCTAACAATATTGGAAACATTGTGATGTCCACCTTTTACACTGCAGCCTAGCACATCAGTTACAGACATGAGGAAAAAAGAGACCGAGGTTCAAACAGTGTATTCTTGCCAGTACGGAAATGTTCTGACACACCCAACGTGCATGTATGTACATGTAGATAATATTGACATAATATGTGGACTACACATACATATAAAAATATATAATATGTATTTATTTATGTCTTCATACACAGAGATATATGTATATTAAACCTTACATAAACATGGCTAGTTTATAGAAGTGGTCAGCATCACCATTTCCTTCCTTCCACATTTCAAAAGTAGAAATAGTTTAACTTCAAAAAATAAACTACAAATATCTATATTCAAGAGGAAATTCAAACCTAATGATTCCAAGTTAAATGATAATCTAAATCTCCAGCCTCTTACACCTAAAATCTGGGAAAGGGATTTCAACAGCTCTGAAGTTATAAGCCTTATTTCTGAGGCTAACATTTCTACTTACGCCTTGTGTATCACAATTCAGGCATCTAACAAAGGAACCTGGAACCTACAAGAATTTTTGGGCCTAGCACCACATCTCTGAAAGAATCAGAATTGTGCATACATTTTAATACTGCATAATACTGTTATCCTTTTCACATTATCTGTGAAAGAAATAAAAATAAAACCAAACCCCAAACAAATTAAAATCAGAATTGGAAACGTCATAGTTTTATAGTTCTTGTCTTTGATACCACTCATACCAGACCTATTAATTGTAGACTAAAAGTTTCAGTCTTAGCTCATATTAGCCAAGTCCCTCACTCTACAGAACATATACTCTTATTTATCTGATATCAAATATTAGAATGCTACAATGTATCTACCAGAATAGAACATAGTATGTAACCAAACAGGCAACAATATCTAGTCTTGAGTGTCATGTAAAAGGGAACTTTGTCCACAAGAATAGAAAGAGGTACAAAATCAAACACAGAGAAAACACATCATGGCGTCTTAAAATACCTGAATTGGTCCATATATACGTTACAGCCCAGCTTTAGAGTAACCTGCATTCACTCCATCTTAGAAATATACATTATGACACAGCTTTCAAGTGTGAGTTGTGCAGATTACTGCACTTTAGATTACATACATCTTGAGAAGGAACTGAGAAAGCAAAAAATCCTTACAAGCTTTCTGTAGGTATTTCAATTCATGTGAGGTATTATCACAAAGAAACCATCTAACAGAGAAGAGAGCAGGGTCTGATTGTCTATAGTAACATTTGTTCTCTTAGTCACCTGACCACTACTGTGCTTTTTCCTGTTTTTTTCCCCTCTAGGCACCTCATTACTCTGCTCAATGAATCAGCAAATATTCTGTGAAAAAAAGAGGAAAAATAATATCTATCTGATCATACAGGAAGTGAATAAAGGCTTCAGATGCAACCTTAATAACAGATACACCAAATCCTGAGGCCATTTTTTTTTTTTTGGTAATCCTACTACTAGTTTACTGTAGATTTAAATATAATTTCCCTGTTAAGAAGAAATTTGGAAATGAGATCTTATGTGAATCATGGCAAAGCTGGATTTCTGGATTTGCAAAGGTGTCTAACCCCAAAAACGAAACAACAACGGGAATAAGGAACACGGTCTTTTCTGTGGGGATCTGCCACTAGGAGGGGAAAAGAGCAAATACCAAATGGTAAGATCCTTGAGTTTACAGCTTTTTGATGAAAAGAACAGTCATGCGAGGTTTCAGAATTCCTGGGTCTGGTTTTATTCGATTCTGTAGGAGACCCATCTGCCTCTTTCCTGTTTTGCCTGACACTGAGCGTTGCACCCTTTCACTGTCATTCTCTCTCCCAGCCTGCTTCATCTCTTATTCCTAGCTTTCCCTGGTTGTCAGTGCCTTTCTGTTCCTACATTAGTCCTCATCTTTTCGACCTTCTCAAGGTTATTCCCTGTATCCTTCCCACTACTCAGCTGCTTTTCTCTTAAACCTCTCTTTCTGCACTAAAAAAATGTTTAATGCAGGCAGTGTGCATAATACTACACCATGTGCAGTTGTTCTTCTCTAAGCAATTCTCACCACAGTCAGCTTATGCGTCCACACTCCATAGCTGCATGAGTCCTGTACCACCTTTCAAAGCCAAAATCCAACACTTTTACTTTTTGTCCATCGGGAGAAAGGGAGGGGGAAGTGATGAATAACGGAGCCCTCAAATAGGTTCTGTAAGATACTCGAACGGGCTCCAGACACGGCAAAGCTTAGCAATGATGTCAGCTCCTGGCTCCAGCGGAAGCTTGCCGGAGTATGCCGGCCAATTTTTCGGCGTGTTCCTAGTTTTAACAACTCGGGGGCTGTACGGGAAGAGCGAAGAGGAAGCAGCGACGCTCACACATCTTGACACGTAACACATCTCGGCTTCAAGGCGCAGAGGGCGAGCCTTAGCGTGACTTCTCCAGCACGCCCGGCTCAGTGGCTGCCCACCCATCTTAACTAAGTCCTTCCTCCAGACACCGGTCGGAAGCGGACCCCGGGCAGGGCCCCGAGGAACAGGACACCCGGGAGCCCCGAGCCTCGGCCAGCGCCCTCCCCTCGCTCCGGGCGGGAAGCAGCGGCGGCGGCCCCACCCCCTCACCCCCCTCCCGTTCTCCCCCGAAATCCCTGGGCGGTGCGGGGCAGCGGGGGCGCGCGGGCACCGCCCACCGCCCACCGGGCCGGGCGCGCGCGGTGGGGCGGGGCGCGGCGCCGCGGCGGGGGCTGTTGGGGCGCGGAGCGTGCGCGCGGCGGCCGGCGGGGCTGCGGCGGCGCTGCCAATTGGGGGGGTGGGGGGAAAGCGGCAGCGTCGGGCTCCGAGGAGGAGCCGGCGCGGAGCGGGGTGGGGGAGGCGGCGGCACTCTCTCGGCCCCGCGCGGGGCTACCGCTGCCGCCGCCACCGCCGCCACTTCCCGCCTGTCCGGGAACACGATCGGCGCCCGGAACCCCGGGGTCTTGGCCGGGCTCCTTGTGGCGGTGCGACTTCTCGCCGTTTCCCCGGAGCGGCGGCGGCGCGAGAGCTCCCTTCCCGGAGCGCGGCGGCCGCTGCGATGAAGCTGAGCCGCCAGTTCACGGTGTTCGGCAGCGCCGTCTTCTGCGTGGTGATCTTCTCCCTCTACCTGATGCTGGACCGCGGGCACTTGGACCACCCCAAGAGCCCCCGCCGCGAGGGCACCTTCCCCAAGGTGAGCGGCGCTGCCACGGGGCGGCGCTGCGGTGGGAGGTGGGGGGCGGGGTGGGCGGTGGTGGGTGCTCGGGGCGCAGCGCGGCCGCAACACCAACAGGTGGGAACGAAGCGCCGGTTCTGGGGCAGCGGGTCCGGGAAGGTGATTGTGCTCGGCACTGGTGAGACCCCACCTGCAATAGTGCGTCCTGGGCCCTTCACTACAAGAAAGATTTTAAAGCTCTAGAACGTGTCTAGAGAAGAGCAACGAAGCTGGTGATGGGGCTGAGAACAAGTCTTACGAGGAACGGCTGAGGGAACCGGGGTGGTTTAGCCTGGAGAAGAGGAGGCTGACCTTATTGCTCTCTACAACTACCTGAAAGGAGAAAGGAGAGAGCCGGCCTCTTCTCCTAAGTGATGGGACAGGACAAGACGGAATGGTGTCAAGCTGCACCACTGGAGGTTCAGACTAGATATCAGAAATACATTTTTCACGGAAAGGGTCATTGGGCACTGGAACGGTCTGCCCAGGGAGGTGGTTGAGCCACCTTCCCTGGAGGTGTTTGAAAGACGGGTACACGAAATGCTCAGGGACATGGTTTAGTGGCAGATAGGAATGGTTGGACTCGATGATCCAAGAGGTCTTTTCCAACCTTAGTGACTTGATGATTCTCGCTTCTGAGCCGCACCCGCAGTTAAACCAACCTGCGCTTCTTCAGCTATGTCTTGTTTGTGTGGGAGAGGATTTTAAAAGCCTGCATGTAGCGGTAGCGTTCCAATAAGGAATGTTTAACTGTGACAGGTCAAAGGTGTTTATAAGTGCATGTGCCGTGCTGTGTGGAATAAATGCTGTTGATAAATAGCTGTGCTTTCTTATAGGAGTAGACAAAGAGTAAAGTTAGATCTTATCAAGTCTTCCACTGTATTTATTATTGGAGAAATGAGGAAAAAAAAAAATTTTGTACAACAGTGAGGCTTCAAGTGAATAGACTAACTCAGAAGGCTTATTTAAAACGTAGCCATTATCTCTCTGGTAGAATCACTTAACTTTTCATTTAATGCAAGGGTGGTATTCAGTACTACTTTATCGTTAGTGGTAAAGTTAAAAACCTGTACTTAAACATAAAGAAAGAATGCCAGTCTGTTCTGCCTTTATTCATTTGAGTTACAGTTCAGAGATCAGCCACTATTTTTTGTAGGAAGTTAGAGAATGGAAAAGAAGCTTAGGAGAAGGAAGACTGGCTACAACAGCTCTGTCTGATATGCAAGTCCAGCAAGCTAGTAATGCCATGTGTGACACTTGTAACAGCAAAGTGAAAGTGCTGCTTTGGTTGTATGGTTGGTATTTTATGTAAGGAAATAATTTTATTTGTATTTATACCACCAATTATAACACCAATTGAGTTTAGCCCAAGTAAAGTACAGAACTGGAAAGCTTATATATGGGTGGGCTCTTTTTTTTTTTTTTTTTCCTTTCCCCCCCGCTCTTCTTTTAAGTGTTAGAATTTGGCTTGAATTACTTGAGTGAACAGGGAAGATTACTATTAGACTTGTTTTGTCTATCACTGTTGATGTCTTGCAGTTGAAATTCCTGTCTGTGTCCTGTACTGTGATGCTGGTCTGTGGTGTGACACTGTATTATCTGTTGTGACCAAGGGTTTAGTACCGTAATCTATTGTTACACCTTTTTCCTCTAAATGATCTAGTTAGCTGAAGACAAATGATTTCTTCTATCTTCCTCTCTTCACTCAGTGTTCTAGAACATTCTGTCCGTGTTTACTCTTTCTGCACTTTCCATATATGAATTTCTTTGAGGCTGCTGTGTCTCAGTGGAGGATCCTCTGCCTAACACTGGTCTGGTCCTTCCTTTGGATAAAATGTTATCTTTTCCTTTCTTAATGCATTGTCCTTTGAGGAAGTTACAGATGCTGTTAATGTGATTTTGTAATTTCCTTTTGCTGCCCTTAGGGTAGAAACTTTTCTTTTTGTTAGAAATGTGAAATCTCTGACACCCATCAGAGGCTTTCAGAACCCTATAACATCACTTTAAAGTAAATGCAAAAGGTGAAGGGTTTGGGAATTAGTTGATAAGTTTTGCTGCAGCTGGTGTGTTATCTTGCCATATAAATCTGTCATGTATCGAGAAATAATATGTAGACGATATCCAGACATGATGCTTAGCTGTCTAATAAGATATAGTTGGCAATGATAACCTGACGGGAGTCTCTGGACATGGTTGAATACAGTAAAAAATTATAAGGAGCAACCTTGAAGAGATTTATATACTAATTTTAAACAAAGAATATATACTTGCTGTTTTCTATAGGATTTTATGCCTTTTTTAGAAGGGCATCCGATTCAGCAGTGAATTGTATAATAAAAATTATTATCTTTGCTTTGAAGACTTTGTCCTTTTTAATATTTTACCAATGAATGAGTGTTTCTCACAAGGGTGAAATAGAAGGCACTAAAAATGTATGAGACTATGGCTTTAATCCTGCCTTAGCTGACAAAAAGTTTTGTGTCAGTGCAGTGTTGCCAGATCTCTGTGTACTGTAAATGAAAATAGCCACAGATGTAGAAACTTCAAGATGTTTTTGTTTGTGAAAAGCTGTAGCAGCAGTAGATCCTCTCTGTAGGTTTAAGAAGGCATTGTCTTTCCTGATTGCAAAAGGTTTCTAAGTAAAGAAAAGGAATTGAGACCTTTTTTCCCCCACAAATTATTGATTTACTTGATACCGCTTTCTGTTCTGATAACGTGCTAATTTCTCAGTTTTGCTATTCCTCTTTTCTGTTCTGGTAAAAACATACATCACATTTTTCTGTCCTGGATGTTACATATTGTTTGGTTTCTTCTCTCTGACCTATGTGGCTTACACTTTCTTACACTACCAGGCTCAGAGGAGAAAATTAGGTACCTCTGGAAACTGTTTCCTGTTTAGCTTATATTCATTTGTCTATCTAGGCTTTTAAATTTAGTTTCTGCAAGGACAAGAATTGGAGTTTCTCAGCTGGCAGTGTCTGGTGGTCTGCATTCACCAAAGTGTCTGGTACATAATGCTAGTAGTAGAGTAAATTATTAGGGTTACTACTCCACTTTCATTTCCACTTTTTCTTTCAAACAAGGTGCCTTTTCTTTGCATGGTCTTGGGGTAGTATGTCAGACTTAGTCTTGTGAAATCGTCTTCTGAAAGGTTTATCTGCCAGTGTGATCAGGAATTGTTCTTCCAGAACTTGCTTTCTACTTCGAGGGTTCAGGTAATTCAGAGATGCCAACAAAAATGCCTTGCAGAAATAATTTGTGGACAGGGCTTCCCAAGATGGGTGAATAGGCAGATGCCTTTGCATTCTCTCTAAGCTGGTACTTGTAAATACCTTTCACTGCTGTTTGGAAGGCAGTGGTGATGTTGCAGCTTTTTAGGTGCTGGGTTTGCAAAAGCTGGCATCAGTAATCAATTTGATAGTAAATATCCACTCAGTGGTAAGGTAGTGTTTTGACAACTATAATAGGACTTGAACTGAAGGGATTTACAGCCTTAGTGGTGCATTTAAGTCATAATATCAGAATATCTGTATGTTGTTATAGAACTAAAATCCCTGTAAGGTGCAGGACCTTGCATTTGGCCTTATTGAGCTTGGTGAGGTTGGCACAGGCCCACCTCTTAAGGCTGTCTCAGTCCCTCTGGATGGCATCCCTTCCCTCCACTGTGTCAGCTGTGCCACAGAGCTTTCTGTTGTTTGTAAACTTGCTGAGTGTGCCCTGAATTCCACTGTCCATGTCTGCAACAAAGGTTTTAAACACTGGTCCCAATACTGACCCCTTGGAACAACCTCATCACTAGTCTCCACATGGACATAGAGCTACTGACCACAACTCTGAGTGCAACCAGTCCTTACGATTTCAATATCACAAACCCTGTCTTTCTCTCTGAGCCTGTTTCTGTCCATAGCGCACTCATGTCTTCGGACACATCTTGGGATATGATAGATTCTTCTGTCTTGTTTCACATCCAGGAACAGCGTTAAGACATTGCACAGAGATGAGCTCAAGGTGGAGGAATAGCCTTAGGTGCATTTTTAGGTTATTATTTTATCAGTTGTCATTGTGCAAGAGTCTTGTAGTGGATATATAGTGGAAAAAACAGTTGGTTTTGTCTGTAATAACACAGAACTATCCAAGAAATCTTATGTCATGGTACAGTGAAGGACAGCTTGGTGATGTCTGGTTCTCTGCTGTCTGCTGTGCAGCAAGCATCAGTTGCAAATGACTTGTGGGCTAAATTGGTAACTACTAAATGAAACTACATTCAAATAAAGTCTAAAGTGGAAGTCCGTAAGCCAGCTTTTCTTGAAGGGTATATCTTACCATATACAGATGAATATCGTATACTACTAAGCCCATCTTGATTCTAAAATACAGAATAGATTAAGTTGAAAAAAATCGATGGCCTTATACTGCTTGTTTTCTGAGCTAACTTTACTGTGACTTAGAGCAGATCCAGGAGAGCTGTTTATTTACAGAAGCATGTGGATTCTTTCTTTTGATTCTAAATATTTTTAGATTTGCACCTAAGCATACATGGCACACATTAAAAATCGAATTATAAAACATTAAATGTAGGATTTGTATGCAAGAGTATCTTTCTTCAGAAATACTTAGGTTTTGTGTAGTGTTCACATGAAAGTTTGCTTTTTGCAAATTTTATGCTTGAGCAAGGCAATGTAACAACACAATAACACAATGAATCATCTTCTGTCACTACCCAATAAGTGATGCTTTGTGACAGAGTTCTTTTCTTTCACCACTTTCACACAGCTAATTGAGGCTTTTGTGGGACATCTCCCTGCTACTTGCAAGGTTTTTATCTGGGAATACATTTTAAACGCTACTGTGGTTCCAGTTCTGTGGTTCCAGTTTGTAAATGAAATAGCACCAAGTGATTGCCCCTTTTTGTCTTTGGTCTTAAACTCTATTAAAAGGCAAAGCACAAACACACAACAACTTACATCCTTACTCTTTTCTTTTTTTCTGAACAATTGTAATTTGAGTAAGATAATAGGTAATTTGGGTGGATCAATGGGCTGAGGCCAGTGGGATGATGTTTAACAAGGCCAAATGCAGAGTCCTGCACTTGGGACACAAAAAGCTGGTATAGCGCTACAGGCTTGGGGAAGAATTACTGCCTAGCAGAGAAAGATCTGGGGGTGTTGGTTGGCAGCTGACTGAGTATGAGTCAACAGAGTGCTCAGGTGTCCAAGAAAGCCAACAGCATCTTTGCTTATATCAAAAATGGTGTGGCCAGCAGGACCAGGGAAGTGATTCTTACCCTGTACTCTGTACTGATGAGGCCATACCTTGAGTACTGTGTTCAATTTTGGACCCATCAGTATAGGAAGGACATTGAGGTCTTGAAGCATGTCCAGAGAAGAGTGACAAAACTGGTGAAGGGGCTGGAGAATGAGTCTTAAGAGGAGCGGCTGAGGGAACTAGGGTTGTTTAGCGTGGAGAAGAGGAGGCTGAGGGAAGACCTTACTACTCTTTACCACTACCTAAAGCGAGGTTGCAGAGAGATGGATGTAGATCCCTTCTCTCAAGTGACAGGTGATAGGACAAGGGGAAATGGTGTCTAGCTGTGTCAGGGGACGTTTAGAATTGGGCATTAGGAAAAAAAATTCTTCACAGAAAGGGTTATCAACCTTCCAATCACTATCCCTGAAGGTGTTTAAAAGGCGGGTGGATGAGGTGCTTGGGGGCATGGTTTAATAGTAGACAGGTGCAATTGGGCTTGATGATCTGAAAGGTCTTTTCCAACCTAATGATTACATGATTCTTCCTCCAGCTCTTTGTTCTTCCCTTCCCCTTGCCTTTAACTGTCATTATTTGAAGTGTACACTGGTCTTCTCATGTGTGTCTCAGTGCTTTTATGGGTTCGCTAGTTGCACTGCATTGAACAGACATGATCAAGTACAATTCTTTTAAAAGAAGCCAGCTTGTTCTTTTGTTTCCAGTGTCCTTTCAGCAAAGTATTAAGTGGTCTGGCTGTTGGCTATACTGCTAAATCTTGTTGACTTGATTCATGCTTTCAAGGCATCTACACAGTGCATCAAATACTTACACCCCAATGGCGCAAGCAGTGATTGTTACAGTATGGAGTGTTATTTCATCAGGGCATACCAATAATTCAGTAGTGGTACTGGCTGACCAAAATTTGAATCACAGTAGGCTGGACCAGCAGTAGTAGGAAACTAGGACCAAGTGCATCACAGAAACACCAACAGTTTTCTGAATCTGTATGTTGAACCAAGGCCCTTGTGAACTTTACTCTGGAGTACTGCTATGGTAGTGCTTCCCTTGCTGAAAGGAAACACTACCTTTAGTCAGTTCCGAACCTCCCAGCAAGTGGACCTAACTGCAGCATGTCAGCTCATGCTTAGGTGTTACCATGCCTCAGTTCTGTGCAGTGTAAACCATAGAATCAAAGAATCACTAGATTGGAAAAGACCTCCAGTGTCATTGAGTCCAGCCATTCCTGTCTGCTACTAAACAATGTCCCTGAGCACCTCATCCACCCATCTTTTAAATACCTCCAAGGATGGTGACTCAGCCACCCCCCTGGGCAGACTGTTCCAGTGCCCAGTGACCATTTCTGTGATTTTTTTTTTTTCTGATATCCAGCCTGAACCTCCCCTGGCATTGCTTGAGGCCATTCCGTCTTGTCCTGTCCCCTCTTACTTGGGAGAAGATGTCAACGCTCTCCTTTCTCCTTTCAGGTAGTTGTAGAGAGCAATAAGGTCTCCCATCAGCCTCCTCTTCTCCAGGCTAAACAACTCCAGTTCCCTCAGCCATTCCTCGTAAGACTTGTTCTCAACCCCATCACCAGCTACATTACTCTTCTCTGGATGTGCTCCAGAGCCTCAGCATCCTTCTTGTAGTGAGGGGCCCAGAACACAGTATTCGAGATGTGGTCTCACCAGTGCTGAGCACAGATGGAGAATCATATCCCTGGTCCTGCTGGTCATGCCATTTCTGATACAAGCCAGGATGTTTTAAACCTTCTTGGCCCCCTGGGCACACTGCTGGCTCATGTTCTCTCGGCTGTCAATCAACAACCCCAGTGTTCTCTTCTAGGCAGTTTTCCAGCCACTCTTATCCTACTCTGTGACACTGCAAAGTGTTGTTGTGCCCCAAGTGCAGGACCTGGCATTTGGCCTTGTTAAACCTCATACCATTGGTCTCAGCCCAGCAGTCCAGCCTGTCCAGATCCCTTTGCAGATCCTCCCTACCCTCCAGCAGATAAACATTTCCACCCAGTTTAGTGTCATCTGCAAGCTTACTTAGTGTGCATTCAATCCCCTCATCCTGGCCATTGATAAAAGTGTTGAATAGGACTGGACCTAGCACTGAGCCCTGGGGAACACCACTTGTGACTGGCCTCCAGCTGGAGTTAACTCCATTTACTCTAACTCCATGGGCTTGGCCATCCAGCCAGTTTTTCACCCTGGAGAGCGTATACCCATTCAGGCCAGAGGCAGCCAGTTTCCTAAGGAGAATTCTGTGAGAAACTATGTCAAAGGCTTTACTGAAGACCAAGAAGACTATGTCCACACCCTTTCCCTTGTCCAGCAGCTGAGTCACTTTGTCATAAAAGGCAATCAGGTTAGTCTGGCAAGACCTGCCTTTTGTAAACCCATGTTTACTGGGCCTGATCACCCGGTTCTCTTGCATGTGCTTCATGATAGCAGTCAAGATCACATGTTTCATGACTTTCCCTGGCACTGAGATCAGACAGACTGTCCTGTAGTTCCCTGGATCCTCCCTGTGACCCTTCTTGTAGATGGGCACAACATCAGCCAGCCTCCCGTAAAGTGGAAAACATGCTCCCTCTACTGGTAGTACATCTGTATGCTGCTTTTTTTTTTTTTTTTTTTTAAATGGCTCCTGATACACTATAAACATCTTTTCCATCTAGAGTTTTGTTAAATACTATACCATATTTAAGTTACTGAAATCAGTGGCTTACATGAAATAAAATATACCTATTTTGTTGCTTTGTGTTCTTAGTAATTGATGTCTTTTTATGAGCTCATTTGGGAGCTCTCAGACTTGTGTTGTATGAGAAGGAGCAAGACTTCTGTATGCAGAAGTATTGGAGACAATTTGATCAGGTATTTAGGAAGTGTTTGTTTTACTTTAAAATGTAAATAGTGGCAATTAAGGTTGTATGTAATTTTGAAGTTGTCGTTTTCTGTCTTTTGAGCACTGAAAAATTGTGAGCACAGTGATTTAGTGGCGTTCTCGTGAGTTACATATCAGAGGAGATTGTATGTTGAGTGAATACATTCAGAAAAGGAATTAACATTTTCCTACTTTTGAAACATGTTGATTTATTTAAAAAAGAAAACCAAAACCAAACAATAAAAACCAACACAACCTCCCCTTTTACCAACATATAGTAAGCTGATAATCTAAAAGTCTTTAAGCACCATGGGCGTAATCTTGAATGAAAGATAAAGAAAAGTTAGAATTTCTTCTGAGCTTTCAGTACATTGTAGAGGAGGGGCTGTCTTTCTGAACATAATTATATGTCAGTAGCAGTTCTTTATAGTTCATGTTTATTGTATCTTCATTGCTTTCACATTTTATATAAAATTTTGGGAAGCATCACTCAAGCAGAAGGTATAGCATCTTTCAAGTACAATCTTTAAATTTCATGGAAAATACTGAGTAAAATGAATTTTTCAAAAAAAGTAACATCACTTGAATAAAGACGTACTTTCTTCTGCCTAAATTAAACTGTATAAATTAAATAGAGGTTTCTATTGTGCTCTTATTCAACCTTTTCTTTGTCTAATTTATAGCTTTTTTATTCTATGTTTTGACGTTAAAATAAACTTTAAAATGTGAATATGCATAATGGCACGTAAGCTGGGCTTCAGTTTTGTACTGCTAGCCATTTAAAGATTCAATATTGCGTATGGAGGGGAATCAAAAAGGAAATTAACCTTAAGTATATCAGACAGAGTAGTAGTGAACATTTTTTGGATTTATTGACTTTAAATAGGGAACAGATTTGTCTCCATTTCCTTGTTCTTTCTCCTTGCCATCAAATTCCTGATGACAGTGTCAAATTACTTCCTAACACTATGCCTTAGTTTTACCTCTGTAAATTGCATGAAAATAAAGTCTAGGATAATAGTATGTTAAAGACTCTTGTTATTAATGCCTCTGGTAAAACAGATTGTGGAAGTCCATCAGCTTCTTAGAATCTGTCAGTCCGCTGAATCTTTAGACTAGAACTTTCTAATTTTTTTAAGAGAGCAAGCATCTGTTTTGTAGTTTAGTCAATTCAGAAGAATTATAGTGTCTTCCTGAAGTGAGCTTATTTTGAATGGTACTTTAAAGGTAAGAAATTGCTAATAAGGTTTCTTGTGTAATTTTCATCATCACAAATGCATGTAAGCCTCCTGCCCAGATGAATAAAGGCTTTAAACCGTGACTTGTCCTTTTGACGTTTGCATTGTATGCTTTTTTTTTTTTGTTCTTTCTCCTACCTGGCAATATGAATATGTGCTGAAACAGTGTATTTGAATATTAAGGTTTGATGCTACATCAGGTTGCATTTTTAACTTTTACCTGCCTTCATTTTCTGCGCAGGAGGTGACTATTTAATTGCACATTTAGTGTGTTCTATTTACTGTACAGTACTGTAACAGTGAACAGGAAATGCTTTCTGGTCTAGCCATCTTGGTATACTGGCATCTGACCAGAGCCTAATATTAAGATTTTAGCAAAGTTAGTACATAATTTGTGAAGATGTACCTGGAAAAAGTTTTTGAGAAGACTGGTACAGAAAATTAAGATTATTGCCGTTCATTGTCACCAGAATATGAGATTTTGAGTCCAGTTTCCTAACTGCTTGCTCTAGTAGATCTGTACAGATCCTTTCTGCAATGCTCAGATGGGAGAAACTGCCTCTTCTTCACTTCCTCAGAATAAAGCAGCTTGACCTTTCGTTATGTCATTGGATTTCCTTCCTTGTATTGGGTTGGCAGTATGCTCCTTTCTGGAGAGAATCTGTGCTACAGCTCAGACTGCTGTCAGAAGCAAACAGAAGGACAAGCAGAGGGCAGTGCGAAATCAGACTATGGAGTATTTGGGGCATGAAAACTGCTGGAGATTTTGAAGCGATTGAAGCATAAGGCACTCTTTATGTAGCTGGTTCATATGGTGGCAGTGGCAGGTTGCTCAGTGCAGCTAGCAGGTATAGAGAGTTTTTCTTCCACATGGTAGGAGGGTATAGCGATCAGTGCTGTCCTCACGGGGGATGATCTGTTGGTTAGTTCCAAGCCTATGTAACCATGGGGGTGGTGAACAGATGCCCTGTTCATGTGATACCATTCTACCAATGCAGCTGTGCTTTTGGTACTGTTGATTTTTTTGGCACTTTGCATTGCTTCTTGTAGAAATAGTTGCTTTGCTGTGATGTAACAGCATGGTTGCCTTCCGTGCTTTTTATTAAAATCTTCTTTTGCCTTAACATACTGCTAACATTGTGCAGAGAGATATGAAAGAGGTTTACATTGAAGTTGTTATAAACTTATTCACTAGTTGCATGGGCCAGGTGAGTCACATAATGTTACATTTCATTTCTTTACATTAAAGCAAGTCTGTAGATTAACAGAACATCCTTCAATGATGTTCACTTGGACTAAAAGGTACTTATCCAGACAGTGTAGCTTCATTTTCCTGTGCTCCAATTTTCAGGGCACAAAGTCTTGGATAAGGTGTGCTTCTTGTCTGTGAAGTTGTGATGTTGTAAAGTCAATGGGAGATCTGCTGACATTTATGAATTATGCAACTATCCAGATTTTGCTCTTCAGTATCTACAAAGCCATACAGACTACGAAATTTCAGGCAGAATTAGTTAAGGTAAAATTGGTGCACTTCTGCTTGGGTTAAAAAGGAAAAATTCCCTCCTCACCACTAAATATATGAAAGATTTTCAAACTTATTTTAAAACAAAGTACAGTTTTAGTAATGGAGCTGACATGTGTGTTTTATTTTTTAATTAGACCTATTTAAAGGCACCCATAATATACTTCTAATCTGGTTTACTAGTAAATCAACAGCTGTTACTAGTGATCAATAAGATGAAGATGTTTTAAATTTCACTGTTTTGTACTGTTTGACCTCAGTATTTGAAGTTTCTTGGTGTTAACTCAGTTGACTTCCTCAGAATGCTGAAACTGAGTATCTTTGTTTTTCACACATTAATTTTATTGTCCTGAAGAGCTGCAGTAGTGCCCATGCTTAGCTAATATTTTGAAATAATTTTGCGTTTGAATAGTATGTTATAGGCATTGTCTACTCCTATCTGTTTAAAATCAATAAGGTGAAAATGTGAATATGCAATGAAAACAGACCTAGCTTTTGCATAGTTTGCATCCTTATGAAATTTTCAACTTGAGTATGAATTCCTGACACTGTTTTTGTATTCGGTGAAAACTAGTATCCGTTTCTATTCTGTTACGCTGTTGTTTCTTGCACTTAATTCTTGTAACTGATGCATTTCACAACAGAATATGAAAATATTTTTAAAATCTCAAAAGATTTGTTTGTCAGTTTTACCTTGGGTACTGCATAGGGTCGTAGTTAATGATCTTTAACTGCAGTGTTTTTATATCAACCTTTGCATTCAAGTTGAGTTAGTGCATGGCATGTTTAAATGCTTTAGAAGGGATGCATGTTGCATCTCACAGTCTTCAGAAAAGAAAGCAGAAATAACAAATGTCCTATGTCAGTTGGAAGTCTTTTTAAAGATTCTTTCTTCAAATAACAGAACATCTACCTCGAAAGTAACATACTGTAACAGTAGAAGTGATGGCTATTTGGAGACACTCCCCCCCCTCTTTTCTTTGTCTGTTATGGGTCAGTGGTGGAAAGAGAGTGATTGGGTAAATGACATAATGCAGGTGGTTGGTGTCATTATGACCAGGTAGTTGACAGGCTATTGCTAAGCAGTGTTTTTCTTATAGGAAGAGCTAAAATATTTCTAGAACACACATGAATGAGAATATGAATTTTCAAGAGTTGATTTTAGAGTTGTAGAGACAGTTTATATCAGGTTATATAGTGGTAGAATAGGTATGAGCTGCTTATGCACTTGGCAACTTTGACCTCCAGTGAGGCAGGTAGTAATTTGTGTAGATGGCAGCTTCTTAGGAACCTGAAGATCAGACCTATGTTGGGCTACCTGTAAAACTCCAGTCAGTATTATTTTATATATGTTATTTTTAGAGTGATTAGCATAATAGGCTATTTAATTTTTTGAGTAGAGAAACCTTTTATTCAAAATGTCATGGACATTGAAAGGGAAAATATTAATTTTACACAGAAGTGTATACACACTCTACAATATAGCACTGGAAAGATTTCAGTCTGCTTGTTTCTTTTGTGCCACCAGGGGTCGTGGGTCTACAGTTTTGTTTTTTTTCTTTCCTGTATCCCATCGTCTGCACAGTGATTTTCTGATGTTTACAGGGTTTTTTTTTGTAAATTTGTAGTATTTGTCTTTAAACTATTGAGATTCTGGGATGTTGGCCCTACATGTCAGTTAGCTTAATCTGTATCTGTTGTAAAAACATATTTTTGTGTTTTGGGAAGAAATAACTGTTTGCTTGTGTTGCAATGACCTGTTGTTATTCTCAGGATGGTATCAATTTAAGGTGGGGAAAAAAGGCAGTGGGTTAGCACTTTATACAGCCCAGAAAATGAGGGGATAAACTTACCAAGAGATACTAGACTATACTGTTACAATTTAAGACCGATCTGGGCACTAAACAAATGGCAGGTATTCTCTTTTAAAGCCTCTCCCTTCCCAAGAGGGGAAGAGAAAAGGGATAAGGCTAAGAGACTTGGGGGTTGGGAAAAGAACAATATTTAATTGTTCAGACATATTTAATGAAACAGCAACAATAAAAAGGGAAGAGATAACATTAATAAAAAGAATGAAATATTTACAAACCCAGTATCGGACGCTCACAGTAACAACCTCACTACCAGTGAAACCGCAAGGCAGGCACTGATGGAGCCTACGTACTGGACTCAGAAGCAGAAGGGATCTGAATTCAGGAAAACGTATATTAAGATTTAAGGCAGAAGAATGGACAGTGTCCTCCTGTGACACTGGGCATAGAAGAGGAAGATCTCATTCTTGAATTCCTCAGTTTTATATTGAATGTAATGTAAATGGAATAGAACACTTCATCAGTCAGGTTTGGGTCAACTGTCCTGTCTGCTGTGACCGTGTTTTGCCCTTTGACTTACTACAGTCCAGTATGGCATATAACAACTTCAGCAGTGGCCTTGGTTTCTATAGGAATAAGTATAAGCAGGAACATATCTGCATACTGTTTGTACCGTTGCCTTGGAAATAATTATAAATATCAAGCATTGTGGCTTGTAGAAGCAGACACTGTCTGGAAAACATGTCCTTAACTTAAGAAAGGGCAGTCACTTAGAAGTGGCTTAAATGAAAAGAAGAAATACTGTAAGAGAGATTGGCTTTCTTTTAGTTCAAACCAGGACATGTATCTTCTGTGGAATTTCAAATAACCTCCATAAAGATAGAATTAAAGGAATGATGATTTAGAACAACCTGAAAGCCTTAGTGATATCTCTTGGTAAGCATGGTTTTTTTTCAGTCCTGCAGACTTCTCAAAATGAACAGAATTTAAAAGAAAGTGTACATGACAGTTTAGAAAGGAGGTTTAACCATTTGCAAACTACAGCCTAACTACAGAAGCTGGAGTTAATTTGGCAATTTGGGAAAACACTTCATTCCTTAAAAGGAAGGTGAAGTCCTCAAGTGACTTATTACCAGAGGGGAAAAAAGTGTCATGTATAAGTGTGGTTTCTGGTATTATTTTATATTACTTAGAAACTAAGGGACTGGTTCTAGGAGAATGTTTTACTTGTCATTAAAATCTTAGGTCACAGAGTAGTGGTCTACTGAATCAATGCTATTTGTATTGAATGTAATTGGTAAAATGCAATCCCAAGCACAAATACATGCTGGGCAGAGAATTGATTTAGAACAGCCCTGAAGAAAAAGATATGGAGGTATTGCTGGATAAGAAGCTCAACGTGAGCAAACGATGTATGCTTGCAGCCCAGAAAGCCACCTGTATGCTAGGCTGCTTCAAAAGAAGTGTGACCAACAGATTAAGGGAAGTGATTCTCCCCCCTCTACTCTGTTCTTGTAAGACATCATTTGGAATACTGCATTCAGTTCTGGAGTCCTCAGCATAGGAAGGACATGTATCTATAAAGAGTCTAGAGTAGGGGACCACAAAGGTGATTAGAAGGCTTGAGCATCTCCCATACGAGGACAGGCTGGGAGAGCTGGGCTTTTTTAGCCTGGAGAAGAGAAGGATCTGAGGACAGCTTACAGCAGTCTTCCAATACCCTAATGGGACCTAGAAGAGAGCTGGGGAGGGACTTTTAAGAATGACATGTAGTGGCAGGACAAAGCATAATGGCTTTAAATTGGAAGGGGTAAAATTTAATTAAGAAATTAGGAAGAAGTTTTTTACTGTTTGGGTAGTAAGGCACTGACTGGCACAGGTTGCCCAAGTAAGTTGTAGATGACCCCTCCCTAGAAGTTTTCAAGGCCAGGTTGGATGGGGTCTTGGGTAGCCTGTTCTAGTGGGAGTTGCCCCTGCCTATGGCAGGGGTATTGGAACTGGATGATCTTCAAGGTTCCTTCTAACCCAAGCCATTATATGATTAAGTGCCTGATTCTGCAACAGATTTTGTTGTAGTCGCTGAGTGTTGGAAAAAACCTTAATCAAACATAGTATATTTTGTTTTCTGGCCCCAACTTTAGTAATTGAAAGTGACTGGCTTTTTGTTCTCTCTTTTCTTATTATTGTTAGTTTGAAATCAGTCAGAGGAAAGAAGGAAATTACTGTTAAGACGTAATGTTCCTGAAAACATGTTAAAGAATCTGGCTTTTTGTGATCCTGTAAAAGCTAACACATTCATGCTTGAATAAAAGCATACCTCAAATAATTTAAAGGAGTCTCTAGTACGTGACAGGGCAGTACAGTATTGAATCCCAGTATCTTGTTCTTCTATGCTTCTTCCTGTATTCCTAGAGGGATTCCTCCTGCGTTACAGTGACTGAATGCAATTAAATTGCTTTGTTTTACCTCCTTCCAGGTTGCTTTGGGTAATATGTTAACTTCTTTCAACTCACACTGATGTTGTTCTGTTTCCTTCCTCTTGTGGTGCATGTAAGAATCATCTACAAAATCTTATTGTTTGGCCATTAACTATGACGCTCTGACTGAAATTGCTATCTGTTTGAGCTGTCTTTCACAGGATTATCTTGGTGTGTGTAATGGTCTAATAATACAGCTTATTACTATGATCAGACTGTTAGGGGATCTTTTACTAAGTACTGTGATTTATTTCTCTTGGTTTCACTGAAAATAAGGAACTTGATGTTTATTGAAGTACTATTTATATGCACAGGAAAACCCTAAAATCTGTATGTCTTGATAATCTCATCACTATGTGACTGCCTTCTAAAATAGCCTATTCTTTGATGTTCTGGTGTAATGATAAATGGAAAGATCATATTTTTCAAATCTATGACAGATAAAAAAAATGAAGTTGTCATAATTGGTACTTGAAACAGTGTAACAGATAACTTAGGATCATTAATTAAATCCCATTCTGGAAGTTCAAGTTCATAGTGAAAATGTGACTTCTTTTCTGTTCTTCTGAAAAGAGAATATTCAATTTCTTTTAAGTTTATCTTTAAGTATAGAATAAAGATTTATTTGATTTTTTTTTTGTATGATCATGTACTATTGTAAAATTGTTGTTTTTTAAATCCTATCTGGAATTGATCTGAGAAATAATTAAACTTTACTTTTTTTTTTTTTCTCTCTCCAGGGCCAGCTTTCAATACTGCAAGAAAAAATAGATCATTTAGAACGCTTGTTGGCAGAAAATAATGAGATTATTTCAAACATACGAGATTCTGTGATCAATCTAAGTGAATCGGTAAAGGATGGTCAAAAAAATCCAGAGGCAATAAACTTCAGTCAAGGATCTGTCTCTGAGCTCTTTTCTTCTGCTTCAGTTTTTCTTGCAGTTGATTCTGAGGATTGTTTGTTCGCTTCAAAAAGTGGAAGTCATAGTTCAGGTGTACAGGTAAGCATACAGCTTTCTCTTATTCTACTCGAGTTTAGCTGTCATTACCTATTTTATTAAGAAAACATTTAATTACTATTAATCTGTGATATAATAGAATTGTACAAGTGACTATTCTGTTTAGCAGACTTTACAAAGAGTCAGCATTTCAGAAAGCCTAAAAATCTGTAAAAAAAGTGCAAACAAAACCCAGTGATTACCCTTGGATTATTGTCCAGTTGTATCAGAAGTTCTTTGGAAATAATATGTTCAAGAATCTTTTTCTGTTTCCTCAAATTGTTCTAAAATTGGTGACAAACTGGAAATAGTAGATAGTCTTTATTTAAATAGTTTTCACATTTTGGGTATATGTGTGTACGTGGGTCTCAGTGGTGAGGTAGAACTAACTAACAATCTAAAAAAATCTCAGGTACTATATTCAGTCTCGAATGTTGTTTTCTGTATTCTTGTGTTTCTCCAGTTTATACTGGAGACTGTCTGGCATGAACTGGGGAGGTTGAAATTTTTAAAGTCAGACATTTTGAATTTATTTTGCTTTCTGGTGATACTTGTGAGTTCATGGACTCATATATACTGAGTTTGGTTGAGTGTTTGAGGAGCACTGAGAATACTGCGTGACCTGTAGTGTTTTAGGGAGTCTTGTGGGACCACCATGGATTTTTGTAGTATTCCAAATACTACATTTTGAAGGTCAGCTTTCTCATTCTTGAAGTGAAAGTACTTCTATTCCAGGAGAAAGGCAGTGGCCTTAAGATGAATAAGTACACATATTAGGACAGTAGTAACCTGATGTATCATTTGTAATGCCTTTTAAGCTAGGTGATAGATATTGCCTTAATATGTCTTTTGCAGAGAAAGTAGAGGTTTTTTAGAGGCAGCATCTAACTGTTCAAGTTTCTAATATACACTAAGACTTCTGTGCAGGAAAGTAACCCATGTGGACACATGTTTTTAAGTTACTGGGTTGTTAAGAAGTTATTCCTTGTGCAGTCTGTTACCATATTAAATGATGTGGTTTTCTAGGCACATCAGAAATGTTACAGTAAAAGCGAATTGTGCGTTTTGTGGTAGTGTGTTAACCTGCTATGAGTGGAAAGTAAAACATGTTTGCTTAAACTGTTCTCATTTTTTGCTTTTCATTTGTGGAATGTTAGAATGTGTACCTGCTGTCAGCAAATGTACCTGCCTACCTAACGGCAAGCTGTATTAGCTAAACTGCTTTTTTGAAAACTTTTTTTTTTTTTTCACTTTTAAGGTTGTGTGCATGTACTTAAATAACAAATGTAGCAGGCCATGTTCTTAATACAGGTCTCCCATTCACATTTTCTTTCTTTGCCTTGCACAGGGAGAGGGGGCTCTAATGTTCTTGGTGTCATTGCATTAGTACCTTCTACTCAGTAGGTTATCCGCTATCATCATTAGATAACTTAAAACTGCTTCCGTATACAGTTCCTCATCCTGGAAGTCTGACTGCATTTCAATTGTGGAATCGAAGACCTTGACTTCAGCAGAATTCCTGTAGCATCATGTTATGAGCTGATCTAAATTACTGTATTTCAATACACTTCTGCTCTTTAATACTGTCCAAAACCTGATGTATTCTGCAAGCTCTGTTCATTTATTTTTTCCTAGATTCTTTTACAAAGACTGAGAAATTCTGACCAGATTGTTTGAGGCATTTTATTTTTTAAATAATTGTAAATTCTGACACAACTTCTAAGTGTTACTTAATTACCCACTGTTCATTAATTTTAATTCAAACCCACACATTTACATTTACTGTTTTCATGTTTGTCTTAAGTGGGTGCATTAAAATGAGAGACTAGAAAGAAATAAGAGCTAATATAGGTGAGACATAGTTTATATAGAAATCACTTTAGAGTAGGAAGGCAAAAGGCTTAACTGAATAAATTATGGGAGTTCATTATAGCTTCCCATAATGGAAGAATCATTATGAGAATGTGTTCAAATACAAATTAAAACCTTTTATGATATTTCAGTGAGAAGTATTACTGAGACTTGGTATTTGGAGAGATGTATTTGCATAAATCGAACAGAGCAAGTTACTAGTAACTTGAGATCCCAAAGATTCTTGGATAGAGGATTCTATCTGTCATTCTAAAGGATGTTTTTCATGAAGGAATCAAGAAATTGCATACTTTGTTACTTGTGATGTTTCTAAGTAGGTAGAAAATTGTAAGAGAGCTGGCCACTGAAAATAACATTAACTTGAGAATTGATGCAATTCAAATTAAATAGACTAATGTGTACTTTTTGTGAAAGACAGAAGTGGAGCTAGGTAATAAAAAAAATTACGAAGAACTCTGGATTAAATGTGGTCATGACCTGATGCTTCCATAAGTCCGTAATTCAAGAAGTATCTGGACTTTGTGCTCAAAGAAAGCAGAATTCTCAACAGCCATCATGCTGTGGGTGGTCTTCTAACTCATATGGTGAGGTGTCTCCTTTCTTGTCCTTTTCAACTACTGAAGCGCCTAGCCTTGTGCTTAGTAATGTTGTTGCTTTTAAAAATAAGGCATGAATAACTCTCTAGAAAGATGACCTGAAGAAGCATGAATAGTGCTTTTTATTTCTTCTGCGCATTATTTTAGTATTCACTGGAGTAAACGTGATGTTTGCTTAAGACTTGCATTACTTCAGCAGTTTGAGTCCCTCAGCATAAAGGAAGAAGCCCATGTAGAAAAAAAGACAACGGGTAAATTTTAAGATCTTTTAATTGAAGAACTTATAAGAACATGACTACTCTCAGGCTAATGTGATTTTCAGTGGCCAGCTTAAATACAATTTCCTCCCTACTTAAAAACATCACAAGTAACCAAGTATGCAATTTCTTGATTTACAAGAAATTGTAAATCCTCAAGGAGCAGGCATAATGTAGATAGGCAACAAGCATCCTTTTTGATTTTCTGTTTGTGTACCTTTTTTGCAAAGTCCTTGCTTACTATCACAGTATTTTATACTTAAAAATGAAATTCGAGTATGTCCAGGATAGTTTTTGCTTCTTGCCAAGGAGGTACTTGAAAGCTGTTCTTCACCTGCAGGTATGTAACCTGCTGAAGTGATGACATAAATTGTAATTGAATCTTTGCACAATTATTACCAAGGATTGTGTTATGATTTAATGAAATCATATTGATAAATAATTTAATAATTGTCCTCTGTATGTGTTGGCATAAGTGTAGTGATTTCAACCTAGTCTGGCTTCAGTTTATTCCTGTGGAAGTTTGTGAGTCCTGTTTCTTTTATTGGGCTTTTTAAAAGTGCTTCTGATTAAACATTCAAATCATGGAATGATTGAAAGGTTGAGGTTTGGAGATACCACTAGAAGTCATCTGGCTAAACTTCTCTTCAGGCAGGGTCACCTAGAGCCATGTAAAATTCAGGCTCCATCCATGAGAAAAACTCATAGGAATGTGGGCAGTTACAGGAATTGCTGCTTTTTATATCAATATATCTTCATTGCTGAAATGTCAGAAGGGTTTATTGGTCTTAAGGTCACTCATTGGTAACTGTCAGATGTTTGGAGTATGCATTTTTCATCAGAAGGCTGCATTTCTCAGGAAAATTAGTTCCTCAAAATAAAATTTTACAAGAACAAGAAAATACAGTATTAGGCTAATTTCAACTCAATCCTTAATTGGTTGCTTCAAGCTGGCCATACAGAATGTGTGTATGTACAAGTTTTGCAGCTGTATTCTCCATTAAGCAGTATTGTAAAAAGGTATGAGCAGTCCTAATGGAACAGTGCTTTGACAAGATGATCTCATACAGGTCATAGATTATGTAGTACATGGACGTTGTAGGCTCAACTAAGGCTCTGCTGGTTCTAGGATCACAGTGACTTGTATTCCCATTTAACATTACTTACTTGTCTTTGTATCTTAAGGTAAGGACCTGTAGTGAGTTGATGTTGTCTCACTGCCAGACGACAACTGAGCCAAGGTGCACCCACTACTGTCTTTCTGGTTGACTCTTAGCCTGAGACTTGAGGATTAAGAGATAAGGACTGCAGTTGGGACTGCTAATGACCAAAAGTTGAACTGGACATTGCTAGAGTGAAATAACTGAGTTATTTCTGTTATTGTAATGAGGTGAAGAGACAGAGTATGGAGGTTCATCAAGTGTAAGGTTTCCACTCTTCCAGTGTCCTGTCATTTTGGTTTTAGTGGGGGGAATTTCTTTGGAAGGAATGAGTGATTTTTGTGAGGGATGTGTGATGAATGTGTATTTTATCAACTGTTTTAAGATACTTGTTTCACAGAAGTGAAACGTGCAGGTGCTCAGGTGTTGGCATAGGAGAGTTCCAGGGTGGTATTTGTGAGGAGAGGCTAGTGCTGCTCTGTGGCAGGACACAGCTGTTCCAGCCAGCTCCAAAACAGACCCATGGCAGGATATAGCCAAGCTGGTCACAAGCAAGAGTGGTGGCATCTCTGGGAGAATAGGTTTTAAGAAGGGGGAAAGAACTACATGGCAGTGATATGTAAGGAAAAAAGTGTGGGGCAAATAACCCTGTGAACACCAGGGTCATTGAAGAAGGAAGGTGGAAGGTGCTTCAGCCTCTGGAGCAGATGGGGGAGACCACCACGTGACAGTTATTTCTCTGCATGCTGTGGAAGACGCTGTGTCAAAACAGGTAGATACTTTCAGTAGGAATTGTGGCTCATAGGGGATCCACACTGGAGTAGTTCCTGAAGGACTGTAGCCTGTGGAGGGTATCCCATAGTGGAGCAGTTCATGGGGACTGTAGCTTGTGGAATGGACCCTATGCTGAAGCAGGCAAAAAGCGTGATGAGGAAGAAGTGACAGGAACCCACAACCTTCTTATTTCCATTGAAAAGTAAAATATGTCCTTCCTTGTGTAATTGTAATTCCTTGTACTGGGGAACAGTAAAACTACAGTTGGCTATGGTTCTGTACTTTTTTCCATGATAGTTTCTTTCAGTTCTCTTCCAGTTTGACATTTGCCTCAGTCTCTCATATTGTCATCCTTTTTAACTGCTTGTTTAGTTTGCTTTTTTCATCTTCTGCATTCCCCTGTTTAGTGTATTATGCTATTCTGTATAATACTTTCCCCACCCTTCTGCCCCCATGCCTTTGTGACTAAAGGCTGTTACTCCTACTATTTATCGAATAAATTGCAGTTTCCTCAGAATAAGGCCTGTTAAATGCTCCTTTTCCTGCCAGCTGCCTTGGATGTCCTAGTGTGACTTGAAACTTGCTCTCATTTTTCAGGTTTTTATTCATTTGACACTTCATTTCTCCCTGTATGTAATGAACATTCTGATCCATTTTCTATGAAAACAGCTTTGTTTTTTAATAGCCCAGCTGCTTTTGTGAATTCATGTTTTATATTCGTCTTACCCTTTTTTTATTATTTTATTTTTTTAGATGTTGGATGTCTATGACCTTCTTCCTTTTGATAATCCAGATGGTGGTGTGTGGAAGCAAGGATTTGATATCACATACAATGAAAATGAATGGGACAGTGAACTGCTTCAAGTTTTCGTTGTGCCTCACTCACATAATGACCCAGGTAGTATTTTAGCTGTATTGCTTTGAGTATCTAGAGGGTTTTGAATTAAGAAATATATTGCCATTTCTGTTAACATGTTGGATTTTTTTAAGCATAGTACCTAATATTTTAAATATAAGTCTAGTACTGTAGTTAAACAGATTGACCTGCTATGATAAAAGTTGTACATGTTTTTATTTATTAACTGGTGTAGGGCTTCACTGTTGATGTTGGAAGGTAATATGGATTTTTTGTGTCATCCTGCTGGTAACCCAGTCAGTTTATTCATTGCTGTGTTAAATGTGGCCTTTTCTTATTTTACCTTGTGGTCTGTTTTAGCTATTTAACCCTCAGCCTCTGCTTCAGATAAGTTTTTTGGAATATGTGACAATGGCAAATCTGAGTTTTTTGACTGTAACTTTCTTTACTGTTCTGTGCACATCTCTTCTCCCAGCTTACATTGGGATAATAGAAAGTCTGGATTTAAACTGACACCTAAGTATGTTTCCATAATTTTGGGTGTTCCTCCCACATGGATGTTCACTGTGTAATAAAATAATATTGATGTGTCACTAAAAGCAGTGAGTTATACTACTGTAGTATACTGCTGGTACTTGTATACTGACTATGAGAAGCTGGTTGTTATTGTAGAAAGCCAAAATTTCAGTGATTTAAAACTTTACTACTGTGTACCTAACAATTCAGTTTATTTGTTGAAGTACTGTGGGTCTGAGTGAATTAAAATAATTTGTACATAAGTGAGTTTTGTTTGCACATATCTTGTGTGTTTTCAAGGAAAATTATCACTGGAATTTGGAGGGACTACATTGTTCAGTTATGACAGCTAAAAAACTGAAGTATGGTTATAATATAAATACTCAGAGAAAATAGTCACAGTAAAAGCTTTGATCTGCCTTGTATAGAACTTACTTTAAGCTTTTGTGCATTTACTTCTCCGATTGTTGTTCTCCTGAAAACTGTCCTAGAAAGAAGCTGTGCTTTGTACAGCAACTTAATAAATCTGACACCATCCTAAAAGAACTTGCAGAACTTTATATTCTCCCGATCCTTACTAGAAAGGTGAATGGAGTTTACTCCTCTCCCTTCTTTCTGCTGCAGCTAGTAGGGTCATACCCTAACTGGGAGAGGAGGGTGGTTGACATCCTATGACATGCCAATTGCCTAGTGTCACACCTCTCCCGAGATGAACTTTTTTAGCTGTATTGAACAAAGACGCCCTGCAGAGTGCAGGCTAGGGTATTTCATGAGGAGTAAGAGGAGTGGGAGGTGCAAGGTTATGTCCTGAGGGAAGCTGAGATCTTTGCAGAAAACTTCACCAGTGTCCATTCAAGTCACATGATTTGATGGGACCTCACTGTTCTGGCACTGATTGTTTTTCTTTTCCTACAGATTCTAGTAATTTCCATTTTATATTTAAAATAATCAAACCTTACCTTTTTTACAATTCATTCTGTAATAGCCTTGCAAAACAGAATATATTGGGCTCATTTCCTCTGTCATGCCTGGACTGTCTTGTCAGTACTTCTGCAGAATTGATTAGTTTCTGTTGCCTTTCTAGAAGTACCTTTTGGACCAATCCATTAGCTTCCTTACCTTCAGCCTTCTACTTTCTTCTTCACATCTAGGTTCTTGTCTTGCCTCCTACAGTAAGCTGTAGTAGATTTTCACAGCTAACACCTTTTGTGTTTGACAAATGTTGGTGTTTGGTGCCTTAATCTAGTGTTTGGTTCACCTTGTAACACCAGTTCTGCTTACCAAAAATGGTCCTCTGAGCGCTCATATTCCAAGGAATTTGAGTATTGAGGTTATTGGACTTCTTTCTACATTAAGATTCTTTCGATAGATATTAAGATCTGTCACTACAAATTTCATTTCTCTCTCAGTGTATGTCAACCAAGGCACACAGACTTGAGGCTGCTGTTGGCTTAGCTCACCAATAGCAAAGGGTATCCATATCAGGTTGTGCTGGAGGGCACTTCCTCAGAGCCTCCTGTTTTTTAGATATATGTCTTTTGGGCCTAACAAACTGAATAGCTTTGTAGTGCTCCTATGAAAAGGGTGCCGAAAATAGTGGAATTGTTGGGAAGATGGGCACACCTCCTCTTATTAGCCTCCAAATTAGGATGGCAAAGGCTACTAAGCTTTAGTCAGTGAGGAATACCTTGAGACTCACTATATATTTACTATGATGCTTGAAGTATTGTACCTTCCTTTGGAAGGTCAGAAGCTAACACGGGTTTTCTCCCCATTTATAGACAATCTCTATGTGTGGTATTCTTCTCTTGTCAGGTTTGTGTTACTGGTCTTTGTTTAGAAAACCCAACCAAACAACAAAAAATCATAATAAAACCCTCACTCCCTCTAAAACAAGCTAGCAAATAAAACCTCCCAAACATAAAACAACCCCTCCCCCCGAAGTCTCAAATAAAAAACCACCACACCACTAAATAGCAAACGTAAAAACCCCAACCAAAACCCCCAAATCCCAAGCCCTCCAAAAAATGTTTGTGTCATTAGAAATATTAGACTTCTACAACATATAAAGCATAGATACTTCTCTACAAACAGGGGCAACCTTACCAACAGTTTTTCCTGTTTAGCTTCTATTATTACAAATACTGGAATTTCCTATGCTTTCCCAATAGGAATTTTCTACTTGCCCAGGAAGTGTGTTTCTGATGTGTCTCACTCTTTCTTAAATTGAAATCTGAATGACATCTCTTGGTGCCTTTGAGAGCTCTATTTAGTGAAGTTTAATTTGATTCTACTTTGCCCTCTCCAGTACTGTTCTAGCCCTCTTCAAAATATATGGATGCAGGCTGTAACGAACTTAGCTTCAGAGGTGGATTTTTATTAGCGTTCAGATATCTATCTTGGAGTGAACCATTCATTAAATCTATACTAAGTTACTTGTTCTTCTAGCTTTCTGAAAGAAGTCCTCTCAGTGGCTGCTTCTTCAATAATAAGATTTGAAGTTCTGAGAACTCTCATCTTTCCAATGCAACTATTTTCCTATGTAGATTATTCCTAAAGACCTGTCTGAAACCTTAATGGCCTTGTCATTCAGCTTTGATAGCTGACTTTCTAAGTAGTGTCTAGTTTTTTTTGTACTCAAACTCTTGTTCTTTGGTACCCAAGTTCTTCATGCCCCTACTATAAAACTCTATCCTACCAGCTGCGCTGAAATCAGGAAATCTTCATGTCCTCATGCATATAATCTAGGTACCTTCCAGTTTGTTCAGGCTTCTCAGTTGATACCAAGTAGAATTAAATTGAGATACTGTTCTGCTAAATGTAGACTCTTCCATCACCAATGGGGATTGTGCAGAACTGGTTATTGTTTGCTTTTACAAGAAGTGATATCGTAGAGGTCTCCTGACTTGGTGCTGCTTTTGGTAAGAAGAAATTCCTTCTGGCAAAATAGCTCGAGGCATAATGAACTGATAGTGTTAACAGTGTATGTGAAAAATATTCACCAAGAAATGGGGTCATCAAAGGTACAACTTTTTTAGTTGCAAAAGCTATAAATCTTATAAATTATATTTTCTCCTCCAAGGCTGCTTTCTTTTCAGTTTTTTATATCACAAGTTATGTTAGTGAGAATCTGTTGCTCAAAGGCAGAGAAACTACCTTGGAGCAGAATCAGTAGGCCAAGGATTGCTCTTAGGTTCTGGGTAGTGACTTAAAACCTGATGCTCTGAAACACATTATGTTGCTAAATTCTGCTAAATCTGGGTTTACTCTTTCACGTGAATTCAACCAGGATCTACAAACTTGAGGTCTCTATGCTTCTCCCTTCATTAACTGGTGTATTTACCCGTTATTGGAAAATTTGGTATGAAAACAGGCCCCCTTCACATTTTTTGTTACTAACAGGCATTATTATCTTTTAGTTGCTGGCAGGTGATGAAGATTTGAGCACCTTGCAACTTGTCTGATTTGGGGTGTAACTCGTCCAATGCAGATTGGTCTCAAACCATGGAGATATTCAGTTTACACATAGCTATGTTGTGTGAGGTTATGGTCATTGCAGATTGGTGGCATTTCTTTCTGGTGCATATGAATGAGCAATTATTTAACCTGCTATGGTGGCAAAACTCTTAATGTTAGCTTTTATGTGTTTCAAAAGCAGTTTCGTGTGACTGCCTGAAGTGGACTAGGCAGCTGAACTCCTGAGGGAAGAACCCTGTTGGGGGACAGTGGTATTGTCTACTAGCATTGGACTCAAAAGATTATGTTCAGATACAACCCATGGGATCAAAAGACACATGTAGCATTTATTGCTCTGTTGGCAGTGAGAATTTTGGTAACATCTCCACTTTAAATTACTTAAGAGTTGAGACATGAACTTTGTAATATGCATGTGTACAGGACAAGAGTATTACTGAATGTGTTTGTTAGAGACCTAGTACAAGCAACACTTTAAGTTAAGTTGAGAAAGAATAAAATAAGACTTTCCATCCCCCTTCCAACTGCTCACCCTCAATTTCTACCTAAGTGCAAATGTATGTGCACATATATCATGTCTAAATACTGTGTTTCACCACTTCAATTTGTAACACTGGTAATTTTATCTTACTAACGTTCACAGTAACACCTTATTTTTTAAGACAGTCTCAAATTCTGAGGAGGAAGTATAGCACTTTGAAGTTAAGTATAGTGTCAAATTAAAAGAAAACTTAATCTTGAAAGTTTGATGCTGTTAATATCCTATGAGGTTTTGGGTTTATTTTCTGTTGATTGGATCTGGATATGATTTTCATGGGACTTCTTAGTTATCCTGTTATGTTTTGGACACAGTTTTACGACTGTTGTCTAACCCACCAAAATATAAAACCAAGTCAACATGAAGCTGAAGCAGGAAAGAAAAATGGTATGGTTGAATGCTACCTGCACTTGGGGCACAACAACCCTATGCAGTGCTACAGACTAGGAGAAGTCTATCTAGAAAGCTGCCTGGAGGCAAAAGACCTGGGGGTATTGGTTGACAGCCGACTGAACGTGAGCCAGCAGTGTGCCCAGGTGGCCAAGAAGGCACTGGAGTGAATCCAGAGAAGAGCAATGAAGCTGGTGAAGGGGCTGGAGAACAGGCCTTATGAAGAATGACTGAATGAGCTGGGGTTGTTTATCCTGGAGAAGAGGAGGCTGAGAGAAGACCTCATTACTCTCTATAACTACCAAAAAGGAGGTTGTGGAGAAGGGGGGTGCTGACCTCTTCTCCCAAGTGACAGGGAACAGGACAAGAGGGAATGGGCTCAAGCTCCAACAGGGGAGATTTATGCTGGACATTAGGAAAAAAATTTTCACAGAAAGGGTGATTGGGCACTGGCACAGGCTGCCCAGGGAGGTGGTTGATTCACCTTCCCTGGAGGTGTTTAAGGCATGGTTGGATGAGGTGCTAAGGGGCATGGTTTAGTATTTGATAGGAATCGTTGGATTCAATGATCTGGTGGGTCTCTTCCAACCCAGTTATTTTATGATTCTATGAAATCTTTTCCTTTAAAAGTTTCAGCCTGTGAACTAGAAGTTCATTGAGTAATAAGTTCATGTTGTGTTTTAATAGGAAGATTAGAAGATCACAGTCATCACTGTTTGTCTAGAAATTGTTTTCTTTTTTGAAAGCATGAACAGTATATAATTTTTCTGGACAAAGGAGAACTGTGGAGGCTGCATAAAGACCATAAATTATACATTGAATGAGAAACACATATTTTCTGTTGTAGAGGAAGATGAGATCTAGGAATTGAATGGGAAACTGGACAGCTCACAAGTTTTTCAATTCTGGAATGCTGAGCCCGGGAAGCACTTGAATCTGTTATAGATCAGAGGAGAAGCCACATAGGTGATCAGGGGGCTGGAGTGCCTCCCATACTAGGATAGACTGCAAGTGCTAGGTTTGTTTTAGCCTGGAATATAGAAGGCTCCGAGGAGACCTTATAGCAGCTTTCCAGTACTTAAAGGGTGCCTACAGGAATGGTGGGGATGGATTCTGTGTTAGAGAGTGCAGTGATAGGATGAGAGGGGGAATAGTTTTAAGCTGAAAGAGAGCAGATTCAGATTAGATATTAGAGTTAGATATTATTTTTTACTATGAGGGTGTGAGACAGTGGGAGAAGTTGCCCTGAGAAATTGTGGATGTCCCATCTGTGGAGGTGTTTCAAGGCCAGATTGACTGAAGCTTTGAGCAACTTGATCTAGTGGATGTTGTCCCTGCCCATGGTATGGGAGTTGGAACTGAATGATCTTTAAGGTCCCTTCCATCCAAACCATTCTTTGATAGTATGAAATTATAATGGAATCCTCCCATTGTGTGGAATCTTGCACAATATCTTAAGATCTGGATGCATGACATAGGACTAGTTCATAAGATTACTTGCAGTCTTCCTTATTTGCTTTGTTATATAAGATGCCTCCTTAATCTCAGCTACTGAGTCCCTCTTGGAAGCACTTGAATGAATGTGCTCATACATAACAAGAACTGTTGTGAAGAGTAGAAGTACACCACTTATGTAATAAGTAGACAGTCTTACCTGCTGCTTTTTTCAGTTGTTGTTACAAAAAGAACATATCTGGGTTCTGGGAAGGAGTATGCATGTACTTTATGATGCAAGGTTTATGAAGCAGTAAATAGAATTCATGGGAGACACTGCACTGTGATACCTTTTCTAATGAGGCACGCAGCTATAACATATCTATTTTCTCAGTCATTGAAAACAAACCTGTCATGCATAAATGATGCTGGACACATGTGCATGGCTTACTGCTGCTTCATTTGCCACTGTTTTGACCCTTGAGTTCTGTGGGATACCGTAACTGTCTCTCAATTTTGACCTCAAGCTGTAGGCCTAAATATTTTGTGAAACTGTAGGTGTTAGATGCTGCTGTTAAGGAATTTTACTCAGTTATTAATAGTAGAGTGATGGGATGCTTTATGAATTGAAAGAAGAGGTAAGACATAGAGGGATTGATTAGAGGATGCTGGAGCATGGGCTGGGAAGGTGATCTGTTACAAGACGCTACAGTCCTGATGTGAGAGATGAGAAAACCTAGTGGAAGTTTTTAAGGAAGATTAGTTTGCAGATATAAATGTTTTCCTTTTAAAATATTTAATTTGTCCTTAAAGAAAAACACTCCAATTTTTTTTAAAATTGTGTATTCTGTTGATCAAAGTAGAAATCCTAATAACTCAGTATATTTATACATTTGGGGAATAAGAAATTCCTGGAGAGTTTAGCACTTAAAACTGTCTACAGCATGTGAAGTTCAGCTTTTTAAGAAAATACTTCACTTAGCATTTTTGTAGGGAGTGTGAAAGAGGCAGGTCTCTAACACTGTTGAAAGCCAATTAAATATTTTGTATTTTCTTTCTCTCGAGGTTGGTTGAAGACTTTTGATGATTACTTCAGAGACCAAACACAGCATATCTTAAATAATATGGTTATTAAACTTCAAGAAGACAATCGAAGGAAATTTATGTGGTCTGAGATTTCTTACTTTTCAAAATGGTGGGATGGAATAGATAGTCAGAAAAAGGATGCTGTTAAAAGGTTTGAAGACTGAACTGTTTCTTTTCTTCCATGTGACTTGTTCTGAGACAGTGTTTGACTGCACTGTAAACTTGACTTTTCGCTTGTTGCAAGGCAGAATTGCTAGAATAATTCACTAGAGTAAGCTTTGATTTTTTTTGGGCTTAGCTTCTTATTTTTCAGTTACAAAATAAAAATGTTTAGGGAAGTGTAGTCATATTAATTTGATACTTAAAAAATTGATTGAAAGTTTCCATGTACAATGTAAAGATGTCATTAAAATTGCAATGGATTTGTGATTATAAATTTTATTTGAAGTCACATTGAAGTATTAGCAATGGAATAAATATAATTTCCATATTAACTATTTACATATAGTACTATTTGACAACTATGAGGTGAGATTTTTTGGTTTTAAGTCTGTATAATTTTTTGCAAAAATGCAACTGCTTAAATGGTAAAGGAGTATGTACTCTATACCTGTTGCTTTTAATTGTTTAAAAATCACAAGTCAAAACATAATACAGGAGTAAAAGGTGTGCCTAGACATTGAGGCAAGGAAATATTTTGCTTAGGTAAACTTGAAGTAAGGATATAGTTTGGAGTTTTCAAAAAGGATTTGGTTTTTCATTTAATTTTGCTTTATAATAGGTTTCAACAGTTCTTAGCTCATCTCTGTAATGCCATTTTCAGGCACCCCTTCAAAGTGCACAGCTTGCATTATATACTAAAGCTATGAGACCCTCGTAGCTCCAAAAGTTAAGTAGTGCTGGAAATCTTGCGGGTGACATAGAAAACTATTTTAAAATACTATGTACAATGTATGTGTATTGTAACACAGCTGTTATTTTTCAAGTTTAAAAAGATACTTAGGGACACAATAAAGAGTAAATGATAGTGGCTAGGGAACCGTGACCATTCTTGAGGGGAATCAGGGTTTGGTTAAACTTTTGTAAGACTTACAAAAGCTACACTGGAGATTATTTTTACTGTATGTTTTTCATTATTATTATGACTATTAGCTATAATGCAACTAAGTTTTGATAAGTTTACTAGTTTTCTTCAGTTCATTAAACATTTACGTGCTAGTGTACAATATAAGTGCTGAAATGGCATTGTTTTACTGTAGGGACTGCCTGATGCTGGAAACATAATGATTATGTTGACTGACGTCTTAATAGATCATCCTCTGATCTCTTTCAAGAAAGCATTTTAATGAGCGAAGGGGTCTGAGGCCTTCATAGATACGATAAACCTCAAAGCTGTATTGGCTCCCTAAAACAATAAAAAGAACAGCAGATCAAAGCTGGGAAGTATACAATGTCTAGGCATCTTGCTCTACTGGCCTGCTGTACTGTGGTACATACAACTCTGCTTTTGTAAACTACATAGGAAATACACTTCTTGCAGATGAAAATTAAAAAGAATAATTATGGTGCTTTAGAACTGGTAGTTTCCAGCACAGAGTTATGAAGAATTTCACTATTCATCTGTTTGTTCTTTTCCTGTTTGATTTAAGAAACTTAGTCCAGTGATGAAAGTAGCACAAACAATTTAGATTTTTGACATTTTAAATAGGTAAATACCTATCTGGTATTCAGAAATTGATTTTTTAACAGTGTATTTTTTATATGCAACATTCTGAACACAATTTACCTATTTTTCAGGTTAATAAAAGATGGACAGTTTGAAATAGTAACAGGAGGATGGGTCATGCCTGATGAAGCCTCAGCTCATTATTTTGCTTTAATTGACCAACTGATAGAAGGACATCAATGGCTAGAAAAGAACCTCGGTATGTAGCTTGATCTAAAATTTGACTGTTAATACCGGAAGTCAACTAGGAAATGCTTTTTGTTTCTGATGGTTTTAGAAGGCTCTCTTTACTCTGCTTTCCTGATAGATTAAATCAGACCACTTACTGGAAGCTGTAGGATTGACTTTAGTTCTTGCAATTACTGTTTGTGGATAGAAATGCCTGGATGAAGTGTATTTAAACAATTTTATGTCATAATGTTTTGTCTTGGTCAGTGAAAGATGTGCACAGAAAAATACAAAGCTAGGTCATGCTGAATTGCAGATGTGTCTGGTATCAACAGTTTCCAGTTGGCATTTCTGTCTTCTGAAAATCAGCAAAAGGCATTAAAATGACTCAACAACGAATACCGCTTTCATGTGTCTGGATCTTTTCTGTAGGCCATGTGTTCATTAGGCTCTCTTATGTAAGGTTTAAAAAATAAATATGAATTTCAGTAGTAGTTGCTGTTGCAGTGGTAGTAGTAGTTAGAAAACCTAACCATTTAAAAGGTTAGGATTTTTGATAGTTCGCAAAAAAACCCAGACCTGTCTGATTCTTGGTTTTGAAACTTTATGATATTACTGACTGCAGTTACATGGGCTGAAATGTTTAGTAGCTTTAGGAAATGATTTTTGTTTAGTTCTGTAGGTAAAGATAATGTTCCATAAATAAAGATAAGCCTTCTAATATCCAAAATATTTGTACCATGATTTCAATAAGTTAATGTTGCTTCATGGATTTAGCTGAAATTAGAGTTCTAATTTCTTTACTTGATAATATTAAGTTCAGTGAAAGGACAGTATTAATTAACATGATTCTAATGATTGCCAGTCAAATAAAAGAAAAATCAGTTCCAAACCCAAAAAAGCTTAACATTATTTGAATTACAGTAAAAATTCAACAAGCTAACAAATTAATCCATCTCTACACATTCATCTCTTTCAGATTTCCTTTCCAGTTGTAATATCTGTCATTATGATTCCATGTAAAGATGTTTGAGACACAACTGAAATAGTGTAACAACATGGAGTACTAAGTAACGGATTTTTATGTAGTTAGAATGCATTGTCTCTAAGGCATCTGGTTTTTTTGTGTTAATTATTTGTCTGTTTCATTCTAGTTTGTTAGTTCCATAGTGTGTTCTTCAGGAGGCTTAAAACTCAGCTGTATACTATAATATATCTGCTTAAAAAAATTATCTTTAGTGCTCTAATTTTAATTACTTTATTATAGCTTTCTTTGAGTAAATCTATGACGTTCTTCCCATTTTACTTTTTTCTTTTGTCAACAGGAGTAAAACCAAAGTCTGGATGGGCAGTTGATCCTTTTGGACATTCACCAACAATGGCTTACCTTTTGAAACGCACAGGATTTTCCAATATGCTTATACAAAGAGTTCATTACTCAGTTAAAAAACATTTTGCCATGCAGAAGACACTAGAATTTTTTTGGAGACAGAACTGGGGTATGTCTTTTTTTATGCCAGTTTATTTTGTTAATTTACATAAGTGAAATATAGGGAGAATAGAATCATTGAATCACTAGATTGGAAAAGACCTACTGGATCATTGAGTCCAACTATTCCTATCAAATACTAAACCTTGCTCCTCAGCAACTCTTCCATCCATCCCTTAAACACCTCCAGGGAAAGCGAGTCAGCCACCTCCCTAGGTAGCCTGTTCTAGTGCCCAATGACCCTTTCTGTGAAAAATTTTTTCCTAATATCCAGCCTGAACCTTTCCTGGCAGAGCTTGAGCCCATTTCCTCTTGTCCTGTTCCCTGTCACTAGGGAGAAAAGGCCAGCACCCTCCTCTCCACAACCTCCTTTCTGGTAGTTATAGAGAGTAATGAGGTCTTCTCTCAGCCTCCTTTTCTCCAGGATAAACAACACCAGCTCTCTCAGCCGCTCTTCATAGGGCCTGTCCTCCAGCCCCCTCACCAGCTTTTTTGCTCTTCTCTGGTCGCACTCCAGAGCCTCAACATCCTTCCTGTGGTGAGGGACCCAGAACTGAACACAGTATTCGAGGAGCAGTCTCACCAGTGCGGAGTACAGAGGAAATACTTGAATAACTTCAATAAATACTATGGAAAACTTTGCAGGGCAGGTTTTTAACTGGAAATTGTAGGAGTAAAGATATGTAGAAATAGCAGTCTGAGTCAAAAGTAAATGTGACTGAGGAAAATATAGCACTGTGAACAAATTTGCAGATTCTGGCATTTCAGAGGATTTTCTTTGAACATTGGCATATGACACTCAGTGAACGAAGGACTTAATTGACAGGCCTTTTTCAATAAATTGTTGGATATGTACTTGTCATGGTCTAGTGTTTGGGCTTCAGAGGGAGGCTTCTCAAAACAGATTACATATTGGAAAAAATAGATTCCATATTAAAGATCACTGAACACATCTGCCATAATATGTAGACGTGGTGCCTGAGATAAAGAGAAGTGTAGTTGAAAACTAAATGCATGTATTTATGGAATATTATCTTTTTAGTAATAAGTAGTAGTAACATAGGAGGTTTTAAACATAAGGTCTGAATTGGAACTGTGAAGAAGTATGCTATTAAGATTTTGAAGATTATTCTCATATGTGCTGTTGATGTAGCAGCCATGTTTTGAGGCACATCTACAGCATTCATTGTTTTTTGAGTGCAAAATGACTTTTAAGTCATCAGTGCTAGAAAAAAGTGATTAACATTCAGGAGTTTTACAAGATGAGTAAGTTCTGTGAGAACTTCAGGTTCTCTTTGAGTTTAAGTTTTTGAAAGAATCTTTTGAGACGTGCCAAAATGCACATACATCTCTGCACTTGGTAGGTTAAAATTTAAGGAATGGACTGACTGGATGGAAAAGTTAGGATTGGTAAGATGGTCTCAGAAGTTCATAGAATTCTGTGAATTCACTGAAGCACACAGAATCTATCTACTGTCATACTGTTAATGGATTGAGCTTATGTGTTCAAGAAATTAAGATATTGGTAAGGCAACTAATTCAAATTCTGACTAATGAGGTAATGAGAGCAGAGTGGTTCAATGTTTTGGTTTTGTTTGTTTTATTTTGTTTTTTTGTATTGTTGGGGTTTTTTGTTTTGTTTTGATTCACTCAAAGTGTAAAAGATGTTCACCTCTAAACTTCTGGAAATAGTGAGATTTGTCTGGGTTAAAAACCTGTTAACATTTTCTTCCTGTCTTTTCCCATCAGCTAGTGCTTGATTGGAACATTCAGCATCTTTGTTTTATCTCTGGTTTTAGCCTCTTTGTATGTAAGGTACCTGAAGTCTACGTTTATGTGTATTGATAGTCAACGCAAGGAATTGTCTTGATCTGATGTTTTTAGTACAGTTCTTGGATTAAGAAAATGGAATAGTTTTTGTTTTGATAAATTTGAGGGGATTTATTTTAAAGGTGTACTCTATGTATTTAATTTCAGATTTGGGATCCAGTACAGATATCCTTTGCCATATGATGCCTTTCTATAGCTATGATGTTCCTCATACTTGTGGCCCAGATCCAAAAATTTGCTGCCAGTTTGATTTCAAACGTCTTCCAGGAGGAAGAGTTAGCTGTCCATGGAGAGTTCCACCAGAAGCCATTCATGCTGGGAATATTCAACATAGGTACAGTTTCTACATGTTCTGCAGAGGAATAATTTCTAGAAGAAAATTATGCTAGTCAAAGATGACACTTAGCATGTCTTGGTGGATTTACGTAGTTCTCAAAGTTACAAGCATGGTTTAGCCCCGCTTGACTAATCCCTGCTCCAAATTCCATTCTCCCCGACCCTGCAGGGAAAGAGGAGAGGGAAATAAGATGAAAAAGACTTGTTGGTTGGAAACTAAAACTACAGCTTTGATGAAATTATGATAATTATGATGATAGTAGTGGGTAGTAGTTGTAACAACAACAATAATAATGATGTTGTAATAAAATATGTATAGATATCTGAGATTGCACTCCCACCTTGATGACTACATGTCACCACAAACACTTTAGTGCAGATGCAAGGGAATGGGTCTGCAGGTCAGAGGGGGCTGGACTCAGGAACTGGATTCAGGGGCACACAGATCTGGGATCAGAAGCAGCCAGGCAGACAAGGTCCTCACTGGATGCTGGCCATGCAGAAGAGAGCGAGACCCTCAATATCTCTCAGTTTTATACCCAGTATGATGTATATGGGATGGAATACTCTGTTGGTCAGGTTAGGGCTATTTGCCCCTCCTCACAGGCGTGACTCCCTTCTGCCAACCCAAGGATGGCCTTGGTTAATTATAAGCATTGGCCATCTAGCATACCAATGCCCTGTATTATCACCTTGGGAGAAGAACACTGTCAACAAAAGATGCAGTTATCTTTCAGAAAATGGAGTTATTTACAGCAACTCAGTCACAAAATTGACTGTAATTTACCTGAAGCCACAACAAAACTTACAGGAAAGTAATACTTAACCTTGTGTGTGTGTTTGTATGTTCTGAACATAATTGACATTGACATTTCAAGATAGTTTATAATTAAGGAAGATGCATCAAGTTTTTTTTCTTTTCCTTTCACCTTACGTAAGTCTATTACTGTTTCTGATTGGTAGGCAGAACATAGTCGTCTGTTTGGTTATAGTTGTGTTATAGAGGTTTTTTTGGGATTTTTTTTTCAAATTTTTTTAATATACTGTGATCTTTCTTCTCTTAGGGAAAGGATAGTGTAGTAGACTGTGACTGCAAATGATGAGATATTTTCCTTGATATATCCTTGCAAAACTTGGCCATCTGTGACCTAGGTTTTCTGAACTGTACACTTTAGGTGAATATGACTCCTGTGCCTTAATGTCTGAGGAGGTATGGGAATAAGGGTAAGTGGGTGGGAATACTATTAACCTAGTTCTACTTTTCAAGTAGAAACACTGAGTTGTTTTACCACAGGTAATAATCAAGTTTACAGTTTTACAAAACTACTATTCAATTTTGAGAGTAAGGAGGGGGAGGGAGAAAAAAAAAAGGGGGATGGGGAAGATAGAACCGCTGAAAGTTTTCCCATAAATAGACTATACTATGGTCCTGTTATAATCTGCAGGCCTTGGAAACTATCCCCAAGTACAAGAGTTAGAAATCTGGGTAGGTGTTTACAATTGCTGCAAACTGTTGAGAAAACAGATGTATTAAGGCTACAGAAAAGTGATGTTTTGGTTCTGGTCTTGATGCTGAAGCTTTGAGTGATGATGATGTATTGGTTGTCACCATGGCAAGTCTGTATGTCCATTTTCTGAATGAGTTTTACCAAGCATCTTGTAAACTTTACTTTGTTGTTATAAATTGTAAAATTCAATAACAAAATTTTATTAACAATAAAGCCAAAATAAAATGGAATACATCCCAATTGCTACATTTTAAGGTAGAAAATAGAATGATGGTAATTTTTTGTAACAGAAACATGAAAGCTGAAGGTAGCAGGAGACCAGTAGAGCTAATAGATGAATCATTTTGACTCAGCCAGTGCTTATAAAATGTGGAGTAAAGGTTATGATCTTTAAATCAAAGCTGCAAAAAGTGAAATCTTGAATATGTATCCTACTTAGCTGAGACAATATTTGTACAAGAGTAACAGCTTGTTTGAACAAATACTTGGCTATAAATATCATGGAGGGGGCCTGCTTGGAATACTTCTTGAGGTTTTTGGCTTTTTAATTAGATGTTAAATTATCCCTGCACTTCCAGATGCAGTCTTTGCATAATAGTCTACATTAGACCTTGTAAAAGACATGGTTCTTTCATTGTGTCATATGAAATCAAAGAGTAAAAGAAATGGGGCAGGTCTGTAGCTAACATATGATCAAGTCTTTGAAACTTAATATTTTGCATCAGCTCTTGGTAGATAAAAGCATTTTCTGTATCTAAAAGGGAGTTGAAGGAGCAGTATGGTAGATAGTACCTAAGGGAAAAGTAAAATTAACATATGTGGGCTTTGAGTTGGGAGTCTGGATTATTTACATTTGGAACACTGGAAAGAATGCAGTAACCATATTTTGAGATAGTATTTTCAAATAAATCCACTAAAAGATAGCTAGTAGTGTTTTTGTGGAGAATGCTATAAAAACACTACTCATATGTTTTAAAAAAATAGAAAGTTGGAATATCATAGGCAACCAAAAACTTACCTGATCTGACAAGACAAGTTTTAAAGTTGTTCTGGTGAGGAGATAATGAGATCCAGAGTAACTAGAGAATCTTAGTTATAAGCTTTCCAAGGTTAAAGGTTTGTAAGCACATTAATTAATCTCTTGTGTCTGATTGCGTTACTTTTTCAGTCTTGAAAAATACAGATCAACACTTCATGGATTTCAGAAAAATATTTTATATATGATTGATTACTTTAGAGGCAAGGTTTAGATCACTGACCTTTCTTCAATGCTAAAGCTGCAACAGAATGAGTTAAACACAAATACTGAATAGTCAACTGGGACTTCTGCTCTTGATTTCAATACTGCTATGGCCATACACATATATTGAAGAGATATGGAACTGAAAACTTAAGACTAAAAGCTGTTGGATCTATCATTGCCTTGCCTCTTTAGTTGTGATTTGATTGGAAGGAATGAAACAGCAGCCTGGTTGAAAGCCTGTACTTGTTCATACTTCGTAACCTCTGAGGTTATCAAGATTGCTGTGGCACTTACTCTGTTTTGCAGCTACATCTTTATCACTGTTTTTGAATGCTTTTTTTCTGTTCTAGCTTTTCACATAAGCAAGTTAAAACGGCTGTTGTGGTTTTTCCTTGTGTGGTGATGAATTGTTTTCTTAAACGAAGCATAACTTGTTCGGGTGTGCTCCTTCTCCCATGCTGGAAGTAGGAAAGCATCTGTACTGCAAGTTATGCACTTCAGAGGAACAGTATAAAATGGACTTTTCCCCACTTGCTAGTGTTTAAGAGCCCAATTTTACTGTTTAGCTTTTTTCTCTTTATGGTTCATTATGTTGCGTAACATCCCAGTGGCGTTCAGAATTACACTGCTGATATGGCATCAGTGGTTAATGCATATGATTGCCAAGCTCAGGAATCTGAGATCCCTCTCTTAGAAGGTACGTGTCCTGTCTGTATAGCCATGTGCTCCACAAAATTTCTTGAACAGAAAATTTCCAGTCCATTGAACATTTGTTTCCTGCAAAAGATTGAGCAGAGAGACACCATTATGCCTTGTGTGCTTTATGGGCTGACGTAGTAGGGATTCTGAAGCCATGACAATCTGTTGAATCTATCACATAAGACTTGTTATGGCTACCTGAAGGTTTCTTGTGATCCCACAGAGCCTGGGTGACTACTGCTCATCTATTTTTGACATAGGAAGGGGCAAACCCAGCCATTGATTGTTTTGACATATTTTAGCTATATCTTGGCATTTTTGTGCTTAAAAAATACAGATGTCATATGGAAGGTTTTTCTTCGTTTGTGAAAGATCTTAAGCCTTCAGCATTAACCTGAAAGCTTCCCAAAGAAAGGTGAATATTATTGATGCAGTTATTGACTATATTGATATATTTTAGTGTTACCAACTAAAAGTACAGTTAGGGTTGCTCTGAATATTAAGAACTACTTAACATGTCTTTTGTGCAATTGCAAGAAATGTTGATTCTATGAAACCAAAAATTTGCACTTTGGTTTTGCTTGTTTGTCTTTTAACACCATTAAAAGCATACATTAAAAGTATCTAATACTGTCTTGCAAGGAGACTGGAGAGGGAAAGGGTTGGTGAGACTTGGTGGAGTGTGGTGGGGTTTTTACCTCCAGAAGTATTCTTTTCAGTGAATTCTTTCTGAGGCTTCTTGCTGAGTCTTTCTCACCGCTGTATGAACTAGTGATATACGAAGCTAGTTGAGAGAAACTTAAGATGATATACCTGACTTGAGATGTCTAATTTTTCCCTTAGTGTTTTTGCAATTGAAACTGATAGGCAAATGAGGAAGATCCTGCTGTCTGCTTACAAACACCTAATAGTCCTACAGTTATGGGTGCTTTGGAGAATGGGGTAATGGCAACACAAATGAATTTTGGAATAGATTTGGAAAGAAACTAGAGGGGGCTGTGAAGGGAGACATAAAGTCAAATATCCTATTGACTGTAACCTTTCCTACAGTCCTGCATTTCTAAAGAAGCTTTGAAATAAAGTGTGTTTCTAACTCCTGGCTGCATATGGGAAACACGAATTTGACTGTTGTCTTAGAAAGTGTCTTGTGCCAGTTGTGTTAGTGGTGTAGAGAGGTAGTCTTGATAGAGGTAGTCGTGATGCTTGAATTTGCAGCCTGTTGCAAGTCATGGAAAACATTGTTTTAAGTGTAAATACTTGGCAATCTGAACTATACATCAAACTAGAGGCAGAGGGAAGCTACTAGTTGGGTCTGTGGTTATGAGGGAGTGAGAAAAGACCTTCTCTGTAACCCAGACATCAGACTTGTATCTTTTAATAGATTACTGCTTAGTGTCAGAACTGGTATTTTTCTTATCAAAGTGAGTAGATGCCAAAGTATAATTTTACTGCTTTTTTGTGTGTGTGTGCCTGTGTAGGTGTTTCTGTTTAGTTGTTGGGTTTGGTTTTTTTTAAGGCCAAAAGCGTAAAAGCAGTGGATTTAATTTTTCAGGACAGGTGGTTAAAGCTTAAGAAAGCTTGCTTTGAGATGGATAATAAGCTGACTGAAGAGGTAACTGTGATTTTTAGTAGTGAACTTCTTCCAGATTTTTTTTTTTTTTTTTTTTTCTTGCGTGCCTAGTGCTCCTTGAAGATTAATTTATGGTTGGTTTTCCTGTCAAGGACATGAAGACAGGAAGCAAAGTATCTAAGGGAATTAACCAGGGCGGATCAGAAGAGCCTACTTATTAGTGTAAATTAGGGCTGGAGAGGCTTAGGGTTGTTATCTAAATATAAAGCAGGTAAATGTAATTTATGCCGAAGGTTAGATTGTTGCAGGCATAAATGAATGCAGACGGAGCTTTGTTTGAGATGGAGCTTGATAAGCTTAGTGGGGGATTTAATTAGCATAGTGTTTGCAACAATAGTAGGTTGAATGTGGTGTCCCAATGGGAGAAATTACAACCAACTTTTTGTTATAAAATAGTATGCTTGTATGTCTTGTTTAGGGTCTCTGTAATGCACAACCTGATATCTAGGAATTGTTTTGTCAAATACTGACCTTTAGTCTTCTGTATTTTTCTATTTTCTAAATTGCTTTTTTTTCTCCACCCTCACTCCCTACCAAGGGCTTGGATGATTTTAGACCAATACAGAAAGAAGTCAAAACTTTTCCGTACAAAAGTTCTGTTGGCTCCACTGGGAGATGATTTCCGCTATGCTGAGAGCTCAGAATGGGATCAACAATACCACAATTATCAGAAGCTGTTTGATTATATGAATTCTCATCCAGAGTTCCATGTTAAGGTAAATCCAGCACTTTTTCTGGTTTGTGAAGAAAACAGTATTTCTCACTTAGAGATTCTTCATGGGAAGAACTAATAGTTTATTTGTTTTTTAAGCGACAGACCTTTATTTAACAGTGCATTGGTTTGACTTGGCAGATTCCAGGTTTTTTTACCTTTACCACCTCCTGTCCCTCCAAACCAAAAACTTTGTTATGAGTAATATCTGCTTGAAAACCTTAAGTACTATTCCAACTAGATTATTTTAGAGAACAGCTATTAGTTTTTATTGGTTTTCTTAGTACTCTTGTTTTCCCAGACTTCAGGCATTGCTGTTTAACACTTGCAGGTTTTATTATTTAAAACTTGTATTTTCTTATTTGAAGTTCAAGCAAATCTTATTGTTTGCTTGAGTCCTGTTGGTTTTATGTCACAAAACAAACAAAAAATCCTAAGAAGTGCTACTGTTGGCATATGTCTAAGAGTAACCTGGCTGGAAAACAACAGACTGTACTACCACAATTGTCAGATGACGTATCACTTCAAATTATGACTTATGTTTGAGTGTTAATGTGCACATACCAATGTGTTAATGTACAAATTCTAACGTATAAGCTGCATATTTTAGAGGTTTCTTGTAGAATAGATATTCTTTGTCATTACAGTTTTTCAACATCTTTCAGCATTGGAATAAGAAATAGGAGACCATGGCTGTGTTTTTTTCTTGATTATCAGATGAGAGAGCAGTATTACTGCTTTACGTTTAGGACTTCTAAACCTAGTCTGATCTCTTTCATATATTATGTATGCATCTCTTTTAACATCTTGGAGACTTCCCCCCATTCCTGTCACTGTAAGTCTGAGTAGTGCTTTTAGTGTGTTAGTTCTTCCTGCTGACTTCTGGGCTTGGGTTCTGCAGAAGAAAGGTGATGTCTGGAGGTCACAGCTTATCTGAGAGCTGGATTTTGTGTTTCCTGTGGAATGTTGGTGACATGTATGTGAATACCTGCTATGTCTTACTGAAGGGGGGTGGACTTGGGACATAATCTTTTTAGTCATTTAAAGCTAAAGCCTATATTTCAAAGCTTTCTATTCTCACCAGCTTTACTCCCCTCATAAATGAATATAGTGTGCAGATAGTTACTCTTCGGATACTAATTGTAGCTTTCTTTCTGTAGTCTCCATTGCTACTAACTTGGACTAGGTGATTTCTCCTCTGGGCAAAAACTGAAGGCTCTGGCTTTGAGGTCTAGCTGAAGAGTCAAGTTCTGAAGTGGTTACAGACCCAGCCAATTAGGCATTCACATGTATGTGGGACTGGATAGGATCCATGCAAGGCTATTAAAGGAGCTGCGGAGATGCTTGTCAATCCCCTTTCCATCATCTGTCATCTGCTGGCCATCCTCGCAGACTGGGGAAGTTGCACTTGACTGGAGGCTGGTAGATGTTAAACCCATTTACAAGAAGTTTCAGAGGGGGGATCCAGGGAACTAACTCTGACCTCAGTGCCAGGGAAGGTCATTAAGCAGGTCATCGCGAGTGCTCTCACACAGCATACACAAGATACCCAGATGGTCAGGCCCAGTCAACATGGATTTATGAAAGGCAGGTCCTGCCAAACTAACCTGAGCTCGTTCTATGACAAGGTGACCCGCTTAGTGAATGAGGGAAAGGCTGTGGATGTAGTATACCAGGACTTTAGTAAAGCCTTTGTCACTGTTCTCCTCAAGATTCTGCTTGAGAAACTGGCTACCTCTGGCCTTGACCAATACCCCCTCTTCTGGGTTAAAAACTGCCTGGATGGATGGTCCCAAAGAATGGTGATTAATGGATTCAATCCAACTGGAGGCAGGTCACAGGTGGTGTTTCCCAGGGCTCAGTGCTGGGCCCAATTCTGTTGAATGTCCATCAGTGACTTGGATGAAGGAATTGAATGTATCTTTAATAAGTTTGTGGATGACACTAAGATAGGTAGAAGTATTGATCTGCTTGAGGGTAGGGAGGCTTTACAGAGGTATCAGAACCGGTTGCGTTATCAGTTTGGTGCGTTTTCCGTAGTGGACTGTGTCTTCATAGGCAAGTAAGAGGTCATGGTCAGCTTCCTAAGAGTGTAGCTTGTATAAAGGAAGAGCTAACGTTAGTTCCTTAAGTGCTGAGGTGGCTATGAGATTGTTGTTTACACAAGGGACTGCCTACTTTGCCTTTGTGATCTTATGAGAGGTTTACCCTTTCAGACAAATTTAAGATGTTTAACTATGAATATATCATGGCAGCAACTATTCTATGGTGCTAAAACTAAAGGTAAAAAGTAAAGTATGTCATAGATAACTGTAAATCTGTATTGCTCTCAGGGAGTTTAATCTCGCCTTTGGTGATCTTTTTTATATATGTTATGCCTAAATTTAGCTGACGTTTCCTTTATGCCGGGAGAATAGTCTACCAGGTTACCTCACTGTTTCCACTTGTGTAATTAGAATGAGTTTTCGTGCCGATTCCTCTGGTGAGATTTTCTTCCTTTGATGCAGTGCAGCGTCCTGAAGGGAGCACACCTATACATGATTTCTCTTGGTCCAGTGATATTTTTCCTTTTCTTCTGAATTCTGTCTCATATGTGTCTTTGATAGTGAGGGAAAAGTTCAAGACCTTGGATATTGGGATTGCTGTGACACTGCATCTCTTTCTCTGCTTTACCACCATTCAATGTGGCAAGTTATCATCTTGTATCCCTCAGATATTTAGATCTTCTCAGTGATTTTGAAGACTGAATACTGTTGGGTTTGTTTTTTCTTTTAAATGTTGCAATGCCTTACCTTTGTTGTCACAGTAATAGTCCTTAGTCTTTATATTCCAAGTCACTTTTAAAAGATTTTTACTAAAAGTTTTTTTCTGATGTTGTCAATTGTAGTATGCTACTTTGTATGCTTGTTGTTAAAAGTAAAAGTAAATAAATAAATGACTATTTAAATTTTAGGAATTGTTATTAGAGTTTATTATGAGGATACTAGTGGTAATGTGCTGTTCCCACTTCTGTTAATTATTTTTCCGCTCTCATTGAAAATCCAGTTTGCCATCTATACCTTGTTTAACAACATTTCTCAATGCTGGCAACCTTGATATCAGTCCCTATCTTTTTTGTTTTCTTCCTTTCTCTGCACCCCTTGGGCCTGAGGGTAGTGTATTTTGACCTGTCATATAAAGGGCTGATATTGCCTTATTTATTTGAGCACTTTTAAAAAAGATCAGAAGATAATAATTTTTTAGTACTCCCCCATGCTACATCTCTAAACATAATTTCTTTTTATATAGTTTTAAAAAGGCAAATGCTTAGCAAATGATAAGTTTTGGAAAACTGGCGTATTTCTGAAATTCATGTGAATTCAAGCATATTCATTCCCTTCATGTGTCTAAATAAAGAAAACTGGATTCTGTTATAGTAACTTTAATTTTCATTCAGGCCCAGTTTGGAACTTTATCAGATTACTTTGAAGCTCTGCGCAAAGAAAGCAATCTGGATGAAAAAAGCAGCAATTCATTTTTCCCTGTTTTAAGTGGAGACTTCTTCACCTATGCAGACAGAGATCATCATTACTGGAGTGGATACTTTACATCACGACCCTTCTATAAACGACTGGATAGAGTCCTGGAAGCCTACTTACGGTAAATACTGTAATACCTTCCTAACATATGTCTTGGCACACAGGGAAGATGAATGTACAGGTACTCTAAATCTGTAGGACAGATGAAAAAAAAAATTAAATGAACAGTTTAAATTTATTTATAGTAAATATGGCCCCCAAATGTTGTTCTTGTTACAAGCATTAGTTGGTATATCTGGTTTTTTTTAGCAAATTCACAGAAATGCAACAATATTTTTCCCTCCAAACAAATAAGTTGTTCTTAAATACTATTCAAGTAATTGGCAAATCCTGATTCCATGAAAAAAAATCTGTATTTTTGGATAGCTACCAGATCAGTATGTCGCTATGGCTCTATGTGTGCTCTTTTAGAGAAGTATGAAGGTGTAAATTTTACAAGGGTTTCTAGAAGCAGTTAAGTAGTGAGGAATATTGTGCCCCAAGTGATCTCAAGGTGTAAGGTGCTCCTTTGCTGAAAATGTTGGTATCTTTTGTAAAGAAAAAATTATTGCTTAATTTTTGATAATGGAGTATTTAATTGGTTCTCCCTTGTAGCAGCTGTCAGTAAGACACATTGTAAAATGATTTAACTGTATCTTAAGGCTCCAGGAAGAAATCTGGGGTAGATGCATATGATTAGAACACTGGACTTTTTATGTTTTGCCAAAACTTGGAGACCCTGTTTCTGAAAGATCATTCTTCTCAAGGTTCCTTAGTCAAAGGACACTTTTTTCTGTCTTCTGGAAGGGCCCTTCAAAAAACATACCAATTGTAGTGCATTTATATGCCTATTTAGACCTTTTTTGTGCTAGAGAACTTCGGTAACACTGAGAAATCCTTCCTCAAGGCTTTCTCACAATTTTTTTTTTTTATTTTTGTTTTGTGATGACTGCTGCAATAGTAGAGAGAGGAAGATAGGTGTAGCATTTTTGGAGCATGGAATGTAGCATTTTGGAGGAACCTCCATATTTAGCAAAATTTGTTTTCCTTCTTCCAGGGAGTCATGCCTTTACTATGGTAAAGGGAAGGCTTTTATTGTGATAAAAAAGGCCTTTTTCTAGCCTTCTCTCTGCACTTTAAGAGGAAATAAAGGAAATTATCAAAGAACAAGTGAAAGCTGTAGAAGACTAAGAAATGTGTAATGAGGTCAAGGGCCAGAGGCTAGAAAGCTAGTAGGGAAACCACAATGTAACTTTGAAGGCAATGCATTGATGAGCAAGGAGAAGAGTTTTGCAAATAGGAAAGCAAGGACGGAAGGAGCCAAAGACTTGTCAGGAATGAGGAAAAAAATAAGACCAAAACTGAGAGCAGTAACACAAAGGAAGACTAGGATCCCATTTTACAGAAGAATACAAAAATAATATAGTAAAGATAAGTTATCAGAGGAGTGGCTTTTGCAGTGGTTTAATTGGAGCTTGGGAATATTATAAGCATCATATTTAACTTAAAAACCCAGGTGGATTAGAAACTTACATAGAGGGGATTTGTAAAGCTAATACTAATTGGGAAATTTGACAACTTTTTAGAGATATTTTATGACTAGAATATGATGTATCCTTAGGAAAACAGTTTTCTTAGAAGTATTATTTTTTATTTACTGTATTGACATAATTCCAACTAGCTGTGTTCTCATTAGCTTCTTTATCATAAGAATCTTTGGTTTTAAGTGAAAACAGCCTTATTTAATATTGCCATTGGAAAAGATAAGATGTGTGGAAAACAGGACAGACAATGTCCTTATAAATTGAAATTCCTACTTAGTTGTTTTTGTACTTTCATCTAACTTCTTTCTGTTTGTTAAAATGGACCAAGGATTTAATTTCTAACACTTTTTCATAGCTTATTTATTGTAGTTTTGTTTATGACTTACATTGCAGAAATCTTCACATTAATTGCCTTAAAATTTAATTGTAGCGTTTGCAACTTTACACTGTTAAGAGATTCCTTCATGTGAGAGTTTCAGTTGCCTTTAACTTTTGAAAAAAGGTGCTAAACTTGCAGGTAAAGAATCTCTGGAAGAAAAGTAAACCTTCAGTACTATGAATTAGAGCAAATCACTTTTCTAAAAATGTTCTGGGTAGTTTTTCATCCTTCTTTAACCTCTGTGTGTACTAGGAAAATGCGTTCTTGTCAGTTTTATATCAGTTGTTTTGGCAGCTTTGCTTTCAGAAACCTGAAAAATGTTCAAGGATGGTGAATTTGCTGTGAGAGCAGCATAATTAGAGGGGTTGTCTTTTAGTTTTGATTTTTCTTTTTTAAGACAGAGTAAACATATTATGATTATATTTAATTAATAAAAACTTCACCCCAACTTTATGATTAAATTTTCCGTAGTTCTTTCTTGAGCTAACTTATGTGTCTGTCTAATGTACCTAGATGTGAGGGAATTAACCATGAACAGGGCATAAATACAAATGTGTGTATATTTTTGTCATATTCTTGTAAAGATGAATGCTTTTAAACTCCGGTGGTACCATGCTCTGACTTAATAGCCAGTAGTGTCAAGCCTCTGCAGATGAAGCCTTGTGGGACACTTATAAGGTCTTAAACAGGTAGTTGATGGTGAAACGTAGCAGAGATTTTGAACTGTTTGAAGCTAGAAACAGGCTAAGCCGTACAAGGTGAAAAAACTCACTAGGCATGAGGAAATGTGTAAAAACATCAGTCTGTTCTTTAGGTAAGATGTTTGGTACTTTTTGCAATTTTTCTTCTTTGCAATTCCAGGGCAGCTGAAATCCTCTATTCCTTGGCTTTGGTACAGTCCACTAAATCTGAGAAGATGAGTGTATTTCCTTCAGTAGACAACTATAAATTGCTGACAGAAGCTAGGAGAAACCTTGGACTCTTTCAGCATCATGACGCCATTACAGGAACATCTAAAGATTGGGTAGTTGTGGATTATGGCACTAGGTAATTTATTATAAATATGTAAACTTAAATCTTAATTTCCCTTTACTTTTTTAAAACTGAAGGTATTGTTTCAGAGAGACAGATTTGCTCTTGCTAACAACATAGTCTTTCCTGAAAGTAGTAGTGCTTTACAAGAGAAGTGGATTTGATTACCCATGCTCTTCATTTATGAAATATTTTTCAGTTTTCTGAAGTAAGAATTTGATGTCCAAAAAAAAAATCTGAGATTTCCCAAGGAACTAGGGAAACACAATACCAAGATTTCTTTAATAACAGAGGTATCATTATCTACAGTAACAGCTGTATAAGAGGACATTTTATATCTACCTGGGCTAAGCAATGACCAAGAGATATGCTACTTTAAGTGTGGGAAATCTCGTGATGTTGCCTTTCCTCTAATTAATTTGGCTATTGTTTATTTATGTTATATATAGTCGGTGGTTGCTTTCTCAGTACTGACAAATTATTCTCCTGGATACTTTGTGGAATTTTTTTTTTTGAAGAGTGCTTCTTATATATATATTTATGCATGTGTATGTAAATATATGTCTTAATTGCGGATTTATTTGTAAAATTTTTTCATGTTGAATGTTAAAGCACTAGTAAATTTGATTACTAGAGGTAGATGATGGAAGACTATTGATGGTAGAATATGTCCTTTATATCAGTTACCATTTTAAACACCTCTAAAAATATTCTTTTTTGGTTTAAACTACTACATTCATGACAAGTATTTTTAAATGCCATGAATTTATTTATTATCTATTGAAGCATGGGTGAGTCAAGATATAAAGTTGTGTGCTGCACTTGGTTATGAGACAATAAAATATAGGCTTCTTTTCACTTTAGAAATAAAATTACGCAGTGCTCTATTTAAGAATTTGTAAACTTTGTATCAGTTGAAGCAATGGAGATAGTGGCAATAATTTAAATTTTTGTGTTTCAGTTTATTTTCTAATCTCACTTAAAGGTGATATTGACTTTCATAGGATGGTTTAGGCTGGAAGGGACACTAGAGATCATCTAGTTCCAACACCGCGGCCGCAAACAGGGACATATTCCACCAGGTCAGATTGTTCAAAGTTTCATTCAATCTGATCTCAAACATCTACAGGGGTGAGACATCCACAACTTTTCGACTGCCTTACGCCCTCACAGTAAAAAAAATCTTCCTAATATCTAATCTAAATCTACCCTCTTGCAGCTTATAACTGTTACCTCTCATCCTATCACTTCCACAGCCCCTCCACAGCTTTCCTGTAGGCCCCCTGTAAGTACTGGAAGGCTGCTATAAGGTCTCTTTGGAGTCTTCTCTAGGCTAAACAAACCCAACTCCTAACCTGTCCTCATAAAGGAGGAGTTCTAGCTGTTCAGTCATCTTTGTGGCCCTCCTCTGGACTTGTACTGACAGATCTCCGTTTCCTGTGTTGTGGACTCCAGAACTGAACAAAGTACTTCAACCAAGGCCTTATGAGAGCAGAGTAGATGGGCAGAATGACCTACCTCAACCCGTGTGTTAAAATTCTGATACAGTCCAGGGTATAGTTGACTTTCTGGGCTGCAAGTGCACACTGCCAGCTCACATTGACCTTCTGATCAACCAGCACCCCAAAGTCCTTCTTTTCAGGGCAGCTCTCAGTCCGTTGCCCATCCAGTAATTGTGCTTGGGATTGCCCCAACCCAGCTGCAGGACCTTGCACTTGCCCTTGTTGAACTTCATGAGGTTCACACAGGCCTATCTCTGAAGCTTGTTGAGGTCCCACTGGATGGCATCCCTTCTCTCTGTCGTATGTGCCACACTTTGGTGGCATCATCAAACTTGCTGAGCATGCCCTCAATCCCACAATCCATGTCTGTAGCAAAGATGTTAAACAACACTGTTCCCAATACTGACCCCTGTGGAATGCCACTCGTCTCTGGTCTCCATTTGGACACTGAGCTGTTTACAACCCTTCGAGTGTGACCATCTAGCCAATTCCTTATCTTCCAAGTGGTCTCTCCTTCAAAGCCATCTCTCTCTAATTTATTATTCAGAACTTTGTGACCAGCATTTCAGGCTTGTCTCCACTACAGATGCTGGAAATCAAACTTACAAAGCAAATTTTTCTAAGATTAGCATTTTGGAAAAGTACTTTGTGTTTTGAGGTTATATATTTTGTAGTGTGCTACTAGGGTGAAGATACACCTTATTTTCAGTAGGCAAGGTAGAAGCATAATGAAATTCAGAGTATTTCTACATTTTGTAATCAGGTTACCTATTTTAATTAGCTGTTCTTGATTGAATATTATATTAATATTAAAGACTTTATTTTCCTGTAAGCATACTTCTGAGTTCTTTCATCTTTTTAAATTTTCATGTTGTCACATTGAATAAAACCAACTGAAAACTAACTAAGACTTTAAATTTTTTAACAGGCTTTTCCATTCAATAATGAACTTGAAGAAAGTGATAATAGACTCTGCTCATATTCTTATCCTAAAAGATAAAGGTGCTTATAATTATGACACAAGAACTCCATTCCTGAAAATGGTGAGTTATCTTTCATGATTTTCTCTCCTTAAAGTGTGAGCTATGTCATTTCATACAGTTTGAGTGACCTGGGAAAAGTCAGAATGAAATTTGTTGTTAGTGCCTGCTCTAGATTATACTGCTTACCATTTACATATTGACTAAAGATTATGGAAAATAAAAAGGGAAAATTTCAGGAGTTAGAAATTAAAGAGCCCCACACATCTAAAGTAGTAAAACCAGATTTTCTGTTTTTCGTATGGTCATAAATTTCTTGATGTCTTCAGTGACGTATGCAGTCCTGTAGTGTGACTTTGCTTACTGCTTAAATATGTCTCAAGAGGAAAATGTCCGTCCTGGACATCAGCCTAAGCTGAATTTGTGAGACACTGACTAGACAAGGCCTAGTGCTTTTTTCCCCTACCTGAAATTATTCAAAATGACAATCTACTTAATATTAAGTCAGCAAAAGATCCATACATATCATTTGGAGACACACTTTACAATGAAGAGCACCTTGAAGGAAAACACTTGCCAATATTGTTTCTTTTCAAAATTCTTAGTTTCTTCAATTTTTGGACAGAAGCTTACTTAAGTGATAGCTAGGTAGTATTAGGAATTTTACTGAAGTTCATACACTTGGAATAGAAAGCAGAAGAGATACATTGAATTCTTTGTGCATAAACATAGCAGAATTAAGACAGTCTTTATTATATGATTACCACATACTTCTAGCATAACTGATATGATATATATTGTGCTGGCTTAGATGTGCCATCTGTGTCTTATCTTGAATTACTCTTCCAGTCACATATATTTTAAAAATATAATTGTTAAAATAGTTCTTTATACATTATGTGACTTTAATACACATATATGTGTGTGCTTGCTGTGTATATATATGGCTGTGGGTGTGTGCTGTGTAGGTGCCTGCCATGAATATGTCATTTTTCTCCTTACTGGAAAAGCTAATGATATAGATGTGCATGTTCATAAAGTAAAAATATTTTGGAGTGGTTCATAGAATGAAGTTTTCACCTTTACTCTGAATTCTGTTAGAGGATGTTGTGATGTTAGATTTTACTAAATTTTCAATGTTTCTATTCTTTATGAGTCTACATTAATACCAGTGGATTGTGGAAGTACTAATTGCTGTTTAAACTCTGTGTTACCTAGGAGCATACTAAACCAAACACAGTATTACCACAGTCAAAGCAAAAAAATGAAAAAAGAAAGTTCTGATTTTAAATAATGTATTATATCTAAATGAAACAAACAAACAAAAGACTACAGATTATGATTTTTTCTGTATTATATAGAGCAAATAAAAAGCTCAATTGCACTTCTTTCAAGATGCCATCATAAGTATTTTGGTAGCTTGTGGAAGCTGATGTCAAGAATTGCTTAGAACTGGGCATTCAGAATGAATCCTGAGGGAACTGAGAAAGAGGAATGACAAAGACTTTAAAATTCAAAACAGCTGTTGGTTTAATAAACTCATTGTAAAAAAAACACTGCTGAGACTGCAGCAGTGTTTCAGTAGATAGTAGGTATAATCAGGGCAAAATGGCGCTCTCGAAGCCAGAAAAAGGATCTCATAAGTGAGACACGATGGAATGATTCCAGAATGACACTGCTAGCACTGTATTTCTGCTGTTCTTAATTATTACTTACACACAAAGCCTCATGGTTTACTCAGATGATAACTGAATACTTTGTGCATTGTGTGTAAGTTTTACAGGCTCTTCATTAGTAAAGAAACAAAAAGTAGATTGGTGGGAAGAAAATGTACTGAAGAATGGAAGAAACTTTTATATCCCTGAATGATCCAACCAGTAGGATGAGATCCAAGCTATAAAAAGTAAAGCTATGAGAGTATCACACCATTCCTGTATATTTGAGTACAGAAAGAAAACTTTCCTATAAGTGGCAATAACTGGATTTGAAAAATATGATTTTCAGTATGTTTTGGAGTATTGTGAAGAAGTGGGAGTTGCAAAATTTATAGCTATCACCATTATATGAACTAATAGTAATGTTACAGTTTACCAACATCTTGGCTATTTTCTTACTTGAGGATTGAAACAGTGGCGGCAACAATAGCTTGTCTCTACCTATTCTCACTGGAAGTGAGCCCTGGGTGGTATAGTATTTAAGAAAAGAGAGAACTAGTGAAAAATAAGTCATCAACACTGTGAAACAGTTCAAGTGCTTTATATAACCCAAAAATCATACACAACCTGCAAATGATGTTTTTTGAAAATTTTCCGTATGTACTATTTAAGGCAGCAAGATCTTACAGAATACTATATTTTGATAAATATGTTAGAGTGTAAGTTTTCAAAGAGTGAATTTATAGCAAGAGAAAGTTAATAAAAATGTATGATAAGTATTTCTAAGATTTGAAGGAAATTGGTGATTATGATGTCTTGTATGCAGAAATTAAAACTCATATGTGACAAGTTGATAATGATATCTTGTAAGAGGCATGTAATGAAAGCAAAAGGTTTCTCAGTGAAAACCTTTTTATTTTGTCAATCTGAAGTACTTAATTTATAAACAAGTAATTCATTGTTCTTTGTCTTGTGCTGAAAATGGCTTCTGCTTGTGATATGGCTAGCATGGTTTTATACTTCATAAAGTTAATATAATAGACAAAACTCATATTTTATATATTTAAGGGTTTTCAAAAATGAATTAAAAGATGTTCTCTTGTAGGATGATATTCAGTCTTCCCAAGATTCTTTGCCACACAGGACAGTTATAAAGCTGACATCGCAACCGAGGTAAATAATTTACATATTACTTAGCGTATGAGATTCTTTCATCAATGTGAGTTGTTTTCACTACCTAGCAGGTTTTTAAAGCATTTCATTTTTTTTAACTTTGGATCAAAGAAAGGTAAATGTCATAAATTAATAATTAAAAAATTTTAAAAGGTAGCCTGCAATATTAAAATAATAGTACTATATCTTGTTGAAAGAGGACACAGTACTTTAAAACAAGAAGTTTCTCACACTAGTTATTTAGCTGCAGCAAGTGTAGTCTATTTGCTACGTGCTTTTACAGCACTGCAGAAATAGGAAATTCTAATTAAAGATAATTAACACTGTGAGCAAAAGCTTAGTTTTTCTGAGTCCTAAAAATTACAGTATGTAAGTACTCATCATGTTTAAAATTCACGTAGAAGATAGGCTAGGAAACTGTTTTCTTTTACTCCAGATTTCCGTTGTAGAGAGTGTTTACTTCTTGTATATATAAAAAAAGTTCTAAAGCAGTCACATAGATGTATGTACAATTTCTTCTTAGTAGTTCTGTTCTCTTATTGTAATGCTAGACAGGTGCTAATAGATTATCTCAAACTTACCTAAAATGGTAAAAATCTCAGATACTTAGCTATTTATTTAAGTCTTGTAAATTTGCCAAAATATCCTTTCAGGTATCTTCACTGGGAGAAGATTGTGTATGTTGTACAGAAATACTTTGCTGGAGGGAAGTTATAATGCAGAATTTTGTTGCCATTTGAGGATGGCTTCAGTTCTTTTGCTTTCTTTGCCTAGGTTAGCTGTTGAATTTTCCCCCATGCCCTTTCCATCCCCTGGTATTATTTTTGTTTGCATCTACTGCTCCCCTTATCTCTCTGCATAGTAACGCTAATAAGTTTTTCCCTTTTTGGTATTTATGCATTTCAGGCATTTGCTTCCCCCTAAGTAAAAATGTGTCAAACTTTTTATTTTAAAATTAATATTATCCTTGCAGCCTTTTGTTGCTGTTCTGTAAACTTCTCTTAGCCTACTAAGAAAATAACATCAGTAGATAGTTGGTAATTTTAACTTGTCTGATAATTGTGAAGATACCGTACGGTCTTATAAGATGCAGTTCATATGTGATCAGACTTATGGGGGAGAAAATAAAGAGGGGAAAAATGTGAGGGAGGGGAGACGGAGAAAGACTGCATGATGTTGTTACCTAATAATCAGTTTTTTGTAATGACTGGTAATCCTTTCAAAGCAATGCTTAAGTGCATACTACTTCATATTTCCTTTGTTATTAAAATTTTCATTTGATTATACATTCAGTTGTTTTCTCTTATAGAAGTCAGACTAGTTTTTATAGGCTTCTGCCTTTATCCCTGGTTGTAGTCTGAGTCTCCCCTAACATTATTATCATTGTGAAGAGTGGTATGTAAGCTGAGACAGTGACTTTTGCTTAAGTGTAGTGCATGACTATTATGTCTGCATCTGTGTTTCCTATATAACCAGTAAAAGATGTGAAATGTTAATTTCAGTAGAATCTTAAACACAGCTTCATTAATCTGTCTTTAAGAATTACTGTGCTTTAACTTTCTAGGACAGAAACTGATTTTTCATTTCAAATTTTGAACAGCAGATTGAAAATACTGATTCTGATCAAAATTTTGTTATTTGATTGCCCTCTACTCATAGTAGTCTGTATTGTTTGTCTGTAGCATGAAGCGTGTAGATTTCTTTCTGTTAATGTGTTCTAATATACCATTATCTGGGATAGAAATTAATTTGATATAAGTGTCAGGGTATTACTTTTCTTTAATTGGCTCAATATTTAACTTTTAGTAGTCTTAGACTTCCATGTCAAGATTTATTAAAATAGCCACGTTGTAAATTTTTTATTCTTGTAAAAGTTTGGTTCATATTACCTATAAATACAGAGGAACACTACTGATGGGAAGTTCATAATATAATTTTTTTGTGATCTGATTAATTACTCATTCTTTTCCCTGTTCTTTACTTACTTTTCAAATCTAACCTACTTTTCAACAGGAAAGTAGTCAGTATGCTTTTGCCTCTGTCTTCATTTTTGGTGTTTTGTGGTTAAGTATTGTCTTCACTGCTCATGTAAGTTGTAGGCAGTAGTGAAAGCTGATCAGATGGACTCTGTGGGAGGGTTAATACAATTTCAAATCTAAATGGAAGAAAAGAAAGAGGTGAAGGGGAAAAAATCTATCTTTCACTAGTCATTGTTTAGTGCAAAGTAGCTCTAAATTGTGATGTAGTTGAGACTTATCCTTTCAAACTGCTTCTGTGTAGGTACCACTTCTAATATACTTGGTATTGTGTTCCCCCACACCTATGCTTGTTTCCCCCGTAGTGCTATATTGACATCATTTAAGAATCCATAGCTTTATAAAGGAAGTAATATATAGATTTCAATGAAATAGGTATGTAGTGTATTTTAAATCTTGCAGTGACTCTTCCGCTTAAGAAGAACTAAGAGGTTTTATCATCAGTCTTCGAGTATTGAATTTATGGTTTCTGTCATTGCGCTGAACATTATAACTGATAATGAAGTTGCATGCTTTTTATAAGAATGGTTAGTTCCAGCTGGAAAATAAAGCTTTCACAAAGCAATATCCATCTAGGTATGGAACTACTTATGTCTTGTTCTGAAATTACCAATTATTATAGTGTGTTTTGAAGACAAAGCCTGTGAGCATACTGCTAAATTGGATATTGGATCATACTTCTGGAAGAGCTCTTTAGTTTGGTGTAATCACTTAGGAATAGTCTACTGTACATCATATTTGCCAAATGGTAAAAGCATTGTACTCTCTGAACTTGGGAGTGGATATGTGGGTTTGAACTGCTTGCCACAAGTTTAATGTTTTGGCTGTGGATGAAGGTTACATTGATAGCGTGAGTGGCAAGATTTCCTAGCTATGTATATCTACAGCTGTAGACAGCATGGCAGGGGAATGGGTTACATGACAAAATAACTGAATTGGTTGTCAGTTCAGCTTGGTTTTTGTAGTAGTATTGTTAGGCACACAGTGAACCTAGGAGTGAATGAGACCTAACAGTATTGGTCATGTTTACTTTTTTTTCCTTTTTTTCTTTTCCACTTTTGAACCTTCATTTACATGGCTGGGGTGTTTCAGTACTGAGATCCATTGCATTTCACAGACACAACATAACATATCCCATCTGAATTGAAGGTACTAGGATATTGAAATATTTAAAAAAATCATTTATTTAGGATTATTTTTAGTGCAAAACAAACAGTGCTTCTTATTTCCACAAATTACTTGTGTCAACTAATCATTGAGGAGTGGTGTGTTATCCTTCTTATGAGCCTTGTTTAATAACAGACACATTTTCTATTAGTTAGAATCACAGAATGATAGAATCACCAGGTTGGAAGAGACCCACTGGATCATTGAGTTCAATCATTCCCACCAATCTCTAAACCATGCCCCTCAGCACTTCATCCACCCGCACCTTAAATACCTCCAGGGAAGTCGAGCCAACCACCTCCCTGGGCCGATGGTTCCATTGCCTAATAACCCTTTCTGTGAAGATTTTTTGACTTGCGTTGAGCCTGGACCTCCCCTGTCGGAACTTGAGGCCATTCCCTCTTGTCCTGTCCCCTGTCCATGGGGAGAAGAGACCAGCTTCCTTGTCTTCACTCCCTCCCTTCAGATAATTGTAGAGAGCAATGAGGTCTCCCCTCAGCCTCCTCCTCTTCAGGCTAAAAAACCCCAGCTTTCTCAACCGTTCCTCTTAGGGCCTGTTCTCCAGCCCCTTGACCAGTGTTGTTGCTCTTCTCTGGACTCGCTCTAGAACCTCAACATTCTTCTTGTGGTGAAGGGCTCAGAACTGAACACAGTATTCGAGGTGCGATCTCACCAGTGCTGAGTGCAGAGGGAGAATAACCTCTCTGGACCTGCTGGTCACACCGTTTCTGATCCAAGCCAGGATACCATTGTCCTTCTTGGCCACGTGGGCACACTGCTGGCTCATGTTCAGTTAGCTATCAGCCAACACTCTCAGATCCTTCTCCAGGCAGCTTTCTAGCCAGACTTCTCCTAGTCTGTAGCTCCGCATAGGGTTGTTGTATCCCAAGTACAGGATCTGGCATTTGTCTTTGTTAAACCTCATCCCATTATTCTCTGCCCAGCAGTCCAGCCTGTTTAGATTTCTTTGTAGAGTCTTCCTACCCTCCAGCAGATCGACGCTTCCACCCAGCTTAGTGTTGTCTGCAAACTTGCTAAGGGTGCACTCAATCCCCTCATCCTGGCCATTGATGAAGACACTGAACAGGGCTGGACCTAGCACTGAGCCTTGAGGGACCCCACTTGTCACTGGCCTCCAGCTGGATTTAACTCCATTTACCACCACTCTCTGGGCCTGGCCATCCAACCAGTTTTCCACCCAGGAGAGTGTGCTTGTCCAGTCCAGAGGCTGACAGTTTCCATAGCAGAATGCTGTGAGAAACTGTGTCATAGGCTTTACTAAAGTCCAAGAAGACTACATCCACAGCCTTTCTCTCATCCAAGAGTCTAGTCACTTGGTCATAGAAGGAGATCAGGTTTAAATATTCAGGTTGCCTAGGAGTTTAATTCTGAGTAGTATACACTGTAATCAATAATTTTATCAAAGGTCTGTCAAAGTACCCAGCATTTCAGCGATACCCCCTTTATAGAAGAAAGTTTCATTATTCCAAGTAGAGGATACAAAATAATCTGGGCAATTATCTTTACTTCAGCTAACTAACGCAGTTTTCACGTAAGCTGTGTTTGTCCTGTTAGGTCCAAAATTAGTGATCTTTTTTGATAAAGAAACTTCTGATTTGCCTTTAAGATTTTACAGGTTGGTTGCCTTTTCAAAAATTCACTTGACAGATATACTCACTACTGTCTCATCACAACACTGCAATTAGACATTAAAGCTATGTTAGTAAGTTTAATGTCTGATAAAGAATAATGTGCAAAGGTCAGAATTTTTTTGCACAGCAGCATATGTATTACTGTACTTGTTTGGAAGGTCACAGCAAGGATAACTTCCCTGAGGAGGAAACTTTGTTGTGATAGGCGAAAAGGGAAAGCTATCCTGATGGTGTGAAGCAGTTGGTTAAGCTTCACACTGAAGGAACTGTATCTATCTAAGCTTAGAAGGTGAGTGATTCGGGTAATGTTTTGATACTCTCATTTGATAACTTTAACTCTAGTGGTGAGGTCTTTCCTTTTGTCTTTGACTTGTGTTGCTCGCATCGGTGAAATCAATCTAAACAGTTTTGCAATGTAGTTACAAGGAGAGGATGTTTTGACTGCATTAGATATTTTAATAATATACATATTAAGTACCTTTTATGCTTATGTGAGTTATGAGGCAAAGGTATTTTTAGTTATATACTGAAAGAGTATTAAAAAAAGAGAGTTGAAATAAAGTATTTTCAGTTGTCAATAAAAAATACTTAAAGGAAACAAGAAAGAATATTTAAATATTGTTAATGTTTAAAATAAGGCAAAAAATATTTGTGGCAGTTTATACATTGTTAGTATGCACATGTGACACGGGTGGATGAGGTCTTGAGGGACTTGGTTTAGTGTTAGATAGGAATGGTTGGACTAGAAGATCCGATGGGTCCCTTCCAACCTGGTTGTTCTGTGATTCTGTGATTCTATGTGTTCCTCAAGGGGTAAAAACCCAAACAATACAACAGTTTCATGTTTTTTGTTGGATGAAATAGTTATAGCAATATGTATGATCTTGTCAAGTTTTTATTGAAGTGAAATCTCTATATTAGGTGAAGTGGACAGGATGAATGGTCATTCAGTCAAGTTTTAAGGCTGTTTTCTTCTTTTAAGAAACAGCACTTCATTAAACACTTGTATTCTCAGCACAATATTGCAAGTAGTTAAAAAATTAGAAGACCCTTTGAAATTACACGAAGAAGGCTGCACTTTCATTTTCTAGTACCTTGGCTCCTTAGGCTGAAAACAACCTAATAGTTTTATAAAAATTACTTTAAAGTGTTCAACTGCCTAATCAGTTTACTAGATTTCAGGTGACCTGTAACTACCATGAGCATGTTTGTAATGAACTCAAGATCTTTTTGACTAAGTTGAATGGATTTTCATGATGGAAGAGCTGTTGCAAAGGCTCTTCCTGTTGTTCTTTGTGTTGCAAAAAATGCTTAACTGACACAGGCATCTGAATCCTGAAATATCAGTTAACATGAACTTGAAGCAAATGTTTCAGTTAAAAGGTAATGACTTTAAAGTTCATTCTGATTTATAAATGGAAGATAACTGTTCAACTACCTTTATGACCAAAACCAGCAAATTCTGCAGTGTCTCATGGGAGAAGAGGTGAGGGGCATGGTATTGTTCACAGCACTTGGATGCTGTAAGGTACCTATCTCAGTAGTTAAGAGAGTTCTGTTTTTACCATTCAGGTTTTCTACCTCTTGTGTTAATGCTACATGCAGGCTAATCACAGAACTGACTCCTTGCGCTGGAAGTTGACATTTCATTAGAAGTTTATCTTGGAACTCTAAAAATAAAAAAACTCTAAAAACAAAATAACAAATAAGCTAAGGGGTAAATGTCTGTTTTGATATAGTGGATAGCTCTTTAAAACTGAACTGTTATTCCTTTTGTGATTTATTATAAATTACCCTTATTAAGAAGAAAATAGCAGCTTTGATTTGAAATTGATTGCACTCCAAGGCTTTCTTGTCTGGTTTCCTTTGAAATACTGCATGTAATGGAACTGTGATGGAAAACAGAAAGAGTAGACTAACTAAACATTTTTGGGAGAGAAGAACCACCTGGGTTTGTTTTCAAAGAACCAAAAAGGGATCATTATGAAGTATGCTAGTGAAAACTGAATACAACTGTAAGGTCTGCATTGAATGCATGTACTTGTTGAAGCAGTTTTGGAAGAAGAAGATACACATTTTCAGTGTATTAGTATATTTGTGTATTATTTCTTTTTCTTTCAGGCACTGGCCCCTTCAGCCTTTTTACTGGAGTTGCTTTGAGGCGATACTGTAGTTAGTCCAAGGCTCTCAAGGCACAGACTGAAGTGATGTGTGGTGTACTTAAAGTCTTTCTGCTCTTCTGAACCAGATTTTTTTTCCCTTCTAAATGCAGATTTATAAAGCCTGCACTACAAGAGGAACAAGGAAAGGATTTTAGTGAAGGTACTTCCTGATCCTGAAAAAGTCAGGGGGCTTCAAGCCCATCTTGGACTTCAGATCACCTCACAACTTTGTGGTAAAAGAAAAATTGAAAATAGTGCCTTTGGACTTAATCCATTTATCCTTAATTGGCAAGTAGTTATGTGCTCCAGACTAGGATATGTGTACCACTACAATCCATCCAAATCATAGGAAGTACGTGTATCTGGCATATGCAGCAGGTACATAATAATTTAAAAGTCTTGTCTTAGGTTGATGTTGGTTTGTGTTCTCAAAATTTATAGTTTTTGCTGTACTGTTGTCTGTGTTCATTGTGAATGCTGTTTTCTTGAGGGTGTTTCATGGTTTGTTCTTGAGAGTGCCACACAAAGGTCGTGTTCACTGTGAGAGTAGAGGGATGGAGTATGTGCGTGTCATCTGCATAATTCTCTACCTTTTGCATGAGCAATGGATATTACAAAGATATATCCATAGAGTTTTTAAAAAATAGAGTGGAATGTGAGTGCGTGACTTCTCTCACCTCTTTTTACAAATCTAAAGTTTGACTTCGGTTTTGTCATTAGGAAGGGCGTTTCTGGAGTGATTGAGAATTCTGAAATGTTAAGCTAAGATAATGGAACTCTTCCTTGAAGCACAGTGTTGTTTTTAATTATTTGTATGCTAATCAGAAGTATCAGCCATTACTGCTTTTAGAAATAATTTTAACGTTATAACTCTATTTCTAAATTATGCCTTTAACTTCCTCTTCAAATGCTGTTGTAGTCATACTTTGCATTCTACTGAATTTTTGTTCATTTACTTATTTACTGATAGTATTTCTTTTTTATTTTTCATGTCAGCAGTTTGATTTTATAATGAAAAGTTAACCTGTAGATAATAGTAGGTTCTGTTTCCACTTTTGTTTTCAAACCTTATGAAAGTGATGCAAATTTATATGGTTTGCTTGAGATTACTTTCCTACAAATTTTTCTTTAGGATTTTTTCATAAACTGGAAAAGATTCCTTATTTAGGAAGAAGCAAAAATCTTAATATTTGTTCATATATAATATTATGTGTATTGTGGAGTCATATTGTACTCTGTAATAAACAGTTTAATTGGATGATAGGAGTTGCTGCTTCAATGTAAGATTTTTTTTGTGTATGTTTTTTTCTTTTGTTACATCTGTGACAGTATTAATAGTCCCAAATTACGATACCTATATTTATGAGAATCTTATCTGGGTGTGATGCAAAGGACCATATTAACATTATTATCTTATCTAGTTAAGGGGGCTATAAAATCTTCTTAGACTTTATCCAGTCAAAGAACAGCTCCAGAAATGTATTGGAATATCTTTTTAGGCAGAATTTGCTTTTTTCTGACTATATAGAGAAGAACTGCTTGCTAACCTGAGTTTTTATTAAACCACCCATATTCCCACTGCCCCAAATTTCATGTTTACATCCGGCAGTGTATCTGAGACTGCAGCTCTTTTATTATAAGACTTTACTCACAAAGGACATTTCTAGTTAATTATGGAGTTGATGTCTAGGATTGTATAGTGGTGAATGCTAATGGTTTCAGCACCTACTGTATCTCAGAGGAGAGGTGTACCTTAAACCTATAGTGAGTACTGAAACAAAGTGTTGTAATATAGTTAGGTTTCTAGATGCAGTTTAAAGCTCTGTAGTTTCATTTGATGCTCTAAGTTTAACTTGGTATACTTTTCTGTGAAAGTTCGTTCTCATAACGTCCAGATTAAATTTAAAAAAAAAAAACAAAACCACCCAAAGGCACCAGCCCTAGCAGTAATATTGATGTAGATCTGATTCCCTTTATTTAAAACTAAAAAGCAAAAAAGAAGACTTGGGATCATGTTTTAACTCCACACTTTAATTTCTAGTCTATTTGTTATAAATACATTTTTACCAGTGCTACCTTCACTCAGTTAATAGAAAAACTTGCTACTTAAATAGCTATTATTTAAATGTTCGCTGGTAAGTGTTGGATACCAGGCATTATTCAACTTAAATGCTTGGGTATCCTTCTGAGCAGGGTGGACTTGTTTTGTAAAGTGAGGCCAAAACCAGGCAAGAAATTCTTTAGTTCACATCCTAAAGATGATGAACAATTTTCTAAATTATAAAATTTTTAGTCATTCTTGGAAAATACACTATATAAGATTAGTGTTTAAAACTCTTAGTAAACAGGAGCCAATATTTTATACTCAAAGAATGAAATGAAGTAGGAAAGTGGAAATATTACACAGCATGTGTTAAAATCATAAGGTATTAGTGAAGCAGAAAAAGACTAGGCATTATGTAACTGAGAGATCAGATTGAAAGAGTTGCTCTCTGTCACACTGGGAGAGTTTCTTATATGGGATCAGAGGCAAATTTACTTTTGGATGATATACATGGAAATGTTCATAGAACAACCAGGTTGGAAGAGACCCACTTGATGTTTTTGTACAATACAGCTGAAATACTGTGCTATACTCAGAGTGATGAAGGCTTCATCAAAATTTTGTTGTCTGGTTTTAGAAAACATTCTGCCAGAGGTGGGACTTTGAGAAAGCCTAACAGGAAAACAATAGAACTATGTTAACAGAAGCAACCAGAGAGATGTTGATAGATCTGTTGAGTTTAAAAAGGCTGATTAATGCATACAGTTTTGTTACAAAGAGGATGAATTGTATTATACTTGAAATTATACAATGGAAAAGGAAATTCTTTTTCTTGCAGAAAAAAGGGAACACTTAATTGGAGAAATGTTTTTAACGTAATGTAATTAAAAGGTAATGTATAATAACAAACTGTGTGCTTGAACTGCAGAACAGTATAAATAGTTGGACGTTTTCAAGAACAGTGATTGAAGCATTTGTCAAGGACTGTTGTACTGATTTTCATTCTGTTTAAGAGGTCAAATTACAGCAACTTTTTAGTCCACTGTTTTGATTTTATTTTGATTAAAATCTATATTTGCCCTTTTTCTCTTAAATCTTGTCTTGAGAGTCATAGGAAACCAGCATATTCTGCAGTGCTAAGCATGGCCCAAAGGTATAGGCCAGTCTGCTTTGTACGTACTGTCTTTTGTTCGACCAGCTGGAAAAAATGAGAAAAATGCACAAGTTTAAGGAATGTAAGACCTTCCACTGACTCAAAATGTTTCAAAATGTATGAGATCCAGTTTCTCTGAGAGATCACCCTTTCTTACTACTGCTGTCTCTAATGCATAAGCAGAGCAATCTGTGTTCAGTTTGTTGGACAGGCAAAAGGAATTTCTTGTTTAAGAGAAGAATATGCAGAATTATTCCATCTTGTGGTATAGCTGTGTTTGCCTCATTTCTGACTATTACCTAGAAAGAAAATTATTTTTGGGTTATTCAACAATTCATATCACCTCAAAAAGAGAGTAAATAATTCCGTATAGTTTTATGGACTTTTAAACTCAAAATTAACTGATAAGTGATTTCCACGTTCTTTACTTATTTTTGGTGGAGATTGCTTCTATTAAAAGAAAGCTGTGAGATAAATATTGTTTGGTATAGTTAAAGATACACAGAGGCTTAGAATTCAATATCTTGAATAATGTATTAGAAAAAAACATAATTTGGATGAAATCGGAAGAAATTTTTACATTTGAGAAATAAGCATTCATGTGGCAGCCGGAGAAATTATCGTGGAATCGTAGAATAACCAGGTTGGAAGAGACCCACCAGATCATTTTGTCCAGCCATTCCTATCAAATCCTAAACCCATGTCCCTTAGCATCTCGTTATCTTATACCTTAAACACCTCCAGGGAAGGCAAGTCAACCATCTCCCTGAGTAGCCCATTCCAGTGCCCAGTGACCCTTTCTGTGAAAATTTTTTTCCAAATGTCCAACCTGACCCTCTCCTGGCAGAGCTTGAGCCCATTTCCTCTTGTCCTGTTCCCTGTCACTTGGGAGAAGTGCTCAGCTCTCTCCTCTCCACAACCTCCTTTCTGATAATTGTAGAGAGCAGTGAGGTCTCGCCTCAGCCTCCTCTTCTCCAGGATAAACAACCCCAACTCTGTCAGCCATTCCTCATAGGACCTGTTCTCCAGCCCCCTCACTAGCTTCGTTGCTCTTCTCTGGTCACACTCCAGAACCTCAACATCCTTCTTGTGGTGAGAGGCCCGGAACTAAACACAGTATTCAAGGAACGGTCTCACCACAGCTGAGTACAGAGGGAGAATAACCTCCCTTGACCTGCTGGTCATGCCGTTTCTGATACAAGCCAAGATGCCTTGGCTCACTGCTGGCTCATGTTCAATCACTGTCAACTAACACCCCCAGGTCCTTCTCCTCTGGGCAGCTTTCTAGACAAACTTCTCCTAGTCTGTAGCTCTGCATAGGGTTGTTGTATCCCAAGTGCAGAACCTGGCATTTGGCCTTGTTAAACTTAATGCCATTGGTCTCTGCCTAGTGGTCCAGACAGTTCAGATCCTCTGCAGAGCCTCCCTACCCTCCGGCAGATGAACACTTCCACCCAGCTTAGTGTTATCTGCAAACTTGCTAAGCGTGCACTCAATGCCTTCATCCAGGTCATTGATGAAGACACTGAACAGGGCTGGACCCAGCACTGAGCCTTGAGGGATCCCACTTGTAACTGGCCTCCAGCTGGATTTAACTCCATTTACCACCACTCTCTGGGCCTGGCCATCCAACCAGTTTTCCACCCAGGAGAGTGTGCTTGTCCAGTCCAGAGGCTGACAGTTTCCATAGCAGGATGCTGTGAGAAACTGTGTCGTAGGCTTTACTGAAGTCCAGGAAGACCACATCCACAGCCTTTCCCTCATCCAACAGCCAAGTCACTTTATCATAGGAAACAATCAGGTTAGTTTGGCAAGACCTGGCTTTTGTGAACCTGTGTTGACTGGGCCTGATCACCTGGTTCTCTTGCATGTGCTTCATGATAGCACTCAAGATCACCTGTTCCATGACTTTCCCTGGCACTGAGGTCAGACTGACAGATCTGTGGTTCCCTGCGACCCCAAATTAGGATGATTTTACATACTTACAAAGTAAAATTTTCCTTAAAAAGCCTGAAACAGACTTGAATACCTTCAGAAACTGAATTGACCACGTGAGTTTCATGCATGAGATTTTGAATTACTTTGTGCAGAACTTTCTCTGTTACCTAACTCTCTTGCAAATAAATTTTGAGTAGCACTAAAAATGTCTTGAAATGCTGTGAAACATATAGTTTCGAAAGGTCAATTAAGTAACTGATGGAAGAGCTGTGATAGAAAGCATTAATCTGCTGTTAAGAGTGTCACTAATGTGAGCCTGCACAATTGACTTTTGGTTACTCTTTTCCTAAAGGAATATTAAGAACGTGGCTCAAGATGTTAGAAAATATCTAATTTAGAACCGGAGGAGCAGTATGACTAGATGATTTCTGATGACATCCTGAATCCTGTTTTTCAAAAAAATTAAATTGATTGAAGGACACTTCAAGTTGTATATATGGTGTTTATATGGTATATATTTTTGGACCAACTTTTTGTAGACTTTTTCCATCTTTAGTAATCCATTGTAGCAATGCATGCCATCTTGGCTAGATATGGAAAAAAAGTGGATGGGGGGACCTGTGCCTAAAATATCACTTTAATGATACTTTTGAGTAAGGATTCCTTGACTCTTGTGTGAGAGACTGTAAGTGCTTTAAAAGAAATAAATAACTTCATATAAGTTCTTTTTTCACCTAATATTTTCAGCAAATATTCAGTAGAATTTTTCTCAAGAAAATGGAATTGTTGTGATTAGTCTTTGTTTAAAGTGTTCCCATGACCATCTAAAGGTAGGAGAAACCCTTCTAGAAGAGTAATTTTTGTGATCTAGTTATTTTTAGTTTTATTCTGTATAAATAAGGAAACAAAACAAGTGTCCATTACATGTTTTGTTGGGCTTCACTGCAGTAGTCATGGAATCTTTTCTTTAGGGGAGGTTGCACATTTTTGCAAGATATAGATAAATGTCTTTTAAGTGAATGATCTTGATTCTGTTCATTCCATTTACCACCATCCCCAAAGATGTGGACCATTCAGGGCCTGTGTAATTTCAATTTTTTACGATTCTAACTTTGAGCATTGTCTATTTGTTCATTTATTTATTTATTTAAACATCCAGCATACATAAGTGGCATAATTCAGATTTTATTTTAATGAAATTTTTGTTAGCTACCATGGGGAGCCATGCCCTGCGCAGTTTAAATACTAATCCTCAGATTATTTCCACTTCAAACGCATCAGTGCTTAGTCAATGAACAGCTTTGCTTGCTCTTCTCACATCTTTCAAAGTAAAGTTTTCTGGCATGTTTTCAGATATGAAATAGGCTTGATTCTCTCTTGGCCCCCCCATTTGATGTTTGGAGATTTTTTTGTTTGTTTGTTTTGTTGTCCTATTGTATGTGTATTCAAAGTAAAGCCTTTGACACAGTTTCTCACAGCATTCTGCTACGGAAACTGTCAGCCTCTGGCCTGGACAGACACACACTCTCCTGGGTAGAAAACTGGCTGGATGGCCGGGCCCAGAGAGTGGTGGTAAATGGTGTTAAGTCCAGCTGGAGGCCAGTGACAAGTGGTGTTCCCCAGGGCTCAGTGCTAGGTCCAGTCCTGTTCAATGTCTTCATCAGTGACCTGGATGAGGGCATTGAGGGTACCCTTAGCAAGTTTGCAGATGACACAAAGCTGTGTGCAAGTGTCGATCTGCTGGAGGGTAGGGAGGCTTTGCAAAGGGACCTGGACAGGCTGGACCGCTGGGCAGTGTCCAACGGCATGAGGTTTAACACGGCCAAATGCCGGGTCCTGCACTTGGGGCACAACAACCCTAAGCAGAGCTACAGACTGGGAGAAGCCTGACTGGAAAACTGCCAGGAGGAGAGGGTGTTGGGACCTGGGGTTGTTGGTTGACAGCCGACTGAACATGAGCCATCAGTGTGCCCAGGTGGCCAAGAAGGCCAATGGCATCCTGACTTGTATCAGAAACGGTGTGACCAGCAGGTCCAGGGAGGTGATTCTCCCTCTGTATTCAGCACTGGTGAGGCCGCTCCTTGAATATTGTGTCCAGTTCTGGGCCCCTTACCACAAGAAGGATGTTGAGGCTCTGGAGCAAGTCCAGAGAAGAGCAACGGGGCTGGTGAAGGGGCTGGAGAACAGATCCTATGAGGAGCGGCTGAGTGAGCTGGGGTTGTTTAGCCTGGAGAAGAGGAGGCTGAGAGGAGACCTCATTACTCTCTACAAGCACCTGAAAGGTGGTTGTGGAGAGGAGGGAGCTGGCCTCTTCTCCCAAGTGGCAGGGGACAGGACGAGAGGGAATGGCCTCAAGCTCCGCCAGGGTGGATTTAGGCTGGAGATTAGGAGGAGGTTTTTCACGCAGAGGGTCATTGGGCATTGGAATAGGCTGCCCAGGGAGGTGGTTGATTCACCTTCCCTGGAGGCGTTTAAAGCAAGGGTAGATGAGGTATTGAGGGACTTGGTTTTAGTGTTAGATAGGAATGGTTGGACTAGAAGATCCGATGGGTCCCTTCCAACCTGGTTGTTCTGTGATTCTGTGATTCTGTTTTTTTCCCTCCCTTTTACTTTATCCCTTCCTTAACTCCCTTCAGATATTTCAGGAGAATTGTTTTTTTTCATTCTTCAGTCCAGGACTATTGATAACAGTGTATCATTTGGCTTCCTTGACTTATATATTTTCTCAGTTTTGGGTATAGTTATAGAGGTTTTGCTTTAACAACTTAACTGTACTTCAGCTTAGCTTCTGTAGTAGAAAAGGGAGACAAATAAGCGGCATCGAAGGTGCTTTTCATGTAACTTTGAATTGACATTGTGTATTTATGCCCAGAGAACTCTGGTGAATTATGATGACATATTCTAATATATCTGCAAAGTCTTGTCAGTGATATTGTAGCAAAATTGATCAGTCTGAGTTAGAGCACCTTGTGGAATTGGTTCACAAGGTAAACTTGACTAAAGGTCCTCTACCAAGCAATGGAAGCTGCTGTCTGAAGCTGTTGTGAGTCCAGGTTGCTCGAAGAGGTGGTCTTCTGAATAATCCCTTCTCTCTCATCAGCCTGTGGCATTTGACAGTAATAAGTTCTGAACTTAAGTGAAACTTAAAAAGAAAATGGTAGTTGTGTTGCAGGTGTTACCAGTAAAATTATTTATATAGTAATATGTATGTATGCCCATGTGTTTATGCATGTAAGTGAAACAAAAGGAACAGTGATCTGAAATACTGTATTTTTTTCAGTTTAAATGGAAAAATGTGCAGTAGCATTTTCCTAGGAGATCAAGAGTAATTGGAGTTCTGAATGAGCTATATTCATGCTTTGCCTGTGAATATAGCTGCAGCAGTTTACATGTTTTCTTGGCAATTTAATAGAGAAGATATCTGAAATGGGAGGGGGGTGGGGGGCTTTTTTAAGCCCTGGCTGAGTATCTTTCATAGCGAGTTAAAACTTTACTGCAAGAAAGACTAGTCAAAATGTGCTTTGGTCCTTGACTGCGCATTTAATAGATGGGTTTGTTAATGGCATATGGTAGGTTATGTGAGGGAAGTGATTGTACTTGTATGATCAAGAGGGTACTTGTTCTGGGTTTCAGAGATTCAGAGAAGTATGGAGTAAAGAAATTCAAGCTATATGTTCCCCAAAATGTCTGAAAAAAAGGTGGTAGGATTTGCTTTTCTGAAATTGCAGATGTTTGCACATCAGAAATGCATCCAGTTTGGGATTAAGAGTTCAAATCTGCACCTCTTTCTCATTTTTTTGAGGAGCTGAGAGTAGTTTTCTCCTGCTCCCAGTGCACCAATGGAATACTTGGTCTCTACCTGAGTTTTATCTGTAGAAAGCTACATGATTTCCTTTTGTTTCAATACAGTTTATATTAAAATAGGTACAAAATTATTTTATGTATTTAACAAACAGAAGAAATTATAGCTGATACATGGTTATAATGAGGTTTCTAAAGTAAAATATTTTGGGTAAATTTCTTACTGCTGTGGCCAAAGATCAGTAATCTGAGTAATGAAAGGAAATCAGTCGTTTGCTGCTTCTGACAGTAATGATCATGTTTTTGCCTTAAAACCAGGCATTGAAAACATTTAAATGTTGTCTAGTTGCTTCTCTGTGTAATATAACCACAGTACATTAAACAATTGCACTCTACAGTTACGGGTGACATTATTTGTAATTATAAATCTTAAGTGAGTTGCGGGGTTTTTTTGCTCCATATAGAATTTAGAATACTTACAGTGGAATGGTACTTAAGGATGAGAGTTAAATGATACTTCAGAATCATATTGAATTACATTAGTCTGTGCTTTTGTATATACAAAAGAATTATATCTTATTGAGTATAAATACATCAGTCTGGCTGAAATAAAATTTAATAACAAAATGGTACTGTCTGGGAAGAATTCCTGCATTTCAACTGCAGAAAATCTACTCGGTCATTACGGGCTTCATATGACTGTCTTATGACTCTGAATACATATAATAATATGTTGATTCAAGAAGATAAAGAACTTATATACCTTGATAAAACAAGAGCTTTGTTTCATCTGAACATTAATAAAAACTATATGATCTCTTGAAACATAATGATAATATAACAGTTCTTAAGGTTTTTCTTTATGGATAAATTTGTCAGGTGAATAATGAATATTGTGAAATGTATTTATGACAATAGGGAGGTGAGTAAAGTTTCTAGAAATATTTTTACATTAGCATGTTCTTTGGCAGATAATTTATCTGTAATGGAATGTGCAGCATCAGAAGAAATTAATTGTATGCATAACCTAGTATTTTACTTCACCGTATAAGAATTAAGGAAAGAATAAATAAAATATTTTTGTAATGTTCTATTGATGAATGAGAATGATGATTTATTCTAAGCTTTAGTGTTGGATCATCCTCTACATATAGATTGTTTCTGACAGTTCTTACTTCTTTCACAGTACATGAGGAGTTCTAAAGATATTTCATGAATTTTATTTCTTTTGTCTTCACACTTTCCAAGGGGTCTAGACCAAGAGCAGTGTTGATAAGTTTGGTTTTGATTCCACAACTGTTATTAATAATAGATAATAATTTATCCAAACCCAAGACATCTTCAGTTAAGCAGAAGTGTAAAATGAGCTACCCAAATCTAGAGGAAGCTGTCACAAAGTCTTGCTCAATTTCTTGAAGATTCTGAAAGTTGACCAAGAATATGGCAATTATTGTCTAGTAGACTCTTCAGCATGAAATGGAGGGAAAAAAAGAACATCCTGAAACACTTTTGGTTGTACTAGAAGGCAGTTGTCCACAGTTAGATGCACAAATACGCAAGGAAAATAGTTGTTTTGCACAGAAGTGGTAATCTAACAATACTTCAGCTGAGGAGTTTTTGTCCAAGTAGTTAAAAGGAAAATAGTTCTTATGGGAAGCTGATACTGTGTATGGCAACTAATCCAAAGTTTCTTGATATAAAAAGGTGATTTTAGTTTATTCAACCTATGAGAACTTGGAGTTTACCTTTCCTATAAAACTGAAGATGAGAAGCCTAAGATTGATGCAGAAAAAAGAGGGAGCCAGTGAAAAGATAAGTGGAAACTGTTAGCCTTATTCATAGGATTCTGAGGAGTATCTGTAGAACAAAACTGCATTTGTTAAAATTCGAGTGGTGTTGCAAAAACGTCAAAGGGCGAGATGGAAAGAGAGTAGATGAGATTTTTCAGGAGTGTGGAGAAGGAAGTGTTATCCCTCTGCATCTGTATTGCATCCATAGTTGAGTAGTGGATTATCACAGTTTCATTGACTTCACACTGAAATGTTGTAGAAGTCCTCTGTTTCAGAGTAAGGAAAAATTAAGTTTGTATTTTATTTTTAACTTTCAAGCAGTTTGCCTTTAAGTCCTGAACTTTTGCTGTTTCATTATTTCCAAAGTATCTTCTCAGCAGTTTTGTCCGCTACCTGCCAGACATAATGTTGTCGTAGGCACTTCTCTCTCCTCTGGCATGAGTGTAGAGGAGCACTCAGATTGTTCAGAGCTAATGCTGGAAAAGAGAAGAGAAAAACATCTAAGTGTTTTAACTATGTCATAACATGTTAGCAGAACCTTTGTTGTACTGCACTGCCAGTCTAGCAAATAATGGAGCACAGGTAATCTAAATATATTGATCAGGAACCTGGAAGACTTAGAATCATAGAATCACCAGGTTGGAGAAGACCTATCTGATCATTGAGTCCAACCATTCCTATCAAATACTAAACCATGCACCTCAGCACGTTGTCCATCCGTTCCCTAAACACCTCCAGGGAAGGTGACTCAACCACCTCCCTGGGCAGCCTGTTCCAGTGCCCAGTGACTCTTTCCATCACAGTGTGAGATTTTGGAAAGGGATTCAAGCCACAGGTGATATTAAAGACCTAGTGATAGAGTGAGATTTCTAATTTAGGTGGAAGGAGACAATTCTAGATGACATGGTTTGGTTTGTGATGGTGGTAATTTAATTTAATGGTTAAAATATGAGAAGAAAAGATAAAAAGCAAAACAAAATCCTCAGAAATATCAGATATATATCTGTGTACAACATTTATTCTTTGCTTGTAAATTCCGCTAAAGAGAAAGAAACTATGGCCAACAATTTAATAGTAACTTGAAAAACACATATTAAATGCCCCTAAATATCTTGATGGTGCTTGCACTCATTTATAGCATTTCTTTAGTAGTTAAGATAGAGTACTGGTGTATTATTTTTATTGTAAGTATTTTTTAAATTGCTAGGAAAAAGAATAACCTTAAGAAAAGATCTGCCGAGATGTTAAATATTCATTGTTTTTTGGTTATGTTTTGCATATTTTTATTTGTTGTGGTATGTACCTGTTGTTCTAATGTTGTTTTAATGCTCTGTATGTAGAACATGTGCAGTAACATTAAACCTGAAGGAGGAAGCTTGTTTGCCAAAGGATAATTTGACAAATGTTTTTTCAGGTATCTTTTGATTTATAATCCTCTGGAACAGGAGCGATCTTCAGTGGTTTCAGTCAATGTGAATTCACCCAGAGTTAAATTACTGTCTCCTTTGGGAAAACCTGTTACTGTCCAGATTAGTGCAGTTTGGGATGGAGCAACATCAGTATCACATGAAGCATATCAGGTATAATACTTTAAAAAGCATTAAAGCATTTTTTGACAGATACTGTAGCTTCACAGTTGAAGAAAGTGGAAAATGTACTTCAAATATCAAGTTCTGTCTTATGCAGATAATGCCATTCACTCAGTCATTTTAAGGAAAATAGAAACATCCATGTATTTAGTGTTAATGTTCCTTAGACAGGTAAGTTAAACTTCTGTGATGTGGTGTATTACCTGTAAAGGGTCAGTTGCAGCTGCATGAACAGAAAATACTGAAGGTATGTCTTTTCCCCAACTTTATAATGCTGCTTTTTGCTTCAAGTGATAGCCACAATCACACTGTAAGTGTTCAGGCACGTTTTTATAAGTGCAATGGCTTAAGCAGTTAGATTCTGATTTATATGTTTTTATCTTCCAGATACAGAGGCTGGATAGTAATCTCCTTTAATCTTTTACACACACTACATAGATGACTTTGAGTCCACCTCTTGGTTTTGGTTTTAAACAAAGTTTCAGAGATTTTTTGAGTCATATTTCGTTACAGAACGATCACACATCAGAAACTATATTGTATTAAATTCTTAATGACATAACTTTAAATATTACTGAAATAGTACTCTTGTTATTTCCAGGATTACATTCTTAGACTGTTTCCTTTTGACTTGGGAGCCAAGTTGAATTTGTTTCAGGATGATATTCATGTAAATGTCATTCAATAAATATGTCTCAGCTGTCCTCCAAAGAGGTGATTATTGATTATAGTTATGACTTAACCCTTGTTAGCAGGTCAGCCCATAGAGCTAGTCTCTCACTGCCCCATTAGGATGGGGAGGGAAGTTGGAAGGCGGGTGAAGGGGCTGGAGAACAGACCCTATGAGGAACGGCTGAGAGGGCTGGGGTTGTTTAGCCTGGAGAAGAGGAGGCTGAGAGAAGACCTCATTACTCTCTACAAGTACCTGAAAGGTGGTTGTGGAGAGGAGGGAGCTGGCCTCTTCTCCCAAGTGACAGGGGACAGGACGAGAGGGAGTGGCCTCAAGCTCCGCCAGGGGAGATTTAGGCTGGAGATTAGGAGGAGGTTTTTCACACAGAGGGTCATTGGGCATTGGAATAGGCTGCCCAGGGAGGTGGTTGATTCACCTTCCCTGGAGGTGTTTAAGGCATGGGTGGATGAGGTCTTGAGGGACTTGGTTTAGTGTTAGATAGGAATGGTTGGACTAGAAGATCCGATGGGTCCCTTCCAACCTGGTTGTTCTGTGATTCTGTGAACACAGAGAAAACTGACAATTAAGATAAAGACAGTTTAATAGATAAAGTAAAAGCTGTAAATGTGAGCAAAGTTAAATGAGGAATTCATTCACCCCTCCCCTGGGCAGGTAGGTATTCAGCTATCTCCAGGAAAGCAGTTACTTGGGAAGACAAATGCCATTAGCCCCAAATATTCTCCCTTTTCCTCTTCCTTCTGTTTTATTGCTGAGCATGATGTTGTATCGTGTGGGATAGCCCTTTTGGTCAGTTGAGGTCAGCTGTCCTGACTGTATGCCCTTACAACTTATTGAGCTCCTCTAGCCTACTCGCTGATGGGGCACTGTGAGAAGCAGAAAAGACCCTGATGCCCCATAAGCAGTGCTCAGTGATACCTAAAACATTCTTGTGTTACCAACATGGATATCAAAATATAGCACTTATGACCTACTATGGAGAGATTTATCTTTATTCCAGCCCAAACCAGTACAGTAATTGCCTGAAGAAGAAATAAAATCTGTATAATATAATAATATAATAATATCTGTACCTCAAATTCTAAGCAAATTGCTTTGGAGTGATACCTTCTATATTACTCTTTTCTGCAGATACCTTTATAACTCCTAGATGACCAGAGATTAAAAATAAAGATGTGTCTTGCAGTTTGCTATTTATGTTTCTGGATTTTTAAATACAACTTATCTGATAAATAGGGTCTGTATGCACTTGATGCACATGCATCCTGTATACATAACAAATATGCTCAGAATGATGCATCACAGCTAATCCTCTTTTTAAAAATAGATTCAAAATAATTATTGCATTAATTAAAGCAAATTAGCACTGCAGAGTTTTTTGTTTGCTAATTCATCTTAACACACTTCAGCTGTTATTCTGAAGTGATGTAATTTTGTATTCACTTGCAGAATATGGGAAAATTTTACCCAACCTAAAATTATTGAAGTAAAAGGAGTTACTCTGAGCATAAATGTTATAGAAAGTTAATACTTTGATGTTTTTATTAACTACTTCTTTGCTTCCAACAGATTTCTTTCGTTGCACACCTACCACCTCTGGGTCTTGGAGTTTACCAGCTTTTGGAGGTCCAGAATTCAGAAGCAGCTTTAGCAGACTACAATATATACACAAGGAATGGGAATGATAGACAGGACGAGCCAGATAGTCTTTTCAAGATAAAAGAGATGCAGAATTCTGTGGATAGTATAATCTTAGAAAATTCTTACATGAAACTGTGGTTTTCTGGAATGTCTGGATTGCTAGAGGTATGTTACATTATATTTTGAAACATAATGTTTTACTTTTTTAAGAACTTACGTTCTTATTTGTGGAAATGTAAATGTGTCAATGATTACAAACATGATTCTCTGTCCTCAGAAAATAAATACCAAAGAAGATGGCAAAAATCATCAAATGAAGGTGGAATTTGCTTGGTATGGAACTACAAGTAACCGAGATAAAAGTGGAGCTTATCTCTTCTTACCAGATGGAGAAGCCAAGGTAAATCTTCCATTTGCAAAGAAATTCTAATCTTGAAGTAACTTGAAGCATTTTGCAAATTCAAATTCTAAAAGCTAGTTTTCCCTCACACTGAAATAGAGTTTTTTGGCTAGAAATATCTGTTATTAAAAAAATAGTAGAACTTTATATTTCATAACTTACATATTTTAGTAAAAAATGTGGCATTAGAAGTGTAAAAACATACAAAGTATTTATGATTCACCAAAAGTAGATGCTACTCTTGCAAGAAATCCAGTGATATGTGACTATTCATTGTCAGTAAAACAAGTTCACTTTCACTTTGTGTGGTGAAAATGTATGCCGACTCATTTCTGTATTGCTTTGTTTTTCTAATTCTTAAGATTCTAGAAGCTTCCAGTTCCGAGGTTAGTACTTTCAAAGCTGCTAATAGTATATTTAGAATAAGATAGTAATTGGAGATACTGAGTCCAATTTGGTGAATGTAAGAATGTGTAGCAAGCAACTGTTCTGTTTTAGTTGTCTAGGGTCATCAGTTTTTTAGCTGCATAATTATTGGAGGACAAAAGCACATCCCATTAGTTTTAAAATTGGAAATTCAGAAATGACAGTGATCTTGCACTGACCTACCATACAAAACCTACTGTACTGTTTAGGAAACTGGAAAGGTGATTTTACAGAAAGCAAATGATGAAATAATAAAAACTTACAAGAAGATATCTAGTTTGCAGCGTATTTCTTCTGCCCAGTTTCTCCAGGGGAGACTTCAGTTGCATGCATATGGAATACTGGGAGTTATATGTTCACCACTCTTGGTAAAAAACAGGAGTATGCCTTCTGGGTTTTGGATTCTTTTTTTTTTTTTTTAAATCAGTTTGAAAGTGAAAAAACCCAATTCTCTTTCTTTCTAGCAGTTTCTTCTAGAAGTACACATCTTGAGGTCTATGAGTTGGCAGTTTTAAATCATGTAGTATATTTAACCTGCTAATTGTTTGCATCAATTATGTCCAATAAGGTTTACTTATTCTTTATTTTTGAGATTTTTAATTATTTGCTTTATAAAAATAATCTAGACAAATCTAGATAGCAAAGTGTTGTGGTTTGAAGAGAAAGTCTGTCACATGCCTGCAAGCACAATTAGTTAGGTACATACTGAACTTATATAAAAAATGAAATTGAAGTGCTTTTGTAATTAACGTTAAAAGGTTTTGTAACCTTATACAACAAAAATAATCCTAGTAATTCCGAAAATTCTGCTTCATCAATATACCTTATAGCTCATTTGGCTTGCATTTTAATAATGTTAAGTAGATTGTCTGACTGGGAATATCAGTGTAATTTTATAGTTGTTTCTTAACAGTTTGAATGAGTGATTTCTTTGTTAAAAGAAATCCCATCTGCTCAGAGTTCTTAGTGTGAGATGAATTGGCTAACACTTTCAAAGTCCTTGTGTGGAGTGATGATAGGATAGATTATAGGCAGTTTTCTTGATTTAGGGCTTGGTGTTTCTTTTTCCTATTGTCTTCACTCTATTACTGCGAAATTTGCAAAGAATAACTGCATCTAATCTTGGGTGGTTTTCCTCTGGTATGAACACAATTGTGTGTTTCTTTGCTTTGGTAACTGATTGTTTTCTCACCTGGTAAATATTTTGCTTCTTTTCAGTTCTGCAATAGTATTTTTTTTTCTTCATCTACTTTAATCGTCTGTCTTAATATATACCTTTTTTAGTCGTTATTTCTTCTGCTAGTTTAGTTTTGGCAACCTGGTACTGTAACATGCTGTGTTTACAGTCCGTGACTTAAAACCTTGTCAGTTTAGGACACTTGACTCATGTAGTGCAGCTCTGGTTATCAGTAAGCTATTAGGAATAGATAACATGTTTTCTGAGAATGGTAGTCTATGTAGTAAAATGTACACAGATCTGAAACTTTCAAGAGATTCCTTGAATTAACCATCTTTATAGCTGACCTAAATCCAGCCTAGAGAGTGCATTCTTGCTAGGAAGTAATAACCCTCTAGTACTAGCACCTGGTTTAATTAGTGATTTACACAATATTAAATAGAATGTACACTGAACACCTGTAACTCTTTGTTACTGCTCTGGAAAGAGTAGCTGGACTTCAGGCTCTACATGCATGGTGCATCTAGACAGCCCCCAGTAAACATAGTTTCTCAGGTTGTGGCGTAGGGTCTTGATCATGGACGATTCTGCCACTGCTGTCTCTGAAGTGTGAAAGCAGTTCATCAGCAGCATCGGGTCAGTACAGCAGTGTGAAATGCAGGACAGTGACACAGAGCAAAGGCTCCACACTGTAGCTGTAGACATAAGGCAGTGCTCTGACTATGTCTTTTTATTTTCTGCAAGACAGAACAAAAGACACCCTGGGAAAGGACAAGCAGTATCGTAATGTTTTTTAAAACATCAGTGCTTATTAACTAATTGGCAGTGTTATCAGGGTTTGGAAGGAAGGGATTTCCTTTGGACCTTAGAACAAATATAAACAAAAGCATACTGCTTGTAAAGGGAAGACGTGTTTGAATCTTTTGTGATTTTGCGAAGGGTGGCCAACTCCATATATCTCTTAGATCTAGGGGAAAGAAAATATTCAATAAACTTTGAAACAGTTACATATCTATATTTTCTTCTGTGTATTCATGACAAGTCAATGTGGGATGACCTATTTACTAGCAAGGTTGGGTATAAATAGGGACTAGAACAAAGCAGTTTTTTCCGAAGAGTCAGATGCTAAGTGTTTGTGGGATCAATGTGGATGGTTCATTTTCTTGTTCTACAAATCAGTTTTTTAGAATCAAAGTGGACTTCTTTTGATAGACCCTAACAGGGCAATTATTATTCTCCCTCAGGCAGCTGTGTCTATGAACACTTATGCTACTTATTACTAATTGCTGTAGATACTTAGTACTAACAAAATATATAAGAAAAGAGATGTCATTTTTTTTACCCTGCAGGATCTCTAGTGCTAGAACTCTTTTCCCATTTTATTCTTTACATGCTGTCTCCATGGTAGCTTTTCTTTTGTGATAATGATCTCTGACCTGTATAGCTGCAGCTGCTGCTACTGGCTTGAAGAAACTTTTCATGACAGGTCTGGTTTTAATCTGTCAGGATTATGTTCTGGCTCTGCTTCTCAGAGAAGAACATGTATCTGAGTTATCTAAATGCTTGGCCTTTAAACCTAAGGTAAAGATAATTGTATCTTTCCAGATTTTTATAAATGAGGTTGGGATATTCTGCCCAGTGAGAGAAAGAATGAGAGAAAGACTATACATTTAGAGTATTTGCTTTGTTTGTCTTCAGATCTTCTCTTGCAGAAGAGTAGAAGATCCTCATTCAAGCATAGTATTCTTACTGTTAATGCTTCCCCTGTATATGCATGCCTGATAACAGGAATAGACAAGTACAGAAGTATCGTTACCTGGAGGAAGCTCACAATACCTAAGAATCATCTGCCTTTGACATGTCCATGCTTTCCTTGTTGCTTCGTATTTTCCTGAAGTATTATATTTGTAATTTAAAAATCTGCCTCCCATATTGGTGGAATTGTTTTGGATTGGTATTAAAATGACAATCATCTCTCTTCTGCCATGTAATTTTTCAAGCAGAGTTCTTGAGCTTATAGTACTTAGTCCCCATCTCCCCCTCAAAGCCCAGTGTAATCTCAAACCCTGCTAAATGAAAGGAAATCTGCTATTGAAAAGCAGCTTTTCTTGAAGGTTTTTGTCTTCAGTTCTTTTTTTAAATCTCAGGCATATCAACAGCAGTTTGGTCTTTTCTGGAAAACTTTCCTTTCTCCATAGTTTATATGCACTGCCAGAAATTTCTAAGCCACATGAAGATGGTTAGTAGTGCTTCACGTGACTACAAGTGGAGAGAGGCTTATTGCCGATGCTTTATGCCTTTAGGCAGCAATATGCCATGCCAGCCTCTGTGCATGCCAGTAAATCTTTAAGTAAAAGTATCTCTCCAGTTATCTTCGCCCCTGGGCCCTTTGGCACTAAATTTGATGGCAGGTATTTTAAAATGTCCTAGGTGACCTGTGGGATGTTATTTTGCTCCAGGTATTCACCCTAAAAATTTCTGACTTGTCTTTTTTCCCCCCTTTCAAGGGGATGTTGTCGTGTTTCTCTTGAATATCAGTACTGAAAAATGGGGTTTGGATCCTTTGACCCATAGTTCTGGTATCCTGTTTCTGAAAATGCTGCTTTCCAGGCTCTAGAAAACCTACAGTAGTAGGCTGCTGAATCTTGTACAATGGAACTCAATCCAGTGGAGCTAAAGGGAACAGAGTTTGCAATGATTATTCATTTTAACTGTTTAGGAAGTGGAGTCTTGAGACTACCTCTGGATATGAGACCCAAATATTTTTATTCCTAATTTAATGTCTGCGTAATCATAGAATTCTTCATGCTGGATCCAACCTTCCACTTAAAACACAGTAAATACTAAATTAACACTAGGGCTTTATCCATTCAGTTTTGCAGGCAGTTCTATCATAGTTATTCCTTTGACTTAGAAAGGACTACTATCTAAGTAGTAAGAGGCCTATTTCTGCATCTTAGTCAGACATTCACATCAAAAGTGTCTTTATATTTCAGATCCAGGACCAGGATAATTTCACAGGATTCTGTGTGCGTCGCCAAGGATTTTTATTATGATGCTAGAATAATTACACATTCATTGTCACTAAATATGAATTAACAGGTTTCCCGGCTCTCAGTATCATATTTTTCTTCATTTTTCCTGTCTGCCCAGCAACCAGGAAGCAAAAGGCATTCTTGAGGATTTAAGTGTACATCATATCTCCACTCACTGTGCCAGAAAGAACTTGTCTAACACCCCAAAACACATAATAGCATGTACCTTTGTAACTCTCTTTCCTTATTTGAACCTTTCCCTATACCGTGTTTGAATTAGAGCCTTGGAAACTGATTTTGATACATTTCTGTCAATGTGTGTTCTAGTGGAATCACAAATTATGGTTTTAAAAAACTTGTGAGTTTCAGACATGCAAAATGACATTTAAATCCTTTTCTTTCCTATCACTTCATCTTTCCAAATAGTTCTGAATGGTAAGTATGGCTGCTTTTGTCTTCATGTGGGGAGCTGATCTGGTTACATGTGCAGCTTGTGTGTGGCAGTATTGCAGGATCTTGAGAGCTGTTAAATGCAACTGGTTTTAGCTTTCTACTTGTATAGAACAACATATTTTGGTCCTTGTCACTGTCATCCTCATCTTTTATACTAACAAGCTTCATGGAACAGAGTTCCTCCATTTATTTTTTTTGCTTACTTTTTATTTTATAACAAATCCTTCAGATAATTATTTTTTTAAATACGTACACAGCCTTTCATATTGCTTTGTAACTCTTCCAGCATCTCTCCATTTTGCTAGTTTTGTCCTTGATAACTCCAATGAGAGCCCTAGTGAGAAATATTCTTACAAACAACATAAATAAGCCTGTAGGATAGGTATTACTTTGCTAACAGTATGTATTTGGCAGGCTGTAAATAGTATTCTTCTAGATAGCAATTGGTGAGGGTATTTGCTTGGCCTGCACACCTCAGGGTTCACAGTTCATTTTCTGAGAGTTCCTTCATCTGCTTTTTTGGTCCTTCACTGCTAACCTGACAATCTTCATGTTGGCCTGTTCTGTAGGTAGGATTTTGAAGGGTTTTGTTATTCCGCTGTTAGTAATACACTTCATCTGTGGGATTCTAATCTAAGCTTGTACTTCTAGGAACATGTTGTCACAAGTTATGTGAGTTTGTATTCTCTATCTGTGTGTGATAGAGAAGTAAATAGATAGCAATCTCTTCTACCAGAAGAAAGGAGGTGCAGCCTACATTTAGCATGCCAACTGTTAGAAGTTCAGAATCATAGAACAACCAGGTTGGAAGAGACCCATCGGATCATCGAGTCCAACCATGAAGAATCCTCATCCTCAGAAGAAACAACCAGAACCTCCAAAGCAAAAGGCTCTTTCCCACTGCTGCCAGAAGGAGTGCATGCACAAGGGGAGGAGACCTGCCGACACTCCTCTCTTGGCATGTGTGGCCTGCTAGGTGGAGACTGGTACATCTCCACAGGCAAAGGCGGGTTACAGGTGCATTGACTAGCATAAAAGACAGCTCTGGAGCAGCTGAATTGTGAGGGGCAACAGAAGACCAAGAAAGAAGACCCCCTCCACCATGAGATCACCTCCAGCAAAGATCAAAACAATGGGACGCCTTCTGGACCAGGACTCCCAGAGACGCTGGACATCTGTGGACTCGTGGTCGTAGCTAGGAACCCCTCTTCCTTCCCTCTTCTCCCCCTCGATTTCCTTGTTCTCTCTCTCTTTCTATTGTAAGTTGTTTCATGGGCATAGTTAATAAAGTGCCAATTTAGAAGACTCTACTCCTTTGGGCTCTTGCACCTATTAACTGGGTAAAGCATTACTTTAAGATGATCAATAGAAAAATTCTTCTGTCTCTAAAGCAAACCGCCTTACTGGAGTCTCAGCATCTACAGTTTCCTCCACCAAACTCCTTTACAAAGTATTGCTGTACTTGATAGCTGCCCAGTTGCCTCTTGGAACTCTGGCAAAGCTTTTTCAAAGTGTTCTGTGTGAAGCTTGAAGAATAAATATGTGAATAGAGAGCAGGGTTTTAGTCTTTGAAAGTCTGTTTAAGTTCCTTCTTGTATACAACACTTAAAATCCTCTTTGTGAATATACATAAAATTATATGCTCAAAGAACAGTTGAACAGTGTATACCTGCATATATGCTCTGATATGTTTTGTCTCTGTGTGTAATCTTGATTTCCTCTCTTCCTCAAGATGCATTTGATCTTTGGATTCCTTGCTTGAGAAGAAACAGCATGCTCTGTCCTTCTTATGTCATTAGTATATACAGGAGGAGGACAGCAAACTTTTAAGACCTTTCTGCTTTGACTCCTCTGAATGACAAATTTTTCCAGTATTTTGTTGGGTTTTTCTGAGTGAAGTCTATTTATTGCTCTTAGCCTGTATTAGTAGCTGCATATGTTATATTTTCAGTTTTGAATTTACACGTACTTAGTATTTAGCCTATTTTTATCGTTGTAGCCATTCATGTATTTCCATATTGTGTATACATCTCGGTTTGAGATCAGTTGTTTTAAAAGAAGTCATCATTTGCTTTGCCAAAACAGCTGTTATCAAACAAAAAAGGCAGGTAAAACAAACTGCTGTAGATTATATTTTGCTAGCAAAAAAACTCAATCCAGGTGTTTGCGATATTAATATTAATCACTATCACTATCAATACCAATATTAATATATTACTCTTTTTCTGTAGGCCTTGTCTATTAATCCTTATAAAGTATTTGTGAAATATGTAATGAGTGCTATCCTAATCTAAGCTGAAGGAAAAGGCTTTTAAAAGAAGATGCTGAATTGTAGATTCTGACTGGTATTTTAATTCCCAGTTATTAGACTAGACTTAGATATAGAGCAGTTCAAAAAAATTAAAATACTAATATTTAGAAAATGCTTTTATTTATTGACACTACTTTTATGCAGAACTTCCAAAATAATTATTCTAATTTTCTGTTTTCTTCTTGTAGCCTTATATCTTTACAGATCCACCTACCATAAGAGTTGCTCATGGAAGGATTTTCTCAGAAGTTGTATGTTTTTTCCACCATGTGACACATACCACACGACTGTATAAAGTCCAGGGTAAGAGTTTTGAAACCGCCTTTCACAGCAGTTATTTTTCATTACTATAGTCTTGCATCCTACCTGTCTTTTTAATATTTAAATTCACTTTTGAATTAGTACAGAATTTGTCAGACTGATGTCTTTGCTGAGTCCAGTGTAGTATGATCCCTTCTGAGCATTGTGCTAGTCATTAAGCTGGCATGTTTAAACTCAACAAATTTCTTGGAGATACCTGTAAATATTAAGAAATTTTATAGTATAAATTACCTGCAAGGACATCCTGAACTTTGCTAGTTCATCTTAATGCTGTAAGGATTTGTGAACTATGGAAATGAGGAAAAAACTATTAAAAGATCTTTAAGATAATACAAAAATGTCTTTTCTTTAATAGTTTCAAACTAGTACAGGAGTCATAGAATCACAGAATGGTTTGAGTTAGAAGGGACCTTAATGATAATCCAGCTATAATCTCTACCATAAGCAGGGACACGTCCCACAAGATCAGGCTGTTCAAGGCCTCATCTAGCCTGGCCTCGAACACTTCCAGGGATGAGGCATCCACAGCTTACATGGGCAACCTGTTCCAGTGCTTCTCATTGTGAAAAATTATGTCCAGTCTAAGACTGCCCATCTCTAATTTAAAGCTGTTCCTCCTAGTCCTATCATTACATGCCTTTGTAAAAAGTCCTTCCCCCACTAAATACAACGCTTAAAAGTTGTATCTTATTGATTTACTGGATCCCAAATTGTTTCTTCTCATTAATTCCTTCTGGACTGCTTAAGTGAAGGTTTCAGACTGACTGTTCAATGGGTACTGAATTAAAGTACTGCTGTATCATATGATATAATGGTATGTGGTTAGATATAATACAAAAGGAAAGCTAGCAGAGGAAAACTAGATTACTGTGTTCTGCAAGTATAGTCATTCTCATCTATGGAGAAATCACTTTGAAATTTGTGAGATTTGAAATGCATCTTTTTCATCTAGGTTTAGAAGGCCACTCTCTTGAAGTTTCCAATATTGTGGATATTAGAGGAGAATATAATCGTGAGCTTGCAATGAGAATTTCATCTGACATAAACAGTCAAAATAGATTCTATACTGATCTTAATGGATATCAGGTAATTATCTGTTAATTATAAAAGCCTTAGGTTTCATTTTTGACTGTCTTAATGCTTCATATTGTTAGAAGTTTGAGTTGTATTGATCAAAGTCTCATATTTAACTCCACTATTCTTTCAAAAAGAACAAAGCTTTAAATGTGTATCCATTATGAAATTTGATTTAGATCAGATGACATAACTGTTTTCTTTTAAGGGATTTGTTAAATATTCGTTTACATGCTTTTTAACTAAGAATTGTAATACAGCAAGATATGACAAGCCAGCATGTACTTGCTTGTATATCTGCATGCCGTCTTTCTCCTCTGCTTTGTTTGTTTGAGTCCTTTGAGTAGTAAAGTGCTAAATGTAAGGTTTAGCACCCTAGACCTACAGAACACCTGCTTGCTGTTACAGTGGAGATAATTGATGTGTTTTTGTAGAGTAATAACTTGTTCTGTTGGTAGTGCATCTGATGAAATACAGTGTGATTATTTGCTTAACTTGGACTCTGTAGCACATTGAGAAGACTGAAAACTTTCTTTTCCTTACCTTCCTTCCTGGCTAGAAATAGTTTTTCAAATACATTGAGAATCATACCTGCTGAGTAAGACGCTACCGTTTTTCCAGTTAGTGTGTAGTACTGCGTTTTGCTGGAGATAGTAAAGGAATTTAAACATGGAAATAATTTTAATGCTACTACTCATTTGTCATGTGCCAGTCAAGAATTCTACCAGTACTTTAATAAGTTCCCATTGTAAACCAACTATTCCTTTTCTACTACCCTGAATCTATTCACTGCTTGCTTTCTAGATGAGAAAAAAATTTTTTTCGTTCCACAAATCTGTTTATTCCTTTTTCTGTACGTTCTTTTGATGAATCTTTCAGGTTTTTTTAAATATTCTTTGATCTAAAAGTACACTGAATTTTTCATTTCCAAAGTGGTTATTCTAGCCACAAATTTCAAAAAAACTAAGTAATACAGTTGAGTGAGTGCTTTGCTATTGGTTGTGCTTCTAAAGCACATGAGATAAAAGTCTGAAAAGGTCTTTGAAATTTAAATGCATCAAAAGAATGTATTTTATTGAAGTTTGTGTTCATGCTGCAGATCCAACCCAGACTGACGTTGAGCAAATTGCCTCTTCAAGCAAATATCTATCCTATGGCTACAATGGCTTATATCCAAGATGTTGGCGTTCGTTTGACTCTTCATTCAGCTCAGTCTCTAGGTGTTGCAAGTTTGAAAAATGGTGAGTATAAGATGATAGATGTTATAAAGGCCTATACTTCATGATTATCTGAAATATTTCATTCTGTTATTACAGTGCATACTAGAGTTTGTAGAAAGGAGATGCATTTCTCCAGCTCTTGACAAGTTTTAGACTAAGTTTGTAAGGGAGGAAGTAGAGATTGTTCCCACATGAGATCCTGTCATCTTCAATGGAAGATTTGCCTAAACCAGAGATAGAGGAAAGAGGTTGTGAAAAAGACAAAATTAACAATAAATTGACCAAAACTTTTATTTTTCACCCAAGAATGTTGATGAAACAATAAAACTGAGTGATGCATTCTCTTCTGTACTGCTATTGTAGTAGAAAGATTGATAATGTGATGCTGATGACAGTTTTTTGTTTGTTTACTTCCTTTACTGTAGGAAGCAGTAGTTCTAAGGTATAAACAGCATAGGTTAACATCGCTGTCAAGGAAAACAGTATCACCTTTTTTAAATGCTAGAATTGGTGAAATAAAGGATAAAAATCTGAGTAAGTATCAACATACTACTTCTGAAGCAAAATCAGACTTGACAGATTTCATGAAATACTTTGAAAATCTCCTGAATATGTTGACAAGAAAAAAAAATATATTAGGGAATCTTAAAAGGAATGCAGTCCTTCACAGCCAGAAAGGCTCTGATGAATGGCCTGAAGGAACTGAGCAAAGGTAAGTTGTTCCATCTGTTCACAGAATCATAGAATAACCAGGTTGGAAGAGACCCACTGGATCATTGAGTCTAACCATTCCTGTCAAACACTAAACCATGCCCCTCAGCACCTCGTCCAGCTATGCCTTAAACACCTCCAGGGAAGGTTAATCAACCACCTCCCTGGGCAGAGGAAAACTCTGGAAAACTCTGTTATGTCACTCAAAGTTAAGACACAGTTAGCAACATTGAGAATTTATTCTATGCCCACTAAAAAAGGAGAACGTATTTCACTTGATGGAATCGCCAGGTTGGAAAAGATCTCTTGGATCATCAAGTCCAACCATTCCTATCAACCACTAAACAATGTTGCCTGAGCACCTTGTCTAGCTTTCTTTTAAATACCTCCAGGAATGATGACTCAACCACATCCTTGCGCAGTCTGTTCCAGTGCTCGATCACCCTTTTTGTGAAAATTTTTTTTCTGTTTTTCAGTCTGAGCCTCCCCTGGTGAAGCTTGAGGCCATTCCCCCTTATCCTACCCCCTGTCCATTGGGAGAAGAGGGCAGCTTCCTTCTCTCCACAGCCTCCTTTCATATAGTTGTGGAGAGCAATGAGGTCTCCCCTCAGCCTCCTCTTCTCCAGGATAAACAACCCCATCTCCCTCAGTCACTTTTTGTAAGACTTGTTCTCCAACCCCCTCACCAGCCTAATTGCTCTTCTATAGACTCACCTCAGAACCTCGACATTCTTCTTGTGGTGAGGGCTTCAGAACTGAACACAGGATTCGAGGTGTGGTCACACCAGTGCCGAGTACAGAGGGAGAATAACCTCCCCGGACCTACTGGTCACACCATTTCTGATACAAACCAAGATGTCGTTGGTTTTCTTGGCCATCTGGGCACACTGCTGGCTCATGTTCAGTCGACTGTCAACCAACACTCCCAGGTTCCTCTCCTCCAGGCAGATTTCTAGCCAGGATTCTCCTAGTCTGTAGCTCTGCATAGGGTTGTTGTGCCCCAAGTGCAGGACCCGGCGTTTGGCCGTGTTAAACCTCATGCCATTGGTCTCAGCCCAGCAGTCCAGACAGTTCAGATCTCTTTGAAGAGCCTCCTTACCCTCCAGCAGATCGACACTTCCTTCGAGCTTAATGTCATCTGCAAACTTGCTAAGGGTGCACTCAATGCCCTCATCCAGGTCATTGATGAAGACATTGAAGAGGGCTGGACACAGCACTGAGCCCTGGGAACCCCACTTGTCACTGGCCTCCAGCTGGAGTTAACTCCATTTACCACCACTCTCTGGGCACAGCCATCTAACCAGTTTTCCACCCAGGAGAGTGTGCACCTCTCCAGGCCAGAAGCAGCCAGTTTCCTAAGCAGAATGCCATGGTAAACTGTGTGAAAGTCCAAGAAGACTACATCCACAGCCCTTCCCTCATCTAGTAGGTGGGTCACTTTGTCATGAAAGGCAATTAGGCTAGTTTGGCAAGATTTGCCTTTCATGAACCTATGTTGACTGGACCTGATCACCCTGTTCTCTTGCATGTATTGTATCATAGCATTCAAGATCACCTGATCCATAACCCTCCCCAGCACTGAGGTCAGACTGGCAGGTCTGTATTTTCCAGGATCCTCCCTGCTACCCTTCTTGTAGATGGGCACATCATCAGCCAGCCTCCAGTCCAGTGCAACTTCCCCAGTCAGCCAGGATTGCTAGCAGAAAGAGATTTGGGAAGCATGTCCACCAGCTCTGTCAATACTCCTGTGTGGCTCCTATCCAGACCCGTGGAGTTGGATTTACCTTTCAGTACTATTTCATGAAATCACTGTATTTACTACCTTTGTCCCCAGGGCATGTTGGACTCCTTTTAAGAGACAACAGACATGAAAGTGAAGGTTCTGTGGCTGCTGAAAGTCCTATGTACATAACATCTCTTTGGAAGGCCCTTCCTGATCTCAGAGAGATCCTAGAAGAAAATTTAGAACCATTTTACAGTTCAGGCAAGCACCTTCAGTAGTTGTGTGTCTGGGACTGTGTCTCAAGTCATGAACAACCATTTATATTAACAGCTGATTATTTCTCACTTTCCATTCTTGGATATTCCCTGGGTAAAAAACTGGGCAGATGGCTGGGTCTAAGGAACTGTGGTGAATGAAGTTAAAAGCCAGTTGCTAGCCAGTAACAAGTTGAGTTCGCCAGTGCTCAGTATTAGGGCCAATTCTGTTTAAAATCTGAATCAATGATTTGGATGAGGCGATCGAGTGCACCCTTCGTAACTTTCTATACACCAAGTTAGGCAGGTGTGTTGATGTGCTTGAGGGAAGAAAAATACCACAGGGGGATCTGGACAGTCTGGATTGATATGCCAAAGCCAGTTGTAAAAGATTCAACAAAGCCAAGTGTTGGATCCTGCACTTGGGTCATAACAAACCTATGTAAGGCTACTGACTTGGGTATGAGTGGCTGGAAAGCTGCCTAGCAGGGAAGGAGGAACCTGGGAGGTGTTGGTTGACAGCCAGATGAGTGTGAGCCAGCAGTGTACTCAAGTGGCCCAGGAAGCCAGTGGCACTCAAGCTCCACCAGGGGAGATTTAGGCTGGAGATTAGGAGGAGGTTTTTCACAGAAAGAGTCATTGGGCATTGGAATAGGCTACCCAGGGAGGTGGTTGATTCACCTTCCCTGGAGGTGTTTAAGGCACGGGTAGATGAGGTCTTGAGGGACTTGGTTTAGTGTTAGATAGGAATGGTTGGACTAGAAGATCCGATGGGTCCCTTCCAACCTTGTGGTTCTGTGATTCTGTGATCTTGGCCTATATCAGAAATGGTGTGGGCGAGCAGGAATAGGGAATTAATTGTCCCCTGTGCTCGATGCTGGTGAGGCCACAGCTCAAATAGCGTGTTCGGTTTTGGGCTTCTTACTACAGAAGTTTGTGCAAATAACGGCAGTAAAGCTGACAGTGAGTCTAGAGAGCAAGTCTTATGGGGAGCATCTGAGGGAATGGGGGTTTGTTCTGGAGAAGAGGAGGCTGAGGGGAGACCTTTTTGTTTTCTACAACCACCTGGAAGAAGGTTGTAGTGAGGTAAGTGACTGTCTCTACTCCTAAGTAAGAAATGACAGGATGAAGAAATGGTCTCAAGTTGTGCTGGAGAAGGTTTAGGCTAATATTAAGAAATATTACTTCAGTAAAAGGGTTATCAAGCGTTGGAACAGGCTACCAAGAGAAGTGGTTGAATCACCATTCCTAGAGGTATTCACAAGACTTGTAGACCTGTCACTTAGGGATGTGGTTTAGTGACAGAATTGATCATATTAGGCTTACAGCTAGACATGATGATCTTAAAGGTCTGTTCCAGCTGAAACGGCCTTACGATTCTATGATGTGAGACAGGGTCCTTACTGTGGAGTAGTTAGTTAGTTCTCATGCTGTTCAATGATCTCAGCAGTATGGAACAAGTTTGCTTTACTGTATTGTCATCAGTCTTCAGCAAGTCTGAGAGACTTACCAAACACAGTGAAGTACACAGCCAAAGCTTTATTCCTGCATTCCATCTGTCTTCCTATTTGTGGGATTGGATTCATGATCATGTTTTAATGTTCGATGCTGATCACTCTCCATCTTGTAAGTTTCATGCAGTTCTGCTCTAATTTACTACTCAATGGATTATCCTCCATGTCCCAGGGAAGAGCTCCAGGTAGATGAGATACACCACTGTCATTCAGAGGTGGATTGGGTAATAAAGAAGTTAACGGGGATCACTTGTGTCCTGAAGCCTCATGCAGTACATGTGTTTAGTTGGCCAACAACTCCACATCTTTCTCTGCCAGGCAGCTTTCCAGCCACTCTTCCCCCAAGCCTGTAGGACTGCGTGGGGGTTTTGTGTCCCTTACTTGAGGGAAGGGAAGAAAAAGTACTTAGGAAAATTGTATAAGTCCTAGAACCATGAAGAGGTATAAAATAGACTGCCTTACTAAGCAGCCTTTTCTATTAGCTTAAATTGTGCATTCCTTATTTAGGAAACAAGTACTTAAATATTCTAGTTTTATTTGGGATATAAGTACTCTTCTTTGAAGATTTAGTGTGCAAAACCAGCCTTAATTACATGCCCTGAAGTGGTTTTCCTCTGGAGATATAAACTTGAAAAGATACAAAGATATGAACTTTGTCTTCCAAAATGTCTACTTATGATTTAATATCTTGAAAAGCTATTCAGAATGGCAGCACTATACTTCCATATGAACTCAGAACTTTATATTCGTGTTCATCTACTGCAAAGTTCTTTCCTACTCCCATAAGTGAAAATATCCTTGCAGAGAATGATTGTAAGGATAAAATATTTTCAGAGGTGCACTCTTTTATAGAGTATAAGATGAATACAGTTTCTTTGCAGAAGGTTTCTCCATACAGTTGCAGTTACTTGGGGAGATTCTCGTCTCTGTTGCTTCATGTGCCAAGTTTTCTTGTTCAAATAGTTGTTAACAATAATAACTTTTCATGCTAAACTTCTGTTTAGACTCTTATGTTAAAGATTTGTAGGACTTTGTGCTGTAAGGCTTATGAAAAGTTTTTGGAAAGTTATACAGCCAAAGCCCAAAGGTATTGACTGTCTTCATAATCAGTCCTAATTATTGATTTACTATTACTTTTCCACATGTAGGAGAAAAAATGTGATTCTTTATTGTGTCTATTTCAAGCTATTTTTCTTGTGTTTAATAGAAACACTGGATGTTCTTGTTATCAGTATAATCTTTGTATTCATCTTATAGGTCAGTTGGAAGTGATCATGGATCGTCGACTTATGCAGGATGACAACCGTGGCCTTGGTCAAGGTGTCCAAGATAACAAGATTACAGCTAATATTTTCCGACTTCTACTGGAAAGAAGACATGGAACAGATGTGGTAGGATTCGCTGTCTGGATTTTTCTGGCTAATTGATAGATAAATATTTATTTCTGTTACAGCAGTAATGAACTCAATCAGGAGTTGTTCCATGAGCAGTAGAAGTAAGGAAACAGCTTCCAGTGGAGTATTGTCAGCTTACTTGGCTGTTCTCATGATGGAAGACTTCATCTTTCACTGTTCCTCCACAGATACTGGCTGCGTCTACTTTCTCACATTTCAACACAGAACTGGCATGCTGCTGTATGAGCCTCTTCTGTTTTCTGTTTTCATTTATTTATTTAAATTGAGGAAGCTTTATAAAAAATGCTAATTAGTAATACCTTTTCTTCTTAACAAAGCTGAAATCTGGTCATTATTTTGGATTAACTAGTGGAAATAGAAAACATCTTTTAAATTAATATTTAGGTCTAAATAGTTTGATACCAACCCTATAAACATTCTCACCTGATCATGATTCTGGGAATCCTGAGACCATTTTCTTGTCTAAGTGGGTTTTTTTTTACTTTTGCAAATAGTCTCCATTTGTCTTTTTCTGTATTAAGCTTTTGAATAACTGTTCAGTTTTCTTTTAATTCTTTGCATTTGATCTCTTTGCATTTTTTCGTGTCATTTCTGAAAAAGACAAAATAAGAAGTAATCTTAATACTGAGGCAGTATACTCATAGTGACTCTACTGCATTTTTTAAAATCATCACATAGCTAAAGATGAGAGGTTGTATTCTAAGCTACTAATGAACATGCAGATAAATTGAAATTAAGTTTGGTTTATAATGGCTATCATTAACCAGTATAAAAAGGTGATAATATCAAACCTAAAGCTAATTTCTACCACTTAATGATTGACAGCATTTTCTTTGTTGTGTATGTCATTATGATTATCTGGTTCTTCATCCTGTATTACATAGGCAGCATGTTAAGTGCATTTGTCAGTGTGGTGTATAAACACTTGAGCTAACTTGAAAGAAGTTATTTGAGTTCTACAGCAGACAAGCTTTGACAGCAGTGAGCATTGTAAGAGTTTATCTACCTTCTGAAGCAAAAACCTGCAGAGAGATCTATATGGCCATGGAAAGCTTCTTTGGTGCCCAGAGTAATTGGTGTTGTATTAAGTTAGAATGTGAAGCTGTTAAGAACTATTGGACATGGAGATCTATGTTTACATTAGCAAATAATTTGCAACAACAAGAGCAGATCAAATCAGTTAGTGCCATGATACATCCATTGACACTGTGGGCAGCTTTGGTAATTTCTGTAGAATCATAGAATCACCAGATTGGAAGAGACCCGTTGGATCATTGAGTCCAACCATTCCTATCAAATGTAGAGCCACAGAAGAACTCGGTAAAAGGTATCTCTGGAAGTTTTCTATTCTAGTCTCTGTTCAATGTAAATCTAATTTTTTTTTTTTTTTGCCAGAACAGACTTCTAAAAACTGTCCACAGAATTATTCATTCATTCTATTACTTATCCATAACAGAGATCTGAAAATTGAAAGCACAAGCATGTGTGGTGTGTACACTCATGGGAGCTTCTTGGTTACTTGTAAAAGAAAGCTAGTCCATGGGCTCTGAGACTTTTCTGCAAACTAGCACAGTGCCTAGTTAAGTGGGGTTGGCCATAAGTTTAGTTTCAGAATGGCAATGCTGCTTCAAATCAAAACACTCCTTTGGAAAACAGTAAGGAATTACCTCAGTTAGAACAAAGGCAGGCTAAACAACTTTTTGATTATCTGGTGAGTGAAAAGATTGCATGTGTCTTTGGATATGTTTATCTGTTTGTTTGGGATACCAGTCATACATCAGTTCCATAGGATAAAAATGCATTGCCCTTTTCTTATTGAAATCCTCTTCCCTTCCTCTGATTTTGAAAGATTCTGTGCAAGTTGCTGAGAATTTTTGAAAGTAGAAATTGCAGTTACCTGCTAGAATCAAAAATCTTTGAGGTGTTTTGGCTACCTGTTGCTCCAGCATCTGCCTGACCCTTCCTGCTGAGATTATAATGTTTTTAAACAACTGCAGAGTCAAGCTTTAAGTGCAGTTGTTTCTTAACCACTCTTCAAAGGACTTGAAAAGAAAGATGATCAAATCTATGGGAAAGTCAGCATGGTCCAAGAGTGCTGTTGGCCCACCTGATACTGTGTGTAAAATCCCCACCAGCCACATTTTAAGGAAGTACTACCTTTCTGGTGTTACATCAGGATTTCTGTTTTGTTATAGTAGGAATGCTCTAGCATTTTTTCTTCTAAATGTATCTACTTATTGGTAGTATTTTTTGATTCATGTAATTGTTTTGCGTGTGTTAATGTAGAGAAGGGTAGTAGTCCCCTTTCTTTCTCTTTTTTTCAATGTACATTTTTTATTGCATTGTTACTCAGAAAGTAGTTGTTACAATAGTTTAAAAAAAGACCTTTTAAAAATTATGAAGAAATTTTATGTAGGTTTTGTATATATTCAGCTGTAGTGTGACTCATATGCTGACTGTCATTTTGTTGTCAAGCCATATTTTGGTATTGACTTGAGGAACCATGGAAGCTACAGAAGGTGAGAGTTCCGATCTCTTTATGTCTTTGTCAGTACAAGCTTTTCCTTAGGTGTATTGCAAAATATTTAGTTTTGTCTTTTCTCAAGAACAGTTTCAGAACAGGAGGCTGATTTGGTCTACTGAAGTTTGTTTACTTCTGTACCCTAAACTCTGTACAAACTTTCTTCTTCATATCCCTATTTCATACTTGGCCTTAACTTGTTTGATTTATCTAACTGGATTTATAGCAGAGTCTCAAGCAGCTATCTGGGATTCAGTGCCTTGAATAGTTGCTGTGTTTTTGAGGAATTCAGTGATACAGGCAGTTAATAGAAACACAGGTATGTGGCAGTGAGATAATCAAACTCCCTTTCCTCCACCACATACAACTACTTTTTTTTCTTATCAAATATCTGTCGCTATCTGATTTCTCTGAAAATATATGCTTGGTGATATAGCCATTCTGTCTGATTCATGAGTTGCATTTGCCACTGGCTTGTGTATATTTATAATGCATGTGTGCATCTTATGTAGTGTCTATGTACTATACTGTGCATTACTGTGCTATGTGTAACCTTACTTTAACAAGCATAATCAACTTGATAATTCAAGGCTGAAATTCAGCATTTGGCTACCCAGTACCGTATGATAACCTCAGATATTCTAATATCATTTTTAGTTATCACTGCCATAGTGAACTTGTCATATATATACAAAACCTTGAACTTTATAGTTTTAGTGTTTTATAGTGGCCTCCAAAGGTGAAAAACAAAAAAGCATTTCTCGCTTTTGCACAGAATCCAGTGCATCCTCTTTTGGACCTTGCCATGTATGTTCAGTAAGGGAGGTACATTTATTCCTTGCTTCATTTGAAGAGAGGTTCAGATATGTGTTTGTTTTTCACAGCTTTGCTTAAAACACTACATTTAAATGAGTATTACTGCTTCTATTATATACTATGTTTTTTATGCTGGAAGTTCACGACTGCTGCTCCAGAACAGTATTTGCATCTCTTACTGATCTACACGTGCTGTCTGCTTTCAGATCAGCACTATCCTCATTTTTATGCCAGGGCATCTTACAGCTTTATTTTGCATATTGTTTTTTCTTGACACTGTGACAGGTATGTATTGCAAAAAGGTTCTACATAAAGACAGATTTGTCTCCAAGATCTATTCACATGATACTACCTAAAGGTCTTCGCAGGGAATGTTCTCACCCCACAATAGGGCAGTAGCCAACTCATAGCTGGCTCACAGTAAAGTAGGCAATATGGAGGACTGCCTTCCTCTGATTTCTGGACTAATCACAGAATCATTAATTTGGCAAAGATCCACTGGATCATTGAGTCCAGCCATTCCTATCAATCACCAAACCATGCCCCTCAGCACTTCATCCACCCGTCTTTTAAAGACCTCCAGGGAAGGTCAATCAACCACCTCCCTGGGCAGCCTCTGCCAGTGCCCAATGACTCATTCTGCGAGAAGTTTTTTCTTGATGTCAAGCCTGAACCTCCCCTGGTGGAGCTTGAGGCCATTCCCTCTTATCCTGTACCCTGTCACTTGGGAGAAGAGGCCAGCTCCCTCCTTTCCACATCCTCCTTTCAGGTAGTTGTAGAGAGCAATAAGGTCTCCCCCTCAGCCTCCTTTTCTCCAGGCTGAACAACCCCAGCTCCCTCAGCCGCTCCTTGTCAGACTTATTTTCCAACTCCTTTACCAGTTTATAGCTATATATCTTCCATGGTTTGTTTTTCAGGTTTTTTGGTTTGGGGTTTTTTTATATAAGTATATATATATGTATATATATATCTACAGTGAATTACTTTGATTTGGTTGTTTTTATTGATCTTCAGTTGTGCATACTTGTCTACTAGCTGTGTTTAGAAAAAAGGTATGTATTTTACTTAAGAAGTATGCATAGCGTTCAAGCTTAGTCTCTCTATTTTTAGCCACTGTAAATCACCAAAGTTACAGGATAGACCAGTGCAGACTTACAATGCAAATAGCATCTATGGAGGACATATATTAGGAGACATCACTGTGTTGTTCTGTCTTTATCATCAGTGTAGTGACTTAGTTCCTCACCAAAGCAGAACTTCAGGTAATTTCTGATCATTTGTTCTACCAGTATCGAGAACATGATAAGCTTTTCCCTGTTAGCAGGAAACAAAATCTAGTACTGTGTCCTTTCTACAACTCTATTATGGGTTATTAAGTCCCAGCTCATTCCTCTTGCACTGTAAATGAACTGAATAAACTCTAGAAGAAGAATTAGAAGAAAATAAATCAAATTAGTGGAAGAGGCTATAACAAAGATATAAAGTAATTTTATCATTGAGAAAAGCATGAAATGCTGTTTGGTTTTGTATTCCCTTTCACCCAGCTATATCAATGACTGCATGTTTGTCAACCTCAGTAATTATGATGGTTGACTTATGGCCATAGTGATTCTTTACTTTCTTTGCCATCTGCACTCTTCTATAGGCCTGCAAGCAGCTGTTCTTTGAATTATATGTTTATAGAACATAATTGCTATTCTGGCATCTGATGGAATATTAATTAAATTAAATGCATAGACCTGATAGTCGCTGAAGGAACAATTGCTTAAAAAAATTACAAGTTTGTTATGGGATGGAGGGGAAAGAGAAAGATTGAGGAGGACCAGATGGGCAGAATAGGGGCAAAGGGGGCATTAAATGATCTGATAAAGTCCCATGCTTGATCATCACAGTATATCCTCTATTCTTATTAAACCTGGTTTCTGTGTGAATGCACAACCCTCCCTGAAGGGAAGTGAGCCATTAACCCACTTCAGGTAGTATTGGGAAGCAACTAGAATAAAAGGTCTGTGTGTCAGCTGTTTGAGAGAGAGAGATTGTGGGACAGAGAGAGCAGTGCAACTGACTGCCGGTTGCTGTCAAAATCTTTATCAGTGATTGTTGAGTGTACTTGTGAATCAAGAAATTGAGGGTCTATTGAACTTCATACCTGATCAGATGGCGTCAGGTTTGGATTGTCTGTTCTGCTTATGTTGCCCAAGTGCCTTATTGGTTTTTGAGTGCTGTTCACTTGTATGGCTGGCCATATGTCTCTGTGTGTATGCCTGTTGGTAATACATGTTTTGCCTTTTTTGGAGGAGCAGAACCACAGCAGGTTCCCATATGTTGACCTGGGATGAGAGGAGTCCCCTGAATTTACACACTACCAAATTTGGCTGTAGCAGGCTGTGAATAACTCCTGTCCAGATTTCCCTGGACTTGGCTACCTGTAGCAGTTCCAGGTTTCCTTATCTATAGTTTGAGTGCCATTTAAGAATCCACAGACGGTACAGAAAAACTGTAGTGATTCTAGAGTTACTCTGAACCAACTCATGGCCTCATGGATGTTTTACAGTGTCTCAGAGTTTTCATTTCTTCTGTAATCAGCTTCCAGGGATACCTTTCACCTAGTGTGGCAGAAATGCTTTTACAGTCTAGCAGCCTCCAAGTGATGGGATATAAAAATTTCTGTTACCTGAAGTAAAGAGGCAGTATCCGTCTTCATCTGTTAAGTTGAGCTGTCCTTTGCTGGTCATTTCAATAGCTATCAAAACCTCCTAAGCATTCCAGGTCACAATTCTCAATAAAAGACTTGAAATGCACTGCCAAAAGACTGCATTGCTTTCATATGCAAAACCATAATGTAATTGATGAATATGTCATTGCTGGATAAAATGTGTATATGAACAATTCTGGGAGGTCTAAACCTTGTATTTTTCAGGAATTTTGTCCCCCAGGATTTCAGGAAAGACTGATGCTGTAGTAAAGCAGAAGGTGATCTGGCATCAGTATTGTTCATAGTCTTCGTAAGAAGTTAGGATACCTGCCTGTTCAGTACTTGTGTCTATGGCTGTTATTTCTGATTGCATTTTATCTAGGCCTCCTGTAGGTGTACTTTATTATAAATGACCTTCTTTTTTATAGTGATTACCTGAAGATTGTTCTGTTGAAGAGTCTTGTACAACTTTCAGGTCTTAGGTGTTCTGAATCCCACTGCTCAGAGAAGATCTTCCTGTCACTTTATTTGATTTCCTTGCAAAATTCTCTATGGAACCACTGGTCAGTTTGAAAGCTGGCTGAAGGGTTGATCGCTATTTTCTTTGACTCATGGTTACATCAGCATTGTACTCTTGGACACTTAAAAAAAGGAATTCTTCACCTCAGCAGAATTCATCCAGTTTTCATTAGTGAGTGCTTGCTGTTTGTTACATTATGAGTGTAAAATCTGTGTCTAATATCCTTTTCCTTTTCTTCTAAAAAGCACAGTCTGCTTTACCAAGCATGCAGTAATCTAACCTCGGAAGAAAGAGGAAGATGCATCCATATCTGGAGGACTTTCAGGTCCTGTCAGACTTGGATTATTCTTTCTGTATTACAATGTACATTGGTGAATTTAAAGCAAATGCATCTGATTTTCACTTGGTAAGGTAACAGCCAGGCAGTCTTGTGTGTAAAGCCAGCAAGTAAGTTTTTTACTTAGTCTTTTACTACTTGATATCAGTTTCATGAATTTGACTAGTATCATTCCCAAATAAAATTTAAATTTCTGTTCCAAGTTGGGAGCTTGATGACAATGGGTCTGCAAGACTGTTGAACAGTTTTCTCTCTGTTCCTGTTTATAGAAGTCTCCTTCCTTCTTTCCATGTTTGTCTTTGGGAAGCTTTTGATTCATTGGCTGACTGTCTCAGTTGCTGTCAGTTGCTAGCTTATGATTGAGAGATATTTAATAATGTTGTCTGTTTATGTTATGGAACTGAAGATCCTCTGAAGGGTCTTTCTACTGAAAGATTAGATTTTTCCAGTCCAGAAATGTTGTTTGAAAAGAGCTGCCTGTTGGTTTTCTGAACATGTGACAGAGAAAGAGGATAAAAATCTATTCGTGACACAATATGAGAGAGTTTGAGAGACTTTTTCTTTGCAGGAATAGTCCAGATGTTTTGGTATCATACTGTTTTGATCTACATCCATTGGTTTAGCAGGCTTAGAATTCTGTCTTGTTTCCAGATTTTATTTAAATGCACTGACATTCAAAGTCAGCATCTACATTTCACCGTATTTGATTGCATAGCTTACCTGCTGTTGGGATTTTGGAATTAAGATTAGATTTCTTTCCTGATTGAGGTTATTCATAACAGACAGCAGTTTGTAGGAGGAGTAAATAGTCAAGCTTTGTCATTTGTTCTTCTTCAGTTTCATTTTCTTACTTTCATATGGGAAATTTCAGACTGCATGTCTGTGTTGAAAAGTTTTTTTTCTCTGTTAGCTCAGTTGAAGTCCAGTTATCAACATCTTCAGCTTGACTTTCTTTGCTAAAGTATTTTCCATTTCTTTCTCCCAATCAATTACTAAATGATTTCTGAAGAGTCTAATTAATGTTTTCCCCCTCTAATTAAGGACCTCAGTTACTCAACTTCAAACTCTTACCAGAAAACCCTTGGAATCTTTTCTTAGTCTATTCCATCCTCTATTTATCAGTAAAATAGCTTGTTGCTCATTGGAAGGTACTTTTTATACATGAGGCCGCTTTTAGATCTTGTTGCAGATTGTAACCTAATGTTATGCTGGAGTCTGGTAATTTAGAATTATTCACCTTGCTATTGATAAGAGGAAGATCCTGTAGAAGCATTTGTTAACATCTAGTGCACAGTCATTCAAGAGCTTTTATTTCAACACGGTTTCAAATTGGATAACTGTATGTGAGTGGGCTATAAGGTAGTTTAAAAGGCAGTATTTGCTTTGATTAGAGCTCATTAAACCAGCTCTCAGCTCTGACTGTGGCATTCATCAGAATCTTGTCAGTATGTAATGTTTGTAAGGCTGCCAGTGGAACTTCATACACAGTTTGAGTGCTAAACACTGTCATTGAGGAAATAATGACACTTTTGAGAGAGCAGTACTTTAATTAGATAGAGACTGTGGAACTGCTTCTTGTGGCTTAGCATCAGTAGGTTACTGCTGAAAGCCATCCACATAGTGAATGTGTGCATAAAGTAACTGTTCTTCAAAATGCATAGTCTCTGCCTGCAAACACTTTCCATCTTTCTCTTTCCCCAGAATCCTCTTTAAATTTTGGATAAGTAGATGAAGAAGGGAAAGACATGCTTGAGTCCTTCATGACTGTGATGTGCCTAGGAGGGAATGGGATTTTAAGTGTTCCTTCTAGGTCTTCTTGTGATAGCCTTATCTTCATAGCATTCATAAAACCCTTGTTCCTTTCTTCTCTTGGCAGCTCTTAACACGTGCTGTACTCTCCATTGACCCATGGATGTCATACTTGTGTTTATCTCTACAGTATTTCTCTGTAAATAGAGCAGAAACCTTCAGGAAGACCTCATGTCTCTTAATTGCAAATGGTCTTGGTAGCATTTTCTGAGGAATGCCTGTTTCTGAAGATATGAAGATACCTATATGAGTTCTGTTTGTTTTCAGTAAGCAGTGTATTTCCATACACAAAGTTGCACTTAGTAGAATGATTCTTTCAGTCACTCTTCCCATAACAAATTGTGACCCTCCTCTGTGTAAGTATTTGGGATGTTTCACTGTAAAAATTTTCAACTAGGTAATTTTTTCAAATAATAAAAATAAATAGTAATAATAAATACATAATAAAATTAATAATAATAATAAATAAATAACAATAAATAATAAAATAAAAAATATTACTTCTGTGAGAGCTAACCCTTCTTCTTCTTCCAACTCATTCAAGTCCCTTAAATCTGAGAAAGAGAAGTTCTCAGATATGAGCAATTAACTTATTTTACAGAAAAATATGATTGCAACTAATGATAGAATGTTTTGACTGACTTTAGCACATCTAGGGAAGTAGACTAAGCAGCGATCCTTTTGGGGAGAAACAGTGAATTCTTTGAAAGAACATTTTCTCTATGGGAGAAGCATGCATGCAGTCAGTTGAATGGAAGACTTCATCTATACTTGGAGATAGCTTCTTTAATTGGGAAATAAGAAAATAATCACAACAAAGTTTGGTAGTGATGCTGAACTTTCAAAGTAATAATGAAAATCAAGGCTGAGGAATTGGAGGACTGAAGATTGATTAAACGTGTAGTAAAGTGGCAGGTGGAATTCAATATAAAGAAATGTAGTAAAGCACATGCTCTAGAACTAGCAACTATTACTATTTTTGGAAGGTGATTCGGGGGTCATAATAGAACTATAAAAGTATGAGCTTCAGAACTCAGGAGCTACCAGAGAGGCAAACAGTGTCAATCATTACTAAGAAAAGCAGAGAGAATAAAACAGAAATTATCGTTTTGTATCAGTTCAGCTCAGGCATATTTTCAATTGCTATGCTGTCAGATGTGTTTAATGCTTCTGCAGAGTTATAAATAAAATATGCATACACTCCCCAAAACAAGAACTGCTCTTATAGTTGTCTGTTATAAGCTGATAAAAACCCTCCCCTTTTCTTTAAGTATGTCCTGTTTATGTTTTACTTCTATGTTTTCAACCTATCATAAAATGCAGATTTAAGATATCATTGCTTAAGATACTATGTGTTCAGTGAACTTTCTGCAAAGTTTTCACTGAAATTCACCTGTTTAACTATAAACAAACAGGGATTTATCTCCTAAGTATGTAAGGAAAGAGAAGAGCAAAAAGTTTTCACCCATTTCTGCATTATCTTCACTGACATTCTGAAACACAAATGGTCTTTTTAAAGTTTCTCTGTTTTCTTTTCTGGCTTCTGTGGAGCTTTAACCAGCTGTTGTGAATATGTAGGATTTAGTCGTCTCTTATTTTTAACACAGCTTCTGCAGATGTGAAGAAGCACTTAAATACAAAACATGAGACATAAAAAACTTGCTAAATCCTGTGAGAGAGACCCTTCAATTCTGGCTGACATGATGTTGAAATAAAACTGCTGAAAGAAATCTTTTGCATTGTGGACCAAGACAGAGAACCTAGTTGCAATGTCTTTTAGCAAACAGTTTTACGTAGTCAGGTATAAAAAGAAAGAAGGTTGTAGGATACAAGTTAGATGAATCTGAAGAAAGTAAGAAATGCAGAACAGAAAAATTATGCTGAAAAGGAAGCCTGCAAAAGACTAGCTGGCTGTCATTATACAAGTAGATACTGAGTATATAGGTGCAACTTGCTAAAGCAGTAGCTAGTTTCTTTCTTTAAACTGCATTGTTTACACATTGAGGGCTAACATAAAAAGCTGAGGAATGGTGTAATATTAGGTGTCATCTAATGATCACTTTTGAGGGATGTTCTAATGGCATATAAAACCAGGAAGAATACCCAGTACTAGAAGTGAGTGGATGATTAGAAGGCTCTAAAATTAATTAAACGGGCGATCTGTAAATTGCAATAATTTTCATTATTGGATTAATGTATAAAGTGGGTTTCAAAATGTAGACAAGGTGGTATAATGACTTGATTTTAAAAATGTTTTTTATTTTGCAGAGTGAAGAGAAGATATCTGTCAGTTTTCCTTCACTTCTTAGCCATATGACTTCTTCTTTCTTAAATCATCCTGTAATTCCCATGACAACATATGCAGATTCAGGTGTCCCAGAGATGGTAAATATATTTTCTCCACTCATGTCATCCATGCCGTGTGACATACACATAGTCAATCTGAGGACAATCCAGTCAAAGGTAAGGTTAAAACAGTGGTTTTTTGAGCAAACGTATCTATTTTAGGAGGGGAATTTTTATTGGAGGAGTTGTACGTTATGATAATCTATGGCATGATGACTACATTTGTCAATTCTGCAAGAATTAGAGACTTATATCCGTTGGAGTAATATGAAATACAGAAATTGTTTTTTCACAGTATGATATGGATAGTGCATTAATTTGTCTCTGGACAGGGCAGATTTCAATGTCCTCACCAAGTTTAAGTACAGAAGGGTTTGTGTAGGAGGGAATGGCAGGAAGATGTGCCAGGGGAGGTTTAGATTGATTAGGAAAATGTTCTTCATACAGAGGGTAGCAGAGCACTAGAATGTCTTCCCAAGGAAGTAATCGTGGCACCAATCCTAACACTGTTCAAGACACATTTGGACAGTACCCTGACACACATGGTGTGAATGTTGGAGTCATCTTATGCAGAGACAGAAGTTGGTCTGAATGATCCTTTTGGGTCCTGTCCAAATCAGGTCATTCTAGGATATCATTCTATGATACGTGTTGGGCTCTTCTGTCTTAATTAAAAATAAATGTAAGGTCCTTAGACTTTATTCTGAGTACAGTAATTTGTGTTTTTAATAAAATATATATTTTTAAGCTTGTCTTATTCTATTTGTGAGATTTAAAGGAAGTCTGCCACATCTTAACGTCTATAGGAGTAAATTATTAAAATATTTTTAAGTTTAAATACAAAAGCTATTTTAATTATCCTAACATTGTTTTAAAATCCTTGGCTCTTGTAAAGCTGTTCTCTGATACATTTACAAAAAGACTAAACAAAACACATCCAAATAAAGAATCAACCCCAAACAAACCTGTTCTGTCTGAGGCAGATTATAATCTCAGATTGTATAATCTATTATAACCTCAGATTGTATTCAGAATATCTGCAAAACTTGCCATTAGCTACTGGTTTATTATAATTCTGCATTTTTAGTCTTAATTCTTATAGAATTAATTTACTTTTTCTCATTTTGTCTGTAGATTCAGTCTCATGTTCACTCCTTCAGCTATGACTGTTTCTTATTTTGCATTTCAAAGTGAAATAACTCGTGACTCTGTGGGTCTTAAGCCTTTGAAGTGCTACGAGGAAGCTGCATATTGAATTAAATCTTCATGTGAATTTTATTCTATACTTCACTGTAAAATCTTTTAATTTACCTCCAGCAGCTTAGCAACACCTGTTTGCTTCAGCGTGTCAGTTTCAGGGGCAGATATTCATAAGCATGCACCCTCTTCTTTTTTGTAGCCTAAACTTCCTCCCTTTGATTGTGTTACGTGGCCGTGGAACCTATCATAGAATCATAGAATCACCAGGTTGGAAGAGACCCACTGGATCATCGAGTCCAATCATTCCCACCAATCTCTAAACCATGCCCCTCAGCACTTCATCCACCCGCACCTTAAATACCTCCAGGGAAGTCGAGTCAACCACCTCCCTGGGCAGACGGTTCCATTGCCTAATCACCCTTTCTGTGAAAAATTTCTTCCCTTATGTTGAACCTGAACATCTCCTGGTGGAGCTTGAGGCCATTCCCTCTTGTCCTGTACACTGTCACTTGGGAGAAGGGCCCAGCTACCTCCACTCCATAACCTCCCTACAGGTAGTTGTAGAGAGCAATAAGGTCTCCCCTCAGCCTCCTCTTCTCCAGGCTAAACAACCCCGGCTTTCTCAACCGTTCCTCTTGGGGCCTGTTCTCCAGCCCCTTCACCAGCGTTGTTGCTCTTCTCTGGACTCACTCCAGAGCCTCAACATCCTTCTTGTAGTGAGGGATTGAGAACTGAGGATTCGGGGAGCATTCTCACCAGTGCTGAGTACAGAGGGAGAATAACCTCCCTGGATCTGCTGGTCACACTGTTTCTGATACAGGCCAAGATGCCGTTGGCCTTGTTGGCCACGTGGGCACACTGCTGGCTCATGTTCAGTCAGCTACTGACCAACAATCCCAGGCAGCTTTCTAGACAGACTTCAGCACTGCTTAGGGTTGTTGTGCCCCAAGTGCAGGACCCAGTGTTTGGCTTTGTTAAACCTCATGCCACTGGTCTCAGCCCAGCAGTACAGCCTGTTCAGATCCCTTTGTAGAGCCTCCCTACCCTCCGGCAGATCGACACTTCCACCCAGCTTAATGTCGTCTGCAAACATGCTAAGGGTACACTCAGTGCCTTCATCCAGGTCATTGATAAAGACATTGAACCTTCTATGAAATAGAAGGTCTGAATTTCCAAGTTTCGTGTTACTACTCATGTGAATTCTGTGAGTTTACCTGGGCTATACCAGCCTCACTAATATAGTTTGTATAAGGTCAGGGTTATGATCTCTTCCCTGTTCGCCATTATACATTTCAATAATTACTTGACTGACCATTTTCAAGCTTGCAGCATTACTTTTGTGCACTTCAAAGTGAAAGTAGTCATAGGATAGGTACACTATCATTGTAGGTATAGAACATATCTTCCCCACAGCAGAAATGGTGCTTTGTCTTGGAAATAATTTCCTGCATGCCAAAATGACCTTTCTAAATGTCTCCTCACTTTCTCCTTCCTTTTTCTTTTTTCCAAGCATTTGAATGACAGTTTTCATAATTCTGGCTAATTAACGCAATGCATTTTTTTTCCAGAAATGTAGTTTTAGTCTCCATTTCTTTAGCTGTTGAAGTTAAATTCAAGGAATTATGTCATTACAATTTCAATTAAAAAGATGCCAAATTAAAATAAATTATTACTAAGATTTAAGGTAGAAATCAGAATGCATGAAAGCGCATTAAAGCGTAATTGAGAAAAACATACACAGGCATTCTTACTTTCTTTTTACATTCTGCTCCTCTCAGTGGGAAAAACATTGTTACTGTAGTAAGATATGTTTTGTCACAGAAGAGCCAGCCCACTGCATTAGTAATAAGAAATTTAAATAATTTTTTAATAAAGCTCCAGATTTTAACCTGTCTTAATGAGTGTTTTATCTTCTGTAAACAAATGGATTCTCAAGATTTAAAAACTGAATACATTTGTTTCCTTATACCAAATATAAATACATACATTTGTCATGTTGCTTGAACTTTCCAGTGCATGTCTGCTAGCTTATAGTAATGAGATTAAGAAGTTCAAATGTTTTTTTTATCTCATCAAAACTTTAGCAGTGTTGCCCTGGGATACTGCTTATTAGAAAGCCTAACAATTTTTTCCATTTAGAAGCCTGATATGACAACCACATTTTATTTCTCAGAGATCAAAATCAAATCCTTCTTCAGCCGATCTTCCAAGAAAGACAGTCAGAGGTTTGATAGTACAGTAGTTAGGGGATTTTTGTCATATAACAATGCTGTGAAGTTTTACAAGATTAAGGATGTTGTTGTTTGTTGAAAATTGAGAAATTTGGTTTTATGCAGTTAATGTGGTCATGTTTAGAAGATGTATTTGATGTAAATTAGGTTTATCCACGCTCAGATGTTCCTTAGGCCTGCATCCACTTACTCTGATTTACTAAGAAATTGTTTAAGAAGAGGTAATTAAAGTAGATGCAGAGGCTGTAGCAACTTCTTACATCTGCTTTGAAAATAGGTTAGAACAGGTTAATTTATTACACATGGGTGCTGTACACAAGATGAAGTCCTGGGAATTCTAAAAGTTTGACTGCTGTATCGTAGGTATTCATACTTACCAAAACTCTTTCCCTGAAGGGGTCATTAATTGGTTATTACATTTCTTTTGAATCTTAATTAGGATAATATTTAATTTAAATATTGAATCTCTTGAGTTTTTAATGCTCTCATTTGAAATACATTAATGGTTCCAAGTGTTGATACCTGTTACTGGCTTGTCATTTTTAACATCAGTTTACCCCACAGGAGGTCAGGCTTTTGCCACATGGATTTTAATATTTCACTAATCTGATGTTTAGGCAGATGGTATTATTTTGCATGCATAAAAATGTCTGCTTTTAAGTGCAGCACTGTCACATCAGTGACAATGAAAACTGAGTCAGATATTTCATAGTTGGAATCATTTTGTCACAACATCAGTATTATCTTACATAATGTAGAAAGTGCTGTTATTTACTGTTCCAGTTAACAGTATAAGAAATTTTTCATACATCAGTCACACTAAGTATTCTAAATTTGTTAGAATATATTGACTGTAGATGCTGTGCATTAGTTAAAAAACCTGACTTTAGGTGATTACAAGCTAACGTTATTCATAAAAATCTTCTCAAACAAAGTTTTATTCTGGATTTGTAAACTATGCAGTTTTTACCCGTCACTGTTTTACTGCAAAGTATCTAATTTCAATTCTATATACTATAGAGTAAATATTTACATTTTCAAATGAGGAACTTTGAAAACACTAACATTAAATTTATTGATTTATCCTTTTTATTATCTGAATGAGTAGTTAATGCTATTATTTGGTCATACTATGAAGACGTATAGAATCATAGAATAACCAGGTTGGAAGAGACCCACAGGATAATAGAGTCCAACCATTCCTAGCAGACAATAAACCATGTCCCTTGAGCACCTCATTCACTCATGTTTTAAATACCTCTGATGCCGAATGACCCTTTCTGTGAAAGTTTTTGTCTGATGTCCACCCTGAAACTCCCCTGGTGCAGCTTGAGGCCATTCCCCCCTTGTCCTGTACCCTGTCACTCGGGAGAAGTGCTCAGCTCTCTACTCTCCACAACCTCCCTTCAGGTAGTTGTAGAGAGCAAAGAGGTCTCCTCTCAACCTCCTCTTCTCAAGGCTAAACTACCTCAGCTTTCTCAGCTGTTCCTCATAAGGCCTGTTCTCCAGCCCCTTCACAAACTTCGTTGCTCTTCTCTGGACTCGCTCCAGAGACGCAACATCCTTCCTGTGGTGAGTGGCCCAGAACTGAACACAGGATTCAAGGAGTGGTCTCACCAGAGCTGAGTACAGAGGGAGAATAACCTCCCTGGACCTGCTGGTCACACCGTTTCTGATACAAATGAGGATGCCATTGGCCTTGTTGGCCACATGGGCACACTGCTGACTCATGTTCAGTCGGGTGTCAACCAACACCCTCAGGTCCCTCTCCTCCAGGCAGCTTTCTAAACAGACTTCTCCCAGTCTGTAGCTCTGCATAGGGTTGTTGTGCCCCAAGTGCAGGACCCAGCATTTGGCCTTGTTAAACCTCATGCCATTGGTCTCAGCCCAGCAGTCCAGCCTGTTCAGGTCCCTTTGCAGAGCCTCCCTACCCTCTGGCAGATCAACATTTCCACCCAGCTTAGTGTCATCCTCAAAACTTAAGGTGCATTCAATCCCCTCATGGAGGTCATTGATGAAGACATTGAAGAGGGCTGGACCCAGCACCCATCCCTAGGGAACACCAGTTGTGACCTGCCTCCAGCTGGAGTTAACTCCATTTAGCATAACTCTTTGGGCCTAGCCATCCAACCAGTTTTTCATCTTGGGACTGCTTGTCCTAAGTGGTTTTAGTGATTTGGTCCAAACTATGAAGCTGAGATTGCTTGATGCCTGCTGAGGCTCAAGGGCACTGTATGTCTTATCTGTAAACTTTTTATCTTTTTTTCTAGTATTTGTATTTTAGTGTATGTTTTCGGGTACAACTTAAGCTGAATTAGACTTTAGAGGACAACTTTGTGAAATGAAAGCTTGTTAGAATATGCTTTTAATGAGTATTTAGAACTTGCTATTGTAATTAGCATATGAATTCTAGTTTTGGTTTGGTTTTGCCATATAGTTTTTCTCAGAAGCCAGTTGAGTTGTGTGTCTGTGCACTTGCATTTATTGAGGTTTGAACTCTTCAGTGAACAATTTAGATTTATATTCTGTAGTACTTTGTATATCTAAACTCTCTTTGCCATTTAGTTCTTTCTGTACTTAATTCTTGTAAATATTAAAGGAAATGTAACTGTTCAATCTAGACTAAATGTTACTTAAGGTATTAAGTGGCTCTGTCACTGTAAGGCAATGATAACATTATGAGGTCCTAAAATGTCTTTCTACTTCTGCTACTTTCTTAGTAATTTTTTTATTTTGTTTGTTTCTAGGTAGATATTGAGCCATCTGATGAGGCTGCTCTGATTCTTCACAGAAAAGGATTTGACTGCAGATTTTCAAACAGAGACTTGGGTCTGCTCTGTTCCACTACTCAGGGAAAGGTATACTGAGATTTTATGAGTACCTTACCTTACAAGTAGTGCAGAAACACTGATATTTCAGTCAAAAAATAGCTGAAGTCTGGGTAGTTATTTCTCAAGAGTTGTACTTTTAGGATAATAGTTGTTATCTCAAAAGCTACTTCCCATATGAAAAAGATATGGGTCTTCTGATGTGTGGGAATGACCATGTAAATATCAACAATTTAACTTCTAGGTCAGTTTTAATCTCATTAACTTCCTGTAAGTTATTTTTGTAGAATCAAGTAATTTTTAATAATGTTTTATAAGTTTACTAAGTAAGAAAAGTGAAATTACTTATTGTGACATATCTTTTGAATATTATTAACAAATTGTGCGACTGATACTTTGAAAACTGTTGCTTTTTATAGCATGTCCTTTCCCTACCTCTGCTCACATTACTTGCACCATTGCAAATACCTGAGTGTAATACAATTCCAGTAGAACTGATGTAATACATAAAACTGTGAAGTATAGCTTTGTTCTGAGGGTTGTGGGTGGACTGGGTAGTTACAAATCTGTAGAAATTTTGTAATAGGTTTGGAGTTTTCTTTAAGAAGGACAGTTAGCACAGTTTTGTTTAGAAACAAGATCCAAATATTTTGATCAGGTTTTTTTTCATATATTCATTTACCCTGATTGAAATGTGGCAATTGAGCACTGCCTAAAAAGATATTATTTGGTGTGTAGTATTTGAGACGGGGTACTTAAAAACATTCATAATGTAAGAATTGCTGTGCTGATACTTGTAAAGAGATGTATCATTTGAATCATTGTTAGAGATTAGAATAAAGTAAATATTGAGGTATATACTGTATTTTCTGATTATTTTTCTTTCCTCTAGATAAAGGTGCATAAACTCTTCAACAAACTCAGAGTGGAAAGTCTTACACCTGCATCTTTATCTTTGATGCATTCACCTCCAGATGCCAGAAATATAAGTGAAATAAATATGAGTTCTATGGAGATAAATACATTTCGGATTCGGCTAAGATGAACTCTCACTTTCATACTCAGCTAGAGAAGAGGAATCTGCAATTATATCTCCTCTAAGTTTCACGTGCAATAAGAAGCACATTATTATTATTCCAGCTTCTGGATACTGTGAGAAAAACATGCATTCTGTATTTTTTTGACCAACACAGTGAAAAGCCATGTTGCCAGAAACTTCTTTATGGTGTTTTATTTTAGAGTGATTTTGGGGTTTTTTGGGTTTGTGGTTTTTTTTTTTTTTTTTTTCAGAAAATGGCAACATCAGTATAAGTTAATGCAAAAAGTGAAGAAATTTCTAAGGATGGCAACCTCTCAACAGATTAAATCTCAGGTTAAATGCTAACTAATGATGTTTCTGGTGTTTTAATTTTGATAAAGAGGGGGTTGGATTTTAAACAGCTTTCTTTGCTGATTCTTGATGAATTTGTGTACAAATGATTCAGTATAGAAAGTCCTGATGGACTGATGGAGCTTGGAAAAAAAAAAAGGAAATAAATGTTCTTGTGTAGTAGCTAATGTCCAAATATTTACAATCATTTATATAAATGACAATAATATCAATTTATTCCACAATTAATTTCAATTTATTCAGCACAAAGGGGATTATTAATTGTGGTAAAATGAAAGCCTGCAGTACTTGTCATAAGTGATGGCAGATGTTAATACTTCTGCCACTCACCTGAGTCATGTAGATAGGAGAACATGAACCTACAGTAAAATTTTGCAATGGAAAAGTTTAATAAAACTCCCAATTTGTTACTTGACACACTGGGATATGTGCAATTATTCCATTATCATGTATGATGAGAAATGTCCATAACTATCACGAATACAAGATTTTTTGTAAAACTCATTTAGATACTGATGTTCTCTGAAATGAGTTTTCTATTTCAAGATTACCATATCAAGATAAATGTGCCTTATTTTTTGATATGTCTCGTTACGATTTTGGTGTCTATGTTAATGTTTTTGGGGGAAAGGTAGTTTGTATAATACTTAGCTGTGTATCTCCTATTTGACAATGCTGGCCACACTCTGATCTATGTCACCCTGCACCACGTTTGTGCTATTTTATTCTAAACAGTTTGACTGTTTGAATGTATTACATAACGTGAAACGTAGACAAAAAGAAGACTTACTGTAAAAATTTAAGTTCAGCTGCTTTCAAGGAGATTGCAACTTGAGGTAGAGTTGATAGTAAGCAAGACAGTTTGCAAACCCATCAAAAGCTGTACTTGCATATCACAATCTGTGGTGACCCATTAATTCAGAATCATGTGCCTACATTTTAAACAACATTTTTCAAACATGCAACCTCATTTACATTGCCAATGTTCATATTACTGAAGCAGTCTTTTTGCTTTGTTTTCACATATTAAGTAGTATTTAGTTCTGAAGCCATTCACATGTGAAAAATATTTCTCTACGTAGAGCTGCAGCTTACTCTAGGTATAGACAAACATGCACTTGAGCATGATCCCATTTCCTCGTCTTCATTCCTCTCCATAACTCTTTCTTCTGTCTCTTGCTAATGCATTATTTTTCCATGCATCATTACTTATCTGTAATACTAGGTCTTATCTTTAATACTAGCGCATGAAAAGTCTTACAAGGAGCAGCTGAGAGAGCTGGGGTTGTTTAGCCTGGAGAAGAGGAGGCTGAGGGGAGACCTTAATGCTCTCTACAGCTACCTGAAAATAGGTTGTAGAGAGCAGGGAGTTGGCCTGTTCTCCCAAGTGACAGGCAATGGGATGAGAGGGAATGGCCTCAAGCTCCTCCAAGGGAGGTTCAGGCTGGATGTCAGAAAAGAACTTTTCACAGAATGAGTCTCTGGACACTGGCAGAGGCTGCCCAGGTTGGTGGTTGAGTCATCTTCCCTGGAGATGAGTGGATGAGGTGCTGAGTGGCATGGTTTTTTTGATTGGAATAGTTAGACTTGATGATCCAATGGGTCTTTTCCAACCTTGTGATTCTGTGAAAAGTCATCATACCTGGTAAAAAGATGTGCTAATTTTCTAATGCTAATATTGGAAACTATATTTAGTTTCATTGGTTTTGTTCCACAGTGTATCAAATTATATCATGGAGCTACAGGCTATCTTACAAGAAAATGGAAATGAAACTTTGATTTCAGGCATTGTCACAGGTTCGGTCTCTTTTGAGATTTAGATTTCCCTACTTAATTCAATCTATTGTATGTTTTCTTATTAATGGAATACTTAGTAGGATCTGGTGCAAGCTATATCAAAAATATAGAAACCACTAACCACAAATGGAAGAATCAGATGGATCCAATAAATGGATGTTTTCATGCAATAAACATGTACTGTAACTTTTCGTAGCTGTAGTATTTGAAAATACTATTTTTCTTTGGAACTCAGAGGTTGGTAGACTTGCCAGCAGAAATTTCTCACAACATGTATTTTGTTACGTCTTCAGTATTAAAATGCTTCAGAGACTTGTGTGTATTCTGTGCAAGAGAGCTTTCAAAATACTGTTACAGTTTTGTTGGGCAGAAAAGTAAAATTTGATGCAATAAAGTTTTAAAGTATTTTGCCTGTTGGAAAAATGTTTCATATAGTATTCAATCTGTTCTTTTGTTGTTAGCTGTACAATCATGATGCCTGAATCTTCCTTAACCAGCAGATTTACTTGATTCTTTTATTTTGCATTTGTTTTGTAATGAAAGAACAGCTGGGATTTGGGATCCTTTCCTGAAATCCTTATCTAAGTCAAAACTCCAGTCAAAGTCTAGTAAATTTTACTTTAATTTGTTCAGAATATGTCTGTCAATGGTCTTGTTGGGTTTTTTCCCAAACAACTCTTAGTGAATTCTTATGTATTTTTGTTATATTGGATATTTCAGTTAAATTCTTGTTTATTCTGTGCATTGACCATCTAATTTAATCATATTGTTTTTCTTTTTAATGTGGCCACAGGGTTTATAACTTGGTTAAGAGAACTAAGCATCCTCACCTTCCAGTATGATTTTAAAGACACTGCTGTGTAAGAAATAGTTTAAAACCACATGATTACTTTTTCATTCTTTTATCTTAGATGTTTTTGGTTTACTTGCTCATATTGTCTGAAACAAACTGATTTCAACTGAAAGTTTTTGATATTTTCTCTTGGAAGGTTTTATATCTTATGGGGATATGTAAAATAAGATCTCTAATAAAAAATAATGTTATTGTGAGATGGGGTCAGTGTCATTTATACCTTAGCCATAGTTGATTTGAATAATTAAAAAAAAAACAGGCCTAACTTCTTTGAGAACGTTAATTTATCAGTGGCTTTTGGGAATGACAGCTGAAATGACATGAACTCCTGATGAAATATTCAACTGTTGTTGAATAGAAGCAGATAAATGTTAACTTTGGTGATGTAAATGTGTGATCAAGAATCCAAGAATTCTTGATGCTCATCAGGAGGTACGGGAAAATGTTGACAAACTCTGCTCTGTCAGTGCTCAGCATCGGTAGCGTAATATAATCTCTTGTTTCAGAGCCTGTTAGTCATCCCCAAGGTTACCTGTAGTGTACCTCACAGAAGTCATTGATATGTTCATTATTAATTGATCTGTATTGATCAAGCCATATTAAGTCAGAGAGTTTTTGGTAATGGGCACTGTTTATGGCCTTGGCTACTGGATGTCCTCTAAGATCAACCAGCTCACAACAGTGACTAACAAAATCCAGAAGGTCATCTGGGCTGCTTTGATAGTTGTGTCAGATGTTTCCTAACTGTTTTCCAAGAGCAGGCAGGCACAACCTTATAGATATAATTAGTTTCAAAAAAGAAATCTTTAATTCAGGTAACTTGAGTGTACAAATTTCTGTAAGAACGGGATGCAACCACGTTCATTCTGAAGAAATTAGGCTTTACAGCTTTCTCTCCAGAACTCAAGTCTCTTTAAACCATAAGCTTTGAATGTAGGTCTCAAGGGTTTACCTGGATTTTTTCAATAGAGTTTGATTAAGGAATTTTCTATCATAAAGGCGATGCCACTAAAGTCTTTGATTTTGAGGTTTTAGCTGAGGGAATGCTATAAGAACTTTCGTGTCCATGAACTAAATCAGGAAAGACAGAAAAAGCAGAGTTTGAAAAAACACATCATTCTTCAGATTTGTTTTGAAGGACGGCTTACAGTAGTGGGTGAAAGCAGAAAGATCTTAGTCTAGCCTCCATCAGGCACTTTGAGTATTTCACCTTCATTAAAATTCTAAGTTTCTTACTGCCATTATATTCCCATAGAAGTATTTTTTTAAAAAATATGCTGTTGAAGTCACTGGATCTTGAAAACTAGAATGGAGACCTTGGGCGTGTCACTCTGTGGTATAAGGGACCAATGCCCAAGGCAGAGAATGTGTTTTGACGTGTTTGTGACTTTGTCATAAAGCAGAAATATTAAAAGCATTCTGTAGTTTTATGCAGACTACTCCATGGCAGCAACCATGAAGAATAGTGTAGAAAGGTAAACTTTACCCACAGGAGTCTGGCTCTTGTTTTTTTGCTTTCAGGGGGTCTTCTGCAGAGTGACTTAATGAAGTCTGCTCATGGATGTGCTTAAATAGTCTCTACACAGTCCTCTCCCATATTTATATACAGGTGCTTATAGAGATACTAATCTGGGGATCAGCTTGGTCTTTTGGAATATCTCCCATCAATTGATCAAGAGGATTGGACACAGCAACCTTTGAGACAGGAGGAAAAGGGAGGGGGAAGAATATACTGAAGAAAGGGTATAAAAGAATAAAAATCCCAAAAGCAAAAAGATATTTTTGAAGACGGTGATATAATAATTTAATATCAGTGAAGACTGTAAGATCAATGTGAGGACGTAAGCTATGTTGACTAATTGTATGTATGTACCTCCAGTTACTGAAGAGTAGGCTGTGGCTGAATGTTGCTGAAATGACTTTTTGTCTGTGAGCTACGTATACCTCCTGCAGGTGAACAGAACCACATTTTTTTATTCAATACTCAATTTACTTAAAGCATGGGAGCAATTCTCTAGTCATCACTCAAGGATAGTAAGTAGGTTGACTATCCTTTGTTTAATGCTAGAGCTTTATGCCAAAATACCAAATGCCCTATAGATAGCCCATTGGCTGGTATTGCAATCTAATGCTGCTGTAAGGTTTGGTGACTGAAAAGTCAACAGGTCATGAATCTGGTTCACGTCACTCTTTGTGGGGTTTCTTTCTCCAGGAAAGAATTCCGACACATTTTCCTGTACAGAGTGTTTTCCCAGGTGACCACACAGCTATAGAGGTAGGTATGGCTAGCAGAGACCAAAACTACAGAGGAGGTGAAGAGGAAGCCAGCACTCCCACCTTTGGCGTGCAGTGGGAGAGCAAAGCTGCAATGCCAGGCAGGCAGATATGACTCAGGCTCTGGAAGTAGATAACTGGGTCAGAAACATAGTTGGTAGCTACTTCCCACTAACTTGCTGAGGAACAAAAGATTTGGTGTTAGTGAGCTGACTGAATTAGTATAGTCAGGATGGAATGTGGTGCCATGTTCAAAATAGGAGAAAAGAAACTTCCCTTTAAAGGTAACATGGTACTATCTCTGACTTATATTAGGAAAGAAAAAGAAGACTCAGGAGTCCCAGCTTTTAAAGTAAAACACTTTCAGACTTTCTAATAGTTTCTGAGTATTTATTGTATTAAATATTCAGCATGTAATACTTAAAAAGGGTTAATATACTCTGCATTGGTGCGTTATATTACAGGATCATTGAATCTGTGCTTTTCCAAAAAGGTCTTCATATGTATGTTAATTTAAAATAAAAAAGGAAAAAAAACACAGTTAAAAATCATGTACCTATTTAGGGCTTTACCCTAGGTGTTAAGTGGGATAATATCAGGCTTACCTATGACAAGCATAGGAGGACAAACAATGATTGGAGGTATGGGTTGCTGGTATGGGCCCTCCACCTGCTGCTCTGGGGCATACTGAGCATATGCCATAGCACAGTATGGAGTCCTGTGGAGATGAGTGGGAGACTCCTGGAGTAGTAGGTGCCAAGAAGGAAACTTCTCCAAAATACTTTATAGGTGATAAAGGGTCCGATAAGAAGGCAATGCGACCAGCAGCCCTGAAGTGCCTCTGCTACTAGAAAACTATTATCTGATTGCCATCACTCAAACTTGGTGGGGCAAATCCCTCACTGGAGTGTGGCTATCAATGGCCACAGGTTGCTCAGAAGCGACAGACCAGGAAGGAGGGGTGGAGATGTTGCCCACTATATCAGAAAATGGATAGAGTGTCAAGAGCTGTTGTTGAAGAGTGGCTACAAACAGGTTGAGAGCTTGTGGGTCAGAATAAAAGACTGAGGCAGCAAAAGGAACCTTGTGGTTGATGTATACGACAGGCCATCTGATCAAGGAGAGCCAACCGATGAAGCTTGCTTCTTCCAGCTACAGGAGGCTTCAAGCTCGCCAGCTCTCAGCTTGCTTGGGGACTTCAACTACCCTGATATAGGCTGGAAATGTAGCACAGCAAGCTGTAGGCATTCCAGGAGACTCCTGAAGTGCATTGAAGATAATTTCTTAATCCAGCTGGTAGAGACCCCAACATGATGCAATGCTGAACCTGTTGGTCATGAATACAAGCAAACTCGTCAGTGACATTAGGATTGGAGGCAGCCTGGGTTGCAGTGATCATGCACTGGTGGAGTTCAAGGTTCAGAGGGATATGGGGCAGGTGAGGAGTACAGTCAGGACCATTAATTTTACAAAAGCAAACTTCAAGCTCTTCAAGTACATCCTATATACATCCCCTGGGATGTAGTCCTTAGGGACTAGGGAGCAGGACAGACCTTGGAAATAATCAAGGATGCTTTCCATAAAGTGCAAGAATGTTTAGTCCCCAGATGTAGAAAATCAGGCTGGGAAGGGAAGAGACTGGAGTGGCTGAGTCGAGACCTCCTGGTCAAATTGAAGAAGAAGAGGGAACTGTGCAGGCATTGCAAGCAGGGACAAGGAAGCTGGGACATATACAAGGCCACTGCCCAGTTGTGTAGGGATGAGGTCAGGAAGATCAAAGCACTACTCAAGCTGAATTTGGCAAAAGAACTAAAGACTAACAAGAAGGGCTTCCACAGGTATGCCAATCAAAAGAGGAAGGTCAAAGAGAACACACCCCCACTGATGGTTGAAATGGTGACCTCATATCAACAGATGAGGAAAAAACTGAGGTACTCAACAACTTTTTTGCCTCAGTCTTCACTGACGACTGTTCTCCTCCCTCCTCAAGGGTCAATGGACAATAAGATGGTGACCGGAGGGGTAAAGCCCCTCCCACTGTAGATGAGGATCAGATTTGTCACCACCTGAGGAAGCAGAACACATATAAGTCTATGGGACCTGATAAAATGCGAGACTGATTGCATCATCCACAAACTGGCAGATGGCACCAAGCTGAGTGGTGGAGTAATGGAAGGACAGAATGTCATCCAGAGGGACCTGGACAGACTGGAGAAGTGAGCCTGTGTGAACCTCATGAAGTTCAAGGGCAAATGCAAGGTCCTCTACCTGGATTGGAGCAATCCACAGTTTTAATACAGGATGGGGGGTGTTGTGATTGAGACCAGCACTGGAGAGAAGGATTTGGGGGTGCTCAAGGAGGAGAAGTTCGATATAAGCCAGCAATGTGCACTCACAGCCCAGAAGGCTAATCGTATCCTGGACTACATCAAAAAAAAGTGTGGCCAGGAGGTCAAGGGAAGTGATTCTGCCCATCTACTCCTTTCTTGTGAGACCTCATCAATACTCCAGTATTGTGTTCAGTTCTGGAATCCTCACCGTACGAAGGATTTTAAACTGTTGGAATGAGTCTGGAGGAGCACTACAAAGTTGATCAGAGGGCTGGAGCACCTCCCATACAAGGGTAGGCTGAGAGAGTTGTGGTTGTTCAGCCTGGAGAAGAGAGGGCTCCAAGGAGATCTTATAGTGACCTTCTTGTACCTGAAAGGCTACAAGAAAACTGACAAGGGACTGTTTACAAAGGTTGTAGTGATAGGACATGGGGCAATGGGTATAAACTGGAGAGGGGTAGATTCAGGCTAGACATAATGAGGGATTTCTTTACTGTGAGAGTGGTGAGACACTGGCACAGGTTGCCCAGAGAAGTAGTGACTGCCCCATCCCTGGAGGTGTTTAAGGTCAGGTTGATTGGGTTGTGGGCAGCATGATCCAGTGAGAGGTTACCCTGCCCATTGCAAGGGGATTGGAACTGAATGGGTTATGAGGTCCCCTCCAACCGTAACTATTCTACGATTCTACAATTCTATGATTTTATTCTATTAGGTTATTTCTTGAAGTGATTACTTCTTCAAATTTATGAGGTTTGTATACTGTTACACAGAGACCTATATTTTGTTTCTATTTTGAATTTCAATAAATAATTTTATTTGGGACATAGTGTTTGGAAAACAATATTTTCTGAACATAAAGTTTTGAGAGACAACTGTTTAGATGAATGATTTTTTACAAAACAGATAATATTTGAAAGATTTAGCTTTTACACCGTTCAACATTCTTGAAAATTATAATATCTTTCTATTAACCAATATATAATTCTGTTTTTCTAAATGTTTTCCTTGCAATTTATATGAATTAATCTATAGTTTAGAGATGCAATCATTAACAATGAATGCTGTATCCCCAGTTCTGACACAGTTAATTTCTGCGTATCTAGTAGAATATAGACAACAGAACCATTCACATCTTATTCTTGTTGTCATGGCAATGGCTTTGGTCCCTCTTCTGAGCTCGAAGAGCTTTCTTCCTCTAAACCTGATGCTCAGCTTGCTTTTCCTGCTCCAAATTCCTTACTTGAAGAAAGATAAGGTTAATAGAACACTAAAACCAATCAAGATTAGGGAACACTTTTGGTTGAGAGTATACCTTCAAAATCAATTGAGAAGTTATGAATGCAGAACTTCTTAAACTGTAGGCCCGTGCATGGCCAAGCTTGTCTGACTATACATCTCCACTTTTATAAGAGTTCCAAGAAGGATATGAAAAATTTTACGTAGTTTTCCCTGAAATTTAGGATGTGATGATGTTTGTGCCTGAAACGAGCAAGTCAAAGTGTCATTTACATTCCTGAATCCTATTAAAGTCAGTATCCCAGTGTTGACACTTTGGACAACACAGACCCTTGCTATTGCAGCTCACTTTCTCTGTCTTTGACTAGTCAAATGTTTGTGTTCAATTGCACAAGCAATTGGCTAGTGCAGTGGCATCATCACTTCATCTGGAAAGACCCTGACTACAATCAATCCCCCTCTATTTGCTCCAAAGTTGTAAATACAGTCGTGAGTTTAGGATAGAAACTGCCATCTCTTCATCATTAGAGTTTGCAGTGTTTTTACTTCAGTGTCCTCTGCCTCTTGGCATTTGGTGTAACATTTCACTGCCAAAAATCTCTGAATCTTCTGCGTAGTGCCATTCAGTACATATAATGCTGTTGCATTCCTTTCAGTGGCGAATAACAATAATTCTTGCAGACGTAGATCACATGCACATCTTGTTCTTCATCAGTAGTTCTACTAGCAGCTGCATATCTGGTTTTCCAAATTTTTGTTATCACTTGGCATAAATTTCCTGAGAAAACCTCACAAAGTAAACCACTTATGTACAAACTTATCACCTAACTTACGTATAACACATCCTAGGAAGTCTTTGAGAATTTGATAATCAGTCCTTGCAAGTTTCACAACAGGATGTTAGTTTCACAGAGAGGATATGTATTATAAAAGCAACACTATTAACCTTTTGTTCAGATCCAACACTAATAGAAGAATCCAACCTCCAAATCACTTTAATATTACTATATCTGACTTCCTAGCTGTAAAAATACAGCTAAAAGCCATAGCTTAAAATAATAAAGTCATAAAGGCCCTATGCATTATGATTATACCCACTTCCGTTGTAACAAGTCAGTTCTGTTCCAAAGAAATTTTGGAGTATTTTGCACATCCATTCAGTGCATTGCAAATATCTCTGTTATTTTCTGTGTTGGAAATATGATATGTTGGAATGACTAGTTGTATTTTTCTTTCCAAAACTAAGGTTAACACAAGCTATTGCAAACTGTAGAGTTGGAACATGCTGCCGCTCAAAGAAATGAGGTGATGAAAATATTGCCCTTTAGCATGAAGATATCCTCAACTTCTTATGAGTTTAGGCCATATTTATTCTCTCTCACAGATCCCATTCTTTCAAAATTATGTAGCTGTCTATAGCTGACTTTGCTGATGCAATTTAAAACTGCTTGTATGTTGACTTTGGCAGTTGTGCTGGAGACTGCACTGTAGGTTAGGTCATTACGCAAGTGGCTTACAGAAAATATGTATGTTTTTTCCTAACCTAATACCTGTCTACTCACTGTTTTCTGTGAGAAGTCTCAGATCACTTTCCAGAGGTCTCTGACAGTTTGCTACTCACATTAGACAGTAATGTATATAAATTTTAAATGTTCAGCTATTTCCACGAATCCTTGTAATGCTAAGTTTATCAAGCTGCAAATTGACAAAACTGTCTGAACTGCTCTTGAATTACATATGTAGCCTAGACACCTGCTGGAATTTCTATGGATTCAGACTTGGATGTGACAATCTTAAGGGCTGTAGAGGTAAAAGAATTGTACTCCCTCACTGTTCAGTTTAGCCATCTGAAAAGCTTAATTCTCATTATTGATACTGCTTTTCCAATATGTGCTTTTCAGTGAGTCTAACTCTGCTAATCTCTTTTATGAATACTTAGGGGAATCACACTATAAACATAATGTAGGTTTTCTCAAAGAATACTTCCTAGCAAAATAGAGAATCTTTCTGGGAAATTGTTCCTTGTACTTTAGATCCAGAATATAGCTTACTGTTTACAAAGAAACCGTTTCAGATAAAATCAGCAATTGCTATCTGATAAAAATTTCTTAAGTGGATGTTAATGAATAGTAAGATTAAAAAAAGATAACAGGAATGCTCCACTTTGACAAATAACATTCAGGAAGATTTTGTTTCTGGTCACCCACTGGTGTTAGGAAAAGAGACATTAGACTGTTAGTTTTAAGAAAGATTCTTCCTCTACACATCAAAAATTACTGCTCCTATTCCAGTGTATGAAGTTCTACCAGCTCTCTCAGCCTAACTGGTGCCAGAAAGCCAACTGATTTCCTCTACAGTTGCAGGGGAAAGAGGATAATATTGTGAACAAATGTCCATATGCAGCATTACTGTTGAAAGAATTTAGGCTCAAATGGCTAATTCAGAGATAATCCAAAATTTAAAGTGTTCCTAAATTGAGATGAATGTTTAAAGGAGATACTTGTCTTATATATATATTTCCTGGGATCAAAGTTTCAAAATATGTAAAATTTTAAAAGGTATGCAAATACCTGGATAAACTTACTTCACCTTCACTCTGTCTTGTTGCTGTTGAAAGTGATGAAATATGAAAATTTGCAAGAGCTGGGTTGGAAATAGCAGCTTACCATATGACTTTCGGGAAGATTTTTATTCAATATTCAGATATCATTAAAGTTTCTTTTCTATTGTATTACAGTTTGTGCTGGCCAGCAGGATGGAGGTAATGGAGGAACTTGGTAAGTAGCACAAACCTTGTAACATGAATGTAAGCTAAAAGGAAAATGTATACATTTATTAAACTTGCATGTTATTTGTCGTAAGGCTGCTCTTTAGCAGTCCAAGTGTCCCTTGACTACCATTTATATTTTCTTTAACTTCAGCTACTGTGTCATGATATGCTGTGATTTGCACTTGTTTAGCTGCTATTCAGTTCAGGAAGATATCTAGTTCCAAACGGCTGTACATAGACCAGCTAATGGAGTAAAAACTTTTGTGTTAGAGATTCCTAAATGTCTGCATTTGGGTTGATGACAGAAATGGATAATGAGATAAGTAGATACATAATGGTTAATTCTTAGTTACCTAAGCATTACTTTCTGTTAGGCTGGTGATTCTGTTATTTCCACACAGGTAAAAATGGCAGAATATGGCTAGTCTCTGGTGTCAAAGAGATTTCATCTAGAAATACCTAGGGCTCCTCACTTATCTTGTCTGATTTGATAGTCTGTTTTTGTTGAAGTGAAAATGTTAAGTCTCTAATTGACTAAAAAGTGGATGACTCCTTCAAATGGCATTTTCTAATGTTGTTACTGAACACATTTGATCCTGACTTTTTTGGGCATGGCTAGCAGTCAAAAAAGGGCTGATATATTGGTCCAGTATCACCTGCCTAGATGGCTAATCTACATATAATTTAAAGATGTTCCCTTGTACTATGAGTCCTTAACTGCTTGTTGAAACTCTGTCATCAGTAAGATCGACAGTAAGATCAACAGCAAGATCATGCTTTTGAGCAAACAATTGACAGCATGAACAAGTGTCTATTTTTTTGCCACAAAACCTTCCCACATAATGCTTTTTGGGAGATTGCAAGCAACCTGTGTCTCCTAACAAATGGATTTTAAAAAGAGTAACTCATGGCTAGTTTACCCAGGAGATTTTGGGAACCTTCCCCAATCAGAATACATCCAGAGATGAGTTAGGAAAAAAAACCCAAACCAACAAACCAAAACCAAAGTTAATTAAGAATAACTATTATGTCTTTCACCATGTTTCCAATATGTACATTCATAACCTTCATAACCCACCTTTCTGTTTTTCTCCCTCAGAGTCCTTATTACAGATTCTTTAACTGAGAGAAATTAACTGGAACATATTTACTAATTTTTATTTCTGTATCAATTGAAAATAAGATTAGGAGGCTTGCATGTTACAGAATGGATAAGAATGTAAAAGTCTCTGCTTGACAATGTCAATACACTTGTGCCAATATTACAAATGTGTATCACAAATGTTTTATTTCAGCAGCAAGAACAAAGTACGAAGACTTTAAAAGAAAAACTGTTATATATACATCTATCCTCCTATTCCTTGGAAGGCTTAAAATTTTCAGCTGCTCAAATGGGAATCTATGTATTTGTCTATTCTGTTGTAAAAGCTACCAGAGCAGCTAATGTCTTCTTTAAAAAAAAAAAACAAAAGAGGTTTATGGTAATCATTCTGATTTATTATAATGTATCATCAGACTTGTTCTTTCACAGGATTTTCTCTTCTTATGGCTAATGAGATGTGAAGGAGTTATTTTAATTTCTTTTACCTTTCCCCCAGGCTTCTTCCAACCTCTGTGTCTCTGTCAAAATCACCATTAAACTAAACCTGTGTGTTCAAAAAGAAAATATTTCAGTATCAGATTAATCTTATTTATAAATGACTAGAGGCAAGTGCTGTATCTGCTGCATTCATGACTAGTTATTTCTGAGTCCATATTTTCAAACTCATAAATAAGAAAAAGTACTCATCTATAGTTGAGTCGTATTCTAGTAAAATGTATCTATTAATGTTTTTGTAGGCCTCTTGATAGCAATGAGTCTTAGGAAGTGATTTAAAAGGAAAGAGATAGGGAATACTTAATTTATCCTATTAAATGTTAGTATAAATTTTATTTCAGTCCTTCCGGATCTCTTCACCTATGCATCATGAGATAACAGGCATGTGCCAACTATTAGAGAAAGAAAAATATCATCTCACAGTAGTTTTCATTCTAGATGCTATGTTTCTTAGGCAAAAACAAGTAGCAGAAGAAATACATGCTGTGAAGGACAGTGAAAATAGCTTTCTCTTGTGATTTGGTGGTATTTCTTTAGTATCAAACCTTTATGATTTGAATGGCCTCTGCTTTCAGTAGCTTCAGGCCTGCATGACGGTTAAATTCATCTTAATATTTTCATAGTCTCCATATGTCTTTGAGACTGGCATATATTCTGTTAACTAATTCTGGCATTTGCTAAAACAACTTGTCCAGACTTTTAATTAACTTGTAATAACGTTAATAGATTTGATACCTCATCATCTTCCCTTAAACATGTTTTCTCTATTTATATGTAAATATCTTTAATCAGAAACTTTTCCTTCATTTTGAAGGGTTGTTTTGTATAATAGTTATGCTTTTATAATCCTTTGGTACCATACCTGCTATTCAAGACCAGACATTGCAATATATATATCAGAGACAGGACATCTGGACTGTGAGACTGTGAGATGAATTTCAGAAAGTGTAGGTGCAGATGGGAAGCTGTGTGTGTGTATATATATATATATATATATATATATATGTGTGTGTGTGTGTGTGTATATATATATATTTATATACACAAAATGACAGACTCTAAATTAGCTGTTACTGAGGAAAGAAATCCAGGAGGTGCTGTGAATATTTCTCTGAAAATGTCAGTTCCAGTGCTCAGCTGCAGGCAAGAAGAAAAGTAAAGAGATTTCTTGTTAGGAGAGAGCTGGAGGAGAAGGGGAAGAAGAACAAAAACAAAACCAGAAACAACCCAACTGAAAAAAAACCCAAACCCAGAAAATACTGTTGTGAGTTTGCGTGTATTAACAGTATGTCCCTATCTCGAATATTTCCATCACTTCTACATATCTGATCTTTAGAAGACTATAGAAGAACTAGAAATAATAATGGATGCCTAACAGTGTTGAGTAGAGTGGGTTTTCTATAAAGAAAGAGAAAAAGATGCGACTCCTCAACACAGAATAAAATAATGATGAAATGATGGTAAAAATGAAACTATAGATTTATGCATGTAGAGTAGATTAGAAATTTTTACCTTATAAGAACTAGATAAGACTGAGAGAAATTATCGAGAAACAAATTTAAAGCAAAAATCTGAATTAGCTTAACTTGTAGTAACCTAGTGGGTAATTAAACTATAAAAGAGGTTAGGCAAATTGAGAAAAGGTAGGTCTTCCAGTGGCTGTTAAAAAGAAAAGCCCAACCACAACTTGCAGTTCTGAAAAATCCCTAAGCCATTAATTGTAAGTGATGAAAGTAAAGCAAGGCAAAAAATATTTAATATTTGTACCATCATAATGTTCTTCTCTTGTTAAAAATACAATATTATCTACTGTTCACTACAGTAAACACACCCCAAAATGGACCGATGTATCAATTATGATCCTTACACAAGATATAAATAATGTATTCTTGCACAACATATAAATTAAGGCTATCATTATCAATGGCATCCATTCATGCAGAATTATGCAGCATAATTAACAGGCAGGGCTCTACTGAAACAGTAGTTGTAGGAATATTGGTACAGTTCAGATATACAGATTAAAATTTCTAAATAGGTATTACCTTCTTTTAGCTAAAAATAAAAAGTGTGTATAGCCTGTTCACTAACAAAACTTTGCTGCTTCTTAGAAATGGAGGGTTATAGGCCTTTTTTTTACATACATGCTTTATTAGGAAATTATAAGCTAATTCTGCAGGCAAAAGCTTGAGAGTAGCTATGAAGAGTATCCCACTTCTGTATTTGGAGTATATCTTACCAGTAAAGCCCACAATTACTTGTTTTAAGTACACAGAGAGTTTCCAGAACAGAGACATGACTCCAGACACCTCAGAACCTTTGGTATAAAGGAAGTAAACTGCTTAAAAATACAGAGAAACAAGATTTATTGTCATTCTTCAGAGACTAGTCTATGGGGCTGGATGGGATTCACCCAAGGGTATTGAAGGAGCTGGAAGATGTGCTGGCCAAACCCCTTTCCATCATCTTCCAACAGTCCTGGAAGACTGCGGAAGTCCCACTGGACTGGAGGCTGGCTGATGTTGTGCCCATCTACACGAAGGGTTGCAGGGAGGATCCAGGGAACTACAGGCCTGTCAGTCTGACCTCAGTGCCAGGGGAAGTCATGGAACAGGTGATCTTGAGTGTTATCATGAAGCACATGCAAGAGAACCGGGTGATCAGGCCCAGTCAACATGGGTTGACAAAAGACAGGTCTTGCCAAACTATCCTGATCGCCTTCTATGACAAAGAGACTCTGCTGCTGGATGAGGGAAAGGCTGTGGATGTGGTCTTTCTAGACTTGAGCAAAGCCTATGAAACAGCATTCTGCTACGTAAACTGTCAACCTCTGGCCTGGACAGGTGCCCACTCTCCTGGGTAGAAAACTGGTTGGCTGGCTGGGCCCAGAGAGTGGTCGTAAATGGAGTTAACTCCAACTGGAGGGAAGTTACAAGTGGTGTTCCCCAGGGCTCAGTGCTGGGTCCAGACCTGTTCTATGTCTTTATCAATGACCTAGATGAAGGCATTGAGTGCACCCTTAGCAAGTTTGCAGACAACAGTAAACTGTGTGGAAGGTTCAATCTGCTGGAGGGTAGGGATGCTCTACAAAGGGATCTGAACAGGCTGGACTGCTGGGCTGAATCCAATGGTATGAGGTTTAACAAGGCCAAATGCCAGGTCCTGCACTTGGGGCACAACAACCTTATGCAGTGCTACAGACTGCGGGATAGCTGCCTGGAAAGCTGTCTAGAGGAGAGGGACCTGGGAGTGTTGGTTGACAGACGACTGAACATGACCCAGCAGTGTGCCCACGTGACCAAGGAGGACAATGGCATCTTGACCTGTATCAGAAACGGTGTGACCAGCAGATCCAGGGAGGTTATTCTCCCTCTGGAGTCAGCACTGGTGAGACCACTCCTTGAATATTGTGTTCAGTTCTGGGTCCCTCACCACAGGAATGATGTTGAGGCTCTGGAGTGTGACCAGAGAAGAGCGACAAAGCAGGGGAAGGGTCTGGAGAACAGGCTTTATGAGGAATGGTTGGGAGAGCTGGGGTGATTTATCCTGGAGAAGAGGAGGCTGAGAGGAGACCTCATTGCTCTCTACAACTACCTGAAAGGAGGTTGTGGAGAGGAGGGAGCTGGCATCTTCTCCCAAGAGACAGGGGACAGGACAAGAGGGAATGGCCTCAAACTCCACCAGGAGAGATTTAGGCTGGACATTAGGAAAAACAATTTCACAGAAAGGGTCACTGGGCACTGGAACAGGCTACCCAGGGAGGTGGTTGATTCACCTTCCCTGGAGGTGTTAAAGGCACTGGTCGACAAGGTGCTAAAGGGCATGGTTTAGTGTTTGATAGGAATACACTCAATGATCCAGTGGGTCTCTTCTAAGCTATTTATTCTCATTCTATGATCTACTGATAGAACTGTGTTGTGAAAGAAAAAGCAGTGACTTTTTTTTTTATCCTTTTTGACTGCTATGAATAAGTTTTGGCTATTCATAATTTTAATCTCGTTGTAAGCTTTAAAAACTAGCAATTCTGTTTTTTCTTGGGTCCTCAGAGATTGCCCAGGTTTTAACTTCTATCAGTTTAGAAATAGAAAGAAGCAAGTTATATTTTCTGTGAGGCTAGGGTACTTGAAAAGCACATGAAAGGTATGTGGCCTTAGAACATGTTATTGATGGACTCATGTTGCCTTGGTTCTTTTTCATGCTCCTGTAACAAAAGGAAAACCTTATCAAACTATTTACATAAAAAGGTGACTGACTCAAAAGAAAAGCTGTTCTGATAGAAACTTCAGCTGTATCCTATACTTTTACTTTATGCTAAAATACAAGTAAACAGAAAGATATTCTAAAAGTTATATTGATCCAAGGGTTTTATTTATACATCAAGAACATTCCTAAGTAGGATATCTCAGTTACTCACGTCTTGCTTCTTCCATAGCCTTACTAGATAGCTGAACTTACATTACTTTGGCCACAGGGACAGTTAAGGCTGTAACATAGGATTTCTTCCCTCTTTTCTGTCTTGGCATGAATGTCTTCCCTGAAGCTATCTGTCACCATAAGATAGGATACCCATGCTCGCTCTTCCCATGTGGCCTGAAATACTTACAAGCTCTGATTCCCTGACTCTAGATGTGTCTGACACATTACCAGGGATAATTAAGTAGCTGAAATTATTCATGTGATACACATATCTGATCATATCAAAAAGAGGACACCAAGAGGTCCTTGGGAAAACAAATGATAATGAAGAGGCTGCAGCCTCTTCACCAGTCTCTCCAAAATAGTCACGAGGTTTGTGTCCTGCTCCCTTTCCCCATGTGAGGGGGCTTGGGAACAGTGACAGAGAATGGGCCAAAAAGCAAACTGTTTTGGCAGCAGCAACCTATCCTGTAATTAAGAGAACTTCATACGGCTTTTTTTGTATTGCAACTGGAATATGACCTGACAAAACAGGAGGGAGGTACCAGGATGATGGGGAAAACTACTGATACTGGATAATGGTTTAATGGTTGGACCTGACGATATTGGTTGGACTCAATGATCCAGCGGGTCTTTTCCAACCTAGTGATTCAGTGATTCTGTGAATACATGGCACCGGCACATTGCCTTACTATACTCATACTCTGTTTGCAAAGGTCATTGAGGAAACTACTTAAATACCATCAGTTCCAAACCAAATACTTGGGAAACTCTCTAAGTGCCTTTCTCCAGCCCAGTAGTTCTTCTTTCATCAGAGCTCCATGCCATATTCCCTTCAGGCAGTTCCTCAACAATTTTTAAATTCACGTATTAATGCCTTTTAATTTTATATAGTTTCAGGTTGTTTAATATCATCAGTTGTGTATGTTTAGATAGCTATATTTATTTTTCTTTCTCCAAATCACAATAAAATCTTCTTTGTGGTGTTCTAAGTCACAAGATTCCTATGATGCTTGTGCACATAAGTCAAAGGCTTTAGTTGAACTTAATATAACCTTTTGTAATTGGTAAGAAAAAACATCTAGCAAAGTAAAAAACAGAAATGCAAAAATGTTATGCCCCTGTTATTTAAATGAGAGGAAATTTACTTAACATTATAGTTAATGAAATTATCTGCTTGCCACAATGTTGTCAAGATTAGTGATTAGGAATTCAAATGCTCAAAGCTCAGAACGTTTGAATATTTTTGTGGGTAAATTTGAGCAAACAATTGAATCTCTTCCATCCTCTTGTTTGCACATAATGCTCTACTATGTCTTGAGGCAAAAAGCAAGGCTGGCAGTGGAGAGAGAGGCATATTCCATCTCTGCTTCATCCAGTGAAAAAAAACCCATGGCATCTGTGCATGGAAAAAAATGACTGAAGTTACTCTAGCAGGCTTGAAGGGCTTTACATAGTGCACAGCTCAATGAAAAAAAATTACCTCTGCTAAATTAGTGCCATAGATATGAATTATGCTATTTTTTCATTGCTGTCTTAGCAGCTACGTTATAGCTCTGCAAATGATCAGTGCTCTATCTCTGTGCTATAGACAAAGATAGACAACCTCTGAGTAACTGATTTTGTAGTGAGGATCTAATGGTTTTTATATAATTACATTCACCATTTTCCATTACAGTTCCAGGAGACTTAACAGGACTTCTGTGCTGGATAACACTTTTACAAAAGCTTTGTTGCAAATCTGTGGAAGGTAAACACAAAGGGTGAAAGTGTATTTTGTATTAGAATAAACTTATGGCTAGTGCTTTGTATAGCAAAATTCCATTGGAAAAATGTAAATTTTGAAATAGGGGACTAGCAAAAAGTGAATTTGGTTGGGTACTCCTGAAAGGCCTGGAGGTGAGTTACAGGTCCACTTCAAGTAATCATATGACACATGTACAGTTCTACTGCTGTAACAAATAAGTATATCACAGACCTTTAAATCTATTAATTCTACAGAGAAAGAATGATTTGTTGTCGGTTTTCTGTCATTTATTTGCCAGCAGCTTACACCTTCCAAACTAAACAATGTTATGTTTTAACCTATTGTAATGTACCAGGTGGGAAATGAAATTTCTACTACCAAGAAGGAAAAATCCTGTATTGATACAAAAATGTTTGTTTGGGATTTTTTTTTTATTATTTGCAGGAATCGGGGTAGAGTTCTACATGTTTACAAATAACATTGACTTCCATGTATTGCTGAGGAGAAATAAAACAGCTGTCATACAGATTTTGAAAATATCACCGTTTGATAAATGTGCAACATAAACACCATCACTTCAACAAAGTTAACTTTAATTTTCTCATCAGCAAGAGAAGAACAAGTTCAAGATTAGTTGTGTATGAAACAATCAGTTTATAGAGACTAATTGAAGGAGAGAAGACCTTGAAGTGGAGGTCATACAAAACCAGAAACTGATTATTCTTTGTATTACTGTTTCTGTTGAGTATCATTCACATTTTTGTCATTCATTTAATGAAGAACTGCAAGTCCCAGTTTGAAATTCATTGAATAATTAATATTTTTCTGTGAGAAAATAAATACAAAAAAAATATCTCTGTGCACACATATAAATACCTAGAGAAATAGTTACAAGCAATGCCAGATCCTTCTCTGCTTTGAGTGGTAGTTGTGCAGTTTATGCTGAAATTAGTACCTTGAAAGATAGGGGAGTCGACTTCTTCTTCCATTGATGGAAATCTTCAACTTAGAGAGCAAAATCTAATCTGAAAATTTTGTGGGAAGAATGTGCAGGATATTTCTCAGGCTATGTGAATGGCATCTTAGTCTGCAGAGAGAATGACCTATTTTGGTTCAAAATCAGCTAAACTGTATTTCATGCCAAGAAACTTTTTTTAAGGTTTATAATCAATATGTTCACGTATGTATTCACTGGGACACCAGTGACTTGGAGATGGTGTGCTGGTGAGAGTCGTCACCAGTACATCACCACAGAGCAAGTGGGGGCGATTAACACCTAATGACAATAAGGAAGAAACTGGCACTCTGGTGGTAGCTTCTACAATGACCGGTCAATTGTGTTCCCTCTATGAGGGCTAAAGGTTTGCCAGCCCAGCTGAAGTACATTTACACCAATGCACGCAGCATGGGGAATAAGAAGTTGGAAGTTGTCATAGGGTAAGGAGGCTATGATGTCGTTGCCATCACGGAAATATGATGGGATGACTCAGATAACTGGAGTGCAGCTATGGTGGAATACAAACTCTTCAGGCGGGATAGGAAGGGTAGGAGAGGAGGTGGGGTAGCCCTCTTTGTAAGGGAGAACTTTGATACCCTCGAGCTTGATTATGGAGATGAGGAGATTGAGTACCTCAGGGTTAAAACCAGAGGAGCCCCAAAGAAGGCAGATTTCATGATGGGAATCTGTTATAGACCACTCAGCGAAGAAGAAGCAGGTGATGAGCTCTTCTATAAACAGCTGGAGTTAGTCTTTAGATCAATGCCTCTTTTTCTCGTGGGAGAATTCAATCTTCCAGATATATGCTGGAATTACAGTACAGCAGAAAGGAAGAAGTCCAGGAGGCTCCTGAAGTGTGTGGAAGACAACTTCCTTGCACAGCTGGTGGGCAAACTTACAAGGGAAGGTGCCCTCCTGAGCCTGCTGTTTGTGAACAGAGAAGGCCTTATTCGGGATGTGGCAGTAGGTTGATGCCTAGGAAAAAGTGATCACGACATGATCGGGTTTTCTGTTCTAGGTGAGGTGAAGAGGGTGGTTAGCAGGACAGTAGCATTAAATTTCCAGAGGGCAGAGTTTGTACTCTTCAGAAGGCTGGTTGGCAAAGTCTCCTAGGAGACAGTACGTACTTAAGGGTAAGGGAGCCCATGAGGGCTGGGAGCTCTTCAAAAAGGAAATCCTAGCAGCTCAGGAGAAAGCCATCCCCATGTGCCAGAAAAAAAGCTGACAGGGGAAAAAAACAGCTTGGTTGAACAGAGACATCTTGAGTGATATCAGGAAGAAGAAAAATGTTTATGGGCTCTGGAAGAGGGGACAGGCCTCTTGGGTGGAATACAGGAGGGAAGTGACATCATGCAAGGAAAAAATCAGGAGGGCTAAGGCCCAACTAGAAATTTGATTTGCAAAGTCTGTGAAAGATAATAAAAAAAAAAATCTTTCTGTAAATTAATAATAAAAGGAGGACTAGGGAGACCATACAGTCCCTGTTGGTTGCAGAAGGAACAACAGTGACAGGGGATGAGGAAAAGGCTGAGGAACTTAATGCCTTCTTTGCCTCAGTCTTTAATTGTAAAGAAAGTTGTTCCCTCTGTATACAAACCCAGGAGTTATAGAGGAGTAGAATGAGGCTCCTTATGATCCAAGAAGAGGCAGTTAGAAACTTGCTTGCCCAACTAGACACCCACAAGTCTATGGGGCCAGACGGGGTTCATCCAAAGGATATTGAGGGAGCTGGTGGATGTGATGGCCAAACCCCTTTCCATCATCTTCCAACAATCCCAGAAGACTGGGGAAGTCCCACTGGACTGGAGGCTGACTGATGTTGTGCCCATCTACAAGAAGGATCACAGAGAGGATCCTGGGAACTACAGGCCAGTCAGTCTGACCTCAGTGCCAGGGAAAGTCATGGAACAGGCGATCTTGAGTGCTATCATTGAGCTCATGCAAGAGAATCAGATGATCAGGCCCAGTCAACATGGGTTGACAAAAGACAGGTCTTGCCAAACTAACCTGATCGCCTTCTATGACAAAGAGACTCTGCTGCTGGATGAGGGAAAAGTTGTGGATGTGGTCTTTCTAGACTTTAGCAAAGCCTATGACACAGCATTCTGCTACGGAAACTGTCAGCCTCTGGCCTGGACAGGTGCCCACTCTACTTGGTGGAAAACTGGTTGGCTGGCTGGGCCCAGAGAGTGGTGGTAAATGGAGTTAACTCCAACTGGAGGGAAGTTACAAGTGGTGTTCCCCAGGGCTCAGTGCTGGGTCCAGACCTGTTCTATGTCTTTATCAATGACCTGGATGAAGGCATTGAGTGCACCCTTAGCAAGTTTGCAGACAACAGCAAACTGTGTGGAAGGTTCAATCTGCTGGAGGGTAGGGATGCTCTACAAAGGGATCTGAACAGGCTGGACTGCTGGGCTGAATCCAATGGTATGAGGTTTAACAAGGCCAAATGCCAGGTCCTGCACTTGGGGCACAACAACCTTATGCAGTGCTACAGACTCGGGAATAGCTGCCTGGAAAGCTGTCTAGAGGAGAGGGACCTGGGAGTGTTGGTTGACAGACGACTGAACATGACCCAGCAGTGTGCCCACGTGACCAAGAAGGCCAATGGCATCCTGGCCTGTATCAGAAACGGTGTGACCAGCAGATCCGGGGAGGTTATTCTCCCTCTGGAGTCAGCACTGGTGAGACCACTCCTTGAATATTGTGTTCAGTTCTGGGTCCCTCACCACAAGACAGATGTTGAGGCTCTGGAGCGAGTCCAGAGAAGAGCAATGAAGTTTGTGAAGGGTCTGGAGAACAGGTTTTATGAGGAATGGTTGGGAGAGCTGGGGTGATTTGTCCTGGAGAAGAGGAAGCTGAGAGGAGACCTCATTGCTCTCTACAACTACCTGAAAGGAGGTTGTGGAGAGGAGGGAGCTGGCATCTTCTCCCAAGTACCAGGGTACAGGACAAGAGGAAAAACCCTGACAGAATGATATTTATGTAAAAGTCAGGTTTTGTATTTTTCAACTGTAGATTCTTTAAGACAGTGGATGCATTTATGTATGTCTATGAAGGACATTAGTACAGAGCACAGGGGTCCAGCTGGCAGCTCAGTGTATGATGGTCTGCCAACATTGCACAGTGCAGTGCTCATGAGCTTTGGTACAGTCTTGATCTGAAGGAGCTACATAGGTTGTTTCTGAAGCTAGATTAAACCACATTTACCCAGGAGTTTCTGTGACATGCTTCTTTCCATAGTACAGACATACCCTTAGGTCTATACAGACAAAATATTTCCCTTCCATTTTTCATTTCTAAATATAGCTGTGGCTGCAAGAAATGATGCGTGAAAAATCCTCCAGAGTGGTGACTGGAGTATGATTTATTTATCTTTGCAACCTTGAAGCAATTTGAGATTCTTAATTTCAAAAATCTTCTTCAGTTTTCTTTGCAATTTGCCCTCTGATAATAATAAATCGTGCCATTTACAATCACAGTTTCTGAAAATATTCACTTTTACAAGTGGCTAGTAACAATCTACCAATCATGACAGCTGAGCCTGTAATAGACAAGATCCTAAACCCTAGATGCTCAAAATGCAGTTCTGCTCCATCATTCATAGAAAGTTACACTTACTTATTATAAATGCAATTTCATGTGCATTTTTGGCTTTAAGTTTCAGCCAATGTACAAACTCTCCAAGGTATCACGTAATTCTGGTCATACCACATGCTAATAAGTAAGTCCTTTACCAAAAAGAATTGCAACTTGCCATCAGCCTGGAGCCTTGGAGTACTGTGTGAAGAAACTTAAGCTCACAGAGACAACATACAAAGGGAAGTCCTTTGTTTTGTACAGCCATTACACATAAACAAGTGTATACAAAGTATTAATATCAAATACTTACTCAAAATTTCAGATGGTATTGTTATTTAATTTCATGGTACTCCAGAAATCTTTATTAAGTAATGTTTCAATTTTGGTTGTAAATGAATCACTATACAGCTTCCAGTATATATTTTACATACAACTTCTACATTATATGGACTATATTTTTAATGAAGACCAAGAAAAAGGGCCTTTAAGATGTGCTTTAAAGGCTTTCATACTTAGTCTGAAAGTCTCTAAACCATATCCTGTGCAACATTTAGTCGTTCAGTATTCACGATTTATTAAAAATATTTATGAATGCCCCCAGTGTAAACATTGCATTATTTTCTCACATTTTGAATGTAATTTTTTCGTGTTCAATAAACTGTGAAAAAAGGGATTGAATAACATATAGTAGGAAGTCTAAGAAGCCTTATTCTCACATTATACAGAGTCTGACAGAAAGTTCACTGAGCAGAATGAATCTTTCTGCTGTTTTCAATGAGGTTGAAATGAAGATTTTATGACATCATTATATTTTCATAGCATGATTGTGCTTTGGGATGAATTAGAGATATGTACTAATGAATCCACCCTGTAAATGCTAATTCTATTTAAATAGAAAGCAATTATTGCTGCCTTTAACAACTTATTATGTCTCTCTTAAGAGAATCCAAATTAATAGGGATGTTTCATTACGCCAGTCAGAAGAAATAAAAAGTATTGTAGTCCTGGTGTCAGCCTGGTTTCAATATTTTGGCTTACTTCACATGTCCTTAAACATTTTTAGTTAGCCTGTAGTAACTAATTAAAAGTTAGATTTCATACAGACAGCCATATCTCTAGCATTGAGCAGAATGGTATTTGAGGAGAATATTTACCACAGCACTTGGTAACACAGTCTCAATTGAACTTACCATTACAGACTATCCTGTGGCAAACAAATATAGTAAAATAACACCTACCAGAAAAGCCAAACATAAAATGTGTACTGTCAGCTATGGACTACCCATAGTAGTGTCATTTTCCTACTTGTTATATTTCCAAGAATTATTCACAGAATCATAGAATTGCTTATGTTGGAAAAGACCTTTAAGGTCATGAAGTCCAACTATACCCCTACACTGTCAAGTTCGCTACTAAACTATATCCGTAAGTGCCACATCTACGCCTCTTTTAAATACCTTCAGGGATGATGACTAAATAACTTTCTTTCTCAGCTTGTTTCAATGCTTGACAACCCCTTTGGTGAAGTAATATTTCCTAATATCTACTCTAAATGTCCCATGGCACAAGCTGAGGCCATTTCCTCTCATTCTACCACTTCCTACTTGGGAGAACAGGCCAATATCCACCTTACTACAGCCTCCTTTCAGGCACTTGTAGAGTGTAATAAGGTCTTCCTTCAACCCCCTTTTCTGAAGGCTATACTACCTCAGTTCCCTCTGCTGCTCCTCATAACACTTGTGCTCCAGACCCTTCACCAGTTTCAATGCCCTTCTTTGTACCTGCTTCATCACACTGCTGGCTCATATTCAGCCGGCTGTCAATAAACACCCTCAGGATCTTTTCTGGCAGGCAGCTTTCTAGCCATTTGTCTCCAAGTCTGCAGTGTTGTGTGGCGTTGTTGTGACCCAGGTAAAGGATGTGACACTTAGCTTTGTAGAACTTCCTATAATTGGCCTCGGACCATTGATCCAGCCTGTCCAGACCCCTCTGTAGATTCTACCTTTCCTCAAGGAGATCATCACCCACACAATTTGGTGTTATCTGCAATCATACTAATAGTGCACTTGATCCCCTTGTTGAGGTCATTGATTAAGATACTAAATAGAGACAGCTCTAGCACTGAACCCTGGGCTACACCATTTGTGACTGGCTGCCAACCGGATTTAGCTCAGTTCACCATAAAACTTTCCTTCAGCTTAATCTTCCTTATTGATAAAAAGAAGCAAAACTCTAGACTTGAAGGCACTCCAGGGATACCCTGGAGAATCCTGATATGCCTTTCTAGTAGTACTGGCTGAGCAGCACCAGACCCAAGCTACCCACAAGACAGTTGAAATCCACTGTGGTGGACACATGGTGTCATGATGTATTGGTAACCGTTTGGAAGAGACCCAATAACAGGATCCTTTGGCACTGCAGCATCCAGGTAAAAGTGTAGGGAGCAAGCAAGAATCAAGAAGTCCTTGTAACTCTGGTTGCACTACAGGCTCCCTCAAAAGACTCAGTTTAAGGGGTGTGTTGGGAGTCAGCTGTTCATCCCTCTGCCCAAAGGAAAGCAATATCATTTTGTAGGCAAGAATGTGAATTAGACGGCAACACAGAAAGGAATATTTCTAACTGGGATGCATGCGGCTTATTCACTAACACAGTGAATTCTTTGTGAGTTTTGTGCAAACTTCTTCAGCTTAAGTCTACTGTACATTCATCCATTTAAAATGATTGGTATTCGTCTTACTCTAAAGTTGTGGTAGTTACTCATGACTTGCATATGAATGAAATGAATGAATTCATTACTGAGAAGCTAGATTAAGTTCTGCAGCTGTTCAGCCTGTGGACCTGGTGTAAAGCATGGCCAGAATGACTAAAAATTCCTCTACTGACTGAGGCAGTTTAAAAGTGCAGACTAATATAACAAGTAGTAATAGAAATGCTAGATAGGAAAAGAAATTAAAATGACTTGCATACACACACTATCTGCAGAATACAGATTTTTAAGAGGGCCACTCTGCAGGTAAGTAATGGTAGTATTTTAGTTGCCTCCACAGCTGCCTAACTTTCAGGGTGTTAATTTGTGTCTCAATGCAGCTGTGATGCTCACAGCAAGTATTCACAACCAAGATGTCAAAGGGGCTTTACAAATTGCAGATCAAATACAGGATGTTTGGTGTGACAGAGAACAAAGGGAGAAGGAGGAGAAGAGTATCTTCTTTCTTCATGTTTGACATTTTATCCAGCATTCTCTCACAGATGATCTTTCAGGCATACTCAGAAATTATGGGAAACCTTTTTTTTCTTTGTATTAGTTTGTTCATTATGTAATACTCTGAGTGCAATCTCATCAGTGGCTACTTTCCTCACACTGTTTAAGTGTATTTCAACTGCATGCTAATGGCAATATTTCATTATTTCTTAGAGCATGACAGTGCAGCCATTTCAAGTTTATTGCAGCTCATTTCCAGACTTCTGAGTTCATTGTACTGTTTTTGCATTCAAACTATAATGTCTGAGGTTATTGTTTCTTACAATACAGATTATATAGTGTGGTCTATTTAGTTGTTTGGCAGTAGTGTTTGTGGTTTTGTGTTTTTAACTGTACTGATTAACTTAGCAATATAAATATACCTGTTGTTAGAAAGGCTTATTGTAGCAAAAAAAACTGATGGCATGACAGTAAGAAACATAATATAATGAACAAAGGCCCAGGGGACTAAAACTGCTTGTTATGAGTTGGAAAGCATTTGCCCATAAACCAGAAATTCTTAGGTGTGAACTGGAAAAAAGTTGAACCAGTTAAATATTATCTGAAAGTACAAGCTGCAGAGAGTGGAAGTGATGAGGTAAAAATAGAGAAAGAAAATCCACACTGGTGAAAAACGTAGAGAGATGAGGCAGACCTCCTGTGACAGTGACAACAGCAGAAAAGGACTTATAACTCTGGTATTGCTGACATAAAGACCTGTGCTTTGAGAATGTGAGACTCAAATAAGGAGGTTTCTCTAACTGCAAGAGCTTATGCTATTGTAGATACACTGGCTGAAAAAAATTCTGCTTGCTGAAACTGAAATACAAGATGAGTGCTGTGATCAGCAAACAGCATATGTTCCTCACTGCTGATCTCCTGTGAGAGTTGTATGATTGATAAAAGAATTTCAGCAATAAAACCTTGCCTTACGTCTTTCTTTTCTAAAAAATAAAAATTAAGCAATACAGCAAATAGTTTATGTGGAAGTCTTTTGTTCTAAAGCTAGAAATGTTTCAATGTTTGAAATCTGCTAAAAGGTAATGTTGATTTATTGATCAATGTTTACTTGGCAGTGGATAAGGATCAAACATCAGAAAATCAGAAGAGAAACTGTTGCTATCTATAGTTAAGGCTCTGTTGATACAAATTTGCTATTAATAATAAAGAATGCTTTTGATTTTTTTGTTTTTTCAAAAGTAAGATAGCATCCAAGACAGGTTTTTTCTTTCTGCTGAAGAGACTGACTATTTGCTTGAAGGTGTTTCTCACCTGTCCACCTGAATATATTCTGGTATCATGGCCTACTTGCAACTGTAAAATGATTTAAAAGCTTTATTTAATATATTAAGTACATAATTATTCCTATACCTCTTGTTCAAGTACATTTCTGTACTTATATATTCTGTAACTGAATATAGTTTCATGTGAAATCTATAGTTTCTGTTCATGTTTGTCTGCTTTTAATCCTCCTGAGAGTATTATTCTACATTTACACAATGTGGCACAGTAATTTTTAGAGCTCTAAGCTGCTACATTCAAATTCACCTTTTTGTACCTGTAACAACAGCATTCACTGTCTGAATCAACGCTAGCAATACAACCCTAGGACATCCATGTTGTGTACTGTTTACTGCTTGTGTTTTTCCATGCGAAATGAACATAGTGTTTTCTTCTCATTTATAGTGAACTAAAAGAACCCTTGACTTTGCTCTGCTTACTATCAGAAAAAAACCAAAACAACTTCAAGGCAGGACTAGCAACTTCACTTCCTGGTTTTGGGGGTTTTCAGCATTGCCTGCAGCCGTCTGCTCTCTGTACATATTGCTTTGCTGCCAGGGACTCTACAAACTCTTCCAGGATTTCCATCCTTAGAGTTCCAACATCACAAACAAGAGCCTATGCACATTGGTTCTGCTTAGGTTTCTTAAGAGTTTCCTGTTCTTTTACTTTTTTATTTCCCACATGCATTTGCTGCCTTTGACTCGGAGGCACATACTGGACAAGAGACCAGACATGGAGCATTTTCCTTGTCTGGGATATTAACTGTTTCAGTCTCTGAGGGTTTGATGATACAACCTGCCTTTCATTCCATTTTCAACTTACCCAGCATTTTCTATATAATAATTAATTTCAACCCTAGCTCTTGCCTTTTGGTTTCCCAACTGATTTCGCTTATAACTCTTACTTTTTTTTACCTATGTTAATATTCTATTGATCTATATTCTGGCTTCCAGTTTGACAATACCTTTCTCTGGGCTGAAAAATTCAATGTCAGTTCTCACTGTTGAGTATGTGGTACTATTTCCTGGTTTTGTTTTCAGAATATGGGAATAAAATACATCCTATGTTTTAGCAGAAAAACAAATAATTGACTTTTGCTTTTACTTATGCATTCAATGTTACTATGTATCTTGAACAATCAGGTAAAATATTCACTTTTGAAGCCATATCTAATATATTTCTTACATTTTTCTTATAATTTGCAATGAATGGATTTAAGTATTTTTATTAATAGTAACAAAATCAGAAAGAACATCAAATTTACTGGCTGGTTTCCAAGATTTCTAGCATTAGTTTCAGACAGCCATGCTATAAGAGCTGCTTTGAAGCCACTAACCCTGCAAACACTCAAACCTTATAAACTTTGTACCTGTCTGTGCTTTTTCTACTCTGTATTCCTTGTGGTTTCCCTTTTCTTAATTATTGAAAGGGGGGGGAGAATCTCTATTTTTATTTCCTTTACCGTAGCTAACTCAACTAGACTATCCATGGAGTCTCCTTCCTGTACCTGAACAACTCTTCAGTATCTTCTGATATAATAAAAAACCAAACTAAAACAAAAAACCAAAACAAACCAAGACCTAAACACCATTGCCCTGCTCTGTGGCAGTAAATTTATTTGCAAATATGCTTACTGATACAGGTTAATTAGCAGTGCTACTACTAAAAATGCAGAATTGTCAGTATTTTTTAGAGATTAACCATACACAAACACAAAAAAGCATGGAAGAATAATTGTACAGAAATTACAGGTTAAGGTAGTTGAACCTAAGGATTTCCAGACCATCTAATTTTCTTTAAGTTTAGGGGAAAAAAAAGAATGGAAATCAGGTTAAGAAAAAACATTACACTTAGCCTACTTCAGTAGTGGTTTCTCAAATAAAAGAATTTTTTTTTTTTACTATGAGTGTGGTGAGGCAATGACATGGGTTGCCCAGGCAAGTTGTGGATGCCCCTTCTCTGGAAATGTTCAAGGTCAGGTTGAATTGCGGCTTGGGCAGCCTGATCAAGGGTGAGGTATCCCTGCCTGTCACCAGGACATCATCTAGTTGGAACTAGATGACATTTAAGGTCCCTTCCAACATGAACTGTTCCATGACTCTATGATTCTGATTCTATCAAAATACACTTTCCATTGGAACAATTCTCATTAAAATTATTGTATCAAACAAGCATAGCTTGTGGTATTTATAACAATATTTTGCAGAAATAAAACATCAATCATAATTTTTATTCTTGTTTCAAAAAAAGAAAATGTGAGAATTACCTTTTAATAGATTTTCATGCACCTGGTTTATAACATTAGTTGATTTAATCCAGTGAGAAGCAGGAGTGATCAAAAGCTGAACTAGAGTAAACATATTCTCCTTTCTGCTGTTTTGGCAGATTGGCTAGAGCTATTTTGAAGCTGTTTTCTTTGGTTTTCCTTTATGAAAGCTGCTATTTGAATTAAAAAAACAGGCACAAATGTCCTGGAATTACTGCATTTATTTTGCGAGGACAAGAAAGTGGGTTCAATTTTGCAAGACACCATGGTGGCACATTAAAGGATCTGTACTTATTATAAATAAATTCCAGACAAAACAGGCAAGAGAAATCAGGTCACATCAGCAGCAGAGGCACTGAGAGAAGCTACATCTGATTTTACTAGAATAAACCGATGCAAAAAAATAAGAATAAGATAAAGCTCTTTGAGCATCTGTCCAGCCTGATATCTGCTGGGTTTATGGGTTTCTTCTGATGTACACCGTATGTAACCAAAGTATAGCAGGTGTAGTCAAGTAATGGTCTTGGTGGCCTGTGACAGCAGCTTCCAATTACTTGTGCAAATGTGTTTCCTGGATCTATACTCCCTTACATCAGCCATTACATACATCTAACAATCATCAGGTTGCTGACTTCTTGCTGATTTAATCACAGCTCACAGGATAAACAGCTCAAGATAGACGTTCAGGAGCTCCTTGCACCAGCTCCTGCTAGCTTCTCTAAATACAGGTACCTCCTTAAGCCCTGGACCAGCCAGTTCCACTGCCAACAGGTCTCCAAAATTTGTGACAGATGTGGGCTGGCAAGGCAGGATAAAACAAAGAGTTCAGAGAAACCTATGCCAGAGTGGGAAAACGAAGAGATAGGACTAGTGCCTCCTTGTAGTCAGTGTAGGAGATGACGGGGGGAAAGTCAGTGGTGTGCCTCTGAGGAAAAAATATGTGTGGATGAAGATGTGCTTCTTTCTGACAAGACTCGAGCACACCCAGGTACAGTGGTTCTAGTTCACCAGGGCTGTCACTGCAGTGTTGATAATTAGGTTAGGGAATTATTGTGTTAAAATAGCATCAGTATAAACTACTCAAAATACTTTGGCAGCTGTTGTTCTAGAAAAGCATAAATTTAAGGTAGATTAAATCACTACGTACCAGGCTCTGATCGGTATCGCAGGACAAAACACTTGCTGTTCAGCACTTACACTATAGACCAATGCTGCCCACTTTTCCAGACAGGCTGGTAGATCACTCACCAACTTGCAATAGAGGAGTCATATTCCCTGGTATTGAATGTTCTCCTGAGAAACATCCTAGCTACCACTTCTGGCTATTATTGCCTCTGGGCAACAATCAGATGCTATTTATTTAATCCTTAATACCTGCACCTTCTTTACATATGCTAGAATGATGGAAAGTATTTTGAAGTGTATGGTGTATGAAGTAGAAGTCTGCAAAGCAAGCAATGACTGTAGTAATCATAAAAACACAGAGTAGTTTGGGTAGGAAGAGACCTTAAAGATCCAGGTCCCCTGCCATGGTAATCATATGGTCAAATGGTTTACAGCTCTTTGTTTGAAAGATGGGATTTCTCGACTAGTCAGAAACTTGCTAGAACTGTCAGTGGTTCATTGTCAAAATGAAAGGGTATACTGAGTATGATTCTACCGGGGACTTCCCTGAGTGATGATGCTAGTCAATATTTAGATTATGATTTTGATGTGGGGAGGAAATGCGTCATTATTACATCTGTGAGCAGAGCCAAGCCATGAGGGAACAGTAAGAACACTGAAGAATTCAAAATACTTTCATCAAAATGGAGGCACACCCACAACCTTCAAAAGTCCCTGGATATATGAGTACTTTTTAACTGCCTGGTACAGTTTTAAGTTACAGTGACCATCTTTGCCTTGCTTATTTATTGAGAACTTCCCATATGTAAAGTTCAAGTCATGGAGGTTTTTGAGTATGAGAATTGGTTGATGGGTTTTGCTGCAGCTGGTTTGTATGCTTTTGTAATGTGGATCTGTCTCGCATCAGTAGATGTTGTGTGGTCAATCTTCAGACATAATTGGATAACCAAAATGAATATTCTTTGAGAACTTGCAGTAAGGAAGAAAGTGATTGTAACAGGAGGAGACAATGGGGAAGGAGATAGGATAAAGAGCATCAGAGACACAAAGGAACTGTGATAGTGGTTGATCTCAAACTCTGTATGAATACACGTGTTCAACCACTATAAAACTCGTGTGACCAGTTTTTGCAGTATGCCTTTTTTAGAAGGGCATCTGATTCAGTGCTGAATTGTAAAATAGAAATATTATTATCTTTGCTTCAAAGACTTTGTCCTTTTTCATATTTTAGCAGTGAAAGAGTGTTTCTCACATGAGAAACTGTTGTTTTAATACTTACAGGGGAAATAAACATATATCTAAACAAGGGGGTTAGAAATGTTTTCTTCTAGGAAAAGAAATAGTAATTTGCAAGCTCATCACATTGATGCCCTAGTTACGTAGAGGTGTACTAATGGGACCTGGAGAACAGTTTAAACTGGATCTGTGCTGTGACCCTGTGAGATCTTTGCAGAAAGATCAAAGAGAGAAATGCCTACTAGATTATACCTACAAGAACATTCCAACTGTCTGCACTCCTCAGAGAGAAATTAAAGTAATAATAGGATGAGACACCTTTAGTTCCCTAAAGATAAATAGGGCTGACCTTTTGTCACTAAATACTAAAGAGTATTACACTTGAGGCTTAATGGTAAGTAATAGCGGGCAGTTACTTTCTCGTAAATGAGGAATAAATTCTTATCATATTCTCAGAGTTCCTAATTGGATGTTTTCCTGTTTTGAATAGGAAAACCCTCAAAGCCATTACAACAGTTCTGAAACTTCTTCAGAATGCCAGAGCACCAGGATCTGTTAGGTCTGCTTGTAAATGCTATTTTGGTATGCTTTAAAAGCTACTTCATAATTTAGTTTTTATCTTTCAGGTTATTACAAAGTCCACTTAAATGCTCCTAGCTGCAGAATAACATTTCTTAGTACTCCCACTCTGAGGATGCTGCTTTGTTATACCCACAAGAAGCTGCCTGAGAGCAATGGTTCAGGTACTGTCTCCTAGATGTGTAGATTTACTCCCAGACTTTCAGCATGTTAAGGTAATTTGTTTTCTGCTTCTTGTTGGGAGAGCCTGTATATCTGTTACGCTCAGACTCTTCACAGCCAGCTGCATTTCACCAAGAAGGCCCCCTGAGTGGACACTTGGATCAGAAGGATAAGATAACCAGAAGGTGACTGTGGGCTAGGGGAGGAATATGGGATGATTTAAACACCCATGAAGTTGAGGTATTGGTTTGTCTGCTAAACAAAGTTAATCACATCCTCACTGCACAAGAGTCTCATGAAAATAAATACTCACTGAGAAATGTATATATTTAATGCTAATTGCCCTAAAAGAGCCCTGAGGGAAATAAGAAATTCTACATTTGGAGCAAAGCTTGAATAATTTTACAACTACAGAACAACAATAAGGAGGAATAAAGTAAAATATTGAGCAGCTGCTTTTGAATTAAGTACCATGCTACCTGTCCAGTGAATAAGTATAGGTTCAATGGGAAAAAAATGGTGTATGATCACATGTTAGAACTGCATGTTTGATGTAGCATTGCTTTAGCTCTGTGAAGAAACTTCCCTTGTAATCCAAAACACTGTGTGTACTTGATTGTGTATTTAACAAAAGATTCTGTGTTGAAACAAAGAAATTTAGGCTTAACACCGTAAGTTTAATTTAACCATTAAGGCAGGTACAGTACACTTTATTCAGTGCTGGAAAAGACTCGAGATTTGTCCTCAGAGTGCTTCTACCTAGCAGTGATTTCACAGAAAAGTTATATGCAGAATTGTTTTCAAATTCAAAGTGAAAATTATACTTGTTCCAGGAACCTTATTGCATATCCAGGAGAAATTAAATCAGAACAGCTCAGAATCGTTAAGGTGTGGCCATATCTGAGTGGTCAATCTCAGCGAGGAGGGTGTCAAAGGATAAAGGTCGTTAAGGCTATTTTAGTTAATCTTGCTTCTAACACATTGCAGTTGATGTTCCATCCCACCATTTACAAATCACCATTTCAGTGTGAATTGGTGATTCCCTATTTGCACCTTCTTTAATAATTGTCTCCCCACTATTTGGTTGAAAGAATGAACTGCCACAATGCTGTAGGATGCTTTCGACACTTCTTAGCTAATCAGACTACAAGTATTCTGCCCTTGGACACCCTGGATTGCGCTGGAGCTTTGATAAACCCCTGGATTTTGGGATGTTCTCTCCCTGCAGAATGGGGTGAAATCCTCCCTTGACACATGCTTTGAAGGACAGCCTAGGAGGGTACCTTTCACCCACAGGAAAATAAGTGGCATGGGGAAAGTCCTGTTTTCTTCTCCACATGTGTGTGCTGCTCATTCATTCATACTACAGGCATAAAGTTTGCTGCTGCCATTTTGGCAAGTAAAAAAGTTGCCACTAAGCTTGCCTCTTGCATTTCTTTAGTTCTTAGTACAGCTCTGAAGTGGCAAGTCCCTAAATGATAGGCACCTGAGATGTGGCGGATGCTACCCTTACAGCTGCTGCCCAGCTCCAACGTGTGGTAATAAAACCACCCCATGTCATCTGTAGAAAACAATGTGGCAAATAGACACATGAAAGGCAAATCTAAAGAGCAAAGAAGGACTTGTAGGCACTATTCAGGAACAATGAAGAAAATACAGTGGCAAAACAAGGCGATATAAAACCAATAAATTACACATTTTGCTCTGATGAAGAGTTTCTGTACTTTGTTTTTCAGAATACAGTCTATTGCTTTGCAGTACTAATCAACATGAAATGAGGTTTTGTAGCACTGTTATTACATAATAAATCAAGTACACATATCTCTTTGCATATATAAATTTACTGAAATAAATATGCTTGAAAATGAACTGAATTAATAAACAGGTCACCTCTCCCTCTGCCTTTTGGAGACAGTCAAATCAGTTTCCTACAAGCAGCCAGCTGTGGTAAGGGAGAGCTGAGCAGAGAGTTATTATGCAAGCAGCTGCTGTCCTGTTTCTGTCTAAGTGAGAAAACAGAATTGTTTCAGTAAGCTATTAGTAATTCTGTGTATGTGCTGTGTATTTTGCAAATGCACTCCTTTAAAGATTAAATTAAGGTCAGTCTGGAACAATGTCAGTATTCTTATAGGTCTTTGATAAAGTTAGTTGTTAATTACGTTAATTTATTAGTGCAAACTATATTAAGCTATTTGATCTGGACATTGCAAATGCCAGTTTTCTTACACTTTGCTCCCCTCAACATTTATTAAAATTGTACAAGTCGGTTCAGATAGTAACTGACCAAACAAAAGTTCCGCTCGAGTTGATGGCTTAATTGTTTTACTCGTGTAACTGTTAACCAAATATCTAGTGCTACCAAGTAGCTAGACTCATTGTGGGGTCAAATGTTGGAATTTTTCAGGAATGCTGGAAGAAAACAATGCTATATAAGTTGAGTACAAGTGTTGTTATGAAGTCTTGAGCTTGAAATAGCACACCAGGTGTTTATATTCATAAAACAAGAAACCTGATTGTTTTCGAGATCTAATTGTCTGGAAAAGACAAGAACCTCGCCTTTGTGGTATGGCTGCTCATAGTGAAGTGATGAGTGTTGGAAGATTGCAGTAGGCAACTAAAAGTCAGAAGATCCCATATAACATCTCCATTGGTTCTCACAGTTACATGGTATTACAGAGGAATAGGCTCTGCCTGGGGGGCCTGCTTGGTTTGTTGTTAGGTTAGCTGACTCATTAAGAAATACTTTACCAGTATGTTAGAAAACTAAAACCAGCATGAAATAGTAATGTGTAATTTTTTTACATGATTTGGAAGAGGCAGCTCATTGGTGTTACTAGACTCTATGATATAATCCTTCAACTGACAGTATATTTGCTATTAGCTGTGTGTTCTTTGCCATACTGTCTTATGCAGATCAATTGAGACATGAGTCTAATGCCAATCTAATCTTTAAGACTGAATTTCCTGATTTGTGGGGAGGCAGACTACAGGAACCTGTAGGAACACTGACTCTGGGAAAACGGCTGAACACAAAGACATTTTGCCAATTTTAGAAGAAATATGTCATAAATGGAGCAAATGCCGTAAGTCTTAGGCTTTATTTATCCTGCTATGTTAAAGGTCAAAACCCTCAAAGATCTGAGGGCTTAGGTAGTACTGGTGATTTAATGTGTTGAAGAAATGAAAGGGATATAGTCCTATCTCATACAAAGTGCTGAGCATCTGCCATTGCGAATAAAATCAGAAATCCTGTTTATTGTTAAAAATAAAGACTGGCTTCACAAACTATACTTGCAATTAAATGATTTAAATGCAGACAGGCTTGCCACAGCTAGGTACACAGAATATTTTTGTGTGCGTATATGAGCATGCATGTCTGTAGATAGTCACTATTTGTTACTGTTGTATTTTAATCAAGAGCTAACTTTTCTTCTGAAAAACAATAGAAACTTCCTGTTCCTGATTTCTAAGTAGGCAAGAAAAATGTAAGGTAGAAATCAAGCGTATCATATATACACAACTATTATAGGTGGGATAACCCTCTTCAACCACCTTAGTAATTTAAAGTAATTTTAAAATGTTTTTTTTAAAAATCACTTTTGTATGAAACAGAAGAGATAAGAAGAGGATAATGGATTTAATGGTCTTTAATGGCTGGGGAAGGGGAATTTAATCTCTGTGACTCTTTTCTTAGGTGCTGGAGATAAATATAACCATGTGCAATATAAAAGTGAGTATACACATTTCAATGTTTACCACTGCGAGCTGTCAAGCAATTAACTGAAGAAAATGGTAGTTGTTCCACAGGCAAACTGGCACTAAATAGTGTTGGATGTTGTTTGTTTCAAGTTGTTGTCACAGATATATGCTGATAGCTAGAGAGTGGTGAGCAGCAAGAATATGAAACTCTGCTAAAGGAGGAAAGATGCCCTCACAGATGCCCTTTTCCTTCAATCTGTCTGCTTTCTGACTCTTTGGGACAGCTACGTGTCCTATTATTCTAGTCTGCTCTTTCCTGTGTAGTAGACCCTAGCCAGCAGTGTGCCTGGGTGGCCAAGAAGGCCAAGGGCACCTTGGCTTATATCAGAAACAGTATGATCAGCAGGTCCAGAGAGGTTATTCTCCCTCTGTACTCAGTACTGATGAGACTGCACTTCTAATACTTTGTTCAGTTCTAAGCCCCTTGCTACAAGAAGTACATGGAAGCTCTGAAGTGAGTCCAGAAAAGAGCAACGAAGATGTTGAAGGTGCTGGAGATCAAGTCTTATGAAACATGACTGAAGGAGCTGGGATTGTTTTATCCTTGAGAAGAGGAGGTTGAGGGGAGACCTCATTGCTCTCTACGACTACCTGGAGGGAAGCTGTGGAGAGGAGTGAGCTGGCCTCTTCTCCCAAGTGACAGGGGGGAGGACAGGGGAATGGCTTCAGGCTGCACCAGGAGAGGTTCAGACTGGACATCAATAAAAAAACATTTCATGGAAAGGGTCATTAGGCACTGGAACAGTGTGCCCATGGAAGTGGTTGGGTCACCATTCCTGGAGATGTTTATTCAGAGCTGAGATGCACGAGAGAATCATTTCTCCTAAACAACGTGTGTACCATCATGGCAACTCATCTTGGCTTCATACAGTAAATTGTTACATAGTCCAAAAATGCCTATACATATTCATAACCTTTCCCTGCTTCTTATTATAATGAGTTTGAGAAGAGACCTCTTCCTGATTTCTTCCTGTGAAAGATTGTCCCAGGGATGTGGGCAGTTGTCTTAACATCCTTTAGCTTCGATCTGCACCTGTGCTCTCAGGAACCCAGCCGTCCTTATCAATGTTGTTTTCACTCTTATCGCAGGTCCAGATGACTTGTTCTGCCCACCAGAAGTCCTCCAGCAACAGGCTCCCCTAATATGTTGCTTTAGCTAGACAGCTGTTATCCTGTGTATCCTCCAAGCGTGAGCAGTTTCCACTCTGCCGTCCTTCAAGTGTCGGTTGCCTCAGCTAAATTATTACTGTTCTTAAGTGTTAGTGTTTATCTCAAGCTGCTAAACAGTGGTTATCCTGTTAGTACTTCCCCTAGCCCCATATCAAGACGAGTGGATGAAGTGACCAGGAACATGGTTTAGTGGCAGACAGGAATGGTTGGACTCCATGATCCTGGAGGTCTTTTTGAACTTTGTGATTCTGTGATTCTGCTTTATGCTTTCTCCTCATGGGTTTTCTCAGGACTAATCTAACTAATCTTCTGGGTTCAATATCTCTCTCCTTTAATAAAATATCTTGATATTTTATTACTTTTTGTTTTATTCCCTCTCCCTTTGGTCCCCACCACCTCTGCCTCCTTCTTGTCACTTAATGACCCCTCTTTTGCCATTTTTGGGGTTTTTTTTTCTTTGTTAATTCCAATACCATGTTTCTCTGGCATGTCTTTTCCTCGTCTGTCCTCTCTATCTTGGTCACTAGCCTTACTTTTAGAAATTTTTCACACTATATGAATGAAGGCAGGCAACTAGCCTAGAAACTTAGAATTTCAGAGGTTAAAATTCTCTAAACTGAAGTAATTATAAATGGATTTTATTGTCTGTGTCCCTAGAATCCAATAATATTTGTGCAAAAAATATGAAAATTGGAATACTATTCTTGGATATGGAAGATATAGTCTTTGTTTCAGTATGAAAAAATAAAAAGGGTGAAATTCTATAGCTATTAAAATTAGTAATTTCTTGTAAGGTACTGAGAGATTCTGAATATTGAACAGAAACTGTATACCAACTTATCTAAGAGATATACCCTGACAAGATTAGTTTGAATTGCCTATGATGGGAGAAAAATTTTGCTTTGGATTACCTCCCAAGCAGTTACACTTTTTTTTTTCTCAGATGGTTTATCAAGAAACAGAAAATACATCAGTGGTAAATAAACATTCTTTGTAACTTTTTGGCTTTTCCTTAATAAATAGTAATATCTTTTTTTGTTTGGTTGGTTTTTTCCCCTTAGATATTTGAAAGGAATATGGACATAATTCTCCTATGATCATTAAGCTTTAATTTTTCAACGGCTGAATATAACTAACTCTGGAATAATTTATGTTAAAGTTTGTTTATTTCTGTGGAGGTAAATATATACATGCATATCTATTTATTATTTGAGACATAGGCTGCACTTTCCCAGACAATGTTTCCCAGCTGATGAAGAACAATCTTTCTTTTTCTAGCTTTGCATGCGGCATGTGATACATGGTGAAAACTGCTGATTTATACTTGATTAACATTAATTCTCAGTTAAGTCAACCTGGATGCATAAACCCACTCTTTTTTAGCTTTCATATCCCTATTTTCTGAAAGTGCCACGGTTTCACCAGCACGAATATTCAGGGTAAACTTATTAACTTCATATTTACAGTAAAATGAATATCAGTTTATACAATTAGTGCTTTTTGGTTGAGTATAACATTAAAATACATAAGCAATGCTTATTGATTCAAGTTGTTCTGTGAGGAAAAAGACAATTCACTGTCTACTATATTTGTGTATGGAACAATACAAGTCATGCGTTCTAAGTAATGTGCTAACCAAAAATAAGCTCAGCGATTTCACAATGATTTTGCGTGATGAATGTGTAGGAATATCGTTGTTTGTTTGTTAGTGGCCAATTTGCAAGAAACAGGAAAATCTGTCAAATAAATGGTGCCCTGTGAATCATAGGGTGTTTTCCTTGAGCACAATGTTAGTTCAATAAAACTGTTATTTGAAAATCCCTAAGCTCTTTCAAAGTACCAGTCTATTATTACTTCAGAGACTTCAGGTTTAACAGTTCCTCAATATTGATTTTATAAGAATCAAAGGATGTTTCAACACTTAACAAAAACAGATGTCCAATGTGGAATCATTATTTAGCAGTATTTTCTAAGGGCAAATATTTATTTTCTGATGTTAAACATTATGAAACATTTAATATTATCGATTTTTCTCATTCCTTTTATGGTGGACTCATTTAAGCTGATACAGTTCTGTGTTGAAATATTTTAATAATACATACAAAATGTAATTATTATATAATTATAAAATACTTAACATGACTTAATAAAGTATGTATATTATCACATAGTATAAAAGTATATGCACTACTTTTCTCTTTATGGTTAACTTAGAACTTGTCAACACATTTTTCCTGTAACCTATCCCGCTCATACCAGAGAAATCTAAAGAAAGGTTTTGAAAAATTACCATCTTAACATCTTAATTGACATGCCTTGTATTATGGGCTTCAACTTGATCTATGTCCCAGGAATCACATATGCTGGCTCATAGGTTAAATACCATTTCTGCTGCACTTAGATGTGATTCAAACAGAAATGTATGCATTTAGCTCAACACTAGGTGTGAAATTTATGGCTTAAGTCAATATTCCAAATTTTTAGTATCAGTGGTCTGGAAAGATTTGGGAATAAATCATTGTGGTTTGTGAATTTATTTTCTTTTCCTTTCTTAAAACTCTTGTTATATGCTTTCACTTTCAAAACTGTATGAATAACTGCAAAGTACATGTGGAAGTAACCTGCACATAGTATTGTTCTTTTCTCACTGTCATGTATGCCATATCTATGCTAGGGAAGAGAGAACTGACTAAAGAGTTCCCAGTAACTTCATAACTTGATTTATTTTAAATAATGGTTAAAATAATGACTTGTTCTACCTGAAATTCATCTCTTCCCAGTGTCTTCATATCAATATTTACTGCTGTGTTTTCATGCAGTCCTACAGTTCACATTTCTTTGGTAAAAAAAGAAAAAATCTTGCAGATTTCTTACCATCCCAATTATTTCTAATCTGACTTCTCATTTTGGAATGCTCACTTTCTTTTCTTTCAAAATATCATAGTAATACTGTAGGAAATAATTGACTCGTACTATGTTGTTTCCAACATTGTTAGGAATAGAATAATACAGTAACATTTGTTTCTGACGGCATCATCTAAGTATTGTAGAAAAAAAGCTTTGTGGTAAATAAAATAAAAATGTGTATGTTATTTATTAAAATGCAGTTATGAAAAAGATACTGTTGTTTCAAACTCATTAATCCCTAGTAGTTGCATAGGAAGAGAAGTTTTTTTCTCAAAATGCAGTACATTTTTAATATTAGCTTTCATTTTGAATTGGAAGAAAACATTTCTTTTTTTTGTAAATTTTTTTCAAAGAAGCCTGTTGATTTTTGTGTGGTAAATCAGAATTTAAAGTAAAAATTGTAATAAATATAAAATTTTAAAGGAAAGAGGTGTAACACCACTTAAGGAGCTTGACACTGTAATAATTTGACTATTATTTACAAATAATTGAAAAGTCAATGAATTAAATTTTAAAAGCATGCATACAATGAATTGTAAATTATAAATCAAATTGTATATTTTATATTTCCCATCTGGAGAATATAGTGATAAAAACTTAAAATGTGATAAAGCTGTTAAAAAGGTTGTTATGGCAATATTCTTGCATGAGATTACTTGGATGAAGTTGAATAACCTTATGTTGTCAATATTTCTAAACCCAAGTACTGTGCTTTTTTTAGACTTGGTATATGCATTTTTGCTAATCTGTTTGTTTTAGATTAAAAATTATAAAACAAAAGGATTTTCCAGGAGTGCAAATGGTATTAGTTAACTCAGTAATTTGGTGTATGAGGTATAATGACCATGTTAGAATTAGCATTATATTTGAGACACGAAAAATCTAATGTTTGCTGGGTTACTTCTAAGGGAAAAATGTAATAACTACTTAAAACCCTAACATATCAATATTTTCCCCAGCAATTTATACCAGGTCAGTGACATATCTGAAGCTGTTGAAGAGGGCTGCTGCTTTTCTGAGCCATGGGGTGAGAGTGACCAGCCGGCGGTCAGGTGGCCACTCCACATCAGTGGCTGTAACAAAGCCCATCTGTGCAGCAAGGATAAATAGGGTAGAATGGGTGAACATGTCTCTGCCACTTGTTTGCCTGTCAGGATGCCCAAACTGGTCCATGGTCACACCTCACCTCCCACATATCAATGCAAGTATGAGGAGGTATATTGTAATTGTGGAACAAAAACAAGACTCAGAGGTCATCCTCAAAACAAAATCTACATATGTTATACTTAGATGATTTAGACTGTGAGGTTTTTTTGTGACGTCCTGATCTATGACCCTGGAGTTCTCTGGATTCCTACAGAACAGTAGGTGTTGCACTGCAATCCACTATGTCCCCTACCATCAGCAAAAGGTAAAGGAGATGGGTGGACTGGTACCTCAGAATTTATTGCTCCAGAATGGACTATAAGAGAATGAGAGGAGCAAACGGTAATGGGAGCTCCCTCTCAACTGGTCTGAGATTCCTCACTGACATTCCCAACCTACGAGCACCAGAGCATTTGCAGAAACTTCACTAGCAGCAGCTTCGAGGAAACGTCTAAAGACTATCATTGAATCCTGTACAGGTTGAATAGTCTTTCTTAAAACCCTAATAGGATGCTAATATTGGTCTAGATTTCAACTTATATTCTTGAATTATACATAATGAATTATATAATATTCTTAGAATTGTAACATTATAGGTAATAAGCTTAATGTTTAAATTCAATTCTGGGTCCTACTCTGTCTACCTTGGGATGTGACAATCAGTTCTGACTATAATTATTTCTGCAAGTGTTGGCAGATGTAGGGTATCAGGATTTTAATTTACTGGAGGAAATAACTACTCAGTTGTGCACTGTATCTGACATTGACTTGATCCTGGTATGTTTTACGAGGTGATAACTTTGATTCAATAGCTTGTACACTCATTGCAACTCACTGAAAGGTGGCTGATTTGATGCACATTTGTTGTACTTAAAAAGTTAATTCTCTTGGTTACTTTGCTAGGTTTGAAAGAGAATCCACTTAATTTAAAAGCAGATACCACCGAAACTGATGACTTCTGCAAAGGTGAAATGAACTTTCCAAGGGTGACCACATACAAAACTTTTGCTTTGATATTTACATCCAATTCCTGTTATGATAGGAGACATATCTTAAAACATTTTCATAAAATTGGTTGGTTTTTCTTGCTGGCTGAATGCTTACACTGTCTACTAAGTGATATTGACTTCCAGACTGTCAGCACTGCAGGTTCAGTCAGGTTTGTGAAAGTCATATCTCGTTGGATGTTTTTCATCTTCAACACCTTCACTAGAAAGAGGAGGACAAATAAACCTCCACTTGAAGCTGCATTGGGTCATCCACTCCTGTTCTCCATCACAGTCACAACAAATCCATAGAAATTACTGACTGATGTTTTATGCTTTTTTTTTTAAATAAAATCAAAAAAGAAAGCTTTGACTATTTCTTCATTAAGCTGTGCTTAGGCTATAACTATACAACCCCCCACCCCCAATCTTTAAACACCTTAAATTTTTATTAATTATAATCTTGGTTTGCATACCTTATTTAATACGCTTTCTTTGAAGTGTAGTTTTATGCCTTGACCTTAAATTAAGTAGTTGTGAACGTCACTTCAATTTCTGTCAGATTCAGAAAGATAGATATCAAATTTAGATTTATTAATAACTGATTTTTATCTTACATCAGGTTTACACTAAGTTAAATAATTTAGTAAATAACTGAGTAGCATTATTTTAAAGTTGTGTTTCTTTAACTGAAAAGACCACTTATACTCATTTTTTAACAAAATATGATAATTCAGTGTTGTAGTTTTGTGTTTTATATTTCTGATAACTGTCACATTCCTTCAGTCATTAGTAGTGATCATATTAATTACTTTCTTTGCTTCCCCACCTTTACTATAATAGGTTTGGGGTTTTTTCATTATAGAATCTGTTTTTTTCTTGCTGAATAAAATGGGCTATCTGTGTAGAAATATGTCACCAAGACAGATTTTAGTTTTCAGGTGTGATTTCCTTTGATTTTTACAGCTTTATATTGATATATAGTGTGGAAAAGCTCTTACACTGTCTTTTAAAAATATGAAATTATTGATCATAATATCCCTCAAGCCTGGAATATTTTCTTTATTTGCTGAAAACCCAATAAAATACAGGAAAAGTTTAAACTTTTGTCTGGATTCCTTGTGTAACTAGCCAAGGGGTGAAATTAAACTCAATAAGATTACTTTATATCACATGAGATGTAGGAATGCGTATTTAATCTACATGTATTTAATCTACATGTATTTATGCAGCATGGCTGTGTGGTAACTGGATGGCTAATTCATTTCTACTGAGACTGCAAAGCAGCCTTCTTGTTGTAAGAATTACCACCAAATTGAGCTGAACTTGAAGAATTAGATGATGATGTAGACCATACGGTCTCATAATTCATTAATAGTCTATTGATAAGAGTCTGGACATGTTGATAATCCGGGACTATTAGAAAGCAGAATTACTAGTAAACTCTTCGTTATTTTAATAACATCTATCCATGTAGATTCAAAGTTAAGATCCAGGAGGCTTCATACTCATACACTATACAAAGATGCAGAAAAAAAAATCCCCAATCCTTATGTGCTTTAGTGGATAATTCTGTTTTCAAAACTCATTTAGGATCATAAAATGATTCTATATGGAAGGGACATCTGTAGGTCCCATTTATCCAACACAAACCTTCCAAGTTATAGTTATTCAAGACTGAATTTTGGAAAGCACCTAAGAATGATGGTTCCACCATATCTTTAAGCAACATGTCCCTGGACCTACCTGTCGTCTCTGTGGACATTTTTTCAATAGGCTGGTACTGGCATTATCACAACTTTTACCTCTTGCCTTTCAGCACAGTTTGCCTCTGTAATACCCTGTTAGGTAGATGATATGATGAATCTGAGATTATTTTTTAGCCTCTTTGTGCTCCAGATAAGCCAAAGTTATGATTTAAAAGCAAGGACACAAGGATTTTAAGTACTTGGATCTTACTTGGTATGGCAGTACTTAAAGATTTTTTTTGGGAGATATTTGCTTTGATTTTTCTTTGTTTGGGGTTGTTTGCTTATTTTCTTCTTTTGTACTGTAGACAAATGGCGTAAGGTTTTAGCCTGAAAATCACAGGCTTGTTTTCTGGTTTGAATAGTTTCTTAAGTTACTATCTAGCAACACTGCAAATGAATATTAAGTATAGTGGAAGGATAGGAGGAGAGAAATAGCTGAAAGAATATTATCTCATTTATTGCCTGTATTGTTCAAAGTGTCATTATGAATACGAAGGTAGAGATGCAAATGTCACATTTTAAATGAAATGCTGCTTGCACATGCTATGCAAAAAAAAAAAAAGAAGCAGATCTGTCATTCCAAAGACAGTGTAAATCCTGCCAGTGTTTGTAGAAAGCTGCTATTCAGAAATGTGTGTGCAATAGATGATCTAATTGCTTCATTCACAGTTGCAGGGTATGAATTCTCCTCCTTGGTGACAGCAGACTTCACATTTTTTCCTATTCATTGTGGATTTTTTGATGAAGATAAAGGCTGCACATCAACCGCAAACATCTGCTTGCTTTAAACATTTCTTGCTGTTTTTATGTGACAAGTGATTTATTATCATGCTTGACAGTTCTTGAGTTTATGTTGTGTCATTGAATCATAGAATTACCAGGTTGGAAAAGACCTCCAGGATCATGTGTCCAACCATTCCTATCTGCCACTAAACCATGTTCCAGAGCAAACTAGATATCAACATTTTCCAGAATATTTTTCTTATAATTCAGTAGTGTTTGAGCACTGGTCACTTTGAAGTGCCTTGGTTAACCCCCACATTACTAGCGTTGTCCAAACAACTTCTTAGAAGAACCTGGAATTTTTAAAGCCTTACTTAAACAAATTCTCACACCTTTGATATGTCTGCATGTTACTTGCGATCACTCATGGTTTTGTCCATTAGGAAAAAATACAAGACATTTCTGTCCCAGAGAGACCAAAAAATAACTACTCAAAGCAAAGAGATACTTTAAAATGAATATGCATTCACAGCAGTAGCAAAATTCTGATGTTTGATATATATTTTTACAACACTAAAGTCAAAATATGTGCCATTCAAAACCATTCACTGTTGCAGACAACTTACCTTTGTAGACTTCAGGGATCACAGAATCACAGAACAACCAGGTTGGAAGGGACCCATCGGATCTTCTAGTCCAACCATTCCTATCTAACGCTAAACCAAGTCCCTCAAGACCTCATCCACCCACGTCTTAAACACCTCCAGGGAAGGTGAATCAACCACCTCCCTGGGCAGCCTATTCCAATGCCCAATGACCCTCTGCGTGAAAAACCTCCTCCTAATCTCCAGCCTAAATCTCCCCTGGCGGAGCTTGACGCCGTTCCCTCTCGTCCTGTCCCCTGTCATTTGGGAGAAGAGGCCAGCTCCCTCCTCTCCACAACCACCTTTCAGGTACTTGTAGAGAGTAATGAGGTCTCCTCTCAGCCTCCTCTTCTCCAGGCTAAACAACCCCAGCTCTCTCAGCCGCTCCTCATAGGGTCTGTTCTCCAGCCCCTTCACCAGCCTCGTTGCTCTTCTCTGGACTTGCTCCAGAGCCTCAACATCCTTCTTGTGGTAAGGGGCCCAGAACTGGACACAATATTCAAGGAGCGGCCTCACCACTGCTGAATACAGAGGGAGAATCACCTCCCTGGACCTGTTGGTCACACCATTTCTGATACAAGCCAGGATGCCATTGGCCTTCTTGGACACCTGGGCACACTGCTGGCTCATGTTCAGTCGGCTGTCAACCAACACCCCCAGGTCCCTCTCCTCCTGGCAGTTTTCCAGCCAGGCATCTCCCAGTCTGTAGTTCTGCATAGGGTTGTTGTGCCCCAAGTGCAGGACCCGGCATTTGGCCGTGTTAAACCTCATGCCGTTGGACATTGCCCAGCGGTCCAGCCTGTCCAGGTCCCCCTGCAAAGCCTCCCTACCCTCCAGCAGTTTGACACTTGCACACAGCTTTGTGTCATCTGCAAACTTGCTAAGGGTACCCTCAATACCCTCATCCAGGTCATTGATGAAGACATTGAAGAGGGCTGGACCTAGCACTGAGCCCTGGGGAACACCACTTGTCAATGGCCTCCACCTGGACTTAACACCATTTACCACCACTCTCTGGGCCCGGCCATCCAGCCAGTTTCCTACCCAGGAGAGTGTGCGTCTGTCCAGGCCAGAGGCTGACAGTTTCCGTAGCAGAATGCTGTGAGAAACTGTGTCAAAGGCTTTACTGAAGTCCAGAAAGACCACACCCACAGCCTTTCCCTCATCCAGCAGCCGAGTGACTTTGTCATAGAAGGCGATTAGGTTGCTTTGGCAGGACCTGCCTCTGGTAAACCCATGTTGACTGGGCCTGATCACCCAGTTCTCTTGTAAGTGTTTCATGATAGCACTCAAGATCACCTGTTGCATGACTTTCCCTGGCACTGAGGTCAGACTGACTGACCTGTAGTTCCTCGGATCCTCCCTGCCACCCTTCTTGTAAATGGGAACTACATCAGCCAGCCTCCAGTCCAGAGGTACCTCCCCAGTCTTCCAAGACTGCTGGAAGATGATGGAAAGGGGTTTGGCCAATACAACTGCCAGCTCCCTCAAAACCCTAGGATATATCCCATCTGACCCCATGGACTTGTGGGTGTCCAGTTGGCCAAGCAGGGCTCTGACCTCCTCCTCATGGACTATGGGAGCCTTGTATTGCTCCTCTGTTTCCCGGGTGTCTACACAGAGGGAACAGTTTTCTTTACAATTAAAGACTGAGGCAAAGAAGGCATTAAGTACCTCAACCTTCTCCTCGTCCCCTGTCACTGCTGTTCCCTCTGAGTCCAAAAGGGACTGTATGGTCTCCCTTGTCCTCCTTTTACTGTTAATATACTTATAAAAAGATTTTTTATTGTCTTTTACAGACATATAATCTGATCTCTAGGTCAGCCTTAGCCCCTCTGATTTTTTCCCTACATAGCCTCGCTTCCTTCCTGTAGTCCCTCCAAGAGGCCTGCCCCCCCTTCCAGAGCCTATAAATATTCCTTTTTTTCCTAATTTCACTCAAGATTTCCCTACTCAACCAAGCTGGTTTTTTCCCCTGCCGGCCTTTTTTCCAGAACACGGGGATGGCTTTCTCCTTAGTTGCCAGGATCTCCTTTTTGAATAGCTCCCAGCCCTCATGGGCTCCCTTGCCCTCAAGTGCTGTCTCCCAGGAGACTTTGCCAACCAGCCTTCTAAACAGAAAATTTAGTGCTAACTAAATTTTGGATAACTTTCTAAGTTTTGGATAACTTTCTTATGTATTTGTACTTGTTTCTCTCTTCCTCATTTTATTTTTTTTAATTGCATAAAATTCCCAATCTCTGAGGAATTTTTAATTTTTTAAGTGGGTCTTTTATTCTTGCTCTAGTTTTTCCTACAGAGATGCATATTTTCTGTCTAAATTAGGTGCAAATATAGTTGGACGGAAAATCCAGATAACAGAATCATCCACAGAGATGTAAGCTGGAACATTTCAGCAACAATAGTACAAGCCCCTATTGTATGAGTTAATGGAGATACCTGGTTTTACTTATCACAGCCCTTTAGACACTGTATTTATCTAAAAAGTATCATTATTCTCATCCTTTTAGTTTCCCTTTCTTTTTAATTTAATTTCTTTTCAATCATCTGGTTTTTTCCTTAATTTCTGTCTCATATGCTTCTTTTCATTTTCATAGTACTTTTTACCCTGTGTTGTGTCTCTGACACAACTGTTTTTTCTCTCCTTGTAAAGCTATCTATCCTATGACATAAAAATACCCAAACATACCACTTTTTTGTCTTACTTTTCCTCAGTGTATCATGTCTACGTTCTTATAATTCATTTTACATGTATATCCTTTCTTCTCTTTCTCGTTGTGTACTCATCCTCATATTTTGTAACTGAAAGGACAACACAACAACACAAGTAATTGTTCTGATGCCTTTTCTCATGTTTCCACATCACCAGAGAACAAGCAGAATGGAGAGATAACTTTGACTCTCACATTTTTTGATGTTTGCTATTTTCCTACACAAAAACATTGTTCTCATCTTTTTTTTTCTTTTCACTCTCCAGACCAAGAAATGTGCATTGCTTTTGAGCATCTCAGGACACTCCACAACACTTATTGAGAAGCATAACGTAGATTCTTTTTTATGGACATTTAAAGTTTTGATCTATGGTGTAGGGCACAAATGACTGAAAAATGCTACCTAGTCATGCCAAGATGGTGTTCACTCTATTTGATTAAACTTTAAGCTACTTATTTTTCTGGTTCACTTCAGCCGATTTGGGTGCATACATCCCTCATCAGTGAGTCCAAGGTGCCTGTTTTGTGGAGAAGAAATATTTGTAAACCAGAAAAAGACTTTCCTCTTCTCTCAAGATGATACTTCTAGGGCTAGTAAGGCTCATTCAGAAGGTGTGTATTCTTCTTGATTGGCTTTTTTATCATGTAAAGTTTCCTATTATTTCAATACATTCAAACAGTTAGACTAATGAACTCAGGAATAAAAACGTGAAATAACATCTGGTTGCTTGACTGGGAGGCTCATTTCTGTAACTTCTTCCTAGAAGCACACTGCCTACAGCACTTCTAGTTCATTCAGAATCGAGTAGCATGTCTGTTCTTGGTTTGAGTAATTGTAAACATGTATGACCTGTTTTATTTGGTTGACAGTGGAGTGGCAGAATAGCTTTGAACCACCTCTATGACTTTATAAAGACTTCTGTGAAGCAGGAAATGGCTGTATCTAAGACTTATTCCATCCTGAATGATGGAGACACCATGCCTTCTGCCTCATAAAAATATACCTTTTATGTCAGTGTGAGAATGAGCTTTGCTGGATTTTACCTTAGAGTTCGGATCTCAGTCACCTGTCTATATATTTAAAGGTCTGTGCCCTTTATTTTGAGAAAAACAGCTAAAATGCCGTATTTTAGCTTGTGCTCAGTTACTGGAGGTTCTGTAATTTTTATTCGCCACATACTTCCTTATGCAGTTTGCCATATTTTTACTTAGAATGATGTGTGGGGTTTTGTGTTTGTTTTTTTTTTTAATTGATGTCATTTGGGGGTGTGTTTTAATTTTCTGTGGAGTTGAACTGTGCAAGCCGTTTTGTGGAAATGGAGGTATTGTTATGTGGGCAAACAGTCAATAACACATTTAACTTTTCATTTGTTCTGTCAACCTAATATTGATGTACTGAACTTCCATGCAGATTTTTCTCCTAGTAGTCTTCTTTTTACGTGTTCTTTTGTTATTTGCCTCTTGAAATTCTCAGTTCCTAACACTACTACTTTAAATGTGTTGAACTATGTGTTACTTTTTGCCTTTGATCAAAGACCACAGCAGGTATAGTGTGGAAAGGGGTCAAAGATAATCCTACTGTCTCTGTTACTTTATGAATTTACCCACCCTTCAGTTTTGAATAAATGCTTTGCACACATCATGCAGAAGTTACCTATTACTCTGATTTTCCTGTCTGAGTACTGTGGAGATGACTATCTTTAGATCTCTACTGCAGAAATCTCATCTGTGATAGAACATCAGCAAGAGGATGACAGATCCATATCAGTAGTACTCCATTGAAAAACCTGCAGCCACAGAGCACTTAGAACATGTCAGTTACCCACCTGTTGCTTTCATGCTCATAAAAATGCTCCTTGCTATCCATATTTATTTGATAGCACTGCTGGGTTTGTGTTATATGGCTTTAATTGCAGCTGTCTTCTGCTCAAAGTGATTGAATTTCATAAATAAATGCTTGTCATGCATGTCATAATCATGCAACCTTAAAAGAGTGTCAAGTAGAGGGACACTTTTATTTTTGGGAAAAATGTAATTCTTCGTACTAAATATTCATTGTGAATGTTGCTGTGTCTGTGAAAATGTGGAAGACTGATTCTTTACTAAGTTTAGCATATGACCTAGTCACATTGAACAGTCATTTTTAGGATACTGTGTTTTCCCTTCAGTGATACATAGAATTTACTTTCCTAACCTCAGTTCTCTGAAGTAGATGAGAGTATGCAGTGTACTAAATGTCTCCAGTGACATTCAATGCAGTAAGTGTAGATAATCTAAAAATATTCTGTTTTACTAGCAATGTCTGGATTGTTGGGAATCTTGTAACTTTCACCATATAGTAAGCACAAGTGAGAGAATTCACAGGAGGTATGAAATCTCACCACCATGCAAAAGAATTCAACAGGTAACAAGTTTCCTAAAAGTTGTGATACATAATGAGAGCAGGCTTTCAAAAGAAACAATTTTGGCCAAGGTCATTGCACCACTAACGGGTTTCTGAACAGGATTAATTCTCTCCAATTTCAATACACAGACGATGTTGATCATGATTCTGCTGATCTGTTTTCCTAACATTCAATACACTGAGTTCTTTGGATGGTAACTTAATTTATTTCCTTTCCCACTATCAAATGCTTGATTGTTGCTGGTCAGGATATACAGAAGTGTTTATAAATTTTGAAGCAAGCACACCTTCTTCATAAAACAGTTCTGGTTTGTTAATAATTTTAATGTAACTTTCCATGCACAACAGATACATATGCTTAAAAAAATTCTATGATTTTACTTCTGGGTTATGATAAACAACAATCGAAAAAAGAACAGGCAACTCTCACAATCATACTTTTTACATATATTATGTATTTGCTGATTTTCTGTACTTATGCATATGCATGTTTCGTCTGCTATCCAGGAAGACACAAAGATGGCAAAGAAAACCAGACTTAAGTCTATTAATAAGATAAGTCATCATAGACATTTAGCAGGACATAGCATCTGAAACTGGCAGAAGCCTCTTTTCTATACTTTTTCAAAAGGTTTAGGAATTTATTCAACAACATAGGGATCAGCCTATGAATCCTCAACTTATATTTTATTTGCCTTTCAGAGTATGGGGATGAAAGCCTCACATCCATCATATATATATGCAGCTAAGTATCTATGAGTAACTCAGAAAATGCAAATTTCCCAGGAAAATATTGCTTTTCATGTGCAAAACATTTATAACAATAACAAAATTGTCAGAGTTCAACTGTTCTTGGATTTCTAAATTATCTACATGATAGAACTAGTTACAGTTTGGATTTTTAAAAAACCTAGAAATATTCATCATGGTATAAATAGCTGGAGAAACATGTAAAAGGGATTTACTAAAGGAATCTCTGAATTGAAGAACATTTGCAGATGACAAACTGACAAGACAAAAAACTAAGTACATGAAATGGGAAGAACAAAACAAAGATTTTCTCAAAGCCCAATTTGTGTCTTGATTGTCACTGTTGGACAGAATATTCATATCTTGATATTATTTAGTTTTATTGACATCTTGGTAAGAAGGATGCTTGAAAGTTATAAGGGGAAGAAACTACTTTTCTTATAAGGAGTAACATATGGTCATGTAATGAACTGATTGAGCTGCGTCGTTGCAAAAATATGGTGCTAAATATAAGAGGTGTGTTTCTTTGGCTTAAAAATTATAAAGAATTTTTTTTTTTTGTAAGAACAATGAAAGTCCTAAGTTTCTGATTCTGGTGCATTTTCCATGGCTGGAAAACAGATCTGGAGTCAATAACATCTTCAGCTCATAGCTGGCAGCTTTAAAGGTGTAAATTTTGAAAAATGCATCTTCCCCAGGAAACTGTGGTTTTGTGATGCCAGTAAGAAAGGCACTCAGACTCTTTGAAGTATTATTTAGAATGCTAGTTTATTGAAGCTGACAATATAAGGAAAGAGAGGACAGTATAGTTAGCCATATACCCCTCCAGATCCTGGGAACCTTGCATCCTAAGGCTTTGAACAGTTCTTCATTTGGGGAACAGCACACTGTATTGATCCCATCTATGGAAGTTTACAATATTTTGGTCTTTTCATTGTTTATAAGATTTTCATAGTATGGGTTGAGTTTTGTGTAGAAATACGTGTTTCTAGGGAGATTTTCATGTCAGAAGGAACAGTAGTCTTTTTTCTTGTTTTCTAACAGATGTGTATGTGAGAGAATGCTGTTTCCATTTAATTAGCTTACTCTTCAGATTGTAGCTAGAATACGTTGTTTTAGTCCCTGTTTGGATGAGAGAAAAACCCATATCCATCAATAAAGGTGATTGCTTATGTGTCAGACAATATGAGACTGTAGCAAGACCAGTTGAAATGAAGAAGTAATGGCATAATGAAGATGAATCAACAAAGATAAGGAGCAGTTCTGAAATTTCATTGCACTGATCTAGAGCTCTGTTTCTCTTTCCTACATAGTTCCGGGGACAGCTTTTGATCTTATTGAAAGGTCATATCCTATGTGTGCAGTTTATTCAGCCTGAACTGCACATGAAATGGTTCAAGGTGGCTAGAAAAGGTAGGGGGTATATATCCAAGCAGTAAAACATCTTTGGAAGTGATTATTTTTTAAATGGTAGCAATGAAAGGGTGTATGCATGCCAGAAATGACCTTTTTTTTAACTTCTTTTCCCCCCTTTTTGTTTTTGTTTTGCTTAAAGGAAGTTTTGACAAAATGTTAAAGGTCTTGCTTATTTATTATTCAGAATAAATATTCAGAATGTAGTCTATCAACTCCTTCAATTTTCCATTTGGCAAATATTCTTTTTCTATTTACAATCATCCCCCACTAGACATTCATGTTTTTGTTTCTCTCATGGCTTACAATTACTTTGGTTGTTTACAACAAGTAGATAACAGGCAATATTCAGGCAATTCTGGGAACAGCTTCATTTAATCTACTGTTATTGCAACAATAACTGATATAACTTCTTATTAACGTTTTCTGCTCATATTACAGCAAGATAAATTTAGGACTGTATTGGCATATCTGAATTTAGACAAATGCAGTTTCAGTTCTATCTCTGTCAGCAGTACACTGGTGGTTTCTAGATCTACATCACCTTCCAGCTACAGAGAGCTTAACCCATTGTACAGTGCACCGTGAGTATGATACTGTGGGCAGTTGGTGTCCATGTCACAAATTGTCCTTGTTTCTCACCTTTCTGAGGGCTCACGCATACCCATCATCACATTCTTAGTTAGGTGCAAGCTAATACAAAACAGCTGTAGTTTTTTAGCTTTCACTTTAAACTTGCTGCGGGGTCATGTTCCTTGGTTCTACTACCACGACTGAGAATATGAGTGTTGCTTGCTTTGTCATCATCCGTAGTGAGACATCAGGTGCAGTGACTGCACTTTGATTTTTCAGGCCTGTGCCATGGAATCACAGAATCATAGAATGACCCTACAGGGGATCGAGACAGTGCTCTTGTCTTGGATTTTCAAAGTCTATGAGCTGCAAATTTCCTGTTCAGCCAGAGTGCATACTGGGCTGGGCAGTGGCTCCACAGAGTTGCATAGATTTTTTGCTTAGCTTTGCTCATTTTAACATTTTTGCCATTCAAAAACTGATTAAATAGCTTACTTACAAAAAATAGTCTTTAGTCTAAGCAGCCTCAGTGCCTTTCAGGGAATTTTTCATGGCAGCTCTTAGATGTGGGATCCTGCCTACTATATGAATTGTAGTGGACACAGACATTGTTCTATATTGTTAACAATTGGCAGGGTTTTTTGAGGTGTGGAGGCATTTGTTATTTTTGGAGGGAAGGAGGGGGAGTGCTGGTGTTGCTGTTTTAATGTTTGAAATGCCATGCTTTTTGTTTGCTTGTTTGCTTTTTTACATATACTTTTTGTACTGCAGTTTTGTTTCAAGACATGGACTCTGGGAAACAGCACCTAAACCAGTATTAAATTGAGAGTGATTTATGAAATAAATGTTAGTGCATAGGCAATGCAACTATTCTTGAAGGTACAGATCTCAAGGCTCAGAATTGTCAGGAGTCTTTTAGTTCTGACAGTGTGAAGTGTGACATTAGAAATATATACATTATAATATATCTGAAAGGTCTGAGGGATTTAAATTTGGGACCCTAAAAATTACCAACCTGAATAAGAAATAGCAGTTAAATTGTTTTATTTTGAAGGGCTGATATCATGACCAAAATCTGCAGATTTTTTTCTGCAGTGTTACTTCACTAACTCTAAGCAAAACAATTTAAAATTTCACAGCCACACTCATACTAAGGTCATTTTTTGTGTTGTCTCAGTAAGAGAAGAAAGCAGGGAGAAATGTAGAAGTACACCCTGCAAACATAACAAAAACCCTGCAGGCCTTCTATTCACTTCAAAATAGCTTAACAAACATAGTAAAAAGAAGGGGGAGAAATCTGAATTCTGCAGTACCTTGCAGTTGAACACATGAGCAGGAGAGCATTTACTCATATGGCAGGCAGACCGGATCTACCATTTGAAACTGCATAGTTAAATAAATATCGCAACAGTTCTACTACTTAATCTTATTAAGACATAGCTCAATGGGGTTTTTTTTCTGAACAGTTTATTTGAGTTTATTCTTTTTTAATCTCTGTATGAAAATGTTGATTGTCAAAGCAAGCAGGTGATGTGTTTTATGTGCAGTAGGCTGGGTTTTTTAATATTAATTTTCATGTATCTTTAGATACTAAAATAGGAAAATGTACTATTTTAAAGACAAGAGGTGATTTGACATCTGCATTTACTTTTGCTCCTCACTAGCTCCCTATATGTAGGTCTGTAGTATCCGTACTAGCATTGTGGCACTTGCAGGCATATCTATGGAATTCAAATTTCTGTTTTCCCACAATCTCTTTGCTTTAGTAATAGGCATAGGATTTGCATCTTCAGAAAACATTGGGGATTTCTTTAATACACTTCACTGACTAGGATATGCCTTTGCTTCTGCAGGGCTATGAATGCAATGTAACATGCCAAGGATTCAGGAATGAAGATTGATAAATATGAAGGAATTATACAATGACTTTAGCTCTCTAGAGGAAGGTCTCAAGCCAAGTGCATTTGCAACCTGTCAATGTTAGTTGACAGATAGAAGTACCCAGGCACACTGAGGTCTCCAAAACATGGATTTTTGAATGATTACTTACTGCTGCTGCTTTTCTAACTATCCAGAAGATAATTTTTCCAGCTACCTTTTCAAATGCAGGTATTTCTACCATTTAGGAACAAAAGCAAACAAATTGACCCACTGGGACCTGAGAACAAAGCAGCTTAGATGTTATTTCTCATATCAAGATTATGTCTTTAATTCCTGCTTGAGTACATGTTATTACATCATGACTGTAAGAAACTAAGAAGACATGAAGGGACACCAGGAATAATTATTTTCTTTGTTTTTTAGTTCTGCCTCTTACTTATATTGAGCAAGACTGCTATGTTTGTTCTTAATGGCTGTCTAATATAAAATATCACTATTACTACCAACTAAAGATTTATTCTTCTGAGATTTCATTTTCTCCTGTTGAATTACTTCTACCACAAGAACAGAAATAATGAATAACTAAAAACTAGGGACAGTGATTTTATTAGGACTTCCATTTTGCTTTGTATCTCCAACTCTACTGACTGATGTCATTTCATAGATGAATGAGGTGGAAGAATGACATCAAAGTTAGACTAGGCTATTCAATGCTTCAGTGATGGTTAAAAAAGATAGGAAACATGGTATGTACCAATGGTTTTTGTCCGGGTCAGGCACTGAAGGCATACTTTGAGGGTGTGCACATTGTTATTATGGAAAAACAGTCACATGAGACTCTTACGTAATGTTTAGTATTTTGTTTTGAAATATTGCATTCTTGTCATCTTGCAGCTTATGCTTAAAATAGTTAAAGCCCTTATACAGCACCTAGTGTGAAACAAAGGAAATAAAAGGTCAGTTTAGAAGGAAAAGTGAAAAAGCTACCAAAGAAAAGAACAGATTGCAATATAAGTTCAGCTGACACTACCTTGGCTTGCTGTGGTTCTAAAAGATAGAAGGAGACTGAATTATTAATTAGAGGCAGTTTTGACTGATAAACCAAAATATGTATCTATTTGGCATAGGACACATGGGGTGAAGTGATCAGTAGAAGAAAGGGGAGTGGGAGTTTCTGTAGTACCCAGATTACAGACAAAATTAAGTTTATCTTGAGCCTTTCAAAACACAATTTTTTAGGCATTTCAGATGGGTGTGTTCAAGGCTCTGCTAGAAATGTATAGCCAATCACATGCATATTATCTTCTCAAGATTTTCTTTTCCTGGATACTGAAGGTGGGAATATTTTGCATTTTAAGCTCTCACCTAGTGCCTAGATTCCTCACTTATCCTACATTTTCTATGCTGGCACAAGAGATTAGGGGTGATTATTAGGAACAAATAGACTTAATTATTTTTAACAATTGAACCATTAAAATAGAACCATTGAATCATACAGTCATAGAATGGTTTGTATTGGAAGGGACCTTGAAGTTCATCTAATTCCAATACCCCTGCCATGGGGACAGACACCTCCCACTAGATTGGGCTACTCAAGGCCCCATCTAGCCTGATCTTGAACACCTCTAGGGATGGGGCACCCACAGCTTCTCTGGTCAAACTGTCCCAGGGCCTCACCACACTCATTGGGAAGAAATTCTTCCTAAAGTCTAGTCTAAATCTGCCCCTATCCAGATTATAGCCATTCCCCCTCATCCTATCACTACATTTCTTTGTAAAAAGTCCCTCCCCAGTTTTCTTGTAGGCCCCCTTGGGTACCGGAAGGCTGTTATAAGGTCTCCTTGGAGCCACTCTCTTAGCCTATCCTCACAGCACATGTGCTCCAACCCTCTGATCATCTTAGTAACCCTCCTCTGGGCCCATACCAACAGTTCCATATCCTTCTTAAACTGAGGATTCCATTGCTAGACACATACTCCAGGTGAGGTCTTACAAGAGCAGAGTAGAGTGGCAGAATCTCTTCTTCTTTTGGGTGAAATTGGTAGCCCAGCTCAAGTAAATATCCACAAATGCACGCTGCATGGACATGACAAGGAGATGGAAGCCATTGTCATAGTCTAACAGGATAGTTGTGATTTAGTCACCATTACAGAAGCATAATAAAGTGACTCCCATGACAGAAGTATTGCAATGGATGGCTATAAGCACTTCAGAATGGTTAAGCAAGGAAGGAGAGGCAGTGGGGTGACTCTGTATGTTAGGGAGAAGTTCAGTTGTATAAAGCTCAAGGACTGTAATGCAATGGTCAAGTGCTTATGGTTAAGGATGAGGTGGAAGGTTGACAAGGCAAATATCCTACTGGGAGTTTGTTACAGATCACTCAATCACGCTGAAGAGGGAGATGAAGCACTCTACAAGCAGCTGGCAGAAGTCTCACAATTATCCCTTATTCTAGTTGGGGAGCTTCAGTTTACTGGATGCCTACTGGAAATACAACACAGCAGAGGGGAAACAAGTCTAGCAGGTTTCTGGACCATGTGGAAGATAAATTTTTGACACAGTTGCTAAGTGAGTGTATCATAGGAGATGCCTCACGTGGCCTGCTGTTTACAATCAGAGAGGGACTGGTGGGAGAAGTGGTGGTCAGAAGTTGTCTTATGCTTACTGATCATGAGATTATAGATTTCTTGGTGAAATAAGGAGAGACATCAGCAAAATCAGTACCACGGCCTCCCACAGGGCAAACATTGGCCTGCTCAGGACACTGACTGAAAGAGTGCTTTTGGAGGAAGTCCTGAAGGGCAAAGGGATTCAGGAAGATTGAATATTCTTCAAGATAGAAGTCTTAAAGGTACAGGAGTAGGCTGTCTCCATGTGTCTCAAGTGTCTCAAGATGCACTAGCAGGGAAGATGACCAACCTGGCTGAACAGGGAACTTTTTCTGTGACTCAAGTGAAAAAGGAGAGCTTACCACTTTTGGAAGAATGTCAGGTAACTCGAGAAGAGTACAGTGATCTTGTTAGGTCATGTAGAGAGAAAATCAGAAAGGCAAAAGCCCAGCTTGGACTCAATCTGGCCACTATTGTAAGAGACAACAACAAAAAATGTTTCTGCAAATACATTAACAACAAAAAGAGAGACAAAGAGAACCACCATCCTTTGTGAGGTGGAGGAGGGGAACATTGCCACCAAGGGTGAGGAAAAGGGTGATGTACATAATGCCTTCTTTGCTTCAGTCTTTAATAGTCAGACCAGTTTCCCCAGGATATTCATCCCACTGGGCTAGAAGACAGGAATGGAGAACAGGAAAACCCGACCTTCTGCCCTTCTCCCACTCCTCCAAAACCAGGAATTAATGACCTGTTACATCCCTGGACACTCACAAGTCTTGAGGTATCAATGGGATTCACATGAGAGAACTGAAGGAGCTAGCAGAGCAGCTTGCCAAGCCGTTGAGAGGAAATGGCCTCAAATTGTGCCAGGGGAGGTTTAGATTGAACATTGGGAAAAAATTCTTTACTGAAAGAGTGGTAAAGCATAGGACCAAACTGCCCAGGGAAGTCGTGGAGTTATCCCTGGAGATGTTCACAAAACCTGTAGACATGGCTCTTCAGGACATGGTTTAGTAAGTATGGTGGTGTTGGGATGATGATTGGACTTGATCATCTTAGATATCCTTTCCAACCTTAATGATTTTGTGATTCTATAAATGCTATTTACTATTTCAGCAAAAATATGCATTAAAAATAAGATAATTCTGGATGATAAAGTAATAGTTATTTGTTTTCCCTCTAAGGATAGCACTTAACAACCTGATTTTTAGACAAAGTGACAGTAATAAAACTCACTTGCAAGACGATAGACAAAGGTATGCTACCATGACTTTAGAACTGATTTTAGAGGACACTACTGGAATCTTTAGCATTTGTCTTGATGTGAAAGGATCACACCCACCTGCAGACTTAGATAACATAGACTAGTGAATATAATGTAATTTAAAGCAAAAGTCTTTTATTATTGATATCTATGCAAGAGTTGAGTTAGAACATGGAATTTTAAATTCACATCTGCATTAGAGAACATAGCAGGGGGGATACATGTTTCACAAGGACACATGCTAAATTTTTGTGGACAGAGAATTCCTCACACAGTAAAATTTAGCTGTAAAATTCAACAGTAAACACAACATTTAAATACAAACAGATTAAGTTTGTCCCAAAATTATATGAAGGCAAACTCTGAAGAGGAGACTGAGGGGAGACCTTATTGCTCTCTAAAACTACTGAGGGGAGGTTGTAGAGAGGAGGGACCTGGCCTCTTCTCCCAAGTGACAGGGTATAGGACAATGGCCTCAAGCTCCATCAGGAAAGGTTCAAGCTCGACATAAGGGAAAAATTCTTCACTGAAGGGGTCATTAGGCAATGGAATTGTCTGCCCAGGGAAGTAGTTGACTCGCCTTTCCTGGAGGTGTTTAAGGCACATCTGGATGAGGTACTGAGGGGCATGGTTTAGAGACTGGTGGAAATGGTTGCACTTGATGATCCGATGGGTCTTTTCCAACCTGGTGGTGATTCTATGATTCTGTCTTTACCATTCAATGAATTTGCCCTGGGAGATTTGTCAGTCTCTAATTTGCTGCACAGATATCCAAAGGGCTCTTTTACCTTCGCTTTTTGGCTGAGCAGGTTGGAGTGGGCTCTAACAATGTTTCAACAGGATGGAAATCCCTATTCCTTTAGCACATTGCCCAGCAGTAAAATCATATTAGTTCACGTACATGCATCCTATCCTCATTTCTTTGAGAAACTAAGATTGATTCCCAGAAAATTCTGGCCAGAGCCAAAGCACAACACATGGATATTTTACCTGCCATCTGAAGTTTTTTAAAGGAAGCAAATCCAAAACACAGGCAGCTGGAAACTTGTCGCTTTACTTTCTGTTAGGATAGAGCAGTGGCACTAGGCTTACACTTCTACTCCCTGTTTTGAAATTTACACTGTTGTGTAAAGCAGTTAGTACTTCCTGAAATCTTGTCCTTATCCACTGCTGTGTATTCCAGAGCTGTAGAATCTCAAACAGGGAATCTCAGAGGTTTCTTAGACACCACTGCAATGAGGATAGGTCACTAGGTGCTATGTAATATGCCATATGGTGCCTAGAATTCTGCAACTTTTAGCTGTTTATGCTGCTATATGGGAGTAGACCATATTTTGTCCCAGACAGAGTAATTTGATCTGATTTAATATTTCTCTTTCTAATCTTCTTAATTTTTTTTGAAAATTTGCACACCACATCATCAGTTATGACCAGAAATCCACAAAAAATGGTGCTGCATTTCTAGCTAATAAATAAATAAACAAGCAAATAAAAAAGATACTGTGAAGTGATGCAATCACTTTTTTGTCATATGGGCATATATTTAACACAGTCTTTTGTAGTTGTACATTGTCCATTGATTTGTTGCCTTGTTTGTGGAATGAAATAATATGTAAAATACTTTTAGTGCATTATTATTTACAATTTTATGATACCCTCTGTTAAATTATTCATGGTATTTCTTTATTTCTTGAATACTTTAAAAGGTTCTTACCCTTTTCTTAAGTTATGTCAGCCACTGTTTTCCCCCTCATGTCTTTTTCTTTTCATAGAAGTACATTTGTTATTTACTTTCTCTGTTTTTGAATTTTTTTTGTATTTTTCATCTTTAAATTTCTTATCAGTATTTTTAAGAGACTAGTCTTTCACATTCTCTGCATCATCATCTCAATTATTTCATAAAAAAAAAGGCATGCTCTATAGGTCAGGTTTGTTCATTTTACAATTGCATTCGGCAGCAGACCTGATCCATCTGTGTGATGATGCAGGATATCAGTATGTAATGCAGGAGTAAAAAAAAATGTAGTATGTTTGTATAAATCACATTATCTCTGATTTCTACGTCTTGATAGAGACTTCTTTACTAATCTTTTCTTTTTTACAGTTTTACCTGTCTTATTTTTTTTAAGAAAACTATAATAGAAAGTAACTTCTAAAACCGTATTCCTTTGGTTCATAGTAGCATAGAAATAGGTCATCAGCAGGATTAGAATCTGTTCAGTATCTAGAAAGATATGTCAGTGGAGTTGAATGATACTGGGATGTAGTACTTATGGCTTTTCTGGTTTTCTCCCATTTCTACCATTGCTCTCTACTTGGATATGAGACCTTTTCACTAATTTCTACTGTTCAATTTTAGTTCAATTCTACTCTTCCCAAGTGTTATTGGTCTTCATCATTTGAAGTTAGCCTGTAGTCAGTCTCTAGCTTCCCCTGTCAGACTCTGTCTTCAGAATCTTCTTACTTTTACTAATTTAAAATGTAGTTGTCTCTTTTCGCATGCTGGCAGAGGATATAGAGACCTTATGGGGGTGTACAGTCTCTTGGTACCACAGCAGATTATGGCAGAAGAGAGCAGAAGATTTTCTACTCAGATGGAGTTATTGAACATCTGTTTGTTGCCAGTCTTAGAAGAATCCTCAATAGTTTCCATGGACTATTTGCAACCCTTGATTTCTTAAATATTACCAGCATTGATTTTTTTTCTTCTGTCAGGGAGAGAGAAATGGGAATTAAAAAGAATAACATTAAGGGAAAATTATCCTTGCTGTACTTCAGGTTTTTTATTCCAGCATTTCTGGTAAAAGAACTCTAAGACTCTCTGAAATATTAATGGAGAGGAGATGGTATTTCCACAAACTCTATCTTTGAAATAAATGTCCTAAACCAACCACAGCTTACCCCTCTGCTAGTATAAAATAAACTTGCCATGACAGTATCAATCTTGTTTTATGTTTGTAAAATGCAACTGCCAACAGCATGCAGCTATTTTAGCTATTCGTATTATTGCCGTATGGTTCAATTAAAATATTCTGGTCTTATGCAGAGCAGATAAATATTATAAATATTGACCTTAGAGGACAAATGCCTGTTGCTTTGTTTATACCAACACTCTGCTAGTAGCTTGTAAATCACAGAATCATAGAATGGTTTGTGTTGGAAGGGACCTTGAAGATCATCTAGTTCCACCATCCATGCCATTGTGGGGACACCTCCCACTGGGCCAGCCTGCTCAAGGTCATAAGTAGCCTAGTATTACTTCCAGGGAGGGGGCATTCACAACTTCCCTGGATAACCTGGTAGCTGCCTGTTTCTCAGCTTATGCTTCAATTTTACCTTCTGTATCTAAAGTACTTTTGAAAGCTGTGATAGACATTCAAATATTTCTGAATACCTGGATCATAGACCCCTAAAAGACATAAGATGAAAAGTCAGATTTTATATGAATATGGCTTTCTTGACTTTAGAAAAGGTTTATTTCAGATTTTTGAAAATGACACAGTTTAATAAGAGAATGTATAAATCACAAGCTATTAGAATAGATTGTCAAGGAAAATTTAGAACTCTATTTATGAACTATCACAAAATATTTAACACATTAATGTCTCTTAATTAAACAGTAGATCTTGGCTGAGGCTCTAGTTTCAAATTTATGAAAAGGTTTGGCTTCATTTTATGAAATTTTAGAAGTCTTTGTAATGCAAGTTGGCTTTGGGTATGCGGTAGTAATAATGGAGATACATTTATAAATATATATGCATGTGCATCCATGCATATGCATGGATTTTTGTGGACACTTACACACCCATATATATCATATTCACTCACCACTGGTGAAATTATCTTCTTTGTTCACATGGATTTCTGTGAAGAATAGGAGAAATAATCATTCCTGTGGAAGTGTGTAGTGTAACAGAGGACAATAAATAGCTTGTGGAGAAACTGTGGTGAATCAGTGTTGTCATATAAGATATATTTTTATATCTTATTAAGGAGGCTGGATGAGGTAAGAATTGAGCGAAAGTTTGGACAGATTAAAGGAGAAAAGATCCTCTTCCCCACTCCCACTTCTGTTTTAATCATTCCATTTCAAATCCTATTTTCACCCTTTTCTAAACGTTTTTTCTTAGCTCTGTTTCATCATGAAGACTCTCTGTTTCTTCCATTAGTGTTTTCTTTTTCTCTTCCACAGTTACTTGATAATATGAAGACTGAATGGATAAAGACTGCCTGATGTTTTAGTCAAGCAGAAGAGTAATTGGCATATAGTGCAGCCCTGCTGACAGGTGAAAGAAGTGGTACATTTGGTGATGGTTCAGGGACTCCTTCCACCCCTTGAGGGATGAGGGTTACAGGGCTTTTTACAGGTGTGTGGCTGTGTCCTTCTCTGCTGACAGGTCTCTACAATTAGACCAGTCACAGCAGTTCTACTTATCTACATTTAAAATATTTCACATTGATGTTTGCATTTTTTCAGGTATTTTAAATACCATTGACTGTCAAGTGACTTTTTACTAGTCTTCCTTGTGACATCAAAATTCAGTTTGATGTTTTGCAGTGTTTGCAGTTTCCACAGACTCACTTGTTACCCAAAATTAACTAGTTGCACAAAAGGTCCACAGTTCATAAAAATGAAAAAAGCTTGTGTATTTGTCATAATCATAGGTTATAAGAAATATTAGGGCAATAACACATAATGTGTTTCAAGGTTTGTCTGACCCTTTAAGAAACCAATTCACTTATTCATTCAGAATTGCATCATTTTCTATTGCTTATGCTTTCATTTGTCAATTTCTCTTGTTTTCAATTAAAGACAAAAAAAGTCTTATCACATACAAAGAAAGAATTACAGAAATGTGGATTGCTATTTTTGCCAGGTTTGTGCATGGAAAGAGGCAGAAATCTATTTTTATGGTTCCTTTAAAAATGTTTGTGTAAGCTGCTGCAGGTATAACTGATGATGTTTTAGAAAGCTTATTTTGTGTAAACTTGCCTTAGGTACTTTTTGTATAATGAACTTGCCAGGCATTATAAGGCAAAATACTGCTTCATTGCACTGCATTATCCTGTAAGCACTATTTTTGTCCATATACACATCCAATTTTAATTACAAGGTGAACTCTATTCAAATAAATATTGGAGATACATAATTGCATTGTTATTGTTTCTTCAGAGTGCTTTTCATTTTATATTAAACAAAATAGTGGAAAAAATATATGTATAGTTGCTGGTAATTATGACTGTGATGGTATACAAATTAATAGGTTATATGAGAGTCAAAAAAAAAAAAACCCAAACAAACAGAAAACAAAGTCTACTATAAGTATTTTTGTAACTGTGGACCTGAAACGAATCAAATAGATAAAATAAGGGGGGAAATTATTTTTAGATATTGAACTGAATTGAATGCCTGAATGAGACAATATCTACCTCAATTTTATTTTATTTCACTTCACATAGCTATATTAACTTCATATTGGAGACTAGTGTTGCCTTAAAGATGCAGAACATCCTCTTATTTAAAAACACAGTCATATTGACAGGCTAGCAGAGTAGTCCTTGACATGGCTTCTTTTAAGCCATAATCCATTGTCTGAGGAAAGTGACTCTTGTGACAAAATCTCAGGGCATAAAAATCTACCTCAGGAGTCTCAGGTAGCCAATTCTCATAATATTTTTTGATATGTGTTTGCCTGAGCTCTTTCTCAGGAAATATCATTGCCTTAGTGTTGATAATCCTATATGAATGTATGCAACAACACATAGACCTCCCTAGAGCTTTGTGCCTAGAAGTTCTGAACACAGTCGATCTTGACTGCATTCAAAATGAGGAAGAAAAAAGGGTTATCTTTGTTTTATGTGTGTCTTCATTACCTGTAAATATAAATTGTAGCCAGACATTATCCCTCATTATTTTTTCGACCTCCTGAAGCACAGGAGAGCAAACTACTCCTATGAGGAAAAGGCAGGAGGGAAACTTATTCCACAATTCATCATTAGGGCAAGAATCTCAAGGCAATACTTACACTGCTGCTGTCCCCTGCATTCATGGAGTGGGTTGTGGCCAGTTTATCTGTTGTTGATGAGTTTTGTTCTATTCTCAGCTTGCTCCTGTCTTGTGATATTCCTTCTGCAGGTTTTGGGAAAAACCATGCACTTTCTTCCTTAAATATTCATGTTCAGAATATCTTAGCTTAAATATTACCTAAGGTATTCTGTGAACCCCTTATGTTACGATTTCTAAACATACATTCTAAATCACCATCTGAATCTTTTTTGCAGATTTTATTGTTACAGCTGTGTACTTCTTTCATGGAATAAACAAGTTCACCTGTCACTTTAACTGCAAGTTCACCCAACAAGTTATTATTAATTCTGAATAGGCAATGACAATTTGAAGGGAAGGGTAGTGGTTCTGGATCTAGTAAAAGTGAAACACAAGTAGAACCATCAAAAGCAATGGAAGTGGAAGGTGGGAGGCAAAGGAACCATTTCCCTATAATCACTAATTAGACTGTTTGGTTTTGTATCTTAGTACGTCAGTTTATGAAACACTTAGTGGAAGCTGACCTGCTATTTCTACATATTTGTCGACCTCATTTTCAGCTTGCAAAATTCAAATTTACAATCTCTTAGCCAAACTCTAGTAATGACAATGTCTTTTCTGGAGCTTTAAAAAAACCTAAGAAGAACTGGTTATATGTTTGATTGGTTGGCTCAATTTTACCATATTGTATGTCTATCTTTTGAATGTATTTCTTAATCTGTTAAATCCTAGTGCGCACTACAATGACTAAACTGTAATACATACCAGAAAGGCAGATACAAGCCCACAGCTATATTGTAGAGGGTGTTTCACATTCTCTGTGTTATCTCACTTAACTACAGGAAAATTCACCAATTTGAAGTCTATCTTTAATGTCAACTCGTTTGAAATTCTGAGTTGGAAGAGGACCTTTGAGGAAGACAATACATAAACTCAGTGCAAAGAATTTCATTGCATGTAAAATCAGTCCCTTCATTTACCCTTAAGTTTGAGTTAGAAAGATGTGATGAATATGGAACAAACCAGAAATACTTATGATGATCAAACAATATATTTCTATAGTTTCTGAGGATAAATTTTACAACCATTTTCCATAGGGAAAAAATTCCTACATTCTTCAGTAAAATATTAAAGAAATTTGCTGTATTTTTTTTTCCATTTGTACACAGTAACATGTTCCAGGCATGGTTAGGTATATGCTTAACCAAAAAGCAACTAAAGTTTAAATGTTTGTATTTCTGCATAGTCTTTCACAGAACACACGTGGAACTTAATGGGTTTGATCACACTCTTGTTTGCATTTGCATTTGTTTGGGGTTTATAGTGAAAAGTATACATCAATCTGGACAATTTTTTGAGGAAGCTATAGTGGGAGAACTTTTATTTGTCTGAAAGAGAAAGAATGTGGTACCAGTCAATGCAAAAAAATGTTCAGGAGAAGCCATGAGGTTGTAAAGAAATAGATAAATTAAAGATGTGTAACCTCAGAAGAGGAGCACTAGAAATATTTCATCAGGATAAACCAGGTGATACATATATGTGTTTATGAAAAACCAGATGTCACATATACCAAAATGCTCGCCACGTTAATTAGACTTATGACATGAATAGCCAAAACTATCTATCTAAGCAAAATATACCACCAGAAAGACTAATGAGGAAACCAACAAAAGTAACCAATTTAGAAACATTAATGAATGCTAATGAAACTGAAGAAAAATGAGCATGGAAATTAATTTGGAACATGGCCATAAAGCCCAAAATAGCATCCAGAAATTACTATCAAGTGGAAACTGGAGACCATTCTGTGCAGTGGAAGTGGTCTGTTATGTCAGTTCATAATCAACTGAGAAAAAAATATCCAAGAGAAGGCTTGAGAAACTGCAGGAGCCCTTCAAAGAACCAGAAACATTCACATATCAAAACGTGATCATAAGTAACCTGTGTAACTAATAAAAAGAAAATAAAAAAAATAAAGTTGAGTGAAGTCTGGAGGAAAAACTTGAGCAGTTTCAGGGGATGCCTTTGTGATTGATACTGTAGAGTTTGACTGAAGAATAACGAGAGAATGTGGTTGTTTTTTAGCAAATGACTTGCCTTTTGGAAAGTGTTAGGTCCAGTATCACTCAGTGGGCAAAAGCGTTGCTTTAACTTTCAGCATTGCTGTGCTTTATGTCATCTGCTTTTGATCCTTCTTTAAACTTGTGGTCTGATTCACAGCCTGTTCTCTGTGTGATTTTGAAAATAAGAAAAAGCCTACAAATAACATAGTATGTTGAGGCTCTGGAGAGTGTCCAGAGAAGAGCAACGAAACTGATGAAGGGGATGGAGAACAAGTCTTATGAGGAGCGACTGAGAGAGCTGGAGAAGAGGAGGCTGAGGGGAGACCTTATTGCTGTCTACAGCTACCTAAAAAGAGGTTGAGGAGAGGGAGGAGCTGACCTCTTCACCAAGGGACAGGGGGCAGGACAAGAGGGAATGGCCTCAAGCTCCACCAGGGATGGTTCAGGTTTGACATAAGGAAAAAATTCTTCACAGGAAGGGTTGTTAGGCACTGGAACGGTCTGCCCAGGAAGATGGTTGACTTGCCTTCCGTGGAGGTGTTTAGGTGTGGGTTGATGAGGTACTGAGGGGCATGGTTTAGAAATTGGTGGGATTGGTTGGACTAGATGATCCAGTGGGTCTCTTCCAACCTGGTGATTCTACAATTCTATGTTGCATATTACCTTATATATTTTTAAAAGAATTATTTTATAGCTGTTGTGCGGATTTTCATAAGATTTTGTTAGGTACTGCTTTACAGCAGGGTGATACATGTCTATTCTACATACCTCACTGAGGGGAATTTTCTTACTACAGGGAAAAGGGAGTTGGGCAGGTAGAACAGCTGATTTTATAGCCTCTGCCGTGATATTACACAGTGGTGGGCAGCGTGGTGTAACAGCTGCTTAGTTTTTCATTGGCTAGCTCCAGGCTTAGCATCTTTTTAGGGAGAATACTTACCTGTGTAAATGTCTTTAACACTTCACTGCTACAAGTCAGTGTGGGGAACAATAAGACCCTTAATACATTTAGTTCAACTGCATTTTACCATCTTTATGAAGCCAAAACAAAACCAAGTTCCCAGCACTATGGGAACTGCTATGAATCTGCTCAACACAGTATCAAACTACGATCTGTCAGCTACAACATTTTCTGAAAACTGTGCTCAAGTTCGTGATGTTTGCTCTTGCAGCTAATGATTCATCACCTAGATCCCTTGTGTTCATGTGTATTTAGAACCACAGGACTGTAGTTATGACTGTCATGATTGGGGTCCATCACTACCTGTACTGGTTGTAAACAGCCATTGAAGTGTCTCATTGTGCAGTAGGGTGACACATAGTTCATATCCATTTCATTTGTACCAGCATCCCAGTCTAGAAGGCTGACATCACGAATCAGCAGTCTTGCAAAGAATCTCATATGCTGCTGTCTGAAATGGCAGTAGAAGTTATTAGTCCTGAACTTGAAAAAGCGTAAGAACTGCTAATTAAAAATAAATATATAAATAATTAAGTATCCCTAATAAATTAATAAATTATTAGGTTTACCTCATAATAATAAACCTTTTTGACCTTTCATTAATCAGTTGTTCCTCAGTTTTGATATGTTTTCTGTTACCCATAAATACAACCTGCCCTATCAGAGGTGTGGCTTTTCATATAAAACATTAGACAGAGACATTTACAGCACAGCCACAGGCAGTGTCTCTTCCTAAAAAACCTCTTTGTTGTCTTCACAAAAGAAAACACTCAAATTGGCATCTTCAGTGGGCTTCAAGTAGTCCGTGAAACCCTGTTCAAAGTCAGATATTTGGTTTTGGTCTGAACAATATTAGTAAGATATGTGCAGCTGGTTAATGAACCAACGAGGGAAGGTGCCCTCCTGGACTTGCTGTTCGTCAACAGAGAAGGCCTTGTGGGGGATGTGGCAGTAGGGTACGTCTAGGAGTAAGTGATCACAAGATGATAGTTTTTTCTGTTCTAGGCAAAGTGAAGAGGGTAGTTAGCAGGACAGTAGCATTAAATTTCCAGAGAGCAGACTTTAAACTCATTAGAAGGCTGGTTGGCAAAGTCTCCTGGGAGACAGTACTTGAGGGCAAGGGAGCCCATGAGGGCTGGGAGCTCTTCAAAAAGGAGATACGGCTGAGAGAGCTGGGGTTGTTTAGCCTAGAGAAGAGGAGGCTGAGAGGAGACCTCATTACTCTCTACAAGTACCTGAAAGGAGGTTGTAGAGAGGAGGGACCTGACCTCTTCTCCCAAGTGACAGGGGACAGGACAAGAGGGAATGGCCTCAAGCTCTGCCAGGGGAGATTTAGACTAGAGATTAGGAGGAAGTTTTTCACACAGACGGTCATTGGGCATGGGAATAGGCCACCCAGGGAGGGGGTTGAGTCACCTTCCCTGGAGGTGTTTAAGGCACGGGTACATGAGGTCCTGAGGGACATGGTTTAGTGTTTGATAGGAATGGTTGGACTTGATGATCCAATGGGTCTCTTCCAACCTGGTTGTTCTATGATTCTATGAAGATGGAGACATTCAGACACACAAGAAACTGAATAGCCACATGCTCCAGCATGCAACACATAGCTACATTTCTGTCACAGTGCAACTTAAAGGAATTCCAGCACCTCTACCTCTGTAAAAGATCAGAGCAGGGAGCATCAGAAGTTTTATAAACAGTTCAAGTTTATAAACAGTTCAAGTTCAACATTAGTCAGTTGCAGTAAAGCTCACATCTGTCTTAAAATATGGAGTACCAGAATACTAGGCAATACCACTTCCTGGCCAGATATGTACAGAATAATTTAACAATTATTCTGAAATACCGGTACATACATAGAACATCAGATGAGATATCCAGATATGATATGTACTGTACATTAATGTAAAATTCTCTGTCTTCATGATTTAGAACAATCAAAAAAGAATGGTTATCAGGCTATTATTAACTGCTTTAATCTGATTTAAGATAATTAATGCATAAAAATTAAAGCAACAAATATCAGGGGAAATAAAAATAATTAATTTGATTCTAGTTATTCAATTGTATTAATAGTCATCTGACTTTTCTAGTGCTCTAAGAAATGTGTTATACCCGAGTTCTGATTCTTAATTTGACTGTAGAGGAGGGTGGAGAACAGAAAGAAGACTGAAAAATAAGCTTGCAAAAATTATCTCATATGGAACAAAATATTCCGTGAAAACGTCATCATGACCATAGCTAGTAGATTATATTTTTTTTTGACAGTCCATTCTTTGGTGGAAGTTTTTTTTTTTTAACTTTGAAGATTCAGCATCATCATAGGCGTAAATTGTCTATAAAGTGCCAGTGCCATACAAGCAATATTTTGTCTGTTTAAGATTATGTATTCTATTTGCTATCATATAAATTAATTTCTGCTAATTGACCCTGATGAACATATAAAAAGTTCTAAGGTAAATAATATTTAGATACTTTGTCTGGCTTTCAAAATCTGTGCTCTATTTGAGAAGACGTGTTTTCCAAGAAAATATTTTTAACTGCCATGAAAACTGTCAGAGAAGACAAACTATCTTTAAATCACAAAACAGCTTCTTCCCTGTTGTCTTATCAAACAACACCATATAGTCTAGAAATGTGTTTGTTGAATTGCTGATAGGAAGATTTCTATGTATTGGACCAGAAGTTATGACACTTGATTTGAGTAAATGTGTTTAAAATCATCTTTGCCTCCAAGGAATAATGTATGTTGAACTTCAGGTTATGTTGGCATTGGTAGCTAGTGAGGACACAGTAACTTGGACTGTATGGTTGGAAGTCGTAGCCAGTGACACTGACAATTGAGTAGACTGCTGCAGGATCTGACTGGATGTATTAGGCTCAAGGATTATTAAAGAACGAAGAGCAGATCATTGTCTGATTGCAAAGTCAGGCCACAAACTACTGCTCACACCAAAAAATCCCCAAAATTGCCCTTCTTCAGATTCTTGTGTCTGTGTTGGAATGATCCCTAGCACATCCTAGCCCCTGAACTCTGCCTAGGAACTGTCTAATTTCCTAATAGCTGTCAAGTATTAAAATTCTGCTGTGGAGAGTACCAAAGGGTTAATAATATGAATAAACCTGGATCAGCACTTGGTCCCCTGGACCTTTTTTTATTTACTGATATGGATGTTACAAAACCTACAGAGTACCTTCTGGGTTTCATTTCTTACTCCTGGATTCTAATCTCATATTAATTAAAAATTATCACCATTTCATGAGAATCTGTATAAAACTAAAGTTGTTATTTTGAATTTTGCTAAGTAGAAGAGATTTTTTTTCCCCTTTGATTCTATCTATAGTGCTGATCAATGTCTCACAATTCACCTTTTTTTGTTGTTGTTGTTGTTGTTGTGTTGAAATTCATGCTGCAGCACTTTGAAGATTGTGTGCTCAGCAGTTTTGATGCCTTTTGATACGTGGTCCTAAGACACATCCTTGTTGCCTCAGGACAACAGATGAATGAGTGCTATTCCCCATTTCTCTGTCACAATATTTTCCAGGAGGTTCCCTGGAGCACACCTGCTGTGCAGATATGAGCTAACCAGTATACGCACACATAGGGCGACTGGGACTGTGAAGTGCCTTTCTCTGAAAATAGAAGCAGAGTCTCAAGTCTCAGGTATAGAGGGTCAACTTTGATGAACTCCTAGGTATTGTGTTCAAAGAAATACTATTGTCATGATTGGTTCCTAGTTCCTATTTCTCTAAAAGAAAAGATAAGGGAAAAATTATTTTAGGTAGCATATTTACATTTTTGTTTATTTGGGAATAAAGAATAGAGAAATTATTATTGGTGTTTACTCTCTAGAGGTTGTTTTGTCTGTATTCCAAACTAGGCCTGAAATATGACACCAATTTCATAGAAAAGTGCAGAGTAGTGAAAATATCTTAAACATCTGACCAGATTATAAAGAAAGTAAATTATCTCGTTAGTGTTTTCTAACTTAACTATGGCACAGAAGAGCATGTCCTCTTTTCCTGTGTATGTTCACATGCACTACACAATGTACAGTCTTTTGAACAGTAGTCTGAATTCATTATCTAGACTAGATATATGATAGCTAATTTGGAAACTTAATTAATTGGTTTTATTTACTAAAACTAAAATGAAAACATCCTCTAGCACAAGGACATATTTTTCTTCCACTTAAAATATTCTGTTCAAAGAATGTCCCCTTGCTTGGTGTAAGAAAACTCATACCTTGCACAACTGTATTATTTAGTACTCTCCATCTTTCAATGTACTATCTAGATCTCAGCAACATACCTGAGGACATAAACCGACAGAACAGTAGCAAAGCAAACCCCTCCATTCCTACATAAAATTCCAAATAAAGTATACTCATTATTTGTGGTACTTTTTTTCAGAAGAATGAGCAGTGAAGAATGGCTTCAGGTAATTAACTGATTTTATTGCTATAATCTTAAAACAAAGCAAAAGACAGAAGAATAACATTTCAACTTTAACCCAGGAGTATATTCCATATGTACATTCCCACTGCAGATGATAAGTGAATTCAAACAGAAGTTTAAGAATATGCCTATATATACACCTGTTTCAAGCCAATGCAGTTTGAAAATCAATATCAAGTCTTTTAAAGCATGTCTTTTACTGAATACAATACCATTAATTACTACATATAATAGTGAAAATAACAGCTGAAATAAAATATGAATGCTACTCTAAAATGTATGTTAAATTGAAGAATTATATATGCTAAATATGCCTTAAAAGTTACATTTATATCAATGGAAACAATTAATTTTCTACACAGAAGTTTTTACATAATAAAATAATACAGTTGTACAAAACACCTATACATACAAGCTTACTTTTCATCATTTCTTTCCCTTTAAGTAAGTTAAGTAAACTATTAACTAACTTGCAAAGACTGGGAATTCCCTTGCAAGACAATTTGAATTTAAAACAAAATAACTCCCCCATTTGAAGTTATATCATTGATTTTCAACCATGAAACAGACCAGTAAGTTTTTATTTCCATGTAGGAAATTATCTCATAATCTACTGTTATCAGTTTAACAATTAAAATAAGCATTTGCTGAAAGTAACTTTTCTCATTTGTTTCAGGATGTTGTTTGAAAGGCTTAAATAACTCAGAGACAGAGCAATATGGTTATCAATTTAATCGTTTTCTGTATTACAGTCAAAATTATATTTTTAGATATGTTGATCAACTTTTCTTCTTTTTAAAAATCTATTCTTAGAGTAGACTGAGCAGGGACTCTGGAGACTTTTGGAACTATTCTTCCTGTTGCTGCACTTATTTGAATGTTTTTGTCTCACTTACTTACTGATCTCATATTTTAATTTATTCAGGAATGAAATACCTAACATTTCATTCAATGCTAGTTAGTTATAATTAGTATTCCCCTGAAAATATCTCTAGATGTTAAGGCAGATAATTTATTTTTATGTTTCTGCTGAGTCTAAAACTAGTGGTGCAAATAAAAGCTCTAAAATTCCTACTGATGAGCGAAAAATCTGTAGCTCAATAGACTTTTGTGCATGTGCAGAAATCATTAGTGGGTAGACAAACTAAACACCCATATTACTCCTTTCTGGTAGTAATGTATTATTGTATTTTGTAAACATAAATCAAGAGATTAAACAACTGAAGACAGAGGTGCTGTTTTATACAGTTTAGAAAATAAAAAGAAATCCCTCCATATGACCAATCATTACATTGTACAGTGAAAGTTGTTCATAATTGTCGGCAGTTTGCAGTAACAGATATTTTGGTGAGTAAAAGAAAGCCTCAGCTTTAAAATGTGTCATACTTCACTGGATTTGATTGTTTGGTCCCATTAACTGCTAAGATTTCTGTTTTCCCATTCATGTCCATAGTATCCAGGATTTCAGGGGCTAAATCAAGTATATTTTGTATGCATGTACATGAATATGTTCACATCACAGAATCAGAGAATCACAGAATCACAGAACAACCAGGTTGGAAGGGACCCATCGAATCTTCTAGTCCAACCATTCCTATCTAACACTAAACCAAGTCCCTCAAGACCTCATCCACCCGGGCCTTAAACACCTCCAGGGAAGGTGAATCAACCACCTCCCTAGACAGCCTATTCCAATGCCCAATGACCCTCTGTGTGAAAAACCTCCTCCTAATCTCCAGCCTAAATCTCCCCTGGCGGAGCTTGAGGCCATTCCCTCTCGTCCTGTCCCCTGTCATTTGGGAGAAGAGGCCAGCTCCCTCCTCTCCACAACCACCTTTCAGGTACTTGTAGAGAGTAATGAGGTCTCCTCTCAGCCTCCTCTTCTCCAGGCTAAACAACCCCAGCTCTCTCAGCTGCTCCTCATAGGGTTTGTTCTCCAGCCCCTTCACCAGCCTCGTTGCTCTTCTCTGGACTTGCTCCAGAGCCTCAACATCCTTCTTGTGGTAAGGGGCCCAGAACTGGACACAATATTCAAGGAGCGGCCTCACCAGTGCTGAGTCCAGAGGGAGAATCACCTCCCTGGACCTGCTGGTCACACCATTTCTGATACAAGCCAGGATGCCACTGGCCTTGTTGGTTACCTGGGCACACTGCTGGCTCATGTTCAGTCGACTGTCAACCAACACCCCCAGGTCCTTCTCCTCCTGGCAGTTTTCCAGCCAGGCACCTCCCAGTCTGTAGTTCTGCATAGGGTTGTTGTGCCCCAAGTGCAGGACCCGGCATTTGGCAGTGCTAAACCTCATGCCATTGGACACTGCCCAGCGGTACAGCCTGTTTAGGTCCCTTTGCAGAGTCTCCCTACCCTCCAGCACATCGACACTTGCACACAGCTTTGTGTCATCTGCAATCTTGCTAAGGGTACCCTCAATGCCCTCATCTAGGTCATTGATGAAGACATTGAACAGGACTGGACCTAGCACTGAGCCCTGGGGAACACCACTTGTCACTGGCCTCCAGCTGGACTTAACACCATTTACCACCACTCTCTGGGCCCGGCCATCCAGCCTGATTCCTACCCAGGAGAGTGTGAGTCTGTCCAGGCCAGAGGCTGACAGTTTCTGTAGCAGAATGCTGTGAGAAGCTGTGTCAAAGGTTTTACTGAAGTCCAGAAAGACCACATCCACAGCCTTTCCCTCATCCAGCAGCCGAGACACTTTGTCACAGAAGGTAATCAGGTTAGTTTGGCAGGACCTGCCTCTGGTAAACCCATGTTGACTGGGCCTGATCACCCAGTTCTCTTGTAAGTGCTTCATGATAGCACTCAAGATCACCTGTTGCATGACTTTCCCTGGCACTGAGGTCAGACTGACTGGCCTGTAGTTCCCCGGATCCTCCCTGCTACCCTTCTTGTAAATGGGCACAACATCAGTCAGCCTCCAGTCCAGAGGTACCTCCCCAGTCTTCCAGGACTGCTGGAAGATGATGGAAAGGGTTTGGCCGGTACATCCGCCAGCTCCCTCAAAACCCTAGGATGTATCCCATCTGGCCTCATAGACTTGTGGGTGTCCAGTTGGCCAAGCAGGGCTCTGACCACCTCCTCTTGGACTATGGGAGCCTTGTATTGCTCCTCTGTTTCCTGGGTATCTACACAAAGGGAACAGTTTTCCTTACAATTAAAGACTGAGGCAAAGAAGGCATTAAGTACCTCAGCCTTCTCCTCGTCCCCTGTCACTGCTGTTCCCTTTAATTCAAAAAGAGACTGTATGGTCTCCCTTGTCCTCCTTTTACTGTTAATATACTTATAAAAAGATTTTTTGTTATCTTTTGCAGACTTAGCTAATCTGATCTCTAGGTCAGCCTTAGCCCCTCTGATTTTTTCCCTACATAGCCTCGCTTCCTTCCTGTAGTCCCTCCAAGAGGCCTGTCCCCCCTTCCAGAGCCTATAAATAATCCTTTTTGTTCTAATTTCACTCAAGATTTCCCTACTTAACCAAACTGGTTTTCTCCCCTGCTGGCCTTTTTTCCAGAACACAGGGATGACTTTCTCCTGAGCTGCTAGGATCTCCTTTTTGAGGAGCTCCCAGCCCTCATGGGCTCCCTTACCCTCAAGTACTGTCTCCCAGGAGACTTTGCCAACCAGCCTTCTAAACAGTTCAAAGTCTGCCCTCTGAAATTTTAGTTCTACCGTCCTGCTTAGCACCCTCTTCACTTCACCTAGGACAGAAAACCCTATCATCTCATGATCACTAAGACCTAGGCGACCCCCTACTCTCACATCCCCCACAAGCCCCTCTCTGTTGACAAACAGCAAGTCCAGGAGGGCACCTTCCCTCGTAGGTTCGTTGAACAGCTGTGCAAGGAAGTTGTCTTCCACGCACTCCAGGAACCTCCTAGACTGCTTCCTTTCTGCTGTATTGTACTTCCAGCAGATATCAGGGAGATTGAATTCTCCCACAAGGACAAGAGGCACTGACTTGGAGATTGACCCCAGCTGTTTGTAGAAGAGCTCATCAACCGCTTCTCCTTGGCTGGGTGACCAGTAACAGACTCCCATCACAAAGTCTCCCTTCTTATGGGCTCCCTTGATCTTAACCCACAGCCACAATCTCCTCATCACCACAGTCCATCTCAGAGGCGTCCAAGTCCTTCCTTACAAAGAGGGCTACTCCACCCCCTCTCCTACCCTTTCTATCCTTCCTGAAGAGTTTATACCCCACCATACCCAAACTCCAGTTATAAGAGTCATCCCACCACGTTTCCGTGATGGCAACAACATCAAAGGCACCTTGCCCTACAATGGCTTCCAGCTCTTCCATCTTGTTCCCCATGCTGCGGGCATTGGTGTAAATGCACTTCAGCTGAGTAAATGAGCCTTCAGCCCTCCTAGAGGGGACTACTCCTCCTGTAGTAGTTGATGCCAGAATAGGTATATCTCCCTTGTTGAGCGAGGCTGCATTCTCCCCCACTTCCTGTATGGTGACGCGCTGGTGGTCCTCACCAGCACATCCCCTCCTAAATTCCAGTGGCCTACGTCCAGGCACGCGGTTGTCTAGCCTGGACTGGATCCCCTCCCCCTTCACACCTAGTTTAAAACTCTATTTATGAGCTTAGCTAGGTTTTTAGCAAGGGCCTTAGCCCCACTAGGAGACCCACATGTCCCAACCTTTGCACCCATGTCAGGGGGTGCACGAACCACTCCGTGGTCAAAGAACCCAAAACCCTTTTCCTCGCATCAGGTTCAGAGCCAGGCATTAATTGAGCCTTTCTTAGTATTCTGCGGGTCTGCTCCATGTGTCCTGGGGATGGAGGACCATCTTTAAGAGTCCAGACACATATAGATGGGGACCTATTCCTGCTACCTTTCAACTCTTTCCTTTGTCTTATTTGCTCTGAAGTGATGGACCTGACATTTTACATGGGAAAAGTAGATTGAAACCCACACAAACAGTGTTACAGTAGTGAATAACATAGAAGTTTATAAGGCAAGTAAGACTTATAGGGAAAAAAAATCTTTTATGAGAAAAAGCAATACATCCAGAAAAAAAGTACAGGTTTTCAGGTGCACAAGTCCTTTCCAAGCCTGAAACTGAAAAATTCCAATTGTTGCTTACTCAGTGGTTAGTTACCCTTACTGCTACACAAAAGATTATTGCTTCTTAGAAGACAGTGAACTACACTCTATCTGATGTTTTAATGTAGGACTACTGAGATCATGGCTGTTTTACAGAGTACAGCTTCTATTTTCCTTGGATTTGTTAATAAAGTAAATTTTCACTAAATAACCAGCACTGTTTTTTTCCAGTAGACCTTTAATTATTGTTATATATTACCAAATTTTTTCCTAGCAAGCTGAAGAGAAAACGCTGGTCATTTTATACACTGGCAGCATAGTAAATGGTCTAAGCTAAACTATTTTTCTATGTTATTTTTATTGGATATTCATGGATATTCTGCCCAAGTCAGAATTGTTCTCATGTTGAGTCATACTCTGGTCAAATAGAACACACTGCTCTGCTGAGCTTGGAAGTTTAGTAGTGGCTAGATATTCTGAAATACCTTCAGGTCATACTAAGTTCAGATTTCAGTAATGATATGGGAATGGCTTTCTTCCTCCATCACCATTATCTTTGCTTGTTAGACTCTGGGCACACTCAAGTAAAAGTATTGGTTAAATGATTTCTTGGTTTTACTCTGTTCTGTTCATTGAAATGTATAAATTGCAAATGAATAATACTGGGTACAGATTTCCTGTAAAATTTTAATGTCTGTTTGCCACAAGTGAAACACCTGTTAATACCAGAAGAGTGCATCTTTAGAGCAACACTGTGTAGGTTCTGCCGTGGGACCTAACAGATCATTACAAGTCTCTGAAATGTAGAGAGCGCATCACTTCTTATTAATTTTATTTAAGTTATTAATTATTCTGGTAGTCATTTTAGAAGATCTATTCCACCATTTCAGTGCAGTTAACAGTAATAAACGTCATTATGTGAGAGGTCCATGAGCTTCTGTCATTTTGTTTGTCATATATAACTGCCTGGGAAAAGCTGAATGCAATTAATAGTTCCTTTTCTTTGAAATTATGATCCTTTAGTCACAGGATGTTACCACCATCATTCCTTTCAGATTGTTTAAAATACACTTGAAATCAGTGAGAAATTATACTGAAACGTGCTGCTGATGCATTTAGCAAAAATTTACATGTATGAAAAGGCATTTGTCTGCTATTAGCACTACTGACACCATGTACTAGTGGGAGGTGGCCCTGCCCATGGCAGGGGTGTTGGACCCAGATAATCTTTAAGACCCCATCCAACTCAAGCCATTCAATGATTCTATGATACTGTGACTCTATGATTCTATAATTCTGTGTTCCAAGTGCACCACTCTTTTTGCTACTTGAAGGATCCTGCTCTCACAATATTGCCAAACTGCTACAATGACTTCATCAACACACTGGGTATTCACTGCAAATGAGTGCATAGACTATAGAGAAGTATCCATTCATTATGGGGCACTAGAGTTTAGGAGAGGGTGTGCTGGTGAGGACCACCAGCATGTCACCGCACAGGAAGTGGGGAGAATGCACCCTGGATCAGCAAAGGTGATATAGGTATTCTGGTACCAGCTACTCCAGTTAATAGGCAATTGGGAACAAGCACTGTCCCTGATAAGAGGGCTGAAGACTCAGCTACTCAGCTGAAGTACATTTACACCAATGCATGCAGCATGGGGAATAAGTTGGAAGAGCTGGAAGCCGCAAGGAGCGTATGAGCGTATGAGGGGAAACATGGTGGGATGACTCATATAACTGGAGTACAGCTTTCGTGTGATATAAACTCTTTAGGAGGGATAGAAAGGGTAGGAGAGGGGGTGGAGTAGCCCTCTTTGTAAGGGAGGACTTGGACGCCTCTGAGATGGACTGTGGTGATGAGGAGATTGAGTGCCTGTGGGTTAAGATCAAGGGAGCCCATAAGAAGGGAGACTTTGTGATGGGAGTCTGTTACAGGTCACCCAGCCAAGGAGAAGCGGTTGATGAGCTCTTCTACAAACAGCTGGGGTCAATCTCCAAGTCAGTGCCTCTTGTCCTTGTGGGAGACTTCAATCTCCCTGATATCTGCTGGAAGTACAATACAGCAGAAAGGAAGCAGTCTAGGAGGTTCCTGGAGTGCGTGAAAGACAACTTCCTTGCACAACTGGTCAACGTACCTACAAGGGAAGGTGCCCTCCTGGACTTGCTGTTTGTCAACAGAGAGGGGCTTCTGGGGGATGTGGTAGTAGGAGGATACCTAAGACTTAGTGATCACGAAATGATAGGGTTTTCTGTTCTAGGCAAAGTGAAGAGGGTGGTTAGCAGGACAGTAGCATTAAATTTCCAGAGGGCAGACTTTGAACTCTTCAGAAGGCTGGTTGGCAAAGTCTCCTGGGAGACAGTACTTGAGGGCAAGGGAGCCCATGAGGGCTGGGAGCTCTTCAAAAAGGAGATCCTAGCAGCTCAGGAGAAAGCCATCCCCGTGTTCTGGAAAAAAAAGCCTGCAGGGGGAAAAACCAACTTGGTTGAGTAGAGAAATCTTGAGTGAAATTAGAACAAAAAGGAATATTTATAGGCTCTGGAAGGGGGGGCAGGCCTCTTGGGTGGACTACAGGAGGGAAGTGAGGCTGTGTAGGACAAAAATCAGAGGGGCTAAGGCTGAGCTAGAAATCAGATTGGCTAAGTCTGTAAAAGATAACAAAAAAATCTTTCTATAAATATATAAATAATAAAAGGAGGACAAGGGAGACCATACAGTCCCTTTCGGACACAGAGGGAACAACGGTGACAGGGGATGAGGAGAAGGCTGAGGTACTTAGTGCCTTCTTTGCTTCAGTCTTTAATTGTAAAGAAAGCTGTTCCCCCTGTGTAGAAACCCCGGAAATAGAGGAGCAATATGAGGCTCCCATGGTCCAAGAGGAGGTGGTCAGAGCCGTGCTTGGCTAACCCACAGGTCTATGGGTCCAGATGGGATACATCCTAGGGTATTGAGGGAGCTGGCAGATGTATTGGCCAAACCCATTTCCATCATCTTCCAGCAGTCCTGGAAGACTGGGGAGGTACCTCTGGACTGGAGGCTGACTGATGTTGTGCCCATCTACAAGAAGGGTAGCAGGGAGGATCCGGGGAACTACAGGCCAGTCAGTCTGACCTCAGTGCCAGGGAAAGTCATGCAACAGGTGATCTTGAGTGCTATCATGAAGCACTTACAAGAGAACCGGGTGATCAGGCCCAGTCAACATGGGTTTACCAGAGGCAGGTCCTGCCAAACTAACCTGATTACCTTCTGTGACAAAGTGTCTCGGCTGCTGGATGAGGGAAAGGCTGTGGGTGTGGTCTTTCTGGACTTCAGTAAAACCTTTGACACAGCTTCTCACAGCATTCTGCTACAGAAACTGTCAGCCTCTGGCCTGGACAGACTCACACTCTCCTGGGTAGAAAACTGGCTGCATGGTCGGACCCAGAGAGTGGTGGTAAATGGTGTTAAGTCCAGCTGGAGGCCAGTGACAAGTGGTGTTCCCCAGGGCTCAGTGCTAGGTCCAGCCCTCTTCAATGTCTTCATCAATGACCTGGATGAAGGCATTGAGTGTACCCTTAGCAAGTTTGCAGATGACACAAAGCTGTGTGCAAGTGTCGAACTGCTGGAGGGTAGGGAGGCTCTGCAAAGGGACCTAAACAGGCTGGACAACTTGGCAGTGTCCAATGGCATGAGGTTTAACAAGGTCAAATGCCAGGTCCTGCACTTGGGGCACTGCAACCCTATGAGAACTACAGACTGGGAGAAGTCTGTCTAGAAAACTGCCAGGAGGAGAGGGACCTGGGGGTGTTGGTTGACAGTCGACTGAACATGAGCCAGCAGTGTGCCCAGGCGGCCAAGAAGGCCAATGACATCCTGGCTTGGATCAGAAATAGTGTGACCAACAGGTCCAGGGAGGTGATTCTCCCTCTGTACTCAGCACTGCTGGGGCTGCTCCTTGAGTCCTTCAGCACAAGAAGGATGTTGAGGCTCTGGAGCAAGTCCAGAGAAGAGTGATGAAGCTGGTGAAGGGGCTGAGAACAGGCCCTATGAGGAGTGACTGAGAGAGCTGGGGTTGTTTAGCCTGGAGAAGAGGAGGCTGAGAGGAGACCTCATTACTCTCTACAAGTACCTGAAAGGTGGTTGTAGAGAGGAGGGAGCTGGCCTCTTCTCCCAAGTGACAGGGGACAGGACGAGAGGGAATGGCCTCAAGCTCCGCCAGGGTAGATTTAGGCTGGAGATTAGGAGGAAGTTTTTCACAGAAAGGGTCATTGGGCATTGGAATAGGCTGCCCAGGGAGGGGGTTGATTCACCTTCCCTGGAGGTGTTTAAGGCCCGGGTGGATGAGGTCTTGAGGGACTTGGTTTAGTGTTAGATAGGAATGGTTGGACTAGAAGATCCGATGGGTCCCTTCCAACCTGGTTGTTCTATGATTCTATGATTCTATGATTATGCTAGCACCATCGAAACCCAACCTCTCGGTCCACTGAGATTTATTCTTCTGGCTAACAGCTCAATCAATATCTTCCCTGCTATGCTTCTTCACTTCTTCAAGTAGTATTTTGCTGTAGGTAATGTGGATTGGAAAAATGTATTTGAAAAAGCTAATTAAGATGAGACGTTTCCAGTTTACTTTTGTAAAGTTCAAAATGCAAAAAAACATTGTATTTTAACTTTTTTAAAAAATCTATTCCAAGCATTCACTCTGTGGAACAAACCACAAATGTCTGAAAAGTACAATGAGTGAGTAGAAAATCTACAAGGACACACATTTCAAAAAGCCATTAGAACCTTCCCACCTTCTCAGAAGGAAAACTGTCTAAACACTTGATCTGTTTTTCTTGGATTTTAATTTTCAATTTCAAGGAATTTTCAGAAAAAAAAATTAAATACTTGCTTACCTGAACAAAAAAAAGACATCATACCTTCACAGGGGTTTTTTCGACTATGATAGCACCTATATGAGATTGGAATCCCTTCTAGATGCTGGGTTAATATTACTAAAGCAAATCTTAAAGCTGTGGAGGACTTAAAGTCTTGGCAAAATAATGACAGTATTATAAATAATTTACTGTCCAGGGAGGGCAAATATAACAGTAGTTACTTACAGGCACAGTTTGCAGCTAAAGTTTTTACTTCAGTTAGTTCTGTTCTTATAAGCAGCAATAAACAACAATTTGAAAACCCAGGATCCATCGTCTTTTTTCAGAGAGTAGCTGGTCACTTATGAATGGGTAAGAGTATATGGGGTATTATGGGGTAGAAACACTTTTCCAGAATACTCTCCTTGTCTTCTCATTTTCAGCAATTCAACTCAGAGTCTTCCTGAAGCGGAAGTCCACGACAGATTTTTCTTCCAGAAAGTTGTCAGATTGCTTTCTGTGTGTTGGCCCCAAAACCATTCTCAAGCAAGGAGTTCCACACAGCTATTTGTGATTTAGTGCTGCTAAACCTGACAGATGGTAAAAAGATTGTAAAATGGGGGTCTTTCCTGAGAGCAGTCAAGAACACCAGCACTCTCCTTTTATTCAGCTTTATAGCACTATTCATCCTTATAATCATCATAGCTGGGATATGACCAGGGTTTTTTTGTTTTTTTTTTTTTCCTGAAGGACTTAATTTATGATATAAAACATTCCTCATAAGCTTAGTACACTTTGTGGACATGGGAGGCAGTAAGCTTGATAGCATAAGGTGCTTTCCACACAATGCAAAGATCTCAGCACAGCTTTAAGATCAAGGTCAGTGAATGCAAACAGACTCATTAAGATATTTAAGGGGGGCATGGATGAACACATGCCCTTACTTACCTCTGCAATTTTTAAAAAATTCTTCGGCATATAAATAAGTAAGAATACTGTGTTAAAACCATTGTTTCACTGTGAGTGTTATCATCAGTATAATTACAGCATGTCTTCATACTGTTATTCTTGTGTTTTGTATGGTTTGTTTCTTGTTTGGAGAACACAAATTTATTGCTTTTGAGAATGTATCTGCAGAATACATGTACAGCATGCACTACTTTTATTCTTTTATTTTTAATAAACCCACATGTTCGAGTGGATGAAAGTTTTAGGTTGAGGACTGTTTTTTTTAAAAAAAAATTGTCTCCTTTCAGTTAATTTTAACTTCATTATCAAGATGAATTGTAATTATGTTTAAAACCCTAGAGGTAAAATGGTTTCATTTGACTTCTTCTGGTAGAAGAGAAAAAAAAATGTTAGCAGTTGCAGTCATTTGTGAAATATATCCCATCCTCTTGAGGTCACATTTTTATTGTGCCTTTCAAACCAAATTTGATTTCTCTCTCTTTTAAAATAAAATACTGCATATATTATGAGAAAATTAAGATATTTGAATTTTTTTTAATAGATTGATAAATGCTTACAGCTAGAATCGTGAGAGTAATGGTTACCTTCTTAACTCTTCATATAAATCTGCATACTTTCATACTTACTTCTCTCAGAAAATTTTATCAAATTATAATGTACAAACATTTGTGTAAAAACTTTCAGAGGTAATTATTTAATATCTGAGTTGGTGTCATCTTTACGTAATGCAAACCACCACTTCTGTGGTAATCCAGATATAAACACTAGTAATGTGTACTGGGGTAAATGCAAAAAACTCACATCCAGATGATGGGTAGAGCCATATCTTCTCTCTTTTATCAGTAAGCATTAAAAATATTTTATGGTTATCTCAAATAGTATTGGTGTCTATAATGTCCCATCTGACTCGCTGTACGAATCTATAAATGTTTGGACTTGTAGCTTTGTATGGTGATTTGATATAGTGCCTAGTTCAATTATACGTATTTGCTGTAAGGAAGCATATAAGTAATTCCTTTTCCATCTGCTTTAAACTAGGACTTGTGAAATCTGAACAGCTCCTCATTTCCCCTCTCCTGGTTAAAACACCAGGTCTTCCTTTGCTGACCTAAATATCAGCCTAAATATCACTCTTACTAAATAAGTTGGCATGCTTTTGACTCTAATAGGAATGGAAAAAAATGATCAAGACTGAGGTATTTTTAGTTTTACAGTCTGAATGATTCTGTGTGTGTTTTGAGGGGGCATTTGTGTGTATGTGTGTACTAAAATGTAATATGAAGTTTTCTTTACATACAATTTGAAATTTAAACCTAGCTTTTTTTGAAAATCTAGCCGAGTTTTCTGTAAATCTTAAGGAATGGAATATCTCTTGGGAACAACCTTTTGATTTGTCTATTCCTATTCCCTGTGTCCATTATACTCACAGAAATCTTCTTCAGCTTTTTGGTGGTAGTCATAGTTTCCAAAATTTTTTTTAATGTGGAGTAAGATGAAACTAGGGGTGAGGCAGTTGCAACCTGAAACCTTCTTGGTAAAAACTTGAATTTTAATCCCCAAAGAATGCAGGGGAGGCCAAACTAAATGCTCACTTAGCATAATGAGTTCACTAGGGAGAGCATTGCATCTATTAAGAGATATGCTGGCAGTTTTTACAAATCGCAGCTCCTCTCTCAACAGCAATAGTTACCAAAATCTTTGTCAAATCTGGAAGGGGGCTGAGAAAGTGAATAGTCTTGCCCAGTAGAGACAAAATGTTCTAAGATTAGTACCCCTGTTTAAGCAAGCACTTCTCGTACAACTTCAGCAGCAATGACAGACTGAGTTTATTTCAGCTGTAATGTATATTAATTGCACCTCATTGCCGTAATTCATAGTGACCAAAAAAAGCACATGCATAACAACAATGTGAAGTGACAGTCACAGGTATGTACACAGGTGCTAGATTACATATGGGGTAATTAAGTTATGGAAACACAGAACTTGAACTGGAATCTTCAGCCCATTTGAATAGCTATTTTGAGCAACTCCATGTACTTTTCTAATAATGTGTCAATGTCTTTAATTTAAAAAAAAAAGTTCTTCCTCATGTTAAAGTGAAACATCTGTGTTCTGGTTTGTGCCCATTGCCAACTGTCCTGTTGCTGGACACCACTGACAGGCTTGTCCTCTTGAACACTTGGCCTTAGATATTTATAAGCATTGATAAGGTTCCTTCTCAGTCTTCTCTTTTCTAGGCTAAAGAGACCAAGGTCACACAGACTTCCCTCATAAAAGAGATGTTCTTGGCTTCATTTAGAGATTATTTTCAGTATGTGTTCTAATAGATATTCATCAAGAATTATGTTCTACTTTTTTTGGTGTTTACTTAAAGCTGATTTAAAAGGAAAACATATAGAATCTTAGAATGGTTTAGGTTGGAAGGGACCTTAAAAATCATTCATTTCCAACCCCCTGCCATGGGCAGGGCCACCTCCTAGTAGGGTGGCATGCTCAGGACCCCACTAAACCTGGCCTGGAGCATCTCCAGGAAGGGGGTATCCACAACTTCCCTTGGCAACCTCTTCCACTGCCTTCCACCACCCTTACTGTGAAGAATTTCTTCCTAACATCTAATCTAAGTCCTCTCCTCTCCAACTAAAAGCCATTCCTCTTCATCCTAAGCCCTTTTACATGTCCCTGTAAAAAGTCTCTCACCACCATTCTTGCACATCTTTTTCAGGTACTGAAAGGTTTCTATAAGGTCTCCTTGTAACCTTTTCTTCTCCAGGCTGAACAACCCCAACTCTCTAAGCCTGACCTCTAATGGGAGGTGCTCCAGCCCTCTGATCATCTTTGTAGCCCTCCTCTGGACCTGCTCCAACAGTCCCATATCTTTCTTATGTTGAGGATTCCAGAACTGGACACAATACTCCAGGTGGAGTGTCACAAGAGCAGACTAGAGGGGCAGAATCACTTCCCTTGGTCTTCTGGGCTGTGAGCGCACATTGCTGGCTCACATTGAGCTTCCTATCAATCAGCACCCCCAAGTCTTTTTCTGCATGGTGGAGTATGATCAAGGCAAAATAGATCTGTGCCTTGCCAATATTTTCTACTTCTTTGAGATCTATCTTTGGTTAATGGAGACATGTACTTTGCAGTCTAACTGAAGAAGAGGTTCTTAATTTAAAAATTTCCCATTTCTGAAATGAGTTTCTTACTTTGATAAAACTGTAATCAAACAATACCACAGTTGTGGAACCACTGCCATGAGCTAGTATCTTGGTGAATGAAAAGAGATTGTTTGAACTCTTTGTTTGTAATAGTATTAATTTACAATGTGCCATTCATAGAGATAAAATTCTTTACATGTGAGTCATAGGTACTAAGTATGTAGCAGCTATTTACCAAAAAGTACTATCAGTTAATACTTTTCAGATGTAGTCTCTGAATTATTTAGCATATTCAGGAATGCATATTAACTGTTCAACTTGAATTATGAGTCATCTAAATCATATTATTTGATTTTCTTTGGCAGACTGAATGTTTTACAAGTAAGACGTATTTAAGTATTCAAATGTATACATCTTGCTTTGAAAAAGGTAATTCTATGGTTGTCTTCACTGTCACAAATAAAGAGTAACATGACCCAACAAATCAAATAATTTCACTTTAAGATCTGCTATTTTTTAGAGAAATCACAATGGACTTACTTTTAAACCATATGACTGACAGTATAGCAACTAATGAGATCTCTCTTAATTTGTTTGAAAACAGAGAAAAGAATGGCCACTAATGCTATGTTTTCAAGTGGTGTCACCTCATCTAATCTCATGGGTGAATGCAGGCTGTGCTTTTATCCTGTGTCACAATCCCTTTTTTCCATGTCCCTATTCTGTGCAAAGGCAGTTAGGATGGGAAGACTGAAAAAGATCTTTACTGTGGTTTGGTAAGCTCACCACCCTGGGGTACATGCTCAGGAGTGTTCAACAGCATATTCTGCAGTTTGAACAGAGTAAGTTTCTCCGCATATATTATCTCCTTAGAGTACACATTTAGAAGATCTGGAATAGAATATATTGGCCTCTCAGTTGTCTTCTGTTTGGTCAACAGCATGCCTAGCAAAGAGAAGTGAATTTACTTTCAGTCCTCTGGCATGGTTTTGGAAGCTGCTACAAATAAATTCAAATTCCTAGCTACCTGGGAGAAGGTAAGGAAGAATTGCAGTCTGCAACCAAGAACATAGCCCTCACTGTAAGGATTCTGTTGAAGGACCTTTCCTGTACCTGCTTTACCTCCATCAAACAACTTTGTGATAGAGGATTCTCCAACATTAGATAATCTAGGGAACACTCTGTACTGAAGCTGTCAACAAAGATGAAAGCTAAATAAATTTGTGTAAGGGTCACTGTATTCAGATACCTTCTTAAATGAATTTATTACATTTAGGAGAACATGTTAAGACTTTCTATTGAATTGGACAAAATTCTGGACCTGGGACACTTGATATTTTGTTGTCTACGTTAACCAAACTGAGAGGAGTATTGAAGGAATAGGAAAATACCTATTCTGTGCTGCTTGATTGCACTGGCACATTGGGAACTTAGTTAATCAACAGAGACTAAAGTTACTGTGGATATTTGTTTAATTTGTCATTTACTCTTTAATTCTTGCTGCATTTTCCAAGCAGGAGTTGCTTTCTTTTTTTGCCACTGAAATTTTCTCTGGGTCTCTAGCTGGGTATAGATAAGTATAATAATTAAAAAAACAACAACTTTATTGCCAAAATACATGTTGAGAACTCAGTCTTACGCTATTTGCTGGGCTATAAACAGGCATACATTTTGTAGAAAAATGTAACATTTTAACCTACTATTGTCCTGCAGCTTCTTACTACTCCCTCTTTGTTGTGGACTGTTGCTCACTGCTGTGTTAATAGACTATTTCTTAGAATCATAGAATCATAGAATCATAGAATTACCAGGTTGGAAGAGACCCACCGGATCATCAAGTCCAACCATTCCCACCCATTAATAAACCATGTCCCTCAGTACCTAATCTACCTGCACTTTAAACACCTCCAGGGAAGGTGAGTCAACCACCTCCCTGGGCAGCCTGTTCCATTGCCTAACGACCTTTTCTGTGAAGAAGTTTTTCCTTATGTCAAGCCTGGCAGAACTTGAGGCCATTCCCTCTCGTCCTGTCCCCTGTCACTTGGGAGAAGAGGCCAGCTCCCTCCTCTCCACAACCTCCTTTCAGGTAGTTGGAGAGAGCAATAAGGTCTCCACTCAGCCTTCTCTTCTCCAGGCTAAACACCCCCAGCTCTCTCAGTGGCTCCTCATAAGACTTGTTCTCCAGCCCCTTCACCATCTTTGTCGCCCCTCTCTAGACACGCTCCAGAGAAGTGTATATTGTAGACTTTGTTATTCTAAGAATGGAAGTCTGTAATACTATATTTCACAGAATCACAGAATCACAGAACAACCAGGTTGGAAGGGACCCATCGGATCTTCTAGTCCAACCATTCCTATCTAACACTAAACCAAGTCCCTCAAGACCTCATCCACCCACGTCTTAAACACCTCCAGGGAAGGTAAATCAACCACCTCCCTGGGCAGCCTATTCCAATACTCAATGACCCTCTGTGTGAAAAACCTCCTCCTAATCTCCAGCCTAAATCTACCCTGGCGGAGCTTGAGGCCATTCCCTCTTGTCCTGTCCCCTGTCATTTGGGAGAAGAGGCCAGCTCCCTCCTCTCTACAACCTCCTTTCAGGTACTTGTAGAGAGTAATGAGGTCTCCTCTCAGTCTCCTCTTCTCCAGGCTAAACAACCCCAGCTCTCTCAGCCGTTCCTCATAGGATCTGTTCTCCAGCCCCTTCACCAGTCTCGTAGCTCTTCTCCGGACTTGCTCCAGAGCCTCAACATCCTTTCATCCTTTCCTCAACAGCCTTTCACTGTAATTTTCATTTGCTTTGCTCTGATTTCTTAGCTCCAACATAAACTTTAACTGTACTGTTCAGCTGGGCAGACAGCCCAAAATATGCCAGTCTATGAACTGGGAAAACTGATGGTTGTTTAGGATGTGGAACACTGGGTATTTATATGCAACTGCCTCAGATAAACCTTCACATCTTTTATACCAAGGCTGCAACTGGTAAATTTCTGTGGGGTGAACCAAGCTGAATTCAAGATCTGCCTGGATAGAGCATTTTCCTTTGATAAAGGAAATTCCTTATGATCTTGTAATTTTAAAAATGCATATCTCTTGCTAATATTTCTCAGGAAGAAATTAAAGTACCTAATAGCTATCAAACCACCTCATTACTGACTTCATTTGTGACTATATATTCTCTATGTCAACTTCAGGATAAATTAAAATTAGTAATTTTTTGAAGAGCTGCTTGGGTGAAATGTCATCTTCCCTCTGTTATATAGTAGGTGAAATGTTCATAAAACTAGTGAACAGATAGCTTGTTTAGGTTATGACTTCCCTGATTTTTTTCTTATTCTTATTGCTGAGTTTATAACCACAGCGGGATCTGAAGACTTTAAGTTGCAGCAAACTAATGTGTCAGGCTTCCAGGAGAAATAAATGAGTTGGGTTTCTCTTAGAGACAGGGGCTTTTTAAGTCTAGCTTTATCTTCCATTCTGCTGGAATATTTATCTGACCAGGAATGACACACCTGTATAGGCTTTTCTTTTATCCCTACTTATATTTCAAAGTTTTTTTGGCCTCAGACCTGATACAGGCAATCCTTTTGTGTTTTCCTCAGTGCCTCAGAGGCTTAATGGTCCAGTACAGTAGCTGATCCTTTAGAAATTTCTTCTGCATTTCCACAGAGACTGCTTCAGTAAGGACCACAAAGTTGTCACCTCAAAAACTGAGAGGACCCTGTGGTTAAACATTCTTTAGTGGTTTTGATTTTGAACGTGACAGCAGATTAGGTAAACAGACTTCTTCTGACCGAACAGTTATCATGCAGTTGTTCATGATTTTCTTGGTGTTAGGAAGTTGTCTAAATCCACTTATTTTATTATGGGTGATTTGTTTAATGAAAGGTTTGATAGTTAACAATTTGAAAAAGTCAGTTATTTGCAGGCCTATTAATATTAAATACTTAAGCATTTCACGTGAGAATATAATTTCAATGCACTTAAACAGTTATTAAAAGTCAAATATCAATTAATGTTTGGTGGACTACTATTAATTGAGAAGAAATCTTGGGGCTACTCTGATGACCACAGTGAACTGGGAATTGTATAAATATTGTATTTGGGGATTCTGAGGTATTTAAAAAACGATTTTTCATACAGTCTTAAAATACATCCTCATTCAAAATTTGCCTTATACACAATATATTCAAGGGGTAGTGGTAATAATATTAAAAAACTTTTTCTAATTACTAAGTTTTTAGAGTTTTTTGTCACCCTACTGAGGGGGAGTAATTTATAAATATGACAGCTTAATAGTGGTCTTCCATGTTGTGTGATGAGGATTATTTACAATCTAGAAAGAAGTGGTATTTTAAAGCTTGTTCTGCTGCAGATTCTATGTTACCTAGTCTTATCTTAAATTTTCTCATGCTGTAAGAAATGCAGTTGATGTAAGGAAGTGGTGGGTATAAAGATTTATTAGGTGGTGGGCAAAAAAAATTAATTTATATCGTAATTCTGAGAACGAAATTTTTCATTTCAGTACTTGCTGGAGATTTCTACCATGTATTCACCCTAGAAGAACAGGGAAATGAAGCTATATTGTTGCCCTGATGCTTTTTAGCTGATAAATTCTGCCAGTTGCCCACATGAGTTTGCAATTTCAATGACAACTTCTTGGCATGGAGGGTTTGCAACATCAGGATCTCAGTGTTTACAAGGACTACTTTGTCATCTTTGCTTTTGTCATGCAATTTTGAATAAGAAGAACAGTTGCTCTATTTACCTGTTACGTTTTTTGCTTGGTAGTCCCTTGTGTGCTTTAAGGAGTCAGTAGACAGTTAATGAGTTAACAGTACTGAGCAATCAAGACTCTTTTAGAAAATGTTATCAAAAGGAGAAGCTGAATGACTTATTTCTGCTGGTGGGTAGATCAAATGGAAACGTCAGCTGCTGTGTAAAATCTGACACAAAGTTTCTCTGCTTAGAAATTATTTCTAATCCTTTCTTTCCCTTTCTCACAGCAAAATAAAGAACAGTTTCTGAAATCTTTAGCTCTACCTTTATTCTCTTTGGAGAATAAGACTTTATTTGGCAGGAAAGAAAACATCTGAATTCTGCTCTCAGAGGCAACACTGGGACTAGAAATAAACTGATGGAAAACTATAAGAAATGAATGGTTTAACTTTTTTTTACAACAACTGCAACTTGGGGACATAACTGATAAGAGTGGAGTGTTATTATTTTCACCAGACTCACAGGCTATGATTGAGACACATAGATTAATACCGTGACTATTAAAAACATGCACAGTAGCAGGATTAGGAGAGAAAACCATGCTTTCTGAAACTTTTTTGAATACCAAGTAGTGATCAGCATTCTGAATGTAAGGATTGCAAATAACTATCATTTTCATAGGAACCAGTGAACACTGTGGGATTTGACAGACAGGTAGTTATGAGCATTCACAGGTACAGAGCGGTGCCAGAAGGGAAATTCAGAATTTTGAAGATTTTCTGAGCACCCTGTACTGATTGCAGCTGATAGGTCTGGTCCCTAAGACGCCTTTCATATTTTGTTTGAGCAGCTCAACAAGCCTCCAACACTAGAGAGATTTTCTAGTTCTTTTATTGTCATTTGAAAATTGTTGTCATGCCTTTGGGATCTATCCCATGAGTAATAAAGCAGTTCAAGTGTGTTGTTATATAAGGAAAGCTGGTGAAGGCTATCATCTGTGTTCTGTCTCTACTACAAAAGACTGTTAGGAGTTTACAGAAGTGCATGCAGCTGGCAATATATTTGAGAGAAGACTGAACGGTTTAAGTGGTTGATGTAGTTTCTTTCTGTTTGCTAACATATTATTAACAAGAGGCATTATCAATGCCTCTTGTCCTTGTGGGAGACTTCAATCTCCCTGATATCTGCTGGAAGTACAACACAGCAGAAAGGAAGCAGTCTAGGAGGTTCCTGGAGTGCGTGGAAGACAACTTCCTTGCACAACTGGTCAACGTACCTACAAGGGAAGGTGACCTCCTGGACTTGCTGTTTGTCAACAGAGAGGGGCTTGTGGGGGATGTGAAAGTAGGGGGTCGCCTAGGTCTTAGTGATCACGAGATGATAGGGTTTTCTGTCCTAGGTGAAGTGAAGAGGGTGCTAAGAAGGACAGTAGCGCTAAATTTTCAGAGGGCAGACTTTGAACTCTTCAGAAGGCTGGTTGGCAAAGTCTCCTGGGAGACACTACTTGAGGGTAAGGGAGCCCATGAGGGCTGGGAGCTCCTCAAAAAGGAGATCCTAGCAGCTCAGGAGAAAGTCATCCCTGTGTTCTGGAAAAAAGGCCAGCAGGGGAAAAAACCAGCTTGGTTGAGTAGGGAAATCTTGAGTGAAATTAGGAAAAAAAGGAATATTTATAAGCTCTTGAAGGGGGGACAGGTCTCTTGAGGGGACTACAGGAGGAAAGCGAGGCTATGTAGGGAAAAAATCAGAGGGGCTAAGGCTCAACTAGAGATCAGATTAGCTAAGTCTGTAAAAGATAACAAAAAATCTTTTTATAAGTATATTAACAGTAAAAGGAGGACAAGGGAGACCATACAGTCCCTTTTGGACTCGGAGGGAACAACGGTGACAGGGGACAAGGAGAAGGCTGAGGTACTTAATGCCTTCTTTGCCTCAGTCTTTAATTGTAAAGAAAACTGTTCCCTCTGTGTAGATACCCGGGAAACAGAGGAGCAATACGAGGCTCCCGTGGTCCAAGAGGAGGTGGTCAGAGCCCTGCTTGGCCAACTGGACACCCACAAGTCTATGGGGCCAGATGGGATACATCCTAGGGTATTGAAGGAGCTGGAGGATATACTGGCCAAACCCCTTTCCATCATCTTCCAGCAGTCCTGGAAGACTGGGGAGGTACCTCTGGACTGGAGGCTGACTGATGTTGTGCCCATCTACAAGAAGGGTAGCAGGGAGGATCCGGGGAACTACAGGCCAGTCAGTCTGACCTCAGTGCCAGGGAAAGTCATGCAACAGGTGATCTTGAGTGCTATCATGAAGCACTTACAAGAGAACCGGGTGATCAGGCCCAGTCAACATGGATTTACCAAAGGCAGGTCCTGCCAAACCAACCTGATCGCCTTCTATGACAAAGTCACTCGGCTGCTGGATGAGGGAAAGGCTGTGGGTGTGGTCTTTCTGGACTTCAGTAAAGCCTTTGACACAGTTTCTCACAGCATTCTGCTACAGAAACTGTCAGCCTCTGGCCTGGACAGACTCACACTCTCCTGGGTAGAAAACTGGCTGGATGGCCGGGCCCAGAGAGTGGTGGTAAATGGTGTTAAGTCCAGCTGGAGGCCAGTGACAAGTGGTGTTCCCCAGGGCTCAGTGCTAGGTCCAGCCCTCTTCAATGTCTTCATCAATGACCTGGATGAGGGTATTGAGGGTACCCTTAGCAAGTTTGCAGATAACACAAAGCTGTGTGCAAGTGTCAAACTGCCGGAGGGTACGGAAGCTCTGCAAAGGGATCTAAACAGGCTGTACCACTGGGCAGTGTCCAATGGCATGAGGTTTAGCACTGCCAAATGCCGGGTCCTGCACTTGGGGCACAACAACCCTATGCAGAACTACAGACTGGGAGGTGCCTGGCTGGAAAACTGCCAGGAGGAGAGGGACCTGGGGGTGCTGGTCGACAGCTGAGTGAACATAAGCCAGCAGTGTGCCCAGGTGTCCAAGAAAGCCAATGACATCCTGGCTTGTATCAGAAACGGTGTGACCAACAGGTCCAGGGAGGTGATTCTCCCTCTGTATTCAGCAGTGGTGAGGCCGCTCCTTGAATATTGTGTCCAGTTCTGGGCCCCTTACCACAAGAAGGATGTTGAGGCTCTGGAGTAAGTCCGGAGAAGAGCGACTAGACTGGTGAAGGGGCTGGAGAACAGACCCCATGAGGAGTGGCTGAGAGAGCTGGGGTTGTTTAGCCTGGAGAAGAGGAGACTGAGAGGAGACCTCATTACTCTCTACAACTACCTGAAGGGAGGTTGTAGAGAGGAGGGAGCTGACCTCTTCTCCCAAGTGACAGAGGACAGGACAAGAGGGAATGGCCTCAAGCTCCGCCAGGGTAGATTTAGGCTGGAGATTAGGAGGAGGTTTTTCACACAGAGGGTCATTGGGCATTGAAATAGGCTGCCCAGGGAGGTGGTTGATTCACCTTCCCTGGAGGTGTTTAAGGCCCGGGTGGATGAGGTCTTGAGGGACTTGGTTTAGTGTTAGATAGGAATGGTTGGACTAGAAGATCTGATGGGTCCCTTCCAACCTGGTTGTTCTGTGATTCTGTGATTCTGTAGACAAATACCACTGATCAGTAATTTAAGTGCTGCAGAAGATATTCCCAAATGTATTTAAATCCCTGAACTCAAGAAGAGGCAAACAATCATATGTTTTTCAAAGATTTTACACTGTAGTGTATATTAACATAACTAGTCCAGTTGAAAATGAGGGTTATTTCTTTCTAGGTTGTTATTTTTTTGCCATACTGTCACTATCTTTCAAATTCCCTGATTTCCTATTGGAGTGGTGAAATGTGATATCAGTTTCAAGTCAAAACAGAAAAAAAATCCAACGCAGTAACATGAAGGGCTTTATTTTATTAACTTCACATAAATTTTTTTCCTTGAGATTATGCTCCTTCAAAAGTTACTGCTAAGAGAGTGCTCAAGTGGTCAATGAAAATCTTTGAACTCTTCAACACTGCTTTAATCTGCCTGCCAGATTAGGCAGGTGCATTCATACAAACAAGTTTTGCCAGAATTCACCTTTTTTCTTGCTCTCCCACCTCTTCCAAGCAGTGTTAGCTAGCTAGTTAGTGTAACACTAACATTTAGCTAACTAAGTGGGCTAGATTTTGAGAATTCCTTAGTATCCTAACTTCATAAGGAATAATATTATAAGAAATAGATATTTTATATAATTCTTCTAAAAATCTTTATTTTTGATTTTTAAAAATTCAAAGTTCAGTTGTAAAATTTTCACAGTTAAGTATGACTCTGAGAAGATTAAGCAAGCCATTCGATCTGGTTGAATATATGGCACAGTATGGAAATAACCAGCTTAGCTCAAAACAAGCTGCTCTGCATATCAGAGACAGTAATGTCACACTAGTTAAGCACACCACTGCTGCTTTAGTAAAGCTAATGAGATGCAGAACATTCCACTGATGGGACTGTTCACCTTTTGGCTTTGCTTTGGTTGGAGCAAAACAAAGTGCCTCTACAGGAAATTAAGTATAGCTATGTGGGTATACTTCTCTAAATTTCTACTAAGAGCAAAGACCTCCAGTCTCTGTCCTCTACACAGTACTTATGGCATGGTGTGAAGAAGCAGATGACAAACCATTAATTAGACGTAAATTCTTGTGCCTCCTAGCTAGTCTTGCATGAAGAAGACAAAGTGATGTATAACTACAATGGTTTTTCAGAAATTCAGTAGAAACTTAGAGAGAAAAGCAAACATTATATAAAGGAAAATATTAAAAGAGAAATAGGAAACACACAAACATGCACCGTGAAACACTTGAAGAGTTCTACAGGGTTACTATGAATTTGAAACACAAGAAATGGTGTATGAGCTACAGCACTAGGTGGGCTTCTGTCCTAACATTGCTTTTGATATTAATAGTCTTCAAAGGCGTTAAACAGTCCCCTCGTTAGAATGCAGCATGATTTCCTACTCTTTCCAACCACTACTGAGAAGGACAGGTGGTCTTTCCAATGCACTTTCAGTTGTGCAGGCCCAGCATCATGATTTCTTTCTGAAAAAAGATTTAAGCACATTCCAATTCCCGTGAAGGGCACCAGACTGACAGATCTTCAGTAGAGTGCCTGAGTTATACTTTGACCGCACACAAACAGATAGTACCTGTTACACCACACTACCTTTCCTCCATGTGACTGGAACACTGAGACCACATCTGTGGAAACAGGCTGTGCCATTCTCAAAACTACAACAAAAACTAGTGGTTGAAAGCTCAGATTAGACAAATATGTTTGAAATAAGGCTTAGTTTTAAAAAACAGTAAGTGTTATTTACCTCTAGGACAAATAATTTCCTTGTGTTTAAGTACATAGATCTAGATATAATGCTTTCACAACAGAGATGTCTAAACCACTATCTGCTGACAAAGTTATTGCAGTTGTGCTGTACACTAACACTTATACATATGCAGATAGCACATCACTCCTTATGGAAAGAGAAGCATAGGCTTCATTATTTTCGTTATTCATTGCTGCTAAATTTGTTACAATACAGTGACTGTGAGGATGACTCTATTCTATACATAATATTTTTGTGGTGTTATCAGGCAACTAAAAATATTTCTTGATTTTTTTTTTTTAGCACAAATTTGACCATGTATTTTATTAAAACCAGCTTTGTAAAAGTCAATATAGAGAAACAGTTACGGGTCTCTGAATTTTCAGAGAAGGTCATCAAAGCACAAAAGACACTGCCAAATAAGACACTACAGATAAAGACACTGCCAAAAGACACTATAAATAAGCCCTTTATAATGGTGCAGAATGCAGTAAAATGCGGTACAGTAAGCAGAGTATCTGGGGAACATCCTCTTACATAAAAAGCAGTGTTCTTTGTTTGTTTCCTGGGTTTGATTTTTTTTTTTTTTTTTTTTTGTTTTTGGTAGTTGTTTAATTTAATCCCTCTAAAGACCTGTCTACTGAAGAAATGGCACTGTAATACTCTTCCTTCCTTGAAGTCTCTGCTCTTGCAGGAGCCCTGCCACCAGAGGCCACTGAAGGCACCATTGGTCAGCCTGGGTTATATTTCACTGCCAAGGTAAATCCCAGTTTTAGCACGGTGGACTTCACAGCCAACATTTTTCCATCCACTTTGCTGGCTGTAGTTTGAATTCAATGTTATTATGCATATGAATTCACATTGTGCATAAAAGCTGAGCTGAGGGTGCATACTAACCACATGGGCTTCCAGTTTTGCCTTCACAATCTCATCTGCTTTAGAGTTGTCCAGACCACAAGAAGTGGAGACCAAGTCAGCACGGTGGTACAGTACCTGCTGCTATCAAACTTCTGCAGAGTGTCCTGGAGACTAGGATAAGGTTGTCCTTGTCTGCATACAAAGATTGTGAAAGAGGTTGGAGCTATGTATTGCTGAAAAGAAAGGCAGGTCTGCTTAGCCTCACAGCAGCTTGAGCATTGCTAGGAGATTGTGGCATGATGGTCATTCCACTATTTTGTGGGCTAGAGATAGAACTGGGGCTGGTCATAATACCAACCACAATGTCTTGAACAGTCAGCATATTTCCTTTCAGCCCTAAAATCTATTAAAAATATGTAGGTCAAATGACACTTAGAGATGTAAACATACAGTCCTTTTTTAAAAATCCAGATAACTCTTTATGTAGATTTTATTGGTTGGAGCTTAATCCTATTTTAAAACAGTGCAGACTGTGTTGTCATATATTTTATTAACACAGCTAATGTGCAAGATTTCAGCAAGAAAAATCCAAACCCCTGCTTACAGAAGCTGCTGATCTATACTTCCTGTTGTACAGTTGACAAAAATATACTGCATCGGTGACACAATCCAGGCTAATTCCTGAATACATCAAATCCTTTTAATCCCTCAGCTATTGCTGTATATCGCATAAACCATTTTGAAGGCAAGAAGGCACACAAATTACTGAGTAACTGCAGTGTTACTTGCTGAGAGACTACACTGCTGGCTGACTGTAACTGTGTCAGACAGTCAGCACCATTTTATTTGAATTCCTTTAGGGGGTTTTCCCAACAAAGGAAAATTATTTTGAAGCTTTCCTTTTACCTGCTTGGTGCCAAGGAAGCCCATAATAAAACTCATGCTGTTAACCCATGTATGATCTTGGAAGCTGTGAGCCAACAGTTTTTAAATGCTGGATGAAATCTGCAGAATAAACCTAATATTCTCAAGTATGCATGCACATGTAATAGATTAACCATTTAAAGGTAATTACTCTATAAATTACTCCAAATCACAGAATCACAGAACAACCAGGTTGGAAGGGACCCATCAGATCTTCTAGTCCAACCATTCCTATCTAACACTAAACCAAGTCCCTCAAGACCTCATCCACCCACGTCTTAAACACCTCCAGGGAAGGTGAATCAACCACCTCCCTGGGCAGCCTATTTCAATGCCCAATGACCCTCTGTGTGAAAAAACCTCCTCCTAATCTCCAGCCTAAATCTACCCTGGCGGAGCTTGAGGCCATTCCCTCTCGTCCTGTCCCCTGTCCCTTGGGAGAAGAGGCCAGCTCCCTCCTCTCTACAACCTCCTTTCAGGTACTTGTAGAGAGTAATGAGGTCTCCTCTCAGCCTCCTCTTCTCCAGGCTAAACAACCCCAGCTCTCTCAGCCGCTCCTCATGGGGTCTGTTCTCCAGCCCCTTCACCAAATCTATTTGGAGCATGACAGCTTGAAGATATTGCTGCCTTGTAATCATAGTATTTAGTATGCATGCATCTATTCTAAGCTTGAGTTTATAAGAAGGCAACTTACCTAACACGGCTAATGTTCAAACAGAGATGTCTATCTAAACATTCAGATTTCTTTTAAAAATTTGTAATTCCTACCACAGTGTTACAGAAAGCATTCAGCCCAGTTGATGCCAAAACATGCAGACCCATGTTTTCTAAGGAAATTCTGCTACAAACCCTAACAAAGGCTGTGCAGCCACTTCTCTAAAGAGCCTCCTAAAATATATATTCCATGATGTTTTTCCTAATCTTCTTCTATATTTATACAGAAACACCTGTGTGCCTCTACATTTATAGATAAACACTTGATAGCAAGTGTTGATAAACACATGATAGTATTATTTTGGAAATAAGATTTTCTTTAATGTATTTTCCTCAAAATACAATTTGCCAATCATATTCTGTAAATATATACTATCCAACCAAAAATCTTGCCTGACTGGAAAATTCCAAAGTGATCTGTAACACAATACAACTCTGGTTACTTGTCTGCTTTGCAACACTGGTCTGTGATTTAGGGCTGCATGCCTAAGAGTTCAGAAGAGAACATAAAATACAACATTAAAATATCACAGAAAACTATATCTGAATACCTTGTTTCAGCTGTTCTCCCAACAGTATTTTCCCTTCTTCCTTTCACCCTTATGATCTGTTGTCATTTCTCATGGTAAATGCCTAATCCACTCAAGTTACAGCCCCCAGAAAAAGCTGGTCAAGAATTTTCCAGGTGAAGAGTTTTTCACTGAAAAATGTATACATCAAACTCAGAAGGTTTTGTAGTTATTTCATTTTCAATAAAGTTCCACAAGATGCCTGTCTGCTTTCTGCCTGTTCAGCTGCTAGTCTGTTGGGATGTCTAGGTCCTTAGGACTGCAAAGAAGCCTGACTGTGTAGATGGGTTCCGAGCTGTTATCTCTAGGGAATCCAGGGCCTCAAAGCCAAGACCCCCAGGAGTCCCCATCTCTTTTTGAAGTGTTTATTGCAGATGATTGGTTTTGCAGAGGGGAGAAAGTAGTCTGCAGTCCTGAGGTCTCCCATTTAAGATGTCCTTTCAGAGCTTTCCATGACCCACACAATCTAATGACAATTTTATAGTTATAGAGTCTCTGGGAGCCATGTTCAGCCAAGAATCTGACAGCTCCTCAGAGTGCTTTTCAGTGCCAAGGTTTCTCTGGGCATCATTTTTTGTGTTGCTTGGTATTGGTTCCTGAGAAATCAAACCAGTATAATTTTTTTCTATGGAAAACTTCGAAATTACTATTTTTTTTTCCTGAGTCAGTATCAAAGCTTTCTTAGGGTATTAGAATTTCCCTGGAGAGGGAAATCCCAAGTTTTGAAATATAATCCAGAAGTAGTAGGAGGAGTTTTTCCAGAAATCAAGCATTCAGCAAGTGAGGTGTTACACCATGACAGGCACAGGCAAACCTCCTCATCTGAGTCACAGCAGAAGTATTCTAAGCCACAAGGGTTCCTATACCTTTAAAAATGGATGAACATATCTCTCCAAACAGACTTTCTATGCTAGTGCTGTCCCTAGGCAGACCAACTATAGAATCAAAAGCATGACCTGCCTTAATCATTCAACAGTCAAATCAGAGTAGGTGTAATCATAAGACAAATGTCATTCCCCTATATAGTAAAGCTGCATGCAAGTGCTTTAAATCCATGAACTAGGCAGAGTTTGTATTTGTGTCAGCACCAAATTTCTGTACAGTGAGATTAGGAACCTGAATGTACAAAGAAATCAGATAATATATAATTCTTCAATTTGTTCATATAAATGCTATTTCCATAAAACAAACATGAAATGCGTAATCCCACTGTAGAATTCACCACAGTCCAGTATAATGGTCCTAATACCCATAAGCTGTAAATCTTGCCCTTAATGTTGTTCAGAATTTGCAAAACATAAGTTTCCTTATTTTCCTAATTTTCTTAAAAATGCATGCACGCACACACACACATAAATACATGTATATGTATTTTTTATAGGTATGCTAAATTTAGGAAAACTCTGATATACCCTTCCCAGCTGGTTCACTTTTTTTTCTGCACTGTGAGTTCTTATTTAGTTGCTACAGAAGAGCTGGCACTGACTGAATTAAAGTTTGGTCACAGGAAATAAGCAGTATACAGGAAGACCCTTTCTGTGAAAAACCTCCTCCTAATCTCCAGCCTAAATCTCCCCTGGTGGAGCTTGAGGCCATTCCCTCTTGTCCTGTCCCCTGTCACTTGGGAGTTCATGTTAAACTTACCTGATTTTGGCATGTTTTTATACTACAGGGAAAAGAAAAAGGAAATCACCAGATCATAATGCAACACTTTTTACTTTCATTCTACCTGTGATTTGTTAAGCATCCTTGGTTACCCTTTATGTTAGAACAAAAGGATATCCTCTCTCAATTTTTATCACTGTTCATACAGAAGCATATCCTTGGTATCCTGTAGTTTGATTCTATATCTCTTCTAATCTACTTTGCACTTTCTTAGAACAGGAAACAAACACCAAAGACAGTTTTCAAGGCACTGAAGCTCTACAGCCTTATATGCTGATGTGATAATAATCTGCTATTTTTTTCCTAATTCTTTATTACACACTCTTTGTCCTCCTCTGTTTATCACTTGAAAATGTTACCTGCCATTTTATTACCGACTATCTGCAAAGATCTTCACAATCAGCCTTTGTATTTACTCCACCAAATCATTTCCTGTCACTAGTAAACTTTGTCAAGTTCCTGTTCCCTTTTCCCTGATCATTTATGGACGAAAGTAGACCCAATTTATGTATTGTGGGATTCAACTGGTGTTCCCCACTTTGAAAATACTAGCCATTTATTCCAAGTCTCTGGTTTCCATAACTTTAAATAACTTAGTTAGGTATTTAAAAATCTGATGGCCTTCTCGTCTATTTGCTGGCAACTGAATTGCCCTAAGGATCTTTGAGAAAGGACTTTGTCAAATACATGTTAGAATCTAAGCAATGCACATCTACTGCATGCTCCATGTGTAAGTGCTTACATTTCATTCAAAGAACTAGAACGGTTTGTCAAGGCAAGCCAGCCTAACTCTTCCTTAGTGTCTACTCTTTATTCATATGAACAATTGTTCCTTTTTCAGAAATGCACTTAGCAAAATTTTTCATACAAGTATTCTGTCATTACCACAATGTCTCCTGGAAATCCCCTCAAAAACTGGCATTGCATTAAACATATTCTGTTTCTGTGCCACTAGGGCAGCTTTAAGCATGAGAGTACATATTACAGCTTACTAGCTCATCTATTTGAATTTTCAGTTACCCTAGGATCTTAACAAATCTTCATGATTTTTTTACTACTTATTTTGGTGATTTATTCTGTGCTGTCATGTTCTGTTTTGAGCTGAAATAGAATCAGTTTTCTAATTTCATATTAGTCTCATCTGAGTAACTTCATTTTCTGAAATTTTACTGCATGTTTTTTCAGACAGTGTTTCTAGGAGTGATGACATGGGGCCTTGGTATGCAGAAAGGCTTATACTAATTCCTATAGAAAGCAAGACCAGCTTGCTGGAGTGCTGCTGGAGTGCTGTAACTGGAAGGGGAGGAGGAGGTTCACACCTGCAGGAGAGAGAGAACAGAACAAGTGACCCTAATCTGACCAACAGAATATTCCATCTCACGCATGTCATATTTGGTATAAAACAGATATTGCAAGGGTCAGTCTCTCTTCCTTGCTGGCCAATGTCTAGTTAGGGCCATGCCTGTCTTTTTGCCCAAAATCCTACGTTTGTATGCTCCTAAGCCAAGTTTCTGAGTCCAGCTCCTTTCTACCACTGATCTACAGCATTTGTGGTGATGTATAGTCATCAGGGGCTGGGGAAACAGGGACATTATTTTATGTATTTTTAGATATTTAATTTTCTTATTAACAGGGTTTTCATCATCACAATCAGGGGTGTAAGATCCAAGTTCTTTTGGGATGAGACAGGTGTAAAATATTCATTTCACTGTTTTGCTCTGGCTTGGTATTTCCCTCTTAAATTTTATCTGCCTTTTGCCATACAGATTGTCTGGCTTGTTTCCTGTTTCCAGTGTGTTTTTTTTTCTTTTTAAAAAGTATTCATTATTAGTTTTTTGTAGGTTTTGTCTTCCCATTTCCCCCTACAAATGATTTCGATGTTTGTTTTTTCTTTTTTAATTTCTTCAGGGGAGAGGCAGGCATTACTGTCACTGCTTTACTGCCTAAGTGCAGCTTCCTAACAAAATCTCCTTGAGTGCAAGTATTTTCATAGCTCTGCTGCTAACGAAAGTTTTTTAACATTGGAAACACATAAACCCACAAATCAATTCACATGAACTTATGTTGATCACGGTGTCATTTTGGATTACATTTTGAAAATCTTTCAAACCAGTCCACCTTCAACAACACATAAGATTAGGCATGTACTTTCCTATCAGTATCATTTGCATGTGATACATTTTGTTCAGGTAAAGTCAAACTGCATTGGCCTGTCAGTAATACAACTGATGCAAATGCAAGCAGATTTCTAACCACCAAGGAGATACTCTACAAAATTCTATCCTACTAATCCTTTACTATTATTTTTCTGAACAGAAGCATAAGTAGAGTTTAGGTATTTCAGTCCTCTCAATCTGAAATGTCCTAAATAATGATTTGAGTAAAACCATGCCAGCTTAGCTTCTATATGCCTTCTTCTGCAGTGACAAGCTGGTTAATCAACATGAAGAGATGTGAAACTCCAGTAGGACATTTTTATTTAGTTGGTGGTCTATAGATCACAGAATCACAGAACAGAATCACAGAACAACCAGGTTGGAAGGGACCCATCGGATCTTCTAGTCCAACCATTCCTATCTAACACTAAACCAAGTCCCTCAAGACCTCATCCACCCGGGCCTTAAACACCTCCAGGGAAGGTGAATCAACCACCTCCCTGGGCAACCTATTCCAATGCCCAATGACCCTCTGTGTGAAAAACCTCCTCCTAATCTCCAGCCTAAATCTACCCTGGCGGAGCTTGAGGCCATTCCCTCTTGTCCTGTCCCCTGTCACTTGGGAGAAGAGGCCAGCTCCCTCCTCTCTACAACCTCCTTTCAGGTACATGTAGAGAGTAATGAGGTCTCCTCTCAGTCTCCTCTTCTCCAGGCTAAACAACCCCAGCTCTCTCAGCCGTTCCTCATAAGATCTGTTCTCCAGCCCCTTCACCAGTCTTGTCGCTCTTCTCTGGACTTGCTCCAGAGCCTGAACATCCTCCTTGTGCTGAGGGGCCCAGAACTGGACACAATATTCAAGGAGCGGCCTCACCACTGCTGAATACAGAGGGAGAATCACCTCCCTGGACCTGTTGGTCACACCGTTTCTGATACAAGCCAGGATGCCATTGGCTTTCTTGGACACCTGGGCACACTGTTGGCTTATGTTCACTCAGCTGTCGACCAGCACCCCCAGGTCCCTCTCCTCCTGGCAGTTTTCCAGCCAGGCACCTCCCAGTCTGTAGTTCTGCATAGGGTTGTTGTACCCCAAGTGCAGGACCCGGCATTTGGCCGTGTTAAACCTCATGTCATTGGACACTGCCCAGTGGTCCAGCCTGTTCAGATCCCTTTGCAGAGCCTCCCTACCCTCCAGCAGTTTGACACTTGCACACAGCTTTGTGTTATCTGCAGACTTGCTAAGGGTACCCTCAATACCCTCATCCAGGTCATTGATGAAGACATTGAACAGGACTGGACCTAGCACTGAGCCCTGGGGAACACCACTTGTCACTGGCCTCCACCTGGACATAACACCATTTACCACCACTCTCTGCGCCTGGCCATCCTGCCAGTTTTCTACCCAGGAGAGTGTGAGTCTGTCCAGGCCAGAGGCTGACAGTTTCCGTAGCAGAATGCTGTGAGAAACTGTGTCAAAGGCTTTACTGAAGTCCAGAAAGACCACACCCACAGCCTTTCCCTCATCCAGCAGCCGAGTGACTTTGTCATAGAAGGCGATCAGGTTGGTTTGGCAAGACCTGTCTTTTGTCAACCCATGTTGACTGGGCCTGATCACCCGGTTCTCTTGTAAGTGCTTCATGATAGCACTCAAGATCACCTGTTGCATGACTTTCCCTGGCACTGAGGTCAGACTGACTGGCCTGTAGTTCCCCGGATCCTCCCTGCTACCCTTCTTGTAAATGGGAACTATATCAGCCAGCCTCCAGTCCAGAGGTCCAGGACTGCTGGAAGATGATGGAAAGGGGTTTGGCCAGTATATCCTCCAGCTCCTTCAATACCCTAGGATGTATCCCATCTGGCCTCATAGACTTGTGGGTGTCCAGTTGGCCAAGCAGGGCTCTGACCACCTCCTCTTGGACCACGGGAGCCTCGTATTGCTCCTCTGTTTCCGGGGTATCTACACAGAGGGAACAGCTTTCTTTACAATTAAAGACTGAGGCAAAGAAGGCATTAAGTACCTCAGCCTTCTCCTCGTCCCCTGTCACTGCTGTTCCCTCTGAGTCCAAAAGGGACTGTATGGTCTCCCTTGTCCTCCTTTTACTGTTAATATACTTATAAAAATATTTTTTATTGTCTTTTACAGACTTTGCTAATCTGATCTCTAGGTCAGCCTTAGCCCCTCTGATTTTTTCCCTACATAGCCTCGCTTCCCTCCTGTAGTCCCTCCAAGAGGCCTGTCCCCCCTTCAAGAGCTTATAAATATTCCTTTTTTTTCTAATTTCACTACAGGTTAAAAGAAAGAGGAGGAGGAGCACAATAGAAATTATGTCATTGCCTACTTTCACACAGGGTAAAATTCCTTATATTTTTCTTGAGAAGGTTTATTTTCTAAGAGCTCGCTAAGCTTTTTTTTGTCCTGTTCTCCTTTTAAAGTTAGATTACATATCAGACCAGATATTGAACTGGCCTCTAAGTGCATTTATCATAGAGTTATAGAATGGTTAATGTTGAAAGGGATCTTAAAGATGATGAACCACTGTGACATGGACAATGACACCTCCCACTAGATCTGGCCTCTCAAAGTCTCATCCAGTCTAAACTTTAACATCTCCAGTGATAGAGCTTTCATAACTTCTCTGGGCAACATATTCCAGTGCCTCACCACCCTCACAGTAAAAATACTCTTCCTAATATCATGATTTCACAAGCCAAAGAAGGTTTGGTTCTCAGTCTCCCATTGAGTCATGTTTGCATTCATGAAAATCAGAGGACATCGGGTTCATCATTACAGTATTGTTTATGATAGTGTAATTTTAAATGCTCAAATATGCCCTGTAGTTTGATAGGAGCAATGGTAACGTTAAGCATCCTCATGTGCCAACCCTTATCTTCTCCAGTACAAAACACTTCCATGTTTTTTATGTGTTTGTGGTTGTGTAATTTTTAGGAATCTTGTTTTCAAACATACCTGGATACATTGCTATTGGTGGGGGAAATCAAATTCTTAAGTGTTTCTTTATTTGGGTAATTGTGTCCGTAATTGGCATTGTGTCATTCCCTCTTCTGCACACCCTTCAGCATTCTTTCCTTCAAGCTACCTGAGGTTTATAGGCATAAGAAGTCCCTTTTCACCTTGGTTTTATTTTTGCTTTATGTTGAATGCAAATTTCTGCATTCAGGCTCAGAGGAAAATAAGCTTTCAGGACTACCTTTTGAAGACCATGATTCTTTGTTTGGTGTATCAACTAGAAACTGTCATACAAAATGTTTTTGAGGTAAATGAGGAGCATCTGCAGCTCTGAAACAAGGAATGGGTGTGTGTGAATGTTATAAAATAAAAACTAGATATGAATTATATGCAAATTGCACATTGTCCACAGCTTCCTATGAACTTAGTGAAATGGTTAAAGGCTTGTCTAAAGCCTCTTCAAAATTATTCAAGTACTTTCAATTTTTAGGGGAAAGATCATGATGTTTTCATATGGAGTGTGGATATTGTCCTACAACACAGATAATCTAATTAATGTAGTGTGTCAAGGTATTCATAATACGACTCTTTAAGTTCACCAGAGGTGCATCAGAGATTTCAAGAGTATTTTTTTAAACCATACTGCATTTTTCTACACATATTGGGATCAATATCCAATATAACAGCTGTGGGAACTTGCAAAAAAATACATCTGTATTCTGTGCCTGAGCATCTAAACATGATGCATGACAAGAATACAAATACAGTATCATATTGAAGAGATGATCCTTAGCTGAAGCTAATATTTGGAAGCTGACTGCCTCACCACTGTTATGCCTTAACATATTATGCTAGAAGAACCTAATATTACTATGGAAAGTCAAAGCTTAACCTTACTCTGTATCTCAACTGTTGCAGTGCTTATATACCCTTAACTTTCTGCTTTAACTTGCAAGTATTTTCCTCTTTTGTTTATAGTAAGATCGCAAAATCACTAGGTTGGAAAAGACCCACAGGATCATCAAGTCCAACTATTCCTATCAACCACTAAACCATGCCCCACAGTAAGTCATCTTTTAAACACTTTCGGGGAAGGTGACTCAACCACCTCCCTCAGCAGCCTCTGCCAGTGCCCAGTGACCCTTTCTGTGAAGAATTTCTTTCTGACATCTAGTCTGAACATCCCTTTGTGCAGCTTGAGGCCATTCTCCCTTGTCCTGTCCCCTGTCACTTGGGAAAAGAGGCCAGCTCCCTCCTCTCCACAACCTCCTTTCAGGTAGTTGTAGAGAGTAATAAGGTCCTTTCCAAACTAGTGATCCTATGATTCTAGGCAGCAATCAGATTAGTTTGGCAACACCTGCTTTTTGTGAATCCATGCAGACTGGGCCTGATCATCTGGTTCTCTTGCCTGTGCATATTTTGATAATAAATTGTTTTGAGGAAGCTAAGTCCCTCTACTGAGTGCAGTGCTCAGAAATGTTTCAATAGCCGTTCACTTATCCAGCAACACACGGCCCTTCAAATTATTGCTAATTAAACAATGGTTAGAAAGACTAATATGAACAATGAACAGCAGAAATAATAGAAAGAAATTGAAATAGTAACTGAGCTATAAGAGATGAAAATTTAGACGAGCCTCCCTCCCTCTACCTGGTAGACAGAATGGGTGGATATCTTTACAAATATGGTTTGTAGTGGTATGTATCTGGTAGACAGAATGGGTGGATATCTTTACAAATATGTTTGTAGTGGTATCTCTTCTTCCCTTTTAAAATAGCCTGTTAGTGTGAAATTTTGCTTTTTTATTCGGTTTCCCCTGCTACAGTGAAGACATGGGAAGACATTTCTAGAAAATTCAACAAAATGCCTAGCTACTTGAGCTACGTTACCCAGTGACTGGTTGTTTTGAATTCATCATTATTGAAGGGAAAAACTTTTTCTTTCTCTATTGTAATTTTAGATTAAAGCCAATTGGGTTTGGCCTATGAGGAAAAGAATATTTCAAATAATTTCTTTCCCTGTGGACAAAATAGAGTTAATGACTAAACTGATTGTCACTCAGCAGAAGATACAATTAAATCTGTCACCTTGTGTAGCCATTCAAGACTTTCTATCACCACAGGAAAGCAAAAGAGCTGTCTGTTTGCTCAGCAGTAGCCCATTTGAGAAAAAGGCAACTCGGCTTCAGTAAACTTAAGTCAAACAGCAATGCTAGGAGGCATTTTGAAGAAATGAAAGAAAAATCCCCAGACTGATGTAGGTAACATTACCATAAGCATGATTAATAAAGTTGAATCTGTTCTAGAGAACTGTACCTTAAGGCTTCAGTTAGTCAAAAGATCTGAACTCTGAGAAAGATTGTCTATGGGGAACAAAACCATGGGTTGTCAAAATTGCAGTGTGACAATAAAAGTATTAGAGTTAGGACTTTCCTTTCATTGTATTTTCAGTTTTGCCACTCTCACATGAAGTACTTCTAGTATCAACTGTTAGAAATTCAGCTGCAGATCATACTATATTGCATGTCTTCAGTCCCCATGGTCTATTTTATTTTTGGCTCACAACTGTTGATGTTTAGGGTTGTCAGTATTTTGTAGTTGATGCATGGTCTATTCACTGTGACAATGTTTGCAGTAAAAATTGTTCTTTCATATTAAATATGCTTGCTATTCCAAGGTTTTTGTAGACATCACCTCTGGCTTTTAATGAAGGTGCAGTATTTGGTCACTGTTTCCATATAGAAGTAAGGATTTGAGGAATTACTGTATTTTATTTAACCAAAAACTGGTTTTGTTTTTTTAAGAGCATGAATAGAATGGGTAATACCATGCAACAGACTAATCTGTGCTCATCCAGGATATGTTAGTGCCCTGCTTTTGTAATTTATGTTGCTTGAAAAGTTAGTGTAGAGCAATATTTATGGTTTAGATCTTGAAAGAGAATGGAAACCTCATGATGGGATCTAGGGAAAAACTTCCCTGTGGAATGATTTTGAAAACCTGTCTGAGTCTGAGCAATTCTTAAGGCAAAGTTAAAGAAAACATCCTGCAAAATGTTTTTGAATCTGGGAGTGAAGCTGCCTTTAACAAGGTTACTCAGAACTCTGGTAGAGGTAGAAAAATCTGGGAAATTCCAAGTCTTCAGTTGAAAATAACTTGTGGAAAATGTGTTGCATTCAGGGAAGCATTTAGTGTATTATACTGTTAAATGATTTGCATCTCTGGAAAAAAATTGCAAATAAGTTCTTATAAAAAAAATAGAAGTTAGAAGTAAAAAAGGCTTGGATAATTTCTCTGTCCCCTTCCAATGAAATAGTTTCAGAAAACTGTATAAGGTTTAAACTTTCTGAATTGTTGTCAGTAATTTCAAACCCATGTTAATTGCATTTTTCCTTAAAAATTCCATTTTATATTGGCAATAACATTCTAAACAGTAGTGAAATAGTAATTTTTAAAATAATACTAGGTGATTACTATCATTAGCCTTTCAAATTTTTGCCTCATAATACAGGCTTTGATATTGAATTTCCCCCAGTTTTCTCCTGAGTTTCTTTGGTTTATTGTTTCATTATCACACATTTCTCAAGAAAACATTGCTGATGTCTTCATACACAAACATATCCAATATAGTAATTTCTCAAATTAACAATAGAACTCTACAACATCTCCTGTACATCAGAATCTCTTAGTAAAAGCAGGAGATACAAAGTGGTGCCCAGAGATCTGAATCCTTGCTAAGAAATTGTTTTACTGGGAGATGTATGTATACCTTGCCTTGAAAATGGTATGATATATAAAAACGAGATAAGAAAGATTAAACGTTGTAGTTGCAGAAGGATGTTACAGTTAAAGAACTATGTATCAAACACATACTTTCTCCTTCTGTTTATTTCCTTATGAAGCGGGCTATCTGAGCACACTTTACTTCCTAGACATAGGTGAGAAATAGCAAGTTACCAGTAAAGTGTCTAGTAGTTCAAAGTTCACAGTTTTGGAAACATTAATTTTAGATGTCATGTAACTACACAGTCATATAAATAGAGTTTAGGTCCAGACTGGGTGCAGGACTAGCACCCATCTCAAAGTGAGCAGATGACAAGTCTCATTCCAGTCATGCAGCCAGGCTACTGCAAGGCAAACAACTTGGAAATGCTTCTGCTCACCAGTTCTTTTGTATTGCAACTACCTGATGCACTTTTCAGGTGGTAAGAGTCTGTCTGCTTTAGTGTTACATCTTTTGGAAATTTTAATATTGTCGAACATTGATACTGAACCAGGGAGGTTGCCACCATGTTGTAGAGGGTAGTCTGAAGTTTGCTGCCTGGTTTGGTTTTCCTCCCTTGGGTCCTCTCAGTTTATGTCACCTGAACCTCATGATATTCAAACAGTTCCACTTCTCCAGCCTGTCCAGATCCTTTTGTGTGTGATAAATGCACCATTCAGGAATCTCACTGTCTTTGTCATTGATGAAGACAATAAGCAGCACTGTTCCCAATACAGACCCCTGAGAAACACCACTTATCACAGATCTCTACCTCAAACACATATCTCTCCAATTTAGAGAGAAGAATGCTGTGGGGGACCATGTCAAGGGCTTTACAGAAGTTCAGATAAAAGAAACATCTTTTGCTTTTCCTGTGTCCACTGCTAAAGTTACCCCATCATAGAAAGCCACTGTTGTTCATAAAGGACTTGCACTTCGTGAAACCGTACTGGCTGCCACTAATCAGCTCCCCATCCTCTATGTGCTTTAGCATAGCTTCTAGGAGGATCTGTTCCATGATCTTTCCAGGTATGGAGGTGAGGCTGACAGGTCAGTAGTTTCCAGGGTCATCCTTTCTACCCTTTTTAAAATGGGGACAATGTCACTCTTCTTCCTGTTGCCAGGGACTTCTCCTGACTGCTGTGACTTTTCAAATATCATGGAGAGTGGCTTGGCAATCACATCAGTGAATTTTCTCAGGACTCTGGGATGCATCTCATTAAGTCCCATAGACTTATATATGTTCGGGTTCCTCAGGTGATCACAAATAAGATCCTCATCTACAGTGGGAGGGGCTTTACACCCCTGGTCCAAGTCTTGCTGTCCACTGACCCAGGAGGGGTGTGGAGAGTGGATGTCAGTGAAGACTGAGGTAGAAGTGTTGTTTAAGTTCTGCAGCTTTCTCTTCACCTGTTGATGAATTGATACCTGTCACAATATTCAGGTATCAATGGAGTACACTCTCTTTAACCTTCCTTTTCTGATTGATGAACTTGTAGAAGTCCTTCTTGCTAGTCTTGCAAGTATTTTCTAAAGGATGTTCATAATTTTTCCTTCTTCATAAACAGAATGTGCAAGGTATATAATTACCAAACTCTAGTTGCTGTTGCTGTTGCTGTTGTTGTTGTTGTTGTTGTTGTTGTTGTTATTATTATTATTATTAGTATTAGTATTAGTATCACATGATGATTGAAATAAACGTTGCTGACACGTGCTATCACTGTTTGCCTGGCTTTGGATTTTTACTGTGAGAGAAGTTCCAAATGGTCTGAGAAATGTGTTTCAGGTCTCAGGTAAGCATTATCTGATTTTCTTAGTATTTTTTTTCCAGCCGATTACATATACATATTTTGTATAATAAATGCATCTTCTTTTCTCTTCAAAGGACTTTGAAATGATAACAGGTTATGTTAAGTTATATTGGGGAAAGCTGTGTGCAGTCATCACAGATTTAGAATCACAGAATCATTTAGGTTGGAAAAAAGCCTTAGAATCACTGAGTCCAGTCCTAAACCTAACACCACTAAGACCACCACAAAATCATGCTGCTAAGTAAGCTTGACATTATGCATCTTTTCAATACATGCAGGGATAATGAGTCAATCATCTCCCTGGGCAGCCTATTTCAATGATTTACAGCACTTTTGGTGAAAAATTTTTTGCTAATATCCAATCTAAATCTCCCATATCAGGCAGGCAGTTTAAATGCACACGCTTTCTGCTGCTGTCACTGGAATTGAGAGTTCCCCTAAATTTCATGTGCTATCTCTTTAAACTTCCAGTGGAATTTATATATCACAGTGCTAGAATGTGGTGAGATCTCTCTCTTGCACTTGAAGTGCATTACTGACTTTTTCTACTGTATTTTCTAAAGTGCTTTTCTACTCATTGGTGATGTTATTTGAGCAAGATTCTGAATAACACGTATCATTTTCCTGGGTTATATAGGTTTCTAGATCTGTATCAAATAGTGGTGGGGACAAGAGATGGGAAGGTGTTAAAGCAATGTTGTTGACAGAAGAATTGCATCTATCTGGCAAATGTCAGTTTTAAGCAGACGTGAATGCTGACTCACATCACAGGATTATACCAGGTTGTGTTAGCACAATGCCATAGTATCATCTTGTCTTGCACCACGTGACATCTTAGCATGTTAACATATTTATATAAGTGGATAAAATCAGTGTTGCCATTATTGCCAAACTTGAATTACTTAGACTTGCATTTTAATAATTGGCTTTGTAGGTCATGCATTTTGTTAGAAAGTTTATGAATAAAATTTTATTACCAGTAACCTGATTCTATGCAGTTTTGTTGTAATTGCTATGCTGTTACACTACTGAGAAAGATTACTTTTAAAAGTAAAACAAAGAAAAATTAAGTAAGTAGGTAGAGAGGATTGCATCAGAATATCAGAAGATGCAGCTGAGATCATTTAACTCAATTTTAGTTACATAAAACTGACCTGTATATTTAGGTTGGAATTTTTGTTTTCCGTCTGGATTAATTTAATAGGTACTCAGTTTTTAAGCTAAGCAAACAAATTTCAGTCTTTCAAAGGTTTTTAGTTTCTGTGGATGGAGAATGAAAGTTTAGCTGAGAAAGGAGCCTGCTTTTTCAATAAGAGATTTTGATGCTATAAAAGTAGTTTATGTTAGGGTCCAAAATATTTTGCTAAGATGACGAGGTAGAGTTGCTAGCGACATAAATGTTTATTAAAAATTGTAAAAATAAATGCACATAAAAATTCATAGCCGACCGATCAGCGGTCGTCCCATTCCAAATTGGAATGATCCTGGCTTGAGTATTCCAGAGGTTTTTATAGACCCAAGCTTCTACAGTTAAACAAAGACTTCAAAGACATGCAATTAATACAGGAATTTTACAAGCCAGATAGCAACATCATGGTGTTAGTTCATATCTTTGGAGAAGGATTTATAGTCATCCTGAGGGGAGATGTCTCCTCAAGCTTCCCTTCGTTTTTTCGTCTCAGAGTCTGGGTCAGATGGACCTTATCTCCAAATCCGTATCAGGTCAGTAGCCCACCCTTGAAAATAAACAAGAAATAAAAATGCTCTGACAGGGGAATCCTGTCCTTCCTTGAAAATAAGCAAGAAATAAAAAATGCTCTGACAGGAAGGTTCCTGTCAGTTTAAATATAACAGATTCCCTTACTTTAGGAGGACATTACGTGAATACACAATAAAACTCTTAAAATAACCAAGAATATTTACAACATACTAAGTATATGTGGATGGTTATCGAGATTTTGTATATGAGAGTTTCAAATAACTTATTTTCATATTATGCAATTATTAGGTTTGAAAATACCTTTGATATAAGCAAGCCCAACCATACTTGTCCACTACTAAATCATATCCCTTAGCACTTCATCTACCCATCTTTAAAACATCTCCAAGGATGGTTACTCTACCACCTCCCTGGGCAGCCAGTTGCAGTGCTTGATTGTCCTTTCAGTGAAGACATTTTTCCCAGTGTCCAGTCTGAACCTCCCCTGGCCCAACCTGAGTCTATTCCTTCTCATCCTATCAACTATCATTTGGGAGAAAAGACCATCACCTACCTCACTACAATCTCCTTTCAGGCAATCATAGACAGTAGACAGTGATAAGGTCTCCCATCAGCTTCCTTTTCTCTAGGATAAACAACCCCAGTTCCCTTGGCCACCCCTCGTAAGACTCCAGTCTCTTCCCCAGCTTCATTGCTCTTATCTGGACATGCACCAGCACCTCAATGTCTTTTACGTAATGGGGGGCCCAAAACTAAAGACAATATTCTAGGTGAGACCTCAACAATGCCTCAAGTGCAGTGGCATAATAATTTCCCTGGACCTGCTGGCCATGCTGTTTCAAATACAGACCAAGATGCTGTTGGCCTTCTTGGCCACCTGGGCACACTGTTGACTCATACACAGCCATCTGTCAACCAGCATCCCTAGATCCTTCTCTGAGAGACAGCTTTCTATCTACTCCTCCTCAAGCCTGTAAACAAGACAGTTCTTTTCTAACCAAAATGCAGTTAGACTATAACTTACGTTATTAATGCAATTGAGACAGTTAAATACCCATTTAACTTAACATTACCTATGGTAGAGTCTTTGAAAGGCTAATATTATGCTCTCTAGGTCTTGCATATGTGTAAACACTAATTTTAACATATATTTAGGATAGCACCTGTGTCTCCTAAATATGCCAGCTCATATAATTGCTGTTTTAAACCCTTGCCGTCCAGTCTTTTTTTTAAAAAATATTTATTTATTTTTATTTATATTTCTTTATTTCTTGATTTTATTTCTGTGATCAAAGCCAAAAAGACAAGCACCAAAAAAAACCCCAAACCCCAGAAATGCAACTACCAACACCTCCAGTGTAAATATCTTTCGTGTTGACAAGAATATATTATAAACTCTTTGGTAGCTGGAACTCATCAAAGATTAAGCACGGTTACTGTCAGATTCCTTTGCTGTTGATAGTTGCTAGGAAAACAGATGTGGAGTAGGATATTTTTCCTTGTTATAAAATTCAAACAGCACCTGATCAGCCAGACTGGGGTCAGGAAAAAATTTGAAAGATACTTATTTCTTATCTTTTACTGTACATGATGTAGCAGTGTGTTTGAAAATATGTTAGAATTTCACATATTGTTACAACTTCCCCCAAATCCTCTAGTCAATTAAAAAAAGAGAAAGTATTTTGAGATGTGGTGATGCTGGGTGTAGCTGAAACATCTATACTGACTTGCTATTATAGGCTATAAACAGAGATGTGTGTAAGAGGGGAAAATAATGCTGATAAAATTTTGAAAAGTGTGAATCTTGGCATGACTCTGGAGATGTGGAAGAACATATTGAAAGTTTTGCAATGGTCCTTTCTGTTGTACTGAAAGAAGAATTCCATCTTTTCTCAAAAGCAACAGAGCAGCTCTATTGTTAATGAATGCTGTGTTCCATCAGCTATTTTTTACTGACTAAGTAGGTCTCATCTCTAAAACCTACCTGGACATTTGCTGCATTTCTTTACTTTTTTCAGACCTCTACCTGCCTAAATTCTATAGAGGTGGTTTTTTTCCCAAGATAGAATTTCTGTTGCAAGTAATGGTTGTGAAGATAAATTTGATTGTAGATGTATTCCTCACAAATACCTCTCAGTGGCTGAAGTAGAGAAGGATGAGATGTGGAAAGGTCTGTTGCAGTCTGCAGTTGCTGGTACTAGTTCACGATTGGGTTCATGGCTCCTTCTGCAACTGAGATTCAAAACCAAGAGAGTCACTGCAGTGAAAGACAAGTAGATACCTGTAGGGTCAATTTATAAGCCTGAAATGTAGTCATGAGTGGATCAGAAAACTTTTTTGCTTGTGCAATCTGTTTATTGTATACCAGAACAACTATATAAATGTGACAGTAGAAAAAAAATAGTTTCAGGTATGAATAAGCGAAGTCTTCCTGCTATTTTGACAGTAAAGTCAACAGTATCAAAATAAGATGATTTCTGGTAAAAATAGAACTTATTCAGTAGGTTTAGGGAAAACTGCTGTACTCAATGAAATGTTTGAAAAGTTAAACCTGTTACTACTGTATTAGTATTCAGTTTTCCATGAGATATTCACCCTTCAACCACTGACAGTGTTTTGGCTTATGTGGACTATATAAACTACGTGGAACCCCCAATAAATGTTCTTCATCTGAAATCATATTGATTTGTTCATGGAGTTCCGTTGGCCCCCGCCACGTTAACTAAGGACTGGAATTACAAAACAAGAGCATTGACCTGAGAATAATCAATGAATACAGGATAGATATTATATTCTTTCTTATTTTCACGGTATTTTGAAGAAGGCTAAAATTACTGTCATGAAGTTTTCTTCCAGTTTTGTTCTTGCATTCAAGAATACTGTTCCCTTAAAATATGATCATGATGAACAAGCTACCATTTTTTTTTTTTTTTTTTCAAACTTTTGCCTCAGGACAAAGCAAGCTACAGAAAAATAACTATACAGAGTTTTCAACAAGAGAGAAAGATATTGATTGGAAGGTGAGAATTCATATGCTGTCAATCTGGGAAGGCTGCACTCCTATAGAAAAAAATGTATTACCAAACTAAAATGTGAGAATTTGAGCAAGATAAGCTTTTCAAGCTCAATGGGCTAATATGAAGGAAAAATGACAGAAAAGCCATGGTATTTAGAAGTTCCTGTGGGGTGGGAGCAGCACACATCCAGTGTACAATTTCATAACAGAAGGATCAGTAACCTCTTCCAGCAGCATTATACATTATCAGCATCTACCGTAATATCCTCATAGTTGCTATGACCTAAACCCCCAATTCGCTGGACTGCAGTTCATGACTTCTATAACTGGGAATCTGTTTTCTGCTAAAGAATTGATATTCTTGGAAACACTCTGCTTCTCCCCTGCTGTATGCACAACCTACTACAGCACTCAGACAAGGCATGTAGAGGTAGCACTCCCATTCTGATCAATTTTCTTGCACTTCATTCTATCACTTCAATTCTGCTGTCAGTGGGGGAACACTGGCTCCAGTAAAAGTAAAATGTCTTGCTTTGTCTTCATAGGAGAGCATCCCTAAAATAAAAGACCATTAAAAAAAATGTATCTTTTGAGTATTTTTCCAGATTACCTTACTTCTATGCACTATCTAGCCAAAAATAATTTTAAATTGCTCATTTTCACTTAAACCTTACCTTACAGTTTGTTGGAAGTTCTCTGTCTTTATGAAGGCAGCAGGGTGTGCCTGGTGTGATTTGTAAAGATGATGATGCCTACCCTTTCCCTTCCGCTCCAGTACATCTAAAAGGTTTAGCCATAAAACTCCAACTTCTTGAATTGAAAGGAAACGTTGCTTAGTGTACTGAGTGCTATGACTTTGATCTGCTTTTTTTAAGGAAAATATCTTGCCTTTCACAGTGTGTATTTGCAACTCCCATTTTAAGATACTAACTCTTAATGCCAAAAAATATTTTCATGGTAGAGAAAACAGAATGGAACAGAGAAATATTGGAAACTGGGAGGAAGGGAGAATTAGTAATCAATTTCATAACATAGAAAAGAGAGGAAAAATATAGATATAATTTATCAGTAGGAATGCTGTTTCCAAGTCATTATAAAGCTTTACTAATTCTGCTTTTTTTCAAATAATTAGTTCCATTAAATAGCATGAAAATTCAAATGTATAGAAAAAAGTTGAATGAAGGGGGTTTCATTTTCCAAATTTCATAATTTTGTTAGACTTTTACTAGAATTTCTGACACCTATTTATTTCTCTCAGGCTTCTCCTCCATTTCACTTCACTTTTATAATGTTAGATAGACAACATTTTTTTGCTCCTCACCTACAGCATTTCTACCTTCAAGTTCACATATTTTAGTTCTAGATTATTTGCAGACTCTACATGAGCAAAACTAAAAGAAATGAGGAAATCAGGTAGAAAATGATCTATGCTGCTCATTTTTAAAAAAATAGCATAAGAACCCAAAAAAAAATAGAGCACAGGGAAAGAAAGGGCTAACAGTTCAGAGCTCTAATTGCAGGACACAAAAGGAAAACTGGCAGTGACTCAGGATGTAAAAAAAACAATAAAAGAAAAAAATCAGAATAAAGTGTATGTTAGGAAATATGTATTAGAATTCTGCATGTTAGAAAATATATTAGGAAGGAGTAAGGTTTCATCTTCTATCACAACCACAAAAAGAAGTGGGTAGAAGAAACATCAACGTTATCCATGTGCCACTGCACTGTCTGTACCTATGGGGATGTACATAGACTTTGATCTTGCCTCTCCTCCACTCCCTGTACATGATGCAAAGTATTTAGATCATTTTATGTTTTCACTTTTTCATATATTGCCTCCAGTAATTATACTAAAATGGCAACTAGGAAGGAGGAGTTAACAAAGGTATCATGTCCTTGCACTTAAACACTTCAGATTATATACACTGATCCTAAAATAAACTTCCTACTTATGACATCTGGCTTTCAACCAAAGCAGGTTTTGCTTCCTTTGCCTGAAACAAACAAGCTTAATTTATTTGATTGAAGTCCTATTGTGGCTTTCTCTGAAAGAATCAAAATGTATTTGTTTGGGTTTTTTCCTGCCAATAACTTCCATAAGACAGAAGATTTTTGAGGGCAAGGAGGCAAACTAACTAAAGATATCACTGTCATAGAAGATGATCTGACAGGTCCTCCCTGGTCAAAAGTTGTGAAACCTAGGAAGGGTCATAGGGTGCGGCTGAATTTTGTGTCCAATAATAATTCACTTTCATTAAAGAGCCTGAAGCCTATGCTGCCTTCCATTCCCTCATATTTCTACTTGTGCTACTTTGACAAAGGTAGTATGGATATATTTGCTATATTAGGAAAACATATTAGAGGGCGCAGCATCCTTTTTCTGCTGTACAGTCTATTCAGTACCACTGGGTTTTGTAACTTCACAGATACACTTGAACTATAGGCCACTCTGCATTATGAATCTCGTAAGTTTGTAATCTTCCTCAGTTTTTAGTATGTCTTATATCTCAGTGATAATGTTTTACGGATTTTTTTTATTAAGAGGAAAAAATATTTCTCTAACTATGTACAAATTAACAGGACTCAAACCCCTTCATTATGATTTTTAAATAATGTTGACAAGCACACATTATCCTACTCTCTACCCTTTCAGTATTTATTGTTGGTCTAAAAAAGTTAATGCCTGCAATTGTAGATTGGAAACTGGAAACAGCTGGCCAGCTGCAGTGTGAAGTCTGACACCACTTAGAGCAAGATGCTTAGAGCAGAGGTGGTTCCCTTTGGGTCTCTTTCAAATTGAAAAGGGACTATGTATGCGAGTAACTGGCTTAACCACTCAAAGCAACCACTCACCTTTGTCATGCCAACAGTGCAAGTTTCAGAGAGAATGAAAAATGTAACCTTAGAGGACAACGAATGAAGCTAGTTTTTAATAGTTTTGTTTTCATGTCACCATGCTTGACTAGGTGGTGTTCAAAATCTCTGTCTAGGAAATATGAATTCTTTGACTGGCTGTACTTACTAAGTGTTTATTTCGGTAGTATCTCGTGCTTACTTTCTAAACATAAATAAAAATGGGATTAATACTTGTGTTACTTATTTGTGTTTTCAATCATAATAAATTAAAGTATTCATTATGATGCTGATCCCTTTTATTGTAAATATAAATAAAATCTGACAAATTGTAAGGAAATTTTCTAGTGCTGGAAGCTGACAGAATATCATAAAAATTAATTTTATGCATGAAAAAATCTCATTAAGCAGCTCTATGGTAACAAAGGAAATTGGCATCTGAATCCATGGTGTATGCAGCTCATCGCATATGTAAGCCATGTTCTCCTTTATGGAATCTGTCTTGGCCTGCCTAGACAACACAAACATCAATGGGATCTGAGGGAAAAAGGCCCTGTTTTTTTCAGATGTAATCAGAAACTCAATACAGATTAACCGAAATGACATAATTCTCCTCACAATTTTTTCCCTGATGTGTAGCAGTGTTCCGCAAAGGCTATAAGAATAAGCAGGGGAAGTCTTAGAAAGGTCACTTAGGACTCATAAAAAACATTAACTAAACTGCATGAAGCATTGCTTATAACTAAATTTTAGTTCACAAAATAAGCAAACACGCACTCCTTTCAAGATGCAATTTTAAGAACACTTTAGTTTCTAATTTTAGTGGCAGAGACTATCCTCAAGGTACATAGGAGAGAGAATCAAATGAAATGGAGGATTTGAAAACACTAGAAGCAGCATTTGCTAATTTCCCTACATTAAGTGTGGAGAAGCCTTTATAGTTTTTTGACTCCTTCAGCTTCATGTAAGTAAAAGTATTCCTAGATTTCTTTTGGATTAGAGATAGGCAATTTTGTTTAATAACTGACTTGCACTATGGATGTCTAATCACTGCATTTTCTGTACTTGGTTCTGATAATTTTAACATCAGCAAACCCTTCAGAATATTTCATAATTTTTATTTGAAAAAGTAATAACTTACTATAAAGATAGATGTTATCTTTTGCTCAATCTGGACTATGAACTCCTATCAATTTTTAATTTCAACAATATGCCAGTTATGATTAATGTTACATAAAGGAATAGCTGTATCCCTTGTAGCCATTTATACAAGTATGTAACTGACTAACTCAGTAACAAAAATCTTCAACTTCTAATGAAACACAAATTCATAATATAGTTAAATAGACATAAATTTTCCACGTAAGTATTCAATAATTATTTTTTAATAATAATTATGCATTGTATTCATGTGTGAACATTGAACAGTATTTGCAGTGTCGTATCAAAGAAAGAAAACCATCTCACTCATGGCTCAGACTCTCAATAAAGAACAGAATATCTTGGTAACACTCAGAAACTATTGCCTCCACCTATTCTTTCCACCCACAGGGGATAGACATATGAGATGCTAGTGTCAATGTTATGGAAGAACTACAGCTCATAGTGTAGTGTTTTAAAATAAATTGAGGGTAGTAGTTCTTCATCCTAAAAAGATGGTGAAACTCACTCCATTTCCTTAGCGGAGTCGCTAGTGGCTCAGTAGTCCTTATATGGAAGCTGAGACAGTTCACTATGACAACAACCTGACCACTCATCTGAATCTGTGTCATCTATAAGTCATCTTCTAGCCATGCCATCTGCTGTTACGGCCAAAATCTTTTCTCTTTTGCAGCAGCTCTATCTATCTCTAGATATAAGAAAATATTAAGAACAACGTTAGGCTAAAGTTTTTCCACAATATCTCTGACTACCACTTTTAATATCTCTTTATCTAGATTGAGATATTCTTTGGATTTCAGTAGCTCCTCTTTATTAATAATAATCTTTATTTTAAATTGTGCATCTTCCTTATTGTCTGGCCCATGGGCACATGGATTTGCCCTTTGTTTTGTGTATGGTTAGAAGAGGTAGTCTCTTGACTATTCACACCTCAGTTAGGGTTATTGGGAAATCATCTACCTAGCTATTATTAATAGAACTCATCCAAGAATTAGACATTTTTGTGTGAGTAAAGATGGTTTTGTTATGTAGTAAAATCTAAAAATGAGGTGTAATCTGTTCTTGAAAATAAATTTCTCACAGTAGAGCCAAAAGAAAAATGTGAAAACTCTACTCATACCTTTTTAGGAATTCACATTTTGTATTATTTGCTTTTTTGATACCTCTGTAAGGTAATTCCTCCACTGCATATAAGTGACTAGACCAGATGAGGAAAACATATCAGTAATTTAAAATCTTCAATTAAGAAGCACTAGACTGAGTTTCATGGTATTTTTTCACATGATTTGAGCTAGAAATTGCAGACTTATGAAGTAGTTGAAAGTTATCAGGCAATTGTAAATGTAGTTTAAAATTTGCCTACAAAAGGGTTTCAGAATTCAGCTCAATGAATGCATATGGATATTTTCACTGGAAATAACCACTGTAAAATACACTGCAATCAAAAGAAAGAATGTTAGAAACTGACTATGCTTTCTGCGAAATGAATTAAGAAAATTTCTTAGGGCCCTACGGCTTTTGCCAAACACATTTTATGGGTTTGTTTTCCTCACGTTCAAGGTGCAAAAGAGGGGAAAGGTCCAGTAGATGATTCATTTGGTTTATTAGTCTCCCCACTTTGTTTAAATGCAGTTTTTGTGTTTTAATAGAAAAGGAGAAAACATATGAAACTGCATTTTCTGATACAAGATTTTTTTTTTCATTTACAATCTAAACTCATACTAATCATTCAGTCAGAGCCAGCTCTGGATAAAAAGCTTCAAGTATGGAAGGTTTTCTGTGTGAGACTGAGTTCTTGCTGAGAAAAACCTGGCATGCCTCCTAATAGTTCTGCCACACTCTTCTGCTTCAGACATTTCCATTTTACTCAATGTGTCTTATGGCTTCTCGTAGTCCATGGGGACCCCAATTTGTGTTTCTCCTCTGAAGCTGTGATTGTACACTTGCAGCAAATTCAGCCACAGAATGTGAGGCTGTCATAATTGCTTAAGGTAGCCTAGAGTGTCCACTCTCTTGTCTGCAGACAACATTAGCTTAAAGTTTAAGTAGCAGCATAAAAATATATATTAATGTTTTATTTGTTCAATCATCATGATTTCATCATTTAATAGGTGTAGCAGGCTGTACCAACACTGACTGGAATCTACTATCACAGCATTTTCCCTCACTAGAATATAATGACTATGAAAGTTGCTATTGTTTGGCTTCCTATGTTTGCAAATATAGTTCCTAAGTATTTCTGGTAGCAAAAAGCCTTGCATCCAAATATCCTTATGTTCTTGGAAGGAGATATTATAAGATTTATAAGATATTATCTCCATGACAGTTGTGAAAGGGGAAGTTGAAACTAGTGTTCTTACTGAATTTTTGCCCTTTCACTACTGCAGCATAAATAGGGTTAATATGGATAAATACTGACATCTTTCAGTCATTGACCATAGTAACCAATATTCTTTTTTTTTTTTTTTGTATATGTGGTATTATAGATATAAGGTGGTACATATATGAATAAAGGGATAATTTCCTGCTAACAAAAGGACAAGTTGTAGCTGTGACTTCTCACCAGAGAAGGCAAAAAATCATCCAAGGTGAAAAATAAAGTTTTGTGGTAACACTCACAGTTTGCACAGTTCAATTATTTCTATAAAGGCAGTTATTTCTACTTTTCAAGTAGAAAGTCACCCTAAGCTAATGGCAAACATTCTTTGAAACCTAGTGATACTAGCCTAAAATGCTATCACTACACATTTATGTTTGCATTAATTTTTTTTTTTATTATATGTTTGAAGAGGATTTCCCCACCTCAATACTCTGCTACATACAGATATGGGAACTGCAAAGAAAAGTGCGCTTTTAGTAAGAAAGATGCACAGAAAAGTGTAGAAACACACTAAATGTCACTCAATTAATGCTGTACACTGACTTCATGTGTCCAGGGCCTACAATAATATGGTTACAATCTGTTGAGGATATAGATTGGCAGTGACAAACAAGGTGGTAAAAAGCTTGTAGACCACTTGGACACAACTCTGGAATATATAGATGAACTCATATCCTTGACAGAGAATGCAAGACAATATCCTAAGGTACAGCTGCTGAATGGTGATTTATAACAAAAGAAAACAGAAAAAAAAATAGAGAGAAAGAGAGAAACTCTGAAACAAAAAAACCCTGCATCCAGAGAACAATAATTTACTCTCCAGCCCTTGATTTACGACATGGTAGGCATCTGTAATTCGTGTTGGAATGCAATGCAAGTAGTAAACAAGAGACTTCAAACAACATTATTTGTAGTTTGTAGAAAAGAAAGAGTTTCTCTACTAACTTAGGTTTTTCTGTAGATTACTTTTCATTCACTTCATGGGAGATAAATACAGGTCTAAATATTCTCACAAAAATCTGTGAAGGGTTTTGAAAGGTCTGATACTGCAAAACATGTCTTTCCGGGCACCAGGGCCCTGTATAGCTGCAATGAACTTGTGCAATATACTGTGTTAACTTGTGTTATGTGTATTTTTTTCATTGAATGGTGAGTGGTGAATTTGCTATTCCAGTATTGTGCTGACTAGTATAAGCTGCAGATCATGCTACATGGATGCAAGGTGAAAGGCAGAAATATTTTTTGATGTAGTGAGCTTTCTTCATTTATTTACCATATGCTCTTGCTGCTAGAAATGTGCTTTACCTTTCCACTCAGCTACACAAGGAAAACAGTATTTAGGTATGTCACTGCATCAAGATTACAGTATCAGTCTGACAGTAAAGCTGAGCTGGCTGTTAAAGTCATTAATGCTACTGAAGGAAGTTCAATAAAGTAACTTGTGCAATAGTGACTAGTCATATCTGAATTAAGATTCAGTTCCACAGAAGGTCTTATTGTGTCTTGTCACAGGGCTTGTTGTGAACAAGTAGCCTGTGGTCCGAAAACTATCATAGTCAGCAATGATGAGAGAAATAATTAAGAAAGATTAATCAATCAAAAGCGAATCACAGTACTCCAGAACTTAAGGGGCATATGCAATGAGGAAAGAAGCTCTCTCTTCACAAGGATCTTCATGGAGAAGACAAGAGGCAACCTCTGCAAGCTGCTTCAGGAAAGGTTTCAACTTGATACAACAAAGATATTTTTTGCAGTAAGAACAATTATTCAGTGGATGTGGCAGAGTATACTGGACGTTTTCAAGATGCACTTAGACAGGGTGCTAGATAATCTTGTCTAGGTTGTCTTTTCCCCTGAAGTTTTGGCCCAAGTGATCTTTCAAGGTGGATTCCAACCTGGACTATTCTATGAACTGAAAAGGTAGATTTACTTCAATAGAAAATGACAACTGAAGAGACAATAATTGCACCATAATAGACAAAAGAGGGGAATTAAGGAAGAGAACATGATTTCTAAGTGTGGTAAACTTACTCAAACCAAAAACGTGATATTGCAGAATATAGTCTTGCACTCAGTCTTTTCCATGTATCAATACATGGGTTAACTTTTTATAATCTGAGATTTCTGATCTTTATACTAGGATTTTTACAAGACATAACATCACATGACCTCCTCCTTAACTACATAGTTTATTTAATAAACTTAATAGTCTTAAGATAAGTAGTACATTTCACCATGCTTATTGCCTACTGCTTGTAAAATAGTTCCAGACTTACAGTTGATAGTATGCCCAGCAAGCTGCAGTTGCTTACTAATGATTTTCTTCTGCATGTATGTCTGAAACTATTGCTAAGAAAAACAACAGCCTAAGACTCTATATATGTTTGTTTGTTTGTTTGTTTGTTTGTTTGTTTTTAAATTTTATGTGTCTCTGCATTTGCAAACTTTCCCATCTTGTTGCAACTCATCCCAAAGGACAGCAAAAAGTCTACATTTTCACCAAATAAAGCCTGACAATATGAATAGCTGTTGTGCTGGTTCTTCATATGGATGATGTCTGTAAGTGTGAAAGTGTTCTAAACTTCCTGAAAATTGTCTAAGACAGAAATTGATTTGTAGACCCTCCTAGGGAGAATTCTGCCATTATACTAGCTGATGACCTCAAATTAAGGAGTATGTCTGAACAGCAGTGCATCTGAATGTTTCTCCTGTAGAAAAGTAGTATTTAATATTTAGTAGCTTGGATATAGAGATATTCTTCCGATTGTTTTCTGCTCTATAAAGGTTAGGCAGACAACATTGATGAGCATAAAATTCTTTGTCTGTGATAGAAACTGTCATTAAGACAAACTAATTCCACAAGTAGATAATTGCAGAGTTAACATTTCATAAAGACTGTGTTACTGCTGCATTAAAGGCAGAGTCACCACTAAGATAACTTCAATCCAGGCGCCTTGTCATTTTTTACTTTGCGTATAATATATTTATGAAGATAATTATGGCAGCTGGTGATATCTCCTAGTGATCAGCAGCAACAACACAATAGGGAGTCCTTTGTATTAAGATATTAATTCTTCAGTTTATTTGCAACCGTAACTTGTGCACTGTGCTGGAAACTATTCTGATTTTATTTTCACATGTTTTATAATTCTCTTCAAAGAAACCTGCATAATACTGTCAGTTTTACAGTGCTGAATGCTCCACATTGAAATTCAAACATATATATAGCCAGAAATCAGAATTTTCTGAGAGGAGCTTTTAGTGGATGACTGCCTTTACATTTCAAGATCATAACCTCTTTATTATACCAAATCCACTCTTCAACGTTTATCATGGAATGACAGTCAGGCAGCCACACTTGCACGCCTGCCATTTTCATTGATATGATTCTTATGTATCTTCATCAATTAGTCAGACTGGAGCAAAAACAAAACCTCAAGATCTTTAGGGTATTTGTACTTTAGTTTATATGCCTTCAGTAGCATGATTCTGAAGAGCAAAGGTAAGCACAAAGATTAGCCAGATTTGACATTTTCTGTCATGAAACTTGTAGGCAGTTCATTCCTAAAGAATATTGTTTTCTCTAGGAAGGTCAGGCCTTCTTCCTGTGCTAGGCAGCACTCTTTAACTGGAAGGTGAATATGGAAATACTCTCCTGAGCAGCTGGTTAAGTTACAGAGCTGAAATGAAGGGTAATAAGGGTCACAGTGCTGAATTGCAAACTCTCCCAGATCAATAAAGTTTCTTCCTCTGGGTTGAATCAATAAATGGATACATTCTTTCTACAAATAGTGAACAAGCTTGGGCTGGTTTCAGGGAAACCATCAGAGTCTTATAAGAATTCAAGATTAATTACAGGCTGTAAGCTGGGGTGATTCCACTGTGGCTTCATTTGTTAGCTGAAGCTAGGTTCCCCATATAGTGAATCACTTTCTTACTGATTAGACAACATTTTCCTGTTGGCTATAGAAACAAAGCCATCTATTTTGTGTAAACTTTGCAGACAATCATTTTGCACCATTGATAACTTCTTATGTGCTGCTTTGGTCTGATAAATGATGAAGTCATACAAACATTGCACACCTGCTGTGTATTCTCTCAAGGGGAAAAAACATCAGAGCACTTCACGTCTGAAAAGCCAATATAGTTCTGATGAAAAATTACACTTTAAACAGAAATTTCTAAGTGTAGACCTGAAATTTTTGATCCTTTTACTTGTTTGTTTGATAATATACAGATAAACACCTTGTAGCCACAGGAAATATTGACCACTACACAAATTTTTATTTGTCACCAGGTTCTAACTCCTAAATTTTGATATATTTGCTATTTGTTTCTATTTTGTGATGATGTATTTTCATTTTGATGTTCATACATTTTTAATTACTGCTTATTTGAGCTACACAAAAATGAAGCAATAATGCTTAAATTATGTAAATTTTCATGGGATAAAAATGTTTCCTCAGTATTGCAAAATTTGAGCTACACCTAAATTATTTCAGGCATTCTTGGCCTCTGGGAAATGGCACTCAGTTTTTAAAGTTATATTTTTTAATGTTTAAATTAAGAATAACAAATATTAAGTATATTAAGGAACAGAAAGAAAATATGTAAACCAAAAGGATTATAAATTCCTACTATTCCTGAATAAGTAGTATGAAAAGAAAGGATTTCAATACTGACATTAACAAAATATCACCTTGAAGATTTCATCCAGAAATATGCTGTGTTCTCTTCTGGGTTTAATGACAAGAGACTCTCCAGGCTAGACAATTTTGGCATGTGCACATCCCAAAAGAAATTATCTGAAGCACGTCCAATTTAGCATCTCAAGAAAAAAAACTTCTCTCTGCATGGAAAATTTCTGGCAATATTGTGCTGAAGTTCATGCTAACACGGTTACCCAGAGTCATTAAAAAAATTCATATTTTGACATATACAAAATACAGCTACATTTTAAAATACAATCGTATATTCATGCCATAGATGCATGAAGTAATAATGCTTTGTCTCCCAAGTATCCAAATTTAAAGCAGGATTACATAGCATTTCATAATAAAAGGCAATGTGATGTATCATTACAATCACAGATTCACAGAACAGAATCACAGAACAACCAGGTTGGAAGGGACCCATCGGATCTTCTAGTCCAACCATTCCTATCTAACACTAAACCAAGTCCCTCAAGACCTCATCCACCCGGGCCTTAAACACCTCCAGGGAAGGGGAATCAACCACCTCCCTGGGCAGCCTATTCCAATACTCAATGACCCTCTGTGTGAAAAACCTCCTCCTAATCTCCAGCCTAAATCTCCCCTGGCGGAGCTTGAGGCCATTCCCTCTTGTCCTGTCCCCTGTCCCTTGGGAGAAGAGGCCAGCTCCCTCCTCTCTACAACCTCCTTTCAGGTACTTGTAGAGAGTAATGAGGTCTCCCCTCAGCCTCCTCTTCTCCAGGCTAAACAACCCCAGCTCTCTCAGCCGTTCCTCATAGGGTCTGTTCTCCAGCCCCTTCACCAGCCTCATCACTCTTCTCTGGACTTTCTCCAGAGCCTCAACATCCTTCTTGTGGTGAGGGGCCCAGAACTGGACACAGGATTCAAGGAGTGGCCTCACCAGTGCTGAATACAGAGGGAGAATCACCTCCCTGGACCTACTGGTCACACCATGGTCATACAAATGACAATGAGTTATTTCAGAGACATACTGTACCTTCTTGGGCAACTTATTGTCATAGAATCATATAATAGTTTGTTTTGAAAGGGAACTTTTAAGGTCATCCAGTTCAACTACCTGTAGTGAGCAGGGACATCTTCAACTACATCAGGTTGTGACCCCTGCAGTACAGGGGACACCCACCACACTTATTCCTGTTGCCTTAAGTTCCTGTGTCTGAGCACCCGTCACACTGTAGGAGCCCAGCCTGCGCTCTATGGCCTCATTTTTGAGAGGGCAGGAGAGGGGGAGGTTATAGGAACTGCATTTATGTCTCTGGGTGCGATCAATGGCCATGGCCAACTGGGACAGTGCCCTGAGCTGCAGCATCTCCTGGTGAAGGCAGAACCCTGGTAAAGCTTGGGGACAGGACAGGGAGGATGAGGGGGTTCCTTGCCTCCTTGGACCATCTGGAAAGCAGATGAGGGCAGCAGCTTCCTGGCCTGGAGGCAGATCTTCCCTTGGAGTCTCCTGCCTCATTTCTGTGGTTGGTTGTAATAAATACTTGTAATAAATGCTTGTAATAAATGTCCTGAAAGGAGGTTGTAGAGAGGAGGGAGCTGGCCTCTTCTCCCAGGTTACAGGGGACAGGACAAGAAGGAATGGCCTCAAGCTCCACCAGGGGAGATTTAGGATAGACATTAGATGGAAGTTTTTCACAGAAAGGGTGATTGGGCATTGGAATAGGCTGCCCAGGGAGGTGGTTGATTCACCTTCCCTGGAGGTGTTTAAGGTATGGGTGAACGAGGAGCTGAGGGACATGGTTTAGTGTTTGATAGGAATGGTTGGACTCGATGATCCGGTGGATCTCTTCTAACCTGGTGATTCTATGATTCTATGACTCTATGATAGGTTGCTTAAAGCCACATCCAACCTTGAATGTTTCCAAGGATGAGGCATCTATCACATCTCTGTGTAACCTCTTTCAGTGATTCACCATCGTTATTGTAGAAAAAATATTTTTTATATCTAGATTGAATCTACCCTCCCTTGGTTGAAAACCATTACATCTTGTCCTATTGCAATAGGTCCTGCTAAAGGTTTTGTTCCCATCTTTCTTATAAGCTGAATTTAATTATTGAAAGGCCCTAAACAAGCTGTAATGTACAGAGTAATGCTGTACAGTAAGCTTCACTCTGGACTCCCATGCAGCTGTGTTAACTGCTGAGGATAAAGGATGGCCCCCTTTATAATCCTAACCTTTTTCCAAGTTTTATCATGCAGCAAGAGTTTTGATTGGAGTACTTTTCATAGGAATCCTTTTTACACGAAACTTCTGAATCTTTTTCTCCCCGCTGAAACCACATTGACTAGTGATAAAACCAGGTATAATCCAACCATCAATTTTCACATTCACTCTCTCCCTCTCTACATATTTCTCTTGGAATACATCTTTAATGTTATGGTTTTGATTTTTTTCATCCTTTGTAACTTTGACTAATTCAGTTAAGGACCATTGTCCTAGGAAAAAGTAATGATATTTCATAAAAAGGTTATGGCTTCTCCCTGAACAAAGCTAATAAATCCATACTGTTGTTCAATAAAGTCTGTATTTCTAAAGAGAAATTCCAAGCTCACCACAGATCTATTTTCAGATGAAGAGTTGAGCTTCAAAATAACATTAGAACTGCAGTAAAATTATAGGAATATGATATTCTGCTGACATCAGTTAGTACTATTGATTTATATTTGCTTGTGAGTTGCTGTGTTTACCTTTGTTGTCCACTAGCTTTCTTTCTGATAATGTAAAAAAGGCAAAAAACTGAACAGCTAATGGAAAATGAATTTATAGAAAAATCTTGTAAACTCTCAGTTGGTATTTTATACCTTAATCTCAAGGAGGATTGCTTGTCACTTTCATTAGTAGCATAATAAAGTTCAGACACTAAATTATAAAAATTTTTACTATTATCCAATTTCTGACAGATAAACATGGCCATAAATGAAAAAGAGAACCTGTAGTAAAATTATCTTTCTCCTTCTTCATACTATATCTTCATACTGATGAAGTAAAATAAAGTAATAAAGCAATAACAATCACATAATATGTAGTTAGGGATTAAAAACAGAGAAGAACTGGTGCATTTTAATAATGTATGATTCTATTTCATAATAACTAAGTGCCCCAAGGCCGTACAGCAAAATAAATCAGCCATATTTACCACATAACCATATATTCAGTAGCAAATATTAAAAAACCTTATCAGTCCTGAAAATTCAGTATTACCACCATACTTCAGAGAGTAACAGTAATTAGAAGAACTCATTTAGTTTGACTTTAATACTTAGAGGTTATAATTTCCTGTTATTCTAAATTATTGCCCTCACTGAGAAGTGGAAACAATTGTCTACATCTGAAGATTCCAGAGTATTGCTTTGGCCTTAGGTAGGAAAACTATCACAATACTGATGAGATTTCAAAATCAGTCCTGAAAAGAATAATTGAAAACAAGAAATGCAGCCCTTCTAATGTGAACATAGGTAAGAGAGGTCCTTCCAAACCCCCATATTTCTAAAATGTGATAAAAATTATCTTTGCGATAATTAAGTCAGAAAGAAAACAAAACCTAAAAAAAAAAAAAAAAAGAGTATGTGGTTAAATGTAAATAAATCTTGCTTTTTCTTATTTAATCTAGACAGTGTGGGTTTTATCAGGTCTGAGTAGAGATCTATCTAATTTTCAGTAGACACTAAAGAGCAAAAAGGAATCACTAGTTTTCTTTGTAGCCCCCTACATCTTGAGAGTGATTGAGACCTAATAAGGGCATTTTCTGCTACTTCTGATTGCTACAAGCCCTCACACACATTCTTGGCGTATTTAGATGCACAGCAGGAAGGTTCACACATCTGACAAGGTACAAAGAATCAATTTACAGCAAAAAGAAACATCAGATATTGGCACTTAAACATCACAGTAGTAGATATCTAGGAGATATCTCAAATAAATTAGAAAAACTTAATGCTTAAAACAGGGAAAAGAAAGACTAAAACTTCAGATTTATTGCGCTTTTGATTTTGAATGGTACTTGAGAAAATTTCAATCATCTATTAGACTGAGATTAAAATATATACTTCTATGGATCCTTTACTGTAGCATTTGTGTGTTTAAAAAGAGCTGATCAAAAATTACTAACTGGAAACTTCCCCTTGTAAAATGCAAGAATTTTTAAACAAATATTAATGTGAAGGGGATTTATCCAGAATTCTAAAAAATCTTGGGTTTATTTTCCTATTTTCTGCCTTATGTTTTGTCTTCTGCAACATAAACTAGGTGTGAAGGGGGAGGGGGTTGGGGAGGGGATTGAGTCCAGGCTAGACAAATTGCGTGCCTGGACGTGGGCCACTGGAGTTTAGGAAGGGGTGTGTTGGTGAGGACCACCAGCCCGTCACCACACAGGAAGTGGGGGAGAATGCAGCCTCGCTCAACAAGGGACATATACCTATTCTGGCATCAACTACTCCAGTTAATAGGCAATTGGGAACAAGCACTGTCCCCTTTAGGAGGGCTGAAGGTTCAGCTACTCAGCTGAAGTGCATTTATGCCAATGTATGCAGCTTGGGGAATAAGTTGGAAGAGCTGGAAGCCATTGTAGGGCAAGGTGCCTATGATGTCGTTGCCATCACGGAAACGTGGTGGGATGACTCTTATAACTGGAGTTTGGGTATGATGGGGTAGAAACTCTTCAGGAAGGATAGAAAGGGTAGGAGAGGGGGTGGAGTAGCCCTCTTTGTAAGGGAGGACTTGGACGCCTCTGAGATGGACTGTGGTGATGAGGAGATTGAGTGCCTGTGGGTTAAGATCAAGGGAGCCCATAAGAAGGGAGAATTTTGATGGGAGTCTGTTACAGGCCACCCAGCCAAGGAGAAGCAGCTGATGAGCTCTTCTTTAAACAGCTGGGGTCAATCTCAAAGTCAGTGCCTCTTGTCCTTGTGGGAGACTTCAATCTCCCTGATATCTGCTGGAAGTACAATACAGCAGAAAGGAAGCAGTCTAGGAGGTTCCTGGAGTGCGTGGAAGATAACTTCCTTGCACAGCTGGTTAATGAACCTTCGAGGGAAGGTGCCCTCCTGGACTTATTGTTTGTCAACAGAGAGGGCCTTGTGGGGGATGTGAAAGTAGGGGGTCGCCTAGGTCTTAGTGATCACGAGATGATAGGGTTTTCTGTCCTAGGTGAAGTGAAGAGGGTGCTAAGCAGGACGGTTGCACTAAATTTTCAGAGGGCAGACTTTGAACTGTTTAGAAGGCTGGTTGGCAAAGTCTCCTGGGAGACAGCACTTGAGGGCAAGGGAGCCCATGAGGCCTGGGAGCTCCTCAAAAAGGAGATCCTAGCAGCTCAGGAGAAAACCATCCCTGTGTTCTGGAAAAAAGGCCAGCAGGGGAAAAAACCAGCTTGGTTGAGTAGGGAAATCTTGAGTCAAATTAGGAAAAAAAGGAATATTTATAGGCTCTGGAAGGGGGGGCAGGCCTCTTGGGGGGACTACAGGAGGAAAGCGAGGCTATGTAGGAAAAAAATCAGAGGGGCTAAGGCTGACCTAGAGATCAGATTAGCTAAGTCTGCAAAAGACAACAAAAAATCTTTCTATAAATATATAAACAGTAAAAGGAGGACAAGGGAGACCATACAGTCCCTTTTGGACTCAGAGGGAACAGCAGTGACAGCGGACAAGGAGAAGGCTGAGGTACTTAATGCCTTCTTTGCCTCACTCTTTAATTGTAGAGAAAGCTGTTCCCTCTGTGTAGACACCCGGGAAACAGAGGAGCAAAACGAGGCTCCCATAGTCCAAGAGGAGGTGGTCAGAGCCCTGCTTGGCCAACTGGACACCCACAAGTCTATGGGGCCAGATGGGATACATCCTAGGGTTTTGAGGGAGCTGGCGGATGTATTGGCCAAACCCCTTCCCATCATCTTCCAGCAGTCCTGGAAGACTGGGGAGGTACCTCTGGACTGGAGGCTGGCTGGTGTAGTGCCCATTTACAAGAAGGGTAGCAGGGAGGATCCGGGGAACTACAGGCCTGCCAGTCTGACCTCAGTGCCAGGGAAAGTCATGGAACAGGTGATCTTGAGTGCTATCATGAAGCACATGCAAGAGAACTGGGTGATCAGGCCCAGTCAACATGGGTTTACCAGAGGCAGGTCCTGCCAAACCAACCTGATCGCCTTCTATGACAAAGTCACTCAGCTGCTGAACAAGGGAAAGACTGTGGATGTGGTCTTTCTTGTCTTCGGTAAAGCCTTTGACACAGTTTCTCACAGCATTCTTCTGTTTCCATAGAAACTGTCAGCCTCTGGCCTGGACAGACTCACACTCTCCTGGGTAGAAAACTGGCTGGATGGCCGGGCCCAGAGAGTGGTGGTAAATGGTGTAAAGTCCAGCTGGAGGCCAGTGACAAGTGGGGTTCCCCAGGGCTCAGTGCTAGGTCCAGTCCTGTTCAATGTCTTCATCAATGACCTGGATGAGGGTACTCTTAGCAAGTTTGCAGATGACACAAAGCTGTGTGCAAGTGTCGATGTGCTGGACGGTAGGGAGACTCTGCAAAGGGACCTAAACAGGCTGGACCGCTGGGCAGTGTCCAACGGCATGAGGTTTAACACAGCCAAATGCCGGGTCCTGCACTTGGGGCACAACAACCCTATGCAGAACTACAGACTGGGAGGTGCCTGGCTGGAAAACTGCCAGGAGGAGAGGGACCTGTGGGTGCTGGTCGACAACTGACTGAACATGAGCCAGCAGTGTGCCCAGGTAACCAACAAGGCCAATGGCATCCTGGCTTGTATCAGAAACGGTGAGACCAGCAGGTCCAGGGAGGTGATTCTCCCTCTGTATTCAGCACTGGTGAGGCCGCTCTTTCAATACTGTGTCCAGTTCTGGGTCCCTCAGCATAAGAAAGATGTTGAGGCTCTGGAGAAAGTCCGGAGAAGAGCGACGAGGCTGGTGAAGGGGCTGGAGAACAGATCTTATGAGGAACGGCTGAGAGAACTGGGGTTGTTTAGCCTGGAGAAGAGGAGGCTGAGAGGAGACCTCATTACTCTCTACAAGTACCTGAAAGGAGGTTGTAGAGAGGAGGGAGCTGGCCTCTTCTCCCAAGGGACAGGGGACAGGACAAGCGGGAATGACCTCAAGCTCCGCCAGGGGAGATTTAGGCTGGAGATTAGGAGGAGGTTTTTTCACACAGAGGGTCATTGGGCATTGGAATATGTTGCCCAGGGAGGTGGTTGATATACCTTCCACGGAGGTGTTTAAGGCCCGGGTGGATGAGGTCTTGAGGGACTTAGTTTAGTGTTAGATAGGAATGGTTGGACTAGAAGATCCGATGGGTCCCTTCCAACCTGGTTGTTCTGTGATTCTGTGATAAAATATCGGCATTTATCTCGTTTCATATTTCATAAATCTTTGCTCTGTCTTCTTAATGCTTTTTCTGTACTAGTAAACAATAAAGACAATCATACATTAAAGCTAAAATTTCAATAAATTCTTCAGTAATTTATGAAAAATGCTGTTGATGCTTTCTCACCATAATTCTGTTGATGCACCATAATGCTTTCTTGTAGTGCAGACCAAAAGTCAAATCAGAAATTTGTTTAGTGATTCAAAATTAATGGACATTATTAGGTTAAATGCATGCTGATAAAGGACCAGTACAAATCTCTTTAAATTTGATGTTATTTTATTGCTCAGATGCTAAAGTTGAATTTACCTGAAAACTTGTTACAAAATTTATTATTTATAGAAAAAAAATAATCTGTTTAGTGTACTTATTGTAAAACCTGGAATCATGCTTTCTCTTTTCAAGGGGTGCTTCAGGAATATAATGTATATAGCTGCACTGGGAAGCACATAGCAAAAGTTTATGCAGTAGACTTATCCTTTTATGTGATCCCAGTAAAAGCATGGAGTACAGCTTACCAAAAATCCCTGAAATTGCCTGGGTATGAGTAAAATAACATTTCACTGCAGGATAATGTATTCCATTTCAAGTGCAAGTGCAGGCTCTAGGGTAATATTGACAAATGGAGTCAAATTATGAACTAATACTATCTCTAGAGGACTGGAAGATACACCACTAGCTCTAAGGACTGTACCCATTTCTCTCTTCATGAGAGAAATGGTGCCTATGAGAGAATTCATTATATTTACATAACAAGCTCTGTAAATCCATTTTATGAAAAGTAAAACATAAAATTGTGGGAATAACAACACAGAGCTGAGAAACAAGCTGGTTTCCTAGATGCTGTGGAAAGCATAAACAGATATAATTATTCTCTGAGTATGTCCTTTCTCTGTCAGGGCTCTGTAGATGACAGAAAGCTGAAGCAATCTGCACCTGCCTTCTCTCTCCAGCTTAGGAGGACTACCTGTACAGGAGCACACATCTGCGTCTGTAGTGACCTCAGCTATTGTTACTTTCCCATTTCCAAAGTAAGCAGTAGCTGAAGTGCCTCCTCTTTTTTGAGGCAAGAAATCTCAGAACAAGGGAACAAAATGGTATGCCAGAGTATTCTTCAAAAGAAAAGTTGAATCAGCTGTGATGTGTTGAACAATATGGGGCATTTTAAAGTTATCTTCTAATGGTAAACCTGTACAAAGGTTCTCTCGATTCTTGTTAATTTATTTAGCGGATAAGTTAACTTCCTCATGTAGACACTCACTCTTCTCTGCAGGAAGACCCTTTGACCATTGGTTGAGTCAAGCATATGTGGTGATAAAGATCAGAGTCTTGTAGAGGAACACATGACAGTTTTCATCACTTGCTAATTACCTCTAAATTTCTATGGTCATCTGCCACTTTTCAGTATTAATGGTTTTGATTATATGCCTTGGAATTGATATTTCCTTTCAAAGCCTCATGGAAATCAGTGCTGAAGGAGATCCACAATGGGATTAAACTCTGCACACATGGCTCTGTACCCTTCCTCAGTATCACTTTGGATTCATCTGCATGTGTTGGAATTCTAACAGCTGCTAGAGTTTGATTTTCTCTCCTCATGAATATTAAAATCTAAAAAGTTTCAGGTGGGTGCAATATCTGCTCTGATCAAAGTGTTCAATGAGGCACTACCGTTGGACTGAACCTAGTAGTAAGACCAACTGGGTGGACCTTGTTTGTCTGAGTAGAATAAGCTGCCTCCTACCTGTCATAGAATGAGCACACAGAGGTGGTCATTGTGGAATGCATACTAGTTGTGTGGTCATGCATTTAGTCAGGACTTTTGAATTTACTATTACAGAATCTAGTTTATCTTTTCTTTTGACCCCTGATTTTTTTTGGGGTGGTTAAATTTATTACATAATGTTCTATAATGTAAATAAATTAAACATCTGTAATAAAGAGTTCCACAGTGTTTTTAGCCATAATAAAGCAATGAAAAACTTATGAGCTGAAAGCTAATGACATTGTAAACCCACTTTTTTACCATCTTTATGTCTTACCATATTAACAGGTTTTCAGACTTACCTTACTGAGCAGAAAGACTTGTTTTTTAAGCCAACTGCAAAGATGACTCTGGTATAATTTAGTATTGCTATTTTGATGACATCACTTTTCAAAAATAGTGAATTTTGAAGTGTTAATCATGGAGGATGGTCACTTCAAACTATGTATTTTTGACCTGTCATTTCACCTCTTTAGCATTCCTAGCATTGATTTTTCCCTTGCTCTCATGAAAAAAAAGGCAGTAGTAATTGTCCCGTGGAATGCAGATGGTCCAAAACAAGTTTCTTGCAGAAACTTTTGTAGACCAGACAGCACAAACCATATAAATTTCTTATTACTTTGAATCTGTAAAAAACTTCTGGTTTCTCTTCAGTTCCATCTGTTTGCTGACATTTATGTACTTACTGATCTTTTACAAAGTGCTGCAGTTCTACTGAAATAAATACAAAAGTCATTCTGTAGGTCTGAAGAAGCAACCATAAGGTAACTCTGGTAATGTACTCAGTATTTTAGGATATTAATTACAGGCACCACAAACAGTCTGATTTACTAATACAGTAGAACATTTGGGGATATTATTTTAACACTAAAGCGCCTATGGTGCTTCCTTAAAACAGAAATGGAGAATGCAGTGATACTATCAAGTGCGAACTAGTGTATTTCATGGTTGCTATCACACATTACTGGTTCTTCCTTATGTCAAGGGACAAAGAACCATGTAGTATTACTCTTCTGGAAAAAAAATTAAAATTCAAAACAATGCATTGTTGGGCTTAATTGTTAATCTTCAATGGCACTTCTGGGGGAAAGTTTAGAAAACGAGTTAGACAAGAGCATACCAGTCTGTCTACAAGAAGTTTACGTTCTGTAGCATTCAGGCCTCTAAAGTTTCCTCTTTATATTTTCTTTTTTTGCCTTCCATGATATAAAGAAGAAACACAAGTAAGCAAAACCAGTTATGAGGTACCTGTAAAGTTTTCTAGTCATATATGGGGATTTTGTATCACATGAAAGCGAAACATAGTTAGTTCTAACTCAATGTGTGGGCTTAGTGGATTTTCTCAAAACGTTTTTGGCTCATGGGATATTTGACTATTAAATTCGTAGTCAAACAAGCCAGTCTTAATCTTAGTAAAAGAGCCAAGCACTACTGTTCTTGTGTCCTGACTTCATGGAAACTTACCTTGTTACCTTATTTGTGGCCATGGCACCCCTGTCTGTCCTAAGTGTTATTCAGCATATACAGGGCCTAAGTTTCCAACTGCTGGTGTTTTCACTAGAGAACTCACCCTTAGCTGTTTTCAGCACTGATGTGAACAGTACCTTCGAATGTTCTTCTGCTCTTCTTCTTAGCCTGTCATCTGGAAGACAGTAGTGGCAGGACCTCATTGCATTAGGCATCTGAGAAGTTTTATGATGCCTGCACTATAAAACTACACAGCTCAAAAGGGATAACAAATATTATCAATAGCATGCTCAAAAATATCAAAAAGATACGTCAGTTTTCAGTTACATTATTCTTCATTTCTTTTTGTAGATCTTCCTTAGCTGATCCCTTTTCTCCCTTTTAGCAACTGCATTATTAATTTGCTTTCATAGTCACTCCACATTGTTCACCTCAGAAAAACAGCAAAATATGTAGATGGAGGAGAAAAATGGCCAAGTGGTCCCCTTTGCAAGCTGAAAGCACTACCAAACATCCAGAGAAAATTGGGAGGAGGCTATTGGGAGGAGCCTTATGCTAGCAGTTCCCCAGAAAGGCTCTTATCTTCTTCATTGTGCTTTTGGAATTATTAGGATGAAAAATTGTGATACTATTCCAGGATATGTTGAAAATGCAGAACCTATTTACTTCTTGCAAAGCATAAATATCTCAAGTTCTTTTGTCCTGCCAGAGGAAGTGGAAATACCCTATTAGCCTGGCACAGGTTAGAAGCAGAGCTATTAAATCTGTACCCACATCATTTACATGTCTTGCTAACCTGTAATAGCATTTTTGTGTTATCTTAGCTCTTATCCAAATCGTATAAATAGGAATTGAAGTTTTGCAGGGTTTATTTTTTAAGCTCAAGAGCACCCACCCATCCAGTCCAGATATATGCTAGTGTAGGACTTTCACAGGAAATTTTAGAATGAAATAGTGATACTAAAGACAACTGAAAGTGCAGCAATACTAAATGTGTAGTGAAATTGCTCAAGTCAAATTTCATTTTCCCCGTAACTTACACATAGTAAAAATAATAGCTATCCAGACATTTTCACTTCTTATTCCTTACATTCTGTATCTGCATTCTCAAGAATTCCTGAATCAGAGGCAATAGGACTGGCAAGGGATGCTGCGACACACCACGTCAGCACAGAAAGACAAGATAAGGTGTAAGATACTAAAAAGCATAAGCTGGACGATTTGGGCTCTCTGTGCTGGATTAGGAGGCTACTGCCTGTCAACTATAATGGAATTGAGTTCCACACTGAAGATAATTGCCTCAAGTCTTTCTCCAGCCCAGGAAAGGTAAGATTAATAAAGAGCATTTCTTATGATTCAGCAACCAATTCAGGCAACGGAACACATAATAAATAACCACATTTAACACTAGCATTCATCACAGCCAATTTATGCATTGGTGTGTTCAGTGTGTGCTAAATCAACCATTTGTAATGAATAAATATTGCCCTCTTTGTATCCATTTTTTCTCTGATTAAGTAAAAATTATTGTTAGTAAGGGCTTTTCTTTTTTTTTTTTTTAAATACAGAGGTAACAGCAACACTTGTAAGCACATGTATTTCAGCAGTTGAAACACAGTTTTCTGCAGAGGCTGTACTTCTGCCTGTTGCAAGTGGAATACACTGTTCGAACAAAACTTTTACAAAGAGTAAAACCCTCTTGCAATTGAACTATATGTCTGCCTAAACTCCCGGGATGGAATTGAATTGAAACAGCAGTGTTTCACTGGAGACAGAAAGGATTATGTCCTCAAAATCTGATGCAGGATTCTGTTCTTGAAAAGAGAGTCTGATGTGGCTAGCCAGGAGAAAAGTGTGATGTGTTTCAGAAAGCAATCATCTGGATGTGGTAGAATACTAAACAGAGACAAAGGATCCATTTTAAGATTTAATTTAAGTACTTTTTCTGAATACTATTTGAAGCAAACGAATCACTATTTCAAGTTTATCTTGCCTTTAATGTCTACCTGATTCAATGGGAAAATGTCTTCTTAAACTTATTTATAATTACATTGATTTCATTGGATATTTTTGTCATGATGTGGGCTATGGTATTTGATTTTCTGTATCAGTAGCATTACACCATGTATTTTGTGGAAGATCAATACTCTTTAGTTATATGTTGCTGAAAATAAAATTATTTAAGCATGCCACTAACTCCCTAAATCTTTTCAATCCTATTCCAATTCCCTTAAGTAAAGTGACATTTTATTGCCAGCTTATTTTCAAGTGTCAAAGTTCATATTACAAGCTAAAAATAGTGTAGCTAGAATACATTTATTGTTAATTAGCAGGAACCTGAAATATCACGTTATGCTTTTCTCAGTCTGTTTCTTCCTTCTGATCTACATACTACAAATGACCACTGAATAACACAACAGAGTTTTGTTGTGTTTATTTCAGTGTGGTTTTCTTCCAACCTCCATTAATGTATTGTATCATGAATTAGATAATGAAAACTAGATACTGTGTTCTGTTAATGGAGAAGTAAATAAATTGTGAGCTATTATATACTGAAAGGAATGGAGACAAATCTTTTTCATATCTTTTCCACTTACTTCATCTTTGTAGCACTAATGAATAATTGGTGGCCCAGAGCAGTTCTAAGAAGTTTTGAACAAAAACTGTGGAAAATATTTGTCCCTTTTATTTGCATGCAGAGAAGTTCCAGCCAGTAGTCGCTGTTAAGTCCTATGAACAAGAATAATCATCTTTTTCATCCTGACTAAGATGACTTTCCAATTATTATGGTACTAGGAGAACTATTGTAGTAAGTGGAAGTTGACTTCTGTTGAGAAACCTATTACTAATAAAAGGGACCAAAGGGAAGAAGAAATTATTATTTATCATGACAAAAAATAAACCGAAGCTCACAGAAACAAGCCATTAGGTTCTCATTCAGGAGGATAACCCCCCTTTGAGGCATATAAGACTAATATTTATAAATTGTGTAACTCTTGCAGTAAAACTGCCAAGTATAAATGTCCAGGGTGGATTAGGCCTTGAGGTATCCCCGCCCATCACATAGAAATTGGAACTGGATGATCTCTATGGTCCCTTCCAACCCAAACTGTTCTATGAAATTTAGAGGTTATTTTTGGCATTAGTTTATCTAAAACTGTCCTGGTGACTCAGCATTTTCCCATCTTTAGGGATCAGGTCATTGAATACTAGAATCAACAAGGATGGAAAAGATCTTGAAGACCACTGAATCCAGCCTATCCAGGTCTACCAATAAACCATTTCCCAAAGCATCTACACAGCTTTTAAAAAACTCCAAGGATGACCACATCTCTGGGCAGTCTGTTCCAGTGCTTGATAACCATTTCGGTGAAAAATGTTTTCTTAATATCCAACCTAAACCTCCCCTTAGCACTATTTGAGGCCATTTCATCTCACCATGTCACTTGTTACTTGTTAGAAGAGACTGACCTCACTATAACTTCCTTTCAGGTAGTGGTAGAGAGTCATAAGATCTCCCCTCAGTTTCCTTTTCTCCAGACTGAACATTCTAAGTCCCTCAACTGGTCCTCATAACACTTGCACACCATACCCTTCACCAGCTTCACTGCCTTTCTTCACTAGACACTCTCAGGCAGTTGATGTTATTCTTGTACTGAGGGGCCTGAAACTGAACACAGCATTAGAGATGTAGCTTCGCTATCACCAAGTACGAGGGACAATCACTTCCCTAGTCCTGCTAGGCACACTAGTTTTCATACAAGTCAGGCTACTGTTGGCCTTGGCCACCATGACACACTGCTGACTTATATTCAGCTGCCTATTGACCAACACCTCCAGGCACTTTTCCCTCAGGAAGTCTTCTAACCAATGTCCCCCACAGCCTTGGAGGGCAGTTGTGACCAAGTGCAGGCCTTGTTGAAAGCCATACAGTTGACTTCAGCCCATCAATCCAGACTACTGTGATCCCTCTGCAATGCTTTCTTCCCCTCAAGCAGTTCAACACTCCTGTACAACTTAATATCATCTGTAAAGTTATTGAGAATGTACTCAGTCTTGTCATTCAGATCACTGGTAAAGATATTAAACAAAACTGGCCTCAGCCTTTAACCCTGGGAAACACCACTTGTGACTGGCTGCCAAATGGACTTAAATTCATTCACAACTCTCTGGACCCAGTCAAGCCAGTTTTTCACCCAGTGAAGATTATGCTGGTCCAAGCCATGCACAGAAGAACACTTTGAGAAATGATGTCAAAGGCTTTACTAAAGTCTAGGTAGACAATATCCACAGGTTTTACCTCATGCAGTAAGTGAGTTGCCTTGTCATAGAAAGAGACCAGGTTAGTAAGGCAGGATCTACCTTTCCTAAGCCTATACTGACTGGACATGATCACCTGGTTGTCCTGTCATGTGTTAACACTCAAGATGATCTGCTGCATAACCTTCCCAGCACCAAGGTCAGACTTACAGGTCTGTAGTTTCCCAGATCCTCCCTCTGGTTCTTCTTGTAGGTACATATCACATTTGCAAACCTCCACTTGATTGGGACCTGCCTAGTTAGCCTGGACTGCTGATAAATGATTGAAAGTGCCTTGGTTAGCACTTCTGTCAGTTCCTTTGGTACTCCCAGGTGGATCTCATCTGACCTCATAAATTACTCCACCTCATCTAGGTGGAGTAAAAGGTTGTTAACCATTTCCTGTTGGATTACGGAGCCTCCATTCTGCTTCCTGTCCCTATCATTTAGCTCCTGGATCAGGGTATGCAGAGAACAACTGGTCTTACTATTAATGCCTTCTTCATCTCAGTCTTTAAGTACCTCAACCTCTTCCTCATCCTTTGTCATCAAGTTTCCCCCCACAGCTAATAAAGGATGGAGGGTCTCCTTAGCCCTTCCTTTGCTGCTGATTTAATCTGTTAATATGTTTCTTATCAAAATAATCTGATTTCTCACAAATCTTTTTAGAAAACTTCTGAGATACTCAGCACTTCCATTATGTAAAGTAAAATACAGTAAGGTCTGTGTTTTAGTCTTTTGACAGTCCCTTTACTGATATTGTCTAAATCACAAAAATAAAATGAAAAAAAACTGAATAAGATCCTACCCCTTACATCCTATATAAAGTAAAGAAGTCTTTTCCATTTATTTCAACAGAGTCATTTATTATATGTTCTTAGCCTTTTACATCTGAGTTTGACCAAGTGTCAACCAGTCATCAGTATAACAGAATCTATCTACTTAATTTTTAACCCAGACACTCTAGATATTCTTTCCTATTAGTGATTTCAAATCACAGGGCCAGATCATCAGGGACTGTATGTCAGTACAACTCCATTGCACTTCACTGACAGATTTACGTTTGTGGATAATTTGTTTCAAAGTTTGCTGTAAATAAAAGAAAAACAGTTCAAATAATATGCCATAATGATGGACACTTTTCATCCTAAAAACCTTAAAGCGCTAAGTGATTAAGTGAATATTTGTATTTATATATGAAGCCAGACTAACAGCATTCCTAGAATGAATTCTCCAACTCTTATTTACTTGGAAAACTTATTGCAGTAAAGCGAGGGCTTCTTAGCAAATAAGATGTTATTTCTAAAACCCCATGGAAGGAAACTTCATTTAAACAGCAAATATACATTATAATTAGTAAAACGATTTGAGCCAGAAAAACTGTACAAAGCATAAGAAAAGGGAATACACTTAAGTTTTCAACAAAGTATAAATTCCCCCTATGCAAAATCCCCCTTCTAACACTACTCCATTAGCTAAAATCCTGCTAATCTGTAGCTGCGCCTCAAGATATAGAAAATCTTTTTTATCTGGATTAAGTAGGCTAACTGGAAATGCCCCATATCTGTGTTTTGATCTGTGCTGATCTGATTTGATCTGATTCATCTGTCACTGAAACATCAGCATTGAGAACATCAGCATTGCAGCTGGGAGAGAGGGACAATCAGTCATCCAAAACACTTCAAAACTGTACTCTGAGGAAGAATTTAGGATCTGACACTTTGTAATGCAACTGTAAACTTTATTATAAGGAAGTGGAAGAATTTATGCTGGAGGGGAGAATTATAATAGGACCTCACACGGATTTATATGGATATATTAAAAACTAAATTGAATTGAATTTAGTTTTATATTCAGCCTGTCAAACTGAAAATATTCTGAAGTGCTTGAAAAAGTAATGAGACTTTTGGGTACCAAAATGGCTACACAGACAGCCTTTATACAGATCAAATGTTTTAAAACATAATTTTAGACAATCTGAGATTAGTTCTTGAACTGTCATCAGAACAATAATGAAAAATCCATATATATATATATATATATATATATAGTATACATTTAATCATGGAATCATAGTATTGTTAGGTCAGAAAAGATCTTTAAGGCCCAACCATTAACCTCGAATTGCCCTGCTGACCACTAAACCATGCCTTAAACACCACATCTATATGTCTTCTAAATACCTCCAGTGGTGGTGACTTAATCATTTCCCTGGGCAGCCTGTTCCAGTGCTTGATTATCCTTTTGGAGGAGAATTTTTTCCTGATATCCAATCTAAACTTCCTCTGGCACAATTTGAGGTCGTTTCAACTCTTGCTGTCATTTGCTCCTTGTGAGAAGAGACTGACACCCATGTTACTGCAACCTCTTTCCGGGTAATGATGCAGGGTGAGAAGATCTCCCCTTAGCCTCATTTTCTCCTGGCTGAATATCCTAGATACCTCAACCACTTCTCGTAAAAATGGTTCCTTATACTTTTCACCAGTTTCATTGCCTTATTTTGGACATGCTCAGGCAACTCAATGACTTTCTTGTAGTGATAATCCCCAAAACTGAACACAGTGTAACAGATGCAGCCTCACCAGTGCCATGTACTGGAGGTCACTTACTTCCCTAATCCTGGTGGTAACACCATTTTCAGACACAAATTGGGGTATTTTGGGCCTTCTTTGTCACATGGGCACACAAATGACTCATATTCAGTTGGTTGTCAACCAACAGCTCTAGGTCTGGTTCTGTCTGGAGTATTATTTTATATGATATGTAATGAATATATTTACAGTAACTATAAATATATTATAGTTGTATTACATGTATTTTATAATTGACTGTGTATTGTATGACATACATCGCAAGTAGTATTTATTTAGTTATATATATTTAGTTATGTAGATCTCAAACATAATTTTAAAGATACAAGATGGATAATTTTATGATTATGCATGCAAATGTATTGCCACAGGTGCAGCAGATGTTTGTCTACAATTGGGAACACAAATCACAAATCAACAAGAGATTGGATGAGAACAACCAAGTAAAACTGAATATCTTTCCTTAAAATCCTATTTAAAGGAAATTCATTATTATTTACTAAAAATTTTGAGTGGAACTGACAGATTTTCCTAAACACAAGACCAAAATCTTTCTAAAGTAAACTTGAAAATAAAGAAGTGTTAGATATTTCATTAAAATATTTAACTGTTCCTGGAAATAATAGTGGGCTTTTCTTGTGAATAGCTCTTCTAGTCAATGCTGTAGTCCATGTTGGAAACATATAAGCAAAATCCATCCATCAAGTCCCATTGTTATCCTGCACATGGTTTTTGAACCTTAAGTGTGCTGTGCAGGTGTAAGGAAGAAAAGTGCCTTTTACTGTCAACTTTTCCACCAGTCACTCCTGTGCTTCTATCCAGATAAGTTCCAATTATGCCAATTACAGATTTTTGAAGTTGTTTCTTGCCTTTATACTCATTTGGCTTTATTTTAATGCATTGTTCTATAAAAAGTGCATGTTTGTAGAAAACTGGTAGTTATAATTCAGGGATACAGCCGTCTTTTCCAATGACCAACTTTCAGTGGATATATTTTACTATATAAAGGGAAGATCTGTGGTGATTGTATTCATTACTCTGATTTAAGCAAAACTTCTATTTACCTTAATGGCTACTGCAGACATATGGCTTTGCTGTAGATCAAGGAACACTTACAAGCTTGAAATACTCATGGCACCACAGAATTAGTCTTAAAATGAGGTTGGAGGTGGATATAAAGCTATTATACCTTTGTATAAGTTAACACAAGATTACCAGCTAAAATATAAAATTACCTATTTTAGAAAATTCAGTGTTTCAAGGAGAATTCTGAAAGCTGTAGGAAGTTTATTGAGAAAAAGTATAAACACATTGAACTGTGGTATAGTAAGTTTTCGTTTGAGTTAGAGGCCAGTAGTTAAGAGAAACAAGAACACTGAATGGTACTAAAATTGCTGAATCCAAGATAGAAAGGATATGTAAAAGATGGGTTTTTGCATGCCAGAAAGCATGTAAAAGATGTGATGTTTCACACTACATAACCTCCAGCCTGGTACCATCAGCTGACACCTAGTCTATCTGTGGAACTCAAAGCCATGTGAACATAAATGCTGAACACATTATGTGTGTTCTCTTGATGTCATTATCATTTGCTCTTGTTTTTAATTGTCTGGGGTTTACCACTGCAAGTTGTTAATAAACTTCATTTCCAAGTACGATGCCTCACTACGTTCATAACTACAAATAACTATACAGCTGTCCTCTTCAGCATACTCAGAGCAATTTAGCTAATGAGGGAGACTGATATACAGTTTTAATCTGTGACATACAATTATTTCTTGGTGACGTGTTGCGAATATGTTAGAAAGGGTTGGGAGCTTTTCCTGAGTATATTTTTCATCATAGAAGAAGAGATAACTCACTCTGCAACTTTTCACAGATGGTGTTTGTGAAAAAGCTTTGATTGACAATTCTCTTGAACTTGGGATGTAATTTCTACTCTAAACAGTAGAAATGGGGAGAGACTTCTGAACCCCTAGTGGCATGGTGATTAGAATTATTGCCGGTGGAAATAAAGTTCAAGAGTCCTGTCAGAAATCTTAATTTTAATGCCAAATATTCCAGGTAAGCATTACAACTAAAGGGTTTTTTAGCTGCTTTGGGGTCAGTTCATTCTCATTTCAGTCTCAAACAGGAGGAGATAAGTCATCTCAGCTGTGCTAGAGGGGAGAAAACTGGAGAAACAACTGGCCTCTAAGAAATATTTGAAAGGTAGATCTTTCCATTCTAACATGACGGAAATAAAATCCTTTTTTTTTTCACATTCTTCGAAGTAGTCTTGCTGAAACAATGAAGTCTTCTGGAGAAACAGCCAAAGCCAAATACATCTGTAGACATTTACCACAAAGCCATAAATCTGTGTATGTGTATGTAATTGAGAAAACAAACAGAACACACGGTCTTCCTCAAAACATATTTACCTCTTTTATTCCTGAGAGAGTTAAAATATTTTTGTTTGTTTCCCCAAACAATGAGAGGAAATAAGGAAGTGATGAAGCAGCATTTAATAAGGAAATTTGTCCTTAGCTAGGGGTTTTACAAGTACTCATAAATAATGCTGAAGCTAAATGATCCTTCAATTATTACACCTCACAAAGAAAACTGCAGCTTTCTCAGAAGTAAAGGAATCACCAGTGGTAATTGTAAAACTCAGTGAATATCTTGAATTTCTAGTAAGGATTTTGACATTTCAAAGTTAATTTTGATATTTATAAATAAGAAAAGAAAAAAAACCTCAGTTTTTTAAGCACTGAGATTCAGAACCTGACAAAACCAAAATATCTTCATCCTTGATACAATAAAGTATATCAGTGCAGCATCAACACCAAGAATAAGCCCTCAAATTTCAGTTTAGTGGCTCTCCTGCCATATAAAACAGAAGGACATATGCTGATGGCTGGGAGAGTTTTTCTCTAATACCAAAACCAAATATGACCTCTCCATGTCACTGCAGCAGTAGCTTGGTGTGAAACTCTTCCTTCTACCATTCCTCAGACAAACCTTTATTATCATTCTAGTGGCCAAAGCTGTGTGTCTGATGAAGGGGAATTGTGGGATTGGAAAGGACAAGGTGATTGTGGTAACCCTGTTTCATAGCATTACAATCATACACTGCTGGGGTTTTCCCACAGGAATTGGTGATATAATAATTGAATCAGTCAAAATGAACTCCTGCATATTCACCTCGCCCAAAGATTTCTGTTCTGTGCTTCAAGACAAACCTCAGAACAACTGCTAGCCTTAGAATACAATATGGCCTGACTTCTGCCAGGGTCATGTTGTGTGGCAAGGAAAGGGAGACAGATGTGGTAGAAACTTCAGGAATGCTGCAAAGTTGCTTCATCTGCTCTGATTTACAGATGTTTCTAGGCTTTCCTCACAGACTTTGAGAAGACATTAGACTGCAAAGACCTATAAAAATAATAGTCCAACTATAGAATATGAAATTCTTCAATGCATCATGGTAACGTTATGCTTGGTTATTTGAAATACATGTTCTTAAGGAAGTGAAAACCACTTCATTCAAAACTGAGAGTATATTCTTGAAGACTTAGATCACCGATTAAGGAAAGTGTGTGATCCCTTACAACCTTTGCTATAGAGCAGGTAGGCATTCAGCTCCAGGAAATGTGTCCTGCTGTCAGGGAGGACCTGGATGGATTTAAGATTTTTTAAGATACACTGATGTTTTAATTAATTTCTAAAGTACTTGACAGACATTAGCCATCTTCAGTCTTAGATTATTACAAAGATAATATTTAACTGATGCTCTTGCTTTTTCCATGTGATACCCTCTAAGACATTCTTATAAATTATTCACAACTTATTTGTATTTAATTTTTTAGTAATGAAACAACTATTTCTATTTGTAAAAGTTAATATAAGCTGTGTGATCATAAGTCAAAAGTTAACTAAAAGAAACAATAATTATATTGAAAAAATATATTAGGGGAAAATGTAGTTTAGTAGGAACCTTTGTTGAGGTAACTGTATTGAATATTCTTTCAAGTAAGAGTAGTAAGAAGATAAGACTGGATTTTATTGAGAAATCCACCCAAAGCCCATTAGTGTACAGGCATGCTTTCCAGCACTACATCAATTCTCAGCTGATGGAAATGTTTTGAATTATCATAAAAATACCAGTTCATTGCTATATTTTCTGTCCATGCAGTGACAACTCAGTAGAAAATTAACCTTAAAACAAAGTTTAATCTACCATCAAAAATTATAGAGCTAGTAAGTCTTAAAAAAAAAAAAAAAAAAAAAAAAAAACAACTAAAAAAACCAAACAGACCTCCTGACTGACATTGGAAAGAAGTATTTGCTATTTTTCATTGAGAGAAATGGAGGTGACGTCTTGACCTAGAAATTCAATACATAGTGGAAAACACATACGGTGTGAAGTTTTATGTAAATTAAATCAGCCTGAATCCTATGTTCATTGATGGCTGAAGCCAGTGTTTTAGGATTGTGACATGAAGAACATGAAAGTTTGATGGAATCTTAAGAGATCATGGATTCTATGACGACAGATAGTTCTTGAGCTTCTTTCTACACCTTCTTAAGCAGTGAGTTACACTCCTTCACAAAGCTTATTGCTAAAAATGATTCATAATATCAAATGTGAATGTGCTTTGTTGCAATTTAAACTTCTTATTTTTGTCTTATACAGTGCTGATATATTCTATATCAAATAATATCCTTCCTTTTTGTGGTGACCTTTTATGAATCTGAAGATTGCCACAACCGAACTCTAATTTACTCATCCTTCCCCTGTGACTATATTTTCTAGACCTAATATCCTGCCTCTTGTTTCCCCTGGTCTCTCATCAGCTTACCTCTAGTCTTTTTGGAAGTGTGTTTCTTAAAACAGGTTACAGTGTTTTAGCTAAAAACTAGCATTTGCAGTGGAGCAAAAAATTACTTTGTATCTCTCCTTTTGTTTCTGCATCCCAGCATAGAACTTGCATCCCCTATATCAAGAAAACATGACTATAGTACTGAGCAAATGACACACCAAATCCTCAGATTCTTTGCTTTGGAGTAGCTGCCTAAAGGATTTCATGTTCTGAAATACATTGAAGTATTTCTGACGGATTTCACTTTTCCTTATAGAAGGAAATCATCTAGCTATCATCTCTAAACTTACTGAGCATGTTTCTGTTTGATTATCCTCACCAGTAATGGTAATTTTGGATAGCAGCAAAAGTAGACATATCTGTTTCAATATCTTAGAAACTTTTACACCGAGCCACTGGAGAATGTCAGTGACATTTCTCAATCTGTCTTTCATTCATGTGATAGTGCTTTCATCTGGCACATTTCTGTACTTGATTAGGAAGGTAAAACATGTGACTATAAATACCTTGCTGGTTAAAATGTTTACACTTAGAGAGTGATGAACTTAGAGAACATGAGCCAGCAGTGTGCCCAAGAAGTCCAATGGCATCCTGACTTGTATCAGAAATGATGTGACCAACAGGTCCAGGGAGGTGATTCTCACTCTGTATTCACAACTGGTGAGGCCGCTCCTTGAATCGTATGTTCAGTTCTGGGCCCCTCACCACAGGAAGGATGTTGAGGCTCTGGAGTGAGTCCAGAGAAGAGCCACAAAGTTGGTGAAGGGGCTGGAGAACAGGCCCTATGAGGAGTTGCTTAGAGAGCTGGGGTTGTTTAGCCTAGAGAAGAGGAAACTGAGAGGAGACCTCATTACTCTCTACAAGTACCTGAAAGGAGGTTGTAGAGAGGAGGTAATTGGCCTCTTCACCCAAGTGACAGGGGACAGGACAAGAGGGAATGGCCTCAAGCTCCACCAGGAGAGATTTAGGCTGGAGATTAGGAGGAAATTCTTCACACAGAGGGTCATTGGGCGTTGCAATAGGATTCCCAGGAAGGTGGTTGAGTCACCTTCCCTGGAGGTGTTTAAGGCCCGGGTGGATGAGGTCCAGAGGAACTTGGTTTAGTGTTTGCTAGGAATGGTTGGACTCGATGATCTGATGGGTCCCTTCCAACCTGGTTGTTCTATGATTCTGTGATTCTATGATTCTATGATTCAGCCATGTAGACTTACACAGCCAGTACCACCTGGATGGCTGAAAGTGTTTCCAAGTTCCTGGAAGATAAGACGGAAGATAAGACACAGAACCAATGGAAGACTACCAATACTTTGGAGCAATATTTGAAGAGTGGGAAAGACTGTGTACAAACCTCGGAGCTAGAGGAGCAAAATCCCGTGATCTAAGAGGAGGTGGTCAGAGCCTTGCTAGCCTAGCTAGACAACGAGCGGGTTGGAAGAGGGGACGGGCCTCTTCCCCCTGGAAGAGGGGACGGGCCTCTTGGGTTGACTACAGGAGGGAAGTGAGGTTGTGTAGAGAAAAAAAATCAAAGGGGCTAAGGCTAAACTAGAAATCAAATTGGCTAAGTCTGTGAAAGATAACAAAAAATCTTTCTATAAATAAATAACTAATTAAAACAAGACTAGGGAGACTATAGAGTCCCTATTGGACACAGAAGGAACAACAGTGACAGGGGATGAGGAAAAGGCTGAAGTACTTAATGCCTTCTTTGCCTCAGTCTTTAATTGTAAAGAAAGTTGTTCCTTCTGTGTACAGACCCCAGAACTAGAGGAACAATACGAAACTGCCATGATACAAGAGGAGGTGGTCAGAGCCTTGCTTGCCCAACTAGACACCCACAAGTCTATGGGGCCAGACGAGATTCATCCTAGGGTATTGAGGGAGCTGGTGGATATCCTGGCTAAACCGCTTTCCATCATCTTCCAACAGTCCTGGAAGACTGCGGAAGTCCAACTGGACTGGAGGCTGGCTGATGTTGTGCCCATTTACAAGAAGGGTAGCAGGGAGTGTCCAGGGAAGTAGAGGCCTGTCAGTCTGACCTCAGTGCCAGGAAAGTCATGCAACAGGTGATCTTGAGTGCTATCATGAAGCACATGCAAGAGAAATGGGTGATCAGGCCCAGTCAACATGGGTTCACAAAAGGCAGGTCTTCCCAAACTAACCTGACGGTCTTCTATGACAAAGTGACTTTGCTGCTGTATGAGGGAAAGGCTGTGGATGTGGTCTTCCTGGACTTCAGTAAAGCCTTTGACACAGTTTCTCACAGGATTCTGCTACGGAAACTGTCAGCCTCTGACCTGGACAGACGCACGCTCTCCTGGGTAGAAAACTGGCTGGACGGCCGGGCCCAGAGAGTGGTGGTAAATGGTGTTAAGTCCAGCTGGAGGCCAGTGACAAGTGGTGTTCCCCAGGGCTCAGTGTTTGGTCCATCCTTGTTCAATGTCTTCATCAATGACCTGGATGAGGGCATTGAGTGCACTCTTAGCAAGTTTGCAGATGAAACTAAGCTGGCTGAAAGTGTGAATCTGCTGGAAGGTAGGGAAGCCTTACAAAAGGATCTGAACAGGCTGAACTGTTGTGCTCAGTCCAATGAGGTTTAACACAGCCAAATGCCGGGTCCTGCACTTGGGGCACAGGAACCCTATGCAGAACTACAGACTGGGAGAAGTCTGGTTGGAAACCTGCCAGAAGGAGAAGGACCTCGGAGTATTGATTGACAGCTGAGTGAACATGAGCTAGCAGTGTGTCCAGGTGGCCAAGAAGGATAATGGTATCCTGGTTTGTATCAGAAACAGCATGACCAGCAGGTCCAGGGAGGTGATTCTCCCTCTGTACTCAGCTCTGGTGAGGTTGCTACTTGAATCCGGAGTTCAGTTCTGGGTCCCTCAACACAAGAAGGATGTTGAGGTTCTTGAACGAGTCCAGAGAAGAGTGACAAAGCGGGTGAAGGGTCTGGAGAACAGGTCTTATCAGGAACGGCTGAGAGATCTGGGGTTGTTTAGCCTTGAAAAGAGGAGGCTGAGGGGAGACCTCATTGTTCTCTATAACTACCAGAAAGGAGGATGTAGAGAGGAGCGACTTGTCCTCTTCTCCCAAGGGATAGAGGACAGGACAAGAGGGAATGGCCTCAAGCTCTGCCAGGAGAGATTTAGGCTGGACATTAGGAATTCTTTTTTTGCAGAAAGGGTCATTGTGCACTGGAGGTGTTTAAGGTGCGGGTGATGAGGTGCTTAGGGGCATTGTTTAGTGTTTGTTAGGAATGGTTGGACTTGATGATCCAGTGGGTCTCTTCCAACTTGGTTATTCTATGATTCTATGATTCTAAGACAACCTAATAAACTTAAAAATCTCAGTCAGGTTAGAAAGAGCCACCATTGATCTTGTTCTTCTTTGCTCATACTGCTAAAGAGTTGAAAGAAAAATCAGGTGAGATTGACATGGCTTCTTTGTTCTATTTTATTCCTTCCCAAGGAACAGTCTTGAATGATTAATAACATTAAACACTGTAACTGGGCAGCACACCCCTTTGTTTCTGATTTATTTATGTAAAAAATGTACAAGGTAAAGTTGACTGTGATCAGATGTCTCCAGCTGAGGAAATGCTTGATCATTCCCAATGAGAACCTGAACATGCTTAGGAGTAAGAGAAAACACCAGAGGTCAAGATGGTGCCAACAGACAGTGAAAAATGGACGTTGTTTGGACAGTCTGATGATACCTAACTGATTAGGAAAAGTATGTGGCCAAGATAAATGCTAACAGTTTTCATAGGATACCATCCTATTTGCCCGCAGAGCTAAAAACACTCAAAGAATGAGTGGTGTGGAAGACATAAATTATTGTCATAGCATGCAGAGTCGTATTACATTGCTTAGGTATTAGGGGAAGGGAGAGAGGCCAAAGTTTTGGTAGTTTATGAAAGAGTCATGGGAGAAATCAAGGGAAGTAGCGATCAGCTAAGCTGCTGACCACATGAAATCTGTGTTTGGAGAAATGTAGAACTAGCATGCATGGGATCAGACATAGAGAAAGAACTGATATAAGCTTGTAAGAAGAAAATTTGTCATATGAATCTACAAGAGGGTTTTCGTTGGATTTACTGCTTGTCTTTTAGAGTCAAACTAAGAGGTGAATAAAAGATCTGTGATCATTCTGAGTATGTGAAAGATTTTCCTAAGTTACTTCAACAAAGACTCTTAAAGCCTGTAAGCAGTCCTGGGATAAAGAGGAGCTTTTAGAGCATACAGAAGATCAAACTGTGTGACTAAATGTCTCCAACATTTTTCTATGTTGTCTAGCCCATCTTTAACAGCAGGTAAGAAGTAAAATTAGTGTAAAAAAATTACAGTGAAAATCTGTTTTTCACTCTGTCTTGTATGCTGCATGTCCCCAGAAAATGTGTAGCAGATTTGGGAACAAATCAGCTATGAGTAGGAGAAGTGAACAACCATTTAAAATTGTATCTTTACAAGTAACAAAATATGTGGGACTATCAACTTCTAAAGAGGCAAAGGATGAATAGGATTTAAATCAATGGTTTACTGTCTCTCCCAATATTCTGTTCTCATTGAAGATATGATATAGAGCTTCTAAGTTACAGGAAACAAATCAAAACAGGGCAAATCTTCACAGTTATGGTTAGCTTGAAGAAATCCCTTATTACAGGGAACTCTAAATGGAGGCAGTTTAAAACAAGGGTCAAGAATTCAAGTTCAAAAATCCATTGATTGTTCCTGATTGTGAAAAGCTACTACTGGAGGTCCCACTATTACATTATGATTGGAGCATCGCGATATGTATAGGGTAAATATCACCATTCTTCCCTGTTCTTGTATTTTTTTTCCTAAGCCTTCCTGCTTTAGGCAAGTGTCGAAGAGAGGGTAGGCCTCAGGTATAATACAGTATGAATATTCTCAGAGGTTAAAAGCAGTATGATTCCTAGGAACCTGAAGAACTTATAACTATTAGTTATAATTTACATCAGTACGCAGGGACTGAGAACAAACCTGGAAAAAGGAATTGCCTTGCAAAGGTATAGTGGTAGGAGGGAGATATTTTAAAATTTTTTTATCTTTATACTTTATCTTCGGTGTCTTAATCAATGACCTGGATGAAGGCATTGAGGGTACCCTTAGCAAGTATACAGATGACACCAAGCTGTGTGGAAGCGTTGATCTGCTGGAGGGTAGGGAGGCTTTGCAAACGGACCTAAACATGCTGGACCGCTGGGAAGTGTCCAATGGCAAGAGGTTTAACACAGCCAAATGCTGGGTCCTGCACTTGGGGCACAACAAACCTATGCAGAGCTATAGACTGGGAGAACTCTGGCTGGAAAACTGCCAGGAGGAGAGGGCCCTGGATGTGTTGATCGAAAGCCGACTGAACATAAGGCAACAGCGTGCCCTCGTGGCCAAGAAGGCCAATGGCATCCTGGCTTGTATGAGAAATCCTGTGTTCAGTTCTCCAGCACCTTCACCAGCTTTGTCGCTCTTTTCTGCACTCGCTCCAGAGCCTCAACATCCTTCTTGTGGTGAGGGGCCCAGAACTGAACACAGGATTCAAGGAGCGGCCTCACCAGAGCTGAGTACAGAGGGAGAATCACTTCCCTGGACCTGCTGGTCACACCATTTCTGATACAAGCCAGGAAGCCATTGTCCTTCTTGGCCACCTGGGCACACTGTTGGCTCGTGTTCAAGAGCTGTAAATAAAAACTAATCTGCTGACTTGCTAATTTCTCTAATAAGTTCCTTGACAGGGGACATGATGAGAGAGAATGGCCTGAACCTCTGTCACGGGATGTTTAGGCTGAATTTCAGGAAGAAATTTTTCATAGAACGGGTCATTGGGCACTGGAACAGGATACCCAGGGAGGTGGTTGAGTCACCTTCCCTGGAGGTGTTTAAGGCAAAAGTGGATGGGTCACTAAAGGGCATAGTTTCGTGTTTGATAGGAATGGTTGGACTTGATAATCCAGTGGGTCTCTTCCAGCCTAGTGATTCTATGATTCTATGACGACAAGTTACTACTCCTGAAGAATAGTTTGCAATACTGCAGAAATGCTGTGTCAGCCTTGACTGGGATATTTTGTCAGTGAAGGCAAAAACTAAGTAATAAAAATCGGGTGAGATTAAACAATAGAAAGTATGGAGTCATGAACTTACAAAAAAAAATCTCATATGCACTAAAGTTAAACGAACACAATGAAGATGACATTTTTGCAGGGCTTCTGTGTATCAAAGTGACAAGTTACTGGTATATAGACAAAAAGTATTTTCAACAGAGAAGTTTAGCTGAAAATACTGGTTATATGCAATCTATAAACAATTCTGGGCAGTCAAGTTCAAGAAAGAATAACTGAAAATAGATTAAATGCAATGATGGAAAATACTGAAGCAAAGGAGATCTTGTGATTAAAGTGCACATGATTTTAGCTAGTTTAAGGAACAGAAGACTGAGTAGAACCATTTAAAAGTAAGTGTAAGACAGCAAGTGGGGGGAATTGTCAATTAAGCTAGAACTTTGTTTATTTAAGAACTCAATGGTGAATCTACCTATGAAAAGAAGCAAATTGTAAAACAGAAAGGAGTCCCAAAATATTACAGAAGTGAGGTTTAAGGATGGCTCTCAAATAAGAGTAGTGTAAGCAAAATCCCACCCTGAAACTACTGCTTCTGAGGTTAAGGATGATTTATGAAAATAATGGTTTGATATGGTGACTACAGAAGTAGGAGGCTGGACCTGACAAGGCAAGATATTCTTCTTAACATAATGTTTCTGAGATTAGGAGCCTCAAGTCATCCTCCTAGAAGTAACTAGACTCGAACTAGAGTTTGATCTGTGTTATTATTATTGGAATAGTTTGTGTACATTAATATGTCTTATTATTTGCATGGAAGAGATATGAGGTTGTTAATGTTTAGTCAAGCTTAAGTCTTGTTTATTCTCATAAGATCCTGAGGAAATTGAAAATGGACATCTGTGCAGACTTAGGGTTTGCCTTTGTCAGCTTTTCAAACAAAGAAGAGGTCATTTCTGAACTAGGAGTTTGTAAGTTCATTAGCATATTAAGTAGAATATGGTTTATTAGACTGGACCAGACCATCTATTGAAATAACTGAAGAACTTGTGGTTTACCTTGATGGTGAAAGAATCTAGTAACTACAACTTACAAATTTACCGATTTGTGCTAGTCCAACAAATTTTTCTAATCAAAGTAGCTCGTACTGGTTTGATTAGAATGGTATTCTGTTATAAAATACATTTAATGCTGTAATGTGGAATTAAATGTAAAGGCATGCTTCCTGAATGAAGATTTACACTTTATAAAATATTTAAAGAAAGAGAAACAACATAATAACTAGATATAACTAAACATTATTATGTAGATTGCTAGATCAATAGATAAAATTTAGCCCCCGAATTGCAGTATCACTAAAGTATATTGGCAAGTTTTTATCCTCAATAAGAGATAATCTGCCCATCAAGGTAAACTACAGTGAACATCACCAGTGTAACGCTGACATCTTGGCCAAGCACTGAAGTTCAAAGTCATGCCAAAGGGTTCTTTTAAAAGAATAAAAATAAATAAAATAAAATAAAAAAATAAATAAATAAATAAATAAATAAAATCTCTGAATGCACAGGTGTATCTTTAGAAACAGAAATTGCTGCTGAATACAGTGTAGTGGATTAGTGCATTGCATTAATAGACTAGCTCTGTCCCTATACAACTAATTTAAATTCTATCAAGAAGAAAAGAGATTAAAAATTTTACTGATTTGTAAATGGGTAAAAGACGTTCACCAGAAAAGGAAGTCAAGGGATTAAGGTTTGGTTGTGAGGAGTACTCATCAGAAGAAATTAGAACTCTGTGCTTAGAAATCAAATTAGTGACAGAAAGAAACAGTGCTTATAAATGATGGCAAAACCGCCTCATTCTTTGCTAATATCAAAGCACAGTTTAAAAAAATACTGAACGCTTTATCCCAGCACAGCAAGAGAGTGATCAAAAAATCACTCAGGCGGAGGATGTAAAAGATACTTTTAACCAAAAATGGTATATGTCCTTAAAACACTAGGTTCAAACTAAAACAATCCATATACTACAGAGCAATGACAGAAATAAACGCAGTCACAAAAAGTTACCAAAACAATCATCACATGGCAACACTTGCCAATGTCGTATGAATCTGCTTAACACAGAAAGAAAACCAAAGCTTCCAGGTACAGCCTGCTTCAGCTGCATTTGTTTTGAAGAGAAAAGCAAGTATAAAAAAGGCTTGGAAAAAAAAGGGGGGGCAGCAGGGGAGGGAGTTAAAAAAGGAAGGAAAAAAAGGAGGAATAAAAAGGGAAGAAAATGGAGAAAAAAGGTAGAAATGAGAAGAAAGGAGAAAAGAGAAGAAAGGTGGAAAGAGAAGAAAGGTGAAAAGAGAGAAATAGTGAAAAGAGAAATAGGAAAGACGAGATATAGTCGCCACCTTTGGGACTCTTCACTTAGTAACAAGCATTTCTTTGTCCAGCATTTCTAGAAGATGGAAGAGTGTCCACATACAACACTCAACATAACAAAACAACACAGACCAAACACATGGCATTGTTGGTTGTAATGGTGATTTTTAAACTCCCTAATCTCTCTCCTTACTGGATCAGGTGGGAAGGACCAGTAACAGTCTTAAGCATGCCCACCCACTTGGTAGGTCCAGGCATACCCTCCAGCACTTCTGCTCTTGGTCTTGCCACTTGGGGCCTGGGAGTATCTCCTACCTTGAGCCATTAACCCATGCCTGGTCCATACAGCTAAAGACAAAACAAGACTAGAAAGCAAAGGCCATACCAGGCTACCTATTCTAGCTCCATGTTGATTTCTGCAAGACTACTTGGGTATTGATACAGTGGGTTCTTTATGTATTCAGTAAAGAGAGACAACTTTCTCTATACACATCTTTTCCCAAGCTGTAGAAGGTGTAATTTGTTTTTTAAGGTTCAACAAAGGCTCATTCCACATTGCTAAATGTCAATAAGCTGCCTACAGTATCTGTGATAGATTTTGTTTTAGGAAATTCGAGGTCTACAGCTGTCTAGATAAGCAAGATTAACAGTGGCAGGACTGATGTGAGGTGGCTTGAAGGTGTTTTGAATTATATATCCAGACCTGCTCTGTTCTTGTAATGGTGTCATTGGTAGTTGTTGCATAGAACCAGGTATGAAGTGTAGCTCAAATATTGCAGTTGCCTGACTACACGATTAGGCAAATAGTATGAGTTGTACAAATTAGTGTGTAAACTGATGTTACTGAGAATATTGATCTCTGAATTCTTGTATCCAGGGATTAGTGTACATAAAGAAGATAGGAAAAGAAAATATTAAATTTTGAATTATTGATACCTCTTGATATAAGTAACGAAGATAAATTCTGATACCTCTGCCTACTCACATTGTAGAAATATTCAAACAACTGTACACAGAATGTATACGTTTTGTCTATCACAAGAGACTAAAGGATTTATGAGTAGGGAAGGGGCTGAAACAGAAAAAGGACAACAAAATACTTTTTGAAGCTGATAATGGGGTTCTTAATTAGCTCTTAGCTTGAGTAAATAGGGACTTGTGCCTCAATTAATGAAAATCTCAAGTTCAGGAGAAAAACTCTGTTGAGTCCTGAACAGGATTAAAATAATCCTCTGCTCATGTGGTATGAAATAAAATAAGGGAGCATGCAAAGTAGACCCATAGAGGAGTTCCTTCTTACAACAATGAAGATAGTCATATCACTACAAGCACTTGTAGACCGTCCTCAGCTTCTCTGCAGGTCCAGTTCTTCTTACAAGGGATTCCCCAACACAGGAAGAATATGGGGCTGCTTGAATGGGTCCAGAGGAGAGATACAAAGATGGTCAAAAAGCTGGAGAACCTCCTATATGAGGAGAGGCTGAGAGAGTTGGAGTTGTTAAGCCTGGAGAAGAGAAGGCTCGTAGGAAGCCTTGTAGCAGCCTTCTAGTACATGAAGGGGGCTACAAGAAAGCAGGGGAAGGACTTTTTACAAGGGCATGAAGTGATTAGTTTTGCGGGGGATGGCTATAAACTGGTCCCTTCCAGCCTAAACCATTCTATGAGTCAGGTCATCATTTCTTGAAACTTCAAAACTTAATCTCCATAATTATACACATATTTGAAAATATTAGTGGGAAACTTCCTTGTTAGTGATGATAGAATAAAGCACCCTGGGCTGCGTACAGCTCAAAAGTCAGAGAGTGAGACCCCACTACCTCTTTTATTGATTAACACAACCTATTTGAAATGCCAACAAGCTGCCTTACACTTCTTCTTTCTCACACCTGGAAACTAAAGCACAAGCACCAGTTGCTTAACTTCTAAACAAAATTCGTCTAATTCTGCCATAGTGTTTCATGGACAAAGTCTTACTTCATTAGCCAACCAGAATATAATTAGATCAGTTTTAGATCAGCTGCTTAACAAACAAACCAACCTCATGTTTTTATTAATAAAAATTAGCACAGTACTATTCTTCAAGAAACAATCATGAGTTGGTATCAAAAGTCCCCCTAATCTAAAAAGAGTCCTTACAATACTAATACATAAGCTGTCCTTTTTTGTTTGTTTGCTGTAGGAATTGAGATGCAGCAGATGGAAAAAGACAGACTCTTGGCATGAAGAAAACTTTGAAAGAACCAGTTAACCTGACAGTTGACTGTCTTAGATCACCAGCATTCCAACAACTGATGTTAAGCAGCAAAGGAGAATTTTTAAAGCACATTTTGAAAGTGTACTTTTGCTCTGCTGTTATTTACGGTATCATATTAGTGTACAGTGAAAAAAACATGCAATTTGACAGTATAGGCAATCAATGTCAACACCACAAACATTCGCTTCCGTCTGAGTGTAATACACAAGTTTATGCTACTATATATCTTGTTTTACATTAGTCAAATGAAAATCACAATCCTTATTTTACCATACTTGGTATGACTACAAGCTCCTTTTCCTCTGACTCGTTAAGAAAAATTCCCTTACTAGCATATCTTGAAAAGTCTTAATAGCAAAGGAGATCTACAAATTCTTCATCCTCTTTTCAGGATGATAAGAATGTATTGTTTCAAGGACAGTAAAATAATGTACATATTTGCCCGTTTCACAGAAGGGTATGTGAGAATAAAGATGTCAGACAGCATACTCAACGAGAGGAAAGATCAGCAACTTACAGAATTCTTTAGGAAGGAGATCCAGAGGTGTTGGGTGGCTCAGGTGTTAAGGTTTTTGGATGAGGAGGTGAAGAGTGTTTCCTTAGATAAATCTGGACTTCAAAAGCTGGTGGATGCATATAAATAATCTCTTCCTAACCTAAGCAACTAAGAAAAGAGAAATTGAAGCTTGTGCTGTGAGAGTCTTCCTAGACAGTTATCTTGTAGAGGACTGCCCACCCTGCTGTAACTTCAGTGGTATGGGTTAAACTTCTCCTGTACAGAAATTTCTTTGTTGCAGTGCAGCACGATCATTTACTATCACAGATGTTAATTTCTCTTGCTCTCTAAGGAAAATGGCAATGTACGAAATTGTCAACAGATATTAAAACCTATCCTGTGGTGCCTGACATTTGTAAAAGACTGAGAAGGAAACAAAAATTATATTCCTTCTTGATATTCATTCCTCCAGTATCTGTGGAAAACAACCATTCACATCCCAGGGTAAATCACTTATAAAGCAAGACAAGGAGATAAGTTTGTGGCTTGTCATGTCCCAGTCACTACGCTTGTTTAGAACAGACTAAAATATACTTTTGTACTTCTGGAACACAAGTATAGAGGCAGAGCAGGCAGCCTGCAATTCATGCTGGAATACTACAACTCCAAATATTTTCTGCTCTGAGTTTCTATTTTTGCCATGAGCTACCTTCTCTAAGTTACCAAAGAAGCTCTATGTGCAAAATGTTTGGAAAAGCACTAATATTATGGCAAAACGGTCAGTGCTTTCTGCAGTGACTAGGAAAATTTTATAGCCCAAGTTTTAAGTCTCTAGATTGAAAACCAGCCTACTTTGTGGATGTTGAATTGCATAGCAGTAGCATTTCATATTCCCAAAGCTGAACCAACTAAACTTGCTTTTGGAAAACACAGGCTGTAGTGCTTATGTAAATAACTGCATATATATTATTATTGCATATTTAGTTATTTAGTTTGATACTTGTAATCACACATGTACATGAATACCTATAGAGTCAGAGAAAAAGAGATATATAATACCATGACAGATGAAATCACAGTTTAAAAAAGACGGAAGGAAAAGATAAGAAAAATCAAATACAATGTCCCTTTATGGTGACTTACAGATAATTAACAGTACTAGAATTCTTTTGAAAAATTTGCTTTCTCTACAGAGCGCAAATCCTTGTGAACCCTAATTTATTTTATAATTGTCTAGTCTTATACTGTTTCTTTTTAGGCATCTGTTTAGTATGCTTTTACAATCCGGGCAATCAGATTTTAAAGGATTTTAATACATATTTTCAGCTTCTAGGTCTTGCAGAAGACTGACTGCCTGGGGAGTGTATGTTCATTTTAACACTTACACTAGCTGTGTGTAGAAAGGAGAGAGACGTGTTCATTCATTTCCTTACTTCTACATACTGTTTGGGTCACACTGAGGGTAACCATAGCTGTCCTGCCTTTCCTGTCTCAATTATACTTCAGTCCTGAAACTCATATGAAAGCAGAAAGCCTGCCCCAGGTCTTACAGTTGTCGTTTGGCTCAAATCATAGCTGTCTTCTTGGCCAGTCGCCTGTATCTCAGGGCTGAATGTCCACTAACTGAAGTTATAAGAATTCCACTCTGAAAGAGCATACTCATAAACTGCCATTGCTGCACACCAGCTCCTGACTAATTGAAGTTAATAAGTGTGTCACTGCCAATAAGGTGTTATAACTTCAATGATTAAAAAATAAAATTATTCTGTGTTAAAAGTTCAAACTCTAACTGCATTGAAAGAAAGGAAAGAAGCCCACAACAAATGCTATGCAGTTGAGTCATACAAGTCTAGAGAAGGCAGTCATTAAGACAGAGGGGAATCGTGTAAAAAGTGTTGTGCGCAAAAGTGCCCAATTGTGATAGGGTTTTCTGTCCTAGGTGAAATGAAGACGGTGCTAAGCAGGACGGTTGCAGTAAATTTTAAGAGGGCTGACTTTTAACTGTTTAGAAGGCTGGTGGGCAAAGTCTCCTGTGAGACAGCACTTGAGGGCAAGGGAGCCCATGAGGACTGAGAGCTATTCAAAGAAGTGATCCGGGCAACTAAGGAGAAAGCCATCCCCGTGTTCTGGAAAAAAGGCCAGCAGGGGAAAAAAACAGATTGGTTAAGTAGGGAAATCTTGAGTGAAATTAGAAAAAATTAGAAATTAGACAATAAAAAAACTTTTTATAAGTATATTAACAGTAAAAGGAGGATAAGGGAGACCATACAGTCCCTTTCGGACACAGAGGGAACAACGGCGACAGGGGACGAGGAGAAGGCTGAGGTACTCAATGCCTTCTTTGCCTCAGTCTTTAATTGTAAAGAAAGCTGTTCCCTCTGTGTAGATACCCGGGAAACAGAGTAGCAATACGAGGCTCCCATAGTCCAAGAAGAGGTGGTCAGAGCCCTTCTTGGCCAGCTGGACACCCACAAGTCCATGGGGCCAGATGGGATACATCCTAGGGTTTTGAGGGAGCTGCCGGATGTATTGGCCAAACCCCTTTCCATCATCTTCCAGCAGTCCTGAAAGACTGGGGAGGTACCTCTGGACTGGAGACTGGCTGATGTAGTTCCCATTTACAAGAAGAGTAGCAGGGAGGATCCAGGGAACTACAGGCCTGTCAGTCTGACCTCAGTGCCAGGGAAAGTCATGCAACAGGTGATCTTGAGTGCTATCATGAAGCACTTACAAGAGAACTGGGTGATCAGGCCGAGTCAACATGGGTTTACCAGAGGCAGGTCCTGCCAAACCAACCTGATCGCCTTCTATGACAAAGTCAATCGGTTGCTGGATGAAGGAACGGCTGTGGATGTGGTCTTTCTGGACTTCAGTAAAGCCTTTGACACAGTTTCTCACAGCATTCTGCTGCGGAAAATATCAGCCTCTGGCCTGGACAGACACACACTCTCCTGGGTAGAAAACTGGCTGGATGGCCGGGCCCAGAGAGTGGTGGTAATTGATGTTAAGTCCAGCTGGAGGCCATTGACAAGTGGTGTTCCCCAGGGCTCAGTGCTAGGTCCAGTCCTGTTCAATGTCTTCATCAATGACCTGGATGAAGGCATTGAGTGTACCCTTAGCAAGTTTGCAGACGACACAAAGCTGTGTGCAAGTGTCGATCTCCTGGAGGGTAGGGAGGTTTTGCAAAGGGACCTAAACAGGCTGGACCGCTGGGCAGTGTCCAACGGCATAAGGTTTAACACAGCCAAATGCCGGGTCCTGCACTTGGGGCACAACAACCCTATGCAGAACTACAGACTGGGAGAAGCCTGGCTGGAAAACTGCCAGGAGGAGAGGGACCTGGGGGTGTTGGTCGACAGCCGACTGAACATGAGCCAGCAGTGTGCCCAGGTGGCCAAGAAGGCCAATGGCATCCTGGCTTGTATCAGAAATGGTGTGACCAGCAGGTCCAGGGAGGTGATTCTCCCTCTGTATTCAGCACTGATGAGACCGCTCCTTGAATCCTGTGTTCAGTTGTGGGCCCCTCACCACAAGAAGGATTTTGAGGCTCTGGAGCGAGTCCAGAGAAGAGCAACAAGTCTGGTGAAGGGACTGGAGAATAGGCCCTATGAGAAACAGCTGAGAGAGCTGCGGTTGTTTCTCCTCGAGAAGAGGAGGCTGAGAGGAGATCTCATTGCTTTCTACAAGTACCTGAAAGGAGGTTGTAGAGAGGAGGGAGCTGGCCTCTTCTCCCAAGTGACATGGGACAAGACGAGAGGGAATGGCCTTAAGCTCCGCCAGGGGAGATTTAGGCTGGAGATTAGGAGGAGGTTTTTTCACACAGATGGTCATTGGGCATTGGAATAGGCTGCCCAGGGAGGTGGTTGATTCAGTTTCCCTGGAGGTGTTTAAGGCCCGGGTGGATGAGGTCTTGAGGGACTTGGTTTAGTGTTAGATAGGAATGGTTGGACTAGAAGATCCGATGGGTCCCTTCCAACCTGGTTATTGTGTGAACCTGCCAACCCCCAACCACTGTCATGTTTTCAAATAGGAATCCATATGGTAACTAACACTCCTTAGGTATGTGGATTTAATCTTTCTTTCAGATGGAAAGTAGATGCAACTGTACTAAAAGATGTAGATGTTATAAGGGATTTAATACATTGCTACTGCCTGCAAGTGGACCAGATAGATTACATTGTGTGGTTGAGAGTTTCTGTTGTTTCTAGGTTTTTGTTGTTGCAGTTGTTTGCTGCAGTTGTTTTAGAGATGTTCATCTTGAAACAGAGAGAAGAGCTTTCTCACTCACTGAATGTTACAGAGCTTGAAACAATCTAGAATCTCTGAAGTACACCAATTCTTACTCTCCATTAAGATCACCTTCACCATTTATTAGTGGAATTCCTTTACACTTGGTGTCACAAACTATGTTACCTGCCCTGTAGCTCAGGAAGTATCTAGCTTTTTAAAACCTATATACTCATCCAAAATTGTTCCTGACAATATATAAACCCTAGATATTAACAAAAGCTCTTAGCAATTGATTTAAGTTGAACTCACAACCAGGAAGAAATGTGGCAATCTGTTTATCTCTCATGTGTCCCTTAAGCAGGGTCTTCAGATCTACACAGTTTCTTGATTATTCCTTCATTTGTCTGCTTATACAGGAAGCCCATCCAAATATTTAAGCACAATTTTACTAGCAATCTTACCTTCAATATCAATTGTACTGGGACAGACATATAGAAATACCAAGAGCTGTAACATATAGTGTTGAGATCATTAGAATACATTAGGGTATTTCTGTTGGGAGGGACCTGCAATGCTAGCATCAGTATTTGACCATCCTCTTTGTTAAGGAATGTTCTTTAACGTTAAGTCTTAAGCCCTCCTAACTAAGCTTAGAACAATTCCTTTGATTCCTGTGACTGAGTATCAGGAAGAAAACAGTGCCTCTCTCTCCTCTTCCTCAATGTATTATCCATGCATTTAACAGGGAAAAGGGAATCTTCTCTGCTGCCTCCTATGTAATAGGTCTTTTCCCTCAGAGAGAGAAGATAAAGTGGTTAAAGTGAACTGGAGGAGGAAAAATGTTGATCTGCAACACACGCAGATATCGCTCATTACATTCTGGACTTAGTTCAATATAATGGAGATGACGATCAGTCTCAGGAGCTAATTAATCCAGTCAACCAGAAAAAAAAAAAAAAACATGCTAAAGAAAAGATGTTGATTTCTGGAACAGCTATGACTAAGTAATAGCTTCTTTGGAAGAGTAAGCCTTACTGACTCAACAAAGCTTCACCTTTTGTCTCTTTACTCCCACCAACCACAGTCCCAGAATTACCTTATAAAAAAAAAAAAAAAAAAAACAAACAGAGTGGCATAGTACAGTACATCTTCTTTGACGCTTTTGTTTAGCATCTAAATGCTCGCAGAGTTTCCCGAGAAGAAAAGGCTTTTTAAACATTATATTCAGTGATGTCGTTTTGCCACACAAAACCAGAATGTAAGTTTAAAAGAAAGCAATAAATAATGGAGACATTGTGCACTTGCCTGCAGATAAAAAAGTCTCTCTGTTACTAAGATATGATTTACATGATTTTGGAACAACCAACTAAATCATAACCACACATTCGCATTCTCCAAGACTGTATCAATACAAATAAAAGTCAAAACCCAAATTTTGCTGTAATACTTTATTTTGTTATGAAATTGTCAACCACTAACAGAAAATTAAAATTTGGAAGATCTACAACAGAGAGCATAAAAGGCATCTTACATACACTAAGCTACTAGATTACAATAACTAAGATGAGTGTAAAGCATGACACAGTTAACTCAATTTGTTCTTTCTATATATGGGGTGATTTTCCATCCATATGTCACATCTTCTGACTGCTTTTAGAATATATGCAATGTATTTTCACATTACATGTTTTAAGATAGCTTCCTAAATAATTAAAATAATTACCTCTGTTAAAATATTACTGCTTTATGTAAAATGAATAGTTTTCTGATTAGAATAGCGCATTATAATGCAAGACCAAGGGAAAGATAAAGTCTTAGAGTCTGAAGTAAAAATAGCAATAGTAGTACTCAAAATCTTTCTTGACTTCCTCTAGGAAGCCTTTCAAGGATTCCCCATTACGCAATGCAACAACAGTGGAAAAACAAATGCATCTTTCGTACCTTGTGAGTACATAAAAGTCTAGGCTTTGCAAACTTCAATAAAGCTCTGAAGCCACTGGGAATGGAAGAATACCTGTTGTAGCTGTATAGTATAACTCACATTGAGATTCAATATCATAACCTAGTTTATTGTTCACTAAATAGAATAATTAGGAAGTGGAGAAGGCACTGTTTACTCCTGCATTACAGTTGCATAAGAAGGAAACTCTGTGGCAACTTGGTCTGTCAAGGATGTGTACCAAGGTAAGTTTGCATCTGCATGCTTACAATCAGAAAGCTGAGTGAGAAACATCTTTATCAGAGTGAAAATGTCAAATCTCTGCCATCTTGAGTTGTGCCTACTATAGACATTACCTGCAGTATTATAAAGATTCCACAATGGAGATTAGATTAAGGGTTAAAAATATGAAATCCTGTGTAATTAATTAAACAGTGGAGCTACTGCACAGAGAGGCTCCTTGTTCATTGTTTCTTACTGCAGTGATACACTCAATCATGGTCCTTAAAACTGCGTTTGTCCTCTGTGCTTCTTTGGCTGATTTAACTCCAACTTTTGCTGGCTGACTCATTTCAGTAAAGTGTCTTGAGTGGCAAGACAGTCAGGATAATGGTCTCAGTTGTGTATTGCGTGTATGACTAGTATTCACATAAGCCGACTAATACATCTGAAAAAGAATTAAGGGCATCTAAGAAATAAAAAATGTATTAGAGTTTTCTTTTTGCTCTGGCAGTATTAATGTTGCTTCTCTAGTAGATTCCACTGTGATTTATCTGGAATAAAGATGATTTTTCAAGAGTAAAAGCCAATAAAATGACAGGAGAGAGATTAAAAGAAGGAAGAGATGATGGGAAAAAATTCAATTCCTTCAGTGACACTCTTCCTGTGACATGCCTTTACTGCCTCTGGTTTTTGCTGCTTCATAGAAAAAAGACCTGATGCATTATTTATCTAACTAGATTAATGATTACAGAGTGTTATAGCTGAAACTTAAGAAAGATGGAGCAAAACCATTAGGATATTGCTGAGGCACAACAGGGCCAGACCCCCCCAGAAGTGGGGGCTCCCTTGGTCAGACAGAGCCCAATGTGGTAGGACAGGTTCTAGCTGGTGAGGACCACCCCAGTCAAAAAATGAGACTACAAACAGCATATAGCTACCTAAGCCATTGAAACAATGAGAGAGTGAAACCTCTCTTTCTGCTCATTTTATCTTTGCATAGAGACTTTGTTCCTTTGCTTGAACTTGACTGTACACAATTAAGGAAGAAAGAGAAAATGACAGGTTTGGCCACAATGTTCTTATTGACTGCTAGAGAGAGTTCACTTACCATGTGATGGATGTTTAACAATTACTAATCTTTAAATTGCATCACTGCAGCTCGAGAGGAAAGAGGAAGCTACACAAAACAATACAAATACGACAGTTAATTGCAGAGAAATTGTAGGTAAGGGGTTGAAGAAGCATAGGGAAAGATCTTTTAAAAAGGTAAAACTACAGTTTCTAAGTAGTGTAAATGAGAATTACAAAATGCAGCACAATTCCATTGAGTAATATCACTAAATGTGTATGAGTGAGATCACAGTTTTAGGCAAGCATGGTGTTGCTTTATGCAGTTCAGCTTCATTAAAAAAAAAAAAAAAAAAAACCAAAAAAAACCACACTCCCCCCGAAAAAACAATCAAAAACCCCCAAAATACAAAACAAACAAACAAAACACCAGAGGAAATGTTGTTGAAGTTAAACTGACTGAGAAGAGCTTCATGGAAATTCTACTGTAGTGTGGGAACAGCTTTACTCAGCAGTAAACAAAAAATTAGGTAACAAATTCAAAAAGAGTCCATTCTATGTCCATAGTATTCAGGTAAACCTTAGATTGGAAAGATTTGGGTTCATTCTTTTTTCTTCTCCCCCTAAGAACAGAAAAAGACAAGCTCTTGGTGACTAATGATTTTGACACAATACTTCATATGCCAGCGTCTAATAAACAACTTACAAATAGTCAGGAAAGATTAAACCAATTTAAGGGAAATAATTCTTTCCTACTTATGAGTAACGTCCCACAGCTTTTCTAGATCCTGTTTTAGTTCCTATGAGACAGAACAATATGCATTTTATGTTTACCAAAGAAAAGTACTCTAAGAGAAGTTATCCAATTAAAATAATCATTTATTAGTCACTTGGATGTCAGGAAATTGACGGAAGCTGTGTCATGTGGAATGATGTGTGATCTAAAGAAGTGGATCCCAATACTTCCCCTTTTCCCCTTGCTTGTTCAATTCTTCAAACCCAAAAGTAGTCACAGAAAATAAGTTTTTCATCTATATTTCTAGACAGTAAATTGCTGAAAGTTCAGAAGTAAACCACAACCTCTGTTTCTTTACATGTTGGAGACACTGCAGGACAATAGGCCCTATTTAAGGGAATTGCTGGATGTGTGGTTTTAGCTGTGTTCTGCAGGTACACATCACATGGATAAAGAGAAACAAGAGTCAATTTTTACTTTTTTGTGTCAACAAAAGCAGTCAAGTCAAAGGACTGTGGGTTAGGTATTTTTTTGTTTACTTTACTTTTTCTTGATCTTTCAGAGTAACATTTAAAAAAAACTCAAAAACCCAAGCAATATAGAACAGCAGAGAATGAAAATAATCCAAACAGATTTTTGTTTGGTTAGAGTGTAAAACTGTTCTATTAATCTTTCCTTTCCTTCTGATTTTTATTCATGTCATTTTTTCAGTAACACACTATGGTGCTCTAAAAAATAACTATCTTCTGGCCTTAGTTTAACCCTTTGCTCTAGAGGAAAAAAACAACTGAGAAAGTAGACACAACTTTCCAAATTACAGTGTTGGCATAACCTGCACCACATATACGTGTACATCACTCACTTTCAGAAATAGCTGCATGTTTGGGAGAGGAAAATGGGCTACCCGTCTCTCTCTGAGGTTTTATTTATTTAAGTGTTTGGGGTTTTTTTAAAAAATGCGAATAGTATTTAACATATGACCAAGGAAGACAGGACTTTTTTGAGTGTTTTTTCATTTGTTTGTTTTGAGTTCTCTTCTCCACTGCCTATTCTGACTGACATGCCTTAAAGCAATGGGTACATCCAAGCCAGTGTTTCTCCATGCTTCTGTCTCAGTTGTTAACTGGAAATACAGTGACTAGTGGCTGGATGCTTCCAGGATCAACACCAGGCAGAAGGGCAAATCTTCTCTCACAGGTACTAGGAAAGCTTAAAGACAGATGGAAAACTACTCCAAGAAATGAGAATCTTCCTCCGAAACAACAGAAGACATCTCACACCTCTGGGCGAACAGTGGGTAGAAAGAGGGCAGAAGAAGCAGCCCTTAGGTTACTGAATGATGACCAATAGAATACCAGGCTCCAGATATCTCTAGATGTAGGGCTAACATAAGATTGCTGTATAAAATAATAACATAAAAAATAAATAAATAAATAAATACATAAATAAATAAATAAATAAATAAAGTTCTGACTAAAATTTAGTCTTAAAACTGTTGTTCAGCTGCTGTTATTTAATTGTTTTAAAATTGTCACTTATCTCTAAAAGAACTTAATGCTATGTATGAATAAGAAAAATCTAGAAAAAGCAAACAGAGGACAACAGAATCCTTATTTATTATCAAACACACCATATATCTTACCACACAATCCAATGAAAAGTCTGCCCCAAAAAATAACATCTGCTATGCCCGTGGCCAAGCAAATAGAAATTCTGTTGAACTGTTACTATATAGATCAGGAACTTAGCAAGCACTCCATCACTGACTAGATTTCATCAATCTAGGTAGATGCAATAATAGTTTCCAGAGGGCATCTGGAAAAAGTAATTATAGTTTCAAATACCCACCAAGATCTCATTTCTCTATCACAGAAAAGGTAGAGAGGGGCTCCAGAGTGGAAGGAGAGCAAGGATGTTTGGAGTACCACTGCATTTTCTGCAGATCTAGGGTTGATTTAAATTAGATCTAGCTCAGCTGATTTAAATTATCATAGCCTTCTTGACTTATCCTTTTCCTCACCTTTTCCAGATTCTTCACACTTCTGACAATGCTGGAAATGTGAAAGGAGTATGCCTATGTGTCTGCCCCATATTCCAGTTCCAGCTCCAGGTGCTGGTGTCAGAGTATATCAGAAGAAAGGGACAAATCTCAATTGTTGACACATCAAAGGGATGTTTAAATGCTAGAAACACTTCCAGAGTGCTGTAGCTGTCAGATCAAGCTAGAATAAAAGTGGAGTTCAGCTGTGATGGCTTAGCTTCTGTAAGCTTATTGTGACTTGTGTGCACAGTTGGCTTCCATTTGTAAGAAAAACACTTATGCAACACTATGTATTTGAACAGTATTTTCTGCTTTGATACATTTTGTGTATGCGTCACCTGAAGTTCAGTTAAACATGGTTTTATTCATGGAGATCTAGTAATCATAGAATCATAAAATAGTTAGGGCTGGAAGGGACCTTGAAAGATAACTTAGTTGCAACTCCCTTGCCACGGGCAGGGACATACCACTAGATCAGGCTGACCAAGGCCCCATCCAACCTGGACTTGAACATCTCCTGGGATAGGTCATCCACGAAATTCCTTGGCAACCTGTTCCAGTGCCTCAACACTCTCATGGTGAAGGAATTCTTCCTTATATCAAGCCTAAATCTGTCCCTCTCCATTTTATATCCATTCCCCTTTGTGCCACCACCACAAGGCTTTATGAATAGTCCCTCTCTGGGTTTCTTGTAGAAATTACATAATTGGTCAATAAGTGTTACAGAATGTGCACATATTGTCTCTAGAAATGTGACTGAGTATGGCAAATATTTCTAAGCTTTCATTTTATTCCAAATTTGCAAATGTCTTGCATACATTTTTAGGGTCAATTCTAAAATTTTGCTTAATGAAAACAGTGGAGATTTCAGTCATACAGAGAGACTTGTAGTTCACTTGCATTGAATCTGGTTAAATAAAATGGCTAACACTTTGTGTGCAGAACTTTTTTATTGTGCAGCTGATATTTCTGAGCTATTGTTGATACTCGTGCGATAAAATATCTTTTTACTACTATTGCTGAAAGACCTATTTTAATGGAAGGAGTACGTGATTTGTCTGCAAAATCTTTATTTAAACACATTCTACTTTATTAAATGACCTCATATTATTTTTTGATTGCTTATTACCCTCCTAGGAACAAAACATGCGGAGCAATTTATTAAACTAATTTTCATTATACACTTTAATGTGAAGCAAGATATCTCCCTATTTAAGAGTTTACTTATAACTAGGTAATGCACTGGACTGAGATATTACACATAATATAACAATACACATAATATCACAATAAACTTCTTCGAGTGAGATGGTGGTAAAAGTTCCCTGGGCCTCAGTTTTTCTTAAGAAATTTATCAGTAAATGAGTTGGGTGCTAATTATGACTTCTGCAGATTGATTCAGTGTCAGTGGCTTTGTTTCTATCAATTTATTTTTTAATAATGCATTCTCATTTACCAATAACACAAAATTACAAAGACAATATAATGATGCTCATTGTTGTCCTTTTGAATGTAGTCTCATTTTTAGGAACACTAACTGTAAGCGAAGATATTATAACTTTTTTGAATCTTAAAAGGTCTCTGTGAATTTGACCAAGTGCCTATTCTTTCATGAGGGTATTTGAAGACTTTAGGGAGCACGGGCTATTTGGTAGCTGAATGCATCAACTATTTGGCTTCTCCACATAGGGTACTACAAAAACAGACGGTTATGTTCTGGAGTGGGTAAAGCAGGCCTTGTGAATACACAACTAGTCCAAGTGAACGGATCAAATATAGAAACTCTAATTTTGGTTTTATATAAGTCAATAAGGTGTATAAAAAGGTGTATACTTAATTGTAGTGCCTGAAGGTTTTACTCCATTTCACTAGGATGGTGTACAATTCCACAGTGGCTTTTATAAATAAAAGCAATATAATGTATCTCCAAGAATATCTCTCATTCAGCAGCATTCTACTTTCATAAAGGAGACAAATCGCAAATTCTGTCTGTATTTCAGAGAAAGAAAGAGGAGGATCTTTTCCCATATATTTAAGTGTTGTTTTCTATAATAAAAACACAAACCCTCTAGCATCATGTTTCCCATCTTGTTCCTCTCAATTTGGTGATGTTGTCTTTAGTTATTTTTTAATTACTTTTCTACTATGAGTTAAAACATCAAGTGAGATGCCTATAAGGCATATTTTTCTTGGCCATAATTTAAATATAGCAATTGAAGCTGTTATCCTCAAAATGTCATGTAATATTCTAATCAGCCACTTTTTATGTACATAGCATAATTGGTCTTTCTTGAAACTAAATAGATGTCATATCCAGTCAATTTCACTTTAAAACATCAATGAGAAACTGTTTGCTGAATATTATACATACCTAGGCAGCCCTTTGCCAGTAAGAATTCATTAAATTTGCCTATCAAACCTTGTAATGGTATGCAGACGGAAGGAAGCTATTCTGTGTTTGTATGTCAATCAATATTAGCATCATTAAGATCTGTTTATTTTTGTGATATGTTTATAAATATTTCTTTCACATGCATGAACTCACTAAGAAAGCTGGTACCTGTACAAGTTATTTATACAAATTCCTTCGGTTTCTGCACATTTTAGTTTCTTCTAGAAAAGCTTTCTACTAGCATCACTGTATCATTATAGCAGTGCCAGCACTTCTGTTATAAGTCCTGGGAGAATTTCCTAAGCTTTAGAGGGAGGTGAATTTGCATGTTATCTTCACTCAAACTCAGTAAAAAAAAATAATCAAATCTTCATCTTCAGCATATAGAATTTTTTTCTTGCTCGGTCAATGTACTGTTTATCTACCGTATAGAGTCCTGGGCACCCAGCCATGAGTATCAGATTCCATTCTTAGGGCTGAATATTTAAAAATAAAAGCTTCAAGCTTAAGCTTTGCATCATCTGAATCCTACATTGAAACTAAATAAAGGAGCGAAGTGTCATGCTTGTCATTTCTGCAAAAATAACTTATATAATGACATACTAAGAAAACACCCTATGTTTTGTTTAGGGCTAGCATACTGACCTCCACTTTGCTTGAGATTCTCTGTCTCTCTGGGAAAATTTCCACAATACAGTCCTTTTGAAATGGAAACCCTTTCCATGTCTCATTAAACCACATCAGTGCAACATATTATAATCGTAAAAAAGTATATAAATTAAATCAGAAGAAAATCTGTGGCTGTGGACCTTATTTTCAAGTCTTGTTTTTGTTTTGATAATTACCTTAGATTAGAGTTTTGAAATTCTTCTATGAGGACTGTATGCAATTTTGCAGTTTCACCAGCAATTATCCCATATTCTGCTATAAATATTTAAAAGAACAGGGCATACCCAGAACACCATTGATTTCTATCATCCCCAGTTAATGAATGAGCCATTGTCACCAAAAGTAACAATGAGAAACTATAGACCTGGAATCTATACTTGGAGTTAAGAATGCATTTTAGACCGCAACAGAACAGGATAAGCACTGCTGAGAGCCAAAGTGTCAATCTTTAGAGGCTGAAGGGTAGGCAGGAAGCCTGAAAGCTAAGGTGATTAATGTATCTGCATTAGTAAAAAAAAATTACTGTCCTTGAACCATCACAGCGTGACTGTAGACACAAAGAAAAGAACTGAAAAGTTGACTTTGTCAGAAAAATCCTTTTGTTTTATGTTCATTTATCTTACTAATGCAGTGTATCAACAGTAAACTACACAGCATATTTTCTATGTATTTGTGTATAGACATGTATTACAGTGTACCGACTCATTTATGTGTTTTTCTCTATAAAACACATGCAGTACAGAACTCCACAAAGCATTAAGAGCATACCATTTAGCCTCAAGTGTCAAAATATGCAGGACTGAAATCACAGTTACAAACATACATGCACTGCGGTAAAGAGCAAGAAATTTTTCAATATTTCAAATTTCCTAACAGATGGTAGAAAGTACTTAGACATGATGACTCTTCCTAGATTCTAGCATATGCTGCAGAATTGCCGGTACAGAAAAACCTTGCTTAATGCAGATCTCCCAGGAGCTATCACAAACAAAGCACATAAATTAACATTAGCTTATTATGTGAATGTGTGTATGTGGCAATTTTCTATTTTTTTCTCTAGTGGAAAATTAGGACCACAATTTAGTCAGTTACACCAGATGAAATTATAAGCACTTAGGGTTCTCCTCTTTTCCTTTTATTTTTAAATAGACATACTTACCCCTTTTCTTTCTCTCTCTCTCTGTTTCTATTACTTGGGGTTTTGTTGGGGTGTTTTTTTTGGTTTTTTTTTAAATTTGTTTTAGTTTTTTATATTTTGTAGCTATCCAAATTTATGAGGTTTTTGCTCAATCCATGTGTACAGCAGACAAGTAATGCAGACAGCTACCTGACCCAGCATAAGAGCTGAGTGAATGCTGGTACATGTCAGATTTTCTGGTAGTTTCTCTGCTCATATTGGCAACTCATAGTCATGTAAATGATGCTTACTTGAAACTTGCACCGGCAAGAAGGCAGGTGTCTTATGAAAAGCATAACCCAAATCAAAGGCGATTAATGTATCTCAGAAGGCTAGATACAGCTTGTATAAAGTACAAGTGCATTTAAAATTCCCACAGTTCCAGGTAAATGTGAAAATGACGGGAATGTGAAAAGGACGGGAGCGAAATGGAGGTCTGGAGGCTACACCACACCAGCAGCCACATCAAAGCCCATATGTGCAGCAAGGATAGGTCGGAGAAAATGAGATAAATATTATGTCTCTGCCACTTGTTTGCCTGTCAGAATGGCCATAAGGGCTCCTGCTCACCTCCTTCCGCATATCGATGCACATATGCAGAGCTAAGCCATAGCCACAGAACAAAGAATCAGAGTTGACCCTGAAACCAGTAGTATTAATATGATTTATGAATACAAACCAATGTATGTTGTACTTGAATCATTTATGGATGTAGAAACCTTTGGGTTTTGTGTTGGAAATGGCTTGCTGCATGACCCTGGAATTTTTTGTATCCATACACATTTGTAGAGAATGCACCATGAAGGAGGCTGAAGTAGTGCCACTGATGAAAGGTATAGAAGATATGGAGATGGACCAAATGACACCCTAGGTGTTAACACTCCAGCAGAAACTATAAGAGAATGAGAAGAGAGGGTCATAATTTTCCTCCTTCTCAGCTGGTCTGAGACCCTACAGATGATAACATAATATTATGGATCCAATCTTTCCCAGCACCAGAATGTCTGGAAAGAATTCACTTGAAGCAACCTTGTCGAAACATCTAAAAAGACTTTAATACTAAACTCTTTACAGGTCTTATAGTCCCTCATAAACCCTTACAGGATATTAATATTTGTCAAGACTTATGCTTATGCTTAGAGTTGTAACATTGTAGGTAATTAACTGTTTATGTGCAGTTCTGAGTCCAACTCTCTTTCTGAATGTGACAAGGATCACTTTGTGTATCATATGCATTAAAAATTTTAAGTACAGTAGTCATCATTAAACTCCTTCTCATGTTTCCTTGCAGAACATCCACTAGTGTTTTTTATGAGGTTCCCTTCAGAATCCTAAAGATAATCATTTTGCATATGATCATATAGCTATTAGTCATGTCATACCTTCAGCCTCCATCATTGCAAAATGTCATCTGGAAGGTTCTCAGCATTGTTGAGTCCTATTGAAAGCTCTCTGACTACAGTTGATTGATTCATAAGAGGAAACATAGCAGATTTCTGGATGACTGGATTAGACAGCTGCTAGTGGAGATCTCTAAGTAATCATGTTTGATTTAAATAAATGGCCTAGAGGATTTTTTGGTGTTTACACATGAAATATTTAGAACTAGAGATATAACAAAGAAAGCTATTGGTTCTTGCTCAAATTTAGAGGAATTGGAACACACTCCTTAATTAAATATAAAGCATACATAGTTTAAAGCTAGAGGAAATAAAATTTTGATGTGGAATGTTTTGCACATCATACCAGTAAAGCAGTCTATCCATTCAAAAGAAAAACTAAATTATCAGAAAATACACTTATATGTAAACACTATTACTGAATCATTCTGACTAACTCCAACAGAAACTGTTTCTAGTTTTCTTATCTTAAACTTTTGGCAATTTAACAGTATCATATATTGATCTTTATTCTGAGTGTTCTAAATAAAAACCTGAAAGCTATCAGTTTCCAAGAAGCAGCTCTGTTACCCCATTGTGACAAGGTGTGGTCTGAAGAACAACCTAAGAAAATGTAAAGCGGACATGCAGAAGAATGAATATATTTACAAAGACTTTGATAGGACTATTTGTTGCTAGTGTCATGCTAGCATAATTTGTCCCAGAACTGCTAATTAAAAAATGCAACTAGTTGATAATTACTAACTGATTTTAAAAAAAATTATAAATGACACAATATCAAGCCTAGTGAGATATTAATTAGTTTATACTGAAGAACTTTAAAATAGGTACTGAGAAAAATAAGAGTGTTATTTTAAAATCATTGTTTGTGGTTTTTTTGAGTGGAGGTTCCACTGATGAAATGTAGCAGAGAGGAAGAAGCTTGTTCCATATGACAGGAACTGCAAAGAAGCCTGTCTGCCCACAGTGTTCCCTCAAGAGGGAATAAACAGGAGATGGAGTACAGAATCTGAAGCGGGAGTTGAACAATATTGGGAGCTATGTGATCTATTAAGACTTTAGATCAACTCTGAAGATTCTCAATTCCTGGAAGTAATGGGAAATACAAGTAAATATATGTGAGATTAATAAGGAAGACATGTAAAATTGATCTTGTGTAACTGTTAATATTAACACAATGTAATGAAATAAAATGACTTCACAAAGTTTAATATATTTTTGAAGGTTAGCAGTGTACACTTTATAAAAAAGGAATTAATTCATTTGAGACAATGTTTCTCTCTGCATACTCTAAATCTTTTCTTAATACACTGTAATGTATAAGAAGCATTACAAAAAAGCCATAAATCTGAATATGATTTGCTTTAAAATCCACTAGAGTGATTGCAAATCATAAAAATGTTCAGTCAACTATGTTACAGCAAGTCACAGTCCTGTTTAAAAACAATTGATTATTTAATAAGAGAGATATATAGGGATATATGCTTTTTTTATTATTTTTCATTTATACTCAGCTACAGGCTTCTCTTTGTGGAGACAATCTATCACTCTCAAATATCACACTGCTAATTCAAACCCTAAATCAGTTTATAAAGAGAGATTGCAATATATTGGATTTTCTTATCAAAGTTGACTGTAGTTTAATAACCACATCTAGGTATTTACATGTGTTCCAGAACTACTCACTCAGGTTCCCTGCAGCATCACGTAGCACCTTTCTGTTCTCTTGTTGGTCACCTAGCTGTAGTTATCAAAAATTATATTCAAAATATATTGAAAGAACATGTTCCGCTGACAGCTCAGCTGATACTCCAACAGAGATATAAAAGCATAGCTTTCCATCAGGATTACTTCACTAGGGAAAAAAAAAAAAGGAAAAGATAAAGTAAGGCTGGAAAATTTTTAGGTACCAAAGAGACTTGAAATAATACTTTGAACTTTCCATTCGTTTTTCTGGGGTGGTTAGATCACTGCTAACCTACTCTTCTTGAAACTAAGTAACTTAAAGGCTAATTTCTTTTTATAACTTTTTTGTAGCAGCACAGTCCAAATACAAGAACCAAAACAAGGCCTTGACCTTTCTGAAAATGTAAAGAACTACCTTGATTACGGATTCTTACTTCTTATATACATGGAGAAAAGAGCAGTTAACTCTCTCTATCTTCATGAACAGTTTGTAGATTTAATTTCAAATGGAATTAACATTTTCCATATTACCCACACTCTAAGTAGTATAGTTACACATTTATTTAATCGGCACAGGTTAAAAATGAAGTAGGTGAGGGAGGAATGTGAGAGGAGTGGAGTGGTAGAAGAGGGAAGACACTACAAAGTCAGAAGGCACACAGAAAACATTGCCTCTCTTCAGTAAGAAATTTACTATGTGACTTTACATAATAGTCATGTGGATGAAAAGAACCACCAAAATATTCCGTTTGTAACACTTCTGTCTTACCAAGACCTTTAGAACCACTAGACACAAATGGAAGTGTAATTTTATACATCCAGATTAGAAAAATGAAACTAGTTTGCATAACCAGAAACCTTCTAATTTACACTCTACCATGCACAGTTTCAAAAATTAGCCCAAGGTATTCTGTACATCCTTAATGAAATACAAAATTTTAAATCATTTTTCCTTTCATAATAAAAATTTTCTGTGAAAGCACTTTGATTTTACATATTCTGTACAGATTCCTATGCAGTATTAATGTTTCACCAAATACACTACAATCTAACTCACTCTTCTAGTGTTTGTGCATTGTATGAAAGAGATAACATTCTGTTGTACACATAACATTAAAGATTTAAAAACTTTGTAAACCGTATCTTGTAAGCATGGAGGAGTAAAAGTATTACGGGGCCATTTTAGTAAACAGAGTTGGTGCCTAGCAATGCACCAAACCCCAGACCAACGTGTTATATGCCAATGGTATCATGTTGGTTGCTGGTGCAAATGTATGCGAAGAATCTACTTGTGGTACATCATTGCAGACTACTGGCAGAACTACTTATGATAGCAGGAGTCTGTCCATTGAATCACTTAATTAAATTATTAATCTGCTCATTATATCACCTCATATTTAAGTACAAACATGTTTAATTCACCTCAAGGTGTATAACTAAAATACCCTAACTTTGCAGTTAATGAAGAAAATCACTACTTGTATTTAAACAAAAATATTGTTGAAACTTGGTTTTAAAGCAATATTATTCAACTTCTGTCCTCCAAGTTTTTATTGCCTAGATCATGACATATAAGTGCAGAAAATAGGAATAGTTAAACTAAAAGTGACATTACTGGGTCGTGACTGTCTATTCTGCTAGTAATTATGGTTTTGTTGTATTTTCATTCTTACTGCTTGTGAGATCAAATACAGTATTAAAATAATTGCATAAGGAATGGTTTGTATTGTATGTTCTGTGAAAGCAGAGTACTTCACAGCTTTATAGTAAATCTGTTTTGGAAATCCTAATCAAAAAATCTGATCTAGGAGGAATGTCATTCTATTATGCAACAGGAAAAAAAAATGTAGTGTTTTTATTTTTTAAAGTAATCTCACATAGTACTTCAAAGGTTAAAAACAAAATCATTGCTTTTATCATGATTGTTACTCCATGTTAGCTTCACTTGAAGGATTAAAGAATGGAATAATATGTAACAGAAAAGCTGTATTCATATATTTTTAACCTTAAGAAAGCAAAGTGATATTTTTTCAAGGGTGTTACACTTCTACTTGATTATAAGATTTTATCTTATAAAAAATCCTCTGTACTTCTCAGGTACAAATTCAGAGAACAGCCACTTGAGCTAGGGTTTAATAACTAGTCCATTAGAATTCTGCAATTACAATTCTTAATGAAAAGGTGATGATGGATGATACTCCTATCTTCCTTAGCTATTTTGTGCACTACCAAAGCATATTAAAATCCAGGTTATATTCTTCCACAATAATAAGAAAAAGAAAATAACCCAAAACCAAAAAAACAGTTAAGTCCAGGCTTCTCAGCAAGGTCATAACACTGCAGCTCATGTTGGAGAGTTTGGCATGCCCAATGACTTAATCCATCATATGTAATACATGTACAGTGTATGTGCAGTGTGTATATTCATAGAGATACGTTGTATAAGAACTGTATATTAAGAATAAAATTTGTAACTTTACCCATCTAGCTTTGAAGGTCTCTAAAGTTAGTTGTTAGTTTAAAAGAAAATGAGAAAAAACAAAAGTAACTGGAATTCAACTTCTGCCACTCTTCTCTGACTCAGTACAAAAACATGCCCCAAAGGATCACCACTAGGTCACTGACTGGTACACCTTCACAGTGTGCTTTTATCTGATACTGATAATGCACCCAGGGCCACACTTAGTCCCTATTTGTAAAATTACGCAGATTTGTTGTCAAACACTGTTATTTCTCAGTCTTAGTGTTGAAGGTTCACATAAGAGCCCCCAGCATTTGTCTCTTTTGAGCACTCATCTGGAGTATTGTGTCCAGTTGTGGAATCCTTAACATTAGAAGTGTATGGAACTGTAAGAATGGTTCCAGAGGAGGACTACAAAGATGATCAGAAGTCTGGAGCACCTCCTATATGAGGACATGCTGAGAGAGTTGGGCTTGCTCATGCTATTAGAGACATGTCTTGGAAGTTCCTACTGTCTAGAAGTATGGCAACATCATGCCCATTTTTAAAAAGGGTAGAAAAGGTGACCCTGTGAACTACTGACCAATCAGCTTCACCTCTCTGCTGGGAAAATCATGGAACAGATCCTCCTATAATCTATGCTAAAGTACATGGAGGACAGGGGGATGATTTTAGACAGCTAGCATGGCTTCACCAAGAGTACGTCCCGTCTCAGCAACCTAGGAGCTTTCTATGATGGGGTGACCACATCAGGGGAATGGGAAAAGCAATGAATTTAATCTATCTAGACTTCTGTAAAGCCTTTGACATGGTCTCCCACAACATGCTTCTCTCGAAAATGGAGAGACATGGATTTGATGGATGGTGTTCCTGTTGTATAAGGAATTGACTCAATGGTCACATTCACAGAGTGATGGTCAATGGTTCGAAGTCCAGATGGAGACCTGTAACAAGTGATGTCCCTTAGTGGTCAATACTGGGATTGCTGTTTAATATTTGGTTTTGATGATACAGACAGCGAGGTCAATTTGCAAGTTTGCAAATAACACTAAAATGAGTAGTGCATTTGTCAAAACAGAAGGATGCGATGTCATCCAGGGGTACCTGGACAGTCTGGAGAAGTGAGGTTCAACAAGGCTAAGTGCAAGGTCCTACACTTGGGTTGAAGCAATCCACAGTTTCAATGCAGGATGGGGATGGTGTGATTGAGAGCAGCCCTGTGGAGAAGTACTTGGGGCTCCTGATTGATGAAATGCTTAGCCTGAGACAGCAATGTGCACTCATAGCCCAGAAGACCAACCATATCCTGGGCTGCATCAAAAGAAGTGTTACCAGCAGGTTGAGGGAGGTGATTCTCCTCATCTATTCTGCTCCCATAACCTTGAATACTGCACCCACTTCTGTAATCCCGAACATGGGAAGGATATGGAACTGTTGGACTGGTTCCAAAAGATGGGTATAGAGATGATCAGAGTAATGGAGTACTTCTGCTATGAGGACAGGCTGAGAGAGTTGGGGTTGTTCAGGCTGGAGAAGACAAGGGTCAAGTAATACCTTACAGTGGCTTTCCAATACCTCAAGAGGACCTACAAGAAAACTGGTGAGGGACTTTTTATAAGGGTATGCAGTGATACAACAAGGGAGAATGGCTTTAAACTAGGAGGGGGAAGATTTAGATTAGATATCAGAAAGAAATTCTTCACAGCGAGAGTGTTGAGGCACTGTAATAGGTTGCCCAGGTAAATTGTGGATGCCTCCTTCCTGGAAGTGTGGGAAGTTTCCTGGCAGGGGGGTTGGAACTAGGTGATCTTTAAGGTCCCTTCCAACACAAAGCACTCGATGCATTATGCATTTCATTCTATGAAATGGAAGCCCTTTCGATCTTAGTGCTACTAAATGCAAAACCAAATTCACTGAGACCATGTGAGACCATAGACAGAGAATAAGTGCTCTGCACCAGGAATACTCTTCTAAGAAGTATCTTCTAATAAGAAGTTAATAGATAAACAAGACATTAAAAACAAATCTTGATCCAGCAGTGAATCCAAGCCAGATCATTACTTACACACACAGAAGTGCAGCAGCTGAGACACAAGAATTTTCCCTAAAGATTGAATGCATACTAAAGGAAATAAGATCAAAAATGAAAACAATCTTACTCAAGAATATAATAAATATATTTCTAAATGATTTTTCAGTGATTTAAACAAAATCCAATACATAGCTCTGCAATCTTCACTAATCTAGCTGACTCATATAGACACACACATGAATGTATTAACACTTTAAATTGCCTCTGCTTATTCTTTTTGCCCCAGCAATTTGTCTCTTCTTTGGACTCCGAACTCCCTTCAGTCCAAATATATTCCTCAGAACATCTTTCTTTCTTTCAAAACTAGGACAATGCTTAATATGCTACTATCACTTACATATACAAATAATTAATAATATGTATAAGTGGCAAGGAAGACTTAGGATGATAAATTTACTTTTCAGAGGTCATGTATGTGACCTGATTAAATAACTAACAGACTTCATTTTAGAAGCGGCGAATACAGCTTATTTTAATTATTAGCTTTACAGGAGTCATCAGTTATACCTTCAGGTACAAATGACATCTGTTACTGAAGTGCTAAAAGCTAATGATAGGGCAGACTTTATATATCTTTAGTTATCACTATTTTTACAATTCTTTTAGCATATAACAGTGACCAAATACATTATAAGCATTATGTTTATCAATCCCTGCAACAAAAATTGTTACTTCAGGATTGTTCTCCTGCTGCTTTGCCTAGCACAAAGTTTTATCTTCCTATGGAAAAAGTTTTGTAATAGAAACTGCTTTAATCAGATCTGAACTTTGTGAAAATAAAGTTTTAAGACAGAGTTGATTAAGACCTGCTACCCATACTTAACTATAAAGAGTAGTACAAATGCTGCATTGTTTAATGCAATGACATAGTGTATCGTATTTAGGCATCAATAGTGTAGATCAATAGTGTAAGATGATTTGATCCTCAGCATCTGGAGTCAGATCTCAAGTTGACATCCCTATGCTCATGTAGAACTCTCCTGTAAGGTAATTGTATACCTCTGGCTTTTCCTTTATGAGATTTAAGAAAAGAGCCTAAAGCACCTTATTTACAGCTAATTCAAGTCCCAGTTATTATTATTTATGTCAGATTTCTTTTACCACTTATTCTCCAAAGAATCTGCAGCAAGAGAGGCAGGCTAACTTCACTGGGGCTACACTTAAGTGGAGGAGGATAAATAAACTAAATAAACAATGTCAAACAGAACTTGCCAGTGCCTGAGGATTTACATGTCCAAATGCAAATCTCTGAGCACCTACAAAATGGTTTAACCATTCCAATGGGAGAAAATCTGCATTTAAAAATTAATTAAGTGCATTTCTGTCAGGTTGTGTAAATAACCTCTCTTGAAATTTATTTATATCTGTTAGATGATTTCTCACATTGGACTCAAAGAGTTCTGCTAGCAAAATGCCTTTCTTCTGACTATATTTCTGTCTCAGTTCTTTGGTTGTTTTTTATCTTTAATAGCAGATATTTGGGAATTTCCACCAGCCTTTGGCCTTAATCTCTCTAGCCATGAAACACAGGATTGAATATTCTTCTAAAGAAACATATCGTGAATTATTACAACTTTAGCATGTCCAGTTCCTTCTTACTATGAAAATGGTTTTGAACTAAACCAGTTCATAATGGCTACACATTTGCTTTCATTTTGCATGAACAATTGATAGAATCATAGAATCACCAGGTTGGAAGAGACCCATCGAATCATCGAGTCCAATCATTATTATCAAAATAAAGCAACTTACTTCCTAATACTTCCTGGTCTTGTTCTTAAAGAGCTCTTATGCTGCCTGATGATTCTGTTTATAGGATAAGCCAACCATCTTTAATATCCCATTCTAAACAACTCCACAACAGAGTTTAGGAGCACAAGGTCCTAAGGAGGATTGGCAAAACATTGCAAATGGCAAAAAGGTCCCATGAACTCTGCTGCTCCTCACATTGCAAGCACTTAAGTTTATGCAGAAAACAGATTGTATTAAATTTCCAGAGTGATAATATGAGTGAGTGACCATGTGAACTATGGTCGAGTGACAATATGAAAGGGACTTGGTAAATTTGAGAACTGAATATCCAATGAAACTGGGGTTTTAGTTACCCAAGGCAGTCAATAGTCACTTGTTCTCACAAGGAAAAATATACTGCTCAGTCTAGTAAACCACCAGGAGTAATTTATTTTACAGTATGCTTCTAAACATTATAAAAATTAAGCTTCATTAACTGATTGACCACTATGATATGTTTTATTAGTCTGTACTGAAATTGTCTGATACACTAAATTCAACACACTTCCACTACATTTACTTAGGGATTCATAAATATGACAAAGAACAGTGCATTGTGAAATAAGGAAAACAAATACAGGCAGAAAAAAACCAGTTGCTTTCTGTTCTTCGAAACTGTAGGTATGTATCATCTATAAGTTGTTAACAGCAGTGTCTGGAGAACTGATTGCATTCAAGAATCTTAAACACATCTGGATTTCAGAGAAAATGTCTTTAAGTGGGAAGCACTGACGTTATTTTATCCTTTTTTAAAAAGCTACATACCTTAATAAAGATTGGGAGTGGGCTATCGCTGCAGTGTGCTAGACATTCCCTGAACTTTCAGCAGCTGAAAGAAGGATTTCAGAGGATGTCAGGAAGGTGCTGATATCAGAACACTCATTTCTTCCTTGATTTCTTTCTCTAATCATCCATGTATTCAAATCATGCTTACTAATGAACAGAACTCACTCTTATGAGAGTGTTTGCTGTTCTTTTGTCTCCATACTCTCTGGGGGAAATTATTCAGTATAATTAGTCTAATTAGGTGTGAGTTTATCACTTTTTTTCTTTGCAATGTTTTTGTATGTTGGATTTAGACAAAAAGGATATGAAGAGTGTCTGCTTCTAGGCTATTGCTGATACAACAAAGACACCTCACAAAGCCCTCTACTGTCCGCTGGGTTAGGTACAACTCCTCACAGCACTTATGAGGGGGACGACTCCCATAGCAGCAGAGTAACTTATCACCCTCAGGTCATTCTGCTGTGGATTTGGTTTACTTTTGTCCCTGAAGTGCTGTAGAGTACGGACACAAAAAGTTGGTTTTGTCTTCTCTTTATTCCGATCTTCTCAGCTGTTCTGGACTCACAGATGTTATTGTGTTTCCAAGTGAAAAGTGAACTCTTCTCCTTGTTTCACAAATTGTTTATGCTATACCTCTCTTACTAACGCAAGAGCCTTCCACAAACATTTTGCACAGCCTATTATCAACAAACCTGAGTTTATTCCTATGCCAAATTCTCAATTGATTGACAACTACTTAAAACAAAGGTAGTCTGAAGGCTTAAGTAATAACGATGTACTACAGCCGTCTGTTCTTCATTGTACTGAAGATTTCAGATCAAGAGAGGGATTAAATTTGAACTGTTCTGTTTGGTCTTGCAAGCTCTATTGCAGTGACGAATATTCACAATCTCCATCTAAAGCCTTATTTTGCCATAAGACTTGTACGATATACTGCATTATCCCTCTTCCCATCTGTTTGAACCCCTTGGTTTGCTTGGATTGCTTTTTAAGCAATCTTCCTGCTCAGCAACATAATTCACTCTTCCTTCTCTTTCTTCTTCTTTTTTTTTTTAATACATTTTGGAATAGATTTTTTTAGTGAGGTGTGTAAATTTTGGCTGCTTGTTCTTTCAGTTGTCCTCCTTCTCACAACCACTATAGGATTATTGGATGTCTTTTTTTTTTTTATTGGCGAGAAATGGAGGTGTAAAGGTATTAAATAACTTGTTAAAGATCACAAAGAGAGTTCATTCAACCTAACTAATACTGAATATCAGGTATTTACAGAAATTATCACCCTTCTGCTGAAGAAATAAACGCTGAAGAGTTTCCAGTCCTGAGAATGTAGCGCAGAAAATTAAACAAAACCCCCCATATTTTGTCATTGTCTATCTCACACTCATTTGAAGAGGGAAATAGAACAATGTATCTTATATTGCATTGAAAAAGATATAAATTTAATTGAAAGTTAACATAACAAACTATATACGAGACAATATTTGAGGTCAGATGTGTGTGATATTCTTTAAGATGCAGATGATTTCACTTACAAAAAAAACCTTAGTAAGCTGTTTCAGGTTACACGATTCAAATGAGTTTTGTCTTTTGGGACTGTTTACTCCTCATGACAGTTTAACCTCTTAGTTCTGTTATTCTCTCTATGAAATGGAAATACAAATATTTATGCTTTGTTGAGAAGCTTTGTGAGTTCCTGGGATAATAATTACAAATGCTAAAAATTATTAATTACATAAACAGCATTGCATTTAAACTCTGAGAAGAAAGCCAACATAATATCAGTTAGTTGCTGCCTGGTGTAATGCCTTCCTCTTTAAATATACATTTACTTGAGTGAATGAAGTCTTGTTTACTCATCGGACATTATTGAAGTAATAATAACCTGTAAGCCAAGTATGTAATTAGGAAGTTTTTATTTATATGACAGGCTATTGCATGTTAAGTAGTTACAGTCTTATCTATTCCCTACTACAAAGTTTACAAATTAGAAAAATTGCTCAGAAATAACTTTCATATGGCAAGATGCATCATAGCTCCATAAGTAAGGGTTAGCCATGGAAGAAGTTGAGAAACATAGGCATCAAGAAGTGTGCTTACATCCCTGTCTATCTGAGGTCACTCACATCTTAGGACACTAAAAAAGCAACTCCTTCATATTTACCAAAACTACACTCTTCGCAATTACTTCACATGGCAGCAAAGCTGCACTAGTCCTGTCCTACCACGAGGTGGCACTTTGTTAATGGCCTACTTTTCTCTACCCACTGCATTTCTTCTATACTGTAGCTCATTGGCCCCTGCTTCCTTTAGACTGAGCAAAGGCAAACAGGTATCACAGAGGGGTATTGCAGACACAGGAGATAACAGGAATTGTATCACTGTATCATACTGAGACTTCTGTCAAGATTTCTTGATGAAATCTTTATGAAATTATCTTGTTTCACAAATTCAGACTACAATCTCTGCAAAATTAAAATCTTTTTTTGTGTTTAAAATTTTGTTGAACTAGCATCAGTTTTTCCAGCTAGACTCAGCTTTGATAGTTTGTACTGAGCATGCTTTTGATTGACATAATTTGATCCAATACATTGTATATAATCTGATTAAGATACCCATCATGCCAAGGAGAATTTGATGTTGTCCTTCCAAGGTTACATCATAAACTGATAATGTTTCAGAAGGTACTACAGCATAGTAGATAAATTCCTCTGTCTTCAGCATAAATGTACAGCTGACATGATATTTGGACACGGCTCATAACAGATTACCCGGGCTAAGAGAGTTTTAACAGAAAAAAAAAAGGTAACTTGTTCTTTCGCAATTTGTTCTGTTTGCCTTCCACTAAGAGTATAAGATTTAATATTCCTGGTGTTCTGCAGACAGAACCATTATCAAATTTTCCACTGCATATATTTATAAATGTTGTATGACCTCTTGTGGTATAATAAAATATTACACAAACAGCCTATGTACAGCACAATTTATGTAACTTGCAATCTACATGCAGTCCATCTGCCTTGATGGCTAGATTTCTATTAACTGAAGACTAACTGTTGCCCGTGAAACTCTCAATTAACAATAAATCACAAGGTAAAACCCTTGCCTGATAGCAATCATTCAATGAGCACAGGTATTTTGGGTAACTCTTAATTGCTATGTAATTTAATTTTCATAGACTAAAGCTATTCTAAATTTTATTTTTTCTAATATGATTTTAAAATTCCACATTCTGTACTAATATACAGATGCTGATGCTGAAAATATAGCGTAATTCCTGTCATTCATGATGTTTGGCACAGAAGAAATAAAGGCATTATCAAGTCTCTTGAATCTGCTTGCACGCATAGGAGATATTTGAAAGTCTAATATATTGAGACCAATAGCAAATGGATAGAAGAAATGTAACTATTTGCCGAAGTAGTCACTGTATGTTACACATAAATGTAAGCAATGGCATGCCTTAAACAACACAGGAAATTGTGAAGGTATTGTCATTGTGTGTAGATTCTCTCTATAAATATACATAAAGCTTGATAAAAACAACAAACAAGCAAACCCACCCAAAATTCAGGAAAAAAAAGTGGTAACATTTTTCAAAATTGTCTGAATCTTTATGCCTTATATTGTGCATTACTTGTGGTCATGACAACCAACAACAGCAGTAAGACTGCAATGCCTCTGCAGTCTTACCACATCAGCAGCCTACTGAGGCACTGCATGCAGCATACACAAAGGATATATGCTATGAAATACCACGCAAACATCTGCCATTAGTTGTCTGTAGTAAGATTTCCAGTCTCCTACCTGAGCTATCTAATACTTTAATGGGTTAGTCTATATGCCATTTTGAAATCTATGAGAAATGTAAGGATATTGCAATGCCACTTCTTCTCCCCTCATTTATAGCTATTCTTTCATTACCTGAAATACATGGTGAAGTTTAAGAACTTTTTCAGAAATTGATTAGTTATTAATATTAGTCATATTGTAAGCATGATCTAAATTTTATTAAACTTTTAAAAATATTTACCTTTCCTACATACTCTACAGTATCCTTCAAGATAATAACTCAGAAATGTGAAGTAGTTTGAGTTTTTCCATTTTTTTATCCACATTTCCCTGCTTTCCTTTCTATTACACTTTGTTTAACATGTGTTAAATGTTGACTGCTTTCCTGCATTATTTGTGGTTCCTGATTTAATTAGAAGTATTTAGGGAAGGCACGCCATCTGTACGGATAATGCACAGTGTGTTACTATATAATTCCATGTAAAGCTTAAAAAAATCTTCTTCAGAAGACTTTGGATGACTGGAAAAGTGGAAAACAGGAAGTCTTGAAAAATCCAGGTTTTGACACTATCATTCAAACTCCAAAATGAAAAAAAATCTCAAGACACTATTTGTTGTGTCTGTATGAATAACACCTCTAAGTTAGAGGAAGAAACCTCCAAACCTAGTTAAACTTCTCATGTAGTGTTCAATTATGAACCAATTAATTTGACTGTGAGTCTCCTGTTCTCATTCTTAATGTGTACCATAAGAAGAGTGTGTCCTGGTTTTGTCTGGGATAGAGTTAAATTCTGGTAGCTGGTGTAGTGCTGTTATTTGGGACTTGGAATGAAAATTATATTGATAACACAGAGATGGTTTTAGTTGTTGCTAAGTAGTGTACATACTAGGCTAAGGACTTTTTAGCCTCCTATGTTATGACGATAGGGAAGTGCAAGAAAATCTGAGAGGCCTCATAGCCTGGACCACCGACTCAAGCTGGCCAAAACAATATCCCATAACATATAATTTCATGATCAGTATATAAACAGAGAGGATTGCTGCACAAGGTCAGTATGGGCATCAATCTTTGTGTGGTGAGCAACTGTACTGTGCATCACTTGTTTGGTTGTTGCTGTTGTTGTCATTTCCATCATCTCTACCAATTGTTGTCCCATTAAACTGTCTTTATGTCTACCCACATGCTTTAATTTTTCATTTTCCTCCCCATTCCACTACATGAAGGGGAGGGTTTTGAGGGTGCAGCCATGTGTTCCGCAGTTGCTGGCCACAATATAGAGTTACTTTGGAAAATCCCCCAAGTCTTTGCTCAAGAAATCAGAACATCTTAAGGTATCACAAGTCATTAAGTCATGCTTACAGGAAGAAAAAAAAAGGAAGTATGAGAAATGTGGACATCCTCCACCTCATCAAACACAGATGAGACTACAATATGAGTGCTCCAGGGCTCAAACATTTAATCAAAAAAGTATGTGAGGTGCTAATGTATATTAATGATGACCATTCCAAAGCAGAGGAATCAGAACGTGCTTTTGGAGGCTTATGGATCTGGATGGTGTCTTTTTTAGCAGATGGATCAAACTAATGAGTGTGTGAAGAGTCATAAATCCTGTAAAAATAATTAAAGAACTAATTGCCACTACATACCAATTATAATCAATGACCTGGATGAGGGCATTGAGGGTACCCTTAGCAAGTTTGCAGATGACACAAAGTGCAAGTGTCGATCTTCTGGAGGGTAGGGAGGTTTTGCAGGGGGACCTGGACAGGCTGGACCGCTGGGCAATGTCCAGCGGCATGAGGTTTAACACGGCCAAATGCCGGGTCCTGCACTTGGGGCACAACAACCCTATGCAGAGCTACAGACTGGGAGAAGCCTGGCTGGAAAACTATCAGGAGGAGAGGGACCTGGGGGTGTTGGTCGACAGCCGACTGAACATGAGCCAGCAGTGTGCCCAGGTGGCCAAGAAGGCCAATGGTATCCTGGCTTGTATCAGAAACGGTGTGACCAGCAGGTCCAAGGAGGTGATTCTCCCTCTGTATTCAGCACTGATGAGGCCGCTCCTTGAATATTGTGTCCAGTTCTGGGCCCCTTACCACAAGAAAGATGTTGAGGCTCTGGACCAAGTCCAGAGAAGAGCGACGAGGCTGGTGAAGGGGCTGGAGAACAGACCCTATGAGAGGCGGCTGAGAGAGCTGGGGTTGTTTAGCCTGGAGAAGAGGAGGCTGAGAGAAGACCTCATTACTCTCTACAACTACCTGAAAGGAGGTTGTGGAGAGGAGGGAGCTGACCTCTTCTCCCAGGTGACAGGGGACAGGACAAGAGGGAATGACCTCAAGCTCCGCCAGGGGAGATTTAGGCTGGAGATTAGGAGGAGGTTTTTCACGCAGAGGGTCATTGGGCATTGGAATAGGCTGCCCAGGGAGTCACCTTCCCTAGAGGTGTTTAAGGCCCGGGTGGATGAGGTCTTGAGGGACTTGGTTTAGTGTTAGATAGGAATGGTTGAACTAGAATATCCGATGGGTCCCTTCCAACCTGGTTGTTCTGTGATTCTGTGATTCTGTGATAATGGAAACGGAAACTTTGAAAATCTCTGAAAATCAGTCAGAATTTCTGTTGTCAGAATAATTGGGCCACTCCAAATGACTGGAGTAAATAAATGTATCACTTTTTGGAATAGCAGGTTGTAGATGTACTGTAGTTGGATGTAGCTGAAGATATAATACAGGGGACAATGGAACCAAAACATGACAAAGTAAAGCAAACCAAAACAGGATCCACATGACATTCCTGAGCATGGTGTAAAAAGAGAAGCCTAATTGACTCTGACAGATGTATGTGTCAGAGAGAATTCTGGGTGTAACTAGGAATATATTAGAAATTTTCTACTATGAATAACTTGGCGGATTATATTTTTATCTCAAATCTGAGCCTGTGAGCACGAAGTGAGAGAATTTCTTCTTGTAATAAAAGTTACAGCATCTGACTTCCAATTCATCAACTTCTGGTCAGACAGGAATGGAAGCAAGGGATCTTATGCATTACAAAACAACATAAAATATTTACCATGTACTTTAAGCGAGTACTTGTTTACAAGTACTTTAACTGAGTACTTGTTATTTCTTTTTGATTTTTTTTTAATTTGCTGATCTATTATCCTTGAATGCAGCACGCATGAATCCTTAAAACAATACTGGTGTATATCTCTTCTCATTTAATTCCATTTCTTCAGTGCTTTCTGAAGCATAACACTCCTGTTATACTTTGCATTTCTTGGATATCTCAAGCATATTTCAGTACAAGCTTCTGTATCCCCACCTGTCTTTCTTTCCCTACAGTACACATTTTCCACTTGAAGCCATAAACACACACACAGAGCAGAAATCACTCACTGTTGCTGCCCTGAACCACCTACCACACTCCTTCAATCACTCTGTGAATGCAGCCATCTGTATACAACAGCTTGGAGAACTATTACAAGGTAACATGAACAGCTATTTGTTTAGGTAGAGAGAGGTTGGTCTCAAGACTGCCTGCTTCTGAGCTCTGAATTATTTATTTTTATTTTCTTTCCCCTCCATAGTTGACAGTGCAATGACCATTTTATTCTTATAGTAGTAGCCTGTGAACATAAGGCAGGAAGGCTGTTATTTTTGACTAGTCCAACAATCATGAATTTTGAAAATGTTGAAGTTACTTAAGGGCAGTAAACTTAGAAAAAATGCTAATCGTAGAAGTAAGTTAATCTGGCATCGAGCTTCATGTAGACCATGGAATCACCCCACAAGACTTGGCTTGCCTTTCACACTTACATTTTTAATTTTTTGGTAACCCCACTCTTCATCCTTTTCAGATTCACAGCAATTAACATGAGAGTAGATTTGAGCATGTAATGTGAGATATTAGGAGGCTTCAATTTTTTAATATTTGTGTCAAGTGACAGAAGCTCTCCTAGCTTCAGAATGGTCAGAGGTGGGCTCTCCTGTTCCTTTTCTAACTTGTTGTCTGACATAAAAACTCATAAAATACAGTGGATTTCCTGGTTTCATATCTTAAACTGAAGAAAAGGTGTACTTTGTATTTATGTACTGTATATATTGCATTGAGGATATCTCATATACAATATACCTGAAGAGCTCCAGCTAGTTTATTCTGTGGAATTATTCATACTACTAAAACCCGAAACTTTTAAAAAGTAGATCTTCTTACAAAATCCTGGGTAGATGCCTTTCATTGTAAATACAATTTTCATAGGAGAAAGAAGGATTCATTAAAAAAAATCCAGTTCCTGGGCCCTTTAACGTATTTTTTAAAAACAAGATAGTAGTGCAAATGTACTAAAATATGAGTTCATCTTACAAGCCTGAGCTTAAGTCCACAGGGAAGAAACTTCAGACCCTGTAAAATCAGTAAGACTCCAGAAACTAGGTAATTCCTCACAGTTCCAGGAAATTACCTCTCTTTCTGTAATATTTACAGACCCTTAGAGTCATAGAATCATTAAGGTTGGGAAAGTCCTCTAACATCATCATCAAGTCCAATCATCAACATAATATCACCGTGCCTACTAAACCATGTCCTGAATTGCCATATCTACACTTTTTTTTTTCTCTGCTATATCACAGTAGTTTTTAAGCAAAATTAACTCTGCGATTAAAACTAAAACAGAGGTGTGTTCTGGATTCATGAAAACATGGTCCAAAGAAATAAAAAGGATTACTAAGGCTTTTACAACAGAAACAAAATGGAAAATTAATTCACTAAGCTCAATTTCAAATGCCTTGTGAGTTTATAGTAGGTCTGGTATATAGTATATATTATAGTAAAAATATTATGAATGTGCAAATGAACAGCCTGTTTAACAAGAGAGGCTGTTTTCCTCGTAAACTGTATTGAACTATTACTGATTTTTTTGTGTTGAGATGTCACAGAGTTTTATATGAAATTATCAGAATTAATATCAAAGAATTCATTGAGGAGGTATAACAAAACCTGTTCTGAAGATGATTTCATCTTTCAAAAGTTCATGTAATATCAATTTCTACTAGATGTACTGATTTTTCTACTACATCAGTGTCAGCAACCACATAAAATGATGGCTGGAGGGGTAGAATTGCTTTTCATGGCTGAAAAGATAGTTAAATTGTCCTTTCAACATTTTTGTTTCTGTGAAAATAAGTGATGCTTTTCTCAGCTTCTGGCTGATGATTTGTGCAAATGTTCTGTTCATGAAAATGACAGATTTGTAGTTCTCACAGGCTAAACTTAAACAGGCAGTTAATATGTAAATTCCTCCAAATTTGCCTGTCATTGTGCTTTATGCCTTACTTTATCTACTTTATCTGCCAGCTTCTGTATAGGAAAAGAAATCTTGCAAATCATACAAGGATGGATGCAACCACAGCCTCAAACAAACCTTCCAAATTCAGCACTTCTTCTCCCTCATCTTAATCGTCTATATGTTACATGGTGAAAGAATCAGTCTTCTTTCTCGCAGTCAATTTCTCAACCTCCTTCACTTGCCAAAAGAAGTACTATTATTATTTACAACACAGTAAAGCCAAGGGATCTCTAGTGAAACAGGAAGTTAGGGTGCAATTTATCACTTCAAAAGTGAATTCGATTAGTATCTTAGACGTGCACTGGTTAAAACTTTTTGCTGTTTAGAAGCTGCTCTGCTCAAATCCTTCACTACCTTCAAGAAACACTTTTGCTGTTTTCCTTCATGCAAGAAGGATGTGTTTGGATGTCCACATGAAGACAGGTGTCTGAACTGCTTCCCTTGCATAAATACTCTATACACACCTACATAATTGTAGGCATTTAAACCACAGTGAAAACTAGTTCAGCCCTTCCTTATTGACAGGTGCAATAAGCTTTTTGTTCATGAGGTTGAGGGAACGTTTTACAGAGAATGAGGCCTGGATACTGAGAGATTGATTGATACTGAACAATTCTAACAAGGCCTTGAAACAGAGAAACGAAATATAAAAAAATGCCAACAGGGAATACAGCAGCTAGTTCAGTGGTAATGAGTACCAGCTGAAAGAGAAACAATTAAAGAGAACTATCAACATAGTTAATTTTAGTGTAACTTTGTTTCTTACCATGTGCAGTAGGTTAGCCAATAATATGTTAGTAACAGCCTTATGGACAGCTACATTCAACCAATAATACACTGTAGATACCCTTGTGGGTAACCAGTTATGTAGCTGAAAAGGGTTTATACAGAAACAGTTAAGCTCAATAAATTGAACGCTTGCTGATCATATTGATCTCTGCATGTGATTCTGTGATGCTCCCATCAACATGACATAACCATTCATTTCTCATGTTAGGAACCACCAGCTTGGGATGTCTTGAATAAGGTGCCTCTGAAGATGACAGCAATTGTTAAATTATGCTTGTTGATGCAGCTGTCTTGGTGCCTGGATCAGCAATAGTATGAGCAGCCACAATACAGAAGAAAGAAATCTACTGATCTTTCACAGAAACTCCAGACCAGGTTAAAAAAAAGACAGAAGTAGGATATCGTGCTTGACCTTTATGTACCATTGGCTGTTTGTTCAGACCTATAGGCTGAGGAATGGCAGCCACCACATAGAAAGATGAGGGAAAACAGGACTAGAGATAGCCAGGTGAACAGCAACTGCCTTGAAGCTTGATGGTGATCCTAGAGTGGAACAGATTAACCCATAATTACTCCAAGAGAATAGATTTTCAGCATTACAGGCACCAAAGGCAGGATAGGGGCTATAGTGGCTCATAAAGTGCACGATATTGTTGTAACATACTACTGCCATAATCCAGATAGCTCTGATTCAGCAGATGAGAATTCTTTCAGCAAAGGAAAGTACAGACAGGTAAGTCCAATGGAACTAGAAAAAGACTTTATATGGACTGAAAAAATGATGTGAGACATAAATGAGAGTTATCACAGAATAAGACCAAAAAAATCAACCTAAAATGCATCACTTTTTCTTATCTCATTGTTCATTTGCTGTGTTCACTTGTGCACAGTTCTTCTGGAGACAGAGCAGACTGCAGGACTGGCACCAATCCAGTCACTTTGATACAGTCTTGGCAGGCTGTTGTTAGGGAATACTGTGGGTAAAGGCTTTTTTTTCCTGATCTCACCTTCCTTTTCTTCATAAGCATGCCTTGCTACTACTGCCTGCCAAGTACAGGTAGTAGTTGCATCAACAGAAGCTGCCCTGTCAGTAAAAATTCTTTCACAGCTGATGTTTATTGTTTCAGTTTGTACCAGTATTATGGTTAAGATAATAAAAGAAATTTCACCAACAGGGATGAGTTTGTGAAATGTAGCTCTGAAAAGACTTTCTTATACCAGACTTTCAGCAGATGGGGTCACATTGCCTTGAACAAGAAGTCATGATAGACTAAGCACTTGTCTTTAAAAATTGCCAGAAATAAAAAGCTCTTGAAAATGAATATATGGAGTACAGAGCTTGGACTAACAGAGTGTCAGTGGTCACTCTGTTAGTCACACTCTGTTAGTATGACCTCTGAACTGGAAACACAATATGATGAACAATGAGAGATGGTCTAGACAGGGACTGACACATAGATATTAAAACTAAGTCATTAATCTGAATTACTTCCATGGAAGACTTCCTCATGCTGAGCTAATTACTTCACCTGGGAAAAGCAGAGCAGCAAATTTGCCCTGCAGGTGTGTGCCTCTCTAGTGCCCAGAGCTCCTCTGGTGACAAGCACAGCAAAAGGGAGAAGTATTTCATAGATCCTATAGACCACTGGACTCTTTCAGGAAATGTGGCTCAGGAGAGCTCCTAGATTGAGAAGAGAGCTGTGGGAATTTGGTATTGTTATGCTGAATTCCCACACATTACATTTACTGACTTTGATGACTAAGGTGCTGGGAACCAGAAAAAAATTGTGACAGATAGGAGAATGCTTGACCTCTCCCCACACCATCCTACTAAAGATGAGGGGAAAGACCAGTATTTTGAAGTGGATGAGGTATTCATCAGTTTCTTATCTGCTTCTGCCTGAATTTTGGGGAAGTTCATTTTCAAGCACATGACAAGTCGGTGGCAGATGCTGAGTGGCACAGTGCAACTTACATTGAAATACAAGGTAGACTTCCATCTAGTGTGTTACCTGTGGGCCAAAGGCCAATTCAGGCGCTAATGGAGGAGTCCAGACAGGAAAGAGAACTTGGGAATCCATAGAGATCTTGGTACTCCCTGGTATGAGACAAGATTTCACTGTCAGGTCCAAGAATATTTCTGTATTACATCAGAAATTTGTCATGATTGACTCTGATCATCTGGTAAACCACTCAAATGATATTGTACTTCTTCATAACATTGGAATGGGTGGGAGAGGCTTCTTCCATGATGAGTGATGGCACCTTTTTTTTATATGTGTGGATATGTTGGTGAGAGAGACCTTGTCAGACTTGCTGTCCCTTCATTTCTTTTCCTAGCCTTTCTCTTTAAACATTCAAAAACTGAGAGTAAGTGTCTTGCTTTGCTCTTATTTCTTGTGTAGTCCTAGGTATTACATTGAGGTCCCCTTCCATCCTATGCCCTTAGCATAGCTTGGTCCCTTCCACACCTCAGTCATCTACACATGGTTATTTTGATATTGGTAACATTTAGACTAGTGGGAACAGATCTGTAAAGCTGTTGAGTATGAGTATATATACACTAGATGTATTTGAAGTGGCTGGTGCCTTAATAGATCATCATGAAGATTAATCACTACAGCGAGCACAGTGGTCCAGATTTCCCCCACTGCACAATGAGGACAGATGAATTGTAATTCTGTCAAAGTACATTTTAAGGAGAGACCAAAATATCAGTATGAAAAAAAAAAATCATTCTTGATTTTGAAGTTATTCTAAAGTTTTCCCTCTCTGTAGCCAGGAAAAGCAGCATTAATTTATCTACTGCAAGATGAAAGCAAACTCTTGTATCTCCAAATCAGCATTCTCTGCTTCAGGTGATTCTTGAAGATCAGAATATTTTAGAATAACATATTTCTTTGTAGTCATTTAGTCTGAGACATTCATGTTGTTACAGTGAATAAGTGGTTAGATCAGGGACCGATGGTCCAGTGATAACATAGCACATTAGTATTATTTTTAAATATATAATACATCTCTTTTGGCAGGTGAGAAGTTCGCCTTTTGTTTGTTTGACAACTGATTTGATTATAAAAGGGTAGATCATTGGCTTGATAGGTAACACTATCCATGTACAATCAGTATAAAGCTCCTTTCTCCCTCAAAAAGAATTTTTAAAGTAGGCAAGAAATATCTATGTAAAAATCTGTTTTTCAAAACCATGAATATGTGCACAGATATCTAGCAGTACTGCAGTGGAATGCTACGAAAAAAGAAATCTCTAAGTTTCTTGGGTTTTATTCCAAATCAGCATATATTCTAACAGAAATTCTAAAGTAATATGCATTTAATTAAAGTGGCAGCCTAGTTTTTTGCATTTACATAACGATAACATGTAGCTGTTAACATTAGTACTTTCTGAACAAGGTACAATATGACAAACTATGGTCCATTGTAAACAGACTCTTCAAATTTCTACTTATTAGCTAATGACCCTGCACCTGAGACTAAAATAACACAAAGCTCAATTTCTCTTAGAAAATAAACAAACTGGTGACTTTGTTTTGTCCTATTAATCAACCTTATGGACTATACATCATAGAATTGCATACATGTTCTTTTGTCATTCCTTTTGCTTTTCTACAGAACTAAATTATACTTTTTATTTTTAGACTGCACTACAACTGCCAAAAGAACTAAAGCATATATGAAGCCTCTTTTAAATTCCTTAATGAATCTTAATTCTTATAAATTTTATTCTGACTAAAGCTATATGTTTAAGATGCTTTAGTGTACAAGTAGCAAGCATGATTCAGAGTGTTTGAGAGCTCCTCCATGAGCAGCATAACAGGAAGCCTCCATTTGTTTGGATTTCTATCTGCACCTCCTAGCCATTTCCTCTATACTTTTAGTACAATCACTACCAAAATATTGCCTTTGCCTTTTATTCTTCCTCAGAGTATGTCCGTATATTTGCTTATGTCTCTTTGACTGATTGATAGTCAGAATGTGCTGGCTTTGATTTGTAGCTAACAAAGTACCAAGTGATTAGCTAGTATGCACATCTTGACTTAACAGGTGATTCCTGCCTCTTAAAATTTATAGGGCTCTCCCTCAGTGCACACTGTAGAGTGCTGGTTTCTCTTCTCCAGTCAGCTACTGATTTTCCAAACTTTAGCAACTTTATGTTACGAAACATCAGGTTTCATTTACAGTACCTCATTGAGAGCAGAAGCTTTTTCAGGGGTCAGACGAATACACAAAATCACTCTGTAATTAAGCCAAAAACTACTTATCATTTTTATCTTAAAATATCCATCATTATTCTGTGATTTTTTAAAAATAAGACTAGGAAAAAAGTATAAATAAGAAGTTATTTAGAGCTTTTAAGTTTGAGAAAATTAAATTCTATTCTAATATTTGATGTTATTTCTGAGACAGGTTATAAAGAAAGAATGCGTAAAAATACGGAAAATGAAAGGTGCTTAAAGGGAAATTATTTTGAAATTTGATGAATTAAACTTAAAAAGATGAGGTTCAGACGGCAAAGGTAACGACTTTATTGAAAATGTCAGCATATTTTTCTAAAGTTTTGTTCTTCAAGTAGGAAATAGAAACTATTTCTACCTTGGCATTATTTTAAATTTTGTACTTGAGGGCAATCAAGATAGTTATCACAGTTTAGTTAGAAAGGCTCAGAGTAATTAATAGAAATATATTTTAAGAAAATTGTACCTTCTTGAATATCACGTTTGCGCTGAGACAACACAGTTGCTTCACTCTAGGCTACTGGAAGATGTTCTCAAGAACCTAAAATGCTAAGTTTTAATTTTCTCTGTTTGGAAGGAAAAAAAGTAAAAGGCTAAAGAAAAGTTTAAAACAAAACTGGTTTGTTTAGCTATGAAACAACTTTCTTACAAGTAAAGAACAGCTTTGTTTGAAAAAAAAGTATGTATTTTAGAGACAACATTTAATTAACTTGCTGATGCAAAACTCAAGAGCAGAATAAATGAGGCACTAATGTTAAATATCTAAAGTTGGCACTTAAGTAAGAACAGACAGGCTATAATTATAATCTTATTACTAATTTTAAAAACAAAAAAGTAGTGCAGGGATATTACTATGACAAGTCATATAACAATAATATTGCTGTGAAATCTGAAAAAACCCAATACTAGTTAGGGATTTTGTTAACAGTTTTGTAGAAAAGAGCTCTTAGTTCTCAATAGACATCCATCCACTTATGAAGAATTTTATAACTACATGGAGTGGTCAGCAGCCAAAATGCTGGCACATTGTGGTTGTCAGATGAGGAGAATACATAATAATTAGATCTGTTGACATTTTGCACATATTTAACAAGACCTATGAAAAATAGAAAAGCCAGAATATTTTCTCATTTCTACTATTACCACTCTTCTTGAATTGATGCTGCAAACCGACATACTCAGCTGGTTTCATGCACCAGAGCTTCCACCATTAAGGATCAAATGCAGGCTTAGGGAGACTGGGTATTTATTTGTCTGTGGTGGCACAATAATAGGGATAAGATCACTCCAGAAAGGGGTAGAGGCGTTCTTAACAACTAATTTGTCTGTGCAAGATTCTCAGGAAGTTTTCTTGCTAGTGAACCTAAGCAAAGTATTGACATTGTGGAGTTCGAATGATTGCAGGAGGAGGACAGTTTTACAGCTCCACCAGATCTTTTTTCCAAACTTTTCTACAGTAGCAAGAAGCATAGTTGTCTGGAGATTTCTTACTCTTTTACTTATCTGTAACCCAATGGAAATCAATTATGCCTACATGGTTGAAAAGCTATGAGCCACTTCTGACTTGATACAACAAAACTAACATTGTCAGCAAATGCATTAGGCTGAGGCTGTTTTAATTTGCACATTTTGATTCTCTAGATAGGGCTGGCTCTTTGTCACTTACAGTGTTGTAAAGCATTCATCCAGGCTTAATTTGGACAAAAATTTAATATTAAAATCAAACACAAAAGCAGCTAACTCTTACTAAGATGTCCATTCTAGGGTACCAATTACAAGAGGGTTTTGAGTTTTTTCAGTCAGTACTGTTTTTCTGCCAAGTTTAAGAACTGAAGCAGAAAGGATCACCCTCAAAATGAAAGTCCATTATTTGCAAACAGGACCTTAAGTGTGTTTTATAATTTCTGCAATTTCCATTTGGAATGTAGGAGAAACTACATTAGCAACACAACCTTCTCTTTGGGGCTTTCTAAATGGCAAATGTCTTGAATTTGTAATATCTTTCTAATAAGAATCAACACTCTGCTTTTATGCATTACCTACTTTTAGCTTAGGAATCATATTGAGTTGTAGAATATGGTGCTTACAGTTTTGTAATTTCAAAACAGTTGCAAAGATTTTAATAGAGAGAATAAAATAAAACATAAAATTCATTAAAGCAATATTATAGCTAAACTGTTCGTTATAATGTTACTAAAAATTTGGATTTATGCAAATATAAGCCAGTAAAAAAAAAAATATATGTGTGTATATATATATTTTCCTGGTTTGTTTTACAGTATTATGGGAGCATTAGGATTGGGATCTCAGATACAATATTATCCTTTTGATTTTATAGAAGTCATTAACTCTTTTGACATCCCATTACTACACTGTACAAGATGAATACTATGAAATTGCACCTATACTTTCTAGTAGTCCCTGTCATACTCCATGATCTTTAAAAATAAAATAGAAAAAGTTTCTGCATTTAGGAAAACCTGACTCAGAAAGAGGTTTCACAGCAGTTTAAACTAGTTACCTTGTCAAGGTATCAGATTCCTAACTGGTAGTGTTGTCCCAGCCCCACTACAGTACTGAGATCTGTCACAGTTTAGCCCAGGCCCTGCTTGACTAGCAGAAAAATGAGACCAGTTGTGTCCCAGTTTCCTTCTCTCATCCCCCCCACAGAAAGCGTAATGAAAGAAAGAGTCTTGTGGGTTGGAAATTAAAACTAAAACAGCTTTAATGAAGAAATAATAATAATAATAATAATAATAATAATAATAATAATAATAATAATAATAATAATAATAATAATAATAATAATATACAAAATTGCCTGTTTTTCCTCAATGACTTGTCACCACTGATGCAGCAGACCAGGCACGAGAAAAAGGTCTCAGGCTGGATTCAGTTGCAGGAGAGAGCTGGACTCAAACTTGTTTCAGGAATTCATGGATCTGTGGCAAAAAGTCTGTATTGGATTACAGCTGTCAAAGAAGAGGGTTTTATACTGAGTATAATGTATATGGGATGGAATGATTTGTCAGTTTGGGGTCACCTGTCCTGTCTACACCTCCCTGCAGGTGTGACCCTTTTTTCACCATTTATATTTATGCCATTCCACCAGCTCAAGGTCTTGTTGTATATAGAAATAAGTATAAGCAAAGGCCTTTCTGCATACCCATGGCTCTTCTGCATACTAATGCCCCATGTTGTCACTTCTAGAGAAAAACACTGTCTGAAAAAAACATTCAGTTTTCTTTCAGAAAATGAAGCTATTTAGAAGAGGTTTAGATAAAAAGTTAGAAAATTTATTCTGCTTCAGCTCAAACCAGAACAGTATCAGAAATCAACTTCAGAAGCTCATATGTTTGGAAATTAACTCTACCAAGAGGAAGGGGTTAGGGGGAAGAGATTATTTATCACAGGCATGAAGTTCCTTGGTGAGATGAACCCGTGGTTCCATGAATGGCGGTGCACAGCAGGAGAGGGCACAGTAGGACTGATCGTAACATGGCTGTTGAAGATATCATGTAAATGCGTCATTAAAGTCGTTGGGTAGAAACGTGGCCTTCAAGATCTGGAGTGAAGTCTTGGCTCTGCTGTCACCAGTCTCACCTCTTGTCCATACTCAAGCCCTCTTTCATCAGTGCAAGAAGGTTTTTGTCTTGATTGAGCTTAGGGGCAGAAAAGATGTGTTACATGAAAGTATAGGAAAAAAGCAGTAGATTGCATTTAAAAACATTTTCTGCTTGCTACTCCCATTATATGACTGCAGGTTAGTGGATATATAGTGTGGTGAGAAGCACATAAAACTTATGAACCAGGAATATCAAGCAAGAGCTGAATTTGTTTCAGTTAAGGCCCGACTGCACATGGCTTCTTAATACAATAGGGCATGCATTGTATAGCTGCAAGGAGGTGACAAGTGAATATGAGCTAGCTGCCTCTGGAATTAGTGTCTATTTGGGGTTTAACCTGTCCTGTCACTAAACTACTTTCTAGCTCCTAGACCATCTCTTGCATGGTACTGTGCAATGTGCTTTACACAGCAGAGACGTCCTAGGATCTTTCCCATTGATTTGACTGGGCTTTAGGTGGTTCCTGTAAATTCTAAGATAAACTTCAAAGGCTGGAAGTTCTTATTCTGCTAGGCAGGAAGATTTGCTCTGATATCCAGGGACAGTAATAGCAAGCTTCACAAAATAAAAACTACAAAAGAATTTTTAAAGGAATAATGTCACTATCTGCACACAATCTGATTTGGTTTAGTCTCATGTATGTCACTGTTTCTGCTATCTCAATATTTTAATTATTAAAACTTTAATTTTTTTTATTCTACTACAGAAAGAGTTGATGTATGTGAAAAACCTCAAGGGAAAATAAATAAGTAATGTATGCTCTTTATATATAGCAATATCTAGCAGAGAAGTTGATTATTTCTTTCAGTACATATCGTGCATCTGACAAGTATTTTTCTAGCTAGTTCTTATTTTCTGGAATTTCTGACAGATTGGACTATTGAATGAAGTTGTCTGATTTTCACGCTATACCCTGGAAACCATAGAAAACATGGAAAAAGTGAAAATTAAATTGTAGATTTATTTATAATTTCTTATTGAATTAATGGTCATGTTTTGCATTTATGGCACAAAATTTATTACTATCTTAATTTTGAATAAGATCATAATTGAGATACAACTTTCACAGTGATGTTGTACTAAATGACCTGTCTTCAAAAACTGTTTTGCTTGGAAACTGCTGCAAGGTCAAGATAAAAAATTGACAAAGAATTAGTTCATTGCTAAGTTCCTAAATGTATACTCATTACTATTGTATATGAAATCTTGTTCCTTGTATAGGAATTTTACCACTGTTCTTACAAACAAGGATTTCATCCTTTTATCTTCATATGGTAGTGGTCATATACAAATGCATAAATTGTCTCTTCTCACTGTAAGATTGCCTTATAATGGTATGTTCTTGCTGGGCAGCTAATACTGCATCAATATGCAAATAATATTGAAAACACCATTCAAAGAACCGACTTCTTAAGTCGGCAGCTACTCAGAAATACCACTACCAGTAGTCCTGCAAATAGCTCTTCTTGTTTTATGACTTGGACTCTGAAACCTAATGACCCAACTACAGTGAGGTCATTGTAATAACATTGTAACTTCACTTTACTAGATGTCTTTTGTCAAGACTTAATAATCCAGAGCCCTTTTGCAGCTCCCAGGCACTTACTCTGCCCTCTTCTGTTATGCCTTACAAATACCCAGGAGATGGACTGTCAGAGGGGTCTTCACATTTTCATGAGACTGGTTGTATGTTCATTTAGCTTCCCCATTTGCCTTGCTGCAGGGCTGGTTGGATGCTGCCACTGCCACAGGGGATGTGTCAGGAAAGCAAGACTGGAGATAGAAGGTGAGGAGGGAAGGAGCTTTAAAATGCTCTGCAGTGGCATCTTGTCTGCTGCCACAATGCAGAACATGCCATCCTTCCAAGTACTGAGGCCTATAGCAGGCTATTTCCTCTGCCTTAAAATGTTTCAAGTGGTTTAGGTGGCATCTGCTACCTCCCACATCCATAGGTTTCTTCTTCTGACATCAGTGCATAGTCAATATGAGATTATGTGACTCATTAAATATTACACTGGAGGGACAAAGGATGTAGTTGAATTTCATCTCAGGTTAAAAGAGGCAAAAAGCATTGAATAGCTTGTAGTGCTTTACTTTGTATTTAAACTAATTCAAACCTACATTTTAAATGTAAATTAAATGACCAAATGGTTTCCAGTCTGCCGAACAAACATATTGTGGAGTTTAGGCCCAGCTTGCAGACAGGGCTTTGGCTATAACCAGAAGATACATACTGAAGCAGTGTGCAGAAATCAGCAGTTTTAAAAGGCTGTGAATTAAACATCAAACAGGTGATAAATAAGCAACAAGTGAAAGAAGTTGAGATGCATACAAGGCAAAATGGACACTAAATGCTTCTACAAAAAACGCATGTAATACCCTGGGGCACAGTCATTTACACAGAAGCCAAGTTTATTCTTTGAAGGTGCACAGCGCTGGGGAAACCGGAGGCTGGCACCAGTCTTATGTCTCTCCTCTTACCTTACCAGCTCAGGTCTGTACTGTGGATACTGAGGCAGTCTGACAATATGCACAGAAAACTTTAGCTGTTTTGCCAGTGAGGAGTCAGCAGCGTGGGTTGGTGTTGGGAAATCAGAAAGATACTGTCCTAGATTGAAGCCTAAGCCAATGCCCCTCTACTGCCATTTCTGATCGATCTAGCTCAACTCTGCCTGCATGGATGGAGCTTGTGACTCCAACTGCAGCCTCGGCACCTTCTTCAAATAAATCTATGGGCATACCAACAGGCTAGCAATAGAATAAGATAAACTGGATAGATCTAAAATGTCATTGAGACTTTCCCATGAACCAGCTGTATTTACTGCCCCATAATGACTTCAGGGTGAGTAAATTCTGTGGTGTGTTTTCCATCTCTGATTTTTAAGGATTAGTAATGCATAATACATGTCAGAAATAGAAAATACTGAATGATCTGATACAGCATTTCAGGACTCTCCAGGCTATGTAAAAATTAAATCAAAGTATGTTGTACTTTTCCCACAGTCAGAGGAAAGTCCCAAGGCCAAATCATCCTCTATAATCTACTTTTCTATATCTATTATGTATTTTACAAGTAAATTTTGCCTAATCAATTATTTTACAGACACTAATGGCAGCCTGTTATGTATAATTTAAAAGAAAGAAGACTATTCAGTTGTAGCCTTCTGTGCAGAAAGTGAACTGCTTAATTGGATACTTCTCACAGGCTGCCACATCTCAGTTTAATGAATATTTAATGGAAATATAATGTAGCTATTTTTAACCAATAGCTGACTGGTGCAAAAAAAAAGAAAGTGTCACAAATACAGTCATTGGAATCAATACAGTACTGCAACTAAAAAAGTCACAGAAATGAAACATGAGCAAGCATTTACAAGTAAAGCAAGAAAAGTCATCTACAATTATTATTATTATTAAATACTTTTTTTCCATCATAAGGAAATTATCGTCTATGGAAATATTAATGGTACTAAAAAATTTCTAAAATTGGTCAGTTTTAGATCAAGATTTATTAAGAATGATGCCATGTTTTCGAACCATTAGTATGGTGATTTAATGATTTATCAGACATATTGCATGTCCCTGGAGATGTTCATGGCCAAGTTGGAAGGGGGCTTGAGCAGCCTGATCTAGTGGGAGGTGTCCCTGCCCATGGCAGAGGGTTGGAATTTGATGATCCCTTCCAAACCAATGATCCATTCCAGACCAAATCATTCTATGATTCTGTGATTCTATGATTAAATATTTTTCCATTTTGATTTTATGAGGATATTTCTTCTAAACAACAATAGAGTTTTAAACCAAGTCTCAAGCTATTTTATTTTTTTTTTTCCATTATAATTTTAAAACTTTTAGATGTTATTTCAGGTCACTCCTTTCAGTGTGAATTCTTTCAGTGCCAACTCTTACCTACTCATCTAACCCCACTGGGTCTCTCTTATATCTTTCTCTGATTTTGCCTAACCGATATAATTATGAGTCACCTTCAAAATCTGTCTTCTCACCACTCATGCTGTTTTATCTAGGGATTGATAAATAGATTAGGCAATCTCATTTCTAGTGTGCCCCAAAGGGACTTCTGCAAGTCGAGGAAACATTGCATTGTTTGCAGTCTCTTAGCCAGTTCTTAGCCAGGACAGTAATACACCTCTGATCCTGTGAGCAGCTGACTTCCAGGCTGTGATCTTACTGGAGAGATATGTCAAGGATTTTTGTGTCAGTAAGTGTAACTTGTAGGTCTCCATTGTCCACTGATTGGATAGCACAAAATAATCATCTATGACTCTCAAGGTGCAATTTTCCTCTGCAGAAACAGGGATGACTTTGCCATTGTGTTTTATATTTCATCATTTTTTAAAAACTATATATGTGAAGGTTCAAGGAATGCTCATACACAGTCACTTTAAAAATAATATTTACTATTGTTTTGAAAAATCTGTACTAGTCCTGTTGAGATTAGTCTATCTTTCTAAAAATTCTGTTATGTTTTTCATGGATTCCTGGATGATCATCGTGCCAGGCTAAAGTATAAAAAAAGATTTCCACAATGTATCAGTTACTCATTCCCAATCTGTAGTAGAAATGTTACCTGTATTTTCTGCTATGTATACTATCTGCAGTACTAGCTGCAGAGAGCCAGAGCTGCAGTTCTCTGGTTCAGTTTTGGGCCACTCTTCCCTCAGAGATAGAATCATAAGGCATGACTCCTTATAAAGTGCTTCAGGAGCAAATTCAGCTGGAGAGTGAAATCTGTGTCTCCAAAGTATAGTACTTTTCTGAGGACTTGATGCACTGTTCCATTTATGAGTTAACTGCCAGAATTAGTTGTCCTACTGACAGCAAATGAACTACAAAAGGAACTGGCTGTCTGGCCAATATGTTTCCAAGCAGACATGCTACCAATTTGTTTTTTTTTTTTTTTTGACACAGAGTTGTTATAAAGAGCCACAATCTGATTTAATGAAAAAAGTATGTCATATTATATTAATAACAATTCCACGTCAAAACAGTTGTTCTATTCTGTTGTCTTTCTCTGTTAAAAGAAATAAAAAATATTTAGACCAATAGGATGGCAAATGTTTCTGTAGGGAATTCTTAGCTGCTGTGACTGGTTCTACTTTCATTGGTAAGATTGGATCCTCTAAATTTGTATACACCTCTGTGTTTTCTTCATAAATAACCTAAAATCTTACATTTCTGAAGAAAATAGTATCACTGGAGCAAGAAAATTTCTGAGCTAAAGAGTTCATATAAAAATGAAAACACCATGGGATGCTATAATTGAGTAAAAGAAAAATACTCAACATAGGCAGAATTTTACAGTTCAAAGATCTTGTGGGGTGATGATCAGTTATCACAAGCCATTTAGAATTTAACATAGCTAGATAATAAAAGATTTATAGGGGTTTGTTGGTCTGAAGGTTTAGAGAGCTGAATGTCTGTACAGAGGCAGTCATATACTCCAGCATAATAGTAATTGTCTAGAAAGCTGCCAGGAGGAGAGGGACCTGGGGGTGTTGGTCAACAACCAACTGAACATGAGCCAGCAGTGTGCCCAGGTGACCAAGAAGGACAATGGCATCCTGGCTTGTATCAGAAATGGTGTGACCAGCAGGTCCAGGGAGGTGATTCTCCCTCTGTATTCAGCACTGATGAGACCGCTCCTTGAATCCTGTGTTCAGTTGTGGGCCCCTCACCACAAGAAGGATGTTGAGGCTCTGGAGCGAGTCCAGAGAAGAGCAACAAGGCTGGTGAAGGGACTGGAGAATAGGCCCTATGAGGAACAGCTGAGAGAGCTGGGGTTGTTTCTCCTGGAGAAGAGGAGGCTGAGAGGAGATCTCATTGCTCTCTACAACTACCTGAAAGGAGGTTGTAGAGAGGAGGGAGTTGTGCTCTTCTCCCAAGTGACAGGGGACAGGCAAGAGGGAATGGCCTCAAGCTCTGCCAGGGGAGATTAGGCTAGACATTAGGAAGAAGTTTTTCACAGAAAGGGTCATTGTGCACTGGAACAGGCTGCCCGGGGAGGGTGTTGATTCCCCTTCCCTGGAGGTGTTTAAGGCATGGGTAGACGAGGTCCTGAGGGACGTGGTTTAGAGTTTGATAGAAACGGTTGGACTCGATGATCCAATGGGTCTCTTCCAACCTGGTGATTCTATGATTCTAATGAATACTAGACAAGGTATATTCAATAAAATAATAAAATCTGCTAGCTTTTCAAAGTGATAAGAAAAATTAGAGCGTGCTATCTTTTTTGAACTTATCACGCCTCCTAATATTAATTCCATGTTTTATAATCCTGTGTCTAAACTCTCAGGAAAGGGCAGAGGATAAAAAGTTTACAGGGTTCAAACCATGTTAGCAATCTCTCTATTTTCTACCTTACAGATAGACTAATTTTGCTTTTAGCAAGTACATGCCCTTTATTTTCAAGTCCTAAAGAACCACATAGCACATACATTTAATAGTTAACGCATATAGCTAAATCAAAAGTGCTTTGCAGAAGTTAATGATCTATATAAATCAAAAATTTTAACCACATGTCATTGAACAAATGTAATAAAATAATTTTACAGACATTTATTATTACTTCAGTTACTTAGGCTTTCCCTTCTTGATTTTAGACAAAAAACTTTCAAAAACATTCTTTCTGAAATTTCTTCTGTATTCCTTCATATTGTTTATTACAGTACACCACAATTACATAAACCACTGAAAATTTAAGAACTCACATCTTTTGAAGCAGTGGTTGAGAAGTATTCTTTCAAAACTGGTATCTAAAATCACCATGTACTACTATAATTCTCAGTCTTCTCACTATTACACTTCTGAAAATACATAGTTATACTCAGCTGTATCTGTGTCATTTGCTCAAATATGAGTATATCACTTCCTCTTTCTATTGTCTATAGGTTTTTTCCATAAAAATATAAGTATACATATCCCTTTTAATGATACAGTGATGGAGGGTCTGAGAAAGCAAGTATTGGCTACATGAACTATTTTTTTCAATCATAGAATCATATAATTGTTTGAGTTGCAAGGGACTTTATAGATTATTTAGTTCCCAACACCCTGCCATCAGCAGGGTCACCTTCCATTAGATTAGATTGATCAAAGCCTCAGCCAACATGGTTGTAAGGAATTCCAGGGATGAGACGTCTATGACTTCCCTAGGCAACCTATTCCAGTGCCTACCCACCCTCACAGGAAAAAAAAATTCTTCCCAATATCTAATCTAAATCTAACCTCTTTCAGCTTAAAATCATCACCCCTCACCCTACTACTATGGCGTCTGAAAAGGAGTCTCTTCCCATCTTTCCTATAGGCCCCCTTTACATGCTAGAAGGCTGCTATAAGGTCTCAACAGAGCCCTCTCTTATCTAGGCCAAACAACATCAACTCTCTCAGCCTGTCCTTGTATGGAGGTTGGTCCAGCCCTTTTACCATCTTTGTGATCCTCCTCTGGATTCTCTCTACCAGATCCATGTCCTCCCTGTACCAAGAACTCCAGAACTGAATGCAGTACTCCAGGTGTGGTTTCACAAGAGCAGAATACTGGTCACACTTCTTCTAGTGCAGCCCAGGATGCACTTGGCTTTATGGTCTGCAAGATCACATTGTTGGCTCATGTTGAGCTTCTCATCCATCAGCACTCCCAAATCCTTCTCTCCAGGGCTACTCTTAATCCACTCTCTACTCAGCTTTTACTTGTGCTTGGGATTGTCCTGACCCAGGTGCGGGACCTCAAACTTGGCCTTGTGGAACACCACGAGATTCACATATGCCCACCTCTCAGGCCTGTGCAGGTACCTCTGGATAGTATCCTTTCCCTCCACAGAATCACAGAACAGAACAACCAGGTTGGAAGGGACCCATCGGATCTTCTAGTCCAACCATTCCTATCTAACGCTAAACCAAGTCCCTCAATACCTTATCCACCCGTGTCTTAAACACCTCCAGGGAAGGTAACTCAACCACCTCCCTGGGCAGCCTGTTCCAATGCCCAATGACCCTCTGCATGAAAAACCTCCTCCTAATCTCCAGCCTAAACTTACCCTGGCGGAGCTTGAGGCCATTCCCTCTCGTCCTGTCCCCTGTCACTTGGGAGAAGAGGCCAGCTCCCTCCTCTCCACAACCTCCCTTCAGGTAGTTGTAGAGAGCAATGAGGTTTCCTCTCAGCCTCCTCTTCTCCAGGCTAAACAACCCCAGCTCTCTCAGCCGCTCCTCATAGGGTCTGTTCTCCAGCCCCTTCACCAGCCTCGTCGCTCTTCTCTGGACTTGGTCCAGAGCCTCAACATCTTTCTTGTGGTAAGGGGCCCAGAACTGGACACAATATTCAAGGAGCGGCCTCACCAGTGCTGAATACAGAGGGAGAATCACCTCCCTGGACTTGCCTGTCACACCGTTTCTGATACAAGCCAGGATACCATTGGAGTTCTTGGCCACCTGGGCACACTGCTGGCTCATGTTCAGTCGGCTGTCGACCAACACCCCCAGGTCCCTCTCCTCCTGGCAGTTTTCCAGCCAGGCTTCTCCCAGTCTGTAGCTCTGCATAGGGTTGTTGTGCCCCAAGTGCAGGACCCGGCATTTGGCCGTGTTAAACCTCATGCTGTTGGACACTGCCCAGCGGTCCAGCCTGTCCAGGTCCCCTTGCAAAGCCTCCCTACCCTCCAGCAGATCGACACTTGCACACAGCTTTGTGTCATCTGCAAACTTGCTAAGGGTACCTTCAATGCCCTCATCCAGGTCATTGATGAAGACATTGAACAGGACTGGACCTAGCACTGAGCCCTGGGGGACACCACTTTTCACTGGCCTCCAGCTGGACTTAACACCATTTACCACCACTCTCTGCGCCCGGCCATCCAGCCAGTTTTCTACCCAGGAGAGTGTGTGTCTGTCCAGGCCAGAGGCTGACAGTTTCCGCAGCAGAATGCTGAGAGAAACTGCGTCAAAGGCTTTGCTGAAGTCCAGAAAGACCACATCCACAGCCTTTCCTTCATCCAGCAGCCGAGTGACTTTGTCATAGAAGGCGATCAGGTTGGTTTGGCAGGACCTGCCTCTGGTAAACCCATGTTGACTGGGCCTGATCACCTGGTTCTCTTGTAAGTGCTTCATGATAGCACTCAAGATCACCTGTTCCATGACTTTCCCTGGCACTGAGGTCAGACTGACTGGCCTGTAGTTCCCCGGATCCTCCCTGCAACCCTTCTTGTAAATGGGAACTACATCAGCCAGTTTCCAGTCCAGAGGTACCTCCCCAGTCTTCCAGGACTGCTGGAAGATGATGGAAAGGGGTTTGGCCAATAAATCCGCCAGCTCCCTCAAAACCCTAGGATGTATCCCATCTGGCCCCATGGACTTGTGGGTGTCCAGCTGGCCAAGCAGGGCTCTGACCACCTCCTCTTGGACTATGGGAGCCTCGTATTGCTCCTCTGTTTCCCAGGTATCTACAGAGGGAACAGCTTTCTTTACAATTAAAGACTGAGGCAAAGAAGGCATTAAGTACCTCAGCCTTCTCCTCGTCCCCTGTCACTGCTGTTCCCTCTGAGTCCAAAAGGGACTGTATGGTCTCCCTTGTCCTCCTTTTACTGTTAATATACTTATAAAAAGATTTTTTATTGTCTTTTGCTGACTTAGCTAATCTGACCTCTAGCTCGGCCTTAGCCCCTCTGATTTTTTTCCCTACATAGCCTCGCTTCCCTCCTGAAGTCCCTCCAAGAGGCCTGTCCCCCCTTCCAGAGCCTATAAATCTTCCTTTTTTTTCCTAATGTCACTCAAGATTTCCCTACTTAACCAAGCTGGTTTTTTCCCCTGCCGGCCTTTTTTTCCAGAACACGGGGATGGTTTTCTCCTGAGCTGCCAGGATCTCCTTTTTGAGGAACTCCCAGCCCTCATGGGCTCCCTTGCCCTCAAGTGCTGTCTCCCAGGAGACTTTGCCAACCAGCCTTCTAAACAGTTCAAAGTCTGCCCTCTGAAAATTTAGTGCTACCGTCCTGCTTAGTACCCTCTTCGCTTCACCTAGGACAGAAAACCCTATCATCTCATGATCACTAAGACCTAGGCGACCCCCTACTATCACATCCCCCACAAGCCCCTCTCTGTTGACAAACAGCAAGTCCAGGAGGGCACCTTCCCTCGTAGGTTCGTTGACCAGCTGTGCAAGGAAGTTATCTTCCACGCACTCCAGGAACCATCTAGACTGCTTCCTTTCTGCTGTATTGTACTCCCAGCAGATATCAGGGAGATTGAAGTCTCCCACAAGGACAAGAGGCACTGACTTGGAGATTGACCCCAGCTGTTTGTAGAAGAGCTCATCAGCTGCTTCTCCTTGGCTGGGTGGCCTGTAACAGACTCCCATCACAAAGTCTCCCTTCTTATGGGCTCCCTTGATCTTAACCCACAGGCACTCAATCTCCCCATTGCCACAGTCCATCTCGGAGGTGTCCAAGTCCTCCCTTACAAAGAGGGCTACTCCACCCCCTCTCCTACCCTTTCTATCCCTCCTGAAGAGTTTATACCCCACCATACCCGAACTCCAGTTATAAGAGTCATCCCACCACGTTTCCATGATGGCAACGACATCAAAGGCACCTTGCCCTACAACGGCTTCCAGCTCTTCCATCTTGTTCCCCATGCTGCGTGCATTGGTGTAAATGCACTTCAGCTGAGTAGCTGAGCCTTCAGCCCTCCTAGAGGGGACTACTCCTCCTGGAGTAGTTGATGCCAGAATATCTATATCTCCCTTGTTGAGCGAGGCTGCATTCTCCCCCACTACCTGTATGGTGACGCGCTGGTGGTCCTCACCAGCACGCCCCCTCCTAAACTCCAATGGCCTACATCCAGGCACACGGTTGTCTAGCCTGGACTGGATCCCCTCCCACTTCATACCTAGTTTAAAGCTCTATTTATGAGCGTAGCTAGGTTTTTAGCAAGGGCCTTAGCCCCACTAGGAGACCCACGTGTCCCAACCTTTGCACCCATGTCAGGGGGTGCACGAACCACTCCGTGGTCAAAGAACCCAAAGCCCTTTTCCTCGCACCAGGTTCGGAGCCAGGCATTAATTGAGTCCTTCTTAGTGTCCTGTGGGTCCACTCCATGTATCCTGGGGATGGAGCAGAACACCACCTGTGCCCCTGAGCCCTCCATCGTCTTCCCAAGGGCCCTGAAGTCTTTTTTGATGTCCTTAGCCTTTCTGTTGGCTAGGCCATCATTACCAGTCTGGACTACTACCAGAGGGTAGTAGTCCATCTCATGGATCATGGAGGGGAGTTTCCCAGCTACTTCCAGCCCTGATGCCCCTGGCAGGCAGCAGACCTCCCTGTGGAGCGGGTCAGGTCTGCGAATGGGTCCCTCCGCTCCTTTGAGGAGGGAGTCCCCTACGACAATCACCCTCCTCTTCTTCTTTGTGGAGGAGGTTGTGATTTTTTTCTTAGCAGAGGTTGTTGTGATTTTCTTCTGAGGACTGTGTAGCCTAGGAAAGGATACTAGGCTATGATGACCACCACCCTCAGGACTAGTTTCCTCCTGGAGCATCCGGTACTTGTTCGCCAGGGGGATCTCAGGTGTCGCTGACTGCTTATGGGGAGCAGGCTTCCTTCCCCTGGAAGGAACCTGCTGCCATTCCCCATCCCTGTTAGTCCCAAGCCTGCAGCGTGCAGGTGGGTGCTTATCAGTGACACTAGGTGCAACAGGTTGCTGAGGGAGTGAGAGGGCCCTGCTGCACACATCTATCTCCCTGTCACATTCCCTGACAGTCCTGAGCCTCCTTACCTCCTCCCTTAACTCCTCCACCATGCGAAGGAGTTCCTCCAATCGGAGGCAGCCTTCGGAAGTGGAGCCCATGAGAGGAGCAGAGGCACGAGCCGGTTTGAGAGGGGGGCACTGCCTACAGCTCAGAGTCTGGGCAGCCGCATGTACCCTCTGTGGCTGCGTCTGGGTAGCAGCATCCTTCCTGCCGGCCGCAGCACTCGGGGTAGCTTTAACCCTCTGCCGTGTAGCCACCATGGTCGTTGCTGCCCCCTCTCTGCACTTAGGGACCTTCCTGCGCCCTTCCTTCTCGCCCTGCCTTCTCGCCCTGCCCTCTCAAACTGCCGCTCAAACTGCCACGCCGCTCAAACTGCCCCGCCGGTCTTTTCCACGCCGGTCTTCGCCACTGCGGTCGTCGCCACGCTCCCAGGGAACTGTTTAAATCTCCCGCGGAGCCTCCTGGACCGCCCCCTTCCCCGTCAGTCACGGCGCGGGATCAGGTGTCCGAGCCGGGTGCCGGGTGCCCAACGCCCGCCTGGGATTTTCTAGAATCTCGGCTCAGGAAAAAAGCCGCAGAGCCCCAAAGCCAGACCCCCCTGCCACAGTACTCACCGTCCTGTAGCTGAGTGTCGCCAAAGAAGCCTCCAGTGTGTTAACAACACCATAGGGCTTGGTATTCTTAGCAAACTTGCTGACAGTGCCCTCAGTCCCACTGCCCTTGTCTCTGACAAAGCAGTTAAGCAACGCTGGCCCCAATATCAGCCCCTGAGGAATGCCACTTGTCACAGGTCTCCACTTGGACATTGAGTCAGTGAACTCTGACTGTAACCATCCTTATTTACTGTTACTCTGTCAAATCTCTGCCTCTCCCATTTAGAGACAAGAATATCATGTGGGGCAGTGTCAAACACTTACCTGACAAGGCAGGGGGTGAGCCCTGAGGAGAGCTCGTGTTTCTGTCATGATAGCTGGATAGAAGCATGTCGGGTGTTCAACTGGCGTGGTACGCCTGTCAGTGAAATGCAGGTGTCCAAAGACGAGCTCAGGAAGGACAGAACAGGTATTGGGGTGGCTGAAGTACTCCATGAGAATCAGGGGTTGCAAACACAAGGCTCCACCTAATTGCCTATAGAGGGCCTAATCTGCTCGCTCTTCCTGGTCTAGTGGCCTGTAGCAGACTCCCACTATAATACCACTTCTTCCTTCCTTCCCTTCAGTTCTCATCCATAAGCTTTTGGTCTGCTCCTCATCCAACCCCAGCTGGAGTTCCACGTATTGAAGCTGATCACTGACATGAGGGTTGACACTCTTGCCTCATATCCCCTGCCTGTGGTTCCTAAATTGCCTATAGCACTCCATTCCAACACTCTTAATAATAGGACCCATCCCAACATGCACCTATGGTGCCAATGAAATCATAGCCTTGCAGACATGCAAAACATGTTTATTCCCCATGCTGCATGTGTTTGCATAATGGCACTTAAATTGGGCCACGCAAACTGCCATGTCATACCCTGGCTGAGGATTTTCCTGAGAATGTAAAAAATTAACTAACTCATCTGCGCTTCTAGAAAAAGAAGTCTTCAAGTTTTGATTCACTAGGTGTAACTGATTGAGCATGCATTTATGGTGTAAGTCTGCTGATGTTGGTCATGGCAGTTTGTGCACATCTGTTCAATTTAAAACGGTCATCATTGAGGGGAGTGTTATGACAACATGAAGATTACAATATGGTGTTCAGAACTAATAAAAAGAATGAAATGTGAATTTTATATATAAAATAAAAAGACCTATGCATCAAATCAGAATCCTTTTCCAGTACATTTTTATGCCTTGCCAATATCAGTGTTAGGGGTTTTTTGTATATTTCATTAAGTTTGAAGAAATGAGGTCACTAACAACAAAGCTGGAAGTAGCCTGAAGGAAGAGAAATTTTCAGATGTCATTCACAACTGATCAGCAACTAATATAGCAGATGAATTTACATGATGTCTTGGAGACCATATATTACCTAGACCACCTTACCTTGCACCATTGAAAATATATTAAGACGTATTATAAGACTTTGTTTCTGATCAATAAAACAAAAATACTGACACTTTTAAAAATCAGATATTTTACTGTAATGCTACAGTGGCTTCAGTTGAGAGCATAAGTTAACCTAGTATTCTGAACAGCTTTCCCAAGAAAAAATTACTTTTTAAATGTGATCTTAGGGATTAATATAAAGAAACAATTCTATTTTTCTCAGGCTTATAGTCTTGTCTTTAATACTAGTAAAAAGCACGAACCTATTTAGATTTTGACATGAAGTTTTGATAATACAGTGTTTTGCACAACAACATATTGTATTAAAACAGAATTGAAAGACTGAATCAAATACTTAGTGATTTATAAAATCATAATGAATACTGTACCATACTTTCTGAAATGTTCTTCCAGACTAATGGAGATTTGGGGATTGAAGTATTAAATTGCAACAAGAGTATTAGACTTCCTTATCGCAAAATAGGAAAATCCTAATCTCTCTGTACATAAAGCCAATCTTCTGCAGCCAAACTCTATTAAGTTCTGATCAGTGTCTTCAGTACTTCCTACCAAACAGACAAGGATCTCCCTGAATTACATGTTGATATGATCTCTGCAGGACTTCCTGCCCTGGGGAGATGGCAACAGACTAGTCTCATGATTGGCAGTAAATCTGTTTGGGAAGCAGTTGTAAGTCTTGACCAGGAAAATAAATATGTAAGGTCTCTCACTCCTTCTTATCCTTCGAAAAGGTCATCCTTGAAAAGTATCCTTAAGCTACTCTGTAAGGCTATCATTACCCAAACAAATAACAACGGGGATTGAGACATTTTTAAAAGTTATATCTCTTTCAAAAATTTAACAATATCTGACATTTACACTGACTTCTTGGTATTTCAATCTTATTTTTTGACAATGGCAAAGTATTTTCTGTTTGGAGAAATGTTGGCATTATTGTCCTACAAGTACAGTCTGGCTTTGGGATGTGCATTTTTCAGAATCACTGAATCACAGAACAACCAGGTTGGAAGGGACCCATCGGATCTTCTAGTCCAACCATTCCTATCTAACACTAAACCAAGTCCCTCAAGACCTCATCCACCCGTGTATTAAACACCTCCAGGGAAGGTAACTCAACCACCTCCCTGGGCAGCCTGTTCCAATGCCCAATGACCCTCTGCGTGAAAAACCTCCTCCTAATCTCCAGCCTAAATCTACCCTGGCGGAGCTTGAGGCCATTCCCTCTTGTCCTGTCCCCTGTCACTTGGGAGAAGAGGCCAGCTCCCTCCTCTCCACAACCACCTTTAAGGTACTTGTAGAGAGTAATGAGGTTTCCTCTCAGCCTCCTCTTCTCCAGGCTAAACAACCCCAGCTCTCTCAGCCGCTCCTCATAGGGTCTGTTCTCCAGCCCCTTCACCAGCCTCGTCACTCTTCTCTGGACTTGGTCCAGAGCCTCAACATCCTTCTTGTGGTAAGGGGCCCAGAACTGGACACAATATTCAAGGAGCGGCCTCACCAGTTCTGAATACAGAGGGAGAATCACCTCCCTGGACCTGCTGGTCACACCGTTTCTGATACAAGCCAGGATGCCATTGTTTCTTTTCAGAACAATACTTTTTTGGGGTTTTTTTCCCAAAACAGTACTTAATTTCATGAAATATTCTTACAGCACTTGGGTGACATTTCATTACAACTTTGGGAACCAAGAGAATACATGAGTTCAGTTCTAGTAAGGCAAATAACGTGTTATGGCTAATTATAAGGATGCACAATCTCAAGGTAACTCATTATAGTGTCAAGACACTGACAATGTGTGAGTGTCACCCTTTTAAAAATTAGAAAATAAACATATCTTGCAACACAAATAACCACTGTACAAGGTTTTCTTGGTACTACAAAGGTTTTAAACTACTTAAGCTTATAGAAGTTTTAACTATAACACATAAATAAGCATTTTGGTAAGTTTACCACAAAATCCCAGAAGCATCCTCTTGTGCTCAGAGATTGCACATGAGTAGCACAGTTCAAAAACCTATTCACCACCTACAAGTTAGCCCGTTGTGGGAGAAAATACTTGGCCATTTACCTTCAAACATGCTGACAAGTGATAATGGCTATACTTCTTACTTAGAAACAATACTTTGATCACTACGGAAAACAGTGAGTGGAATCATGCAAAATAAAAAGCGTAGGCAGAAAAACTTGAGTATGTCTGAGTATCATCAGAGGAACGAGACTTAACAGCCTCTAGTCACCAAGAAAATGGAAAAGAGGAAAATAATAAAAGACTATCAATATTACAAATGAGTGTAAAATAAAAAATAAGGATATTCTTTGTTAAGTATGCAACTTGGGAAACATGGAAATAAACAGCTATCATCAAAAGTTAGAATGTGAGTAGAAACATAAAAAGGAATAAGGGAGGTAACCAACATCACAATAGGAATCCTAGGTGTCAAGTGTGATGAAAATCACTCTGTCATGTTATTTTTCAATGTAGGTTTCTTTGGTCAGTTACATGTATTTTACAGTGACTTTTCATTTCCCTCAAGATTATCTACACCAGAAAGGAAATAAAAACATAAATAATTGGAGGAAATAGAAGTCTGATGTCCTGCATAAATACTATGCAGTGTGCACAAGAGTGTACTGTGACCATTAGTGCTAATACATTTAATAAAAATATACTGAAATGCAAGAATCTCTGAGATATAAGCTACTAACTTATCTAGCTGCAGCTAGAAGAAAAGCAGGAGGAGTAATATTACATAGAAAAGGACAGTTGACCTGTATTTTCTGATTTTCTCATTGACCTGATGAGTAATCAATCTCAGCCTATTCTAAATGGAAAAAAAAGAGAACCTTTAAAAAATTATATATATAACTGTGTTAAAAGCAAATAAATTTAAAGGGGTTTTTTTTCTTTCTTGGTAAACACTGCACTAGGTTGCTAAACATACTTTTGTTTGACCTTAGGCAATATAATGACCTATCAACCTAAGATGACCAAAATCAAACTGCTGTTCTTTTCCTGTTCAAAAATTTAAACATGCTAAACCTATAGCATTTACTTAAATTTCTATACCTATAGACAGTGAAATAGTTACATGGTAAAGAATAAAGATCTCCAGTGTTATAACGTAACAGCCAAATAAGTTTGTACTGCAGTACTTGTGCTATGACTCTGTAAAGGCTTTATGACCTCTATCATTGAATACATGGAATGGTGTATAAATATGACTGACTTTTATCTCAGGCTCAAGGATGCCTACTGCTGATGTGCAGAACATCCTTTCTTATTTACCCTCCTCCACTCCAGAATTGCTCTCTCAATTCTTACTGTACCACAGGATGTTTTTTGTTAGATGTTACCATTTAATAACACAGGTGGAGTAGCAAGAATGGATAGAATAAATGGGCTTATATAGACCAGGGGATAAGGTGTCTTGCTGGTAGAAACAAGACATCGATTTATTCACTGAAGAACATAAACACATTCTTCATTGTGAAAATACTGTAGTCAAATAGTGAGAAACCCCACACAAGCAGTCTTGAGGTTTTCCATTTTCAGAGAATGACTCTATCCAAAAGATTACAGACAACACTCCTATTTTCACATCTGTTCTCAATGCAAATTTGTACTTGCAGTCCAAGTTGGGCTCAAAGCTCCTATTTCATGTGTATGTTCTAGCCATTCCAATATTGAAGGAGAAGGTTGAAAGCATCACCATCTTCGCCAGATTTTTTACAAAATATAAAGAAAATAAAAGAAAGAAGCAAATAAAGTAAAAATAGAAAGCAGACCTGTGCCCATGACTGACACTTCTGAAACTTCCTGAGGATGTGAGTGGAATAAGGTTACAAGACACCATGCAGAACAAATTGCTTGCCTTTCAGCCTTCAGCTTACACATCCATGCATTTTTTTTTACTCCCTCTGTAAACAACAAAAAATGTCCTGTAAAATTTAGGGGAGACAAAGAGAAATTTGAAAGTGTAGTCCTTTCAGCTGGATTTGCTACCAGCTGGGTTGCACAAGATTCTCCACTGGTGTTCATTGATACAGATGGTAAGAAAGGTCTACTTCTATCAGCTTAGTAAATAACAGTACTTAAATATGTCATACAGTTTCTGAGGCAGTCACTGGAATTCTTATGCATTTTTGACACAAACTGTTCAATTACAGTTCTTCAGTCAAGTCTCATATCAAACCAGTAGAGCTCTAAATTGGTCACCTTTTGACCTGTTGTGTTGTGTAACTTATTGGCAACTGGAAATTTGTCCTTGAATTCTGCAAAGGTCTATGAAGCTGTATTTCCTAGTCAGCTCTGAGTCAGGGCTGCCTGGGGCACACAGGAGTGCAGATGCTCTGCCTGTTGTATGGGTAGATCACTCAAAAAGCTAAGTAGCTGGCCACTGCAGCAGTTTGGCAGGCTCTACTGGCTACCAGGAAGTGAGATGGACCAGCAGTTGGTGGCTGGGGTTGCTATTCCTGGGGCTAATCAGGCAGGCAATGCTGCCCATCTCTGCCTGCTCCCACTGAAATTTCTAGTGGGATGAGATAACTCCTGAAAGATGGCATCCTGTCTTTTAAACAACTAAGAAGCCCCTTCACTTTCTCACCTGCAAATATTTCTACATGTTATGAGTGGAGGCTTAAGGCTTGCTGAAAAACTTTGTTTTGCTGTTGTTATCTTAATTCTATTTGCCTTCCTTATTCATCACACTGATGTAGGCAGTAAGGCTGAGAAATTGTGTAAGTTCACCCAAACCAAAATGGTTCGTATATTATTAGGAGATATTTAGTATTCAAAATCAGTTTCCTAGCTACTAATTATTAAATAAATTGCTGGTGCATGCTTATGAAATATTAAAGAATGAGCTCTTAGTGATCATATCAGTAGAATCCATTTGAGGGATCTATTGATCAATGAGATGATTAGGAAGGCCTTATTAAATTATACAAACAAAAAGAGGTAAACTCTGTCCTTAATAGCATTGTTATATGTTAAATTTAAGAGATTAATACTAAGTCCTGGAGGCTTTTCCTGTCAGCTCTCTGGTTTTGCCCTTTCTTTAGAAGTTAGTTCTAACTGTGCCTTTAAAACATGATAGTGGCTTGGGGTATGTGTTGGGGATTTCTCCTCATGAATCAGAATAAAGTACTTGTAAGGACAATGGTTTAGAAGGTTATTTTTCCTTTTGTGCATGATGTTGAGACAGGATGTCACAATGCCCAGGAATTGTTCTTCATAACTTCAGCAAAGCTATTGTTAAAGATATCATCCTTTTACTGTGTAGTTACAGGATCTTCTCACGTTTCCTTTCTTATGCATGTTAGCTTCACTCTTACTGATTCATACTGGATATATCCGAATATGCCAACAGCGTACTTGGTTACCTGCCACAGTTCAAGGTTATGGAGCCAGCTATTAAACATCCACTGTCTTGCCAGCTGCAGGTGAGATGCACCGGCAGCTACAATAAAGAAGCAGTTGAAAGTTATCTACAACTTTGTATTTGGGCCAGAGACCTCAGAAAGTGGCTGTCATGCCTTTAAACACACTCCAAAATAAATGAGTGAAGGTGGGTGAAAACAGTCAGACTATGAAACATGGTGCCCTGAAAGGTGGCTCTGGCAGTCACTAAATCCTTATCCAGATACTGGGTGGTGGATTCTGCTCCCAAGCAGTTGTAGGAATGTAGCAGGAGCTGAGATCTGCCTTGCACAGGGACTTCACCTAAATTATTTTTCTTCCTTACATGCTGTAAAGAGGTGAATATATCCTGCTCTGGCACATGTCACTTCATGTATGTGGTAATGCTAAAGAACAAAAATACTTACCATCCACTCCAGAAGATGATGGAGTTCTGCGTAAGTAAACATGGTGCTCATAAGTAGGGTTTTGCTATACTTTAAGTATGCTGGCAGACTATGACAGAAAGCTAGATACTCTCCATACTTTCAGAGTATCAGCAAACTCCTCTGCTTTACAGCCTATTTCTGCCTTCTAAAGCCCACAGTTTTGGAATCCCAAAAGAAATGCAAAAATTCTGAAGAACACAAGCTGGTTTTCTTAATTAATTGACTAAAATTGCTACATATTAAAATTGCAGGGTTGGATTCTCATTTACATCATGATCTTTTTGGAGCTATAAATCATGGGAGAAGCAAGAAGAAGAATGCTAATCTGTTTTTAGAGAGCTGATCTTTTATTGTAAATTTCCATTCTTTATGTGGAAAAAAAGTTAACCAAAACAAAACCAAATCAAATGCTAAACAAAATATTTCAACCTTGTTATTGTGAATTAAACTTTTTTCGGTGCTATACATGCCTTGACAAGACTTGGAGAACAGGCCTTATGAGGAATGGCTGAGAGAGCTGGGGTTGTTTCTCCTGTAGAAGAGGAGGCTGAGAGGAGACCTCATTGCTCTCTGTAACTACTTGAAAGGAGGTTGTGGAGAGGAGGGAGCTGACCTCTTCTCCCAAGAGACAGGGGACAGGACAAGAGGGAATGGCCTCAAGCTCCGCCAGGGGAGGTTTTGGCCGGACATCAGGAAAAAAAATTCACAGAAAGGGTCATTGGGCGCTGGAAAGGGCTACCGAAGGAGGTGGTTGATTCCCCTTCCCTGGAGGTGTTTAAGGCACAGGTGGACAAGGTGCTAAGGGACATGATTTAGTGTTTGATAGGAATGGTTGGACTTGATGATCCAGAGGGTCTTTTCCAACCTAGTGATTCTATGATTCTCTATTTATGGACCATAAATGCATGCTGGAAATGAACACAAGCACATTTTATTGTATGAGTTCTGAGGGTGGTATGCATGGCACGAACATGGCAGAAAATCTATTGTTCGGTAGGGCATTTGGTCCTCCACATAGGATCAAAGAATCATTGAATAGTTTGAGTTGTTTGGAACCTTAAAGATCATGTAGTTCCAACCACCCTGCCAGCAGCAGGTTCATCTTCCAGTAGATCAGGTCGATCAAAGCCTCAGCCAATGTGGTCTTGAATACCTCCAGGGATGGGGCACACACAGCCTCTCTAGGCAACCTATTCCAGTGCCTACCCACGCTCACAGGAAAAAAATTTCCTTCCAATACCTAACCGAAATCTAACCTCTTTTTCATTTGTGCTTGGGATTGTCCTGACCCAGGTGCAGGACCTCAAACTTGGCCTTGTGGAACATCATCAGGTTCACATATGCCCACCTCTCAGGCCTGTGCAGGTCCCTCTGGATAGTATCCTTTCCCTCAAGAGTTTTAACAGCACCGCACAGCTTTGTGTTGTCAGCAAACTTGCTGACAGTGCTCTCAGCTCCGCTATCCATGTCTTCAACAAAGAGAAAGTAAATAACACCGGTCCTAATAAAGACGCCTGCCAAAAGCTGCTCAATATCAATCAGAATCTTTGGAAAATTTCACCTAAGTTTAGAAGAGTGTAGAAGTACCATGGAGGTGGCCAGTGGTTCTAGAGGGAGAAACTAAGTTTTGTTGAGCTTAGAGAGAGAACAAACAGGTGAATACTCCTGAGAAAAGATAAGATGAAGGGCTTTTAAAATGAAAACATCATTGCAGACTCTTTGTTTTCTATATCAGTCTCTGTAGAGGACCTGAAGAATCTGAATGGAGTCAAAGACATGGTACTAAAAATAATATCTTGAATTCCCTTTGCTCCAATATGAGTTTTACGTGACTAAATTTGAGTCATCTTTAAGAAATGCTGATTCAATTGTTGCTTTACAGTTTTCCAAGTATCCTAAGATGAAGCATCACAGTTTCAGCCAACCTTAGCAACTCTTAACTTTAGTAGAGGCCCTGTCTAGTATCTTCCTTCCCTATTCTAAACAGAATTCTTATGTCTTTGATGCTGACACAGACTGTGTTATCAACCAGATTGCAAATAGTCTCTTCAGAGAAAATTAATGAAAAAGATAAAATGATGGCATTTTAAAAGAAAGGATATAATGAGTGCTCACACACATTCCCTCTGGCCTGCTCAGCATCATTGCTTTCCTGATATATACTTTCTGTATGCTGTTACACCTGATACTTGTGGTAACCTTGCATTCTTTTCGCTTCTGGATGCTTAATGACATTTTCATCCTTGTTTTCAGTAATTTGGATTATTTTTCACTTTCTGAATGCTTCTTTTTTTTTAAGTAATAAAGAATATCCAAAAGTGGGTTCACTGGAAATACAAAGAACACCTTATTCCTGGAGCCTCACTGCATTACCTGAGAGTTAAAATTAATCCCCTGCAGAGTCATGAGAGCTTGGTCAAATCTGAGCCATTAGTCTTAATGACTCTGGGGGACCAGAAGATAAGAGTGGGATTAATTTTATCCCCCCGGATATGTGATGAGGTTCCAGGAATAAGGTGTGCTTGTCACTTCATTGAAAAATATGAATATGAAGAAGCCTCCGTGTATATAAAGTTCTCTGATATAACTGTTGGACAGAAGCAGTCTGAGGACAAATCGTGGATTTTCTGCAGTACTGTGTAAAGTGTACCTGCTTTAACATTTAAGTTAAACTATTAAGTGTAAATTTCTTTGTTTGACTGGTAAACTCTATTTTGAACTATGTTTAAATGTATTTAGGCTTAAGAAAACTATGAATTTCCTTATTAAAAACAAAGATAAATTGGATAAATCTCAAACACATCCTTTCTGCAATCACAAGGTTAATTCCTGTACTAGTGATTCAGAACCCACGCTTCTAAATGCAAAATAGTACTTCTGCTTCATAGCACCCCTGATATTTTCAAATTCTGTAACCTTTATAAAGCAATATTTTGTGACAACTTATTAATTTTATGCACAAAATCATGGTCTTATAATTTTTCTTTTGGGATCTCTAGAATTTAATGTCCTAGTTCCATTAGGATTGCTTCTACTGAATTTGGGCCACCATGTGTTGGGTAACTGAGTAGACAAAATATGCCTCAAATTACCCTTTAAACAAATGAAAGGGTGGAAAGGATATATGGGAAGAACCAACCTTCCTTCCTTCCTTCCTTCCTTCCTTCCTTCCTTCCTTCCTTCCTTCCTTCCTTCCTTCCTGCCTGCCTGCCTGCCTTCCTGCCTGCCTTCCTGCCTTCCTGCCTTCCTTCCTGCCTTCCTCCCTCCCTCCCTCCCTCCCTCTCTTTTGGGCTGTCTTAAGTCTCCTAGCCCTATAATAGATAAACAATGATGGTAAAAATCACAATGTATATATTTGGTATGATGTATTTTTAAAATAGAGCAACTGTTTCCTTTTAGACATTTGGTAAACTGATTTCATTATTGATATTTCATGAACATAATTTTATTTATACATTGTATCTTTTAAATCAAAAAGATTTTTTTAAATTGCTTTGATTTTCTTTTTCATTTTGAGTCCAGTAACAAAACAATAAATCAGACAATTTAATGTTTTCCTTTGAAAATTCTCCTGTGCTTGTAGAACGTTTGGTTGTTCATTCCCTGCAAAATTCTAGGTTCCCTGGGCAAAACATTTTTTATATATATAGAGGTCACTATTTTTGCTAAAGATACAATGTTTTTGGAAACACTTCTGCTGTTCACAGCTCTCTCTACTCCTTGCAAAACTTCTTCCAGATACATACAGCAGGAAATCAGCAGGTAAAAAATTAATGAGTTCAAAATTAAAAAAAGAAATCAGTAAATAATTACGAAAGCAAGCAGTGAAACAGCTTCTTTCTTTTCTAGTATAGAGTATAAAATGAAACTATGTAAAAACTTAGTCCTGAAGATATCTCGTGATGTTCTGAACAATAACGAAATGCTACCAGAAACCACCAGACTGCCACCACAGCACTGTTTCACAAGGTGGCACAATTACTCTTCATATGGTACATGTGTATTATCCCTCAGACCTCAGTGAAGTAGTCAGCATCTATCCTGCCTCCCGGTGTAGCTGTAGAGGAGTCTACTTGTATTCTGCTGTGAAAAGCATAAGTAAGGCAGATAGCCTTCAGGTAGAGTTCAAGGCTTGTTGAAATCAATAAGCATTTCAGTGTTTTCAATAGGAATGTAACAGTTCATCACAGTGTGTTTATAATTGCTTTTAACATTCAACATTATTTTTACAGAGATAATTTTTTGAAGACTTCTAACCCTGGGTGTACTAATAAACCTTTCTTTCTTTGCTTTACATCTGACATTTTTCCCATGCTTTTACACAGCAGATATGCCAGAATTTGTGATGTGGCACCCTACTAACTGAACCCACTTGGGCTGAGTTGTGTAGCAGTCTTTACTGCCAGAATTAACACTCCTACAAAAGCTCTTTTCTTATTTTGGCCATGATTGATCTTGAAGAAGCAAAATGTTCCATTAATCAAGTAGTATATGAATCTAGTACTTATAGTTACATATATTTATTTATGTGTTTAGAACATCAAGCAGTACGTAAAGTATTTTAAATTGCACCAGTCGCAGTTTGAAAGTATAATTTCACTTAGTAAACCATAAAGGTCACTTAATTGATATATAAAGAGATACCATGAACAATAAATATTTGCCCAGCTCTACTTAACTTCAGTTCTGAAAAATTCCTTCAGCTGATCAATTCAGTTCCTTTGAACAACTCCCTTTGAAATAGGCACCTAGATATGAACTTGACTTGTGATCCATTACTTCTGTGAAAAATCTTTATCTTAGTCAAAAGGCTACCAGAGACCTAACAGGATAATCCAATGAATATCTGCTTTCAAGTGCAGAATCCACCTCTCCCTGTTTGCAACAGAATTAAGTCATTAGAGTTTCTGATTCCACCAGTGCATGTGGATGGGATGCAGCCATGCCTCAGGAAGCACCACTGGGTGCTGTTTTGCAGAAGAGGAAGCATATTTTTCATTATTTGGAGTATCTAGACTATATGTTTTACATAAAGTGTTCGGTGGAAGCGGAGAGGAATTTAGAATTACAGTTCTTCTGTTTTCCAATCCTCTTTAAAAGCTCTCCTTCCAGATTTTCTAATCCTGTGTGTGATTAGCAACAGCAGACAATACATAAAACTTCCCTAAAAATAAGCTTATAATGTTTAGCTGTTGTCTGGCTTTTTTAGAAATCTTAGTATGATTGCTAATAAACTCAGCTAGTAAAAAAACTAGAAGCTGAACTGACAAATCCATAAGCCAACCAAATTCAATGCGACTACTTCTAACTAAATTCAAAGTACTTGCCATCTGCAGAAGTGGAGTCTAATTAGAATTCTTGGTATTTTCCTCCCTTAATGTTGCAGTACAACATTTCATATGCTTAATTCAAACTTTGAAAATTCATCTCTAGCATCAGGAGGGAAAAGTCATATAATATACAAAATATACTTACTTCTTCATAGATTTTGTAACAATTTCAATGTAATGTTAGTATAATATTTAATGCAAAGAGTCAGGGGTTTTAGTATCATTTGTCCTTCATTCAGGCATTTCAGCTTGCTGACTAGAAAGATATTAGCAGAAAAAGGTTCAGTTTGTTATCAAATTGTTAATGTCCTCATCAAAAATTCTTTAGAAAGGATGGCATAAAAGAAAATACTGGAGGAAACTCACCAAACTGACATGCCTTGGATAAGAAGAAAGTATTTTTCAAATTTTTGGAGGAAGGTCTGTGTCTGTGCTTATTGTCATTTTTGTTTCGGCTGATTTATAGTGGAAGACAAGTAACTATCTGGTTATTTCTCTGAAAGCAGAAGCTACTCACCCCTTCCTGCTGTTTCCTTTCTAGGTTTTTCTTCTCAGTGTTTTAGGTTTGTGTTTTGGTTTGGTTTGGCTTGGCTTTTTAGGGGGGGAGTGGAGGGGAGGGAAGGAGTGTTTGTTTGTTTGCTTGCTTGCTTTTAATTTAGTTTAAATTTTTATTTCCTCTCCCAGACTCTTCTTTTCAAATGGCTTGAACAACTTTTCGATTTTGATTGGCATCCACTTCTCAAGCACTGCCCTCCTCCTTCACAAAACAGCACAACAAAGTATATAGCATACAGTTTCCTCGTGTGCCTTGCTTTAGCCTGCAAATTAAAGAGGAAGCTATTTATGAACAGAAGACATGGCTGTTGCTACTAGAAATTAATTTTATACTTCACTTTCTTTCCTTTTGTTTCCAAGAAAATATACAGCTTTCTGTGGCCATGCTGATCACATGGTAGTGTTATCTTTGGTATTACGAACATTAATAAAAGCTGCTACAATAAAAGTTTTTTTCTGCCTTCAGAACGTTTTTTAAAATGTTGAAAGAAAGCACTACACAGGTTCTTATTCTGCTGTAGATATTTTATGGAAGTTATGCTTAGCAAGAAAGGATTTTACTTTTAATCTTGAATCTTTCTCTGCATAGTCAGTGCTCAGAGTACAATGAGAACCAAATGCTTCTGCTGAAGTCTTTGAAAAAGAGATTTTCTGTCATGCTTCTTGTGACAGTAGCTACCTCTTTACCACAGCTGACTTACATGGCTTTCTATCTACCCTATACACACATAGAGATACAGTATATTGCCAGCTTTTTTTCCACACAGTGGAAATTCCTCTGCTAAACCCTTATATCTGTCACTGGAATAGTAAGCGTTAGTGAGCAACAGAAGCGTTAATAGAGGAGACAACACTGCATTCTTTAATATCAGAAATGTGCAAGAACCTATCAAAACTAGACCTCTTCTGCCAACAGTTCCCCTGGGAGTAAAAAGTCTTCAGTTCTCCTGAAATGTTTTCTAGATTCCTGTGCTTGGGATTGTTTCAGGACCCTTACCCCAGGTCATCCTGGTAAGGTAGAAGCCTGCTTCTCTGGGATGACAGTTGCAGAACATACTCAGAATTCAACACCTTGCGGATTCTGCAGGATCTTGGAAAATGCTTTTTGCCTACAGCCTCTGCTGGCACATGCATGCTGTGGCTCCAGAGTGCTTCCCTGCTTCCAGCTGAGAGCAGCTCTGTTGGCACGAGAGACGACCATGTCTCATCCTGTGGTTTCAAAAAAGACAACACAGTGTTTGCGGACTGAAAGGACACCACAGTGGTCTTCAGTCATGTGCCTGATCTGGTGTCAGGATCAAAGCCAGTGCAGTGTGTTGCAAAACATACCTGCATTACAGGTTAGATGGCATGAGAATGCAATAGACCTGCAAGCTGGGAAGGATTCAACTTTCATAACTTATCTGAATATTTTCTGTGAAGGAATTGAATATAATCAACCAAGACCTTTGAAATCACTTGAGACTGTGCCTACCCGGCAAATCCACAGCTGTTGTGGAGGAAGGAAGCCAATAATGCTGTCCACCAAATAGGACCATTTAATATATCCTACATATAGGTGGGAGTTGTGTATGGATGTTTCCTGTTCCTAGGAGAGTGATCTAGCCTCATTTATTTGTATCCTAAGAGGGAAAACTATGAATACAGGAAAAAAAAAGGGACACTTCGAAAAAGGAGAAAGATAAAGCAGGCAAAATAAAAACTACAAATAAATTGCTAGTGTAAAATTGTGTCATAATGATACCTCATAAATAAATGTCGCAAACATTTAATCTGGAAGGATTTTCATAAGTATGCATTTCACAGCCTAGCTTTAACCCAAAAGTAAAGTATAGGGGTATAGGGGTATGGACTTCCACATTTATCTTCCATTAAACTGCAGATAAAATATATTTGTTTCACAAGTAAAAAGATGGGGTTTGTAATAGCTGATGTTGCAAATTCATCTTGAGTGTAAAAGTCAAGTTTCTCCTGGATTTTCAGAACTGTGTATATTTCTGTAACATAAAAAGTTTGATATAAAGTGCAATGCCTGCTGCACTTTACTGATCTCAGTCTGGAACAGAACTGAGGGCATGGAGCTTCAGAAGTGGCTTTGTGGACAGCAGTAAAGGCGAAAGATACTGCAGCTGAATTTCTGCTCCAGTAGCTGTTGTTGCTCTGCAAGAAAATGGTGGCAAGACCGTAAGTGTCTGGGTTTGGCTGAACATACACAAGGGACTGATCTCTCTTGAAAGAAAGGTCTATATTTATACAAGATCTGTCTGAGTCCGGTGCTCAGTAAAATCAACAGAAAAGTCTTTAACAAAATTCAGCTGAATGGCTGTGAGGGTTAACCTGGGCCAGTAATTTCTTTGCAAAATCAAACCTTATGTATAAATGCAAACAGAAATAGAGTCTGGTGTTGCAGTGATGCAGGTACCACATAAGCTCAGCATAAACTCCATGGAGTTTTAGAATATAAGAATAAAAATAAATAGAGTTAAACTATTGCATAATTAGTATAAAATTACTGCATACATTTGCTCAGATGCATCAATGAATAAATATATGCTTATAAAAATGTTACAGGACAGATGGTAATGACAACTTCTGCTGTGTAAGAGACATGTATTTGCCTCTACAATAATACTGAACGTCCAAGGGTAATTTCAAGCTTAACATTTTCAAAAGTTTACTCTTCAAGGCAATTGAAATGTCTTTGTCTTGCAGAAACGTGGGCTCATGGGAGGGTGGGAAGCCATGAGGCACTGTGGGGAGGGTTGGGATCCACGTGGGGATGCAGGAATCCATGAGGGCTATGTAGCCATGGGAGTCCATGAGCAGTTGGGATGGTGAGAGTGCCTTGAGTCCCCGAGAAGATGGGATCAGTACCTTCATCAATGACCTGGATGAAGGCATTGAGTGCCCCCTTGGCAAGTTTGCAGATGACACTAAGTTGGGAGGAAGAGTGGATCTGCTGGAGGGTAGGGAGGCTCCAAAGGGATGTGAACAGGCTGGACCGCTGGGCTGAGACCAATGGAAGAGGTTTAACACGGCCAAATGCCGGGTCCTGCACTTGGGGCACAACAACTCCATGCAACTACAGGCTAGGGGAAGAGCAACTAGAAAGCTGCCCAGAGGAGAAGGAACCTGGGGGTGTTGGTTGACAGCCAACTGAATATGAGCCAGCAGTGTGCCCAGGTGGCCAAGAAGGCAAATGGCATCTTGGCTTGTACAAGAAGCAGCATGGCCAGCAGGTCCAGGGAGGTTATTCTGCCGCTGTACTTGGCACTGGTGAGGCTGCATCTTGAATACTGTCTTCAGTTCTGGGGCCTTCGCTACAAGAAGGATGTTGAGGCTCTGGAGTTTTGTTTAAAGAAGAACAATGAAGCTGGTGAAGGGGCAGGGGAACAAGTCTTATGAGGAGTGTCTGAGAGCGCTGGAGTTTTTTAGCCTGGAGAGGAGGAGGCTGAGGGGAGACCTCATTGCTCTCTACAACTACCTGAAAGGAGGTTGTAGAGAAGAGGGTGCTGGCCTCTTCTCCCAAGTGACAGGGGACAGGGCAAAGGGGAATGACTTCAAGCTGTGCCAGGGGAGGTTCAGACTCGATATCAGGAAAACAATTTTTACCAAAAGGGTCACCAGGCACAGGAACAGGCTGCCTAGGAAGGAAGTGTTTGAGTCCCCATCCCTGGAGGTATTTAAAAGATGGGTAGACAAGGTGCTGAGGGATATGGTTTACCAGCAGACAGGAATGGTTGGACTCAATGATCCAAGAGGTCTTTTCCAACCTGGTGATTCTGGGATCATACAATCATAGAAGCTATGCTTTGTACATGTACTTTCCACTTTTTACTTCATCTCCTACAAGTCTTAAGAGGAATGGCTGAGGGAACTGGGATTGTTTAGCCTGGAGAAAAGGAGGCTGGCGGGAAACCATGTCGTTCTCTACAACTTCCTGAAAGGAGGTTGCAGAGAGGTGGGTGTTGGTCTCCTGAGTGATAGGTGATAGGATGTGAGGGAATGGCCTTAAGCTGCATCAGGGGGAGTTTAGATAGAACATTAAGAAAATTATTTTCACCAAAAAGGTTATTAAGTACTGGAATGGGCTGCCCAGGGAGGTGGTTGAGTCACCATCCCTGGAGGTGTTTAAAAGTCAGGTAGATGAGGTGCTTCAGGATATGGTTTAGTAGTGGGCAGGTACAGTTGGAGTTGATGATCTCAAAGGTCTTTTCCAACGAAATGATTCTATGATTCTATACATCATTCAGTGTGTTTATCCACTGCCTTGGATAACGGAATGAGGTAAAATGAGGGCCACACAGCAAGATGTCTAGGTTAACTCAGATGCAAGCCATTTTTGCAAGATAGGCACATTACAGTTGATCACTTAGAGCCAAACGCCATAAATCTTTTGTAACTTCATGAACCTAAAAGGGTGCAATTCACCGCTTCCTGGCGATACCCTGGTGAAAGCGAAAATACAGTGAAAAAAAGTTTTGGTTTGGCTTCAGATACTGAGACTGTACCACAAAATTTTGAGACTTATCTTATTATTCATAATAACTCCAATCCTTTCAGTAATTAATATACCAGTATTAAGTTCCTCATTTCTTGCATCAAGTAGATATATTTACCACCATTTTGTTAGGCACTTCCAGCATGTTTTGAAAATGGCATTCATTGCCACCAATCTTGCTTAACTGCCTAACAGAGCATGAGTTTATTATCACTCAATAATAGTGAGTGATAGACTGCTAGAGCATAAATTGAATTCACCCCTAAGCTTGCTATTTGAAGTCATGCAATATGCCACAAAATGGATACATGAAGTTGTTCTCCAACTCTGAAATTCTCTAAACCTGTCTTTAATGCTTCAAAAGCTAAAGAAAAAGCCTAACTGAACACTAAAGTTGATATTGGCCTGCCTTGAGGGAACCATATATCATCTGACTTTCATACCAACACACATTCAAACAAAACTCATGTGGAAAGTTGAAACACTATGCAAACAACCCTGAGTAAATCACGTTTTAGCTGAAATGGCAATAAGCTGCTTTATCAACAAATACCATTAACAACTACTTTATCTTTGATATGTGCATCTATAAACATCTATAAATATATAAATACTTACTTAATCTTACTATGCCATAAAGTTCTCTTCAAAGTAAAACTTAGCACAATTAAGGATCAGGAGTTCTATCTGAAGTAACAGCTCTAATGCAACTGGAGCAATTAATTTCTCTTTGCAATCACACTTCATTTTTCTTTTACAGTTGGCAAATTTTAAGTTTTAGCCATCAGTTTCTTACATGTAAAATAAGCCCTGCTGCTCTAACAGTCTTATTGGTTTATGTAGGATATCTGGAACTGAAAAGAATTTAGTTTGGTGAACCCCTTCCTGATGGTGGAATTATATCTCAGGTTTTTTCTTCCTTGTTCAGCTCTAACCTGCTCCTCAGTTATGTCTGTTTCATCTGACCAACTTATACTGTCTAAAGCCTTGTTTCTCAAGATCACTGACACAGGACATGGGACCAGCAGGATAAAAGACTGCACTCAGAGATACAGTTTCAGAATTTACCCTCAGTGTCACTTAGAGTGCAGCTAGCTTTAGTCAGTACATTCACCTATGGCTGCTAAGAAGAGACTGTGAATGGTGTTCAGGCTATCTTGTTGTAGAATCATAGAATCATCAGATTGAAAGAGACCCAGCGGATCATCCAGTCCAACCACTCCTATCTAACACTAAACCATGTCCCATGTCCCTCAGCACCTCGTCTACCTGTGCCTTAAACACCTCCAGGGAAGGGGAATCAACCACCTCCCTGGGTAGCCTGTTCCAGTGCCAAATGACCATTTCTGTGAAAAAATTTTTTACTAATGTCCAGACTAAATCTCCCCTGGTGGAGCTTGAGGCCATTTCCTCTTGCCCTGTCCCCTGTCACTTGGGAGAAGAGCCCAGCTCACTCCACTCTACAACCTCCTTTCAGGTAGTTGTAGAGAGCAATGAGTTCTCCTCTCAGCCTCCTCTTCTCCAGAATAAACACCCCAAGCTCTCTCAGCCGTTCCTCATAAGGCCTGTTCTCCAGCCCCTTCACCAGCTTTGTTGCTCTTCTCTGGAAATGACACTGAAAATGCCAGCAAACAAACTCTCACATCAGTTCAGAAGAACTGGCCTCAAAGCTCCAAGAGATCTGGCCGTGGCAAAGCCCATCAAACATTGAAATGAATCCCTGGGAATGAACAGAATGTAGATGTGCTTTACACAGTAGCTGTGATCTGCAAATTGTATCTTAAGCATTGGTATCATATGCAGGCATCTCAACAAGCTAGCTAAGCAAAAACATCAAAGAATGCTCTAGAGATTTAACTCTACAGTAACTTCCTTTGCTGTCCAGTGTTGAATATGAAGGCTACTAGTAATTCCTCACCATATAACACTGGTGGCTTTGGACTTGCCACTGAGAAGGAAAAGTAGTAAGACAACTACTGAGAAAGAGGAGAAAAAAGCTCGGGAAAAAAACAACTCTGTTCCTCCTTGATGTACGTGTGTCGAGCACACTTTCAGTCTGGAGCTTTGTGCCCGTTGAAGACCATTAATGGGTTTTGTGTGACCAGAATTAACATCAGACAAGTAAAGCAAGAGTGAGAAGTTGATACCCACCCACTTGAATTTTGGCTTCTGCTGGTATCATTGTGGAAGAAAGATTGGCCTCTAGAGCTAAATATATATATATATATGTATATATATATATATTCTTTTAGTTTAAAAGTATCACTAGGGAGAATGATACCCCTATGTTTCTATAGTTCCTTCATCAGAGGTCATGTATGTAAAACGTTGATTAGAGACTGTAAAATTATGGGGTGAAACTGGAGATTGTGTTTCGCACTACTTTTTTTTTTACAAGAGAAAAGCCAAAAATTAGATTCTCTCTGAGAGCTTAAACAGAAACACATAATATGGAAAGCTGAGACACTCCTGATACTTGTAATCCCTAATGTTATCATGAAGGCTTTCTCATGGACAGCCTTCCCCCTTAGCTTCCTGCTTCTTAGTAACTTGGTGAAGGCACATGCAGGATCTGTCACTCTGTTGCTTACAGAACATATTCAGTGGTATTTATGTGCCTGGGCACATTGATTGGGTTGAAGTGAAAATGCCTATGCACCTGGTACCTGGAGTCTCGCTGCTCAGCTTTAAAAATGCTCCAGCCTGTGTGCATGTGGAGAGGGAGTGAATGATGGGGTGCTTTGGAAAGGATGCTGAGCCCTGGGGAAGCTAGAAGGGATGTTTCCTGAGGCTGACACTCACAGAGCTCAAAACCATAAAAAGCACACAGCCTACTCACTGCATGTTGCAGAGGCAGAAGAAAAACTGAAAACTGTTTCAGTAGGTGACCTCTTCATAGCTGAAGAGTGTACAGAGTATGCTTTCTTCTTCACTAGAGGGGTGAAATAATTTCTGTCTTTTCAGAAGAAGGATTTAGGTTTTTTTTCTCAGGATTATTCCATTACTTCTGTTTCCATCACACAATACCAGCTTCCACACTCCTCCTCTCCCCTTGACACATGTGTCTGACAACTGATAGAGTCATAAGAAGTGATAGGTGATTCCATAGACTTAGCTAGAAGAGGAGTGGTTTTGCTGCCAAAGTATGCCACTGGATCTTCAGAAACTTGGACGAAGTTCAGTAAAATGACAACAGGTGTGAGGAAGAACACACGGCTTTTCCTGGAGATGAGCATTTTGCACGATAAAATTAGGGATGCACGGGGAACGTACTAACCTTCAGAACGAAAACCGCCTCTACAGACACGGCGGCCTGAACGTTCAATTCCTGCTGCCAGTCACCCAGGACCGTGCAGCCCACCGGGAGCTCGCAAGGATGCTCTGCCCCAGCACTTCGGAGGTCGTGACCATAACACCGTAACTCGGGCTGTGGGAATTCCCGACATGACAATAAAACGCCGTCCGGGAGGGAGGAATGGAGGGAAAGGGGTTTTTTTGGTTTGGTTTTGTTTTGAACCCGTTCTGGGCAGGGGGGCGGAGGCTGGAGCGAGGGCAGAGCAGCCGGCATCCCTCCTCCCGGCGGTGCGTCCCCGCCGCGCTTCCCACCGCGCCCTTGGCGACAGGCGCCCGGGGGAGCCGCGCCCGCACCTGGGCGAAACGTTTCCTTCCGGAGCGGCTCAGGGGGTGGCGGCGGCGGCGGCTCGGGCGGCGGCGCCCTCCGGGGTGAGGCGCTCGGAAGCCGCCGGCTGAGAGGCGGCGGCGGCGGGGGAGGCCAAGCAGTGGGAGGGGCGGGGAGGGACCAGCCGCCGCGGCGACGAGGCGCCCGCCGCGGCCCGGGGAGCGCGGCTCGCTTCGCCGCTCCGCGAGAAGTTCGATCCGGGGCGCGCGGCGCCATGGCCTCGCGGTCGCGGAGACCCTGGCTGAGCGCGGCGCTAGGGCTGGTGCTGGGCTTCGCCGCCGCCTCCTGGCTCATCGCCCCCCGGGTGGCCGAGCTGAGCGAGAAGAAGAGGCGCGGCGCCGGGCTCTGCGCTTTTCCCGGGCGCCCGGGCGGGGTCGGGCGGGCGGAGGCGGCGCCGGGCGTCGCGCGTTTGAGGAGCGGCCCCTGGGAGCTGCCGCCCGCGGCGCGGGAGGGCGCGGTGTCTGGCCCCGCGGCCGGCGGCGAAGGCGACCCGGAGGAGGAGGAGGAGGGCGGCGAGAAGCGGGGCGGGCGACCCGGCCGGGGGGGCTGTGCCCGGCCCCGCGATTTCCTCTATGTGGGGGTGATGACGGCCCAGAAGTACCTGGGCAGCCGGGCGGTGGCGGCGCAGCGCACCTGGGCGCCCTCGGTGCCGGGACGCGTGGAGTTCTTCTCCAGCCAGGGCTCTGCCGCGCCCCCCGGGCTGCCCCCGCTGCCCGTCGTCGCTCTGCCCGGCGTGGATGACTCCTACCCGCCGCAGAAGAAGTCCTTCATGATGCTCAAGTACATGCACGACCATTACCTGGACAAGTACGAGTGGTTCATGCGGGCGGATGACGACGTCTATGTTAAAGGTAACGGGATGGAGAGGGGAGGAGGAGAAAGGAGGAGGAAGGGCCCCGCGCTGTGGGGGCTCGGCGGAGCGGGTGTCGGCTTTCGCCGTTTCCGAAAACGTCGCTCCCGAGCAGCGCGGAACAGAATCCGAACACCCCGCCCAGCCCCGGCTCCGCTGTCCCAGTGGGAGACCCGAGGAGCCGCGCGATCCCTGGGGAGCCTGGCGCGGCGGCGTCTTCGCCTTCTGTTCTGCGCTGCTCCGCGATGATGTTTTCGGCACCGGAAAACGCTCCGCGCCGGCCCCGGGGCGCTTCGGCTGGGCGAACGCAGCCCTTGGAGGCTACTTGTGCAGCTGCCGTTCTGTCTTGCAGCGTGTGTCGTCCAGAAGCTCCGGTCCTGCTCCCGTGCGGGTATTACGGCATCGTTAGAAAAATACAAGTTTGCATCCGGCTTCCTTTCGGTCTGTTCTTGCTGCCGATGTCCTGCTCTTAGGAAAAAACGAAAAGCTTAAATTTTAAGTGTGAACCCAGGTCGTGAGCGTGGTTGCTTGAAATAACCATTCCAAGCTGGAGGTGGTCGTGTACTTCGCTGTCTGACACTTGGTTTTGTTTGGGGCATTTTATGGCTTGCTGACTTGTCCGCTGTCATTCGTCTGTGAAATAATACCGCATGTGTAGATGTATTTATGTGTATAGATCTGGTTGCAGGTGGGAAAGTTGCCACTGTTTCCTCAGGGCTTGTTTTGGAGTTGTAATTTATGAAATGTTTAATTGATTCCAAGGTTCTGAGTTAAGGCTGTCCAGAAACTTTTAATTTCAAGTGAATATGAAATCACAATTTCTTAAAAGAACTAGGTAAATGGGGTTGAAGGACACGTGTAGATATTGTAGCACTGGAAATATAATGCTTTTGAAGGGGCCTGAATTTTACCTTGTTCTGATAATTGCTCTGTAATTGAGCATATTTATCTTGGATTAAGGATATTTGCTCTAGTCTTTTTCCAAAAGCTCATCTTATTAAAACAATGCCTGGCATTTCCCTCCCTTCCCCTTCCTCGCTTGCCTTGGCAAATTGTCCTACTTCAGAGAGGGTTTTAAGCTAGGGAGGGAATGCTTTCCACAACTATAGGTTGAACAGAACAAAGTTTACTGGCAAACTTAAGTTTGGATCATATTCTGGCTTTCAGCTGAATGAAAATGTCATTGTAATGTTATTTAATGAGAAGAAAAAAAGAATCTGTCAACAGTAAGCTTGTTCAAGGATGTTTTCAATTAGGTATTAGATACTGCTTTGAAAGTGCTTTCCAGTGGTAGTCTCCAGGGCCTGTTGTATTTCTGAAAAAACTTGAGGTATAGGAAAAGAGATGACTGGCAGAGTAGGCAGAAAAATAACAGTAGTACTGTCTCTTTTTCAGGTGAAAAATTGGAGGAGTTTCTTCGCTCCCTGAACAGCAGTAAGCCTCTGTATTTGGGACAGACTGGTCTGGGTAATATTGAAGAACTTGGAAAACTTGGACTGGAACCTGGAGAGAATTTCTGCATGGGAGGGCCAGGAATGATCTTCAGCCGGGAGGTTCTCAGGAGGATGGTACCACATATAGGTGAATGCCTTCGAGAAATGTACACCACTCATGAGGATGTGGAGGTGGGCAGGTGTGTCCGAAGGTTTGGAGGAACTCAGTGTGTTTGGTCATATGAGGTAGGTGACAGCATAAATTGCAACGTGCTGTTTACAGTTGTACCTCTTGCAGTGTAAGTCTCTTTCCACCGTAACTGTGTTCTAGTGCATGCACCAGAATGTGTACTACAGACTGTAAGGAAAAAAGAGAGGAAAACATTCATGGCATGTTGCTGTAAGCATGTTTGTGTCTACATGTGTCTTTCAGTTTTCACTGGTGACAATTCCTGCAGCCATATTGTAAGTATTGCTACCTGTAAGTGACCACGGTGTTACCTTGAGGGTTTCTGTGTATAATTCTTGACAGGACTCTGCAGTATTGGAGTTTTCAATAAGCATGCTGTTTGTTCTGCCTCTCAGGTTATAATATGTTGTGGCATTTGAAGAATTGCCTATCTTTTCTTAATTATTCATATATATTTTAATCGTATTCATTACTAGCAAAAGCAGAAATAGGGTTGGATGTTTTTTTCTCTTGTACAGAAGTGAACTTTGTTACACTGCCTATGTCTATGATAGGCTTTTGACAGTGTTTCCTTTAGGGCAAATCAGTGTTATAAGCTGTTAAGGTCACACAGTTTAATAAATCTTCCCATGTTGAAGACATTTTATGAGCAGATGACTTAACACCATAGCAGTATTTTCTGAAGTAATGTGTTACGGTACCCAAAAAGTTTGCTTGCAGAGCACACAAGTGCCAGAATGAGAAAAGAGTGACAGCCAATGTGATGATTTTAGTTATTTTGTCTGGTTCTTTAATACTGATGTATACTTGCCCTTGTGGCACTCTCCTGTTAAGCAGGAAAGAATCCTTAAGTAAGTGGGCCACTGAAAGAGGTTATCTGCTATTAATGACAAAAAGACAGGAGCAACATTTGGTTTTGTGGGTAAGTAAGTAGTTTTCTGAAGGACCTGGAGGAAGTTGACCGTTTCAAAAATGGGTTTGTCAGTCTACAGTTTATGTAACAGGTGAAAGAAAGATTTTGAATAGTTGATACTAACTAGGTAGAAATCTAAGAGGTGGAAATCTTATCCTTTACTTCCCAATAGAAAGGTGTTTTCAGAGACTGTTTCAATAAATGTTGTAAATGCTGATGTGAAATAATATACTTATTACACTTGTATAGCAGGGAGGGCTTTTTTTGTGCAGCTATGCAGCAGTGTAGGACTAGTGTTTTTTAATCAGACTTCTGAAGCAGGTGCTGCATTGGCAGCTTAATGTTGAATGCTTATGTGCTTGGACAGTGTCTATACAAGTCTTTTTTTGAAATCCTTATGGGCATGTGGTGACTACTGGTCCATATCAGATAGCACAGTTATGATTCTGCCTTGACAGTCATATCTTAGAAGGGGTTTAGGGTTTGTTTTTCTGATTTGTCTTCTTAGGAAGAAATCTGGGAAAGGGAAGAAAACCAATAATAGGTAACATTGTTCCTATGACTGTCATTTATTTTGGTGGTGTTTGTTGGGAAATGTTAGCTCCAGGCACTGATTATAAGTGGGATTGAGAAAAAAAGTTTACTTTCTTCAGTTTTAGAGACCAAGTTATATGGCTGAGCAGAAGCTCAGTTTTTGAGAGTAGGATTTGGCCATGGAAAGAGAAACTTTGTGAAAGAGAACATGTTTTTATGGGATCTGAAATAGAGTGACATGAATTTTGACTGTCAGTTGCTCTTGATGCTCTAGATCTATATAATAAGGAATGTAACAAGAAAAAATATATCAGGCATTGCAATAGGAGCTGCTCATTTCTGACCAGCATTTCCATCTGTTTGAAGAACTTTTGACTCTGTTACCAGTATGGAAGATGCCCTAGGATGTGCAGATTATTAAGAAAAAACTGCCTCGGACGATATCGCAGCATTAAATCTATGTTTAAGGGAAGGAGCGAAAGAGGGTGTCAGGGGAGAGACAAGTTGCGTTGTTTCTTTGGCATAGTTTGCATTGTATAGCAGACTGTTTCAAGCAGACTGATATTGCACCTGAACAGATTGGCGTGTTGCGGGTTACTATATTAGTCGGTGACAGGCATGACTGACCAGGTTGGCTTTATTCTAGGGCACTGAAAATGCTGTTGTTTTGTTTTTCTGCTTTACATCAACAGCACTCTCGGTTTTCTAGAAGGCGAACTATTCCCTCAGGTACCCATGTACAAACCCTAAGCTTGGGGACATGACTCTCCACATAGCCAGCTGCACTTTTGTCCTGAGGTCTTCTTGTTTTATCCAAGTATTAAACCAAATCCTGTTGAGCTGCAAGATTTTTATGAACAATTCCTTTGGGGAAGATGCACAAATTGTATTTAGTAGGTGTTGCTGAAGACTCATAGAAACTGGAAATAATTCCATTAAAATTCATAGAAGCAGAAAAGCTTGAGGAGGCTTGAATCACTGTTCCGTCATTTTTTACCTGCTTTCATTTCTAAGAACTGAGTTGGGAAGACTTTTTTTGGTCAGGGTAAAAGAGTTCAAAAGAAAACCTGAAATGCTTGATCTTTGCTGGGTGGCTCAGCTGGCATAGGTGCAGCTGCCTGCCTACCAGACTTTATTCTGCTATTGTTTAGACTTGACTAGTAAGCTGTGCTAATTTACATTTGTAATACACTTCCTGGCAAGTAAAGGATTACAACTTTAACCTCTTTGTGCAAATTTATTTTTGTCAGAATGAATAAAAAAAGGTGTACAAGCCTGCAATGAGCCACTCTTATTCTAGAGTTTAATTCTTCTTCGTCAGATTTGAAGCCAGACTTGAATTTCTCTGTTGATGGAGCTCCTCCACTTCAAATAAAGAATTAGTCATTGGATTGCTGAGAAAGTGAATCAAATAACAGGGTTTTTAGGACACTTGTGCTGAATGGAGTAGACAATACCTGCCCTTGAGCTGCAAGTTGACAGTTGCTCTAAGGCTACATAAACCTGGGTTTACACTGAAGGGCAGTTAGCTCCTTTTGGTTGCTATCCTGTTCTGCAGCACTGGTGTAACCCTGTGGTGAGCTGGTGCAGGGAGCGGGCTCCACTTAAAACCTGAACATGACCCACCTTATTTTCTTCAGCTGAATCAGTACTTGGAGAAATACATCACAAGAAAGAAGAGGTGATTATGTCCAGTCAGGAATGCAGGGGCAGGAGAGTATCAAACTGCCCTTCTTGGGAGCAGCTTATATTGAAATTGGCTAGAAGCAGCCATTAAGCTACAGCCTAAATCTGGTATGTTTCTTTGCTACATGGAGAAGTATTTACTAGAAGTGCTATATTTTGAATGGATCATTTTGTTTCTACAGAAGTTCCATCCTTGTCCTGATAAGTTTTTCAACTATATCTTAATTTATCCTCCAGTTTTGATGATACTTTAATGATTTAGGTGTAACAAACTTGACAAATATGTCTGTAATACCTCTGTAAAAAGATTCTCTGCTTTTTTTGTCCATTAGCAGCTTCGTCTAACACAAATCAGTAACAGTAAATTAACAGTTAAAAAGGAAGCTAAACTATAGTTAAAATCTTAGATGCTGTGTTGTTCCTTGCATTATGATATAGGAAGAACTTCGCTGTAGAGGACCATTTGGAAGAAAAGTCTGGTTGCTTAGTTCCATCCCCTTCTATTTTTTTTTTTTAAATTATGTTTCTAGTATCAGAAGACCATCTTGCAACTTGTAAGCTAAGTTTATTGCAGAGCAAATTGTGTGGTTCCACAAAAGGACAAACTAAAATGCAGCACATGACTTAAGTGGCTGTAACAATTCAAGCAGGAATCCAATATTGTCAGGGTATAAATATAAAACAAGTTTTTTTTTCAGAAGATGAAAGATGACAAATACTGATTGAAAACATTTAAAGGCCAGTCATCAGTTTATTTGGGACATTTATTCTAATGTTATGTTTGTAAATCTTTTCTTTTTATACCCTTTTTCCCCTTTCTGTGGGAGAAATTATCATAGTATCATAAAATACATTGATTAGAAGGGACACATAAGGATTATCAAGTCCAACAGCCACTATATTAATTTTAATCTTGAAAACTACATTTGTATAAAACACGTTGTATACTTTTGAGCTTTTGGTAGTGTGTACATTGACAGTGGAAGAAAACATTGAACAGATAGGCAGTACTCGTTAATAATTTTATCTGGCTTCTTGTTGTTTTTTTTCCTTCTACAGAGTTCTATGACAACCACAGAATATAGTCTTATTACTATAACCTGTTCTTTAATAATACAGCTCTCTAATATTATATTTGGTTTTGATTTGCAGTTGTTACAGTAACTGTTAATGTCAATACCCTGGGAAAATGCCTATTCAGATCAAACTGCATGCTCAAAAAGGTTCTCTTAGCAATGCACTGGTATTGTTACTGTCTCCATAGGTGCTGGAACCTTTGAAAACCATTCCTGGCTTCCTCTAAAAATATTTCTTTTTAACATCAGTTTTTGTTTGTGACATAGTGTAAGTTTTAATTTGAGGCTTTGTCTCTCTCTTTGGTGAAGGTGTTGATCTCAACTCAGCTTTGAGTTGAACGCTGCACCAAAGAGAAACATTAGATGTGTATTTGTCTTTGATGATGGTAAGGTGGTGTATTGCTCATTTGGGTACTGTAATGATAATCTGGAAGCAACAGTACTTACCTCCATGTAAGCTGTTTGGTTTAGGCAACTTCATTAGGTAGTTAAAATAAATGCAGCAACCATTTTAAAAAAGCATGGAGCAAGCTATCAGGGATCCTAGTCTAGAAATGCACAAAAGAGTGGATAATTAAGTCTGTAGCTGGGGTTTCTTAGGGATGAGAGGAATGGGATGATCACAGAGGCCTCAGAGCTGACCTCTTGCTGATACAGGATTGGTTTGTGCTCTCTTAACTATTTGTTAATTAATAGCAGCAATGTTAAAGGTAGTCGCCTAACTTTTTACTTCACTGTGATTCTCACCTTTTTATAAAAACTGAGTTATAATTCCATACAATTGTAGTGCAGAATTTCTGTGTGTACCAAGACCAAATAATTAAATGCATATCCGGTTGCAGTAACTGGTCCTAATTGCATTACTTTTGGCCTGCATGGCTCTCGTCCTCATCTGAGCTGCCTGTTGTCATTCATTTGCTCTTTTACCTGGTGAATTAGGAGAGACTGCCCAGGTGTGCTGCCTCCCTTGGCTTCAGGTACCCTGGGATACCTTGCTGTCTTTTTGCCCCTTGTTGATTCTGGAAAGATCAACTGGACTGGGAGTTGGTGAAGTTCACAAAGAGAAAGCAAAGTCACCCCTGGTACTTGTATGTTATTGAAAGTCTTAAGCATTTCCCCGTGTGGCACAGCAGGTGTCTGAGAGTTGGATGTACCTTTCTGGGGTCCTTTATTTTAAAGGATTCAGATGGTGTTCCCACAGCTACCACAGAAGTCTGTGGTAGCACACACATGCAAGCCCATGGCAGAGGGTTTCAGTAGTACAATGGTGTCTTACCTGTGGAGCCAAGAGCTAAAGGGAGCTGTTTTGCTGCTTCGTTGTGAGTTAGCTTCTCTTAGGTTTCTGTCTTGTTTGTAGATTGTGTGTCTTGTCTTTGCTGCTGTGCCCCAACATGAAATATTGCTTATGCCTTTTAAGAAGTTTGACAACTATGTAATTCTGCCTCTTGGTGCTGAGTTACAAAGGTGCTGAAAAACTCTGGGGGTGTGGTTCCATGTCCGTGATGTGAAGAAAGTGTGGATACATTTTCCTCTTAATATGTTTTCTTCTAATAGGCAAACGGCTATCAATATGCCTACCTAATAGCTTTCTAGTCTGTTTTGAATATTTGTACATTCTTAAAACAACTATTTCAAAGTTTTTGCATGGAAGAATAAGCTCACTTGACTTAGCAAAGCATCCCACAGACTAGTAAAAGAAAACTATGAGGACAAGTTTTCAAATGATTAAAACTGTGTCTTCAGTTCTGCACATGGTATCTTGAACGATCTATGGAAATGTGGACCGAGGCATGCTCATGTTTGCTGTCATTTTATTGGAAATGATTTCTCAGGACTTTAGTGCAATTGGTATGGCGCACATGGTGTTTCCAATGAACACTAGTGCAGAAGGCTAGCTTGTTCAAGAATGTTGATGTGAGATGACACAATTGTAGCACAACTCAGTGTCCTCTCATTTAAACCCATCCCATCATCACTCTTGTTAGTCTGTCACACTATAGAAGGAATAAGGCTGGTTTTTAAAAGGAGACTTATATATGAAGAACTTGTCTGCTTTATGGTCAACAGTGGATTCAGTTCTTTAAGTGAATCAATGAAATAAAGCACAGTGGAATCCTGATGTTTCAAGAATTTTGTCCTTTACCTTAAAGACAAGTAAACCAAACCACATTGGAAGCATTGGTTTCTACTGATATTCTCATAATCATCTTTATTTTCAATCTTTTGGCTTTCCTAAGTGTTCTGAAATAAATTTCCCTTTGACACATACAGATTTTATTGTGATTATTGGATCATACATTGATAAAGCATTTTGTTAAACTGGCCTGCTTCAGCCTTTTTGAAGATGAAGTGTTTTTTGCAGATTACCAGGTAAATCAAACATACTGATAGTCCACAGTGTCAAATACACTGGTAGTCCACTGGACATTTCCTCCACCAATTGTTTCCTCTATCAATCATTTCCTTCTTACCTCTTTCAATCCCTAGAGCTAATGGGTTTTTTTTACTTTTTTTTTTTCCTGGACTGTTCTTTCTGTCTCTTCTTGTCTGGACTTAGAAAATATCCCATAGTGAACTGTTTTTATGCCTTCCAATTACTGACTTTGATGAGATCAAAAGATGAACTGCTACTGAAATAGACAATGCTCAGAAAGACAGAAGCTGGAAATAGTAAACAAAAAGAGCTACAGACATAATTTGAAATAGGTGCCAGTTAAGTGCACTTATCTTTACTGTGGTCTTTCATTAGGTATAAAAAATAGTATATGTTCATTTTCTTAGAAGAATAAGGTTTCAAGCTTCTCTTCTGGTTCTGTATGTTTTTTGGGAGTTTTCTGGAATTAGGCAACCAGGTAATAAGTGTAGCTGGATCATATTAGGTCTTAAGACTTTATTTATTCTCTGGTTCTCATCACAAAACTGTTTTCCACCTATTTTTAGTTCTTCTGCGAGTAGATATGTATTAAGTAATTGTCATTATATGCCACTGCAATTTTAATATTTAGTTATTTTATTTCATTATGTAACATTAAATAGTCAAAGAATACATAAACTGTTTAATGTGTAGCTAGAACTGCTATGCTATGAGGAGTTTATTCCATCTGGCCAGCTCTAGGTAGTGGTTTAACCTCAGGATGAGTGCACAAGTTGGTTACTCTTCAGTACATATTTGGAACTGGGCAGCAAGTAGATGTGCAATTCCACCTTGACTGCAATATTCTTCCTGGGTATCACACTAAGAAAAGATTCTTAGCCTACTTCTAAGAATTCTGTTAAAGCATACGTAAACTTTAAGAAACAAAGAATGTCTTAAACGAGAGTATACTTGTAGAAAATTTTCAAGGAGCATAAGGGACCTTGTAACTGACACCAGGTACTTGAATGCTTATTCATGTACGATTTAGTATTCTTACAATAACCTAGTAAAGAGAAGTTTAGCTTTTGATTAAACTTGTGCTTTAGAGAGACAGTCATTTTCCACATTGGCTGAAGTTTTACCTTTGGTAAACTAACCTTTGTGAACATTTCTGACTGGACTGTTTGATTGGTTTTTGGGTTTTTTTTTTCAGTTTGTAGTTTATGAAAAAAACCATTTGATTTGGAAACTTAGAATCATAGAATCATAGAACAACCAGGTGGGAAGGGACCCATCGGATCTTCTAGTCCAGCCATTCCTATCTAACACTAAACCAAGTCCCTCAAGACCTCATCTACCCTTGCTTTAAACGCCTCCAGGGAAGGTGACTCAACCACCTCCCTGGGCAGCCTATTCCAATGCCCAATGACCCTTTGTGTGAAAAACTTCCTCCTAATCTCCAGCCTAAATCTCCCCTGGCAGAGCTTGAGGCCATTCCCTCTTGTCCTGTCCCCTGTCACTTGGGAGAAGAGGCCAGCTCCCTCCTCTCTACAACCTCCTTTCAGGTAGTTGTAGAGAGTAATGAGGTCTCCTCTCAGCCTCCTCTTCTCCAGGCTAAACAACCCCAGCTCTCTCAGCCGCTCCTCATAGGGTCTGTTCTCCAGCCCCTTCACCAGCCTCGTGACTCTTCTCTGGACTCGCTCCAGAGCCTCAACATCTTTCTTGTGGTGAGAGGCCCAGAAATGAACACAGTATTGAAGGAGCAGCCTCGCCAGTGCTGAGTACAGAGGGAGAATCACCTCCCTGGACCTGCTGGTCACACCGTTTCTGATACAAGCCAGGATGCCATTGGCGTTCTTGGCCACCTGGGCACACTGCTGGCTCGTCTTCAGTCGACTGTCGACCAACACCCCCAGGACCCTCTCCTCCAGGCAGCTTTCTAAACAGTTTTCTCCTAGTCTCTAGCACTGCATAGGGTTGTTGTGCCCCAAGTGCAGGACCCGGCATTTGGCCGTGTTAAACCTCATGCCATTGGACACTGCCCAGCGGTCCAGCCTGTTTAGGTCCCTTTGCAGAGCCTCCCTACCCTCCAGCAGATCAACACTTGCACACAGCTTTGTGTCATCTGCAAACTTGCTAAGGGTACACTCAATGCCTTCATCCAGGTCGTTGATGAAGACATTGAACAGGGCTGGACCTAGCACTGAGCCCTGGGGAACCCCACTTGTCACTGGCCTCCAGCTGGACTTAACACCATTTACCACCACTCTCTGGGCCCAGCCATCCAGCCAGTTTCCTACCCAGGAGAGTGTGCGCCTGTCCAGGCCAGAGGCTGACAGTTTTCCAAAGCAGAATGCTGTGAGAAACTGTGTCAAAGGCTTTACTGAAGTCCAGAAAGACCACATCCACAGCCTTTCCCTCATCCAGCAGCCGAGTGACTTTGTCATAGAAGGCGATCAGGTTGGTTTGGCAGGACCTGCCTCTGGTAAACCCATGTTGACTGGGCCTGATCACCCGGTTCTCTTGTAAGTGCTTCATGATAGCACTCAAGATCACCTATTCCATGACTTTCCCTGGCACTGAGGTCAGACTGACTGGCCTGTAGTTCCCCGGATCCTCCCTGCTACCCTTCTTGTAAATGGGAACTACATCAGCCAGCCTCCAGTCCAGAGGTACCTCCCCAGTATTCCAGGACTGCTGGAAGATGATGGAAAGGGTTTTAGCCAGGATATCCACCAGCTCCCTCAATACCCTAGGGTGAATCCCATCTGGCCCAATAGACTTGTGGGTGTCCGGTTGGGCAAGCAAGGCTCTGACCACCTCCTCTTGGACCATGGGAGCCTCATATTGCTCCTCTGTTTCCCGGGTTTCTACACAGAGGTAACAGCTTTCTTTACAATTAAAGACTGAGGCAAAGAAGGCATTAAGTACCTCAGCCTTCTCCTCATCCCCTGTCACCATTGTTCCATCTGTGTCCAAAAGGGATTGTATGATCTCCCTTGTGCTCCTTTTGTTATTTATATATTTATAGGAAGATTTTTTGTTATCTTTTACAGACTTAGCCAATCTGATCTCTAGTTCAGCCTTAGCCCCTCTGATTTTTTCCCTACATAGCCTCACTTCCCTCCTGTAGTCCCCCCAAGAGGCCTGTCCCCTCTTCCAGAGCCTATAAATATTCCTTTTTTTCCTAATGTCACTCAAGATTTCTCTACTCAACCAAGCAAGCTGTTTTTTTCCCTTGCCGGCTTTTTTTCCCGAACACGGGGATGGCTTTCTCCTGAGCTGCTAGGATCTCCTTTTTGAGGAGATCCCAGCCCTCATGGGCTGCCTTGCCCCCAACTACTGTCTCCCAGGAGACTTTGCCAACCAGCCTTCTAAAGAGTTCTAAGTCTGCCCTCTGGCAATTTAGTGCTACTGTCCTGCTTACCACCCTCTTCACTTTACCTAGAACAGAGAACCCTATCATCTCGTGATCACTAAGTCCTAGGCATCCTCCTACTGCCACATTCCCCCACAAGCCCCTCTCTGTTGACAAACAGCAAGTCCAGGAGGGCACCTTCCCTCGTTGGTTCATTCACTAGCTGTGCAAGGAAGTTGTCTTCCACGCACTCCAGGAACCTCCTAGACTGCTTCCTTTCTGCTCTATTGTACTCCCAGCAGATATCAGGGAGATTGAAGTCTCCCACAAGGACAAGAGGCATTGACTTGGAGATTGACCCCGGCTGTTTAAAGAAGAGCTCATCAGCTGCTTCTCCTTGGCTGGGTGACCTGTAACAGACTCCCATCACAAAATCTAGCTTTTTATGGGTCCCTCCAATTTTAACCCACAGGCACTCAATCTCCTCATCGCCACAATCCATCTCAGAGCTTTCCAAGTCTTCCCTTACAAAGAGGGCTACTCCACCTCCTCTCCTACCCTTTCTATCTCTCCTGAAGAGTTTATAACCCACCAAAGGTGTACTTCAGTTATATGAGTCATCCCACCACGTTTCCATGATGGCAACAATGTCATAGGCTCCTTGCCCTACAACGGCTTCCAGCTCTTCCAACTTATTCCCCATGCTGCGTGCATTGGTGTAAATGCACTTCAGCTGAGTAGCCGAGCCTTCAGCCCTCTTCGAGGGGACAGTGCTTGTTCCCAATTGCCTGTTAACTGGAATAGCTGGTACCAGAATACCTATATCTCCTTTCATTTGAATCCCTAAATGTTTTTGAATTTTGCTTCTTTTTTTTTTTTACAACCATTCAAGGGAAAATTTACATCTAAAGGATGCTAATTGATGCTCCATTTGACTCTGCATTTGCTAGTATTGGGAAGGTATTTATTAATTTATGATGCCCTTTTGGAGTGCAGCACGTGTGAACTCGATGCATCAAGTGGAGACAGGTGGACTAAACAAATGCAGCATTTCTATTGCTGTATAAACGGCTGTGATGCCATGGGAGTATGTGTCCTTACTATATGTGGCATACACTGTAAAACTGCGTGCCTGGAAATAAGCACTTGTATGTACACAGGCATGTATTTAAAGCTTGTGCCTAGTTGATAACTAAGCTCCTATGAGCATAAGCGAAGTTCCTTTGGAGCTTTTAGGCTGTACTTCTAGGGATTTACTGTTATCTCTATCCTGTAAGGCTTAAGAATTCAGCTTTAATCTTGATTTTCACTTCTTTTCATAGTTATGTCTCTGCTCTTCTGTTCTGTATGTATGTGTATTTTGGCTTCCAGCTTCTGTTTAACGTAGCTTTCTATCTTTCCATTTTCCTTGAAAGATTTCTCCTTCCAGCCCTAGAGTGTAGCACATCTATTATCATAATAACCAAATCAGTGGACATGGGTAAACCAATGAATGTGATCTATCTGGAATAGATAGATCAGTCTGACCTCAGTGCCAGGGAAAGTCATGGAACAGGTGATCTTGAGTGCTATCATGAAGCACATGCAAGAGAACCGGGTGATCAGGCCCAGTCAACATGGGTTTACCAAAGGCAGGTCCTGCCAAACCAACCTGATCGCCTTCTATGACAAAGTCACTCGGCTGCTGGATGAGGGAAAGGCTGTGGATGTGGTCTTTCTGGACTTCAGTAAAGCCTTTGACACAGTTTCTCACAGCATTCTGCTTTGGAAAACTGTCAGCCTCTGGCCTGGACAGACGCACACTCTCCTGGGTAGAAAACTGGCTGGATGGCTGGGCCCAGAGAGTGGTGGTAAATGGTGTTAAGTCCAGCTGGAGGCCAGTGACAAGCGGGGTTCCCCAGGGCTCAGTGCTAGGTCCAGCCCTGTTCAATGTCTTCATCAACGACCTGGATGAGGGCATTGAGTGTACCCTTAGCAAGTTTGCAGATGACACAAAGCTGTGTGCAAGTGTTGATCTGCTGGAGGGTAGGGAGGCTTTGCAAAGGGACCTAAACAGGCTGGACCACTGGGCGGTGTCCAACGGCATGAGGTTTAACACGGCCAAATGCCGGGTCCTGCACTTGGGGCACAACAACCCTATGCAGAGCTACAGACTGGGAGAAGCCTGGCTGGAAAACTGCCAGGAGGAGAGGGTCCTGGGGGTGTTGGTCGACAGTCGACTGAAGATGAGCCAGCAGTGTGCCCAGGTGACCAAGAAGGACAATGGCATCCTGGCTTGTATCAGAAACGGTGTGACCAGCAGGTCCAGGGAGGTGATTCTCCCTCTGTATTTAGCACTGGTGAGGCCGCTCCTTGAATATTGTGTCCAGTTCTGGGCCCCTTAGTACAAGAACGATGTTGAGGCTCTGGAGCGAGTCCAGAGAAGAGCAACGAGGCTGGTGAAGGGGCTGGAGAACAGACCCTATGAGGAGCGGCTGAGAGAGCTGGGGTTGTTTAGCCTGGAGAAGAGGAGGCTGAGAGGAGACCTCATTACTCTCTACAACTACCTGAAAGGAGGTTGTAGAGAGGAGGGAGCTGGCCTCTTCTCCCAAGTGACAGGGGACAGGACAAGAGGGAATGGCCTCAAGCTCCACCAGGGTAGATTTAGGCTGGAGATTAGGAGGAAGTTTTTCACACAAAGGGTCATTGGGCATTGGAATGGGCTGCCCAGGGAGGTGGTCGAGTCACCTTCCCTGGAGGTGTTTAAAGCAAGGGTAGATGAGGTCTTGAGGGACTTGGTTTAGTGTTAGATAGGAATGGTTGGACTAGAAGATCCGATGGGTCCCTTCCAAGCTGGATGTTCTGTGATTCTGTGAATTCTATAAAGGCTTTGTCACATTCCTCCACAACATAATTCTCTCTAAATTGGAGAGAGATGGATTTGATGGGTGGACCGTTTGGTGGATAAGAAATTAGTGGATGGCTGCATTCAGAGAGTAGTGGGCAATGGCTTGATGTCCAGGTGGAGATTCATGACAAGTGTTGTCTGTACTGGGACCGGAGCTGTTTCATATTTTCATTGGTGATATAGGCAGCAAGATCAAATACACCCTCAGCAAGTCTGCAGATGACACCAAGCTGAGTGGTGCTGTTGTCACACCAGAAGGACAGGATGTTGTCCAGATGGACCTAGACAAGCTGGACAAATAGGTCTGTATGAACTGTGTGAGGTTCAAAAAGTCCTAAATGCAAGATCCTCACCTCTGGCAATGTTCTGGGCAATTTGTGGTTTCAGTACATGATGGGTGATGATGTGACTGAGAGCAGCCCTGTGGAGAACGTCCTGGGGGTTCCAATTGATGAAAAGCTCGACCTGAGCCAGCAATGCACACTCACAGCCCAGAAGGCCAACCGCCTGGGCCACATCAAAAGAAGCTTTATCAATATGTCAAGGGGGGTGATTTTGCCCCCCTATTCTGCTGTCTTGTGACCACACCTGGAGTATTGTGTGCAGTTCTAGGATCCCCAACAAAAGAAGGAAGTGGAACTGTTGCAATGGGTCCAGAGGAGGACAACAAAGATGATCAGAGGACTGGTGCACCTTTGCTATGAGGCCAGGCTGAGACAGTTGGGGCTTGTTCAGCCTGGTGAAGAGAAAGCTCTGGGAGACCTTATAGCAGCCTTCCAGTACCTGAAGAGGGCCTACAGGAAAGCTGGGGATGGACTTTTACAAGGGCATATAGTGATTGGGTGAGGGGGAATGGCTTTAAATTGGAAGGGGAAAGATTTAGATTAGACATTAGGAAGAAATTTTTCACAAAGGGTGGTGAGACTGGAACAGGTTGCCCAGTGAATTTATGGGTGCCCCTTCCCTAGAAATGTTTGAGACCAGGATAGATAGGGTCCTTAAGCAAACTGATGGGAGGTTTCCCTGGCCCTGGCAGAGGGATTGGAACTAGGTGATTCTTAAGGTTCCTTCCGACTTATACCGTTCTATGATTCTATAATAATTTTTTGCCACCAACAGGGACTCTGTTTATGGCGTAACTCTTATCCTGTGAGAATTGCACAGCTTCCTGTTGTGCCATGTAAGTGTATGTATATTATTTCTCTGGCATTTTAATGCTTGAGGTTTGCTTAGAGCTTTAAAGAGTGCCTGTCACATCTCAAAAACTGCTTGTTTTCTGTGCCTTCAAGAAAGAATTCTCTACCAAAATTGTGCATTGCTTATTCCTCTCTCCTGGCCAGCGTAAGTTGGTGCTTATTTCCCCCTTCCACATCTGCTAGCCTCTAGTTTTTACTGAACTAAATGTAATAATAAACCTGCCTTCAGACTCTGTTCTTAAATTTCTGTCAATGCTGTGCTTTTGGCATGCATTCTTGAAGGTGACAACTTTGTCGTGGGAGAGAGGTAGAATAGATTTCTGGTCTTTACGGGGCAGAGGGCCTTGAATGACTAAGGCTGGTCTTCTTTCTGTAGTTTGCTTATCGACTATCCAAGCCTAACCTATGCTTCCTATTTTGTCACTGGAAAAATATTTTGGCAGTGGTTTTATTATTTTAGCTGCTCATAATGCTAGAGGCAGGAGGGTGTAATGAAGGGAGAAGGTAGGCTGGAATAACAGACTGACATGCCTTTGTTGAGTTTGGCGTGTTAGAAAACAACTACTACAAATCAGCTGCTCATGAGTGGGAGTTGCATCCTCACAAGTAAGACTTCTTCCATGAGTTTTTGCCTTAAAAGGCATGTGGTGCTGATGTTCTCTGTGTGTATGTGTGCATAGAAGTGTATATATGTGCATGGGTGTAGGGGTGTGTATATTTTTAAGAGTAATCCAGTGTGTTGCTTTTTGCCTTTTTGCTCAACATTGAGCCCTGAACAATCATGAAGACTGTAAAAGTTATGTTTTTTAGCTTGTTACTAGCTGTTTCTGGAGGCTGCTGATTATAGCAATCCTTGCCTGAATCTATCTGGAACTGCTGAAACTTCACTTCTGTATGAGTATCCAGTGTTACAGTGCTACTTTGTTTGTATCAAACACACCAGTTATCTTTTGTAGTATTCACTGATTGGCTGTATTTTGATAGGGTACTAAGATATCTGAAAGCACTTAAGGCTCCCACACTGATCTGAATAGGATTTCCATCAGCAGTGTATACTATCAATAAAACACTGATAAAAGTTCACTAGTTCAGGAGGGGGGAAAACATGCAACAACCATGTTAAAATATATTCCTGAGTGTAGGCTAGTTATTGATGTGATTAAATGAAAGCTGTAATTTTTTTTTTTTTTTTAATTCTGAATATTTGTGATACCTTCCTTAGAATCTCAAAATAGGCCTCTGTAGTAGCATTCCTGCAGGTAAGTCTACAGAACTACAGGAGCTTTCCACTCATCTCAGTTTAAAAGAACTTGCTCTTGGTAATTGGAATATGTGGTTTAGTACTAAACTAATAATTTTCATAAATAACTTGACTGTTAATTTTCCATTGCTAAATGGCATTTGGAGGCCTACTGTTTTCCTTGGAAGTGGACTTTAAAGAGTTTTATTTGGAGGTTCTGCCATAAATCTGTGTAGCAGCCGATGAAAACAAACCAACTAATGATTTCCCCAGTATTAATAACCTTCAATGTAGTTACGCTTTGTGTTTTTTGAAACTTGAAAGAAAATAAAATGTGGTGCCTTGGGTTTGGGGAGGAAAAGATTTGTGGGTTTTTTTCCTGATTTTTATTTAGATGTTTCCATTTAGCCATAGTTATGTTAATCACCTTGCTCAGAATAAGTTTTTGTCTGCAGACTAGGTAGCATCTTGTACAAATAAAGTAACTTTTCATCCTTATCACATCCATTATGATTATCTAGGTAGGTAACAAAAACAATTGCTGGATTAGGTATGTTGTTTTTGTGGGAAGAGAAGCTTTGATGACTAGTACAAGGATAGAATCATGCAATGTTGCACTGTTATTTTTGAAATAGTTTCAGGAAAATTCTTATGTGTTTTATAGTATAATCATTATTGTTTCTTCACTGGGGATCAATACATAGTAGTGAGAGACATCCAGTAGAGTTTTGGCATTTATTCTTCAGTACAGATACTGAATCAGCAACACTGTTGCATTTAACAGGTTCATATTTGCATTCATTCAGACACTCTAAGGATGTATTTAAGCTACTTTCTACACTTCTCCTTTTTTTAGAACTTTATTGAGCTTCATATAAAATAACAGAGTTTTCAATTTTACCTGTGCTATGCCAATGGAATAGTGTTATAAAAATGCAATTGCTATAATAAGTAACTTCTTTACACTTGTAACTTGTTTGAGGCAAATATGCAGCCACATGTACTTCTATTATGTATTATTTACTTTAGAAAGATCTAGTCTCATCCCTTGTACTTACCTCTCCATACTACCTGGACTCATGCAAAGCATTTGACACTGTCCCCCACAACATTCTTGTCTCTAAATTGGAGAGACATGGATTTGACAGATGGACCACTCAGTGGATAAGTAATATGCTGGATGGTTACCAAAGGGTTGTGGTCAGCAGCTCAGTGTCCAAGTCGAGACCTGTGGTGAGTGGTGTTCTTCACAGGTTGGTGTTGGGAACACTGTTGTTTACCATCGTCGTCAGAGACATGAACAGCAGGATTGAGTGCATCCTTAGGAAATTTGCTAACAACAACAAGCAGTGTGGTGCAGTCAATGTGCTTGAGGGAAAGGATGTAATCCAGAGGTACCTGCACAGGCACAAGAGATGGGCATATGTGAATCTCATGAAGTTCCACAAAGCCAAGTGCAAGGTCTTGCACCTGTGTCAGGGCAATCCCAAGCACAAGTACAAACTGGGCAGAGAATGGATTGAGAGTAGCCCTAAAGAGAAGGACTGTGGGGTGCTTGTTTATGAAAAGCTCAACATGAGCCAACAATGTGGACTTGCAGCCCATAGAAGCCAGTTGTATCCTAGGCTGTATCAGAAGAATTCCGAGGTGATGTTCCCCCTCTGCTCTCATGAGACCCACCTGGAACACTGCGTTCAGTTCTGAAGTTCTCAGCATTGATCTATTAGAGGAAGTCTAGAGGATTGGACCATCTCCCATATGGGGACAAGCTAAGAGAATTGGTGTTTGCCTAGAGAAGGGAATGCTCTGGATGAGGGGGACTAGGGGATAGCTGGGGAGGGGCTCTTTATCACAGAGTGTAGTGATAGGGTGAGGGGTAACATTTACAAGCTGAATGAAGGCAGATTTAGAATAAGTGTTGGGAAGATATTTTTTCCTGTGAGGTGGATGAGGCACTGGATCAGGCTGCCCAGAGAAGTAATGGATACCCCATCCCTGGAAGTGTTCAAGGCCAGGCTAGATGAAGCTTTCAGTAACCTGACTTAGTGGAAAATGCAGGGGAGATGGAGCTAGATGATCTTTAAGGTCCCTTCCAACCTTAACTATTCTATAATTCCATGCATGAGAATTCTCTGTGACTTCTACAGTGGTGCTCAATGTTCAGGTTCACTACTGCAGCCCAGGATTATGTCTGTGAGTTTTAAGACTTTGTCACACTGTAAATTCATCGTGATTTTGGAATTGGTTAGTACTGTTTATCATTATGATCTCTGAACATTTTTGCTTATTGATTTTCTGACTGACAGAATAGTTCACTTAATGTTAAGATTTAGTAGTATAGTAGTTACATTTTTAATTCTGTGGTTTTAGAGATCTGCCCTAAACATGATGGTGCAGTATCTGGTAAAAATTGTCCAGTTAGCACAGTGACCTCCACAGCAAGGACAAATACCATGGTTGTGGGAGAGGGAATGGGCAGTATTATGTGATCATATCCCCCATGGAAAATTCTAGCCTGTGTTCCAAATCTCCTTGTACATTATATCATGCAAATGATTAGCAAATAAGAGATTACGCCTCACAAAGAGCTTAATCACACATGATGTTAATTGTTCAAGGCTTTCATTCCAACCGAAAGCAATTTTGTGCATCTTAGAGGAAAGTTGTTTTTTGGTCTTTCAACTTTAAGCTCTGTGATCTGCTATTTTCTTCTTTGATGTTGTTCATTGTGGATTACTGCAAATAAACATGTAAATTATCAGAAACCCCTAGAGGAACTCAGGGGTCTGTCTTTGTACACTAGACTTCCCTTTTCAAGTTGGTTACTTGAATCCAAAGCTGAACATCATCGGAGGCAAATATGCAGTAGTTTTCAGACTTCCATTAGAACCTTTGCAACCAGGACAAATACTGAATGAATACTGGAGTTGGCTCGGAGAGTTGATGTTTCTGGTTGAAGTATGTTGACATTATAGCGCAGATCTTTTTATGCTATGACACCCCATACCTAATTTGGAAAAAAAATAAACCAAAAAAGCCTTTGAATGTATTATTCAGGAGTGCTTTAATTAATGCAAACCAGAATGGAATAGTCCAATTAATTGTTAAAGGAACTTGTACTTGAAGAAGTGTCTATATATAAGTGTCTATATATGGTAGGAGAGCATACCAGTACTTTTTAATCTGACTGAGTTCATGTCCTTGAATTATCTGCACTAAAATCCAGCCTTTTGAAAAGTTTTTTGGCTACATTGGAAAATGTATTCCCAGGAAAACCAGGCTTACATAAATGTACAGGTTTCAAGAGATAAAGGTCTCTCAAGAGAAAATGGTACATGTATGGTGGAAATCACTTCCTGAAAAGGCATAATTTAGGAAAGATGTTACTGCATCATGCAGAATGGATGGATAAACTAAAATGCAAAATGAAAAGTTCTGTTGCTGGGTAGATACATCAGCTTTCAGATTTCTCTTTATAAAGCCAGCAGTCCTTCCTGATTGCTTGCTTTTCAGTGGTACCTTGAATGAGTGTTACAAAGAGGCTTGCCAACAAATCATCCTGTAAGAGATCTATAACTATTGTGAGATGACCGGTTTCCAAAGATAAAAAAAGCCTTTATCTGAGGGCATGATTTTTTTTTCCCCTGGACATGCTTTTAAGAGGCTTTCGTCGTAGCATTAGTATCACCTGCGCAGGTGATTTAATTGCATATTCTCATATCTGCCATTAATTATTGGTCAGAGGAGGGGACCGTGTTTCTGCCTGGAGCTTTCTAGCTATTTCACAAGGATAGAAGCCTGCTCAAAGTTTTCCATCTCTCTGTATGCAGTGGGACTAGAAAAGTTACACTGTTTTGTTTTGTTTCTTTAATTTTGTTTCTTTCTTGTGTATTGGGTTTGCTTGCTAATGAAAACAAAGAGGGAGGAGTGCTAAGACACAGATAAAAGCCATGAATTAACAAAGAACATGCTACTGCTGACGTGCTTTTGGTTAGCACGAGCTTTTGCGGCTGTTCTCCGTACACCGTGAGCTGACATTATATGCTGGGTTTTCTAAGTCCTTCCACTCCTGTTTCACTAGGAGTCTGATTTAACTTTAATTGCAGAAGTCATCTGGCAGGCAATACCAGAACTTGTGGACTAGAGCTTGTTTGCTGGCAGCTGAAAACCTTGCAGGCAGTTCTTGTATGCACGTGTTTTTTGCCTGTGTTCCCAGTGTGAAGTGCAGAATTTGGCTTTGAGGAGGCAGTGGGGAGCTTGGAGGGTGCAGGAAAGGAGGAGCAGGAAGAAAAAATCTGAGCATTGCCCTGAGAAGGTTTTTACTCAGTGCTGCATGCTAGTGGCTGCAGAACGCTTCTCAGATTACTTCAGCTGTAGTTTGTATTAAACAAGCATTACAGCAAAAGCTACATCAGGAGAAGTACCTGTCAAATAGTAGGAAAGTTCTTGAGTGCAAATGGGAAAAAATAAGCAGATCTTGTTTTCCTAAGGAGTTTTAACTTTTTCACTGTACTAGTACTAAGGATCTGTCATCCTCAAGTATGTGCTGCCTGAGAATTGTGTTGGGATGAGCAGGCATTATGCACTACTCGGACAGCTCACATCCTTAGGGATGACTCTAATACATTCTCTACAATGGCTAAGTAGCAAGGAAAACATGCGAAGGGAAGGAAGTTAATGAAGAAGAGTTAATGTTGTTGAGGCAAGCAATGCCTGACCGGCCTTACTGTCTGTGTGATGAAATGACAGGCATTGCAGAAGAGGGGAGAGTGATGGACTGAATATACTTTCACTTTAGAAGATTTTGATATTCCCATGTTATTCTCATTTGTAAGCTGAAAAAGGGTGTACTCTTCAGGTCCAGTTCTGGGTACAGTATGGTTCAGTATCTCTATGGAGAGACTGGTTGCTGAGATGGGAAGCAAGACCGTACCCTCAGCAAGTGTGCAGAGAACATAAAAGTGGGGGAGTGACACAGATGGTAAAGTTAAGGTGCAGTATCGAGGGACCTTGAGAAACCAGAGGAGTGGGCCTTTTAAAACCTTTTGAGATAAACAAGAACTATTTGCAGGTGGGATGAAGTAGGCCTTTGCTCTGTACAGTCTTGGAGAGAGTCTGTCTGAGGAGTAGACATACCAAAAAGAGCTTGAGGTGTTCAGTGGATACTAAGTTGAGCCAAAAGTACATTTATGTTGCAGATAAAGCAAGCTACATATTGGTCTGCATTAGGATGAGCATGGTCAGTAGACAGAGAGAAGATTTGTTACCCTCTGTTCCCTGCTGGAAGGATGTAAGTCAACATATCTGTGGTGAGAGAATGCTCTGAATAATGGGGAAGAACAGGGCATCTTGGATGATCTTAACAAACCCTACTTTTGGTCCAAGTCTATAGCACACCACACTCTTAAGGTAGCTCTCAAGTGGAACATAGTGGTCTTTGGAGCCAGTTCTGCTTATATAATATCTAAAGTACTCAGCCTATATAATGAGTGACCATGAGATGGATTGAAAAGTGCAGGCCTTATATTTGCTTATTTGCCTTATATTTGCTCCTTCTAACATAAAAGAATTACAGCTTCATTATACATCTGCAAAATCACAGCAGAAGCTAATAAAAGCAGAAGCTGTAGATGATTCAGATTGCCCCTTTATGGAACTTCCTGCGTTACAAAAATTTATTTATGCATTTTACAAATTAATCTGAAGAAACAAAGACTAAGCAAGGTTTTAAATACAGTAAATAGCAAGTTTACTGAAAATATGAATTGTGTGCATTCATGATTTTGCTAGAAAATATTAATTAGTTGCAATCTGATTACTGCAAAAGCTTATGCTTGAAGTTTTTGCAAGAAGCACATTAAATTAGGTTTATGTTTTTCAGAGCTAACCCCCTCTTGAATTGTTTGGAAATTCTTATCTAATACAGACATCAATATATGCCCAGGGTGGATATTCTAAATTTAATCTGTCTTTTTTGAGTACAGATCAGTGATCGAATTTCTTCACCAAGGGAAATTTCCTGAAGTAACTGAATGCTTTGAGCAGTACCTTCTCTTTTGTGAATTATCTAGTTTTTTATAAACCTTGATATCACCCACTGTTGTCCTTTAGCTGCCTGGAACTCATATGAATAAAGATATTCACCTGTTAGGAACCTTGCAGTGAGGTGTTGGCCATCCTTGGCTAGTGCCAAAGTTCTGAAATGTAAAAAATGGATGTAGTTTATTCTTGCATTTGTGTATTTTATAATAACATATTTTTATATATATGTGTATATATGTATATTTATATAATATATTATATATTATAAATATTATGTATAATAATATATTTTATAGTTTTATATATGTATATATATATAATCATTTTATAATAAAGTACAACCGACTGAACATGAACCAGCATTGTGCCCAGGTGGCCAACAAGGCCAACGGCATCCTGGCTTGTATCAGAAACGGTGTGACCAGCAGGTCCAGGGAGGTTATTCTCCCTCTGTTCTCAGCACTGGTGAGACTGCTCCTTGAATCCTGTGTTCATTTCTGGACCCCTCACCACAAGAACGATGTTGAGGCTCTGGAGCGAGTCCAGAGAAGAGCAATGACGCTGGTGAAGGGGCTGGAGAACAGGCCTTATGAGGAATGGCTAAGAGAGCTGGGGTTGTTTAGCCTGGAGAAGAGGAGGCTGAGGGGAGACCTCATTGCTCTCTACAAGTACCTGAAAGGAGGCTGTAGAGAGGAGGTTGCTGGCCTCTTCTCCCAAGTGACAGGGGACAGGACAAGAGGGAATGACCTAAACCTCCGCCAGGAGAGATTTAGGCTAGACATTAGGAAGACGTTTTTCACGCAAAGGGTCATTGGGCATTGGAACAGGCTGCCCAGGGAAGTGGTTGATTCACCGTCCCTGGAGGTGATTAAGGCCCGGGTAGACGAGGTCCTGAGGGACATGGTTTAGGGTTTGATGGAAATGGTTGGACTTGCTGATCTGGTGGATCTCTTCCAATGTGGTGATTCTATGATTCTATGAAAATGTGAAACCTTGTCATGGGAGAGATAAGTCCTTAAGTATCTTGTCTATAAAACTACTGTTGGCTACTAAGGAAGCCCATTCTATGTCACTTTATTTGGTCTGGAAGAGTAATTGGGTGATATGACTTGAAGGGGCATGAAGAGACTGTGTAGTATATTATAACAGGAACTTGGAGTTAAAGATGTGATAAATCTTACCACCATGATCCCGTTCAGGGCTAGATAGTTCTGTTGCCTACTGATACAGAGATGGCTTCCATGATGGTGGTTTTCTGCCTTGGGGGGCAATGTTAGGTCTCTGCCAACTCTTGGGACAAATCTGTGTGACATGGCTTGTGGTGTTTTGTGTTTCATTTTGTTTTGTGTTTTGCTTGGTTTTTGTTTGGTTTTCTTTTAAGCTCTGCAGTAGAGTCAGTTATCGTGATATATTTTTAATTTACTGTCAGTAGAATGAAAAGAAACAACTGAGTGTACTTATCTGGACATCCTTCTGAAACTGTGCAGTGCATCTTGTTTCTGGAAGCCACTGAATTTGTTTTCTTTCTAAAATTATTTTCCATTTGGCAGTGAATTAAAATCACATATACAAAGCAAAGAAATCTCATCTCTTTAAAAGCATTAAGGTTGCGTTGTCAAGCACTTAAACCTTGAGGCACTAGGATGCAATTTAAATGTGTCTTGCTTGAGTTAAAATAGAATTTCTAATTACATTCTTGTATGTAGGCGTTCTTTCAGTGGGTAAATGTAAAATTTTGCTTCAAAACATTTTCCCCAAATTGTAAACAGGTAGAGCATTAAATACTGTACAGGAGCATGTAGTGTCCTTAATAAAGTGACAGATCATGATTCCTCGTCTCTCATGTAACACACAACCCATCACAATTTAATTCAATCCTGTAAATGGGGTAGCATGTTCAATGATGAATATTTCATTCCAATGTATATTCCTAATCCTTATGAATGTGTTTTGTAGCCAATAAAACTAGGCTTTAGTAGCATAACTATGCACTCTGGTTTACATTTTACGAGAGAGCACATAATGGATAAGGTATTCTTGTACTCCATTTCAGCATGTGTGTAAAATCAGGGGTCCGTCCTGATTTGTCAGTGTACTTGACAGTTTCATAGTCTTTTAGTTAAATAATTGCGTGTATTTCTTCCTCTCTCCTCCTCCCCCTTCCCCTGCCGTGTTGTGACCTGAACTTTCTCATAAGATTTGTTTGGAAGGTCCTCCAGTTATTCTTAGTGAAACATTAATAAAGGGAATAAGGGAATAGAAGGAGAGGCACAATGTGGCATGGATCATTTTAGTGAGAATATTTACCATATGAAGTTTGGTACTACATTATTCAAAAACTTACTGTTGATGCAGTACTATAATACTGCAGCCCAACAGGTACTGTTTTCAAAAATAGCATGGCATTGGAAATAAGCTTTATAATGAGAAAACAAAATACTCTAGATGTAACTTTTACAGAGGTAATGCAGCTTAGCTGAATGGAACTATATGACAATAAATAGTGAATTCTAGGGCAGAAGATAATATACAGGACAGGAAATCTTTTAAAGAAGGTTAATGAGTTCAGCATGTGGAGGTGTGCCTCTGGTGGCATCACCAGGTTCCAGCAAGTGGCATGTGACCCCATGTTTTTTGCGTGATCTGTTGGATGGCCACAAGTCATCTTGTACAAAATAGACTTTGCTCTGACTGACAGTAGCTAGCTGTCTTAGCAAGGCACATTAATGAATATGTAGTGACTTCCTGATGCAGGTCCCAGCAGCTCAGGATGTCTCTGCCTTGATTGCAGGGCCTGTAGATAGGGCTTTAAACTAGATGTGAAGCGGGAGGGGCATAACATGAGGCTAGCCTGTAAGAAGCAGTGAGAGGACAAGTGCTGGGGATCAGGTGTCAGGAAGGACACTTCTCCAAAACACCTTGTAGGTTACAAAGGGTCCACTAGGAAGGTGATGCAACTGGCAGCCCAGCTGAAGTGCCTTTATGCAAACTCATGAAGCTTGGGTAACAAGCAGGAGGAGCTGGAAGCTACCGTTCTACTAGAAAACTGTGATCTAGTTGCCATCATGGAAACTTGGTGGGATGAATCCCATGATTGGAATGTGGCTATCAATGGCTACAGGCTTTTCTGAAGGGACAGACTGGATAGGTAAGGTGGAGTTGTTGCCCTTTATTTCAGGAAAAGGATAGGATGTGAAGGGCTGTCATTGAAGAGTAGCCACAAACAGGCTTGGAAGCTTGTGGGTCAGAATAAAAGACTGAAGCAGCAAAAGGAACTTTGTGGTTGGTGTATGCTACAGGCCACCCAATCAAGGAGATCGGTCTTCCTCCAGCTACAGGAGGCTTCACGCTTACAAACCCTCATCCTACTCAGGGACTTCAACCACTCCAACATTTGCTGGAAAAGTAGCATGGCAATCTGTAGGCAATCCAGGAGACTCATGGAGTGCATTGAAGTTAATTTCTTAGTCCAGCTGGTAGAGACCCCCACCTGTTGAGGTGCAATACTGGACCTGATGGTCATGAATAGAAGCAAACTCATCAGTGACATTAGGATCGGAGGCAGCCTGGGCTGCAGTGAGCATGCACTGGTGGAGTTCAAGGTCCAGAGGAATATGGGACAAGCGAGGAGTATAGCTGGGACCATAAATTTTAGGAAAGCAGACTTCAAGCTCTTCAAGTACTTGCTATGTCCCTGGTGACTGAAAGAAGGGTAACGTTGTGCCTATTTTTAAAAAGGATAGAAAAGGCTACCCTGAGAACTACCCACCTGTCAGCCTCCTCTCTGTGCCTAGGAAGATCATGGTACAGTTCCTCCTAGAAGCTATTCTAAAGCACATGGAGGACATGGAGGTGATTAGTGGCAGCCAGCATGGCTTCACCAGGGGCAAATCCTGTATGACCAACTTAGTGGGTTTCTCTGATGGAGTAACTGCAGCAGTGAGTAAAACAACAGGTGTGATCTATCTATACTTCTGTAAAGCCTCTGACACAGTCCCCCACACCACCCTTCTCTCTAAATTGGAGAGATATGGATTTTATAGGTGGATGGCACAGTGGATAAGAAACTGGTTGGATGGTTGTATTCAGAGGGTGGGGTCCATAGTGGGACTGGAGCTGTTTAGTATCTTCATTAATGATATAGACAGCGAGATTGAGTGCATCCTTGGCCAGTTTGCAGATGACACCAAGGTCAGTGGAGTAGATGTCGCACTGGAAGGACAGGATGTCCAGAGGGACCTGGATGTGAGGTCCTACACCTGGGTTGGGGCAATCCCCAATTTCAGTACATGATGGGGGATGATGTGATTTAGAGCTGTGCTACAGAGAAAGACTTGGAGGTGCTTGTAGTAAGGATCTTGACATGAGCCACCAGTGTGTGCTCACAGCCCGAAAGGCCAACCATACCCTGAACTGCATCAAAAGAAGCATAGCCAGCAGGTCGAGGGAGGTCATTCTGCCCCTCTATTCCTCCCTTGCAAGACCTTGTCTGTAATACTGTGTCCAGTTGTGGAATCCTCAACATAAGAAGGATATGAACCTGTTGGAATGGGTCCAGAGGTGGGCTTCAAAGATGGTCTGAGGGCTGGAGCACTATTCATACAAGGACAGGCTGAGAGAGCTGGGCTTGTTCAGCCTGGAGAAGGCTCAGAGGAGATCTTATAGCAACCTTCCAGTACCTGAAAGGGGCCTACAAGAAAGCTAAAGAGGGACTATTCATAAAGGCTTGTGGTGATAGGACAAGAGGGGAACAGGTGTAAACTGGAGAGGGGCAGGTCTAGGCTTGATATGAGGGAGAGTTTCTTCAGCATGAGAGTGGTGAGACACTGGAACAGGTTGCCCAGGGAACTTGTGGCTGCCCCATCCCTGGAGCTGTTCAAGACCAGGTTGGGTGGGGCCTTGGGCAACCTGATCTAGTGGGATGTCCCTGCCTTAAGTAGAATTAAGATGCTCAAAATACACACCAAATATGAGACTGTCTCTTGGTGTTTTGTTTGTCAAAATGGAACAAAGAAATATTTTTAATGTTTTTCCAATATTGATTTTGACTAAGTATATCCAAATTAGGCTGTTTCGGGTTTTTTTTTTTAGTTTTTGCAAAACCATAGAACTTTATACAAAGGTATTTTTTTTTACTCTCTAGTCACATTTTGCTACTGTAATAGGGAGATTGATATAGTTTAGGCAATATAAGTACATATCCTTGTGAAGGTGGAAATATCTTTCCGTAGCTCAACTTTTCTCATTTCTAGAAGCTATACTGACTCCTGAGATTTTACAGTTTATTTGAATTTTCTTGAGCTTGTAAAGGTTTTTGGTCTAGCTTTGCTTCACTTCTCCCTAACAGTATGGTAAGTGCTATGTGTTTAGAATATGATATGAAAGTAATAGACACTAAAAAAGTGGCTACTGTAACATACTTTAAAAATACTGAAAATATTTGTAACTCTAGAGTTCTCTTCTGACAACATTGAATTGATAGTTAAATCCTCAAACAATTATTGGAAAACTGAGCAACTGCTTGATCTTTCAAGTAGTGCCTTACTTTGTTCTGACTCATGGTTAGTGATTTGCTTCTGTGCTTTTAGACAGGCACTTCTGAACTTAGTTTTACTATTAATTCGTTGAAGCAACTCCAGTTGCTGGTTACTGACTCTGTGATTTGGCAGGGTGAGAGAGAACAGTTGCCACAAGACACAATTTGTAAAACCTCAGGATTATAGAGAGAGATGGAAGCAGGTATGATGTTGAAATTTTAGATTGATTTTGGTATGATTAAGTTTCAAGCTTACATTTTCCTTTATAAAGCTTGGGGCTTGCCCCCCGACATTCCAGTCAGCCACGAGCTTTCTTGTGCTTAGTTGGAATGGTCTGTGCTCACTGGTCTGTAAAACAATTGTAAATCCACTGTAATCTAGGAAGCAGAATTATCTAATCCCTTGTTCAAGAAAAGCAGTAATGAAAGACCTTTAAACATCTATGGATGGCAAAGGGAAGCACAGCATCAATTATATGAATCATCCATATGGCATTTATTATCTTAGAAGTGCAGATATACTGTGACAGTTGGCCACTTATACGTATGTCAAAGACAACTTTAGAAGTTACTGCTTCACTATCAGTCCTTTGGGAACCAAATCACATACTGGCTTTCTGTGGACTTTTATGAATCATAGAATCATAGAATAACCAGGTTGGAAGAGACCCATTGGATCACTGAGTCACAGAATCACAGAATCACAGAACAACCAGGTTGGAAGGGACCCATCGGATCTTCTAGTCCAACCATTCCTATCAAACACAAGCTGTAACCTCCAGACAACGTGTGCTTAAAACATGGGGGTAGTCTAATTACAGGGAAAACTGGAAGTCACTGTACCTTAATCCAAAAGTTTCAGTTAGCATGTGCCGTTCCTCCTGTTTATGCTGTGTCACAGGTCAGTTTACTGAATAAGTACATGGTAAGTAGTAATTTCAACCTGTTTTTTTTAACTGCAACATTTAGCTTTGATATCATTATCTGTAATAATAAGAAGTCAATATTCTGAAACATTAAGTTGTGAGTTAAACAAACGTATGAACTAAAGTAGAGAGAAAATATGTAATCAACTAGTCATGTGATTCTTGGTATCTTGTCAAGCTGCAATTGCTCTTCAAGTGTTAATTCCAGAATGTTTGTATTTGGTTTTCTCTTGGCATGAATTTTATTTTTGTCTTGCATATATGCAGTATTAAACTATGGGATAGTCTTCTTTCTTAGAACATAGCTTTTAATAGAAATAGAATTTCTACATGTGTTGGAGAGATTTTGTTCTGGTGGTCACTACCCAGGACAAAGAAAAACCCTGTGTTTTTATTTTGAAATCCTTGGCCTTCTACAGTTATTCAAAGCTTGTCTGACAACAGATATTTCACAGTTGTTGGTTCCTTTCGCAGATAACTCAGCATTACTTTCAGCAAATAAAACTAAGCTAAAAATTCTACATGGAGTGAATTCAGATGATGAAGACAGATGTGGATTCCCACCTATCCTCCTAGATTAGTAGAACATCATAAAGACTTGGTGTCTAGGGCTTTATTGTTTTTCATGTCCAGAAGCATTTATTTTGGCAGACTTTAGCAGATGTCACTCATACTTGAGGCTTGTTGGATTTAATAGTGTGATTTTAACACTGTAAATTTTACATTTAGTTTAATGACAGATTCATGACAGAAGTGCAGTTAAAGCAAACTCTGTCTACTCAAGTAGACATTTTGATCACAGCTGTGATCACTTTCTGTTCTCCTCAGTTTTCTGTTTCTTTCTTTTTCCTTTTTTTTTTTACTATAATGTCTCACTTGCAGCCTAAAGTCTTGAGAAAGGGTACGATTTCAGGCCTGTCCTTCTCCTAGTTACTTCACTTGGCAGAATTAATTGTCATACTGAGGCACAGAGAGTGCAAGGATATTGCAGTTTTTAATTTTTTTTTAAGCTCTATGACCTTTGGTTGATTTATGCAGGGAACTTAACCAGATAATTTGGGGAAACTTACACTACATGGCAGAAGTCCACAAGTTAGGCTGAGTATCGTGATGTGTTAATGTTCTTTTCTGTATCTGACTCGAGAAGTTTATTTCTGGAAACCTGATGACTGAAACCTGATGCGAAAACAATTCCCTCAAGTATTTGTCCTTCTTGTTTACTTTTTTTAGTTGGCACTGATGTCTATACAGCTGTGTTTTTCAAGGGTAGGAAATCACTGAGATAGAATAATAGAGATTTGGATTGGGAAAGATCTTTAAGGTCATGAAGTCCTGCCATCGGCCCAACACCACCATGTCACAAGGTGCAACGTCTACCTGTTTTTTGAATACAAAGGTGACATCTGGTGTTGGAATGCGAGTCCTAAAACCCAGAAAAGAGCAGGAACACAGGTTAGGAACCAATGTAATAGCCTTCTGCTAGATAGGAGACAAAAGACCCTTGGGCGTGTTTTCCACAAGGATAAGATAGTGGATGAGCTATTTGAAATGATCAAGTGGCTGTGGAAGTTCAGAGTGGGACATGGACTTTTAAACCTGGCTCTTGATGCTGCTCATCAAGTCTTTCATAAGTCACTTCTGTTTGTAACATGCTTATTTTATCATAGACTCATACAACAACCAGGTTGGAAGGGACCCATCGGATCTTCTAGTTCAACCATTCCTATCTAACACTAAACCAAGTCCCTCAAGACCTCATCCACCTGTGCCTTAAACACCTCCAGGGGAGGTGACTCAACCACCTCCCTGGGCAGCCTATTCCAATGCCCAATGACCCTTTGTGTGAAAAACTTCCTCCTAATCTCCAGCCTAAATCTCCCCTGGCGGAGCTTGAGGCCATTCCATCTTGTCCTGTCCCCTGTCACTTGGGAGAAGAGGCCAACTCCCTCCTCTCCACAACCTCCTTTCAGGTAGTTGTAGAGAGTAATGAGGTCTCCTCTCAGCCTCCTCTTCTCCAGGCTAAACAACCCCAGCTCTCTCAGCCGCCTCTCATAGGGTCTGTTCTCCAGCCCCTTCACCAGCCTCGTAACTCTTCTCTGGACTTGCTCCAGAGCCTCAACATTGTTCTTGTGGTGAGAGGCCCAGAACTGAACACAGGATTCAAGGAGCGGCCTCGCCAGTGCTGAGTACAGAGGGAGAATCACCTCCCTGGATCTGCTGGTCATGCCATTTCTGATACAAGCCAGGATGCCATTGGCGTTCTTGGTCACCTGGGCACACTGCTGGCTCATGTTCAGTCGGCTGTAGACCAACACCCCCAGGTCCCTCTCCTCCTGGCAGTTTTCCAGCCAGGCTTCTCCCAGTCTGTAGCTCTGCATAGGGTTATTGTGCCCCAAGTGCAGGACCTGGCATGTGGCCGTGTTAAACCTCATGCCATTGGACACCGCCCAGCAGTCCAGTCTGTTTAGGTCCTTTTGTAGAGCCTCCCTACCCTCCAGCAGATCGACACTTGCACACAGCTTTGTGTCATCTGCAAACTTGCTAAGGGTACCCTCAATGCCCTCATCCAGGTCATTGATGAAGACATTGAACAGGGCTGGACCTAGCACTGAACCCTGGGGAACCCCACTTGTCACTGGCCTCCAGCTGGACTTAACACCATTTACCACCACTCTCTGAGCCCAGCCATCCAGCCAGTTTCCTACCCAGGAGAGTGTGCGTCTGTCCAGGCCAGAGGCTGACAGTTTTCCAAAGCAGAATGCTGTGAGAAACTGTGTCAAAGGCTTTACTGAAGTCCAGAAAGACCACATCCACAGTCTTTCCCTCATCCAGCAGCCGAGTGACTTTGTCATAGAAGGCGATCAGGTTGGTTTGGCAGGACCTGCCTTTGGTAAACCCATGTTGACTGGGCCTAATCACCCGGTTCTCTTGTAAGTGCTTCATGATAGCACTCAGGATCACCTGTTCCATGACTTTCCCTGGCACTGAGGTCTGACTGACAGGCCTGTAGTTCCCTGGATCCTCCCTGCGACCCTTCTTGTAAATGGGAACTACATCAGCCAGCCTCCAGTCCAGAGGTACCTCCCCAGTCTTCCAGGACTGCTGGAAGATGATGGAAAGGGGTTTGGCCAATACATCCGCCAGCTCCTTCAATACCCTAGAATGAATCCCATCTGGCCCCGTAGACTTGTGGGTGTCCAGTTGGCCAAGCAGGGCTCTGACCACCTCCTCTTGGATCATGGGAGCCTCATATTGCTCCTCTATTTCCGGGGTTTCTACAAAGAGGGAACAGCTTTCTTTACAATTAAAACTGAGGCAAAGAAGGCCTTAAGTACCTCAGCCTTCTCCTCATCCCCTGTCACTGTTATTCCCTCTGTGTCTAAAAGGGACTGTATGGTCTCCCTTGTCCTCCTTTTATTGTTTATATATTTATAGGAAGATTTTTTGTTATCTTTTACAGACTTAGCCAATCTGATCTCTAGTTGAGCCTTAGCCCCCCTGATTTTTTCCCTACACAGCCTCACTTCCCTCCTGTAGTCCCCCCAAGAGGCCTGTCCCCTCTTCCAGAGCCTATAAATATTCCTTTTTTTCCTAATGTCACTCGAGATTTCTCTACTCAACCAAACTGTTTTTTTCCCTTGCCAGCCTTTTTTCCAGAACATGGGGATGGCTTTCTCCTGAGCTGCCAGGATCTCCTTTTTGAAGAGTTCCCAGCCCTCATGGGCTGCCTTACCCCCAAGTACTGTCTCCCAGGAGACTTTGCCAACCAGCCTTCTAAAGAGTACTGTCCTGCTTACCACCTTCTTCACTTCACCTAGAACAGAAAACCCTATCATCTCGTGATCACTAAGTCCTAGGTGTCCTCCTGCTGTCACATCCCCCACAAGCCCCTCTCTGTTGACAAACAGCAAGTCCAGGAGGGCACCTTCCCTCGTTGATTCATTCACTAGCTGTGCAAGGAAGTTGTCTTCCACGCACTCCAGGAACCTCCTAGACTTCTTCCTTTCTGCTGTATTGTACTCCCAGCAGATATCAGGGAGATTGAAGTCTCCCACAAGGACAAGAAGCATTGACTTGGAGATTGACCCCAACTGTTTAAAGAAGAGCTCATCAGCTGCTTCTCCTTGGCTGGGTGGCCTGTAACAGACTCCCATCACAAAATCTTTTTTCTTTTGGCCAGCTTGATCCTAACCCACAGGCACTCAATCTCCTCATCGCCACAATCCATCTCAGAGCTTTCCAAGTCTTCCCTTACAAAGAGGGCTACTCCACCTCCTCTCCTACCCTTTCTATCTCTCCTGAAGAGTTTATATCCCACCAAAGGTGTACTCCAGTTATATGAGTCATCCCACCACGTTTCCATGATGGCAACGATGTCATAGGCTCCTTGCCCTACAACGGCTTCCAGCTCTTCCAACTTATTCCCCATGCTGCGTGCATTGGTGTAAATGCACTTCAGCTGAGTAGCCGAGCCTTCAGCCCTCTTCGAGGGGACAGTGCTTGTTCCCAATTGCCTGTTAACTGGAGTAGCTGGTACCAGAATACCTATATCTCCCTTGCTGATCCAGGGTGCATTCTCCCCACTTCCTGTGCGGTGACATGCTGGTGGTCCTCACCAGCACACCCCCTCCTAAACTCTAGTGGCCCACATCCGGGCACGCACTTGCCTAGCCTGGACTCAATCCCCTCCCCCTTCACATTTATTTTAAAGCTCGATTTCTGAGCTTAGCTAAGTTTTTAGCAAGTGTCTTAGCCCCGCTAGGAGACCCACTTGCCCCAACCTTGGCAACCGTGTCAGGGGGTGCATGAACCACCCCATGATCAAAGAACCCAAAGCCCTTTTCCTCGCACCAGGTTCGGAGCCAGGCATTAATTGAGTCCTTCTTAGTGATCTGCAGGTCCACTCCATGTAGCCTGGGGATGGAGCAGAACACCACCTGTGCCCCAGAGCCCTCTATCGTCTTCCCAAGGGCCCTGAAGTCTTTTTTGATGTCCTTAGCTTTTCTGTTTGCTAGGCCATCATTACCAGTCTGGACTAGTACCAGAGGGTAGTAGTCCGTCTCATGGATCAGGGAAGGGAGTTTCCCAGCTACTTCCCTCCCTGATGCCCCTGGCAGGCAGCAGACCTCCCTGTGGAGTGGGTCAGGTCTGCAAATGGGTCCCTCCGCTCCCTTGAGGAGGGAGTCCCCTACAACAATCACCCTCCTCTTCTTCTTAGTGGAGGAGGTTGTGATTTTCGTCCGAGGATGGTGTGGCCTAGGAAAAGATTCTAGGCTATGATGACTGTCATCCTCAGGACTAGATTCCTCCTGGAGCACCTGGTACTTGTTCATCAGGGGGATCTCGGGTATTGCTGACTGCTTAAGGGGAGCAGGCTTCCTTCCCCTGGAAGGAACCTGCTGCCATTCCCCATCCCTGTTAGTCCCAAGCCTGCAGAGTGCAGGTGGGTGGTTGTTGGGCACACTAGGTGCAGATGGTTGCTGAGGGAGTGAGAGGGCCCTGCTCCACATGTCTATCTCCCTCTCACATTCCCTGATGGTCCTCAACCTCATTACCTCTTCCCTTAACTCCTCCACCATGCGAAGGAGTTCCTCCACTTGAAGGCAGCTGTCACAAGTGGAGCCCATAACAGGAGCAGAGCCATGAGCTGGTTTGAGAGGGGGGCACTGCCTACAGCTCAGGGTCTGGGCTGCTGCATGTACCCACTGTGGCTGCGTCTGGGTAGTAGCATCCTTCCTGGCTGCGGCAGCACTCGGAGCAGCTTTAACCCTCTGCCGTGTAGCCACCATGGTCATTGCTGCCCCCTCTCTGCACTTAAAGTCCTTCCTGCACCCTGCCTTCTTGCCCTGCCTGCTCGAACTGCCGCTCAAACTGCCACGCTGCTCTTTTCCACCCCGGTCTTCACGCTCCAGGTCCCAGGGGGCCGTTTAAATCTCCCGCGGAGCCTCCTGGACCGCCCCCTTCCCGTCAGGCACCGCGCGGGATCAGCCGGGATCCCAACCCCCGCCTGGGATTTTCTAGAATCTCGGCTTGGGGAAAAACTGCAGAGCCTCAGAAGTCAGTCCCCGCCACAGTACTCACTGTCCTGTAGCTGAGTGCTGCCGAAGAAGCGAACACTTAATTTTGTTCGAACACTTAATTCGAACACTTAATTTTGTTCGAACACTTAATTTTGTTTCTCTTGTAGCAGTGTGTTTTAGTCTGTTTTCTGCTATGTATTTGTAGTTATCATTATTTTTTTTAAAACCTGATACTTTCTTGAAGATTGTGGAACATGTGCTTTTGGTTTTCTTCATTTACAGCTATTCCTGTCAGTGCTTCCATAGGCAGCCTGGTGTTTTGCCAGAGAGTTGCAATTTCTCATTTAAACCTCTTCCATGATGCATTTTATGATCTTTCTTAATACCTATGTCTGTGAAACAGAGGCGGTCTTCTGGAAAAACAGGCTCTAAAGCAGCTGCTTTTGTAGCGACTCTTGATTAACAGTGAGTGGAAAGTGTCAGATTGTAATTGTTTCTAAAGTTTAAGTATAGAAACACTGACATGTGTAAAAACATTTTTACTCATTGTGTTTTGAATTGCTGTGTGTGACTTTTATTTTTTCCCTCAAAGCCTTATGCTTGTGCAGGACTGATTTCTTATAACATACATTTTGTGCTTGCACTCTCTGGATGATACTGGTTACCCCTAAAGAGTGCTAGGCATCTGCTAGAGAAAGGCTATGAAATTTGACCAAAAAGTGCACGTCCAAAGCTAACTGTTTTCCAAAAGCCCACGACATGCTTGGGTAAAGGATACATGTATTCACGTAGGCCAAAATTTTGTTGATTTTATTTTAACACGTCATGGAATGGAGCTTAAATGTGGATTTTGGTACATGATGGAGAATGGGGTATTAGAGCACGCAAATCATAAGTCTAGCTGAAGAATTTGGCAAACTAAATTAGTTACAGTAATGGTATATGAAAATGAAGTTTTCATTCAGTTCAAGAAAACAAAATTTAGGACCTTAAGTTAGACTCTGTGTGTATTAGCTTAGTATTGATTTTCTAAATAAGATTAATTAATGTCTTTTTTAATTAAGGAATAATATATTTAATGGCAATTCAGAAGCTCTTTGAGTTTTTGTATAGGGGTAAAATTTATTTTCTTTTAACAGAAGTAATGGATTGGTTTTCTGCTTGTATTATGATACACCATACCTGTTGACATAAAGGGACCACAAGTGTGTTCTTCCTGTATAATTTTTCATGACTTATGATAAAATTTTAATTCAACATCTTGCCCCATCTTGTGATACGAGAACAAATGAGCAATAGTTACCACTTCTTCAGATAAATGCTTGACTTTTTAAATCAAGATTTAATTAAGATCTAGAATACAACTTCTTCTCAGAGCTTGGCATTTCAAGTGTAAATAGTAGAACTTACTGAGGTCAGTTTTGTATTCGGGGTTAAGGCACAGCTTAATAATAGCTTCTGTATCCTATGTTTAGTGCTTTTGTCCATGTAACAAGCGCTGCAATGTGTCTATTGAGAATATTGGAAAAACCTAAATTTATGGGGATTTTGTCTTCCAGTTCACACATTAAGATAGAAATTTATATAATGCTATATTAGAAATATATAATCATAGAATCATTTAGGCTGGAAAAGACCAAATGCAACCTTTAACCTAACACTATGAAGTCCATCATTGAATTGTGTCCCTAGGTGCTGGATGTACACATCTTTTTAAAACTTTCACAGGTGGTGACCCAATTGCTTCCCTGGGCAGCCTCTTCCAGTGCCTGACAAGCCTGTCAGTGAAGATATTTTTCCTAATATCCAATCTTAACCTCTCCTGATGCACCTTGAGGTCGTTTTCTCAAGCTTATCACTTGTAATATCCAAGAAGAGACCAACGCCCACTTTGTTACAACTGCCTTTCAGGTGGTTGTAGAGGGTGATAAGGTCTCCCCTCAGCCTCTTTATATACTTTATACAAACAGAATTGAGATGTGAATTGATTTGCAAAATAGCTTTTCTTAATTTAGCTCTGCTGCTGGCATGCAGAATTCATGGAAGTATGAGTTAATTGTCCCAAATGAAAGAACAGAAGCATAAATAGATGCTGATTGCAAACCCCCACAGGAAAGACTGGTACTAAGTCTGCCTAGCTTGCCTCAGAATTTGTTGATCTGTTTCCCTTGGCTGTCCCTGAAGTAAGAATGGGTTTTCTAATTCCCTCTTTAGTAAACAGAAAGTTTTGTTTAGGTACTGAGGGTAGTAATGACTGTCACATGAACTGCTGTTTGGTCTGTTTCAGAATTTTATTGTTTGCTCCCTTGAACTTTATTTTGCAATTATAATCTTGTCTGCTGCTGTTGTTGTGTAAACAATTATGCTACAGCTATGCCTGTGGCATTTCGCTGAACAGTGTCAGTGTCATCTATCCTAAGACAAATTGCCCTTGCTTTATTCTTGCAAATATTTATGTAGAAATAATTAAGTTAATGGTTATTAAGCATTTTCTTGTTTGATATAATTTCCCTTTCATTGTAATTAGTCATTATATTCATCAAGGGATTCCCCTGAATTTTAACAAGTATTAGTAGAGTTTGTAGCAAATTTTATTAGTAAAAATTGTGTGAATGACTACAGCATGTATTATAAATGTGAAAAATAGTATCATTTTCCCAAAAGCATAAACCATCGTAGTAACAGGTTCCATCATTTGACATATTTGATTTATATGAATAATATCTTTGCAGTGCTGATTTTTTTTTTATTACTAGAAATAAGCCAGTTCAGCATTTCTGCATTCATAGAGAAGAAATGGAAATTGATAGAACTGAAGACTAGGCAGAATTAATCTCTTACATTTACTTTTGTATTGCAGTGTAGTGTCTAGAGACAGGTGATGTGTCAGTTTTCTTCATTTTTATTTGTTCATTTCCCTTTTCTGTGTTTTGTCACAACATCCTTTGAGATAGAGTTGGATTGGGTTAAGGAGAAATTGTTTTCTCTTTTTGTATGCACTGTTGTGTGTTATTTGAAAGAGAATTTTGAGTGACTGTAATGACTGCTGCAAAAGTTCCCCAGCATGTATTGGTGTGCATATTTGGAGGGTAATGAGAAAGTTAGTGTTCCAAAAAGTCCCTAGACAGCACTTGAAGTCATGTACTGAAGAGGTGGATTCCTGTGTTAACCTTGAGGGCAACCTGAGTAAAGACTTTGTCTGCATCTCCTAGACTTAGTGTTCTGATCTTATGCTCCCCATTTTATAGCCTGGTGACTGTCGATACCTTTTTCTCTTGTGTTACCTTTCTTGAGGAAATCAAGTTTAAAAGGGGTCCATTGCTTTCTCTGGCCTGCTGTATCTTAGTCATAGATATAGGCCTCTTCAAACAGGGAATTTCAGGCCTCTTCTGACCTGCGTGTAGCTATGGTGGTTTGCATACTGTAACACTCTCAGTGTGTTCGGGATAGTGCAATGTATATTTCAGTCAGTATATTAACTTCATCTTAATTTGTTCTGTTTTTTTCCCATGTGCAGAAATAAATAAGTTACTTTTGGCCTTACGAGCCTTTAAATGTTAACTGTGTATTGTACTTAGAGTGGGGAACAAGTTAATATTCTCGGGATATTTATGTATTTATCTTAATAAAGCAGCTATTGCAGGTTATTGAAAAGAAGTAGACCTTTTCAGAATCTTAATGTTATCAGCTGATCACTGGGTTTCCATTTTCAGTTGTCTCATGTATTGAATTATTCTGTAGATGAGTAGTTTATTCTTAAAGATCAAGAAGAGATTTTTTTTTTTTCATTATGTTTTTCTCTTTTGCCTGCCTTTCCCTCCTTTTTTGCATTGATAATCAATCCAGCACCCGGACTGCCTGATTTGATTCTCTAAAATTTGGTCAGATGTCTTTTAGGACTGGGAGTGCAGAAGAATATTGTCTGAATGGACATCTTATTCTATTAGATGCAGATATGAAGTTTCTTTTGTGACTTCATTTTGTGTATTTGGTAAAAAAACTTGGATTTTACAATTCTGTTTTATTTGGAGAAAAAAGATATCTGAGCTGCTCTCATTCATCTGGGATATGAGCATCTTCTGTTACTGCAAGGATGTCATTCTTATTTCCCTTTAATGGCTTTCTACAGATTCCACTGTGATTGTTAGTGTGCAGTCCTTGTATATTCAGAGTTGTCCCACTTTAAATTATTTCAGGGGAACCCAATGTCTCTATTGGTTTTCCAGATTAATAAGAATATAGATGTTGCATATTTTATTAGTTAGTTGTATAGTAACTGTTAGTATATTTCTCTGTTGTTTTGGGTTTTTTTCCCATTCTTAATTTTTTTGAAATAGCTGGATTAAAGAATCTGGGATTTTTAACCAATCTGAAAATAATGTAATTTTAACAATGTTTCATAATTATTTCTTCAGTATTAGTGCCTTAATTCTTATTTGTGTAACTTATGAGTAAGGAAAAATTGTAAAAGAAAAATATTTGAAAACATAAATATAAGTAACTTATTTAATTTACTGCAGGTTAAATATGAGGTCAATTTCCCTTCTAATGCAATTGTAGAAGAGCTATTTTTGTGGCTTCTGAGGATTTAGATTAGGAGAAAACTATTTTTGCAGAGTTAGATAATGTACATTGCAAAATTACAGTAATGAGCTCTGTGTTCAATTCAAAGACATTGCTATATGGCTTTTTCTGTACTGCAGACTTCAGAATAATGAAGAGCTGCATGAAATAGCTTAGATAACAGATGTGCAGAAGGCGTGGCAGCATGGAGTTTGTATGCAGTGATGTAGCCTGCAGCACTTGGGTTTAACTTAAATAGTGGAGAGTAGCATTAAGTGTTCTGTAACTATGGAGGTTTAACCCACAGAAAACCTCTTGCATTTGAAGGTGACACAATATAAAAGTAGATACAGTACAACAGGATAAGAACCTGACCCCCTGAGGAAAAAAACCAGGATAGATATTGTTTATTTCTCTGATATTTCATATTTAAAACATATTGCTTTGTTTCACAGACAGTTTCAGGACAGGGAGGAGAAGGAATGGAGGATCAGGGAGTGGGGACAGGACATGGGGAATGGGGAAGGAATGGGGTCAGGACAAGAGGGAATGGCCTTAAGGTCAACCAGTGGAGGTTCAGGCTTGACATAAGGAAAAAATTCTTCACTGAAAAGGTCATTAGGCAATGAAATGGTCTGCCCAGGGAGGTGGTTGACTCACTTTCCGTGGAGGTGTTTAAGGTGCATGTGGATGAGGTACTGAGGGGCATGGTTTAGAGATTGATGGGAATGGTTTGACTCAGTGATCCGGTGGGTCTCTTCCAACCTGGTGATTCTATGATTCTATGATCTTTCTTTCCCTTTGTGGCAGCAGTAGTGAAAGGTGTAGTAAATTATGACTTACAAGCAGTCGTGTCTGTAATGGTACAGATGGTACTATTCCTTCTGTAAAGAAGGCATGAAACCCATTGTATTCACATCAGATTTAAAAACAGTCCTGGCAATTCTTATGGATAAGTCACTAGCAATGGATCCCTTCAAATCCTTGTTTTGCTACAGGACATGCAGTTGCAGTTCACAGATATGCATAATGATGATTTGTCTCTAAAACTCTATTAGATCTAGTGCAATATTAGACTTTATTAACTTACTACAAGTAGTGAGAAGTTTTAGTCTTTGTAGAAAGTTCTTGAGATATAATTTAATTGTTCAGAGTTCAAGCATAATGTTTGATCAGGGTTTTTTATGTTCAGCTTTAAGAATGGAAGTCATCATCACTCAAGTCCTTTTGTCCTCAAGAAGCTGCTGATTCTGGTGCCCTCTAAACCTTGCTAAGTCTAGATGGTCTGTGGAAGAGTGTGTGGCTGCAATTTTTAGGCTGAACTTGTAATATTATTTTTCTTTATAGAAATCCTAGAAGGTTCTCTGTTACAACAATCCGAAGTCACTAATATCAGTCGGTAGTCATGAAGATTTCATACTTCTTTTATTGTAGTGTTGCTGGAGAGGATTGTAAGCACTAGGTTAAAAAGAGGTTCAACACAAAAAAAAAATGAGGCTACACCTGACAACTTTTTATTTAACAAATAAAATCAGCTACGACCACCTTTAAAGTAGTTCCCTTAAGGTTTGATACACTGCTGCATAAGATGCTACCAACATTCAAAGCATTACTGCCAATCATTTTCTGAAAGGCTGTTGGGGATCTCCCATCATTTTTGCTCTCCTACCTTACATGGACAGAAAATGTGTTCCTTTGAGCACCGACTTGATACTTAGGATGTCTTCACTGTAAACTTCAGTCAATAATTAAAAAAGTTTCCATTGCTGATTTCTTCAGCTTCTTGGGAAGCCTGATACTAATTTGCTGCTCACTCTTGTACATCAGCATTTTCCAACTGAGGGTAAGAAAACACCTCTATTGGAATATGTGCTTACTGAGTGAAATGATGGAGTTGAGCTTTGTTTCATTGTGATGGGTTAGAACGTGTTCTGTAACCTTCCCTTTGTCTCTCCATTCCCACTCTTCTTTTGCAGACCATAGGGTTAGTCTTATTTGTGTGTGTGTGTGTGTGTTGGACCTCTAAATGTTTGGTGTAACATTAGTTTACATGAACCTTATTTTACACTCCTTTAGGTTATTTGAGTAAGCATATTTCCTTTCTTAGTTGTATGTTATGCAATAACATTTTATTTATGAAGGATTTTAATGTTTGATTTATGCAAGGCTTACTGGCATTCTTTTGTGTGTATGCTGTCAAAAGAAGCTGGCAATAGGTAAGAAAATAGAAAGAACAAGCAACATTGCATTGAGGGGAGGTGCGTTTCTGTTTCTCTGAATTAAAACTGTAGCAAGTTTTTATCATCAGGTTATGATGACTGTCTTGATCAGTGCTTCAAAGTTGCTTTAGAAATGAATGCTTGGAGTACTTTAATCTCATAGTTCAATAATCACTAACACAAGAAGCTTGTTAACTGGAATCACAGAATCAGAATCATAGAATCACTAGGTTTGAAAATATCCACAGGATGATTGAGTCCAGCCATTCCTATCAATCACTAAACCATGCTCCAGAGCACCTGATCCACCCATCTTTTAATTACATCCAGGAATGGTGAATCCTCCACCTCGCTGGGCAGTCTTTTCCGGTGCCTAATGACCCTTTCTGTGAAAATTTTTTTTCTGATGTCCAGCCTGAACCTGGCATAGAATCATACCTGAACTTCCCATAGAATCATAGAAAGACTAGGTTGAAAGAGACCCACCGGATCATCGAATACAACCATTCCTGTCAAACACTAAACCATGTCCCTCAGGACCTTGTCCACCTGTGCCTTAAACACCTCCAGGGAAGGTGACTTAACCACCTCCCTGGGCAACCAATTCCAATGCCCAATGACCCTTTGTATGAAAATTCTTCCTAATGTCTAGCCTAAATTTCCCCTGGCCGAGCTTGAGGCCGTTCCCTCTTGTCCTGTCCCCTGTCACTTGGGAGAAAAGGCCAGCTCCCTTCTCTCCACAACCTCCTTTCAGGTCGTTGTAGAGAGCAAGGTTTCCCCTCAGCCTTCTCTTCTCTAGGCTAAACAACCCCAGAGAAGGGTGATGTACTGGAAGAAGGGTAACATTGTGCCCATTTTTAAAAAGGGGAGAAAAGGCAACCCTGAGAACTAGGAGGTGTCAGCTTCCCCTCTGTGCCTGGGAAGACCATGGAACAGATCTTCCTAAAAGACATGCTAAAGCACAGGGAGGATGAGGAGGTAATCAATGGCAGCCAGCATGGCTTCACCAGGACAAAACCTGTATGACCAATTTAGTGGCTTTCTGTGGTGGAGTAACAGCAGCAGCACACAAGGTTAAACTGACAGATGTGATCTATCTAGAGTTCTGTGAAGTAAAGTGTAAATTACAGTTACTTGGTATTTTTATCCAAAATGTATTTTAATAAAAAAAAATTTAAAATCCCTGCAGTTCACACTGTGGCTGTTTAGTTGATTTCGGTTGGTGGCATTTTGGGTTTTGTTGTTTTTTTTTATTCTTATCTTTGAATCATCAGAAAAGTATCTGGCTGGCTGTTTCTCTGAAAAAGTAGCTGTGGCACTATTCATAGTGCTATGCATATGTGAGAGACACAGTGATTTGTTTTGTAGTCTGCCTCATTAGCATGCCATTCCACTTCTTCTGAGTTTGTCCCTTTAATCAACTCCAGTAAACTGCAACTTAGGGGAACTTAATCACAGAAATATTTGCAATTTTTCTTCCAGTGGCTTAGTCAGGGTCAGGTTCTCCCCAACTAGCCAGTGTGAGAGCAACTGGGCAAGAAATTTAATAAAGATTAGATTCAAAGCTTGTTATCCAGATGCTTGTCGAATAGGACCATTTCTGAGGATTTTAACGGAGCTCTGATGAGGCTTGTCAGTCTGAGCAACACACAACAGGAAAGTCATTTTTTTAAGAGTAGTTTCTAAATATTCAAGTAACTTGTTGACAGCTATTCTATAGAACTGTAGAAAATCAGAACTGCTTAAAATCTTGTGGAAGTGAGCAAAAAGCAACAGTTTCCTATTGTTTCTTCCCCTGTTCTCTCCAGCAGGTTTGCATACTTTAATGAAGTGCACAATATAGCATTACATTGCTCAAGTATTGTTTAAGTAGAAAAAAATATCAAAACTATAAAGAAGTGCCTGATCTGTCTTTAATTTGAAAGGTGTTAAAACCCTTGCATGTACCACTGAAATGTTTTGAATTCAATTTAACAGAGTTTAGTGAAAGCTTAATGTTATAAAATGTTTTTAAACACTTTTGAAAAGTTTTTTCTAAAAAAAGAGAGTTTCAATGCTTTATGCTTTGTTTTCTAATTACCAATAGCCTCAAGTTGTAGCAGCAAAGTTCTTGATATTGAGGCTTTTATTAAATGGAGAAAAGTATTATTGAATGTCTTTCAGAGAAGAATTTTTTAAAGCTTATTTTCTGCATGCATTTTATAGAAATGTAACATTGAATGCTATGTTGAGAGGAAGTCAGATTTTTACCTAATTTTCATTGCTGGATATTAAGACACAGCTAGATTTATTTTTTCTTCCCTGCATATTTGACTATTTGGTTATTTTGTATGCCTACCCTAGAGCAGCTTAATTGGCAGCTGTTAAGTGTGAGATGACACGCATAAGGGTCAGTTATAAAACAAGCACTATGTTGTTCAAGAAGGTAAACACTGTCAAGGGAGTTGCCTGCTCAGAATTTTCCTTAAACAGTATGTAATTCACTTCAAGAAGTTGTGAAAGCAAGCTTCTAAGCTAGGAAGCGATGGCACAGAATAGCTGCAGTTGATCATCTAATATGGTTCTGAATCTTCAGAAGGATTATGCTTGGGGTTAAACTAGGGAACTGTTTCTATGAAGAGTCTCCTGAAAAATACATGACAACATTTTTATTTGTACTGATCCTAAAATTTGTGGTGCTTTAAGGTTCTGTACTTCCTTTTTGAACTGTAAGAGCAGAAGGAAAACTGCAGTTACTATCAGATGCTTTAGTTGTTGATGGATAGCTGTAGAACTATTTCTGCTTTCTATTACAGTTTTAAAATTACTTATATTTTATTTAGAATTACTTTGGAACTAGTAAATCCTTTCAGGAAATCAGAAGTTTTCTAAAGTTGTATAGCTGTGGTTGCTATTAAAAAAATTCTTGTTTTGTTTGTGTTCTCATTTAAGGTGTAAAATCAAAAGCTAGTGCTACTATTGTTATTTCGGTGGTCTCTTTATGGGTGCAATGCTTAGTGCATGGGCCATTGGTCAAGTATGACAGGCCACACAGTTATTTAGGGTTTTTGCTCTTCCTCATTTTCATAGGTAGTATAAATAAACACGGATCAATTTAAGGACAGAATATTCAGAAGCAGATTAAAAAATCTGGTAAAGTGGATAAAATACATTGACGTGCTGTTGGTCAGATCAAAATGAAATTGACAATATTAGGAAAAAAAGAAATGACTTCACAATACTTTTTCATATTATCTGTTATTTTGTCTGGTGCGTTAAATAAAAAGCAATTTATAAAGCACTCAAATATCTGTTATTGCTTGGTTCTGGTCTTTTTAAGAACAGCTGTAGGTGCATGGTTTTGATTCAGAGCAAGTAAATACTACTCTTAAGTGGTGGTTCCTGCTTTGAAAAAGTTCTAAAACTAAGTAGATGACAGGAAAATATCAGGAAAAGTGATCCCTTTACTTTTTTAAAAAATATTGCGATTTATACTATTAATATATTTTTAAAGTTAATCATTACTTAGATTAGAAAATATTTTTCACTTTCTAATACATAATAGATAGTTTGTTTTGGTTACAGTCAACTTCTCTCTGGTTTCCATTGTCACTTTTGCTGGTTTTGGCACATGGTAAAATCTGAAACACTCTTCGTCTCAGTATGTGAATTACTTCTAAAATTTGCATTTCAATTAAGAGTTCTGTAATTATTTTTCAGATGACACCCACTAATTTAGTCAAGCAGTTCCTTAAATTCTGATTAGAAGCTCATGACCTAATTCACTCTGACACCTTATTGAATAGTATGTCAGTGACCCTGAGAAGCTTAGTGCTAGCTGCATATTGCTACTTTACATGGGAAATCTCAGTAAACAAGTTTGTGCATAGTTTTGCAGAAGTAAAAGATTGCATTATTGAACAGTTCTGCTTAAAATGCTGGGATGGAGCAAAAATTGTTAAATGTACATATCCTCTCTATCAATGTTGCTGTACTGTTAATGAGAAAAAATGCTGACTTGTAAAAATCATACTTCTTATCAGGGATATCAATAAAAACCAAGTTTTTCTATGTGCAGCTTTTTAATTATTGTCTCACTAGCTATAAAAAATTAGTATGTATGAAAATTTTTTGACTGTATAACACAAAACTCCTATTCATTGATACTTACAGCTTAATTTTGTTTTGAGTTGTTGTAGCTTAGTCCTTCATGTTAACTGTGTGGAAGATACAGTAAAGTAAGAATTTGTATTTTCATTTTCTTAGAAGAAAATGTGTGAATTTCATCACAGTTATACTTGGCCTCCTGATCAGTCCATATTAACTTAGCAGGCTCTTCACACTGATTGTTTTATAAACTATAGCTGCATTTATTCAATTATATTATACCTTCCAAATGTTTCTGCGTTTCTTTGGGAAGTGGGGATCATTAAGTTTGGGTTTGGTTTTTTTTCAGTGTGGGTGGGATTTCAGAACATTACTTCTGAAATAGTATCTTTAATTAAGTTCCATTAGGAGTCAGACTGCATGTTTTGTATTTGAATTGTGCTCGATCTCTTTATTGTACAGAATATTGAGTGTGAGTTTAAACAGTTCCTATGCATAATGCTCTTGTTTGATGGGTTTGCCAGTTTATTTTGGGAAGAAAGATATGACTTCTAATTGACAGCATTCAAAACATAAAAGATGATTGAAGATAGTTCATCTGCTAATGAAATCTCAGAAAAGCAATGCAGTAAGAAATGAGGATAAATAATCAGCACCAGATGATAAGAACTGTACTAGTGCTAGAGTAGTTATATATATTGTATATTAACCCACCTTGACTCTCACTAGCTATTGGTATTCTTATCTGCTTCCATTTTTCTAAAATTGTATTATCTCAGTAAAAATTATCTCTGGTTGTTTTAGAATTGGGCAGGGACACACCAATGGCCATTTTCTACTGAACTTTCTTAAGAGCTAAAGAAGGAAACTAAATGCTTAATTTGCATTTACTTTTAATATTTTAGTTTTCCTCCATGATAAGGTACTACCTTAGAAATTAGCTGACATGTATTTAGTGATCTTCTCAGGCCAACACTTAATAAACTTTAAATTTTGTAATTCTGAGTTGCATTTGACAGAGCTCCAGATAAATGCAAATCTATAGTTTCACTTTTAATGGAAGAGAGAATCTCCTTTTCTCTAACTCCTACATCTGAAACAAGACACCGCATGTTTTTACCTGTTTCTGACCTTGTTCAGAATTTCAGAGCTGGACTTCATCCTGCTAACCAAAAATGTACATGGAAGAATGGTAAGTTAGGTAGTGATGATTATATCAAGCTGTCCATGTATGTGGTAAATGTGTTGGGTTGCCCTGAAGAGAGCAGGGCATTGTGGCAGGGGTAACTAAATTCAGTATCTGAAGGCATAGTTGCCATATCTTGCCCTAACACACACTGTAGACTACTCTTTGGTTTTGGTGGTTTTTTTGTTCCTTTATTTTCTTGATGTGCTTGGAATTTGGGACTGAGATTAAGCAACACACTGTCTCTGAAACTGTTGAACTTGCTTAGACTTCCTGGATCCACCACACCTTCTTCATGTGGCAAGAGCAAGATGCAGCATGATGGGTGAACCAGTAGTTGTTCTGATTATGCTAGGGCCTGGATTCCTCCCTCTACTGCCTGGAAGAAGAACACAATACACCAGCAGTACACTACTATTCTGGTGGATGGTCATTCTTAAGGGAATGTAACTCAGTTATAAGAAACAAAAAGCCGAAGTAATTAATGTCTATTCCCCAGCAAGAAATCAGTTGTTGCAGTAAGATCACAGAAAGAAATGGGTAAGCCAGAATATGTAATAAAATATGTAATAAAATAATTTATGACCCTTAGCCCTTTGAGTTACAAAGATTCATTTGTATGTTGGAGGCTTCACACACATGCACATACACAGCATTGACCCCACACACAAAATAACTTTAAAAAGTTAGGTATCTATTTCTCCCTTAAGACAAATGAGAGGAAGAAAGTTCTTTTCTGTGCTAAGTACTTGCTAGGTACCTTTATAGATGCATAAGGGACATACAGGTTGGTTCACAGTTCTTGCACTGTATGCTTTGTATATTGTCTAGGGGACAAACAGTTTTTTAAACATTGTCTGCTTTCAGCAGTGAGAGTGTCCTCCTGTTCCCAGTGGGAAACAAAACATTTCCATTCTTATTTTTATTTTCATTAAGGTTGGTTTAATATTAAAGTCAGAAATTTTATTTTGAATTGTGTTTTATTTTTAAGATTGGGCTGCTTTTTTTCAGAAATCTGGTCTGGTCACACTTTTCTTTCCCACACAGTAGCTGAATGTGGAAACTGAATGGAATCTCTTTAAAACATATTCATAGATCTGTGGAAGTGAGTTGAAAAAAAATCAAAAAGAGAATTTTGAAAATGTCTCCTCCACCTCTGCTTGGTCTTCTGCAGAATCCTGCTTAAGGCAGGAGATTGTCTGGGCAATGAACTTACTAGGGAACTGGTAGTGGAGAGGTTCATCTTCGTATTTTAAAATATTTGTAGTAAAGGGAAACTGAGCATGAAACATGGAGATGTCTTTCCTCCTTTCTCATTATTCCCCACTTAGCATTATGTTAAGAAGATACAGAAACTAGTCTTTGATTGCATTTGGAAAGCATCATCTCAATTTTTTTCTTGTTTGACTGCTTTAATAATTTCCAGATTTGATGGAATTAGGTCTGGATTATTAGAGACACAGGGGCAAAAAAAAAAAACACTTCATTAAATGAAGACAAGTGTAACCTTGCAGACTGAAGAATTTTCATTCTGAGGAAACAGTTTTATAATATTGTATATACTTCTTCATTGTTGCTTAAGATAATTGTCCCAGAGCAGATGTATGCTGTATGCTGGCCAGAGATTGAGCAACATGACAGCAATCTTGCTACAACATGAAGTGTATTTGGGTTTTCAGAAAGTTGCATTATTTTGTTAGAGATTTGAGATATCGTGAGTTCCATATCTGCAGGAAAATTGAACACTCTGGAAACGGAGAAAATTAAGGACCTGTATTTATTTAGCAACTTGACTCATATAAAAATAAATTAGAATTTGTCCTCATATACTTCAGTTTATGTAATTTTTAAGTTTAAAATCAATGGAGTGCAACAACTAACTTTTAACATAACCAGGAGAAATGAATGTGAACCCTAGTTCAATAGTAAATAAATGCCTTTTGCTTGGAGTAACAGAAGCCTCTGACAGTGAGACAGCTAGAGGATAAGTTGCACAGGTATTAAGGAAGAGGAATTAGACTCATGTAGGTGGGCTAAACCAACCCAGATTCAAGTCAGCTTAAAATGCAATGGCACTGCAACATACAATGTGTTGCAGGCAGAGGGGTATGCTTTTACATGGGTTCTTTGACTATTTCACCAATTGTATGACTCTGCCACTTCACACTTTTCAGTTATTTAATATCATATGAACTTTTCTCTGTATCAAATTACCTATGAATAGGTCAAAGTCCACAAGTGAGTTTGGTTTTTTTGGTTTGGTATATAGCTGATAGAGATTTTATTGTTAATTTAGACCTAAATAAAGAAATAATTTATCCAGGTCAGTCTTTTTGATTCGGCCAGGCTTTGACTCAGTGAGTGTTATGTGTTCAAGCCTTGGAAATCCAAATTTAAATTCCGTAGTGAAACGTAATTGTTCTGATGTGCATAAGCTATACTGATTGATTTAATTAGTGGGTTCCTGCAGGTCTTCATGGATTGGCAGAATTTTGAGTATATTAAATGCACGTTCTTATCTTCTTCACTGTTTTCAGTTGTAAGGGGTGCAGCATTTTTGTGAGCATGTAGGTCACTTATGAACTCTGGTGCCTGTTTGCATACTGAATTCTAAAAGGACTGAAGAATTTCATCTCCCTCAAAGTACTGCATAGACCTATTACGGAAAATGTAACATCAAGCTTTTAAGTGGAATTAATCAAGAATCTTCAAGAATTCCTTAAAAAGAGTGACAGTAGATCATCTCAAGTTTCAAGTGAAGTTGAATTGAAATATAAGAATGAAAGTATACACAGTTTTGCTGAACATTTGTATTTCTTCAATTGTCTTCAAAAATATTAAAATAAAAGGAAAATGGAAATATCCTACCATACACAAAGGCACGTCCACTGATGTGAAATTATAAATGAGCTGGTTCATATTCTATTCATTTCACAGAATCATAGAATCACCAGGTTGGAAGAGACCCACCAGATCATTGAGTCCAACCATTCCTATTTATTCAGGTTTCTGCAATTCTGAAAGGGAGAGGATGAAGTGATACATTTTTTCCCATTTTATTTCTGCTTTTTCAAGTGTTTTCTGCTCCACTCATTTAAAATGTTGGTCTCTAGAAAGAATTATGCTGATGCAAAAGTAACAGGGGTTTTCTGGTACAAAACTGGGAAGAGGTTTTCTTGGAAAAGGACTAACATTCACACAGAGGGTCTGCTATGTTACATCATTATTTCATTCCCTATTAAAATGATTTGTTAGATATTCATGCACTTGCCTCATTAAAATTGTATTTAGAAATGTGTAAATTCAGAACTGTGTAAAACTCCTTTTAACATAGCTGAGGAAATTGAAATTGAATGTGAACCGTAGTTCAACAGTATATAAATGCCTTTTGCTTGCAGTAATGGAATCCTCTGACAGTGAGACAGCTAGATGTGAAGTTGCATAGCTGCTGATGAAGAGGAATTGGATGCATGTAGGCAGGCATGTACTGACATATTGCAACTTTTTTTTCCAGTGTTTGTAAAAATCTTCTTCAATAAAATACACCAAATTGTTCTACACCTTTTCCCCAAAATTTGACCGTAATCACATTTTTGAGAGAGAGCATCCCTGCAGTCAGACTAATAAAGAATCAGAGAAACCTATTCTTTGGGATAAAGCTAGTCTTAACCTGCTGCTCTATTTCCCACCTCTTTTTAAGTGAGAACTAGTGTAAAGATCAAAAATAGATTAATTAGTCTAAAAGTTCTCATTATAATTAATATGTACTGTTTTATCCAGGAACAAAATACAATCTGATTTATGGTAAGAATTTTTAAGCAGTGTGGAAGTCTATATGACAATGAAATAGAATCATTGTAGTGTAGCTTGCGCTACACCTTGAATTTGAGTGACACTGTGTAAAAATGTTCCATTTAATTTGTTCCATTGTTCCTTTTCAGCCTAATTAATCAGTCTGTCATTAATAGAGGGCATGCGAGATTCAGTATTCTTTAGTATACTATCTCTTCTTTAATAGTTTCTTTATGTGTTAATTGATGCATGAAATGAACATTATCCAAGTCACTCCAAGTAATAGCACATTTGTTTTTATAAGGTTGCAGCGGGGGGTATTTTGAGAACACATGGAGGCTATGCTGTTTAGATAACTGCCTTAGTGAAACTGTTCATTTTTTTGGATCAAAAAGAATGCTTTTAAAACCATATGGACTGATAGGTATTTGTACTTAATAGATTATTTAAATGACTACATAGTAAAAAATAATAGCATTAATCATCACAGAAAAGCATATCTGCTCTCTTTTTGCCTGTGGAAATTATTCTTACCAAGTCGGTATTGGAAAACTGAGCTCCCCTTTCTTGGAAACTCCAGATTTATATTTTTCCAGTTAGTGTATTATGTCTTAGTTATGAACTGCTATATGCTTGATTCCACCACTATAAGTGCTCTGTGGAACAGCATACTCTCCAATAATTTCAGCTGAGCTAAACAGAGGTTGGTGGAATACACTTCCAGTTTGCACTAAGATTCTCAGTGTCTACACACGTTACTTACTATACTTCTTAAAAAAAAAAAAAAAAAAAAAAAGAAGCCACCATGAATTAAGTATCCACAATTGTTAAAAAAAAAACTTCGCTAAGAAAATGATGAAATAGTGTGAAGTTTACACTGTCATACCACAGCTTCAGCTCATGTGTGCATGATAGTGCATCTTCTAGCATTCTTGTATTTGTCATTGTTTTTTTCATGTGCAGCTTCTTTGAGATTAGAATATACTGGGTGTAAAAGTAAAACTGAATTTTTTACAAATATGCAGGCCAAAGACCATCACTTCTTGTTGCCATTTTATTCTAGGGAGGATCACATCTCTCTGTGGGTGTTGTCCTTGGAAATCGACCCTGGCGTATCTTAATGAAAATCATAGAATCATAGAATCTCCAGGTTGGAAAAGACATTTTGGATCATCTAGTCCAATCATTCCTATCTGCCACTAAACCACATCCCTGAGCACCATGTCTATGATGGTGACTCGACCACCTCCCTGGGTACCCTGTTCTGGTGCCCAATGACCCTTTGTGAGAAATTTCTTTCTGATATCCAATCTAAACTCCCCTTGTACAGCTTGAGACCATTGCACCTTGTCATGTCCTCTGTCACTTGGGAGAAGAGGCTAGCACCCTCCTCTCTACAGCTTTCTTTCAGGTAGTTATAGAGAGCAATGAGGTCTCCCCTCAGACTCCTATTCTCTAGGTTAAACAACCCCAGTTCCCTCAGCCGCTCCTCATAAGACTTGTTCTCTGACCCCTTCACCAGCCTTGTTGCTCTTCTCTGAACTTGCTCCAGAGTCTCAACATTTTTCTTGTGGTGAGGGGCCCAGAACTGAACACAGTATTTGAGGTGCAGTCTCACCAGTGCCTAGTACAGGGTCAGAATGACCTCCCTGAATCTGCTGGTCACACCATTTCTGATACAAGCTAGGACGCCATTGGACTTCTTGGCCACCTGAGCACAGTGCTGGCTTATGTTCAGTTGCTGTCAACCAACATCCCCAGGTCCCTCTCCTCCAGGCAGCTTTCTAGCCAGACTTCTCCTAGTCTGTAGCTCTGCATAGGGCTGTTGTGCCCCAAGTACAGGACCCAATCATTTAATGCAGGACTGCATTCATTTAAATATTAGCTTAAGTAGCCTGACTTTAAGGGGTCAGAAGTCTCTTGACAATAATGGACAATTTGAAATGGCATTGCTGTCATGTCAGCTGAAATAGCTGCCTGTAAAGGGAATCTGGTTAAGCCCTAGGCTTAACTTTATTAGTCACCAAATTCTTGGTAGAAAAATGACAAGAAGTGTCTCCATTTAATTACACCGTTTTACAGGATGAAACTGTTTAGCAGAGACTGATTTTTCTTTTGTTCCACTATATTATTAATTTTTTTATTATGTATTAAAAGTTTGTGCTTCCTAGAAGCAGGGAATTTTGTAGCTGCTAATTTCTTCCGGTTAGAGCAGGTGAAGAGAAGGTTTTGATACTCTCCTAAAGCTCATTTAGCCTGCCAACACTTATGTAGACTGTAGGATTGAATACTTTTTGTGGTGACACCTTACATATGACTTGCAGTCTCTCATTCACAATCAAGTCCTATGAAAGCTGGCCTTTTTAGAGTTAAACATTTTTAATACAGAAGCAACTGTAGTCTTCTTCTTTAGCCAGGAGCTGTAAGGCAATTTCAAAAATCAACAAGATGGAAACGAGAAGGAAACAAGAAGCAGAATACTTGGTAGGTTAAGTTCCTACTTACAATGCAGCTAGTTTTCTGCAAGTAGTAGGTAGGCACAACTTTTTTGGGATTTTTTTTGTCATAGGTGTACATTAGGATTTATTTAATAAATAGTTAATATTACAAAGTTAGTAAATATTACAAAGTTAGTTAATATTACAAAGACACTTAAATGTTTCTTTACTTAATTCTCAGATTATAGAAAGTCTTCATGTAATTTAGTCATGAGCAACTGTTAGCTTGAATGTAGTCCAGTACTTTTCTTAGCGTGAAAAATATTGTTGGGTATTATACAATCTCTATATCTGACAATTTGTTTGAATGGTAATTCTGATCCTGGATGTCTGTGAATTCTGATACATGGATGTAAAATATACTTCAAGAGCTTGTCTGTATGGAGAAAACCCCTTAATTAACTCCTGTGTTTTTTTGTGTCTGTATTTATTTTGCAGTAGTATAAACTAGTTCCAAAGTATTTCTGTTGAAATGAGGTACTGTTCATATACGTGTGTGTGTGTGTGTGTGTGTGTACAAGCATATAAAAGTAAAGTTAGAACAGCTTGCAGTTCTAAAATTCAGTTTGATTCAGTAGAATTCTATGGCCAGGCTTGAATATATGATACACTGTCCTAGACTGAGAATTGCTTGTTCATTGAAGAGGATCTGGTTAGTATCAGCAATATCCAATTTTCCTTAATTAACTGGCTAAATAGGGTGGCATTTATAAGAAGTGAAAAAATGTTTGTGTTTTATGCTATTTCTCTTTGTTTAGAATAGCCTATATTGCTTTTATCTCCAAACACCAAAAAACCTGGAGCAAGTTTTGAATATGGTTTATAAAATTACAATTATGGATCTCAAAACCTTTCCCTTATTGCCTTCCTCTCTTCTTTTGCAGACAAAGTGCAGCTTCTTCTCAAGTACATTATATTCTTACATTTAAGGTCTTACAAACTATCTAATTCAGTAAAAATCCCTGACTGCGTCAGTAGAGAGCTAGAGTTATTCTAGTAGACAGTGCTCTAGCTTCCCAAAGTGAATTCTTTACATAACCATTTTCAGTCACCATCTAAGTCATCACTAAGTCGTCACCAGTCATCACTAAGAGAAATTAAAGAAGTTGAGTTAGTTTTAATAAAAGCAATTAGAAAAACTCTGGTTTTGTTTAACAGTGGTACTATAAAGGCTCTAGAGTTTCGATACACAAGTTATGTGAACAGCTTTTTAATTTAAAAGTAATAAAGCATTTAAAGAAATGGCAAAAATGAGTTGCAACCAGTGTCTTCCTGAACCACTCGGTTACTACTGTCTTCATAAATATGATAACCTTACTGTCTTTTAAATTGGTATGTTAACCAGTAATTAAACAAAACACTGACAAAAGTGAGTCTTTATCATCTCTATTGTAACAGCTGGTTTATCCTCTTGATGAGTAAGGTACAAATTTGGAAATTAAAGGGCATAAGTTAAGTAGATTTTCGTGTCTGGCTGGATGAATCATAGAATCATAGAATAGTTTGTATTGGAAGGGACCTTAAAGATCATCTGCTTCCAACTCCTCTGCGATGGGCAGGGACATCCCACTAGATCAGGCTGCCTAAGGCCCCATCCAACCTGGCCTTGAACACCTCCAGGGATAAGGTGCCCACAGCTTCTCTTGGCAACTTGTTCCAGTGTCTCACCACTCTCATGATAAAGGAATTCTTTCTTTATGTCTAGTCTAAATCTACCCCTCTTCAGTTTATACCTATTCCCCCTAGTCCGGCCATTACGAGCCTTTGTAAACAATCTTTCCCCAGTGATGATTATGATTAATCTTGAAATATTCTTAAAACTTGTTAACATAGTTAATATCTGATTTTGATATATAGTTCATCATTATGGCCCTGGTAATCTTAAATCATTAACTTAACATTGTATAGTATTTCTATACTGTTTGTCTTGAATCAAATGCCTTTCCTGTCAAGGTAGACCTGCAAGTTTAGGATTTTTTTTTCCTACCAGGGGCTTTTTTCTCAAGGTTATATAAAATAACAGCAAACAAAATAAAAAATCTAATTTTAATGGTTAAATCTGTACTTTTTTTTAAAAAAAATGAAGTATTTAAGAGTAGTACATTTGCTTCATTAAACCTGTTATTTTTTTTCCTCTGGCTATATGAATATTTATAGCATTAATAAGGTCTTGTAAAGATAATACTCCATGCTCTTCCACCACTATGAATAGTCCTGAGTTAGTCTTATTTAGGAAGAAAAGGAGAGTGAAAAAGCTGAGGATCAGACAGATCACAGCTTTATTATTTTTCTTTCCTTAATGTTAGTGTGAAAAAAACCAATAAGAGCTCTAGAGCTGCAGTTGTTTACGTTTGTTTTAAGAACCTTATGAGTCACATTGAAAAGTGCCAGTTAAACTCTTAGTGAAAAATCTTGATTGTCATCCAATTTTAATTTTATGGTGACTCTTGTATAATGGAAATATACTGAAAATGTGTTGTTTGGGTGAAATCAGTGTGCCTGTTTTTTTACTATGCAGACTGGCAAATGGTTTTGTAACAATGCTGATTCTTCTTGAAGTTTTGCTTACAGAGACCTGACAGTCTAAGCAATTCATTAGTTGGTCACATAAATAAGTATACATATTCTGTTCATTTCAAATAAAGCAGGGAGCATTGGACAGACATACTATATGAAATTTTTCGTTCTTAACTGATTTTTTTAACAAGGTGTTGTAAATATAAGTTGACTTGTGCAACATTTTTTGGCTAGCAAAGATTCAGTACATGGCAAAAAAAACATATATGTGCATTTATCAGAATAAATGTGTTCTTTCTTGCATAATTTTTTTGACATTAAGCATATTGAAATTAATATTATTTGTTTGTGAACCACAAGCTATTAAGCCATTGGCTAAAAAGCCTAAGAAATAGGATTATATCTGTTAAGTTGTTTGTACAACTCTTTTATTTGCAGTTTTGGAATTTTATTTATGAAGATGCATTAGTAGCAAATGATGCACAAATTGTTTGAGAGGGCACCATAGTAAATGAAGTAAATCTTGAAAACAATGACAAAATTGAGCTATGAAAGATGTTGCATACATCCTCTTTTTTTTTCCTCTCACCTTGGTATGTATTTATGTAGTTAAAGCTAGTGGGAAAGTATTTTATTTGAATCTAAAGTAATTAAGTCTTCCCCCTGTTTTCTGTTCTTATATATATATAAGGAATGGTAATGATATTTTCCAGTTGCAGAGCCATTCATTCCACTTATTGTTTCCTGAAGCAATTTGTCCTTAGACTTGAAATATGGTGTACATGCCTAAACTTTACATCCCAACCATGCCACATCCTCACACATAGGGTAAGTTCACTTCAGATGCCAGTTCTGAACACCCATCACATCACAATTTCTTCTTGCTTAGTTACTTTGCCTTTTCTTGCAGAAGTTATTTTTGTAAGATATGATGTTCTTGAAATCTCTAGAAAGGTATATCTCGTTTATCACTGTTTAGTAAGGAATGTTAATGTTATTGATATTGGTCTAACTTCTGCTATATCATTATTCCACGGAAAAAATGACTACATTTTGACTTCTGGAAGTGAATGCTGTGAAGTGTAGCTGTTGAATAATTTAAAATTCTTTTCCAAAATTCCTGCAGTAATGTTACTTCACCTTTGTTTCACATGTATGCTTCTAAATTTTAGCTTGATGATATTTGGATAAGTATGGTGGTAAACACATGAACCTAGGGGATAGGTTTCAATAGCAAAGAAACAGCACATTACACAGAAAAATAAATAATCCTGGAACTCTTTTCTGATTTGGATAACATACTCTCTCTGTAAGATGGTACCTTTAAATATTAGGATCTTGTTGACTACGCTTTTTAACATAATGCACTGAAAAGCTTCCAGCAAAGGTAGCAAAGAATTGTACAGGTAATTTGCTGTCTGTGATAACTCTTCAGGTGAGCCTTAACTTGTCACTCTATATTTAGAACATTCCAATGAAAGTGTGCCATTACTATGACATCATCATATGTTAATCTGGAAAGGGAAACAGCCAATTGAAAATTAAACAAAGGATAAGATTTAATTAATGAATGACTAGAAAGTTCTTGTAAGAACTTTGTATGTTAATTTTGAGTTAGTTTTTCTTCAATTGTCATATGTATCTAGGTTATCTGAACTTCTCATCACCAGTCTTAAAGTCTGTAAACTATTATTTATGTTATAGTAGCAGTTCACAGTTGAGACCTGCGGAGCGGTTGTGTTGCTTCTTTTCTTCCTTTCCATTTGTGAGCATCACTGCAAGCAATTATATCTTTTATGAAGAATCATGTGGGCTGATGAGAGACAACATATGGCTATTAACTTCTAAAGTCAAAACAGTGATAGCAAGAGACAGCTGGGAAGAGTAAAGATATATGGTACCAACAAAGACAGTAGCAGATTAGAGCAGAAACTTCAGAGGTATAAAGCTTCCAGTGGTACAATGCAGCTGCTGCTAGGAAAAAAAGGCCTGCAAGAGAAGTTGCAAAAATGTGTTTTTATTGATAATTATATGCTGCAAGTTTGCTGAATCTTACAGCCCTGTAAGAATCTTCAGAAGGCAGGAACTGTGAGAAGTCTGGGGTGTTAGAGGAGAAATTTATTTAGAAGTCTTTTTCAGAATTGCTGAAAGTGGTAACAAAGCTTAAGAACCTTTTTTGCTGTTTATGTTTAAGAAAGATGGCTTTCAGTTCTTCTGGACTAGTTGTTTCGATTTCCATAGAAATAGAGAGTTCAGATAATTGCCTGGTTTATGATCAGATTTCTCTGTATAGGCAAAGCACACCATCAGCTGCACATTTTAGGCAGCAAATACAGATTATTAGTTAGAATTAATGAAAAATAATGAACGCTAGTAAATACAACAAGAAATTAGCTGCACCTTGGTTTTGGGAAATAAGTATGAGAGCTTATTGCACATCTGTTACAAAAAAGTGTGTTTAAATATAGGGAAAATATCTTTGCACATGCACTACTTCCACATCGGTGATGATCAAATGGGTAGAGTGTTAGCCCCACACTCAGGATGTCTGCATGTCTGGCTGTTAATAACTTCTGTAGAATGGAGAATTGCAATTAAGTTCTGTTGCTGGCTTTTTTTGCAAATAAATATCAGGTTTTCCCGTCTTACTGATGGTATTTGTTCAATGAGGGAGTACAGACAATGAATTAACAAGATGACTGGAAAGAAAATAATTTGAGTGTTCTTAAAGCTTTTAAAAAAAAATATTTCCCCTAAATAGGTTGTCTCGACCCGGTCAAAGGGAGGAGGAAAAATATGGGTGTGTTTTGTCTGTGTGGCAATCCGGAAAACAAAGGATTACTCCCAGGGTGTATATCATAGAATCATAGAATCATAGAACAACCAGGTTGGAAAGGACCCATCGAATCATTGAGTCCAACCATTCCTATCTAACACTAAACCAAGTCCCTCAAGACCTCATCCACCCGTACTTTAAACACCTCCAGGGAAGGTGACTCAACCACCTCCCTGGGCAGCCTATTCCAATGCCCAATGACCCTTTGTGTGAAAAACTTCCTCCTAATCTCCAGCCTAAATCTCCCCTGGCGGGGCTTGAGACCATTCCCTCTTGTCCTGTCCCGTGTCACTTGGGAGAAGAGGCCATCTCCCTCCTCTCTACAACCTCCTTTCAGGTACTTGTAGAGAGTAATGAGGTCTTTCCAAAAGGCACAACAACGAGCCGAGGTACCCAACCCCAGTCCAAGCAGTCACGCACGCCATGAGGTCAGGCGCAGAGGTGGAGAGAATCATAAGGTTGGAAGAGACCCACTGGATCATCGAGTCCAACCATTCCTATCAAATTTAATCGTGAAATTAATGGACAATATGTCATGGAGATCAGCTCAGTTTAATTTACACCAGAGGTTTTTTAAAGAGAAGTAGAGAGAAAGATAGAAAAAGTAATTAGATTTTATCACCACGTGGTCCAGGCTGCTCCGGTCTAGGTCTGCGTTTCAGTTCCAGCTTGGCAGGCACCTCAGTTCTGGCACGGCAGTGGGCTTGGGCATGAGCGGGCCGCGTGGCTACTCCCAAGCTCCTCTGGCCACCTGGCCTCCTGGCGACTCCCCACCTGTCTGCTTCCGTTCCCTGCCCGCTGGCCGCCCAAGCAGCCGGGAAGGGCAAGGGGAGCGGGCTGAGGGGAGGGTGGGGGGTGGGGGGCAGGCTTCAGAGAAAAGCAGTGCCGCTGGAGAAACAAATGATTAAGGCAAATAAATAACGAGTGTGCCATGACATAGGTTTTTAAGTGATTTAACACACTTACTTTGACAAGGGGAAACTATTGCTTTTGAAAATGGAAAAGGGATAGCTTTGCCCAACTGGTTATGCTAGAAGTGGACATATGCACATTTGAAACCTATTGTTAGACCTGTGAGCTCAACCACTAACCATTAAAGAAGCATTTGTGAACACAGCTGCTCTGTATTAACCTGAAAAGCATCCCTTCCTTCAAGTCAAGTTGGACACAACAGATCTTACCAACCTTCTCTATCAGCATAAAATTAGTTGCAAGGTTGTACTGCATCAGTTGTTAGTTTAAGGATTTATCCATAAGATTTCAGACTCCATGGCAGGGAAATGCATACAATAGTGACCTTTCACAGCCTTGCAAAAAGAGTTTTGCCACTCTGCTATTCCTTGAGAGTCCATTTGTTAAAGGAACTAGGTTAAATTATCCTTAATGCATTTATATTTCAGGTGATTCTATATTTTTACTGTAAAATGCAAATAAACCTAAAAGAGGAATATCCTTCCACATATTTCAGAACACTGTTACAAAGCTTAAGTATCTTTCCTTCTCCACTACATCTGTAAAGGAAATAATCAGGAGGAGATTATTTTATAAGTAAGTTAGAAATACTTACTGTTCAATTGTATAGGCAGGATTTTTCATCTGTAAGAAATGTAAATGTATAATATTTTAGAAAGTAGGATTGCTTTTCTCTTGTCTTGCACTATTTTGTTTATAAAACGGGGAACTTTATTGACTGTCTTTATGAATTCTGAGTTGTATCTCTGTATCTCTGTAATTTTCTTGTTACACCTTCCTTTAAATATTTTTGTTTGTGCTTTTAATTTTATAAAATTAGTTTGGGAAAAAAATGCTATGTATAATATAGCCATGGGAAGAAAATAAGTTACTGATTTTAAGGTGCTTATATGTTTCATGTTCTGCTAACATTACTGTTTCCTTATACAAGAAGAATTACTTATTGTGGTGTTAGAGCTTTGTGTTACACAAAATCCACCCTTAATGAGCTGACATGTGTGAAGAGGCTGAATATGTATTAATTGTTATGTAGCAATTACCTATCAGAAATTATAATAGCTACTGTTATTCTTTATGAAGCAGGGCTGTATGTAATTGTCCCTATGTAATATATTTAATCTGTGTCTAGTATAATGTCTATCTTATATCAGTTCCTAAGCAGTTAAATACTATTTCCTAAATGTAATACTGTATTTGTGTGGAAAGTATGGCCTGATCTGTTCTCAAAGCCATCCTTTTATATATTTTCCAGCATTACTGTAGAGGCCTCTACAGTGCATAATGTATTTGGGACAGATTAAAGGACTGTAGGAATTTTGACACTGAGATAAATTTTATGTAAATAGAATAGAGAAAATACTGATCTTGTATTTTTGAGCAGGCTTACATTTGCAAGGTTGATAAACTTTGCATTGCAGTATGTGCTTCAGAGCATACAACAGACCAGAGTTTTGGCAAATTGTTTTTTGGGGTGTTGGGCTTGGCACACCATCAATTGATGATGTTAGCTTTTCTGAGTCCTCATGTGGCATGTGTTATACCTCCATCCCATCAGATGTTCAAAGAACCACCTTTCTTACATCATGGATCCTGCTTCTGGAATCAGTTTTGTGGATATCTCCATGTGTAACCTCCAAATGTCCTAAGTTTAAATAGAGAGCTTCCTTTAGCACAAAGGATAAACACAGATGTTTTATATTTACATAATTTTGAGTGCTATTTTCTAAAAACCTGTGATTTTTGACCACAAAATAGTACTCTGTAGTTGAAATAACATACAGCTAGACAACTGTATATTTGCATAGACACTAGGAGTGTTTTCTCACCCCATCATTACTATGTGAATATCAGTGGGAATGCGGAGAGAGAAGTACAGATAAAAAACAATTGTTTATTGAAGCATTAAATATAACAAATCTATGATAATTAGGATTAGAAACAGACCTGTCATGAATTCAGCTGGAGACCATTCACAGGTTGTTTTCAATGCTACATACTAAAAATTTTTAAGATGTATGTTTGTGGAAACAGTATAACAGCATATCTTCTTTTTATCCTTCAGAGAGAATCTGTGGTTTCATTCATGTAAGTTGTTTCTGCTATGGTCAACAGGAACAGATGCTCAACAGGAACATTGAAAGAACTTTATTTGAAACACTCTGTTCAAGAACCAGCCAATCAAAATCTGCCTTAGGTTTTAGCTGCAAACCCACTGCACAACCCAGTGATGTTTATAGTTGCAATAGATCCTTAGCAAATGTGAAAGGAGTCTCAGTTCTACTGTCCTTACAGCTGCTACTGTAGCACATCAAATTTTCCCCATCCCTTCACATCAGACTTCATTACTCACAGCCTGACATTATTCTCACCTTAGGAGAATGTGATCCTATGATTCTGCTACTGTAGGGTAAATAATATCCAGAAAAGATGAGAAAGTCAGAGTCGTTGACCATTCCAAATGTTGGTCTTAGCATATGCCATTTATCATTGAATATTGTTGTAACTTCATTATCCTTTACAATAATACCTCTTACTGCATAGAAAAGGAGACAATCACTTACATTATGTAAAGCTGTAGAAGCTTGATCTGCTGATTTCAACTGTAATCATTGGAGTTTAAGTGGAACCTGCTTTAGTAAAACAAGTGTTCCGTGTTGTACTTATTTTTACCTCTTATAAAACTGTGAGAAGGCATTCAGCAGTAGTTATGGACATAGAAAAAGCAGTTTCCTAATGGAAAATGTTGACTTCTTTTCACTTTAAATCTGCATTTAGTAAAGTTTTTCGTCCTTTTAAAGACAGTGAAAAATGAGCAGGAGAATACCAAGGCAACTAGATTTCTCTTCAATAAGTTTGATGTTCCATTGTTTGAAGTATAAAAGTATGAATAGGATTAGTAACTTCAAATCAGCAGAAGTCAAGTTTTCATCTTTTGTCATTTCTGTATAATTAATGCTATAATTTATTGTTACTTCAGATCTTTTTCTAAGATAGATTAATAACCAATTACATTTGCCTTTTTGTGCAATGTATTTGCATTGGTATTGTGTTTTGCTTTCTAAACATACCTTTGAATTACAGTTGCTTGGCTTGTCTGTGTCTTTGATGAAGAAAGAGACAAAAAAACAGTTGAAGTTTGGTAAGGGCAGTAGCACTAATTCTACTCTAGGAAAAGGGAAAAGGATAAATTATAATTTCTTTTTATTTACAGTGGAGAAAAAAGTAGATTTAATGTGTTAAAGGACTGTTCTATGTCTTTGTATTATGCTTAGATTGTAAGATTTGAACAGATTGCATTCATAATAATACAGACTTCTAATACATTGGGATTTGGCTTTTAAAATCATTTTTCAGTCTGCATTTTCAATGAATTCAACAAATTTATCTGCCTCAGTAAATCACAGTCTTTTCACACGGGAAAGAAAATACCAAACTGCAAACCTAGGTGATTATGGTATTAACCAAATACTATATTTGCTATAATTAATTACTGCCAAAGTATTTACGAAAATAAATAAAGGAAATTTTGGATTTTTTTCTTTTTTTTCTTTTAATAAACAACTTGCCCATTGTTCTATATATAAAAATTAAAATTCTTTTCAAAATATGATGAAACAGAGATTAAATATCATCACTATCTAGCTATTTGTTGCAAATACCTTGCATCAAAATTTATCTTTTTCTGCCTATAATTTATTGCTATGAAGTGTCCTGAAGAAGATTCAGTTGCTATCAAAGCAGTGTGGATTCATGTCTGAACACATCTATTCCGATGGGATTTTTAACTTTAATTATGCTAAGTATGTTATAGAAAGGCCAAACCCCTTTCCATCATCTTCCACAGTCCTGGAAGACTGGGGAGGTTCCACTTGACTGGAGGCTGGCTGATGTTGTGCCCATCTACAAAAAGGGTCGCAGGGAGGATCTGGGGAACTACAGGAAAATCAATCTTACCTCAGTGCCAGGGAAAGTCATGGAGCAGGTGATCTTGAGTGCTATCATGAAGCACATGCAAGAGAACCAGGTGATCAGGCCCAGTCAACATGGGTTCACAAAAGGCAGGTCCTGCCAAACTAACCTGATCGCCCTTCTATGACAAAGTCACTCGGCTGCTGGATGAGGGAAAGGCTGTGTATGTAGTCTTTCTGGACTTCAGTAAAGCCTTTGACACAGTTTCTCACAGCATTCTGCTTTGGAAAACTGTCAGCCTCTGGCCTGGACAGATGCACACTCTCCTGGGTAGAAAACTGGTTGGATGGCCAGGCCCAGAGAGTGGTAGTAAATGGTGTTAAATCCAGCTGGAGGCCAGTGACAAGTGGGATTCCCCAGGGCTCAGTGCTGGGTTCGGCCCCGTTCAATATCTTCATTAATGACCTGGATGAAGGCATTGAGGGTACCCTTAGCAAGTTTGCAAATGACACTAAGCTGTGTGCAAGTGTTGATCTGCTGGAGGGTAGGGAGGCTTTGCAAAGGGACCTAAACAGATTGGACTGCTGGGCTGAGTCTAATGGCATGAGGTTTAACACGGCCAAATGCGTGTCCTGCACCTGGGACACAACAACCCTATGCAAAAATACAGACTGGGAGAAACCTGGCTGGAAAACTGCCAGGAGGAGAGGGACCTGGGGGTGTGTTGGTTGTCAGCAACTGAACATGAGCCAGCAGTGTGCCCACGTGGCCAAGAAGGACAATGGCATCCTGGCTTGTATCAGAAATGGTGTGACCAGCAGGTCCAGGGAGGTGATTCTCCCTCTGTACTCCGCACTGGTGAGACCGCTCCTTGAATCCTGTATTCAGTTGTGGGCCCCTCACCACAAGAAGGATGTTGAGGCTCTGGAGCGAGTCCAGAGAAGAGCCACAAGGCTGGTGAAGGGGCTGGAGAACAGGCCTTATGAGGAATGGCTGAGAGAGCTGGTGTTATCCTGTAGAAGAGGAGGCTGAGAGGAGACCTCATTGCTCTCTGTAACTACTTGAAAGGAGGTTGTGGAGAGGAGGTTGCTGGCCTCTTCTCCCAAGTACCAGGGGACAGGACAAGAGGGAATGACCTCAAGCTCCACCAGGGGAGATTTAGGCTAGACATTAGGAGGAAGTTTTTCACAGAAAGGGTGATTGGGCATTGGAATAGTCTGCCCAGGGAGGGTGTTGATTCACCTTCCCTGGAGGTGTTTAAGGCACGGGTAGATGAGATCGTGAGGGACATGGTTTAGTGTTTGATGGGAATGGTTGGACTCGATGATCTGGTGGGTCTCTTCCAACCTGGTGATTCTATGATTCTATGAAAGAGTAAATGTGATAACTTAGACAGATTAGTCACCGCTAGGCAGAAATGTATCATAGGACAAGCCATTGATTAAAGGAGAGGATATACTGCCGCGATGCTGCAGCTTCATAAGATTTGAATCTTGCATCTTGTAACAGCTAATTTAATTGCAAAACTTTATGTATTTTGAAACAGTACTAATATTATTAATATAATTAAAAATAATTATATAAAATAAAATTTATACTAAATATAAAGTAAACTAAATTAAAATAGCAATAATACTAATAACCTCAATATTTTAGAGAGGTACTAGCAGTTCTCAATCATTTTGAAGAACTTTGTTGAATGCATTTGCTGACAGGTGTAGTCACATATGTGGATATGCCTGAAAATAGCAGTTCAAAAGAAAACTTGCCCCATTATAATGTAAACTAATTGCACACGGTAAAAAAAGTCTTTTTCTGAATGATACTAGTGGTACCACATACACTTCTAGTGTAGTACATATGCACATTTTAAAGATTTTTAAACACTTGTGAGCACTTATTTTGACATGAATTTGTTGTTGTTTCATCTGTGTGCTCTGAAGGGTGTTCACTTGGGAATAACTGTCCCCAAACACATGCTTTAAACTCTAGAATTTATTTAAATATATTTTCTCTCTGAATAAATATTCTTCTGTTTTGAATGTGACTTCCTTTTATTTCCCTATGCCTTCTTTAAAAAAAAGGAAACAATTATATACATTCTTTCCATCAGCAGGTGGTTTCAGGTAACTTCCTCTGAATAACTAAATGTAAAATATAAATATGATTATACAGTAAGGATATTAATTTTATTTCAAATTTTAAGTTATTGTGGGCTGTTTTATAGCCATTTGATTGCACAGATATTGATTAGTACTGCTTCTGCAACACAAAACTGCATCTGCAAATATGTTCTATGCAATTATATGCATTTATAGCTTTCTGCTGCTGCAGTCCCATGGTGTTCAATTTTTTAATTAAATTTTTAGTATAGAATAATGTTCTCAACTGTTGATAAGTTTATTTGAAAAGCTATCATGCTAACTGGAATACACTGGTGACTGTCAGTGAATTTGAAATATAGTGCTTCAAGTTTTTGAAAGGTGGCATATCTGTCCAAAGCTGCCACATGGATTTCAAAGTTTAAAAGTCTAATGTAACTAGGAACTTGTCCTACAAGAATTGAACTAAATTGTTTGACCATAGATAGCTGAGGCTTACAGTAATTTATGATAGCAGAAATATAATTTTATGCTGTCTTATTTGTGTAGTGTTCAAAACCAGCTATTAAAAATCAACAGTTTTCTTTATAACCAAATGTTTGTTTTCTCTCAAAGCAAGGGCTTACATCACTAGCTGATTGCTTGAAATGCTTCATTTGCTTAAAACTATCATTATACTGTTACAGACACTTTTGGTATCTTAATTCTAGTGCTATCTTGTCTTCTAGTTGTTATATCTTACTGACTTCCCTGGAGTAGTCTTTGGACTCGTCTTAATATGGTACAGCACACTAAAGTCATTGGAGCAGAAATGTCTTCTTTTCAGAGAATACTTTCTCGAGAGTATTTAATGTGCTAAAAATATAGTGTACATTAGAGTTAGAACAAAATGGATTACACTATTACTATCTAATAAATAGAGCCTTTGAAGCATTAAGAGGAAGAATATTTATTATTACATTTATACATAACGTCTATATATATGAGCTACAGTACACTGCTTACTATAGGTCTTAAAACTGGCTATTTCTGTCTATTAATAAATGCTTTCGCCATTCACTAGATAATGAATCTTGTGTGTTAGGGCTTCCAATGTAAATGTTTACAATTGAAGAGGAATTAATCTTGATTCTGTTCTGGTTTTAAGTAAACGCAGGCTCTAATGCTAACAGTGCAGTGATGCTTATATTTCAGCATGGTAATCTGTCCCTACAACTCTCTCATATGTTCCCCAGTTTCCAGTAGTATTGTGATATCTTACCCTTATTACATTTTCCTCAGTTGTAATGGTTCTAAGACACCTGGAAATTGTGTACCCATTAAAAAAAAAAATCAATTTCTTAAATCCTTTTTGCAGTCTAAAAATAAGTTACCTTCAAACATGTACCAATTTTATGTCCTGTGAGAGTGCTCTGTAGCACTGGCTTACATTTAAGCCATTTTAGACAGTTAATAACATTTCTGTGTTTAGTGATTTGATGTTAGAGAAATATGCATGTTTAAGCTACGAATCTGTGATACAGAGAAACTAGTCTTCTGATGGCCAAATACATGAGAATTTGACTTTACAACTTGACTGCATTATAAATATTTACTAGTGTAGTTCCCTCTTTGAGGGAAATCTTGTCATTATATCTATGAGACAACCCTGGAAAACCTACAATAAGCTTAAAACTCTGTGAAAAGTCTCCCATAGAATCATAGAACCACTAGGTTGGAAGAGACCCACCGGATCATTGAATACAACCATTCCTGTCAAACACTGAACCTCAGGACCTTGTCCACCTGTGCCTTAAACACCTCCAGGGAAGGTGAATCAACCACCTCCCTGGGCAGACTGTTCCAATGCCCAATCACCCTTTCTGTGAAAAACTTCTTCCTAACGTCTAGCCTTAAATCTCCACTGGTGGAGGTTGAGGCCATTCCCTCTTGTCCTGTCCCCGGTCACTTGGGAGAAGAGTTACAGAGAGCAATGAGGTCTCCTCTCAGCCTCCTCTTCTACAGGATAAACACCCCCAGCACTCTCAGTTGTTCCTCATAGGACCTGTTCTCTAGCCCCTTCACCAGCTTCATTACTCTTCTCTGGACTCGCTCCAGAGCCTCAATATCCTTCTTGTGGTGAGGGGCCCAGAACTGAACACAGGATTCAAGGAGCGGTCTCACCAGTGCGGAGTACAGAGGGAGAATCACCTCCCTGGACCTGCTGGTCACATCATTTCTGATACAAGCCAGGATGCCATTGTCCTTCTTGGCCACGTGGGCACACTGCTGGCTCATGTTCAGTTGGCTGTCAACCAACACCCCCAGGTCCCTCTCCTCCTGGCAGTTTTCTAGACAGACTTCTCCCAGTCTGTAGTTCTGCATAGGGTTGTTGTGCCCCAAGTGCAGGATCCAGCATTTGGCCATGTTAAACCTCATGCCATTGGACTCTGCCCAGCAGTCCAGTCTGTTCAGATCCCTTTGTAGAGCCTCCCTACCCTCCAGCAGATCAACACTTCCACCCAGATTAGTGTCATCTGCAAACTTGCTAAGGGTACCCTCAATGCCCTCATCCAGGTCATTGATGAAGACACTGAACAGGGCTGGACGCAGCACTGAGCCCTGGGGAACACCACTTGTAACTGGCCTCCAGCTGGATTTAACACCATTTACTACCACTCTCTGGGCCTGGCCATCCAACCAGTTTTCCACCCAGGAGAGTGTGCACCTGTCCAGGCCAGAGGCTGACAGTTTTCCAAAGCAGAATGCTGTGAGAAACTGTGTCAAAGGCTTTGCTGAAGTCCAGGAAGATTACATCCTGTGTTCACAAGTCTTGATTACATGTCTATAATAGGAAAACACTGATTTTTAGAATTTTAAAACACACACCCATTCTCTTCCAGTTAGCTTTTTAATTGTGAGAAAGGTGTGCTCTTAAAGTGAATTTTCCAGTCATGGCCACTTAGTGCATCATCAGTCTCTTGACTGAATAGATTTTCACTTTGGCCTCTTAATCTACTAATAATTTGTGTTTCACACAGTACGTGGTTTTACATGAATTCTATCTTCTAAATATCTGGCATATGTAAAACAGTTTTGCTGCACTATGCATTTTGTGGTAATCATTGCCCTGACTCATTAGTCATTCTTACAAAAGTTGTGGGTTCTAGCTTTTGCCTATGAATACTATCACCCTGAGGTGATAATCTGAACTTTTGAACTCAGCATGAACATACATTTCTTCTTTGTTTGATAGCATTTTATTTATCAGGACAAATCATGGCATATTGTATTTTAGGTCTGACAAGCCTTTAGTTTAATATATTGCCTGTAGCACATAGTCAATACAAAACTTTTATGTTGAGTAATTTTCAGTTGGGTAGCTCTGTGCCATTGCTTCAAGCTCTTTCATTGACTGAAAGCTTGAAAAAAAGGGAGAGTTAAATTACGTTTAATGGTTCCATAGCATGAGTTTGCCTGCTAAAAAACTTGTTTGAATTTTGGATGGTTTAATGCTGCAGCCAGAAGCAAAGCACAGAGACAGTAATAGACTGGTGTAGTTGTGGTGCAGAACAGGAGAGCTGGCAGCAGAATACTAATCCTGCCCTTCGACAGTTCTGAACTGTGTGAAAGCCAAGTAGCAGCAGACCAAAGTGCAGCTGCTCCCTGTGCCTACCTCAGTACCTACAGACACAAAAGTGAAGCTCATTGATTAACTGAATTGCCCACAGACTGGAACAGAAATTAGTTTATTAGAACACTGTGTTTCATCCTTCTGAATGAGTCCTGTTGCTCTTCATGCAAATAGTGCAGTTCAACAGATTTCTAGATTCAAAATATTTTGATTTAATTTTTACTGTTGGGAAAAATGTGTAACTAACAGGTCTAGTTAAAATATCGGCACTAAGCATTAAACAACATTATATTTTCCTGTAAATCTTCATTCACAAAATAGTATTTCTGCTTTTCCAAAAATACTGACATAATTTAGAAGATGATCATCCAAATGAATGCCTTGTATTCATGACTTATAACAATTGTATTTTTTTCAATTCTTTAATTGCTCTTCTTTCTTTTTTTCTCCTTTATAGCCTGATGAATTCTGTTGACATATCAATGAGAAGATATAGTTTTCTGTGTTTGTTTCAAAGAAATAAGTCAGAATTTCTTTCCTAAAAAAGAAAAAAATAACCCTAAAACCTTTTGTCCTCCAGAAGGAAGATAAGGAAAAGTTTTGGAAGCACTTCACTGCCAAGACCTCCAGCAAGTAATTTAAAAAAAAAAAGCAGTTTATCAGCAAGAGAGTAGGACACAAGTTGTGCTGACACCAAAGTGACAGTCATTGGATTCATTTTAGCTTTTTTTGATCCTAAATGTGGAAAGCAGGACCTGGCAGTATTGCATTCAGGCCAAGCAAGTTTGATCTCTGTGAAGCTTATGGTAAAGCTGAAAGAAAGACAGAGCTTGCTGTAAAGGTCAGAGGCTTTACAATCACTTAGAAAAATCATTTTGAATTCATTCCTTTAAAAGTTCATGCAGAAATTGCTTGTGAAATTATTCTAAGACACAGTCATGTTGACAACCTTACCTAAATTGCCCCAGGTAAAAGCTACATTTCAGTCTTAGTAAAAATTCACTAATGGTTCTTTAATAACATCTTTTAAGTATTTTACTGTAATGGCTGTAGCAGGGGTGGAGCGAAACCTGAAAAATATGTGCTGGGAAGAGTTTCAAGTGGTTTTTGTTAACTATAAGTTGTTACAATATGTAGTGCATAGTCCATTCTTTTCTTCAACCAAATGTACTGGGATCAGACTGGTTTACAACAGACTTTCTCTGAAAAATATCTTGCATAATAAAATACTCCATTTTATAAGAAATCTTTAATTTTTGATTCTGTAAATTGCATGTTGAGATCCACAAAGAAGAGTAAAAATTCGTTTATTAATGATATAAAATGAAAAACAACAAATCCCCTGTCTTAAAGTTATATTTGTTTTATCTCAGTGAATCTTGATGTTGGCTTACTCATTTGGATGTTTAATTTTCAGCTTTCTGTAAACGTTTTTGGTTCATAGGACACGTGAAATCTGGTGTCTCAAGTACTCTTTGGAACATTTTCTCCTGCACCATCTTCCTAACTTGTCCTGCTGAAGCAGAACATCTGTTCTCTTTTATACACTTTCATAAAATTTACTTTTTCTGGGCCACCTACTTACAACTGATTAGTTAGCAAAATATGCTGACGTAATGAAAGGCCTGCATGTTTTTACTATTAGTATCTGCATGTGTTTATTTATTAATGACTTTTTAATGGAAGAAATATAATTTTCTGTGGAGTTGGAAGGGTAATAACAACAGGAATTGCAGCTGGATATTATACTGGAGGAGAAGGAAGAATTTATTGATTTTAGCATTAAATGTACATATATTCACATGCATATATATACACAGAGAGAGAGAGAGAGAGAGAAATTTGGGTATTATGCATTCTCAGCTTATCTCTACCTGTAAGTTAAATCCTCCAGATGTTTGATAACTGGGTAGAGACATACATTGAAGTTTAGCTAGCACTTTAAAATTATACTGCTGTCAGACAGTGGTATTTGCCTGTGAAAGTTCCAGAATAATTTTGAATGTCTTCACATGTGATCTTGTGAATCTAATAGTCATTAATAGCTTTCCATTTCTATTAATTTTTATATCAATATTCAATTGCTTTCAGTATTCAAGGGCTTCTTGTTAGCTTTTTTCCAGTAAAATACAACATTTAGATATATTATGTCTAAATATTGCATCCTAGCTACCTGTTAGTGTCCAAATATGTGTCCCTTATTTTTTATACGTATTGTACTTAGCTGTGGAGCTTGAAAGTGAGTTGCTACCGAGGGCCAAATAAATCAGAGTGATTATGGTACAATGCAAGTTTTAAGTAGTGTGAACTTTTAGATTAGCACTTGAAAAAAATGGAGTATGTTCATTTTGTTCCTTTAAAAGTGCAGAATGATAGGCTTAATAAGCAAAACATAGTACATTCAAAGATGGAATGGCACATATGCGAATTTTGTGGTCACCTACTTGTGAGTCTACATATCAGCTTACTGCTTCATAATTTCATCTTCTTGGACTTTCTACACTGGGTGGGAAGTGATGCCTCAATCTTTTTTTAAGGGGAGAGGGAAACTAAATCAGGTTCTTCATTGAGATAATTTCAATCTTTGTCTTCCAGAACCAGATGCTTTTTCCCCCTCCTTCCACTCCTATTCTACCCACTATAGAAATTACAATCTGTCCTGGTATCTGTTGGAATTATATGATGGTGGCATGTTAGCAACTGTGACAGATGTATACTGTCCATTCTACCTGCTTCTGTATCTGCCACCTCTCATTTCAGCGTAGGGACTTGTCAGAGCAAGGGCTTGGCACAGAAGGGCTTTGCTGTACTGACATCTCACATCTTGTGGGTCCTCTTATAGTGCTTGCATTATGTTGTGACTTAGACAACATTATAACAGAGTTTTAAACTATCATCTAATTAAAAGGAACCATGTTTTTCTGAAAATATTTGGAGAATGCTCATGTAAAGGATTGAACCTGTAAATGGAGCCTATACCGGATTAAGTAACAAGATCTGCAAACCCACAGTACAAAGATGGCAACATGCCATTTGACTTGTTTCCACACCATACCACATTAGAAAAATACGGAAATACTGGCAAAATTTATTACTGATGTTGCACAAAGCTTCTCGCAGACCTAAAGAAAGGCAAGGTCTGGCATATTTGTAGAACATAGCACTTTCATTTAGCTGTCACTTTTATTTGCCTGGTGCAGAGCTGAATTGCTGCCAAAGTTCTGTGTTTGTATACTTTCAGGACATACTGAAATAATGAGAAGGTAAAAAATCTAAGGCCTATTGTGTTGGTAGTTAAAATGATTAAAGTTGGCTTAACCAATTGAAGCTAAGCTAATGGAAGTTCCTTTACAAATATTCAGTTTTTTCAGTAGAGCAGTTCAGTTTCATTCAGGCTCTGTTAATAAGGAATCTATGTGGCTAGGCTGAATTCCTGTAAGCATTTTTAGCACTTGAAAGTTCTATTTTCAGCCCGGTTGTTACAACTGACTTCTAGAGAAAGCAGTTGCTTCTTTAGAAGTAGAGTGTCTATAATGCAGTCTGAGTTCATTCCCATGTCAGTTGAACGAACCAAAGAGATGTGCCTTTTGACAGTAATGAAGCCAGTGATAGAAGTAGGTTAGATATAAATCCAGATTATACCTACAGGGCTGCAGGTGACATTAACCGTGGAAATGTGCATGTATATATACACACACATATAGAGAGAGAGTTTAAAATTAACAAGATAAAGACAGATCTGATATAGGGCCTTTCTTAGTCCACTCAAAGAGTATATTTCTGTGTTCCAGCATGTCAGTATAGCAATATATATATTGCTCCCTACTATGTATTTCACCCCACAGAGACACCAAGAAACAAGCTTTTCTCATAGTAGAGTTTGCAGCATGTGCAGGGAGTTGTGCATTCAGTTCAGAAGTATGAGTTAAAAAGTGTAGTCAAGAATTTGTGCTCAAAACCAACTCAGTGAGCACATATGATAAATGTTCCCCTGTCAGACTCTCTTTGCAGCCCATCTGCTGGGCTAGCATGCTGAATGCCCACATGCTAGCTATGTTCCTGCTTTGTGTTTAGATCCAGGCAGCAGGGCCTTTAGATGAGTAGTTCTTCAGATGAAGAGTCAACCTTACCTCTTATTTTCTTCGAATTTGCAGTTGCTTGTATGATTCAAAGTTAATGGCCAAACCCAGATTGATAGCATCAGAATTGTTTAGGTTGGAAAAGATCTTGAATCAAGTCATCAAGTCCAAATGCTCACCTAGCACCGCTGTCTGCCACTAAACCATGCCCCTGAGTGCCACATAAGCATCTCTTTAATAAGCATTAACTGAACTGAGCATGAACTTTTATATAAGGGTGACACTCTTTTCACTTTATCTGTTAGCTGATCAATAATCACAGTTCTCCTCAGTCTTTTCCAAAGTAGTGAAAAAGGCTTAAATTTAAAAATTGTGTCTCATCTTGAATTTCTGATTGTGTTTCTGTAGAAACTGTTTTCCACTCTTTTTCATTTAGGCTTTTGGAAGATTTGTTGGGAAACAGTATTATCGGAACAATGAAAAATGTATAGACTGAAAATATCAATTATATTTTTTACTAACTCGGATTTAATTTATTATTTCATCCCAAAATAAGCATTGCATGATCAGTTGACCACCTAGCATATTGTATCAGTGAGGTACAAAGTGGATTGTACTTTGTTTTAATTACCCTGGGAGAAATTTAAATCTTTGCTCAGGTACAGCTATTGGTCATGGTCATATGTATCTAAACTAAAGCTAGAATACATGCAGACTGAGTTTTGTGCAGATGCAGTTTGGAATTCTAGATTCAAACTTACTTTCATCTTCCTGGCTTGGTGTTCTTGGCAATATGCATCCTGGCGGCTTTCTCCAGACAAAATTAAATTATTGGGTAATGATCAGGCTTTTTGATAGAAAGTACTGTTGTGTCTGGAATGTTGAAGATTTTAATACCAAAAAAATGTTTGAACACTAATGTTCTGGTGCCTTTGTAAATGCCTTTGTAAAACTGGAAGCTCCTTGTTAAGCATTTGACTTGGTATGGTGGGATAGTCTTTGCTAAAGACCAAACCTGTATGCAGCTGCTGCTCACTCCCCTGCCTCAGCTCATTAGAGGAGAAAAGATCAAGAAAGGGAGATAATTTAGCAGTTACCATCCAGATTAAGTTTCCCCAAGCAGATCCAGCTTGGGGAAACTTAATTTAATTTATTGTCAATTAAAATGGCAGCTTCTCTTTTTTCTCTGACCTTGGTGTTCTCTCTTGACTAGCTATGTCCAGCTTTTTCTGTCTTTTCTTAAACATGCTTTCACTGAGGCACCACCAACATGGCCAGTGGTTTAGCTGTGTCCCTACATACAGAACTGGGAGTCTGCTATGTTGTCTAAAATTCAAGTGCTGCAGAAGGTGGAAGATACCTCTTGATACAACCAAATCACTTGATACAACATTCCACATTTAAATCTTGCCTCCTCCAATAATATTTTACTTTTTCACTTGGTGGATTCAAAGGTACCAAATAAATGGCTAGATACTGACTACAGTGTGCAGAAATGGTGATATTCTCACCTTTTGAGTTTATAGTGGAAAGACAACTGTGCCCTGAGTGGAATTTCCTTTTAGGTTTCTTGTACAGTGCAATGTAAGTTTGTGTAGCTTTTATGTGTGAGAGGTGAAAATCTCTTCTGTTTAGGAGATGTGCTTGATTCTGGGCTTAAAAACTGAACAAAAACAAACTGTTGTTTTACCTCAATGTACAGGTTGTTAATTGATCTAGACCATTTCACACTTTCTTCATGTAAATCTGTTTAATGTTGTGGGCATACTGGTAGCAGTGAATTGGGTATGAGGGCATTGAGTGTACCCTTAGCAAGTTTGCAGTTGACACTAAGCTGTGTGCAAGTGTCGATCTGCTGGAGGGTAGGGAGGCTTTGCAAAGGGACCTAAACAGGCTGGACCGCTGGGCAGTGTCCAACGGCATGAGGTTTAACACGGCCAAATGCCGGGTCCTGCACTTGGGGCACAACAACCCTATGCAGAGCTACAGGCTGGGAGAAGCCTGGCTGGAAAACTGCCAGGAGGAGAGGGACCTGGGGGTGTTGGTCTACAGCCGACTGAACATGAGCCAGCAGTGTGCCCAGGTGGCCAAGAACGCCAATGGCATCCTGGCTTGTATCAGAAATGGTGTGACCAGCAGGTCCAGGGAGGTGATTCTCCCTCTGTATTCAGCACTGGTGAGGCCGCTCCTTGAATACTGTGTCCAGTTCTGGGCCCCTTACCACAAGAAGGATGTTGAGGCTCTGGAGCAAGTCCAGAGAAGAGCGACGAGGCTGGTGAAGGGGCTGGAGAACAGACCCTATGAGGAGCGGCTGAGAGAGCTGGGGTTGTTTAGCCTGTAGAAGAGGAGGCTGAGAGGAGACCTCATTACTCTCTACAAGTACCTGAAAGGAGGTTGTAGAGAGGAGGGAGCTGGCCTCTTCTCCCAAGTGACAGGGGACAGGACGAGAGGGAATGGCCTCAAGCTCCGCCAGGGTAGATTTAGGCTGGAGATTAGGAGGAGGTTTTTCACACAGAGGGTCATTGGGCATTGGAACAGGCTGCCCAGGGAGGTGGTTGATTCACCTTTCCTGGAGGTGTTTAAGGCACGGGTGGATGAGGTATTGAGGGACTTGGTTTAGTGTTGGATAGGAATGGTTGGACTAGAAGATCCGATGGGTCCCTTCCAACCTGGTTGTTCTGTGATTCTGTGATTCTGTGGGTATTATTAGGATTTTCTCCACTAATATCATAGCTAGTAATCCTATTAAGGCTCATTACTCTCTGTAAGGGACTCTGTAAGCCTATTTAGTAAGATTCTTCTGAGGTCTTTTTAATAACTAATGCTAATTGTTGTTAGTAAGTGCAAGCTGGTTTATTGAGAAGGCTCTTCTCAATGAGTTGGACCTGTACTTTGCACTGAAAGGCCTTTGCCTCTTCTGGAAGGCACAGCAAGACCTCATTTTGTCTCTTGTTATTTTATTTATTTAAATAATTGAAACGTCTGATTTTTGATTTTTTGTTTTTGGTTGAGAAGCCTGTAGAGAGCATACTGAAATAGGCAGCGCTTGTATTGTTAGAGGATGTTGATATCTACTGCCAGGATCTGCAGATACAGCAGCTGCTGATCATTTCTGTAGAGCTACCTGCCAAGATCAATGAAATTATGAGGGAAATGAGTTGTGAGTGGCATATGCTTTAAAAAGCGGCATAACAGTAGGATTACAGGAGCTCAACTAAGCCAGTCCTATCCTGTGACATACAGTTGGCAGATATATTTAATGATCTATGCAAATTTCCACTCCTTGCTCTGAAACTAACTACTTCATGCCTGAGAGCAGGGACATTGAAAATAGAAAATAAATTTCTATTTGTCTGTTGCATAAGAAATTGTCTAGGAGAACTCTGTAGGCCACAGATATTGCATGGTTTCTGTGTTTAGGAAACTTCAGTTTCCTTAGGTCATCTATTTGTAAAATAATTTACTTTTGCATAAGTTATGGTTATCATGCTCAACAGTGTTTTTGACAGCAAAGAAGATGTGATTATCAATGGATTTGATATGAGCAAAAGAAAGATCACAGAGAATTTTTCTTGTCTCTCTTACAGTGATATTATATGTAGGTATTGTAATTTTATAGCTAAAGTACTGTGATTGCAAAGCTGCTATTTCTGGAAAAGGAACAATGTAAAAGAAGGTCATATACTTTTTTCTTATTGAGATTTGAATCTCTAGTGTCTAATGATACTATCATCAAGTCCAACAGTTCTTTCTTTGTGCTTTGTTGCCACATTAGCTATTTTGTTATAGTCAAACACTTTTAGTAGACTTGGATTGTGTGTTAAGGTGAAAAGATTAGGAAGGTGAAGAGGTTAGGATATAGCCCAGTCTTCTAGAGTATTAAATGCAGAAAAAACATCTGATTATGTAAAGATTAGATTCACTTAAACAAATCTGGCTGAAATAGCTGAACTAATGACCATTTTTAATGGGACTGAAAAGTAATCAGTACAGAAGAGTAACATTAGCACTGCAGTTATTATTATGAACAGCATTTCTTTATTTATTTGTTACCGTAGTGTTTGAAAAAGGAAAAAGTACTGTGTCTTAGAATGTATTTATGCCTTCATCCTTGTTCAGTACTGTCACCACTGGAAGTCTGATGTACAGGAGATCAGTTGTCTTAATTTTTAAACCCAAGGAGATTTATTTACAAATTGTGGCTAGAGAGGGTATTTGCTGGTAAATTAAGGCAGATGTTGCCCTAAATACTTGTTCTATTTATGAAGAGGGTAAACTAAGAACAATGTTTTTTCCTTCAATCTTAATAACTCTCTTGGAGGTAGAAATAAGCTGAGTAACATGACATCGTTTTCTCCTCTTTCCAGAATATATTTTTAGTGAGACTGTTTATTTTTACTGCCCTTATTTTTGTGAAGAATGTTGTAAACCAGCTTAAGACCTTAATATCTTCTTTACTGTAACATGTATGGGTTTATATTGTTCAGAGATGTTTACATAATGTGCAATAGACTTTAATCTGGCTAAGTAGCATTGTACCCTCTTGTAAGCCCTTTTCTTAATGCTATATTCTTTTGTCCTTGACCCTTTTTTTTCTTTAATAATACTTATTCAAATCATTTTTCATTTAATAATAATTGTTCAATTCCTCCGATTTTTCTCATTTCAAATTCCCAGAATCTTAAGTGCTCTCCACCTAGATTTTTAAGCCAAAAATTTTAAAATATAGTTTTTATATGAATCAGTTTTATACTTTAAAATGTGCAGAAACTAATAGTATTATATCAAGCCTAGTTTCCCTAGTTGTTATCCCTGTATTATAGCCACTGTTGGCTGTTTATGGTACATGTAATTTTTTCCAGAGAATGCTGTATGTAGTGTACTTACCAACAGAAATGGTTCTTCTGATTTTACATGTCTTGCACAAACACTTACTAAATTTCATTTTTTTAGAAGAAGCAGTTACTATGTTAATCTGTTCTTGTGATCACTTTGTGTGGTCTGTTATGGACTGCTTTTTCTGTCTTCTTGCAGCTAACATGCAGCAAGTGTTGCCTTGTATTTAAACAATTTATGGTGATTTGTTTCTTTTTATTTTCTAGATATCACATATCTGACTCTAATACTTCATTTTCTGAGTAAAAATGAGCTTTTTATGATTACATTTTACTATTTTATAGTATTCTGGGCATTTAATGATGAACTGGAAAACGTAGGATAAGATTTCATAGCATAGCCTAGCTGCAGACTTCTTAATAGTATGGTTACAATGGTAGATTTCAGCCAGGAGTTTCAAGCATTAGCTCAAAAATATGACATCATCTGGTAAAAGGATCTACAACTGCAAAATTATGTAATTTACAGTAAACGTGCAGTTAGAATATTTGATTATTTTGGCTGCTGTCCTCAGTCCGTTATACTCAGACAGAAGAAACTTTGTTCACTTGAAAGGTTTCACAGTTGCAGTTCACAAAATGCAAATTATCTTCTCTCAGGTTGTGACCGTTCTGTTTGCTCTTAATCTGTATAATTCCCTGACCTGGATATTTTGTGATAGTTCTTCAGCAGAAAGTAGGAGATTAGCTTGAGCCTGGCTTGACGCTCTTGGTATTTCCTGTAACCTTTAATAACTTTATGAAATATTTTACTGTATTGGATCATATGATGTCTGCCATAGACAAAGATAGCTGTTTTGCAGTCATCATATAACTTTCTCATATGTTGCTGGTGATTTCATCTCTGCACATCCATAGCAAAACTGTCTCGCTTTGTTCTTGTGTCATGGGATTATACTAGAGAATCATGTGCCTTGTCACTTTTTCAGATTACACTGGTTTCGAATTTGAGTAACACAATAGAAATGGCTTGAATTTAGTACTCTTGTTTCAGAATAGTTCTGCAAGCCCACGCTTTGGCAGCTCTAAGTCAGTTTGCTCCTTCAGCGTCAATTGTATTTCTTCCATAAGTTGTTTCTGTAAATGCAGATTAATGTCTTTACACTGTTGTAATTGTTCAAAGAAAAAAATATTGAAGTTAATGTTTAGAATATAGTTGTGTTTGTCAGAAATGTTATGTGGAAAATAAAACCTGGTAACCAGATTCAGTTGCATCCAATTCAGAGATTCCAGTTTGCTTAATAAAGGTAAATTATGTAGAAGTAATGCTTTTTGTTAACTGTTTAATACCACAGGGCGTAATTTTTCTTAATAACATATTATGCTATGGAGAAAGTGCATGCTAATACCATTAAGATACAATTAGCAACATGTCAGATCATCGAAAGTATTTGTCTGCTGGGAGAGATCATTAGCTGTTATTTCTGAGTTGCATTTTCTGCTAGACCTAACACAGATGGTGAAAGGTGTAATTTAATGGTATGTTAAAAGAGGGGAGAGCTGTGGCACATTTGAACAGCTCATCCTTTTAATGAAGGCAAGTGACGAGTGACTGCTTCAGGAAAATGGAAAGAAACTGTTCCTATATAATGCAATGGGTGGCTTTTTGTCCCTGAAAACAGCTGTATGCAGAATTCAGGAGTCAGAGTAGAAAATACTGAACCCAAGCTCACAGTGTAGCTGCCAAAGTTAGCAAAATCTTCAAAAACAACACAGAAGTAAATACAAAAGAGGTGTGTTTACTTCTTCCAAGAAAACTTGGGAATGTCACCTGAGTGTATATAGCATTTGTATTTTGAAAAAAAAAAAAAAATCAAGAGAGAACCAGAAAACTGTCAAGGAGTGAGAAAGAATGTTAGTAGCAGTGAACATAGGAGTTCAACAGTTATAGGAAAGAGATAGTGACATAACTGGATTGTTTGAACACAGAAGTGAAAACATTACTCTTTCTTCTTGAAATGAACAAAACAAAAAGAAAGTACTGAAAAGGACAAGCAGGCAAGCTCAAACTGAATGCTACAGAATGTGTTTAGTTCCTGCATAAACTGTTGAGCTACACAGCAGATACTCTTCCCTTCAATGCTTTGAAATCAGGCCATGCCTTTTGGAAAGCTACTTCTTTGCCAAAGATTATATGTAGAATTTATTATCAGGCTTAACAAGAAGGTAGGTAAGTGCTTGTGGTCTGTAAGCTTACCTGTGCTGTCTATTGGATATTCTGTTCTGTTAATCTTCCTGTTAGTCCATGAAAATTAATGGCCCTTTTTGACTTACTTGCTTTCAGCACTGGTCTTAGATGTGTTACCTAGTAAAATTGCATTTCTAATGTCTTCCTACAGTGAAATGGAGAAAATTACAATGGCACAATTCCTCCAAAAATTAAGGCAGAGGAGACAGAAGGAAGGCATGTAATGGTAGAACAAGGGAGAATGGTGTGATGTGGAGGTTGGTCACTTTGTAGGAAAGAACTTTAAGAAGTAGGCTGAGTTCTAGGGAGCAATAATTAAAAGAATGTGGAGATAGCTACTGGTTTTGCTAACAGAAGTACAAAGGGTAATAACTGTAACAATTAACAATATTAAACAACTCAGCTGCATTACTGTAATTCCCTGGTGGGCTAAAATAATAACAGAATGTAATTAAAAGCAAACAAAGATTGAAAGCTTTCAGCACAAAGGCAAAAAAATTAACAGATTGAAACATACTTGAAACACAAGGTAAGTGTTGTTTGATCATAATAAAGCAAATATGGCATGAGGGATCTGAGACAAAGTGGTATATAGATTTATTAGGCCCTGCTAATGGTGAAATAAGCTTAGATTTTGCAAAAGACAGTGGTTGGTAAAGGGACCAGCCGGCAACAGACAACTGCAGCTAGTAAAACAGACAGATTGGATGGTGGTTTGGCATTCATATTAGCCAAGTGGCATCTGAGGTGCATTGGAGGCCTCGCAGCCTGGTGTTGCTTCAGATAAAACAAAGACACCCCCAAAAGCACACGCTGAGCTCCCTGCCTCGAAGGCTTGGCAGACAGCCATGTCCCTGCTTCTGACAACACAGGTGGCCTGGACAAGGGCCAGTCAACACACAATAATTGATGTAGTCTCTGCCTCACCAAGAGGCACCAGAAGGTTTTCAAAAGAAACCCTTTTGTATGGGGAACTAAAAATAACCTTACCTGATGAACAAGTCCACAGACCTGAGCCTCTTTTCCTCCACCAAGAAGAAATGTCTTGGCAAGAATTGTGCCTCTGACTCTGTCAGATGTTTCCCCAGGAATATAACTAACTTGAGTTTTTACTGTTACATGCTTTATATCTAATTTTTCACTGGTTAGAAGTGTTTAAGTGCTAATGCAGCAGTGAATTTATCCAAGCAATCCTGAATTTGTTTTAATTTGACACTTGAATTAAACTACTTACTGCCTTCAGCATTGTGAATGTCTCTCTGATGGGCATTGCTGCAAGCAGCTGCTGGCTGTTCTGTTTGGGCTGTGAACCAAATGTGTTAGCTCTCATGGGTAACCAGATTCTGACTTGTGACAAAACCACGTATAAGCACACATACACATAAGGCTTTAGTCATAAACTGTCAAACAGGTCTGAGATTTCTAATGGGAGGGCCTCCTTAGCCACCTATCAGAATCTTACCTGCTTAGCATGACAGACACAAACAGGTGAGGTGACACTTAAGAGGAAACTTTGGGAAGAAATCTGCCCATTGGGTCCTGTGTGTGGCTGTGATGACCCAAAAAGGCAGCACAAACACAGTGGGGAGTTCTTAAGTTGCAGCAGTAAATCCAGTTTTGTTTGTTGTAATGTGTAATGAGAACCCGATGATTACATGAGAATTTACATTCTCATTAATATGAGAAATTTAGACCCTAAGTAGCAATAGTATTTTCAGTCATTAAAAAACCCCAAAACCCTGAAAAACAGACCTTAGGTATTTTAAAACTGCTTTGTTGCAAACCAATGCATTTCTAACTGACACAACCATTCGAATTCATGAGTTTGCTTCATTTATCGCAGCATCATTTTGTGGTTGAAAAGCATATTTCAGACTTAGGTCCAAATGATATGCTGTTCAGAAAATACACAGTAGATGATGTCAAATTAAGAGGAAATTGCTATATTCATTAAGTCCAAATTAACATGAAGTTCATTAAGCCATGTAGAGACTCCTGCCCTTCATTTCTCAAAACTGGTATAGAAAATAGGGAAGTCATTCCCCAACAACCACCAAATTTTCATAATGACTTCATTTAATCTCAGGAGTTCTGCACTGGTTTTCTTACCACATAAAGAGAGAAAAATGTCATCTTTAATATATCTAAAAATGAGAATTTCTAGGGTTTACTTATCTGTGCAGATCTGCAATTGGTCACCAATGCATGTGTGTTTTACTTTAGCAGGCTTACATTTGATGTTACTTTAAGTGGTGCATTTAGACACTATGATAGAGAAATTCAGTATCCAGTAGGTAGCCTTATACTACACATTAAGAAATTCTCTGTACTACATAATACATATAAACTGTTATATATACAATTTTATCTTATAAGACAAATTATCTTTATAAAATACACAAAGACCATAAAGTGTCTGAATTCTTTTGTTTTCTTCTCTTATCTACCCTACAATTTCCCATTCTGGGCTTTAAAAGTTTATGGGTTTTCTATAGCTTTTTCTGTAAAGACAGGGCCATGTAAGTTGTTATCATCCAAATTAAGGAACAAAGGGTGGAGAAAATGAAGCAGGTTTTGTTCTCAATGTGTAAAGCTTACGTATTTGGTATTAACACCTGCTGATCTAAATTACAGTTTAAATATATGAAAGAAAGTTTATATTTAATAAAGATGCATAATATCCAAGTTTCTCAAGTTAAAGGCAGAAGACACAGAAATTCCTTGCTGTGGTAGTCCAATCTTTCTAAGCATGAAATTCTAGAAAGAGACAATTTGATTGTCCTATTATCTCTGTGACTGAGAATCCAGAAAAATCTCGTTCAGGATGATAAAACAAACATTTCTAACTTTTTCACTATTAAATCAAGGCAACAAGGAGTAAAACTGTTCTTTCATTTCAACAATGAAATACCTAACTATAATCAGGCTCACAGATGTTGGCAATTCAAATTTTGACATCTTTCCTATGTGGTGACATATTTTAATGGAAAACTTGATGCAGAAGGTACTATATGTTGGAAAGATACTAAATTGTATGGACTATTGAAATGAAATATCAGTTCTAAATTTAGGTTGCTTGAGCATCAAAAGGTATTTTAGGTATCAATGCTGAAGTTTATTTCACATTAGTAGACTGATTGCCAAGTTTGTCACACTGAGGTTTTTTTTACCTTTTAAAACTAGAAATTCCTAGAAAGACTAATGACCAAAAAAAAAATTAGTTACTTAAGACTTCCAGATTGTGTTATTTCTTCCAGTGTTGTCTTGGCAAGGAAGAATAACCGAAACTATTAAGTATCTTAAAGTTTTCCATAACCTGGTCATTTCTCTGTAAGTTGCATTTTTTTATTCTGGCATATGCTGCTTGTAATAATATTCACATATTTTATTATTCTATGAGTCTTAAGATGCTAAGAAAAAAATTACTTTCTATGGAAGAATAAACAATAGTTAATATTTCTTATACCAGCATCTTAGGGAGAAATATATATGAACTTCTTGAAAGGCAGTTACTCTAAAAACTTAAATATACTTTATTTAGAGAGATTATATCGCTGCTGTGTTTAGAGCTTCTACTCTGTCTATACAGTGAGAAAATCTAAAAATAGGGCATTTTGCTTTTTTGCTTTTTATATTTGAAAGACATTTGCAAAGTGTAAAAAAAAATAGATATCAGGCCCTGCTATATTCTGAAAACAAAACACTTGTCATCTTATTTAGTAAAATCAAGGAAATTTTGCATTTTTTTACAGCTTACTCTTTTTTTTTTCTGGGAGTGGATTTGTGAATCCTTCTGAATGCTGAATGTTCTGAAGCATATTTACAGTTTCATCCATTGCTGTTGTCCTCCTGCATTTGTTTCTCCTTCTTTTGAGCCTGTTTTCTCTGTACAATTGAGAATAGCAAACATTAAACTGTTTTTTTTAATTTCTGTTCCAGATGTCTGTCTTTCCTTCCCTCACATCCTCTCTTTCCCTTTCATTGTTTCCTTTGTGTGGAATGCTGCCAGTGCCCTTCTCATTGACATTGCCTTTCTACAGTTCAGATCACTGCCAAGTACCTGGTTTTGAATGTTATCTGTCAAAACGCAGGCAAATAATGCTGATTTTAGAAGCCACTGATAGAATTTGATTTTATTCTCCTGTAATTTGAGTGCCATTGGTTAACCTAGTTTTGAGATCTGAGACAGTATTTTGTAGATATTTTTGATATTTAGCGATGTGTAGGGTTTGATAAAAGATTTCATGAGATCCAGGAACAGATATGGGGGTTTTATAGTCATCAAAATTTATCTTTTTTTTTCTGGTTCGAAATCATGGAGGCTTGTTTCATTGTACTACTTCAGATGGTGTCAAAACAGCAAAGACCAAAATATTGGCTGAAACAACAGTCAACCTCGCTCTTTGATAGAATTTAAAATGTGTCACACTGCAACTCTGCATTTTAAATACACTCTGCATAGCAAAAAAGACAGATAAAAGAACAGTTCAATTACAGAATAGTGTATACCCAAGTTTCCTGTAAATGTTGTGAATTATAGACACACAAGAAAGAGAATTAGAAATACATAAGCCACAAGTATGGATAGGGAAACAAAATGTTGAACACTTCTGGTATGCAGAGGAATTTTTTCTGCCTTCCTTTAGCTATACATTTGTCTTCTACCTACTCTCAGAATGTCCAGCGGTCGTCAGTTGTTTTGAGTACATATGAAGAATCTGCTATGAGACAGAATTGAGGGTGGAAGCACTGTAACACCACAAAACTATATCTATTTTACATTCCTCTGGCATTCAAAATCACTTTTCATACTGCAAGTTTTGTACACGTAGGATATTTTGGTTTGATTAACACTTTTCAATCCTAAAGATGTTGTAGGATATGAAAGCAAACAAAAATTTAAACAAGAAAAATTTAGACAGAAAGCAAGGTACAATGCTTAATAATTAAGGCAATTAACTGTTGAAGCAATTATTTATGGTTTTTCTCATTTCCATGAATATCCCTTTCCTCGCTCTTCCAGAGAAGAAGTCAAAAAAGAAAAAGAGCCTTGTTCAATGGGGAAGACAAGAACAAGGAAATGCAGGGAAAGGAGGCAATACCAGAAGTCTCAAATTCGTTAAGGAAGTTTGGATTTAGCAAAACACCCTTGCACAAGCTTTAGCTCATCAAATCGCTGGGGGTTAGTCCAGTGACACTCAAACAGTATCATGATGCACCTAGAGCTGTATCCCTGTTTGGAGTCAGTGCCTGTCTTTACTGATGTTATTTAGCCAGTTTATTGAATACATTTTGCTGTCAGCACTCCTCCATGCACGCACAACAAGGCTAGGATGAGTACCAGCAAGTATTGCCTTGGGTATATGCAAGTTTTAGCATAAGTTTAAAAACAAATTTCAGTGAGGTTTTGGATTCTAAATGTCCAAGTCTCTGTTTAGTGCCTTCTTGCTTGTGTCTATTATTTTTTTCATCATGACTTAAAGCCACTTGTCTCAACTGTCAAACAGATTTGTGGTGGCATAAGAAACTGAATAGAAGTTTGTCAAAATGCGATGGATGAATCACAAACCTGCCAGTTCTTTTATTTTTATTTATCTATTCTTACTTTCTTTGGTAAATGAACATTTGAGGTTCAGTGAAGGGGTACATCAGTGTTTTTACAAGTATTTTGTCCGTCCATTTTTGGAGTTAATGCTTCTAGTTTTCAAAATGTTAAAGACAAATGTTTTGGATTTTTTTTTCCTGTTTTTTTTAAAAAAAGACAACACTATGCACCCATTAAGCAGTCTATTCTTGTGACAACATTGCTGTGAACCCAGAAGAATTTTGACATCAGATGTGCTGCCTAAAATGAATGAAAGATGTGACTGACATTTTCTCTTAATGAAAGAAGCAGGGGACAAGCAGGGAGTATGAAAACATATACTAACATAACAGAATTTTTTTCATATTTTGGAAAGCATTCTGCAACTGCAAGGTGGTAACTAAAGGCTGCTAATTCTTAAGCAAGCTTAGCAAGCAAGTTAGATGTATAGGGATGTAGCTGCAGAACAAGGCAAGCTTAAGTAGATTTCTTGTGTTAGAAAGCAGAAAGGAGTTGAAATGTCCTTTTTCTGGTGGAACACTTCTTACTTCTAAGCTCCATGTGATGGGCTTTTTTCCCCTTGCAGAATTATTGAAGCTCTTTTTAAAATATGTTCTTGGCATGTCAAGAGTAGTAGTTAGTGTTAGACATCTAGTTATATTTCAGAATTTCCTTTGTGATAATGTTAGGGACCTGTGAGTTGAAAAATCAGAAGGTAAATTCTTATAAGCATGTTGGAGGATACCCATTGTTTATATATATTTTCCTGCTGGAAATGTTACTAGAATTAAGGATCGTATTTGCAGTACTAAATTGATAAAACACTGTGCAGCTATCTTTAATGGTAAAAATTTTCCAAACTAATTCTGAAGGACATTTGAGAAACTGCACACAAGCACATCTTCAGACCAGTAACCATAACAGACAGCTGTTACCCCTTTCCTTACCTAAGGATGGGAGTCCATTAAAATCTACTGGCAGCAGAAGAAAGCTAGTATTTACAAAGTATTGTTTAACACGTTTGGAGGGAAGAGTGACAAGAGAATCTGGTCTGAATAGTAATTTCTGCAGTTTGAACACCGGAATTAGGTTTTTAATTATAATGAAAAATATATTTGCCCATGAAAAGACTTGGAAGAACTGCTGATGTAGCTGCTACCGAACAGACCACATATTCCTGAGACAGTGCTGCTGCCCATTAAAGTGGTGACCCTTCACACTTTCTTTTCCTCTATCTCTACTTTCCCTCCCTCTATCCTCCCTGTTTTCTCTTTCTCTCTCACACGCACTTACTTTACTATCTCTCCCATCTCCTTTAATGGTATTCATGGTCTGTGTGTTGGATTAAATCAAAGTTTTGTGACCTTGTCTATTTTTAAAATATCAGATGATAAAGTACCAGGTAAGTATCAGGTGGAAATCTCACCAGACTGAAATCTGGTTTTGCAACTTTGGGAAGCTGCCCCCTCAGCAGTGCACCTGAGTGTCTACATTGTTGTTTTGTCTGTGCCGGAAATAAACCCTGCATTTGATCTTACCCTTGAGAGACTTGTCAGACTCTGGATTGCCACACAGATATCAAATGAACCTCCTTCTTCAACTGTGCAGGTCTAAAGAATGCCTGAACACTAGTCGTGTCTTGGCAGTGGGACTGAACAGCCCATCATTATGTTACTTCAATGCCACATCTTCATGGCATATGTAGTCCGAGAGCAGAGTTCTGCAGCAAGCTGGAAAGACTGAAGAAGTTGCCCCTCTGATACAAATATAACTTTGAATTGGCAGTGGACATAAAAAATAATCCTTACAGTTATTTTCCTATTTCCTATTCAATTTTTATCTTCTAGATTCTGCTATAGCGATGTGTCATTGGATTTTTGTTGAAAAGTGGAAGTCATAAAGCTTTTGACTTCCCTCTTTTACTTAGTTAGCATAGGAAGTACTGAAGTAATCCAGAAAAGTAATAAAAAGGATTACCTCTTTTCATCCCTTCCACCACACATGTGGAATGAATGCACTACTACAGTTTAACAAAGAAAAGAGATGGTGAGATAGAAAGCAGTGGGATGCAGTTTCCTGTATGGCTGTGGTTGCTCACGTGTATCTGAGACTCTTGCTGCAGAAAGGGTGCATAGTACTCACAGACTCTCTGCAGAATCCTTTCACTATTCTGGTGCACAATGCTTCAAGTTGCCTGTGATTTCATCCCCAATGCTACTGCTGGACAAAATCAACCTGTTTGCTAGAGGAAAATTCAGCGTTTGCCCCTGAAGACATAAGTCCAGCTTTTATTTTCTTATCATTGCTCTTAAATTATTTTGTTATATGAGAAAAATAAGACCACAACATGTTTACATCGTTCCTTCTGAGTTTTTGTGAATATCCATAACCAGTTGTCCATAGCTAGGTTGTTTATACAAAACATTTATTATGCCATGTTACTTTTCAAGCTAGAAGAACAATTTATTTGTTAGTTTTGATGCCTCCAGTAGCTATAACTTAATGTTGGAACAAGGGACAAGGTATTCTTCCATACAAGCCTAGAAATTTGAGAATACATAGAATTTAAAATCTAACACTCAGTACAGATATGTTAATTAAATATTAGTTTTAACCATATACCTTACATCAGTTTTTCAGTATAGTACATTCCAATTTTGTGTAACCATTTCCTTTTTTTTTAATTAGGGAAATAAATGTAACAGCAAATGCATTTCTTTTTTTGCTTCAGCATGAAACCAAGTATTTGTGGAGGAGCATAGTATATGTGAAGCAAAAGACTACAGAACAGAAGGAAAATATTTTGCAAAATGAGTTGTGTTATTTTGTGCTTGCAGATAAGGATATTTAAAAACAATTGTGTTGTGAGTGCAATCTACAAGATTGTTTTTACATTTGCAATACAATAATAATGATTGCTATGTTGTTATAGCACTACTCATTGCTCTCAACCATCTGAAAGAAAAATTCCGTTTGGAGGATTTTTTTTTTCTTACAATGTGAGAAACCTAAAACACAAGCTGGGAAAAAACACAAGGTGGTGGAAATAATGATAATAAACCCATGGTTTTGTCAGAGTAGGGAAATACCATTGGATATCACCTGCTGCAAAAGTATTGTAAAATGTTTTGCAACAAATCATGTTTGTCAGCAACATGCAGTCATTGTATTTATAACAAGGGAACTAAGTGAAAACGCATTGTTTTAACCATAATATCTAAAGATATCTGCAGATGCATGACTCAAATAGCTGACTTTATTTTGGTTAAAATTTGACTGTTTTCATCAGTCAAAGACATTTTCTGCTTTATTGTATGTGCTTTTGTGCAAATTAACATGATCATATTAAGTGAAGTGCAGGAGTGCTTACTCTTTTTAAGTTTACACATCCAACTTTCTAATAGAAGTAATCAGTAACTTAATCTCCCTGTGGTTTTTATTTTGAGATGTTCTATCAAGGATTCAGTAGGTGAAGGAGTGATATAGATATTGATGTGTGTGACTCTGGACTTAACTATATATTAGAGTATGATTCTATGATTCTATGATTTTATGTCAATTGTTTGTATTCTATGCTGAACATTCCATTCCAGCAGCTTACCAGTTCTGGTGTTATGGCTTGATATTGCCAAGGCCTATATAATAAACCAAAATAATTCTGTGGTTTAACACAACAATGCCACCTCTTCAGTTCTAATGATATCTTAAATAGCAATTTTCTTTTCAAGGTTTTTGACAGATTAGCAAAGAACAGGCTGTCTACAAAGCAGCTCAGTTACAGTAGCCAGCTCAAGTTGAGGCAAAGAAGGGAAGTAATTGTCAAGGGAAGTGACATCTTTTGACAAGATTCATAACTAGCTGGTATCCCCAGATGCGAGTTTAAAGCTTTATCTTATTCAGATCTCATCATATTTATCTTCTAGTCTGACTGGACCACTTTCAGATTCTTTGATTGATTTTATTGAACGTGTGGTATATAATTATGTAAATAGAAAGGATATATTATATTAATGTATATTATATAACCTATAAAGAATATAATTATAAAAGCAATGGGTTTTTTTCTGTCTAGTTCTTGATTCAGTCTTAACAAAGTCTAGAATAATTGTGCTATATTACCTTCAGAGACGTGGGTTATTTTGGAACTTAGTCTCAGCTACACCTCAACACTGTACATTGTCCTGTCTCTGCACTGAGACATGTGAAATATTTACGATGGAACATTGCAGCAGTAATCATAGGTGATGTTTTTTACATCAGGATGTTTCTTAAATCTTAGTTGCTGAGCATGGGGTAATCAGCTACACTATTTCAGTTTATTATTTTGAGACTTAAGAAATTCTTAAAGTACAAATTTTGAAATGATAAATTCTCTCTTTTGTTTTTTTCATGCTGGAATTTACTGTATTTCCATTTGTCTGCTTTCAGTGAATCTTGTCTTATTAGATGTCCTTTGATTTAATTTTCTGCAAATTACTAGACTTTGCTTTTATGTGTTGTCTTGTTATATATATACAATATATTATATATTGTTATCTTGCTTTATTTTTTTTTTACTTCAGTATCAAAGTTTCTAAAGAAACTTACGTAAAAAAGAATCTGTTTTAATTCTATTAAAATTAGGAGAGCCATGGTATCCTTGTCTAGGGTGAAAAGAACTTTCATGTTCTTTTTAACTTGCTGACAGAGGAAATCAAACCATATAGCTTTAAAAAGCTAAAATACCTAGAAAAAATCAGAACATATAACTTTAAACAACTAAAATAAATAGAATACAAATGAGAACTTTTTAGGAAGAAATATCATTTTAAAAAGTTATGCATGATGCGAAACTCAGTTTAGCATTGTAGCACCCGTCTTTCTCTGTTGTTGTATTTTTTGAAACTTCTATTGGTTTTTTGGATCAAATGCTATTTGTAGGAGATGGATGGCACAAAGGTGATTATCATGCACTCTTTGAAAGTAATTTCTTGTTATCTCAAAGTTTTAACTATCCTAGAGTTCCTTGCAGGCTAAGTGGAATCGTCAAAAATCATCATACATATAATAATCCTCAAAAAGCATCATATGAAATCACTGACCTCATCCTTTGAGTACACATAGAAGAAAGGGATTCATATACATATTGATAGCCTCATTTTTTTATTTGGGGGGCGCTCTTCTCGATTCTAGGAATTCATCAATGTGTTGATGGTGTGAGCATGCAGTCATGACAGATTAATGTGCTTTTGGCAAATACAGGTGATAGTGAACATAGTTGAAGTGTTTAACTGTGTGAGATAGTATAGCACTATAGTACTTATCATTCTCACCTTGTATACACATGTACACACATGTGATTAATGTAAGTAATGTTTAAAAGCAGTCTGCAAACTATGGAAATTGCAATAGACATAGCCACATGTAAGAACTTGTTTAATCCAGTTGTAATACTAGAAAGATCATAGAAATTATTCATACTTCACGGTTGGTGGATTTTCATCATTTCCCATTGCTTAGGCAGCAATTAACAAAGAATATACCTGGAGCTTTTAATATATACAAAAATATTCACATACCCTTTGGACTTGGGTTAGTCGTCTGTAATCCTTCAGAGATCGTGTCTAAAATGATCACTGCAGTAAATGGTGCTTGTACAAACAACAGTGGACTCCACAACTGCACTTCTTAGTCTGTATGATAGGTGGCTCAGCTGGCTTAGAGGTCCTCTTTTCTGTGTTCCTGGCTCTCTTGTGGGGTTCTCACTTGAATTAATCATAGCTTAGTCATTATTTGAGCTGTTGAGTGGGGCACGGACAGGCACACACTGCTGGTCCCATGCCCAGCTAACTCAAGACAGTCAGGGTGTATTTATTCCGGTGCCTTCTTCACAGATACAGCCCTGTTGCTCTCAGGTGAAGAGGTGGTACACCTGCTTCAGAGCAGTGCAGTGCTTAGGCTGATAAACCCACAGCAGGCAGCTGGTAGGCCAGTGCAGTCCACTGATAGTCAATTCCTGTTGCTGTCTTAATGCTGTATGATCTGTTTTATCCTACCAATGCAGGAATACTTTTTTCTCCCCATCACTCAAGATAATGAAAGTGTACTATTGTCAGTCTTGCCTGTTACCCATTTTCTGTACTGAAATGCTTGATGTGAGTTAACTAGTGATTCAAGCTAACATGAGGCAGCCTAAGTCACTGTATGGAAGGGAACCCTAAACCCCATGAAGTGCTGACAACTGAACAGTAATTTAAGGGAGCCGTGGAGTCTGGAATACATACACTACAGTCAGTCTTGCTGGCTTCAGTATCGATCCACAGGATGGCTGCTTTTGCTTATACTAATGTAAGGAAAGTAAATGAGGTATAGTAACTTGAGCTAACTGCACCAATAAAGCCCCTACAAAGACTTCAACAGGACTAAATGAGGTAAATTTGCTTGTTAAATGATTTATTTTTGGAAGACTTCCCAATGCTGTATTGTAACTGGTATGAAAGTGTGATTTGAATTTTAGAGAAAAAACGCACAACAAAGTACTGTTTGGAAGTTTTTATTTGGTGATGATTACAATGAAAGAGAAAATAATTTAGTTAACATAAACCATGCATTCTTGGTCTGCAGTGCACTTAGATGTATGTAATCTGTTAGTTCCTACGGAAGGATCTTTTTAGTTATTTCTATTTCAATAAAATACTTCTGCTGCCATAAACTGGTTAGCAAGTTCTTACATTTTACAGCAGCTCTAATATGATAGAATCATAGAATAACTAGTTTGCGAAAGACTTTTAGGATCAAGTCCGACCATTCCTATCTGCCATTAAACCATGTCCCTAAGCACCTTGTCTACCCATCTTTTAAATACCTTGCAGTAGCATTTTTTTCTCTGCTTTCTCAGTTCCCATCTGCCCTACAACCTCTACTCAAAACACAGATCAGGCCAAACAATAATTTAATAAAAACAAGGTACAACTCATTTCTGAATTATTTTGGTCAATTGCACTGGTGAACACTAAGGTACTTATTTTATTTCCTGAATTGTTTTCACCAGGAATTTTTTTTTCCTTGAGTATTTCTCCATATCTACTTTACTCCATTAGACTGCCCCATTCATCATCTTTACTTTCATTTATTTTGTTTTATTCCACAGTCTTTATGGTAAGCATTTATAGAATTGGTCTCTGTATATTTGATTAGATATTACATATTGAGACAGTGCATGTAGATGATGAATTCTTATGCCAATCTAGTCATGTTTTCATGTTTTGTTAGAAAATTGGTAGAGTTTATTACTGAAGAGCTAATGATTGCACAAGTCTTTTACTACCTGGAAAAAAATAGTTTGAATTCCATTATTTTATTTGGAAAATGACATTGGGATGGTAATTCCACTTTTCCCATAGCATAAATCTTCAGATGTCTTAAAATGATAACATTTACTAGTCATGAAGACATATGAGGCAGTATAAAACAGGTTTTAAATTACTATTCTGTTGCTGTAAGACTTTTTCTTTCTATTCATCAGCAGCACTACCCAATTCAGAAGTCTAACAATTATCTTCATAAAGCTATTTTATGATATTGGAAGGATGCAATGTCACTGTTCAATGTGTCATCTCCTGTCCACATGAAGCACATAACTCAGTAAGCTGGGGTTTTATTTATTTTTAGTCAGATTTAATTCTCAGTGATGTTGTAAGAATATGTTCTTGTTAATTAATTCATTCCATCCAGTCAGAAATCACAGCTCTGCCTGCGAAAAAGTAAAATGGCAATATAATTAGGATTTCTTGTAAGAAAAACATCATTACAGACATCCTGCCATGCTTATGTTATTTTAATTGGATGTTTGGCTCAAGGGCGGTTCATAATTTATCGTGAACTTTAATGTTAATAAAATCAGCTAGAATGAAGCCAAATTTCATCTCCTTAATTACACCATAAGAAGTAAAATCTTAATTTGAACATCCCTTTTTTTTCTTTTACTGATAAAGCAAGAAGGGAAAACTAAATTGACAAAGAGATCATGCAGTTCATTTCCTCAGCTAAGTAGTGCGATGTAGGAAAATTAACATTCACTCAATGTAATGCAACTGAAGAAAAACTAATGCAAAAAGAGATTAAATATGGCCTGTCATGCGGGTTATCAGTATGCGAACTACTGAGCAGCTTTTTTTGTTAAGGAAATAAGAAGTACAGCAGAAAGTCTGACCGCACTGATTTCACCTGTTGTTTTCTTGGTAAAATTCTGAGGCTTTGTGTGGATTGGTTCAGCCTTTAATTCACCAGTATTAAGTTCTGGGAAATTACTTTCAGGTCTACCAGCCATTGCAACCAGGTTTCAGTCATTCTCAAATTTTGTAGATGTTGCTTTAAGAACTTTGCTTTAAGAAGTGAATCAGCAGAGATAAAATAGAGCACCTTTGACCCATGCTAGATGTGTTTACTGATGTTTGTATTTTCTTACTTAACATGGGGATTGAAAATGGGACATCACAATATGCTTAAGTGTTCCCAGGATGTGCTTATCAAGTTAAAAAAAGATAAAAGTTCATGCTTATTGTTTTGTTGCCCAAAGGTATTGTAAGTTCTGTTTTCAGTACATCAATGTGATATGATGTATCTAAAGTGGTCAAATTCTTATTTTTTACTAAAAATGTGTGTCTAGGAAGAGCTGTTGTGTTCTGTAGGCTTAATCTTTTCAATGAGCTCATGCTGAGACCTTGCATTGTTGGGTACTGTTGAGCTACCAAATTGCTTTTGCCCAAGAGCTGCAAGCATTCTGTTTGCTCTGGTCCCCCCTAATGTTGTTTTGGAAGTTCTTATTATCCTTATGTTTAATTCTTTTAGCTTCATATTAAGTTCTGAGCTTCAGTAATGTTAAGAAACCCTGACTCTCTTACATACTTCATCATGCACTGAGTTTTTCTCTTCTCCATCTCACATCTGCTGATTTTCTAGTTCTTTGTCCTAGTAAAAAAGACGTGTCTGGTTTCCACTATCTATTACTTACAAATTATTCCCATGTTATTGTAGCTGTATGACTGTATGTTTCCTTTGTAAAGTTAATATTCCTAGCATCATAAAAATCCATCTGGAAGCAGGTTTTAGTTCCAGTTATCCCCAGGGTTCTGCTCACAGTGCCAAACTCAATCACTAGCCCCTGCCTGGGAAGGATTGTCCCTGTACCCAGGCAGGAAAGACCTCTGCATACAGCGAACACAAAGCCCCACCACTGGTTGAGCGAATAAAGAAGGGAACCCAGACTTACCTTTGTGGACAAGGGCTCTGTAAAACTTCTTTCTCTTGATGGTATGGTGTTATATTACACTGTATTCACACCTGCATCCCAAACATGAGCCTAAAAGTTTAAAGGTCCAGACACAGCAGACTATACCCATAGCAAGCCAGGCAGAAGAAGAAAGATTTCCTCCCACTTACCCCATGCAGATACTAAGTGGTACCCTGAGCAGAGCATTGCTCAGTGGCTTGCCATTGTAATACCATTAAGGCTCCTTTTTTAAAATCCAGTGAGACAGTAAAGATTACTAGCTATCAGTATTTTGTGCTGTGGACAACCCTTTGTCAGAGTTGTAAGTCTTCCAAACCACCTTCATATAAATGTGCATAAATTCTTGGCATACTTAAACACACTTCAATGCTTGTGTCATCTGTCGTTTGTCTGTCATGCCTAGATATACTGAAATCACATAAGGTGAGATGACATTTATGGTGTCATACACAGACAAATGTGAGAAGAAGGAGGGTGTAGCTTTTGCCAGATTAAATATTTTGTTGGTTTTTTTGTTGGATTTTTTTTCCCCTCAAATGCTGTCTTTCAGTACTCCTCTGCTCCAGCATGTACCTAACTGAACACCTACTCCACCCAACAGCTTTTGCAAGATACCAGATCTGTTTAAATAAACACATGGGCTCCAAAGTAAGTCAGATAAATTTAATGGCCTTAGAATTTTAAACAGAAAGCCAGTGCTCTGCTACAAGTGCTGATTTTTCTGAGATTTCTTCTTTTAATATTGATATCTTCTTCCTTGTATGTCTCAGGTACACACTAGTCCTGACCTATTTCTCTTTTCAGTTTGCTGATTTCCAACATCCTGTATCCCTTTTAATACCTTACATTTTATCAATGTGTTGCATTTATTACCAGAAAACAGAAATTCAAACAGCATGTCCTGGGCTTGAAGCAAGGAGACTACTTGGTGATCTAAGATGTCTCAAAGCCTTTCAGAAAGCTTTGTAGGTCTCTTTTAGTTTTATTCTCCTATAAACATGTTTATTTTGTCCTTTTATGCCAGTTAGCTTTAAAAATATTTTACTTCTGTCTCACATTCTTGCATCTATCCTTAGACCAGCACTGTGGAATAGATTGCAGTTAGATTTTATCTGATGCTGCCTGAGTGGCTGTAATTTAAATTGGATGCTACAGATTGAATTCTTTTTCTCCATCTTTGAAGATATAACCAAATATCACTCCTATGCTATGCTTTGAAGTTTTTTAGTTAAATATATCTCTCTAGAATGCTTGTTCTTTATTTTGTGGGGGAAATCTGTTCAAATGAGGCCAATGGAGTAGGGATTTGAAATTCTTAAACTCCTTCTTTGTGAAATACTGCAAGTTGTGAATAAACAAATAAACAGCTTTCTTATGGTTTTTTTGTTGTAGATGTTTAGGCAGTAATGTAAGCAAATATGTAGTATATTCAGACATTTTATTTGATTGATGAAGTATTTAAAACACAGAATTCATAGTGTTATTTTATTGAAATTGTGGATGCTATTCTTCATACTTCATTTCACCATTATTTGATAGTATTGCATTATAAATCAGCACTTAATTAGCTACACAAGCATTTATTGAATTTTCTTCTAATAATTAAAGGCTTCAGAAGCTTCTTTAAAGGGCTATAGCAGTTTTTTGAAGTCTATTGGCAGTGGAATAATAATTTACTAAGACTAAAAAAAAAAACTTGTAGTTGGTAGAGAGTAAAGAAGATAAGCTGTACATAAAATTTGAGATGCATTATTATGGATCATGCTGAAATACAGAGAGAATTATGGAATATTTTTGAGCTGATCTGATTTTTTATTTAGGACATGAATGACTTTAAATAATTTTTGTGTTCAGTCATTCAGTACTTCAGTTATTTTTTTATTACTAATCTAATTTGCTATTATAAGTTAAAAATATTTTTTCAGATATGAAAGCAGTTATAGTGAAGATAAAATATCTCTACAAATAATCAGAGAAACAACAGCAAAGGCAAATGCAGCATTCCATTATATTTCCTCTTTTGCAAATCTGTTCGGTTCAGAGATCTGAACACACTTAGTATTTAGAAACTTACGAGACTCACTTCTAGTCCACAGGGGATAGCAAACTTTAATCATTTGGAATCCCAAACCCTTTTGGGACTGATCTTCTGTCTAACAACTGTTCAGTTTTAGAAAAGGTGCCTTTTTCATGAACCCAGTGCTTATTTCTCATGGTTCCTTGTAGCTTAATTCCCTAATTCAAGCTGTGTGAGCATTCCTAGTACAGGTTAATTTCCCACTGGGAGGAGATGGGTAGTGCCAAGACTTACTTTGCAGTGATATTAGGAGCGCACTGTTCGTGTTCGCTTGCTGACATAAAGAATACATGGTTTCTGACAAGCAAGCTTCATGTACAGTTCCCTGCCTTGTTGTCTTTACCATTCAGAAGCATTTTATTAGCAGAGAACAGATACGCTGGTATACTGCATTCTGCAATATGGGGCAAAATGGGTTTTCTGATCCAATAATCCCTTCAAGTGTATCTGACCTATCTAGTTATTGCTTGGTTGTGTAAGTGAATTGGTCTTCACTAGTTCCCAGGATAGGCTGACCTCCGGTCGTTGTCCTTTTGTGATACTTTGTCTTTTGACTTTTTGTTTTGACATTTTAAAATGTCTCTTTCTTACTAACATCTATGCTAACCTTCCTGGGCTGTTCAGAGAACTTCAGTAAACTACTTCTTCTGCTTAGGCTGTACTTTAACAGTTCTACTTTGATCAAGTAAGAATCGAGTATTCTCATTTGCCATTTATATGTTTAATGTGCATATAGTCATCTTAGCAAAAAGGAAATACACACTTCACAACATGTTATACAGCAATCTTCATGATATCAACTGTGTGCTACTTAAATATCAGCCAACTTTTTTTGAAACTCGTAGGGGAAAAAAGAAAACAACTAAACCAAATACCTCATGTATAGATTAATTGGAAGTGTGTCAACTAAGCACAGGCAGATTATTATTTTTTGCTGTATATTAACACTTTCCAGAAGTCTACTGAAGGGAAACTCCAAAGAAAATAAGTAGGTGAAAACATTAACTGTGGGTTAGATAAAGGGTAAAAATGATGAATGAAGAAAGGAAGTACTGTCTCTTTAAGGATGAGTTAATCCAGAATGTTTTTAATTGTGTTACATTTCTGCCTCTGTGTACATGACATGTAGTGTAAGTACTGTACTAACAAGATAAAAATACCTGAATTGCCAGTGTTTCCAGTCTTCCAAAGCTTATATTTTTTGTGAAATTGTTTTGGAGAATGCCAGGTGCAGATTCCCTAATAGTTTTCCCAGAAACTCATGTTTTTCCAGAAAAGAAGTGTTAGGAAGGTGACAGAATGATGTGGTAAAATGACTATCTCTGTGACTGTCCACTGCACCTCAAATACTGTGTTCAGTTCTGGGCCCTCACCACAAGAAGGATGTTGAGGCTCTGGAGTGAGTCCAGAGGAGAGCAGCATAGCTGGTGAAGGGGCTGGAGAACAGGCCTTATGAAGAATGACTGAGAGAGCTGGGGTTGTTTAGCCTGGAGAAGAGGAGACTGAGGGGAGACCTTATTGCTCTCTACAACTACCTGAAAGGAGGTTGTGAAAGGAGGGAACTGGCCTCTTCTCCCAAGTGGCAGGTGATAGGATGACAGGGAATGGCCTCAAGCTGTGCTAGGTTCAGTTTGGATATCAGGAAAAAAAATTTCATTGGACTGCCCAGGGAGGTGGTTGAGTCGCCATCCCTGGAGGTATTTAAAAGACAGGTGGATGAAGTGCTGAGGGGCATGGTTTAGTGGCAGATAGGAATGGCTGGACTCTATGGTCCTGTTTTTTCCATCACCCTTTTTACTGTACTGAGTATACCCATGATAAAGAATGTTCAGAGTACTTTTAAGATATGAGTGGTTTCTTTGGAAGTCTGTGCTTTTTTATTGGAGGTAGGTGTGTTGGAACGAGCTGAATATAAGTATGTGAACACTGCTGGGAACATGAGAATGGAAAGAATAATATACATTTGTTGCAGATTATTGCCCACAATTGTAGTCAAATATATACTAGCTGCTTGATGTACAATCGTCCACATCATATGTCAGAAGCCACAAAATGTTAACTAATTCTCTGTTATAAAACACAGGATCAGCAAATTGAAAGCTTGAAAAATCCAACTTGTCATGAAAATAATGGACTTGCCCATAACCTTTGACTGTGTAACAAATGTGTGTGGGAATGTGGCAGTAGGAGAACGCCCAGGACTAAGCAATCACGAGATGATAGGGTTTTCTGTTCTAGGTGAAGTGAAGAGGGTGCTAAGCAGGACAGTAGCATTAAATTTCCAGAGGGTAGACTTTGAACTCTTCAGAAGGCTGGTTGGCAAAGTCTCATGGGAGGCAGTACTTAAGAGCAAGGGAGGCCATGAGGGCTAGGAGCTCTTCAAAAAGGAGATCTTAGCAGCTCAGGAGAAAGCAATCTCTGTGTTCCATAAAAAAAGCTGGCAGTGGAAAAAACAGCTTGGTTGAACAGAGAGATCTTGAGTGATATCAAGAAGAAGAGGAATGTTTATGGGCTCTGGAAGAGGGGACAGGCCTCTTGAGTGGACTACAGTAGGGAAGTGAGGTTGTGTAGAGAAAAAATCAGAGGGGCTAAGGCTCAACTAGAAATCAGATTGGCTAAGTCTGTGAAAGATAACAAAAAAATCTTTCTATAAATATATAAATAATAAAAGGAGGACAAGGGAGACCATACAGTCCCTTTTGGACACAGAAGGAACAACAGTGACAGGGGATGAGGAGAAGGTTGAGGTATTCAATGCCTTCTTTGCCTCAGTCTTTAATTGTAAAGAAAGTTGTTCCCCCTGTGTACAAACCCCAGAATTAGAGGAGCAAAATGAGGCTCCCATAGTCCAAGAGGAGGTGGTCAGAACCTTGCTAGCCCAACTAGACACCCATAAGTCTATGAGACCTGACGGTATTCACCCAAGGGTATTGAGGGAGCAGGCGGATGTGCTGGCCAAACCCCTTTCCATCATCTTCCAATAGGCCTGGAAGACTGGGGAAATTCCACTGGGCTGGAGGCTGGCTGATATTGTGCCCATCTACAAGAAGGGTCAGAGGATCCAGGAAGCTACAGACCTGTCAGTCTGAACTCGGTGCCCAGGAAAGCCATGGAACAGGTGATCTTGAGTACTGTCATGAAGCACATGCAAGAGAACCGGGTGATCAGGCCCAGTCAACACAGGTTCACAAAAGGCAGGTCTTGCCAAACTAACCTGATCGCCTTCTATGACAAAGTCACTCGGCTGCTGGATGAGGGAAAGGCTGTGGATGTGGTCTTCCTGGACTTTAGCAAATCCTTTGACACAGTTTCTCACAGCATTCTGCTTTGGAAAACTGTCAGCCTCTGGCCTGCACAGGCACACACTCTCCTTGGTGGAAAAGTGGTTGGATGACCGGGCCCAGAGAGTGGTGGTAAATGGAGTCTACTCCAGCTGGAGGCCAGTTACAAGTGGTGTTCCCCAGGGCTCAGTGCTGGGTCCAGCCCTGTTCAATGTCTTCATCAATGACCTGGATGAAGGCATTGAGTGCTCCCTTAGCAAGTTTGCAGATGACACTAATCTGGGTGGAAGTGTTGATCTGCTGGAGGGTAGGGAGGCTCTGCAAAGGGATCTGAACAGGCTGGACTGCTGGACTGAAACCAATGGCATGAGATTTAACACAGCCAAATGCTGGGTCTTGCACTTGGGGCACAGCAACCCTATGCAGTGCTACAGACTAGGAGAAGCCTGTTTAGAAAACTGCCAGGAGGAGAGAGACCTGGGGGTGTTGGTTGACAGCCAACTGAACATGAGCCAGCAGTGTGCCCAGGTGGCCAAGAAGGCCAATGGCATCCTGGCTTGTATCAGAAACGGTGCGAGCAGCAGATTCAGGGAGGTTATTCTCTCCCTGTTCTCAACACTGATGAGACAGCTCGTTGAATCCTGTGTTCAGTTCTGGGCCCCTCACTACAAGAAGGATGTTGAGGCTCTGGAGCAAGTCCAGAGAAGAGCAGTGATGCTGGTGAAGGGGCTGGTGAACAGGCCCTATGAGGAACGTCTGAGAAAAAAAAAGTTAGTCAAAGTCTTTGACACAGTTCTCCCAGACCTGGATCATTTTTAGAGGTCACTAACAAGTAGGAAACCAGCTATCAGCTCTTCTTTTCCTCACGGTTGAACAGTTTACTCAGAAACTAAAGCAACAGTTTCTTAAATCTTCCACTCAGCTACCAGCTATCAAGTACATCTTTCTTTACTTCAAGAAAAAAAAAATCAGAATCCCTATTTCTGAGAGAGCTTCCAAAGTACCCGAGGCAAAGCCACCATGAGTGAGCAAGAGGCAGAGTCCTGGTGAAGGTTGGTTGTACAGGCAGCTGCAGCAGCTGTTGTGGCATGGCAGGAACCTGAGTGAGATCCAGTTTGGCAAGTTATCCTGAAGGCAATTTAGCAGTTTACCCTGAGGGCTTAGAAGTGTTTGACTTGCATGAGGGTGGACTGCCTCTTCATGAACCTGTTGCCTAAGGAAGTGTATGTGTCCTACTAAGATCTTCAAAAAGATGTCAAATATGCATGCTTGAGGCTGTCGCCTGGATACAATAGCAGGCAATGCTACTGTGACAAATCTCCTTCAGTAACAAGGCAACTCAATGGCAAAGCTGCAGATGCATTTACCTGCTGGACTGCCATTATATTTATTTAGTGTTGAGAAGGGCATGTTCAGTTCCCAAGACGTGTGTTGTAAACATGTAGCTGGTCCCATTACTCTTACCAGTGTCTCATTGTGTAACTTCATGAGAATGTGGATGGGCTTTCCTCCTGAACTCTCAATGACATGAGGTTGCAGGAGCAATCACAAGACTGAAGATCACTGAGTTGCACAAAGCTTAAACTGTATTAGGAAAAACAGTTATATTTTCTCCATGATCACTACTACCTTTTTCATCCAGAATAGGAAATAAATCAGATCTTTAGCATCATCCAAACCCCTGAGCTCACCTCTTCTCTTTTGCCTGCCAGTGGAAAGAAGATTGGCAGTGAATGGGAGGCTGTTGTTCGTTGTCACTGTTAACAGTTTTTTGATCTCTCATCCTTTCCTTATCACTTACCCATAGTACCCCCACTCTGAAAGCTGGTTTCTGCCAAATAAGGGCACAAATTAAGGGGTAGTGGCACCAAATAGACAAAGCCCAGTAAGCTGAAAGAAGTTCAGCCTAGATTCCTTAGATGTGTTTACTTCTGAAATGCAACCTTTTCCACAATTTTTCCATTTAGGTAATGGAGAGGGTAATTTAAAATGTTTTGCTGTTTTCTTGCATTTAGGCTGCTTTACTTGCATGTCAGTGCTGTTCAGTTTGTCTCATAATAGGCTAAATTACAGAAGTTCAAGTATTTATCATTCTTTTTCTAACATATACTTATTTTGCATATACAAATTTGTTGCATTTTACTACATATGTGCTTAGTGAAATATCCCTGTAACAAGAAGACAGCTAGAATCATATGCAAAACAGCATGACTGTATACATCCTTCTTGTATTGTTTGTCCTACATTGCAAGAAAACTTTGAGATTTGGAATGAATTTTTTAGTTTAAATTTAAAAAGAGATGAGATGACAAAAAAAAATCTACTGGTATTAACAGAGGAGCGCTATTTCATGACTGCTTTGTCTTAACTTTTCTTAATATCACTTGGCTTACAATGTGCTGAGCTAATTTTAGTCCAATGAGTTGACTAATGTGAGAAAGAAAGAATATATAATTAGGAAAAAAAAACATTTTAAAATCTTTTTTCTTGTTCAGGAATGTATGGTCATCTGTAGCTTAGTGTTGCACTTCATTATATCACACCTCATTGAGAACATTGTCATGTGCCTGTAGTTACCTAATTTAATTCTTTTTAACTCATCTTTTGATTAAGGTACTCAGCTTGCTGCTGTTCAGCCAAACAGTATCTTTTCAAACACAATAGCATTTACATGTTTTATTCATATGGATGAAACATCCCTCAAAGTCAACTGAAATAGTGAAAGGAAAGCTAAACTCTGAAGAGCAGGATGAAGAAAGACCAGTGATAGTTCCTATTCATCTAATTTCTATATTTATTTTAAGTTCATTTTAGATAAAATGGGTCAACAATTTAATATTTCTGTTGTTTTAGGAAGAGCTAGAGTGGATGGAAGGTTAAGTCTATGTCTTCTGCGAAAAATGGGAGAATTTGTTCTTAAACAGTGCTCAAAGAAAAAATGTATTAAGTCACATTTCTATTCAGTCTTCTAATATGTGGTAGTCCTGAAATAATAGAATTGGCTGGTTTGGGCTTTTGTGTATATGCAATAAGAACTTTCCTTTTTGATTACACCAGTAAATCAGAGATGCTACGATGATTTCAGAACTTCCAATGCAAATTACATAGTGCTTACATATCAACTGTTGTATTTCTCTACCACAATAATAAAGCAATGCCTTTATTCTAATTTGCTTCTTCTCATTTTTTTAATTCCTGCTTGTGGGTCAGAGATCCTCAGAACATGATTAGATCATTCACATTTCTTGCCAACTTCCAGTTTCAGCTGGCATGAAAAGAGGCTAGCAGAAGTTCTTGCCAAGTCTTGCATTAGTTGTGCTGTAATAATTGTTGACAAGACAGCAGACTCTTTGGGAAAGTCACAAAGTTATGCAATATGCAAAAAATAAAACATTATGCCTCCTCATATTGAATTGAAGACAACTTCTCCCATTCTCTGCTTTCAGTGAACACAAAGTGACTGTGTCATGTTATATTAAAAGCTCATTTGACAAGATATCCTCTCTCTGCAGTAACCTGTAGAAGAAGCCAAGGCAGGGGTGTATGACAGTAAAGATATATTGTGATACAATCTCACCTGGGACTTCAGGAGTCTACAGTGCAGCAGTGTTGTGGAGAAGGCATGTCTTTGTGCTTAGCAATAATGAAAGTCTCCCATAAAGCTGTTTGCTCACACTTCATAACTATGCAAAATTTTACCACCAGCAGATGGCAATCCCAGTAAGTTCTGTGACTGACCTACATAAGTATTTAATTTTCTGGTTTTGAATTTTGAGAACATCATTGTATGTGTCCTAGTACTTCGTGTGAGAAGGGACAGTGACTATTCCTATCCATTTCCCTTGTGGTGCTACTGACTTTATAGATCTTGGGACTGGCCTTCTTTGGATTACTCCCCTTATGCCCTAGTCATGTATTCATCTAACAATCCACATGTGTGATCATCTTATGGACTTGGTTAGTACTTTTCTGCTCTTATGTTATCAGTATTTGATGGGACATCGCAATATTGATGAGGTGTATGCCCACAGCCTTCAAATTTCAGGTGCACTGTGGACACATCTGTATAATAGTGTTTCTGATTTACTCTAGACTCACCATCATCCTATTGGCTTTTCCTTTCATCAGTTCTGAACATTGATGTGACACTTGCACAGAAATGCTCACTGTGTAAGTAAGTTATTTCTTCAGAGTGCCAACAGCTTGCAAATAGTTTGACATTCTTCAGGTATTTTTAGGATTGCTTTCTTCACATGTGCTTTGCCTTTATCTGCACTGAATTAAAGCTGATATTTTATTGCCTATCTCTATAACATCATGAAAACTTTTGCAGGCAGGTTGAATTAAACCATGCCGAATTATTTTAATTTATATTCAGTAAATCTTGCCACCTCCCAGATTACCTCCCTTTCCAGGTCATTTATGACTGCATTGATGAATTTAGGCCCTTGCAAAGAACCTTCCTCTGTGAAACTAATCAACTTTCCCTTTGCCTCCTAGACTTGACTACTTTGCTTAGAAATTTCAAATCAAACTTAATTTTTAATTGCCTTAATCTAGAAGTTAATAATTGAAGTTGCAAGAGATATTTTTGTCCTGCAGTATTGGGCCTACAAGAAAGCTGGAGAAGGACTGTTCATAAAGGCTTGTGGTGATAGGATGATGGGGAATGGGTATAAACTGGAGAAGGGTAGATTTAGGCTTGATACAAGGAAGAATTTCTTCACCATAAGAAAGGTGAGGCACTGGCACAAGTTGTCCAGGGAAGCTGTGGCTGCACCATCACTGGATCTGTTCAGAGCCAGGTTGGATGGGGCCTTGGGCAGCCTGATCTAGTGGGAGGTGTCCCTGCCCATGGTAGGGGGCTAGATGATCTTTAAGGTCCCTTCCAACATAAACTATTCTATGATTCTATTATTCTGTGATTCTATGAAAACAAACTACTGTGTGGCACCAAGATTAAAACCTGCTCTCTTCAGGAGGAGTTTGATTTCATTGTCATATTTCTTCTGAACTGTGTTCTCTATATTGAGATCTATTAAAAGTGCTCAGTGGATTATTTAAATTTGATAGGTACAATTTTGTGTGTGTGTGATAATATTGTAGTGCAGAGTTGATTGTATTTTTTCTTCTTTGTTGCTGTTAATCTGTTGTTTATTATCAGAAGCAAAATCATTAGTATAGTGGAGTGCATCATCTGGCTATGATTTCAGTAGAGTATATCTAATAAACCAAAGCATCTGAAACTGAAATGTAATAAAAACTTGTTCTTTATGCTCAGAAGATATTTGTTTTAAATAAGTGCTGCTAATGAATCTACTGTGAAGCTGAGCTTGTAATAAGTCGAGGATTACAGAAGAATTTGCACAATAGGAGGATAGCATTTAGTTTTACACTGATAGTCTGTAATCTGTTAAAAATCTTCTGGATAAAATACATCGTACTCCTTTAAATAAAACTTACTGTGAAAATTCAGGTACCATAAGTTAAATGTGTAGAGGTTGATTCACCATAAGTTAAATGGGTAGAGATTGTTTCAGTTATACTCAAATAGCATTCTTCATTGTGGATGAAATAAAAATCAATTCTTTATAAGTAAAGGTTTTAGGAAAGAGAGGAGTGTCATGGCTCATGTAGAAAGGTGCTAATACCCTTCAACCACCAAACAGCCCTCCCCTTCTTTGGTTTTCTTTATTTTTATATAAAGGGACTTTCATAACTCAAAATATAAATTATAGAAGGTGAAGGGAAAATTATTCTTCCAAAGACCACATATTTTCACCCAGCTTTCTCTCAGGAACTTTCCTGTAATTCAGTTCTTAATCTCTAGTCTACCTATTTTGCCAGCGTCCATGTCTTGTCCTCAAGGAACCCATATTTCAATTTTGCCAGCACTACTGGTTAAATGCTGACTCAGTACTGATGGCGTCATTTCTTGTTCTTTGTGTTAGCAAGAAAATTGCCCAAACCTTCATGTGCCTGGTTCATCTCATTTCATCTCACGGGATAAGCAAAATACTCATTTCCCAAAATAAAACAAATATGCTTTGGCAGATTTAGGTAGGAGTTCTGTGTATAAGGATTTTTTGAGTAATTTTGTAACTGTGTATGTCTTTTCGCACTCACTCTCACTTTAATATAACAAGTCTATCTGCTTATTGAAGGCATATTTAAGATACCTTAAGGTAGTTCTCAGAATTAAGCAGTTGCTTTTCTGCATGCTCTGTGACTGTAGCCTCAAAAACGCTAACCTGACTAATAGTTACAGCTACGCTTCCTCAAATAATTATTTGGGGTCTGAACAGAGTGAGAAGGAGGTTCTAGACATTTTCTATTAAAATTCTGGGTTTTTTAAAAATATTATAAGATGTATTTCTTATTCATGATAATAGATTTTCAATAATTTTCATACCACCTTGTTAGGAATTATTTTACATTTATTGCACAGTTTAATATTACTCATAGTAACAACAGTAGAAGGAACTGCAATAAAATGAGCCACATGTTTTGAGTCTGAGTCATTGTGTCATTAGACGTCATCTCTCTGGATTTTCTTGGTGTATAACAGACAAACTTCAATACCAATCTGAAAATCTGATTTTAGCTCAAGCTTACAACACCTCCTTTAACAACATTTTCTATCCAATTAGCACATATTCCTTATTTATTAATTACAGACCAATCTGTTTGCAGATGAGAAAGTGCAGCCTCTTCTTTATCTGCTACTCATAGGTTTATTCTGTTTCTCTGGTGCTAGTAGATGTTAGCTTAGCTGAGTGATGGGGCTTCAATGTATTTATCATGTTAATATTTTACTCCTCCATACCACTTCCCATCTAAGAATAAATATTTATCACATTAAATTAATTATGAGCTAAGTTTTATTTTAGGAAGGAAACTGCATCAGAGAAAGTTTTATGATTTGCTCATAGTTTAGCTGTTAGCACAGAAAAGAAAAAAGGCCTAAACTGTAAGTCCTAGACCTGTGCTTCAGCCATAAAATGTATCTTTTCAATGTTTGGGAAATACTACAATTACTGATTTGACCGAAACAGAATGTCTTTACTTGCCACAGAAATATATTGGAAATTACTCAAGGTGAGTTATATTTGCATGTCCAATAGCTTAATTGACATACTGTATTATATGTATCCCTGCTAACACACATATTCCTGCATTCAGTTGTTGAATTCTTCACCTGCATACAAAACAGATTAGTTTTATTAAAAGTTCATTCAGTTTTTGAATGTTAACTAGCACTATCTATTTGGAAGTGTCTGTAGGAAACACAAGCAGCTTTGTGCTGTGTAGGTATAAAACCAAGGTCGTCTTAAAAAACATCAGTGTTGCTTACCTTTCCTTAAGGATCTGTGCTAATAAAGGGTTAGACATAGGTGAGGACTTCATATTTCATGCACAGTAGCATTCAGCCTGCATCTAGGTACTCAGACGTATTACCCACAGACCTTGAGTTAGGTGTTTTGTTTAGTTTTGCAGTTAGATGAAGTAAAGATAAATGCAAGATATCAGCCCTTCTGTTTAGTTAAGAGGACAATATTTGCTTACTGTGGACAGCACTGAAACTGAGACCAAGACAGTGTAAATAATTCCTACTGAATACTTTAAAGTTCTGTGCCTAAAAATAGCTATGATGTATAAGAACAGGTAATAAGCAATAGTACCAATAGTAGCTATGTGGGTCTTTTTGTGGGTAGAAACACTTCCACTTAATATCTCTTAATATCCCACTTTTTTTTTCCTCTCTCTTTTTAGATGCAGCAATTGTTCCATGAAAACTACGAACACAACCGCAAGGGTTATATTCAAGATCTTCACAACAGTAAGATTCACACAGCCATAACCCTTCATCCAAACAAAAGACCAGCCTACCAATATAGGCTGCATAATTACATACTGAGTCGCAAAATTTCTCAACTGCGATATCAGACCATTCAGCTCCACAGAGAAAGTGCCCTGATGAGCAAGCTCAGTAACAGTGAAGTAAATAAGGAAGATCAACAACTGGGAATAATGCCGTCTTTCAATCATTTCCAGCCACGCGAAAGGGATGAAGTCATCGAATGGGAGTTCCTGACAGGAAAATTTCTTTACTCTATGGTAGAGAACCAGCCACCACGGCAGAGCCTAAGCAACATCCTGCGGGCTGCGCTGGATGATACCGTGATGCAAGTAATGGAAATGATAAATGAGAACTCTAGATCTAGAGGAAGGCTCATTGATTTCAAGGAAATACAGTATGGCTACCGAAGGGTGGACCCGCTACATGGAGTGGAGTACATTCTGGATTTGCTGCTTTTGTACAAAAGGCACAAAGGACGGAAAGTTACAGTTCCAGTGAGACGCCATGCTTATCTTCAGCAGTTGTTTAGCAAACCTTTCTTCAAAGAAGCAGAGGAGCTGAATGTAAGAAGCCTACTAGAAGATTCCAACACTGACACGCAATCTTTCTCTTTTCTTTCAAATTCTTTAAAGACCTTCTCCTCATCATTCCAAGGCACCAAAGACATTGGGGGACACAGTGACAAGAAAATACATATTCTTGTCCCTCTCACAGGAAGATTTGACATTTTCTCAAGATTTATGGATAACTTTGAGAAGACTTGTCTGATTCCCAGACAGAATATAAAGTTGGCAATAATTCTTTTCAGTTCTGAGTCAGGTCAAGACTCCAGCAAACACATAGAACTGATGAAAGAATACAACATTAAGTATCCTAAGGCAGATATGACACTAATTCCAATGGCAGGAAAATTTTCCAGAGGTTTAGGTCTTCAAATTGCCTCATCTCAATTTGACAATGGCACTTTGCTGTTGTTCTGTGATGTTGATTTGGTATTCACATCAGACTTCCTCCAGCGATGCAGGGATAACACTATTCAGGGAGAACAGGTCTACTACCCTATCATCTTTAGCCAATATGATCCAAAAGTAACATACGGAGACAACTCGCCACCTGACAGTAGTTTCATTTTCACAAAGAGAAATGGATTTTGGAGGGAATATGGTTTTGGAATTACTTGTATATATAAAAGTGATTTTCTTACTGCTGGTGGTTTTGATACCTCAATCCAAGGCTGGGGACTTGAGGATGTAGACCTCTTTACTAAAGTGATAACATCTGGCTTGAAGGCTTTTAGAAGTCAAGAAGTAGGAGTTGTCCATATTTTTCATCCAGTTCAATGTGACCCCAATTTAGATCCAAAACAATATAAAATGTGCTTAGGGTCCAAAGCAAGTACGTTTGCCTCTACCATGCATCTTGCTGAAATCTGGCTACAGAAACATATGGGTATCAGGTACAATCAAACTCTCTCCTGACATCTCTGCCTATTTGACCTTTTTAGGGGAGTTTACCTCATTATTGTTATTATTATTTGATTTTGCTGTTGTGGTTTTAAACTCCCTCCTCCTTGTCTTCCAAAGACTGTTGACCTTAAATGGGATATCTGCTGTTCACTGATGTTTCTTATACCTATGGAACTTGTGACATGAATTCCTTCATATTTCCTGTATTTGAAATTCAGTAAAGTCATGGCAATCATGTGATCCCATTGAGAACATCCATCACAAGAGACTGCATAAGAAGAATGTTCTCTTTCAGCTTTGGGATGCAGTTTTTTGTTGCATTTCTCAGCTTTGTTGTATACAAATATTTACTGGTGAAGGTACCACAAAAGTGCTTTATGTTTCTTCTGGGGATGGAACTCAATAAGATACACTTGAGTTTTATAATTTATATGAGGACTTATATGTATAAATGATACTTTTCTTCATCTTTAGAATTTTTAAAGTAAATTAATAACTATGACTGTAACTTTATTTTTTAAGAAAAATTAAAACTGAGGAGCTACTTGCAAATACTACTGGTACTGGCTACCAAGGTCCTTAAATGTCTTATTATAATAACAAACTCCTCATTGTTGTCCACTCTTAAGTGCAAATGAACTTTATTTTCACAATGAACAGGATTTAATTAAATCCTTATGTATACTTTAGGAGATTTGTGAATCAACGTCCCTCATTTGCAGCCAAGAAGAAGCTGTGACTTAACATGGTCATTTATGATAAAGTGAAGGCATACAGTATTTGGGTTTTGAAACAAATATTATAAGTTACAGTTTCTTTTATTAGCAGGAGTCTCTAGTACATACTTTTACAATCCTCTCATAAAGGTGCACTTGATACAAAATCTTAGAAGTTAAAACTGTATCTATTTTAACTTTTGCCATTAATATTAGAACTCAATAGCAATTTGTTCTTAAAATTAAAATAATTGTAGAATAATTATTTAAGTTCAAAATTTACCATTGCTGGTCAAAGTTCCTTGCCAATATGTTTATATTAGTGGAGGTTATAAGACTGCATTTAGGTTTTTTTCTGGACAACCTGAAGTTGTCATATTGTGGATTCCAGACTGAAGTATTTAAAATCATAACAACATAAGAAATAATAAAATCTATTTCTGTATTTTAGAGAAACATTTACATAGGGATGTGTGTGTGTGTGTGTGTGTGTGTGTGTGTGTGTGTGTATATATATGCGTGCCTATGTACATGTGCATATATCCCTATGTATAGACAGAGAGAGTCACTTCAAAGTAATTCTTTTTCATTTCATGCAGTGATCTATAAAAATCAATGTTATTTTTGCCACATTCTTGGAAAATTTCATGATACACTGTAATAAGAGTTCAAAGGCATCCAAGAAACCATAAGAAATCATCCAAACTTTAATACAGTGAGTACATTTAAAAACCTCAGTAATCTTGATTTCAAACTATGTTTCAAACAGAGTTCAGTAGGAAGAAGAAAGTAATTACTGAACTTAAGAGTTTAAGTTTTTCATCTGTAACTAATTCCTTCAGTGTTACCCTTCAAAGCGTATCTAAAAGACTTGAATTGACTGACAGTTCTGTTTGTATGAATATATCCTGATAAATGTCCAAAGGCACAAGGAGGCTGCATAGGTCAGTTTATGTGTGTTATCTGTGGTTCTCTGTTCTGAATTTACCATGCAAAGAAAAAGACAGTCCTGAAAAAGAGTGAATAGACTCAGAACTAAAGGACTGGTCATAGTTTTTTATATGTTTTCAAAAAGGCTATCCTCCTTGCCTTGGAGAGCGTAGTAATTATAGGAAATGAGAACAGATAGAAGGTAATTTATGCTTGTCTGCCCTCCCCAAGTCTTGGCTTGTTATTCTCCTGGAGGCTCTTGCCTTCCTGTCCCAGTATTGAGTGCAAATGTCATGCTTTGCTCAATAAGAAAGCCAAGAACAAGGAACATAGAAATTACTTGATCAATCTCAACTAACTGATGCAACTCAGAATGTAAATATTAAAAACTGAATGCCTGATGATAAATGTTTATGATGATTTCATAAACATGAAAAAAAAAGAAGAAAAAGATTTGCAGAGGCATCTAAGAAAATCATTGCCTGCTGGAAGGTATTACAGCACTTATTTCAGTTACTTAACATTATGGCCAGAAGGTATTTGCTCAACTCGAAGTAACATAGTAGACTAGAACAAGAAATTAAATCAATCATTCAGTGGGGATAAAAATGTATACAGAGGGCTTGCAGGATCAAGTCCTACATGATATAAACAGATGCTAGAATTTACCAGTAGAAATATTTATTTAGTATCTGACTATTTCTTTGTTGAAGATGAATATGATGAATTACTTTGTTAGAAACTTGATTATAAACATTTATTATGAAATATTGCATTGTCTTTTGAAATAACCACCCTGAGACAACCTGAGAACTTGTGTTGATTTGCTTAAGGAGTAATATGCCCTCTAAGGACATTAAAAGAGAAAAAAAAGCACAAAAGTGTTAGAGTAATGTTATGGATGTATAGATTAAGATGGGAATGTTTGTGCAAGCAATTGTATGCTTTTATCTAGTCTGAATCATAATCTTCATTGTAAAATGAAATCTCCATGTGAATGATGTCCCTTTGTTAATATGTAACTAATGGATTCACAATAGAAGATAGTGATCAATTTTTCCCAAAATCTTCTCAGCCTGGGAATAGGTTCCCTGGTTTTACTGCTGGGAAATGGGTTACAGACTGCTCACACTTTGGCCTTTCAGACACTATCTGTCTTAAAAAAACCTCAGCAATCCCAACCCACTCCCGTTCTGAAACATTTTCCTGTTCTCAGTGCTTAATTTAAGAGAGTACTTGCATCTTCCATTTGAAGAAGAAACATCATGTTGCACTTCTTAAGGCTTGCTATGTATACTCCGCATTGAAGCAGTGGTTCTGAAGCTGGAGAAAGGCAAAGGACCTGGGGTGGTATGGGGCTTAGCCATGGGATCTCTGTTACCTCCTTTCTGCCACCAGCGCTGCCAGATGCCTCTCCTTGGAGCTGCAATCAGGCAGCACAAGACAGCACAGGAAAGAAGTTGGGCTTGCTGCTGCCAACTGCTTCTGGGAAGAAAAAGAGATGTTATAATAAGGGCTTAGGAGGAGTGGAAGGTGGTTGCCAAGTGGAGGTCTTCTTTCGTTGTAGTGGCAGGGTTTCTTTTTCAGATCCTCTGTCTCCTTGTCCCCAAATGAAAAGGGAGTCTGGTCCCATATCTCTTCCCTTTTTCCTCTCCAGCAATTTTCTGAAGGAAGGGGCAAACCCATCAGTCTTTCCAGTCAGTGATGGTAGTGGGTGTGGACCATTCACTTGGAGTCCTGCCATATCATGGCACATGATGGATAAAAGGTACCAGATGGTCTTCCCAAGAAAGCAGCACAGTGAGAGGCAACTCGTGCACTCACTGAAGAGCAGAAGGATGTGCAAAGAAATGCCTTTTGGAGCTTTTATAACTGTGCATGCTTAGTGGTTCTTCAAGACCCTTGTAAAAATTACAATGTTGGTAAAATGGCTCATAGGAGTATATTGTAGATCCTAAGGAACTGTAGAAACTTCCAAGGACTTTCTTTAAATAGAGCAAATAAGTACTTTAAACTTCTTTTGGTTTCTTTAGAAGTAATGCTAGTGATTAGTTAAGATGTAGTTTGCCACAGAGATTATTTTTCTCTAAAGAACAATTCTAGATTTAAGACACAATCAAAACCCAAGTACAGTCTACATCTGATTTTCCTACAACTTGAAATCAGTTAAAATTTTTGTAAAACAATACAGACTAAGAATTGATGAGTCGCTTATTGGAGTAAAGTTTCTGCTCTGTTTTTAAGGGAGGATCACATGAGAAGAAAACAAAATTTCCTAAACTGCAGTACAATAAGATGTTTCACAAAATCTGATTATATACTATATCTGAGAGTTATAATTACCATAAGTCTGAAAGTATTATATAAAGTTACATCAATCCATTTTTAATGTATTCATTTCTTAGAATAAATTTCATTATATTTTCTTCCGTCAGAATTTATTCACCTTATTAATGAGCTGGCTATTCATGATCTTCTTCCCGTTTTTCTTGGGTCTTCTTATTTGCAGTATATTGTGACAGTACTTGAAACTTTATGAGCTAACATGTTTATATTATGTTTTTATGATGTCACTGCCTTATATATCTGCAGAACTAGAGCATTTTGCTGAATGGGTTTCCAGTTTTGCTTCAACTTGTCCATTTTCAGGTCACTCTAAGTTTTAAGTATTCTGAATATTATTATTTAATCCTTCCTCTGGTCTCCTTCATACTAGAATTTCACCAAGCCAAGGAAATGCAAAAACTTTCCAATCCTTAAATCTTGAAGAATGAACAGAATCTGGGGATTTTCTTGATCTGATCTCCAATTTTTTTTTCTCCAGAAGCATATTTATCAGTTCCATCATTTTAGTAAAGTAAATAATAGTTAGTAAGATGTAATATCAACTAGGTTCCAGCCTAGTGATTCTGTGAAGGTAGCACATACATGGACTATATGATGCAAACTGTAATTTTACATCCTTATTTTCCAGGCACCTGATTATTCACCAGATGTTTACTATTTATAGGAACTTTGAAGATAAATTAAAAGAATCCTTGCTGATTTAGTGATTATTTAGCATTATTGGAAAGCTTAACCAAGTAGGCGGATCAAAACATGTGCTATATACTATAGGCTGCTGAGCTTTGATTCTTTTTTAGGGCCAGTGGGAAGACCTCCTCAGTGCTGCATAGGATGCCTGCACTGGGGTAGTGTTCTTCACAAAACAACCATGTCTAGCAATGATTTTATATGGTTGTAAATCTATGGGCATAGCATTGAATTTCTTACAGCAGGTGAGACTTACTGGGTTTACCTGAACATGTGAGAGACCGATACATTCAGAGAGACTCTGGTGTGGCATAGTCAGATTGTGAGTATAAAGGTTAAATACGTTTGCTGCCGCAACTTCAGTGCACAACCACTGAAGGCATCCCTTTAAAAAGGAAGCCTTAACAATGCAAGCGACTCTGTGAAAATACTCCTAGAAGAGATACACGCTAGTTAACATAAGTGCCAAATACTTCTGCTTATAGCAGGTAAATTGCCTTTAGGTGATTTCATTAAAAAGGATAGTAATAATAAAATGAATAATGAAGAAAATATGCTTGCGCCTTGGATCATGAAGATTTTTATTAAAGATTATTTGGGAAGACTTCATGACTTGTTTTCACCCTTGTTTTACATTCTCCTAGCTATCTTGGACAGCCACGAGAAGTACAAACCTGAGTATGTACATCATGGTATCCAGGGATCCACCTTCATGCTTCTGGTTTGTGATTGCTGGGAGGAGGCACCAAGCCTTAACACAGTGCTATCAGCAGTTGAAGGAAAAATGAGGTATGCTGTTAAGTTAGGAAACCTGTAAAAAGTGTTTCATGGATGATAAGGTGGATAGAGATGATGTAAAATGAGAGAGGGGTGTGCGTCTCTTTTATGTTAAGAGAGTTGGAACACAAAACTTATTTTAAAGTAGAACTCCACTTTCCATTCATCCTGAAACCTTTTTCACTTTGCGGTCCACTTGTACATGCAGTGAGAAATGCTGAAACCTTTTAGAACCATAAAAAACTATAGACAATTTACACCTGGTTTGTTCTGACCAGCAGGCCCACATTCACTGAAGTGTTAGTTTAACTCACAGTTATGACTTTCTCCTGTTCTGTTTTCAGATATGATTCACTGTATTGTTATTTAATTGGGAGTTAGAACTTTGACAGCTTTATTCTGTTTACCCTAAAATGCTCTATTTTTATCATTGTAACTTCATAAATTGCACTGTTACATGACACATCACTATTCAAACAAGATAGAGTTTCTTTAGCCAAAGGCTTCTGGATAATAGTAGTATACAGCTGGTGTAACCACACAACCACAGCTACGTGGATGAAACAAAACAAGTTATAAGAAGATGTGTCTGGTAAAAGTGAATGAGAAATGCTGTGTTTTCCTCTTCAGAACTGTTCTGCTCCTAGCAGAACATTTGTATTCTTTGTAGAAGTCTGTAAGTTGAAACCAATCAACAAGTGTTTAAGGGAAGGACATGAGGGCAGATCACTAGGTTTTGACCTTACATACAAAACAGATCAGAGAGATCAAGATTTTACCTAGAACATCCTTAGAAGAGAACCCACTATCAGAAACACAGGGTTGGACAAAGAATGAAGCATGTAAGAAACTAAAATGAAGATTCTCTTTCTTCTTGTTCTTAATGTTTCAAATGTTGCTGTGCTCTGCAGAGTGCTAATATGTCTGCCTGGATTCAGCTCAGGACCATGTGTGGAAGTCCATTCATTAAGCCTTGTGGAAAGAAAGCATTAACATTCTGTATGTATGTCATTAATCCTGATTTAGGATCCTCCTGACTGTGCCAATTTGTTGCTAATGGGTGATTTAGATCACTTAAAGAAACTCTGTGAAGGGTATTAACAAAACAGAGTTTCATATATTGTTGAAAAATGTGACTATGCAAAATTCAGTGCCAAGGTTCACTCTTAATTACATGGAAGAAACAGATGGAGGAAAACTGGGTTAGACTTGAGTCAGAATGATTCATACAGGGAGAGCAGGGATGCAAAATGGTAACGAAGATCCTCCCTTTGAGTCACAAGGTTCAGAGTGGACCCTCTTGCTTTCTAAGCTTTTTGTCAGAGAGAAGTCTAGCTACAGCTCAGTCTGGAATAAGTGGACAGTTCCTGTCTATGGGATTACATATGCAAAGTTTAGAATAATTAATATGAGTAGCTACATGGAACACTAATGTTTTATTAGTGTCAATTCAATGTGCAATCAAAATTACCAAGGCACAAACCAAAGTTTTCATACTACAAGGTTATGCACGATATCAGTTGCCTACCAAAGGTCTACTGTTGCTAAAGGTTCCTCTGACTCAAAGAGCAACCTTGACTGGTGTCCCAGCAAAAGGGGAGACCACCACCATACAGCCACGCTGCCTAGCAAGGAATGCTCACAGAGAGCTCACTTAGACTGTCATATTTATGGGATAAGGCAGTTGACTTGTAGTCAAATTGCGTGTGATGGGAAAGGTGTGCATGAGACTTCTTGTATTCACAACTTTGATTTTTGATAAATAAGCCTTGGAAAAGCCACCTATTATTCATATGTTAATAACATGATCATTGTTCCAAACTCATATGCCTCAATGCTCACTGTGTCACTCTACTCCTTTGTGGATTTTCGGACAACAGCTTGAAACTAGAGGAGTTCTTGACCTGACTACAACTCAGGCCTTTGTCTCCTCCAGAGCGTGCATCAAATCACCACCAGTCCAGTCAAGGGGCTGAATGCACCCATCACCATGCAACAGGAGCAGATACCAATGGGCAGTGCAAAGGGAAATGCATGGTAAATCATGTAAGGAGACAAGAAAATTGATTTTTTTTTTCACTTGTGTAGTAGAAATTCAGTCTGTGGGTAAGCCTTGATATGAACAGGCAAGCACTGGCAATAAAGAGAGAGAGAAATAAGAGGACACTGGTTTGAAAGGAAGGAGGAGATACAGATGCAGTGCTGAAAACATATTAACTATGTAAGCACAACATTTAATTAAAGTAGATGGGAAAACATATCACAAGAAATAGACTGAAAGAAACTGCAGAAAGGAAAGAGTTTAGAAAGGTTCAATATCAAAACAAGGACTAGCATAAATATAACCATAAAGCTCTGAGTCTAGAGTGTTTTGCAGTGCTGTTTGAGAAGCATGGGGAAAAAGTATTGGGAAACATTTCTGCAGCACTACACCCCACTACTTTACTTGGTTGGCTTTAGAAGCAAATACCAAACCAGTATTAAATTATTCCTGCTTTTATTTGGTTTTATCAGAGCCCAAAAGAGCTGCATTTGTGCCTTTTGATTTTCATCTACCCTGTGTGATAAATATCTATTCCGTTGCTTTGTTACTGATATTTCTGTTTCATGAACAGAGTACATAAGATGAGAGAGTGTCTTTAGTACTGACAATTGAAGCTTAATGTTTGTTAGGTGCATTTTTGAGTTTATAATGTCCACTAATGGACAAAAGCTGACACTTGGAGAATGCTTTTGCAGTTTTGTCCCATCTTCCTTTCCTTCCTATTCCATCCTTAATTTCTAGCTTCTGGTGTACTCAGTACTTAGGTACTGATGACAAACTTAGAGAATTACAGAAAACTATCTCCTTCTCAGCATTGTTGTAGCAAGGAATAAAATTTTGGGCACACATTTTGTTGTGAGCTTATGCATTTAATGCAAAACTATGTATTCAAATTAAAATTATTTTTCAACACATAGGTACCTTATTCATATGATCAGGTTAGACACTGTGATGATGTCAGTGCTGTGTGAAACTGATAAATAGCACTTTGTTGAATGAGTTCCCAGCTCCATTGCAAGCCATTTCCATTTGCTTGTTACTTCTCTTTAAACTATCTTGAATTTTATTGCCACTGGTCTCAGTCTCTTCTCATGACATATCAAGTTCCTTGGCAGGAATAGGAACACAAAACATTTCCAGACTTTACAATGCATCTCTAAAATTAGGGCTGAAATACAGATGACTCACTGGCTTAGCAAATGTTAAAGGGCTCAGTGGCAGAGAAAAGTGAACCCTTGAAAAGACAAAGAGAATATGTTGAAGAATGAGGAAGTGCTTAGCTCCTGAGACATACCAGACTTTGGTATGTAAAGTCACATTTTCATAATACTCTTTTTCCTCCTAATGCTTGTGACAACTGTGTTGCTTTATTACAGACTTAACTGCTAAGTCTTGTCTGACAGTAGTATTTGTGAAGTAAATTAAAATGTCAGGAACAGTATTTAGGAGAGGGAGGAGGAAGAATGCACTCATACATCTCTACTGCAAGGCTGATACTGTTAGCACTCCCTGAGTGGTGGGGTCAGAAAGACCTGGAAAACAGACTCACTTCTGCAGCAGGGCTGTGTTTCCTGAATGTTAATAACCACCTTACTAAAAGTTGTCATGCTCTGTGCTCCACATATTTTGCAGAATCATCCTTAGTCACAGAATGACCAAGATGGGAATGGAGATGATCTAGTCCAAACTGCTGCTCAAAATAGAATCAGCTAATGCGAGTTGCATACAACTGCATCCTCTTGGGGTTTTAATATCTTAACAGGTGGACATTTCACAGCCGCAGAAGGAAACCTTGCCTGTTTAGCCAGACCTACAGGGCACTACTGAGAAGAGACTAGTTCATGTCTTCTGTATTCCCCTTGGTCAGATATTTATACATGTGGATCACATCATCCTGAGCTTTCTTTTCTCTAGACTCTCAGCCCTCCCAGCCTCTCCTTGTATGACAGATGCTTCACTCCCTTACCCATCTTCTTGGCCCTCCACTGGACTCATGCCAGTGTGTTCATGTCTCCCTGGTCTGAGAACTGGACTCAGAACTTGAGAGGTGTCTCACCAGTGCTTAGCAAAGGGGAAATGACTCCTCTTCCTACTGTCAATAGTTTTCCTAATGCAGTGCAGGAAGCTGTTGGCCTTCTTTGCTGCCTGGAAACATTGCTGGCTCATGGTCATCCTGCATTCTGCTGGGATCCGAGGACCTCCTCTGCAAAGCTGCATTACAATCTTGATCAGCTCCTAGTGGGTACTGTGGCCTGGGACTATCTCTTCCCATGAACAGAACTTTGGACTTACCTTTGCTGAATTTCATGAGGGATTTTTTTGTTCATTACTCCAGCCTGCCAAGGTCCCTCTGAATGGTAGGAATAATATGCTAATTATGTCTTGTAGCTTTGGGTCACTTGCAAACTTTCTGAAGGTCCACTCAATCCTATTACCCAGGTCATTAATGAAGATGTTAAACAACTTTGATCCTAGTATTAGCTCCTGAGGTATAACACTAGTGACTTGGGCCTTGCTGTTCAGATGTTCTTTCTCATTCACCTTGTAAGGATGAGATTGATGAGGGGCAGAGAAACACAAACTATCTGAATTGCCTGCCTTTCTAAAAAGCACTTCACTTCCTGAGAAACTGAAAAGCAGTCCATTAGAGTAGGAGATGTTAATCCTATTTTGACACAGAATTGAGCTTCTGTATCAATGAAGGTCTATATCAAAGTGAAGTGATTCAGAAAGTGCTTTCTGCAGCCAGATATGATTCATAAATCAGACTGATAAGATTGCACTAGGACATATTCCACATAAACTACATTTTTGTAATGCAATATAACCTTTTTAAAAATAAATTGACTTTTGGAAAGGATTTTTGAAGTCTGTAACACTGTAATTCAGCCATATGAGTGAATCATAACTGCCTTTTCATCTACCCTCACTTTGGAAGTAAGACAGAAGGAATTTCTGTTATTTTATGGGCCATTTGTAGGTAAAGTCATCTATACAGAAGTCTTTGATGAAGTATTTTAAAGGTTTTCTGCAAGGAGTTTTTTTTTATTAAAATGGAATTCTGCAGGGAAATAGAACAAAGATGAATGTAATTTGGATGACATTATTTGGATGAGTAAAGCTACATTAGGTATCACTCGGAACTCCTAAATTGTCTCAGAAGATTTGCAACATCTTTGCTCTTGTGGTAAGGGTAAAATAAGCTTTTGAACACATGGTGGAACAAAACATCGTCTTGGAGAATGCAGATAATGACAGGCCTATAGGACTGAGATTACTGGACAAAATTATACCAAAAACTGAAATAATTTTAAACCCATTTTTTTTTATGAGCTCTATTGGTCTTTATAAAACTTCAGACTGTGGTAAGAGGTTATGAAATGCTGCAGCCAGTTTCAGGAAAAAGATTACTTGAACTAGGCATGCTTGGAGGTAGCAGGATTCCTGTACCTGTTAGAAGAAACACACTGGGAGCTGTCCACTAAGGTAAGCTTCATTGCTGGACCTTTAAATGTTTTGAGAAGGAGAAAATAAGAGTGACAATGAGTCTGGTTTTAGAGCAAGAGACTAGGACCAATGGCTGTCAACATCCCACTCTGGGCCTTTGAGGGCACATTAGGGTCTATCTTCAGGTTTTTGGTGGGTTTTGTTTTTTTGGTTTTTTTTGTTTTTTTTTTTTTTTTAATGGGACAGAGTTAGCAAAACCCTAAAAAGACATTCACAAAGGGCTGATATGCACAAATGGTGAGCACGTGTTGCAGCAATCACATACCTGCTGTTATTTATGCCAGAATTGGTTGGGTCATGTGAGATTAACTGACAGTTGCTAGTTGTTTCCATCCCACAGACAACTATGGCACTACATTTGCAAACAGTCAACAAGTATTTCCAGGCCTGGACAGAAATACAGGACATCATTGAAGCTAGGGACCTGTTTGAGATATCCCATCCTGTGAGAGCTGAAATGACTCAGAAGATCTTGCTGGCAGAAACTGGTGGAAAACTTCTCCAGTCATGGCAGTTGTACTTGAACAAATCCCAAAGGAATCAAACATGACTCACTCTGTCAACTAATATATTTATGATCGAGGAAACAATCAGTTTGAGTCTTAAAGTTTAATCAAAGCAATACAATTTGACAGCATGTTAAAACCTATGAGATCAAAATGCATTTCCTAGAAATAGGATGCCATCAAATATCATCATCGCCATCAACCCTTTATAAATCCTCCCAATTTCAATATTATTGGTTTCATTTAACATTAATGGTTTGTGGACAGTACCTGGCTGGAGTAACATTGGACTAGTAAACTCCATTTTGCACAATGCAGCTTCTGAAGTTTTATTAAACTCACATGAAATATACATTATTGGTAAGGGCAATTGTATTTATTGTGAGAGAAAAAAAATTGGCAATGTCCTCGAAATCAAAGTTAGGATAAAACCCATTAGAAATGCAGGGAAATTCAAAACAGAGTATGAATAGTATTTTTTTTTCCATTATGTACTTAGATTAAACATCATAGGAACTCAGCATGATACTGGCCTGTCATCTTCTGTATTCTCTAAAATGAGCACTGCTTTTCTGCACTTCTTGAGGTAAATTCAGACACCTGTGCCAAAATCTATTGTTACCTTTTTAAACGGGCATCTCATATAGATGTCCAGAGTGGTTTCTGCTTGCCTCTGCTGACTAATACGTCATTTTCTCCCTTCCTCTCTTACTTGCCACATGGCTAGTGGGCCTCTGGGATCCATTCTGCTTCTTGGCCTTTGTTTGTACTGTGTACAATAAGATACCATGTGTATTTGTGGGCTTCAGTGCACACCAGGAACAAAAAGGCCTTGTGATTTTTGTCTTGCATTGTATTTGTGCTTTATCTTTTAATAAATTTTATACTGACTTTTGTGAGGCCAGCTTTGCAGAGATAATGCTTTTATCTATAATATGATAGTATGCAATCTCTTGCAAGATATGGAAATACTAATTATAGCAATATGAATGAGAATATAGCAGAAACTTCTGTTATAGAAATTTGTGGTGGCTTTCCTTCACATATAAATTCTTCAGTCAGTAGAAAGACAGAAAAAACAAAACACAATTGAACAGCTATGCATACATTGCAAAGAAGCATATGGTTTCTAGCCATGCAATTTACATTATGGTCAATGAGTTCTACAACTAAATACCCTCACAACTCAAAGTTCAGTTGGATGATTCTAGGCTAAGTTTATAGCAAAAAAATGCATGTTCAAGACTGTGTCTGCTTACAAAGGCTTAACTTCACCCTTTTGTAGATCTTCCACTTGAAGTGCACTTCTATCATCAGGCTCAAGAGTATAATTAATTTGGTCATACAAAGACTGTACACACTTTTCCATTTGATGCCTCTTGCCTGAAAAAAAGAAGAGAAACAGCAATTGTAAGAGGGAATTTGTCCTCATACATCAGTCAAAAAACCTAAACTTAAAACTACAGTTGTCTTATACAGATTGTTTTTAGATAAATTCACTCTACATTTCAACATACCTGTTCTGAAAATGTCAGCTGGAAGTTATTCTCAGACAAATATTTGTGTTTCTAACTGTGTCCAGCATTTTGCTTTTCTTAGCTGGGAGTGAGCAAAGTGCATCACCTCCAGTCTATCCCTCTAAGTATTATGCAGCTGTTCCTGCTAGCTGCTGGCACTGGCAAGCAGACAAGCACATCTGATGTCTACTCAGATGCTGGCAGCACAGAACTATTTAGGAAACTGGACTGAAGCCATAACCACACAAAAAATAGTGAAGTCTGTTTTGTTATCCTTCCCCTCCACGCATGCCAGCCATTGGCCTTTCTTTAACACATGTCAAAACCTTATCTCTTGACATAACTGCATGGAAGTAAGAGTCATGATGTCAAGACCTAATTATTTGTTTATGGTGTGGTATTTTAGTCCTGTGTTATCTCCATTTGCAAAAGCTGGAGTCATAGCCTTCAATTCAGTTGGATGAAAATGTGAAAAAGGGAAGCTGCATGAGTTTATCAAAGACTGTAGAACAAAATTACAATAATTAAGAACCTCTGATGATGGAACAAAATGTAAAACTAATAACAGGCTCATACAGAAAGGGGGATTAGAAGAAATTCTGTAATTTGAGATGAGCTGGCAACTGTGAAAAAGTGAAAGGGGAAAGGGAGAGCTCTCTGTTCTGTCAGGAGTCCCATCTTTCCCTCCATTCCCACACATTTCCTATGCTCTGTAAAGTGAAGACACTACATATATAATGCAGTGTAACATATTGTTGTGTTGTAGTTCTGGGCTACTGTATGCAACCAAAAACTTTTCATTACAAAAAATGATGGAGTATAGTGTTCATCATTGTTTGCATGAACCAGTAACTTTCCTGAGATTTTGCACTGCTCTTACTGTGACATTTGAAGCCAATAAAAATGTATTTGGATTTGATAGTGGAGTAGTCTTAAGAGAAAAAAGGCATAAAATTCCTTACCATTTTATCACGAAAGGTAGCTGTTCACTGAGCAGTATGTGACTATGTAAAATGAGGGAGCTTTTCTCTTGTCACTCATGTTCATCTTATTTTGTCAAAAATTGTCACTCATTGTCAAGATATGCATATGCTTTGGCCCTACTAAAAACCATTCAAATATGGGAGAAGTATGTCTGAAAGCTAATTGTATATTATTGAGACTTGAATCAGGTACCTAGACCAGGTGAAGCATGGTTAATTTCTATTGAAGTCAGTGGTCTTCAATATTTATTTTCGATTTGATTCTGACCTGGCTTGCAGTTGGGGGCCTTTGGAACATCTCCAATATCTGGAAGGACATTCAAGATCCTTCGCAGAACCCAGTGCAAACAAATTTATACACACAGTGATTCTTCCCCCTTTATCTACCAGCAGATGTGGGAAACCATGGAGCAGACTGAGCTGTGTGGCGAAAAGCAAACACTAGAAACAGGGCTACTGGTTCCTCTGGTCACCTTACCAGCTTTCTGAACAAAGCAGTTATGGCTGACACTGGTGCCCTCTGCTCTACCCTGCATGCCTCAATGTTTTATCAGTTTTCATGTCAGCATTCATTTAAAGCATTGGGAAAGGTTATGCAAAAGTGGCTAGAAATTAAAATCTGAAAGGTTATCTAATTCTATTATTTTATCACTCATCTTAGATATTAGAATAACTCAGAGTTTTATTTTAAGCCATTGCACATATGTTCTTCCATTTGCTTTTAAATTTTTTCCTCCTTCTGCAGATAGAACTTTCTGAAAATCAGGGGTTTTTTTAATTCTAAGCCACCAAAGAACAAGTTCTTTACCTCTTTACCTGACATTCGTCTGTTTCAGCAGATGATATTTTACAGGCTTTTACTTCTCCACATGGAGTGGTGGTGTTTCCTATTTTGCAATTAAAGTATTTTAGGACTCAGTAAGATAAGCATGAGTTGGAGATAATAGTTGTGTACTTTTCTAAACTGTATTACTTAATTCTACCTGCAAAACATGTCTATAGAATATTTTCACTCATATTTACAATCATTCATGATTTTCAGATTTGTGTCACTATACTTTTGGGATTCCTGTTTTTATTTAAAAATTTTTACAAAAAGAGTGTACATATATTTGACTCTTTTCATTATAAGTAAGACATATGAAATATTATTAAGTTGTTTTTTTCCCTCCAGAGAAAAGGAGAAATGTAAACCACAGTCTCTAAATTTAACATCAGAAGTTTTAGAGTTGCCATAGTAACCAGTGCTAACATTTTTAGTGTTCACATATTCCTGTTCAATGTGATAACTTCTGTGTTTGCAGGAAGTGACTCCTGGAAAGAAATGTGGTTACCGTGTCTCAGTGTCACTTAGTTAGCTGTGTCTGATAGTATTTGGTATAGTGACAAAACAGGCCCTCAGAGGTGTAGGGGCGGAGGGGATACCTTTGGCATACTTTTTCTGTGACTAATTTGTAGCTAATTCTGAATTTATTTATGCTTGTACATTTATGGTCATAAGCGATAATGCTGTGCCATATATTGCTCACAAAGTGAATAGGCATTATCATACCAATTCCAGCATGTAAAATTTCCAGTATGGTACCTCATTTGACCTCCTTGAGGAAAGGGTTCAGAGCTCCTTGCATGAGAACTAAGGAAAAAATAGAGACATAATTGCCTCTCTAAATTTCAGAATGTCCCAACAAATCCTTACACTGTGACAAATTTAAAGTTACTTTTTTCCATTTCAGAAATCTAATTGTAATTATGTTGGAGTCTTCAAATATGTAATTTTCCAGTCACTAAAAACTTAGGAAAATTTGTCAAGTGTATTCATTTATAAACTAAAATGATATAACCCATACTCTCTTCTACTTTGACAGGAATGCTGTGAAGAATTCTATGGAATTGTTAACACTTAACAGAGGTTCTGGGGAAAATGTAGTATTTCCATATGAATGATAAAAACATGTAGCTCAAAATGGGAAGGACAGAGAATAACAGAAACATGCTTCAACATCTTACAACATTGGCTTTTTTGTAAGAGCCAACAGTTCTTAATTGTAAGAAATATGACTTGAAGAGGATTAGCCCTCCATTTACTCATCAGCACACATCTTTCACTAAAGTAAAGCATAGGTTAGCTTTTGTTCTTTTCGCTGTATTACACTGCCAGCATACTAGATTTCCTGATGATAAAATATAGCAAAAAAGAATTCGATGGTGCCATATATGTAGTGCATAGTCTTACTGAATTGAGTGATACTCACATTGCTAAACAATGCTAAATTCATTTTTAGGACAGGAAAAGAAGTAAATAATGTGATTCATAATTGATATTCATTCTTTTAACATTTCAAACTTAATGCTAGTCTAAGTAATTCTGGAGGAAATCACAAACAGATTTAAAAATGCAATAAATCAGCATAATGCACCCTATATTTATTTGAAATTCCATTTACCAAAAGAAAAAAAACCAAAAACCCAATAACCCTTAAAAACCCAATAACCCTGAATGGAGTTCAAGTAAGAAAATTAAGACACATAGATAAGAGATTTACTCGGCACTGATTTTGAGTGTCCAAAAATCTTTATGTCTTTTTCCTGTAGAGAACGGCTACATGACAGAGTTAAAGGAAATTAAGTCACCTTTCTGTCTGCTCAAATGACAAGAGCAAGAGTGGAGAGAATTTGTCATCAAGCCAGTAGGAGCCTGCTACAGTGGGCTTGAATTCTGAATACTAAGAAATAGAAACTTTCTTTCTTTGAAGCAAATGCACCGAATTACCTGGACTGTAGTGAGGCAGGTAGATTCATATGAAAATAAAACAGAGCTTTTTCCCCTAGGAATAAGAGAAATATCTTATCAGGTGAACTGAGCAGTTCTTGAAGAAATTAGAAGAATGAGGAGGAAAAGAAAGGGAGAATTCATTGGTTATTCCAGGTGTTAGTCTCTCTGACAGCTGAGAAGCCTGAACATAGGTGGTTATCTTTGGAGGAGGAATATGATAGGGTACAGCCTTGCAGGGTGCCCAGGAGGCATTTTGCCCTTAGATCAGAGTTGGAAATGTTACATCGATTCATTATGTTGTAAAATATTGGTAAGACTGCTAAATTGATCTCTTGGAAATTATGAACTGTAGGAATTAAACTTCGCAGTATAATTGATTCAGCAGCTCTGCTTACCTTGAAGTGCTGTCTTCCTGACTCACTTACATGTTATTTTTTGTTTCCACTGAAGCCCTTTCTCCATTTTTTTCATGTAGTTTTGGTCATTTTTAAAGCCTCCTCTTTGGCCTTTTGTACTTCAAAAATAAACGGATGTAGCCAGGATAAATCTGACTGTGCAAAAATAGAAGGAGGTTAAAATTGTAAATGAATACAGTCATATAGTCTAAGCAAAGTATTTGTAAAGTTTGAATGAAAAAGTTACATTATTTATTCCCATTCTAGTAATCTGTTTGGTGGGATCATCCATTCTGAAGAGCAAACTTAGTACTTACTCCTGAGTCTACAATTCCAGTACAAAGACAGATGGGCACTCTGAATCTTAGAAGGTTCGATGTTGTTTTGCTTTATTTTCCCATGAGAAAATTCAATGTTGTTAGGGTAAAATAACATTTCAAAGAGAGTTTCAGCACTTAACCTGCCTTCCATCAGCTGGTTTAGACCCTGACGTAGTCTAGTACCAGCGCAGTTAGAGCACATGGTAGACCAATCTGTGCTAAACTGAACCCTTAGCAAAACATGAGCTAACCATTTTAACACTGCTGCTGGAATGTAGTGATAAGAATAATATAGTGAAGCATTTGTGATATGCGGAATTATAATCTTGCTATTTTCTTTTTGATATTATTATTATTTTAACTTTCTTTTTGGTTTTTCTAGTAAACGTATCGGGTTTGTTATATTGTTTATAGTTCTTAAATTTTTTTGACACATCTGTTCATTTTGTATATGAAGCAAACTGAATTATTCTCTTTTTCTCACCTTACAATAGGTGGCAGAGAACACATTTTTTAGTTACTTCAAATTATATATTAAGGAAAAAAAAATGTTGAAAAAAGAAAAGAAAAAGTCCTTTAGACCTATTTGTCAGAAACAAACGACAAACTAGGGATATTTTGCAGACATGTCACATAATTACTTTTCCTGGACCTTGGAACATATTCTTCATGGGGGAGCTGCCATTACTATACTAACTTGGAACAAACAAAGCAGTTTTCAAGTTCTTGTGTTTTAATTGATTTAAGAATAGTCACAGAAATGGTTGAAATCTAGGAGAATACGAGAACATCAAGTAAAAGAAGCAAAATGGGGTGATATTTGTCAGTTAATATATTTATTTTGCTGTGTTTTTTAGGCTTAAGTCAGTGTTTACAGCACCCTGTTAGAGCTGTGTCTACTTCCAGAGACATGCTTGTCATGACATATGAAATGCTCTTAGGGCCTAGGTACTCTACCTTCACTATCTCTTTCTATATAAATTACAAACAACTTTCTGTATAAATTGCAATCAGCAAGCTAGCCAAGAAGCTGCGAAGGAATTCACACTGACTCTTTGAACACAAGCCTGTGAAGTGGTGTCCACTGCAGTTCAGCTCCTTGCTGATCATTTTGGGGGCTTTAGTTTGCATCTCAGTTTGCTGCTGGGCATTTATTGCTTGACAAGAAATGGTAGGAGATGAGTATGACAGAAGAGCTCTTCCCAGGACGGCAGGTTGGCTGTAGTTTCACTTAATCACTCACACCTGTGAATATACTAAGGGTAAAAATGGTACTTTATTTTTTCTGAGCTCTTGCTGCATCAACATTTAGTTAATTTGTTAAAATTTACCTTGCCACTTTGGAGATAATTCAGTGCTGCAAGGAAGCACTGATTGTACTGTATTGGACGTGTCATATAGAAGTAAATGGAAGAGGAGCACTTTAATGTGCTTCAAAATTACTGTTGTAGTTATGACACTGATAAGAGATCTTGGCAAGTTATTAAAATCAAAGAAGTGTCAAGGTGTGAGGAAGATAGCCTTCATTTGTAGCTATTTGTTTTCATTATCAAATTCTATTGAGGCAGTAGGAAAAACCCCAAACCCAAACAAACAAAACCGAAAAGGTTATTGCCTCAAACATATGCAAAGGAATAAAGAGTTCAGATCATACAAATCAGTTCATCATCTTCTAAGAGCCCTGTGGAGAAAAGCAAGCAAGTAACACTGGGATGTGAGAGCCCCTGAAGAGCCATTTGGCATATAAAACTCATTTAATACTAGCTATAATCTAGTTTTTGATGATCACTAAGATCTTTCTCACAGGAAGGCAGAAGAAAGAGGATGGAGAAATTCTGCACTGAAAAGGGAGAGAGCAATAAACACAGAGAGCCAATTATATGTGCCTTTAATTTACTATGTTTAATTTCACTGAGTGGCCCAGTTGCCTTAAGGTTTTCATACTAGCATATTTGATTCCAGTATGCCTCTATTTGGCTTACCACTTTGCAGAATTCTGGAATATATAAACTAAAACATGAATTAATTTCATTTCTCCAACTTCATTTCAACAAGTTTACAGCAGACATCTGAAAACACGAAACTGAGTCCTGCATAGCAGTTGAACAACCATGTGTACTTTGGACTCTGTCTCAAAACGTATTGGGGGGCGGGGGTTTGTTGTTATTTTTTGTTATAACTTTCTTGTCTTTGTTTTCAGCCTTAATTTCTTGTTGCTGTGACAATGAGTTAAATGAAATGTTCTGAAAAATATCTGCTCCAAAATTTACCACACTCTGAAAATTCAGTGCAGCTCCCCTTGCTCTCATTGCTTTTCAGATTTTCTGGGAATATCAGTGCTGAGGTTTAATTCATAGAGTAATATAATAATTCCCTTGAATTGCTCTCAGCCAGCTTTTAAAGTCAAACAAGAGAGGCCACCTGGCACACCTTTAATGTAAAATATCAAGGACTATGCTGCCTGATTTCAGTTAAAATAATATATAAAATGTCAAAAAACTTTTTAATTTCTATTTGTTTTTCTAATAGATTTTTTTTTAGAAATTCTGCTGAATTGTCTAATACACGGTGAGTTAGAAAAACAATTCCTTTGTTTTGCCTTGTTTTTCTTTATAAACAATCATTTTCTCCCCTTGATGTCACATTGGGATTTTGTTGTAAATAAAGGTCATAAGAAACAAACCTTTCACACTATAATCCTTGCTTCTGCATAGTTATAGAGGTTTCCCAACTAGATGTCAGAAAGTACACCTGAGAACATTTCATGTAGCTGGGAGGAATGAACTAAGCTGATAACAATAAACTATAAGTCAGGCCAAGCATGGAAGTGGAAGCATTAAAAAACCACAAATCACGTTTTGACATTTCCTCAGAACATTCTTGTACGTTCACCAGAAGTTACCACAGGGGGAGAATCCTTTGCCATCTGAAAGTCTTGGCTGAAAACATGTAGTATAAGAGAGGAATAAAATACCCCTGTCCCTCTTGTAGTTCAGGAATCTACACAATTTCAGACTGCAGGAGAAAATCTTCTTGGTGACATCTTATCTCCAGAACTCCTTCCTCTGTGACTGTCATATCTTAACTCTATAGCAAGCCATCTACAGGTCTGACTACAGCTCTCTTAAATTCTTCTTGGTTGCTTTGGAGTTTGGTTTGGGGGCTATTTCTTTCCCTACAACACTTCTGAAGCCAAACATCTGGCTGGGCACTAATTAATTTATTATTTTGATTTACCTACATCATCAAGAAATTCCTGATAATCCCAGAAGAAGCATACATTGAGTGTTTGATATTGCAACAGAGTAGAAATGTATGAATTCTTCTTTAGATCTGTCATGGTTTAGCCAAGACTCACATAATTTTGGCAGCTAGATCCTTGCAGTTGGAATGCCAGCTCCCATCCACTCCACCCCCAGGGAAAGAGGAAAGGAAAAAAACATGAAAAAGATTTGTGGGTTGGAAACTAAAACTACAGGTTTACTATAATAATAACAATAGCAATAATAATCCAAATCATCAGCAAGCAATAAAGATATGTACAAATATATGAGATTGTGCATCCACCCCACACATCAATAACTATAAGTCACTACAAATGTGGCAGAGCAGACACAAAGGCCAGATGCCACTTCTGTAAGTTGTCCTGCAGGGACAGGCAAAGTTACAGTCATCCTTCTGTCAAGAAAATGAGGTGGGGGACTAGATGTATACCTGTGAATAACTCTTCTTTTCTGCAGAGGAACCACAAAGTACAGTAAGATTAGAAAGCACAGCAAAACAGTACCTAGTCCATCAAGAATATAAAACAAATTATATACAAGGAAAAAGATATATCTAATTATCATATTAGGATGTTCTTTTAATCACAAAAATATGACATTTCATAAAAATCATAGAATTATAGACTCATAGAATAGTCAGGGTTGGAAGGGACCTTAAAGATCATCTAGTTCCAACACACCTGCCATGGGCAGGTGCATCCCACTAGATAATGTTACCCAAGGTCCCATCCAACCTGGCCTTGAACACCTCCAGGGATTGGGCAACAACAGCTTCCCTGGGCAACCTGTTCCAGTGTCTCACCACTCACAGGGTGAAGAAATTCTTCCCAGTATCTAGTCTAAATCTGACCCACTCCAATTTATACCCATTCCCCTTTGTCCCATCACCACAAGCCTTTTCCTCTCCAGCTTTCTTGTAGGCTCCTTTCAGGTACTGACAAAATCACTGTAAGATCTCCTCAGAGCCTTTTCTTCTCCAGACTGAACAAGCCCAACTTTCTCAGTCTGTCCTCATACGGAAAGTGCTCCAGTCCTTGAATTGTTTTGTAGCCTTCCTCTGGACCCATTTCAACAGCTTCATATTCTTACGCTGAGGGTTCCAGAACTGAACACAGTACTCCATATGAGGTCTTGAAAGGGAGGAACAGAGGGGCAAGATCACAGAATCACAGAATCACAGAACAACCAGGTTGTAAGGGACCCATCGGATCTTCTAGTCCAACCATATCTATCACTTCCTTTTGCCATGCTCCTTCTGTGAGCACACATTGCCAGTTCATGTCAAGCTTCTCAGCACCCCCCAGTCCTTCTCTGCAGGGCAGCTCTCAATCACATCATCTCCCATCATGTACTGAAAACAGTGATTGCCCTGACCCCTGACTTTGCACTTGGCCCTGTTGAACCTCATGGGGTTCTCACAGGCCCACTTCTCCAGCCTGTCCATGTCCCTCTGGATGACATCCCATCCTTCTGGTGTGTCAACTACTCCACTCAGTTTGGTGTCATCTCCAAACTTGCTGAGGATGCACTCAATCTTGCTGTCTATATCATTGATGAAGATATTAAACAGCACTGGTCCCAGTACGGACCCCTGAGGAACATCACTAGTCATGGAGCTCCACCTGGACTTTGAGTTATTGAACACTACTCTCTGAATATGAATACCCAACCAGTTTCTCATCCACTGAACAGTCCACCCATCAAATCCATATCTCTGCAATTTAGAGAGAAGGATGTTGTGGGGGACTGTGTCAAAGGCTTTACAGAAGTCTAGATAGATCATATCTGTTGGTTACCCATGTCAACTGATGCAGTTACCCCATCATAGAAAGTCACTAAGAGGCTTTGCCTCTGGTGAAGCCATGCTGGCTGCCATTAATCGCCTCCATGTCCTCCATGTGATTTAGCATAGCTTCTAGGAGGATCTGTTCCATGACCTTGCCAGGCACAGAGATGAGTCTCACAGGTCGGTAGTTCTCAGGATTGTGTTTTCTACCTTTTTTTTTTTTTTTTTTAATGGGTACAATGTTAGCCTTCTTCCAGTCACCAGCGACTTCTGATTGCCATGACTTTTCTAATATCATGGAGAGTGGCTTGGCAACCATATCAGCCAGTTCCCTCACAACCCTGGGATGCATTTTATTAGGTCCTATAGACTTAAATATTTTCGGGTTCCTCAGGTGGTCATGAACCTGATCCTTCTCTACAGTGGGAGGGAGTTTACCCTCCTTGGTCACCATCTTACTGTCCCATGACCCAGAAGAAGTGGTCAGAGCAGTTATAAATGCAGTGAAGACTGTGGCAAAAAACTTCTTATGTACCTCAGTCTTCTCTTTGTGTGTTGATACGTGAGCACTATTTCCAACCATCAGTGAGGGTATATTCTCTTTGATCTTCCTCTTTTGATTGATGTTCATGTAGAAGAAGCCCTTCTTGTTAGTCTTTACTTCCTTTGCCAAGTTTAACTCTGGTTGTGCCATGGCCTTCCTGTCTTTGTCCCTACACAACTAGGTAGTGTCTATTCTATACATGTCCCAAGTTCCTTGTCCCTGCTTGCACTGCCTGTGAAGTTCCCTCTTCTTCTTCAGTTTAACCAGCAGGTCTCAACTCAGCCACTCTGGTCTCTTCCTTTTCCTGCTTGATTTTCTATACCTGGGGGCTAAGCGCTCTTGTGCTTTATGGAAAACAACCTTGAAAATTTTCCATCTCTGTTCTGCACCCTTGCCTCCAAGGACCATGTCCCAGGGGTTCCTACTGAGTAATTCCTTGAAGAACTGGAAGTCTGCTTTCTTGAAATTTAGTGTCCTGACTATAGTCCTCACCTGTCCCATATACCTCTAGAACTTGAACTCCACTAGTGCATGATCCCTGCAGCCCAGGCAACCTGTGATCATAATATCACTGATGAGTTCGCTTGTACTGGTGACCATAAGGTCCAGTATTTCTTCTGCTTAGGTGGGAGTCTCTATCAGATGGACTAAGAAGTTATCCTGAATGCACTCCATGAGTCTCCTGGATTACCTACAGCTTGCCATGCTACCTTTCCTGCATATGTTGGGGTGGTTGAAGCCCTGGAGTGGGATGAGGGCTTGCGAGTGTGAAGCCTCCTGTCACTGGAGGAAGAAGATTTCATCAGCTGGTTCTCCTTGATCAGGTGTCCTGTAGTATGCACCAACCACAAGGTTCTCAATGGTTCTTCTGTCCTTAATTTTGAGCCAAAACCTCCCAACCTGCTCATGGCTATTCTTCAAAAACAGCTCTTCACATTCTATCCCTTTCCTGAGATAGAGGGCAAAAGAATTTTTATATGGGAAGGCCATTTCCTTCCATGGTTTCCAAATAGTTACTTTACAAATTCCTTCCATAAAATGTCACATATTTTGCTGAAATAGCTTTGATGTGGAACATTGTCTGATCGGATTTTTCTGTAATACAGAGTACTTTGCTTAAGGTGGTTGCATCTTTTGATGTACTGTGATTTTGCATAGTTTTATTAGCCATGGAGTAAACCCATGGAATTTAAAAAAAAAAGAACCTTTGTGAGTGCATTGGACTGTTAATGACATCTGTTAAAGTTTTTGGTATTTTGCATATAATATCATACCTGCAACATTCTGCAATACAGACTTGTGTTAAAATTGAATGGATTTGGTGCCATATAGCAAATGAAGAATTGATTCACTTCAATGCAGGTTTTAAAATGGTAATTAAAGAAGTCATTTTTCTGACCTACTCATCTGAAAAACAAGTAACCAAAAGTATGCTATGTGGAGCAGTAGAGTACTTCAGGCAATACTCCACCTCAGCGATAGCTCTGCAAAGGAAATGGTGGAATGACTGTTTAAATGCAGCAGATATTGCAGAGGGAATTATTTTTTAAAGTTCTTTAAAGTGTAGCTCCGGTGGATAAAACCAAGGAGGATTAGTGGCTTGCTAGAGCAAGAGTGTAGTGAAAATAACTACAAGTTGGGGTTGTTCAGCCTGGAGAAGAGAATATTCTGGGAAGACTATTTTGCAGTCTTTCAGTACTTAAATGAGGTTTGTAAGAACGGTGGGGACAGATGCTTTAGCAGGGTCTGTAGTGATAGGACAAAGAGTAATGGTTTTACATTAGAAGAAGGTAGATTTAGACTAGATGGGAGGAAAAAAAATTATAGGGTGCCAAAACACTGAAACATGTTTCCTGGAGAGGTGAGAGATGCTCCATTCAAGGCTAGGTTGGAGGGGGCTCTGATTAATCCAATATAGTTGAAGATATCCCTGTTCACTGCAGGTGAGTTGGAATAGATGAACTTTCAAGGTCACTTCCAACCCAAACTGTGCTATAATTCTGTTCTATGATTCTATAAGTAAAATAATTGCAGCTTCCCATACCTGTGGTGTCCTTGCTGGTATTTCAGTATTTCATTCCTATTTCGCACTAAACAGTTCTAAGAAATGAAAAACCAGTTCTGTAATACATAGCCTTTACAATACATAAAGGACAGAAAAATCTCCAAATGCTGCTGCCAAAAAGCCTGTACACTGAAATTCCTTTAGACTGTATTTTCCTGGCAAAACAGTCAGCTTGTGTTTCATTGTGGTTTGTTTTTTTTTACCCTAAAGTCACTACATATGGTTACTTCTTAGAGAAAAATTATGTCACCAGGAGACTGTCATTCTTCTCTGCAGAGGAAAGTCTCACTTTAGTTAGCATACATATTACTCCTTTGTATCATCTATGTGTTTGGGCCACAGGAGTACCATCTAAGCATTATAAAGTTAATGCCTAGTGACAAATAAAAGATATGCTAAGACTAGATTCAGTCCACATTTTTTGAGTCTCTAACACTTAAGAAATCCAGTGATCCAGTGAAACCTTCTGAAAGAACTGGCTCTGCCTTCTGCCCTCCCTACCCCACTCCAGCTTTGCAGTAGGATGATAATCCATCCAGGCAGACAGTGCACTCACTTTCAAGAATGTTAGCATCGAGAATGCAGAGCATGATTTCTCAGGTTTAGAAAAGAAATCAGTATCTGCACATGAAATCAAGGTCTTTTTCTGTATCTGCTGATACACTAAGCAGTATTTGTAGCAATAGCCAGTTATCAGAGATATAGAAACGTATCAAGAAGGTGATAAAGCAGAAATCTCTGAAGCACAGATGAAAAAGTAAAATTTAACCAAGAAAAATTTTAGGAAGATGTCACCTCTATTTTGGAAAAAGTCTTTAATTCAAAGAAAGGGACAGACACTTGAGATCCAGTCTTAACAGTAATTAAGAAGATGAAATGATACAGTATACTTATGTACAATTTCACAAACATTTAATTGTTCGGTTGCTGGAGCAGTTCCTGTCTATAATTTTACCAAATTCACATAAAAGATATATAAATACAGTGTATAGCTCTTGAGTAAGTTCCTATTGAAAACAGTGGACATTTGAAGTACTGTAAATCCTAAAACCTGTGAAAAACTGTTATTTTTTCAGGACCTTTATGGTAGTGCCAGGCTGGGGTAATTTATTGTGAGTTTCACTGCATGTGATGGGGTTTCTTCCTTCACCTGCCATTCATTGATTCATGATTATGAGAGTCTTGGCAACAAATTAATAAGAAATTACATTAACAACCAACAAAAAGAACAACAAATATACACAAAATGCTGAATTTGACAATCCTACATTTCTTGCTCCGTCAATCATCTGTTCTCAATTTCTACTCCCAATGAAATTAGAAAAGTGGGTGTATGTTGGAAGTTGATTTTCTTTTCTCATCTTCATTAGTGGAGTATGTTGTGCCACTTTTTCTTCTGCTTTGTCTTGAGTTATTCACCCAAGGCTATTGAAGGAGCTAGCAGATGTGCTGGCCAAACCCCTTTCCATCATCTTCCAGCAGTCCTGGAAGACTGGGGAAGTTTCACGAGACTGGAGGCTGATTGATGTTATGCCCATCTACAAGAAGAGTCACAGGGAGGATCCAGGGAACTACAGTTCCCTGCCTACCAGTCTGACCTCAGTGCCAGGGAAAGTCCAGGAACAGGTGATCTTGAATGTTGTCATGAAGCACATGCAAGAGAACCTGGTGATCAGGTCCAGTCAACATGGGCAGGTCTTGCCAAACTAACCTGATCGCCTTCTATGATGACAAAGTGACTTGGCCACTGGATGAGGGAAAGGCTGTGGATGTGGTCTTCCTGGACTTCAGCAAAGCCTTTGACACAGTTTCTCACAGCATTCTGCTTAGAAAACTGTCAGCCTTTGGCCTGGACAGGCACACACTCTCCTGGGTGGAAAACTGGTTGGATGGCTGGGCCCAGAGAGTGGTGGTAAATGGAGTCTACTCCAGCTGGAGGCCAGTGACAAGTGGTGTTCCCCAGGGCTCAGTTCTGGGTCCAGCCCTGTTCAATGTCTTCATCAATGACCTGCATGAAGGCATCGAGTGTTCCCTTAGCAAGTTTGCAGATGACACTAATCTGGGTGGAAGTGTCGATCTGCTGGAGGGTAGGGAGGCTTTGCAAAGGGATCTGAACAGGCTGGACCGCTGGGCTGAGACCAGTGGCACGAGGTTTAACATGGCCAAATGCCGGGTCCTGCACTTGGGGCACAGCAACCCTGTGGAGTGCTACAGACTAGGAGAAGTCTGTCTAGAGAGCTGCCAGAATGAGAGGGACCTGAGTGTGTTGGTTGTCAGCAACTGAACATGAGCCAGCAGTGTGCCCACATGACCAACAAGGCCAATGGCGTCCTGGCTTATATCAGAAACAGTGTGACCAGCAGGTCCAGGGAGGTTATTCTCCCTCTGTTCTCGGAACTGATGAGACAGCTCGTTGAATCCTGTGTTCAGTTCTGGGCCCCTCACCACAAGAAGGATGTTGAGACTCTGGAGCAAGTCCAGAGAAGAGCAGTGATGCTGGTGAAGGGGCTAGTGAACAGGCCCTATGAGGAACAGCTGAGAGAACTGGTGTTGTTTAGCCTAGAGAAGAGGAGGCTGAGAGGAGACCTCATTGCTCTCTATAACTACCTGAAGGGAGGTTGTAGAGAGAAGGGAGCTGGCCTCTTCTCCCAAGTGACCGGGGACAGGACAAGAGGGAATGGCCTCAAGATCCACCAGGGGAGATTTAGGCTAGACATTAGGAAGAAGTTTTTCACAGAAAGGGTCATTGGGTATTGGAATAGGCTGCCCAGGGAGGTGGTTGATTCCCCTTCCCTGGAGGTGTTTAAGGCACAGGTGGACAATGTCCTGAGGGACATGGTTTAGTGATAGGAATGGTTGGAATCAATGATCTGGTGGGTCTCTTCCAACTTAGTGATTCTATGATTTTATGATTCTAAGTTGTATGTTCACTGTTCCATAAGAAACAGATCTTGCTGTAATATTCAGCTCACATCTGGTAAGCGTAGAGAATAGCTTACCTGGTTGCCTGTTTATCACAAGTAGTTGTTAATTATCATCTTACATTTCATTGATGCTTAGTGGAGTGAAACACCTACTCATAATTTTCACAGAAAACAAAACAAAACAGAGGCAGGAGCGTGAAGATTTAACAAGCCTAGATCAAATCAAAAGGCCTGAAATTTATACTCCACTGATTCAGTCTTCCTTATCCTGCAAATACTCTTTATAACTACTATCTTCTCTTCTTATTCACGTTCTTGCCTCATAAAGCTTTGAAAATTATAGCTTTCATACCATAACATAAGTAAACAAAATCTCTCCTGGCCCAGTGGACTTACTCAAAACCTGAGACCAAGTATTTTGTTCTATTTCAGGGTGAAAATTTATCACAGTTTGGTTTCTATATTAAGTAAATAGCTGCAGCACATTATAGTCTTGATGTCTTCACTAGTTAAGAATGTAATCTAAAGTACTACAAACCTGATCTTCATCTTAATACTGTATTTAATTTCTTTTGATTTGTCTACAAATACAGTAAATCAGAGTCAAACAGGTAATTGTTAAAGACTTTTTGTTATCCCATTCCTATAACTCAAAACAGCTATTGTAAATTGCTACACTTGTGTTAAGGATGATTTGAAATCACATGGCAAATGATTTCCAGATAATTTCCCAAGCTCCACATAACAACCAAAAATTAAAATGTCCAGGCATGTTCATGTTGACACATTATAGCTTGCCAGCTACTGGAACTGCTTTGAAATATCCATATGTTATCAAAATCCAGGTCAGAATTATTTTATAATCTCAAAAGGATTGGTATGTTGACCTAAATCTAATGGTTTAGTAGCAGCATAATAAATTAAATGTTTAAGACACCTTGGTTTTTAAGGAGAAATAGCATCTCTCCATGAATCCTGTTTATTTTCTAATTTCAAATTGGCAGAGAAAATGTTTGGTTTGCAATGGAAGAGGAAGAATACATGCAGAAGATAATGACAACTACAAAAAGAAAACTTTTTGTCTCAAGCTTGACCAATGCCAGAGAAGCAAACAAGATGATTTATTTTCATTAAAATCAAAGGGCTCCATTTGTGCTGAAGAAATTATTTAATGGAATAATCAATGACAGTGCTTCAGACACCACCTGTTACATTTATTATTCTTTGAAAGACAAAGTGTTGGGTCTGAGAATTACATCAAATCTTCACATGGCTAAATTAGCATAGCTACAAAATACTATAATTGGTTACATTTTTTTTCTACCTAGCTCAGGTAAAATCTCACCACTGTGCTGCAGTGATATGGAAGCAGAGAAAGGGACAAAATTTCTTTTCCTTTTCACCACACAAAAGTATATAAAAACAAATCATGATATATACTTATTTTGCACTTGTGACTGCTGCAAAAGGTGTGTGGAGTATCTTACATCATCAAGATTTGTGGACAGTAATCTGACTTACAACATCTACTCTTCCTTCCCACTGCACAGTGAATGAGTAACAAAGTGGAGAACACACACTGCTCACTATGATCCTGTATGGGTTGTGCTCTGCTATGCTGGGACCCTGCTGTCCCTCTACATGGGTATTTGCCCTTGTGGACACCTGTTGCTTTTCTCCTCTGGTATTTTATTTGGCCTAAGGACATTATAGGTTGTTGTAATATACAGATAACAGATACAGTAAGGCCACATACTGTTAGGATTTGAAGTGCAAGATTTTGTATTTGAAAGAATGTTAGAGAATTCAAAATGGTAAGAATGTTAACAAAGGTTTCCTTTTTGCAACTTTTGCCATAAAAGAAGTCATGTGGGGAAGAGCACATCAAGCTACCTCTTGCTAAAGGCAGTTACTTAGGATTTAGCTCCAAACATCTTAATCAAAAATTGAAGCAAATGCTTAAGCAATTATTATACTGGAATATTAATCTTGCTACAGTACCTCCCTGAGTGTGTGTATATGCATTTGATGCTCTGCAATAAGCACTGCTTGTGAGAGTTATTTCTCACTTAAATAAGCTGTAGAGGATATTTCCTAGGAAAGTTGTCCATTACTTTTTAAGAAATATTTAAACAAAAGATGCAGAGGAACACCATATTCATAGAGAGGTTCAAAAATAAGAAAGATTATGATTACAGAAAAAAACCAAACTGCTTTTATGTTACAGTTTATACGACATGAACCATGCCTAGCACACAAGGCGTCTGCCACTCTTTCCTTATGGCCTTGGTTGTTTCTGTGGCTCCCAAGCAGCAAATAAAGCTCTTATAAAGAAAGTGGCATTCAGCATAAGTAGAAGTGGCAAATTCCACCCTGTATGGAGATTGAAAACTGAATAATCTACATTTTTTTTCTGTCACCACTAACTTGTGACAGCACTACACAAAGAACTCCCATCTAAGTTAATATACTGAAATAGTATTTAAAAAGTACCCTGACAGATATGACAAAAAATAAATCCTCTGTGAGACTATATTGTTAGACTTAATTTTTTATTACAGATACTCAGAAGTCCAACTTTGAATTGCAAAATACAATAAGACATCATTGGACCTCACCTAGAATTTTACACTTAATTCTGGAGTCTTCAGAACTGACGTGAGTCTGTTCAAGACAGTCCAGAGGAGCGCCACAAAGATGAACAGAGGGCTGGAGAACCTCCTATATGAGAACAGGCTGCGAAAATTAGGGTTGTTTAGCCTGGAGGAGTCTCTGGGAAGACCTTACAGCAGCCTTCCAGTACTTAGAGCTAGCCCATAGGAAAGCTATGGAGTGTCTCTCAATCAGGCAGTGCAGGAATGAGGGGTAATGGTTTTAAGCTGAAAGAAGTTAGATTTAAAAATCTTAAATAACAGAAGATCAGCATGGTAACAAATCAGTGTTAACTCTCAGATACGTCATGTTATCTGTAACACCATAATTAAATCCTACAACATCTGCCAGTGTTTCCAGTTAAGTGCTCTAAATCCTCCGTTCTACCAAAGAGCACATCCCAAGAGGCATTTCACATTTGCAAAGATGGGACTTTGATTTTCTGACCTGGTCCAACATTTGAACTGAAATACTTTATTTCTACAAGAGTTATTAGATGCCATTCTGCCTTTAAGTCGATTCATATATATGTGTATTTGTATACATTTTACACAAATGTATATTGTAGATACACATATACCAGTGTATACATGTGAAAAAAGTGTTAAGGCAATTGCTCTGATTCTCTCTGTATTATAGTTTTCTTGGTACAATTCAAATTAAAATTGTCTCTTAGTGGTTATTGATTATTTTGTGTGTATTTCTTATTTTTGACACTGCCTTTGGGTTTAAGAAACATTTCCTCTTATTCTAACGATACTTTTTGTTTCTTTGTTTTTTAAAGTGGTAGATAAGCTGGTCAATGTTTCTCCATGTATAAAAGTTCTATCTGTGTATTGTAATTAGTAACAAATGTTCTTAATTCCTGCAATGTCATTTTATGTGCTTAGCATAATGTGCATTTTGCTTAATTTGAATACCTATTATTGTTAAGTGATTTATTATGTGATTATATAATACCAATGTTTTGAAAATTGGGATCTAACTGACACTTAAAAGACATGGTGAGGAAATATTTCTGTCCTTGTCCTACCTCTAGTCCTGTTCAGAATTGTGCATGGGGAGATGGTTAACTAAAAATCCAGTAAACTGATCCTCGTCTTTCCCTTGCCTTGCCTTGCCTTCCCTTCCTGCACCTTCCCTTGCCTTCCCTTCCTGCACCTTCCCTTCCTGCACCTTTCCTTTCTTCCCTTCCATTCCTTTCTCGCACCTTCCCGCACCTTCCCTTCCCTCATGAATAATTATTTCTTTATTTATTAATTAATTATTTATTAGCATTACATTAATGCCTGCCTGAAATCAAAGCACAACTAAAATCATTCAACACATCTGTAGAAAAAATACTCCAAAGTATTTGTACAGTCTGTATAAATGAGATACAAGCAGAGAAACAATGCTGTGAAGTATATTTACTGGGCTGGTTGACTTGTTGCCAAAATCAAGAATCTGATCTCTTCAAGTCTTGTCAGAGTGATTTAATTGATACTATATAAATTATTTATTAGATGATTGAGATTTATTTTCAGTATTTTCCATCTGGCATGTCTTTGTTAAAGAACAGGGGAAAGGTTTGTGTTTAGTTGCTCAGTGTCATGAAAATTTTGCATCAGTGATGCCTTCTACATTCCTTGAAATTTGTCATGACATGGCAGTGGATAATAAGGACACTGCAGCAAATTTTCTTGATAAATAAATGAATTGAAATACAGGCACATAACTGTAGTCAAGGCAATTTACAGGGCCACATTATATCTACCGTGTATCATAGAAGATCACAGTGACAGAAAAGAAGACTGTAAAGGACTAAGAATGCTTGTCTACTTCAGGCATGGTATTTGTCTAATCTGTCTTTTAAAAGATTTTAGTTTTTAAGCAAAAATCCTGTTTTCTTTATATATCTATTGTAGTACTTCCCTGTCTTTACCACTGGGAAGTTTTTTTCATGAAGTCCATGTTGAGCCTTTCTTATTGAAGCATGGGCCTGGTTTTGTTATGTTGTAGCCACCACAGAGTGTATATAATTTCTTTTTTTCCCATTTGAAGCAGCCTCTTCATATTTAGATTCTGCTGCAGTTTTCTGTCTACCTTTTTCCCATTCCACCTCTCTGCACCCTTGGCTCATGTAGTCTTTTAATCTTTATTTCAGTCTTATTATTTCAGTCTTTCTTCATAATTCGAGTTTTGCAGATGCCTCATCATTCTCTATTCTGGATTGTTTTCAATTTGAGACACATTTTTTGAAGTCTGGTGCCTAAAAGTGGGCATTACACTTGACTAGTTCAACTCCATTCTTATTCGTGCCAAGTAGAATGCAAAAATTCTTGTGTCTGCTGATGTTTTTATTCTTTGTAAGTTTGTCTAGCATTTGATTTTTTTTCCAAATAGCATGCCACTGCTCGTGCATCTGCAACTTGTAGCCTGATCTGGTCCTGAGGATCTTTTTTGAAGATCTATTAATTTGTCATTCTTTTGCCATCTGGTATTTCTTATTTGTCAATCTGCTTATTCCCCACAAAGTACAGAGTTGCACATCTGTCTAACCAAATGGCGTCCTCTTTTTATTTTTTTCTAGAGCAAGTTTTCAGTCCACCAAGGTCACTGTGAATTCTAATTTTGTCCTCATCCTAGCCTCATCCTGCATGCTTTCAGAGACTCATTGGGAAGCTAATGCCTGGTGGAGTGGCATCTGCTTGGTCTGGAGCAAGAGTCAAGACTGCAGCATCTGAACTTTGATGATTCATTATTAATGAGAGGAATATTTTTCCCAATGCTTTGCTGAATAAATCTGTTACTTGTCAAAGAGATTTTTTTTTCCTTAAACATGCTACCTGGAATCTGTGTAGTTTTCACTTGTGGCTTTTCCATTCCAGGATCAAGCATCATGAATTTATAATCTCTAACAGGAAATTTCATTAAAAAAAATACTTCTCCTATCTAGAAGATGCCTGGCTGCTTGGCAGAGCAGGCATCTGCAGTGAATTGTAATAATATACTAATTGCTTAATACTGCTGAAAGTTCAGCATTCTGATTTTACTCTCCTCTGACAAATTCTATAGATCTCTCAACTACTTTCTTTTTCTCTAATTGGTTGATGTACAGAGTCAATCAACCTGGAAAAGGTTTTAGAGAGTGTATTTTATTCCAGTATTATTATTTCAGTATTTGAGATATATTGGTTCATTACGAAGTAGTTACCAAAGGACTTTGTGAATCACTCTGAATAAGAAATAAATCTTTTCTCTAGTTGCAAACCATTTGCGAAGAGGAACAAAAGGAGAAGTTAGTTTAAAAAAATACTAATTCATTCAACTGCAGCAGAACTTTGAGCCAGCTTTTAAATGTTTACAGACCAGAGACCAGAAATAAACGTGAGGGCTTAATATAGTGATCAGAGAAAGTAGAATCAAGATTGGAGTTTTTAGCTTCTGTATTTTGGTTTGATAATGACTCTGGTTTTGTTTCCACACTAGTTCATGTCTTCAGAGTCCTTGATGGTAGGTGTATGGCTGCTGGGCCTAGGAGAGCCATGCAAATTTCAAATTGTAATAGCAACAAGCTTATCAATGAATGGGAGAAGGAAAACAACAACTAGAACTGCAGCAATGACAGACTGAAGCTTAGAGTGCAATATTTGTAATTGCTTTGCGATTAACCTTGGCAGTATGATTACACATAGTTATAATCCTGTTGCGCTCACTGCTAATTGCAGAGCACTATGTGCACACAATGAAGCCTAGGTGGGGCATAGTAAGAGTGAATAGTAAAAGTGAATAGTAACTGCAGAGCATAAAACATTAAGCACCTTGTCAGCAAACCAGAAAAGCAGACCAATAACATTATGTCTTAAAAATTAAATGATTAGATTTTCTGTCTGTTTTTGAGATTTAGAAGTATGACACACCAACTTGTAAAAAAAAGAGACTAGGTAATCTTAACAATAATCATACTTATGCTAAACTGTAGGTCTGATTTCCAGTTCTTAGCAATAAGCAAATCTATAGTACAAGGGGAAAACTCTACAATAAGCCTGCAAATTAAAATAAAAACAGTAGGGTTAAGAACAGTTGTAGAAAATGGACCCTGAAACACAGTCTGCCAAACCACAAGATTTTTCACATAAGAGGACCGTTCTGCTAAGCAGTAACCACATGTTACTGGGAAATAACTGTGCTGAGTTATTACTACTCTAGGACAGGATGTTTGTGGCAGCAATTTTTGGAATCACTTTATTTTAGAATAGTAACACTAGGAAATTCTGAAAACAATGGTTTGCTTGTGTATGCTCACTTCTTCTGCCTTCTTCACACTGATTCTGTCAGAAATGGTATTTGGAGGAGAGATAGTCCAGCTTTCAAAGAAAAGATTTTGATTTTGCGTTGTTTTAGTGTTGTTAAGTGAGCTACTGTGAGCTTATGTTTGCACTTACATGCCTCTCTGTGACTTGGTAGTCAACTGTAATATGAAAATGTATTCTGCTTTTCAGTTGTCTTACTACTTAAAATATTAGGAGTATTGTCAAGCCCTGTAACTAGGCTAGTCATCATGGAAAACTGCATGTGATGGTATTTACTTTATGATTTTGGTGATGATGCCTTTTAGATTACTTTTTCAGTAACAGCTGTCATCATTATGACTCACCATAAATTCTGCATCTGACTAGGCAGTTTGAGCAAATGCATTCCCACCTTGTTCTGTTGCCCCCTCCTTGGAAATGTTCAAGACCGTAAAAATCAAAACTAAAACTAAGTGAACTCCAATTTAGACAAATCCAAATATTTTTCTTTTACAAAGCAAATACTCCACCATGGAGGACTGCAAAGGCTAGAGGAAACTCAGGACTGATTTTAATGACCTCATCTGAACAAACACTGGGTTTTACAAGCTATTATCATCCTAATCGTTGAGATACCGGTTTCAAGTTCAAATGCTTCAATCCCAAATTCTTTATGCTACTCTATTCTTAAAGCTGGTTTTTTGTAACAAGGGAAGTCTGAAAACTAATTACTTCTGTCTGGAATCACTCATGTGAAATATGGTTCTGCCATCTTTAGGGCCAGAAGCAACTTGTCCTGAACTTGTAAATTTGTGAGGCACAAAGAAACCCATGCACCTACCCTTCCTTACTTGCTTGTATTCTCAGCAAGTCCACCTTCCTCTGCAGTTTCTTGCCAGATTACCTATGCAAGGGTGTGTTTCTAAGGTCTTCACTTCAAAGCCAGTGGCTTTCTGGACCTGGTTTTCTAACACAGAGGTTCCTGTAGTCCTGAAGCAGCAATTGCTACTTATTGTGTAGCACTATCTTCTCTTTTTCCTACACCTGTCAAAAGCATATTTTCAGTACTGTTTTATGTGTCTGTTTTTAATTAGTTACAAATCCTTGTCTTTGTTTACTTTGTTTCACTTCAGTGAAAAAAAAGCACCATCCTGGGGTGCATACCTGACAACTCACAAGTTTGAATCTCTGCCTCTGAGTCCCACATGACATTCCACGGTAATAAAAGACTCTGACCCACCTTAGCAGTGTTCTGAGATATTGACTAGAAGGTAATTCAGGATTTTTTGACCAAAATTACCATGCCTTCTTTCCCTTAATCTGGATTTTTTCTGTCACAAGGTTAAAAAATAAACCAGTGGCATAGCTTAGGTGTGTTTGACCAGTGGCTGGGAAATAATCTGAGCACTTCACTGCAACTCCAAGGATGATGATATTGCCTGAAAGTGGGTGCAACTGTATCCAGAATCTGGTATGAAAGAACCAGCCTAAGTTCTGTGCTGTCAATTCTGTACCTGAAAGTGTCTTGATCAAATTTCAGCCTATGGTTAGATTTCCATCTGGGATTTTTGTAGTAGCAAAAATCAAAATATCAAGCAAGAACTTAATTGTCAGTAGCTGCTCATTCTTTCCCACTCCCCCAGCCCTGTCACACCTCTGCCCCTGACATCCTCCTCCCAGCAGCCAATAGGAATTGCCAAAGCTTTTGTTTAAGGTTGTCACAGCTGAAACTTTCTTTTCATAGGTCTGTAGGTTTTTTAGAGTGCCTAACTGTCCTTAATGGTCTAAACAAATAGTCAGCGTGAGTAAGAAAGGTGCAGTGGGATGGTTGAAGGTTGCAAAGATTTCAATGCCTCTCCATCTGAAGCTTGCAGATTGATACTTCCTGAGGATTCATTTTTAATTTAAAAAAAATTAGTAATTCAGAAACATATGTCACTGCTTTTCTATCACGGACTTAATTGTGAATATTTATCCTCAACTAATTTCAATGGCCTCTAGAAGACTAACGTAATGTATTGTTAGTCTTTCAAAAAGGAATGAGTTCAAAAAATATAATGAATAGAAATAAAATGGAAACGGGAATGTAATAGATATTGGCTGCTTTCACTCTGCCTGTGAATAAAGGCTGTTCCCTTTACCCCCCTAATCCAAAGTTTTCAGCCCAGAGGCCACGTCTGCCCTCTGTATTGATATCAGCACAGCTGCTGCATTGGGCTATTATTCTTACTTTTATTGTTTGGATATGTTCTTTATTCTCACCAAGTCTTCACATTTTATTGAATACATTTATTTATTCCTTAGAAATAGCACAACTATAGAAGAGTTGGAGGAAGAGATTTACAAGGTTATACTTAGTTTCTGAGAAATATTCTTGAGACTTCCTCTGAAGGAACTTATTCATACTTTTCATAATGCTCCATCATCCAGTTCATGCTGGTGTACAATTCTATTTGTGCATGCTTCATGATAAAGAATTGAGAACATGTCATTTTGACTCTCTTCTTTCCTCTCTGAATATCTGATTTTCTTTATTTTTTATACATAAGCTGACATAATTATCTTTCCTCGTGAGTTTTTTCAGCATCCTTATTTTGCATGAAAACACCTTTTAAAATGCAGATGTAACACTCAATACACTATTTCATTTTTTAGTGTCTTGTTATTACCTGCTTCCTACTGCCCCTGTTTTTATCTAACAGCCACCTTCTAAAGCAACAATATCCTTTATTCAGCTATTAGTGCATGATTTGTATAATAGCTGGTTTTCAACTTCTATAATTATAATATGCCTGTCTGGTGCCTTCCTAATCTTGACAGCATTATTTTTTAAGAAGATGTTCTTCTATTATGTGTTCCAAGATATTATTCTGAGAATGTTTGATTTATAACTATGTTTTCTGTTTTGTATGATACTGTCTCCAGGAGCTGTCTTTATTCCCACCATCAAAAATATAGGCTGAAGATGTCCTTCTCTGTGTCTTACATTACCCCTGAAAATTTATCTGTTGAACAAGTGGGCATATTTGGAATCATTTTAAGGTATATGAAGCACCATAGATGACAGAGAAAGAGAAGATGATGTAGATAGTCACCTTCTCTTGGTAATTCACTGTTCACCTCCAACGCTTTTTAATCCATTTATCTGCAAAAAATGGTGTCACCTATATGCTAAAGAAAGAATGGCACATACTTGGTTAGACAGGAGGGCTAAATGTACTTTTTGAAACGTAACTATAATTTATTTCTCAAAGTGAACAAAATATAGATTTGCATAATTTTACAGAAACCATGTATTTGGAGTTTTCAGCTAGGAACTTAGTTTCAATTTTGATTAGGTTCCTAAAAGCAGTACTTAGAATGCGATTTTTTTTCATTTCTTGAGATATACCCTTGCATCTTCTTGGATCAGTTTCAGCATTTTCTTTCACCAATACCTATTCACCATAAGTCACTTTATGCTTCCATTTGTGTGACTGGAAAGGATGCTGAAGACCTGTCATAAACTTCTTGAGTTATTTCTGGTGCTTGATTTCCAGTAGGTTTTACAACTGTTTGACAGCCATACTGGAGACTCACAGAGCAGTTCTAAATCTGTCTACATTTACAACTGAGGTAGTGTACTATGCCTGCTAGCAGAAAATAGAGTTTGCTTGATGATGACCTAAGGCAGGCTAGGGCATTTACATTGCGTTTTGTGTCATTTTAGAGGTGCAGTTTGGAGCAGAGAACTTGAGTGGTCATCTTTTCTCTTTCCACCTCTTCGTTATTCAAGGTATCTGTATTTACTACCCCAAATGAATGTCCTAGCCACAGTTTTTCATTTTGAAATCATAGGTTTCTGGTGACCACGTCCATATGACAAGACTGTATTGCATGGTTATATTTCTGTAGATTTCATCTGAAATGATGGTTCTCCAGTCCCTTCGTCATCTTCTGGCCTTCATTTGGACACTTTACAGTCTGTCTGCATTTTTCTTAAATTGCGGGGACCAATTTGCCACAATACTCCAGGTGCTGCCTGGCAAGTTCTGAGCATATTGGGATGATCACATCTCTGTCTCTGCTAGTAATACTCTTGTGCATGTAGCCCAGGTACTGTTGTGGTTTGCAGCAGTGTTCTGCTTACTCCTGTTCAGATTGATGTCCACTGGACCCTCAGAGACTAGGGAGGTGATGTCAGTGGCTCCCCAGCTATATAGAACTTAGACTCTACAGGGTTTTTCTATTTTGCTGACCCAGGTACAGGGCTGTGCATGTCTCTTTGCTAAAGTGTTCTCCTGTCCATCTATTCCAGCCTGTCCCGTCCTCTCTGTAAGATGGCTCGCCTTTCTGATGTGTCCATCTCACCACCCTGGTTGGCATCATCAGCAAACTTGGTAAGAGTGTTTTCAATCCCATCATCCAAATAATTCATAGAATCATAGAATCATTAGGTTGGAAGAGACCCACAGGATCATCTAGTCCAACCACTCCTATTAAATACTAAACCATGCCCCTCAAGTACCTCGTCCACCCATCCCTTAAACACCTCCAGGGAAGGTGACTCAACCACCTCCCTGGGCAGCCTGTTCCAACGCCCAATGACCCTTTCTGTGAAAAAAAATATTCCTAATGTTAAGCCTAAACCTCCCCTGGTGGAGTATGAGGTCATTCCCTCTCGTCCTGTCCCCTGTCATTTGGGAAAAGAGGCCAGCTCCCTCCTCTCCACAACCTCCTTTCAGGGAGTTGTAGAGGGCAATGAGGTCTCCCCTCAGCCTTCTTTTCTCCAGGCTAAACAACCCCAGCTCTCTCAGCCATTCCTCATAATGCCTGTTCTCCAGTCCCCTCACCAACTTCATCGCTCATTTGTGAAGACGTTGAACAGTGTGGGGCACCCTTTGTACATGCTATGAGCTTGAATAAAAAAACTGTATTATTTCTTAGGCTATGTTTCTAAAAAGACAATACATAGCAGTTTTTCCTTTTTCTGTAGCATATCTAAGGAATATTCAGTAAATAATACAGAATGTAGTTTATGCTAAGTCATTTTAGTTGGTGGAAGGCAGGAAAGGGAGAGACAGATCTGCTCCAAAGATCTCTCAACAATGAAGGCAGAAATAGCTAGGAGGACTACAACTCATTGTTATTTTCTTTCAGGTAGTTGTTGGAGAGAGTTCTTGCTGTTTAGTAATCTCTCAGAGGGCTGGAGATGGGAAACGGTCCAATTGACTGCATGGTTTTATTAGATTATGTTATCACTTGGGGTGATATAAAGCATACTTTATTTAGTTTTCTGGGAAAAGAAGGGAGAAGTTGATTTATATTTCTGGTTTATATTTCTGAATTATTAAGTTATTTATTTCACTGTAGTGTCATCAATTCTCAGTGAGATCACATCCTGTCCGGCAGAACAAAATAAAAATACATTGTCACAACTGCAATGCCAATGGTGTTACAGACTAAATAGCAAGGTGATGTCCAACTGCATGCCTAAGTAAGGATAAACAACAGATCAATGGCAGAGAGGTGCACAGAGCTCCAGTGTTGATCTTTAGATACTGGCCTGCACTGCCTGTTGAAAGTGGCTGATGCTTGAAAAGATGAGGTGCACTTCCAAGCCTCAAACACAGGTTTTCACTGCAGGTAATGGTGGGACCTACCCCACTTTTAGAATACAATCAAATCAGATCATATCATTTAGGTTGGAAAACACCTTTAAGATCAAGTCCAATCCTTAACCTAACATTGCCAACTCCATCACTCAACCATGTCTCTTAGCACCACATATGCAGATCTTTTAAATACGTCCACGGAAGGTGACTCAATGACTTCCCTAAGGCAGCCTATTCCACTTCTTGTCAACTTTTTCAGTAATCTAATTTTTCCTAATACCTAGTGTAAACCTTCCCTGGTGCATCTAGAGATCATTTCCTCTCATCCTATCATGTATTACCTGGGAGAAGACACATACACACTACATCACAACCTCCTCTCTGGTAGCTGGGAAGAATGATAAGGTCTCTTCTCAGCAATCTTTTCTCCAGACTAAACAACCTCAGTTCCCTCCACCACTCCCCATAAAACTTATTCTCTAGTTCTTAGCCTTTGCTGGAAAGTGGTGGGGTTTTGTAATCCCCAGCTGCACTTACTTCCCACTGGCAGCTTTATTTACATGTGCCAGCACATCCATTAATCCTGCAATTATGTTTGGTAAGTTAAACTTCTTTTAAGAGCTAAATTTTACAGCTCTGCTCTTATTCAAGATTTGGAGAACACCCTCCTGTGCAAGAAGCTGATGTCTTCTGAATGTGTGACTTTAAATTGAAGTATTTAAGTCTTATGGCTGCATTTTTTCTTCTACAAGCCACTGCTCTTTGTCTAATGAAGTGTGTTTCCTATGGGAGAAATAGAAATGCAAGGATTTCTAGTGAAAATTTTTTCAAAAAAATATTACTGTGTTTTTAACAAGTTAACTGTGCAAAGTAAATCTGAGTGTAGCAAATTAGAATTTCTGTACCAGAAATTCTTCTGTACAGGTTGATAAAATTCTTTTCACAGCCATACTCCTCAATCATCTGGCCCAACAATTCCCTGTTGCATTTAAAAATTCTGGCATTACTGTAATAACTCAGGAAGCACTTATTTCAGGGATCAACATGGAGATCCTAGCTTTCTTCCTTTGTTTAATTAAATTACTTACCATTTGCCTACTAAAAATAATAAGAAAGGATCTTGCACTCTTTTACTGTTGCCTATGAAGCTGTTGGCCAAATGCTAGTGCTCAGCTACTGCTGACCATAATGACGGCCTCTGATGCTGTTAGGAGCCCTCTGCATAGAACGTTAGACAGATGATGATAATCTTCCCCTCCTGTCAGAGCAGTGAAAAAGCAGTAGGTGCCATATTCTGACTCATATTTATGACTCATTTCATCTCTGGCCTGACAGAGCTGTACAAACTATTAAGCATTCCCTTTACAGGTCTCCCATTGTAATCAGAGTCTATTTTTACTCTTTTTTTCTAAAAAGGAAAAAAGAAGATCAAGGACATTTAATGTGCTTTTATAATAACTCTCTGTGAAGAGACTGGGGATTTTGTTTGTTTGATGTGTTATCTTAATTTACTTTTAAGATCAGCCTGAGGACACAAACCAAGTAATGCAAATTCTTGGAAAAAATCATTCAGTTGAAAGAGAGACAGGAAGTTCCTCTGCACTCCATTCCCACCCACACACTCACTTGTACCCAGGAGGGGCTAGAAGAGGGAGTAGGAGGGTCTACAAGGCTTTTGAACCATCATCCATCCTTAGAAGTAGCTTGGCACCGCGGCAATATGGATGAGAGTGATGGTGAGAATCAGGGGAGTGCTCCAAAGGAAGTTCTGCTCTCACTGTGAAAAGCCCTGGGTAACTTACAAGCAGAATATTGAATATCTGATGGCAAGCCAACTTTGCCAGTGTGTTCAGCATGACTGCTGCCAAGAGAAGTGAAGAATACACCAACCTTGAGTATCATGATGTGCAGATCATGTTGTGTTACCACTCTTGAAGCTCAGTGTTCTCCTGCCTCCGGGCTGTTTGGGGTTTAGCACATGCAAAGCACATTGGTAACTTGACTGCTTTGCTAAGACAAAGTACTCAGAGCCTCTTTGCGTGGCAGATCTAGAGAGAAGCCTCTCTGTTTTTCTCCAAGGGCTCACGAGTTTCTGTAGGGCAGAGGCTAGGCTAACATTTTGTTTGTTTGTGTGTTTGTTTGATTTTTTGTTAATTTGCACAGAGACATCACATTCATGGTCTTGTCTTTACAGCACGGAGGAAAAAAAAGTCCACTACGATGAATACAGTGGAAGAGGAGATGATCTTCAGGGACCAAAATATATGCAGTATACCTTGCCATTTCTAACAAGGGAATTTTTCAGTTTTTAAGTTTTTACTACTCTTTCTTCATCAAATTTCTTATAAATAAAAAATCTGATAAAAAAAAATCTAACTGATACATATCCTGATATACATCCCCTCTGCAAGATAACTCTGGAAGAGAAAATACACATTTTTTTTTAAGCGATGATTCTCATTCTATCTACCTAGTCCTGAACTGAGTTCTAGGTGAATTCTCTAATGCACAAAACATAAATTACCTTAATAACTAAGCAACAGAAAAGGTGAGTTAGCCTCTGCACTTACTGATACATTAATGTTGTAGAAAGCTCTAAACAAAGCTGGCATGGAGGAGACGGGGAGGAGAGGACATGAGTTTAGAAGCTGTACTGGTAGATCACTCACCCAGATTTTCCATTTTAAGCAATGAGTAAGAGACTTTTAGGAACAAGTTCCCAGGATACCTAGTAGTCCTGAGATTTTGGTATTTTTATGAAAATACTGACTTACTGTTGAGATGTGAAGCAGAAACAATGTCTTGGGGACACACTTAAGGATTTCACAGAATTGTTGAGGCTGAAAGTGAGCTCTTGAAATCCTGTAGCCTGATCTTTCTGCTCAATGCAGAGTCAACTAGATCAGGTTGCCCAGAACTGTGTCCAGCTGGTTTTTGAATCTCTCCAAAAATGGAGACTCCATAAACTGTCTGGATAACTGTCTGTTCAATCTCCCTCATAGTAAAAAATAGTTTTCTTGTGTTCAAATTGAATTTCTTCTTTTCAGTTTCTTACTATTGCCTGTTGTCTTCTTAGTTGGCACTACTGAGAAGAGTCCATTTCCCTCATTTTTGTTCCCTTCTTCCCATCAGTTCTTTATGCACATTGATCAGATCCCCCAGAGCTTTCTCTTCTCCCAACTTCTATGCCTCTTCTCATACGAGAGGGACTCTGATCCTGTAACCATCTGAAAGGCTCTGCACTGGACTCGCTTTAGTATGTCTTTCTTCCTCTTGTACTGGGGAGCCTAGAACTGGACACAGGTCTCCAGAAGTGCTTTACCAGTGGCAACAGAGAGGAAGTGTCACTCTCTTGACCTGCTGGTGATGCTTTTCCTAATGAAACCTGGAAGGCTGTTGGTCTCCTTTGCCATGAGAGGATGTTAAATTTGTGGTTTCATACTTGAAAAGCAGTATCAACCTGAGCACAGGAAGACCTGCCCAGTAGTCAGTCCTCTGACCAGCTGTTATAAAAGCTGTTCCATATAGTTGAGAGCATATTCTGTGACATGGGCTGATCGCCAGATGCAGTAGGGCTTACGCTCATTCATCTTGCTGTCAGGGCACTCTGCATAGCATAGAAAGTAGCTCAGAAGGCAGAATATAAACCCCAGGTGACAAGGCCTGAAAAATTAGTTAAATATAACTCTATGAAATAACTCCAATGGTCATGGCAAATAGGACTGTCATGTTAGCCGACGAGATGAATATGTTTGGGCTTTTTTTCTTCTTTCTTCCATCTGCTGGAAGAGTAACATGGCAAGCTGTAGGCAATAGAGAGCTGTTGGTAAGGTCAAGAAGGTCAAGGTAAACTGGAGCTGAACTTGGAGAGGGATGTAAAGAATAACAAGAAGTGCATCTACAAATATGTAAATCAGAAAAGAAAGGTCAAAGAGAGTGCACCTGCCATGATGAGTGGGGCTGCCAAGCTGGCATCAACAGACCAGGAGACGGCTGAAGTACTCAACAACTTTTTTGTCTCAGGCTTCTCTAGCTACCTCTCTTCCCACATTTCTTGAGAGAATGGGTGTCAAGATGTGGACTGGGAGAGAAAAGTCATTCCTACTGTAGGAGAAGACCAGTTTCATCACCACCACCCTTCAGAGCAGACAAACCCACCACTCAGCTTGGTGTCAATGAAAAGCTGCAGAAGTGGGCTTGTGAAAACCACATCACGTTCAAGGCCAAATGCAAGGTCCTGCACCTGTATTGGGACAACCCTCAGTATTGATAACAGGCTGGAGACTTAAGAGATTGAGAGCAGTCTCGGGAGAAGGGCCTTGGGGTCCTGATGGATAAGAAGCTTGACATGAACCAGTAATGTGCTCTTGCAGCCCAGAAAGCCAATAATGTCCTGGGTGGCATTAAAATAAGTGTTGCCAGCAGGTCAAAGAAGGTAATTCTTTCTCTCTACTCTGCTCTGGTGAAACCATACCTGGAATACTGCACCCAGCTCTGGAGCCCTTTGCACTGGAATGACATGGACCTTTTGGAGCAGTTCCAGAGGAGGACCAAAAAATGGGCCTGGAACAGCTCCACTGTGAAGAAAGGCTGAGAGAGTTGGGGTTCTTCAGCTTGGAGAAGCTTCTGAGGAAATTTTACTGTGGCCTTTCAGTACTTAAAGGGGCTTATAAAAAAGTTGGGAAAAACTTTGTAGCAGGACCTTTAACAATAGGACTAAGGGTAATGGTTTTAAACTAAAAAGAGGAGAAGTTTAGACTAGGTATTAGGAAGATTTTTTTTTTTCTGGAAATGGTGAAACACAGGAACAGGTTGCCCAGAAAGATGGTAGATACCACATCCCTGTAAAGATTCAAGGTCCAGTTGGTTGAGGCTCTGAGCAACCTGACCTAGTTAAGAGATGTCCCTACTCATTGTGAGGGGTTAGGCTAAGTGACCTTCATGGTCCTTTCCAATCCAGATAATTCTGTTGTTCTATGAATCTTCTCCTTTCACAGATGTCAGTTTAATATCTGGCATATATGTGCACTTTACAGTTTGAAAGTAACTATTTGTTCTTCTCATTAATTGTAACTGAGAATATTCATTATTCACAATTAAAAAAGCCTAGTTTGAGATATCTCAGGATGCTATAATTACACTTTATTTCAAAGTTGGCACCTGACACTTTCTAATTTGGATCCAAAGAGAAATTTCTAGGGTGAGTAAAGTATGTCTCTGACCTACTTCTGTGTAATTTTGCTAACCTATATTAATTGCGTGGAATTCTCAACAACATCAGAGAATGAATTCAATTATAACTTAAAGGAAAGAGTAAAGTGTCATATCAACAAAGTGTTCTAGACAAAATTGTATAAAATAGAATGAAAAACTTTTTTTTTCATTTAAATTAATAGCCCATCTTTAGGTCAGAAATATGTGCTGTTATCTTACAGAAGACAAACTTATATCTGAAGGTAACTTGTACAGATACAAAAAGGTTGAATTTAGTTTAACATTTATCGTGTAGACCAAGGGCTTTGAAAGTCAGCTGATATCTTTCTGCTATGCAGAGAAATTTAGATTTCCCTTGTCCTCTATGTCCTTTGAATTCAGTTGTGATGCAGATAGATATATGTTAGTTTGGCTGGTAGCCATGGTCAAACATGCCATATAGTTATATAATTTATACAGTACTTTCAGCCACACACTTTCTTTATTATCAGAAAATAACATCACCTTTAAATATATAAAGTGGGAAATGTTGTACAGGAAAAAATTGATTTTTGTCCTTTGATGACACAGGACTATATGTATTTTGGAAAGTAAGCATGACTCCTGTTCTTAGGGTGAAGGTGATGGATTTTTACCCAAGTTTTCCTCTTTTCTCCAACTGCTTTTATTCTTACCAAGCATACCTTAGATCTTTTAATCTATGCTTTACCAGCATAAGACAGGCTGAACATTATGCCATCAACACAGGCTGTACTGACTTCTAAACAGTTAGCAGTGCAAGCCTTTTCAAGTCCACAACGAATATGCCTTCTGCTAATAGTGACAGTCCTGCTTATAACTCTCTGGGTTATAACTAGACAAAAATTCAGGGGAAACAATGGGGACTGGGCTTCAGACATTTTTTTGTGAGAAGGGTTGATCTGCTAAATTAAAAGAAAAAAAAAAGAATTCCTGAGGGAATACATATGAATTGATATTCATCAATTGATGCCTCTGAACGAACAGTCTCATTCTTTGTGTCTTCTTCAAAGACATAAATGTAAACCAGTCAACACCCTGTTTGGAAGTTTTGTTTAAGTTTACCTTTTCATCCTACTCTACAAGCTTTTCCTTTCAAACACAATATTTATTTTACTTCTTTATTGCTATTTATTTTCTTGCAGGTGTATACCTGTTATATTTTGTTTACCATGCGATTATAATACGTTCAGTGCTTCATTCTTTCATACTTTTAAACATATTTCATTTCAGCAGCATTAGAGCATATGACTGACTCTGGTTAGTTACTTCTTCCTTCAACTGAGTTTTTGTTTGGTTGTATGACAAGGTTTTGTTAATGGAAATAGGAACAAATAAAGCAATGTTCTGACATTGGTCTGGTACTACTCACTTCCTGTATTAGGGATACACTTACTCACTTCCTGTATTAGGGATATCAGGGACACTGCCTCTCTGAACAATTAGCCCTTTTAGTAAGTTGCTAAAATCCCTAGTGGAAATGCGGGTATAATTGTTTTGTTTGACGGGACTCCTCTGTTCCCACAAGCCTTTTATTTATTATATATCTATCTGTTAATATAAAGTTGTTTAAAGCGATTTCATTTCTCAGATTTTGATTCATTTGATTCAGAGGGAGGTGATTCTCCCTCTGTACTCAGCACTGGTGAGGCCGCTCCTTGAATACTGTCCAGTTCTGGGCCCCTCACCACAAGAAGGATGTTGAGGCTCTGGAGCAAGTCCAGAGAAGAGCGATGAGGCTGGTGAAGGGGCTGGAGAACAGACCCTATGAGGAGCGGCTGAGAGAGCTGGGGTTGTTTAACCTGGAGAAGAGGAGGCTGAGAGGAGACCTCATTACTCTCTACAACTACTTGAAGGGAGGTTGTAGAGAGGAGGGAGCTGGCCTCTTCTCCCAAGTGATAGGGCACATGACGAGAGGGAATGGCCTCAAGCTCCGCCACGGGAGATTTAGGATGGACATTAGGAGGAAGTTTTTCACAGAAAGGGTCATTGGGCATTGGAATAGGCTGCCCAGGGAGGAAGTTGAGTCACCTTCTCTGGAGGTGTTTAAGGCACGGGTGGATGAGGTCTTGAGGGACTTGGTTTAGTGTTTGATAGGAATGGTTGGACTCAATGATTCGATGGGTCCCTTCCAACCTGGTTGTTCTATGATTCTATGATTTGATTCTTGCCTGGTGTTACAACAGAATAGACAAAGTATGGCAAATTATCAACATGGAGTAACATCTGAAAGGAAAGGACTCACCAGTGGGGAACAGTCTCAGAATGATTTAGGATTTTTCAGTAAATCCTGTACGGATAATATTAAATGAATTAATTCTTATTGTCCTGTATAATTTAATCATTATGATTTTGTTTAGAGTTTAGCAATTATAAAATATGGAATAATTTTTTGTTACATCACTAGATCTTACCTTAAATCACCAAGCATGTGTTAAAACATTCTGTTAGCTTCATTTTACACTTCTGACATGTGAATAGAAAGGTGTCAGCCTACAAAGCATGTCCTTCAAAAAGTGGTTGAAGGCTTGAAACCTTTATCAGAGTTCTTAAGGAGAGTAAAGAGAAGGTTTAAAAATAGGTACAAAACTAATCAAGTATTTGCAAATGCAGTGAAAGGTCAGTTTTGATTTTGCAAAAGGCTAATAGAAACACATTATGTGGCTGTGTATTCAGACTGTTATTACTGTGTCTATAGATCATATTAATAACCTCAATCTCTCTGAAGATTACAGCATGGAAGGCTAGCATGGCCAAGTGCCAAGTCTGGAGGGATTATCTCCCTCTTTGTGCACAAGCCAGCATTCTGCACAAGTGAAGCTGTGAGACGAAGCATCCTTCAGGTCTGGGCACATGCCATGGCATCAGAAGGTGAGGTTCAAGGCCAGATGGGATAAGGTACTGAGCAACCTGATGTAGCAGAATGTGTTCCTGCCTGTGTCAGAGGGATCTTTAAGGTCCTTTCTAAGCCAAATTATTATATAATTCTATGATGCTTTAATGAGTAGAAAAATCTTGGTGGTGCCAACGGCAGATACTAGAACCAGTGGATTTCATGGGGATAACTGATGCATTCATACCTGCAAAAGTAAGAGAACAAATGTACCAGTTGAATGGAACACATAGGAACATTATTTTTCTGTGATATCTAAAAAAAATGGTTGTTTTGACAGTAAGTCTCAGGGGTTTGTTTTCCCTTTTTTGAATGGAAGCAGGCATTTGAAAAGTTCGGTGCAGCCTGATTAGTTCCTCTTCCATTTGTTAAACACTTTTATTCATAGCCAACTTGACAGATTTCAATAAGATTTGAAAAAAAAATCTGTTAAGAAAAGCTAAGATTAAAAATATTTTGCATTTTGAAAAACTGTGAGCGAAGAGAAGTTACAAATAGTGCTGGATTAAATGATTTTATGCAAATATGAAATTAAATTAGTTGCTGAGAATTTTACAAATGTACCCAAATCAAGGTGAACAAGAAATACAAAGCTCAGTTTAACTGTCAGCCCTTCATGACTGATATCTAGTTAATCCTATACAGTAACTATATAACAGGTTTTCTAATGAATGAGTCTTTCCATGGATATTTTAAATACTATTTAAATCTCCTCTTAAACAGGGAAGAAGACAGGTATTTTTCCATTTCCTTGGTGTGATGCAAGCAGAAGTGCTGTAGACTTACTGAATTGAACCTACTGGCACCTGTCTCTTTGCCTGAGTAGCGCTGACGAGTTCATCAAGTAATTACATGACATAACATGGACAGGAAGAATTATAACTTGCCTACTGTGTAATCTACTGAGAACCTGAGAGGACTTTTGCAGAATCTATTCAATATCTTTGCAAAACCAGAAATAACCCTTCGGAGAGGACTACTTTTCTGGTATTTTTTATTTTCAAAACTTTATGTTATTCCAGAAGACTGTCTGAACAAAAAATAAATACACATTTGACAGAGGACTTAAAAAAATTGACATAAGAAAGTGGTTAATGTTGACCTAGTATTTTGCATTATGCAACCAACAATAAAAGATCAGTTTATGAAAACAAGCATAATTTGCTCTTTAAAGGAAAGAGGTAAAGATTGGAAATTCTTTTTGCTAAATATGACTATCACAAAGCTTAGATATTCCTCATGCAAAAGCCATGTGGAAATCAATTGCAAATAACTGCATTGCCTTCAAAACTGAATTCTCAGTCACCTTGAAAGGCACTAAGGTTTAACAGCTGTATATCTTGTTTTGCTTAATTGCTGCATTTTATTTTTGCACTGCTACTTATTTTATGCCCATATTGAATACTTCTATTTCTGTCCCTCCCCCAACTCCTCCCCTCTTTGAGCACTGTTGGAGAAACAGAGAAAATATTAAGTCAGAAAACACTGAGAAGAACTTTATATTTCTGACAGGTGGCACCAATTAATTTCCTTGAAGTGTGGAGACTGACGGTGATGAAGAAAGTTTAAAGGAAGACCATGAAACAGAGTTGTAGAAGGACACAAAGGAAATAAAAAACTTTTTATTTCCAAGCTTTCCTTTTGCTTGGAAGGCCAAAAGAGACCTGCTGCTAAGTTAGCAAAGCTCAGTGAGAAAAGAAAGGAGGAAGCTCCAGAACTCTGAGCATTTTTTTCATTGCTCACTCAGGTATTACCTCTGGTGTAGAAACAGGGACAGAGCAAGAATATGCAAAACCAGAATAAATATTTTTGTGTTTTCCCTCTATTTGCATCCACCCTGAGAGCTTAATGTTGGACACTGAGAAGCTATACCCTAGTTGTATACTACAGAGAAAACTGGAGATCCACAGTGCGTCATATATGTTGTGGTAGTATGTCTTGTGGTCCCCCTCTGTTTCCTTCCAACTTGTCTGACCTGTGGGTCAGACACCATCACACCTGAAAGACTTTTCATTTCAGTTTAAAGGTAGCTTGTAGGGAGGATGAATTTCTACAGTTATTTTCCCAAGCTGGAGGACCTACATCTGTTTTGGGAAATGATTAACCACAACTCTGATCAGTGAGATCCCTGACTGGTATTTGGGATAAATTCCAGTAGACTCTATCATGTCCTACACTCTTACTGTTGCCAAGCAAGCTACTGAATGATGACTAGATCAGGAACAGCATGGATCGACATGTAGCAGTGCTAAGGAGAAGGTAATCAGATTATGTTATCTGTTCTGCTCTTGAAACAAATACTGAGGATGTTCAGAAAACCCATGTTCTCAGTTCAGTTTATTTTGATCCTGCTGGAATTAACGTTTTGGTTCTACAGCTCACAATGATTGCCATTTGAAACACCTCATGAAAACACCTTCACGAATTTCCTGAACTCAATGAACTGTCCAAAGGGGTATCTCCCGTCACCTCTCAGCCACTTAGTCTTACAACTGCTGCTGCTGCAAAGGCACAGCATAGTCTTGTTCCAGCACAAATGGGCACATAAATCTACTGCAATCAAATGGAAGGAAATCTCCCTTGTTAACAGCATGCTGTCACAGAGCACTCATGCCACATCTCTCAATAGCAAAGCACTCAGCAGAACACAGGTAAGCACAGCTTGACCTCAGCAAGATTAGAACCGAGGGGCTTTTTTGGTTTTAAATGGCTGTCCAAAGCCACTTGAGGATGCCATTCTGAAACTTGCCTGCATAATAGGAAATGTCCTGTTCCTGCACCACTGCTTTTCCAAAACAGGAGCTCTCTTGCAAAATTTGGCAAGTGTTTTCTAGAGTTCTGTTCTAGGTGACTTACTCAGGGATATACAATAAAGTAATACAGAAGAGTGCAAGTCTCTCAACTCATAGGCTCCTCTCTTTCGACATTATTGTTGTAAGAACCAAAAGATGTACAGAAAAACACATCTAAGGGAAATAAATTTTTTAGTAATGTGAAGAATCTGGTATTTTAAACATGAATAAAACATTCTTACTTTATTCTCAGATCTGCAACAGTCTACCAATGAATATTTATTACTACTATTCTGCTATCTGACAACAACTCTGCTGGCAACACACCTTATTTAGGACCTGCTGTACATCATTTTGAGGCAAGAAGCTCTATAAAAATGTTTTTCAAGGCTTCTTCTAAAAAGAATTTAAAACCATTTCTAGCACTGAAATTTCACATAAATTAAGAGCCAAAAATTAAATTCAGTAAACAAATAGATGATTCCAAGACGAGAGATCAAAATTACCGTGATTCTCCTTTACAACCTTAATTATGCACAGCAGCCCATGGAGATCTATTCTGCAAGACATGCACTTACTTTCTCTCTATCTCTCATCTCATTTTCTTTTAATGTGAATTTTTCTCTGCCTGGGGAGTGTGGAGAACTCTACAGAAGGCTCTGTAGCATCTGCTGAGGCTCTTTATGATTACATTTCTGTGTGCTGAAATTTTAAAACTGATTCTGCAGGTTTGGACCATAAGCTTTTTGCCATTTTTAATTATTTCCTTTTATGAAAGATAAAAGAATACACATCTCTCTGATTTTATCATCACTGACAAATCATTCCTCAGGCGCTTCTTTCTTTCTTTTGATTTTTCTCATTCTTAAACAAACCTGAATCATTTATGCTGGTAAGTGTATATACCATATCCTACATCTCACAATTAAGACATCTTGTTTTGAATCTTAGTTTCAGTTATTTTAAGATACACTTCTCATACTTTTCTTTTAATATTTCATTTCTCTGGAAATCACTGATGTACTAAACTGCACAGGAGGTGCTGAAACATCCCTCAGGTCTGGGTAAATGCCATAGAATCAGAAGGTGAAATTTCCTACTTAGGAAGAATTGTAATGGCTAGGGCAGGAAAAGAGAATATTAAAGCAGAGTCTCTGGTGTGAACCAGTAACATTTTTGGAAATTAGGGACAGAAACAGGTTCAGGGTTCATTCTGCTAACTGTCTGAGCCAACATAATAAAGCTTGGTCCTCTGTGACCTTCAGCAACACCAGTATATAGAAAACCTGGCTAAGAAGGGCTTCTATATAAATGAATGCCTTTATGAGTAAACATGTGGCAAAATCCTCATCCTTCAAGAAAGACTTCTGCCACTCAAAGCCTCATCCAATTTCAGAAGGAAAACATAGAGTGAAGACCTCATTATAATGTTCTTATTTCCCTTCCTCTTGGGAAGTGTTCGCTGTTTAATTGTATGAAACTCATACTTGATGTATGTATACTTTTAGTATTCTGAATTGATTAATGCTTGTGAGACAGAGATTGTGCCTCAGACTTCTTCCTGTTCCTTTCATGCCCTTTGGAAGTGTTAGCAAACAGGATTAGAAAAAAATTTTTTTTAAATGTTCTTGCAAGTGAACAGAGTAATAAACTATAGCAATGAGGAGAGCAAACAATAAAGAAACATAAAGCAGAATATAAACATACAGTATATAATAGAATAATAAACATAAGACTAAACTTATGCTAAATAACGACGTAAAATAAGAAGTGATTTGTGGTCCTGTGGTACTCTTCAGTGTCTAAGTCAGAAGAGAATTCAACTAATAAAATGCAGTACAAATGTAAAACATCACTTAATAGGTCAAGTGTTACAAAACAAAGTAAAACACAATCTGCATTCTAAGATTGTTGTTTGGAACTAGAAATGTTCAAGTATGGATGCTGAGGAAAAAGTACTTCAGATATTTTTACTTAAAACAATGTTGTTTTCTCAAAATTATTATTAAAACACCGCTTTTAGATCTGCAATGCTAAGCTAAATGTCCAAATGTTTAACTAGTCATGTCATAACGATTTTCACTGAAAAGATGAGACTATCTGTAGGTTTTCAAACTGTTAATACACCTGTCATATCTCTCTAAAGAAATAGTCATATAGTCCAATATTTTCTTTACAGAATATAACACACCTATACTTAGTATAGATAACATGCCACTACATTGAGATAAGACACAAAACCCTAAATCTTACAGTGAGAATCAGTGAGAATGGCACAGGGAAAAGATGTAATAACGCCTTGCTAGAAAAGAAGGACAGTGAAATTATTGCTTGTGGTTCACCATTTATTCTGTTGTACACTGTCTTGCTCAGATAATCCTAATTCTATTGTTTACAGTGCTAGTAGCTGTCATGTTTGTGCTGTTACAGTTGTTGCTTGGAAATCCTTTTTGCTCAGTTGGGGTTGCGGAGTTGCATGAGGGGTGTTTTCATGCTGCTTAAGGGTGTGTAGCCGTTATTTTCAGAGTCTCTGATGTGATGGGGTTTCTGTTAAGAAACTATGAAGAATCTGCTCTATAGGAATGATGAGCACAGGAAAAATGCAGGATGAGATCACAGAATCACAGCATCACAGAATCACTAGGTTAAAAAAGACCCACCAGATCATCGAGTCCAACAATTCCTATCACTAAATCATGCCCCTCAAGTACCTCATCCACCCATCCCTGAAACTCCTGCAGAGAAGGTGACTCAACCACCTCCCTGGGCAGCCTGTTCCAATGCCCAATGACCCTTTCTGTGAAAAACTTCCTCCTAATCTCCAACCTAAATCTCCCGTGGCGGAGCTTGAGGCCATTCCCTCTTGTCCTGTCCCCTGGCACTTGGGAGAAGAGGCCAGTTCCCTCCTTTCACAACCTCCTTTCAGGTACTTGTAGAGAGCAATGAGGTGTCCCCTCAGCCTTCTCTTCTCCAGGCTAAACAACCCCAGCTCTCTCAGCCATTCCTCATAAGGCCTGTTCTCCAGCCCCTTCACCAACTTTGTCGCTCTTCTCTGGACTCCAGAGCCTCAACACCCTTCTTGTAGTGAGGGACCCAGAACTGGACACAGTATTCAAGGAGCGGTCTCACCAGTGCAGAGTACAGAGGGAGAATAACCTCTCTGGACCTGCTGGTCACAACGTTTTTGATACAAGCCAGGATGCCATTGGCCTTGTTGGCCACGTGGGCACACTGCTGGCTCATGTTCAGTCGGCTGTCAACCAACACCCCAAGGTCCTTCTCCTCCAGGCAAGTTTCAGAGATCTGTTAGTTGATCAAAGTAAGTGCATTAGGAAGAACTTAGTAGTAAGCCTGTGCCTTGAGTGTGCCAACCTTCAAGTTTAAAGTTTTATTTAGGAATTATTCCCTACATTAATAACAGAAGAGGGACACTTTTAAACAGTATACAGAATGTATCAGTAAGGCATGGTCATTACAGGGTCTGCATTATCCAAGATGAAACTAATTCTCTTGATTGCCTTCCCATTGCACTAGGGCAGATTTCATCCCTATCAGAGAACCTCTGGAACTGGCAACAGGCAAGATTCAGATGAAGTGCTTCCTTTGCTCCTGTAGGAAATCTGGTGGCCGATTGAATGCCTTGCCATCATGGAGAAAGCATGATCCATTGATACTGAGGACATCTTCAGACACTGGAAAATGGAATTCCTAGGAGTGGTTGAGAGGTTGCTTTGTTGGTAAAGCAAATGCTCTCTGCTGTCTAAACACATGAAATGGACAAGTGTTTCTATGCTCAGTCAGTCCTTAGGCTTGATCCAATATCAAAGAAAGACAAGGAGAATCTGGTGTTTACAGTCTTGTCAGTTTTTGTTCTTTCCTTTCAGATCCTTCTTTATACCTTCGTTTTTACACTTAAGCTGCATCTAAAAGCAATGTTTGGGATACTTCAGCAGAGAAATCTTACAACCACACAAAGCAAAGCCAACTCTAATATTCATTTATCCCTATAAATAAGAGGTTTCAATTATAATGAGCAGGCATCTTCATGCATGAGGAAATCCAGGAGCTGAGGATTATGCTGGTAGAGGGGTGAGTTTTTCCTTCAAGTCAGCTACACACTATTTCTAATTAATTGTTTAGCCTCTAAGCAATTGACTTTTGATTTAATTGACATTGACTTCAATCCTTTTGTTCTTTGCTCTGTTGCAGCTGAAGCTAGCACGTCTGATTGTACTTAAGGTGGGCCCAATTGGTTTTTCCCCAGGGAAGCAAAGCCTTAAGGTTTCTTTATCTTCTCTTATTGAGTATTTTGCTGGAGTTAGGAACACAAGACCATTAGTTTCATGGCCAGTAGATAAGCTGTTTTATTTAAAAACACTAAATATTTGCCATTAATGCTACCACAACTTGTGCCTGTGGATATGAGATTATTCGATATGTAAATTAGCTGTGAAAATGAGACGTTAAATTAAAGTATTAAACTATGACTAACATCTCAAAAATCTCAACAAAGAGAAGAAGTGCCATTCTAACGTTATATGGCTTAAGACAGTAAGTTAAAGCTGAGCATTATGTGTTGTTTGGATTTAAAAAATATTGTAACTGATGCTACTGTGACTTGGCAAATGCCTGAAGAGGGATTTGGCAGTACCAAGGGAGTGTGCTGTGCATCTCTATCAGTGTAGCATTAAAGTCCTTCTGACAAATATTTAAGCCTCTTGCACAGCATACTGAGGTTCTGCTGTTTGAGTCATTTTTTAAGCTTATTGTGCAGCATTCAAAGCTACTGAAGCTGAAAGCTGGTAATAGTGATACAGAGCTCTTGTACTTATCATCAAAAACGTCTCTTCAGTTCACTGATAAAGAACATGAACCACTGAGAGGCCAATTGACTTATCTACCCAGTATCACACTAGAAGTCACCAGTTGCCAGAGAGAATAGAATCCTGAGTCAACTCTTTCTAACCACAAGACTGCATTTACCCCTTGTCATAGAATCATAGAACAACCAGGTTGGAAGAGACCTACTGGGTAATTGAGTCTAACCATTCCTATCAAATACTAAACCATGCCCCTCAAGTACCTCATCTACCCATCCCTTAAACTCCTGCAGAGAAGGTGACTCAACCACCTCCCTGGGCAGCCTGTTCCAGTGTCCAATGACCCTTTCTGTGAAAATTCTTTTCCTTATGTTAAGCCTAAACCTCCCCTGGTTGAGTTTGAGGCCATTCTCTCTCATCTTGTACCCTGTCACTTGGGAGAAAAGGCCAGCTCTCTCCTTCCACAACCTCCTTTCAGGTAGTTATAGAGAGTAATGAGGTCTCCCCTCAGCCTCCTTTTCTCCAGGCTAAACAACCCCAGCTCTCTCAGCTGTTCCTCATAAGGTCTGTTCTCCAGACCCTTCACTAGCTTTGTTGCTCTTCTTTGGACTCACTCCAGAGCCTCAACATCCTTCTTGTGGTGAGGGGCCCAGAACTGAACACAGGATTTAAGGAGCAGTCTCACCAGTGCTAAGTACAGAGGGAGAATAACCTCCCTGGACCTGCTGGTCATACTGTTTCTGATGCAGGCCAAGATGCCACTGACCCACCTGGGCACACTGCTGGCTCATGTTCAGTCGTCTGTTGTTGAGTCAGACTGGATATTTTTGCCTTAAACATTTTGTCTAGTGGGCAACATGCAGGACCAGGCACTAGGAGCAGGCAAGTCCCTGCTATCCCGCTCCCCCAATCCCCTCTCCACTTCTCTCTTGCGGAGCCGGCTGGAAATGGAGTGGGTGTACACAAAGAACTGGGAAGTGGGGGGACAGGGGAACTTGGGCCTTGCGGCTGTGCCAGGCAGGGGCCATGCGGTCAGGACTCCGTGGGGGTGCAGTCCACTATGCAGGCGCCGGGCCACAGGGGTACCTCTCGAAGTTCTCTGCTGTGCCAGCACTGAGGCACAGACCTGGATCGGAGAAGCCTCGACCATGCGACCAGACCATGTGGTGATACAGTAACTTCTTATTTCTTCCTTTTCTCTTTCTGTCTTTCTCTCTATCTCCCCCCTCTCCCAGTGACCTCATGACGTGCGTGGGTGATTGGGTCTTAGGGTTTGGATTGTTACCGAGAATTCATTGTTGTGCACCCCTGCATCTCGGTGTGTTTAGATTTGCCGTAGGTGGAAATAAGTACTGTTTGACATTCACCCTGGGAGTAATCTTATTGGCCTCTGGATCGCCACACAGACAAATGGATCCACTTTTCCTCCCCTCTTTGTCTGGGTTAAGACAGTTGTCAACCAACACCCCCAGGTCCGCCTCCTCCTGGCAGCTTTCTAGACAGACTTCTCCCAGTCTGTAACACTACACAGGGTAGTTGTGCCCGAAGTGCAGGACCCGGCATTTGGCTTTGTTAAACCTCATCCCACTGGTTTCAGTCCAGCAGTCCAGCCTGTTCAGATCCCTTTGTAGAACCTGCCTACCCTCCAGCATATCTACACTTCCACACAGCTTAGTATCATCTGCAGACTTGCTAGGGGTACCCTCAATGCCCTCATCCAGGTCATTGATGAAGACATTGAACAGAGCTGGACCCAGCACTGAGCCCTGGGGAACTGTCCTCCAGCTGGAGTTAATTTCATTTACCGCCACTCTCTGGGCCCGGTCATTCAACCAGTTTACCACCCAGAAGCGTGTGCACCTGTCCCATCCAGAGGCTGGCAGTTTCTGTGGCAGAATGCTGTAAGAAACTATGTCAAAGGCTTTACTGAAGTCCAAGAAAACCACATTTGCAGCCTTTCCCTCATCCAGCAGCCAAGTCACTTTGTCATAGAAGGCAATCAGGTTAGTTTGGCAAGATCTGCTTTTCTCCAAAACACTGATAAATGGGTTCTTTAAAACACTGTACTGTGAAAGATAGAGTAGTATTTTCTTCATTGCACTGCACATCCAGCGTGGAGCAACATCTATTTCATTTGCTGTGTTGCCCAGAAAGTCACTGTTAAAATCCAATTTTATATCCAATCTTTCATTGTAAAATATTCAGTTTTTCCTGCTGAATCACCAAAACAGCTGAACGGAATGTCTCCTTCCACTACCCTTTTTCTATTCCTGACTTAAGAGGTCCACTGGTATTGAAGTTGAACTTAATTTACATTTTTCTGAGTGAATATTATTTTTTAAGAGGCTCTTTGAGGTTATTGATTTTTCTTTTTTTTTTGACGTGACCTCCTAGGCTGTATTTATGTCATACGCTAACCCAGAGATCTTATTCCAAAGTACATCAGTATATCAAAACAGAAATACGGTGTTAGAGTGAAGCATGTGGTTCAGTACTTTGCTGAGGGGAAGACATGGCATCAGTGGAAGTAAATATGATTCTAGGGAATATCAGGTCTTTACTGGCAGTACTTTGTGCTGATGGTGAATATTTCCTGTTGTGTAAGTAACAAACTAAGTTCTGCAAAGGTGAAAAGAATAATTAAAAGGGGAAAACAAATCCCAACAACAGATTGGAAAGTGGCTTTTTCTATTCCTTTTTATTTTTCCCACAGCTTTACTGTTTTATATTAGAGGAAGAAGAAGAAAGGAGCATTCAAATGTTCGAACCCTTTCTGGTAAAAACAATGTCAGATATCACAAGCATATTTTATGTCTTCCCCTCAGGAGGGAAGGTAAATGTGTTTTGGAATTTCATACTCTACTTGCTGCTTCTGTTATTTTATGTTCTACACCCTCTGCTATGCAACATTCATTATAATTTGTTTTATTATTCATTAGTATTTGCTTTGTAGCCTGAAATGATACGTAGTATTGGAAAAAGAAATGCATTCAACATGAAACATTCAATTAGCGTGCCTTCATTGCATTTACTTCTTTCTTCCAATATACAATACACTTTTCACTCTACTGTTCAGAATCTTACAGAAATGAAATATTGATAGAAAGGAGCTATCATATGCCAGCAGTCATTAATAAGTGTTTAAATTCTTATATCCAGATCAAATCCTAACGTAGCCTTTGTATTCCAGAATAAAAGATTGAAGTCAGTAGGACCTACAGGGCTCAACACCTCCTTGGGTTTGGCCCTCTGGCAACTGCCATTGCATTTCTAAAGAGTTCCCCCTCATTATACTCAGATTTTTCCAGTTTTGCTATAATTATGTCCCAAAGCTTTTCCTTCAAATTAAACTTGTATTTCACAAGAAAATAACTACCGAAATTTTTATTTAAAAGTGTTTGTGGTTGGTTATTTTTGAACGCTTGTTCCTACAAGCTGGGTCTGCCACTGTGCTATGCAGGTGAATCCACCTGCTGCCTGGTTGAGTCCTTCTTGGAGTGGTCCAGGGGCAGATTAGTGCCACATATGAACCCTGGCTATCCTTGCCCCAAGGCAGAAACCTGGATGAAGTGTTTTCTCAATTCAGCAGACACAGCTCAAAGGAATGTCTTGGGGTGACTTCACCCTAGCCCTCATGCAATAGTTGCCTATTGTTTTTTCTGAATTAAGTGTCAATGCTGGCTAATGTCAGACAGCTCCCCATTGCTTTCACAAAACACTGATGGGATTGCTCCCTGGAGTTACCATGGCATAGAAAAGAGCAAAATTGTCTTCTGCACAAATCCTTGTTCACCATCAAATATTATAATTGAATCTCACTAGGCTTATGGTACCAGCCCAGTAGACTGAAACACATAAAGGTCAACAGCTTCTTTGCCAAGTAAAAAGTCCAGCGGATGGAAAGGCTCACTTGAAACTGCTGCTACTCCTCCAGGGGTGTGCATGGTCTATGTGTCATCCAGAATGTGGGTAAAGCTGAATTTTAATCCCTGAATTTAATTCTTGAATAAACCTAACCTATCTTCAGATATTACAGGAGTAATAGTGCAAATACACTTTTTTTTTCCCCTTGGAAATCGGTTTTCATAACTTTAGAGAAATATCCAAACCAAGTAGAAGCTGGTAAGCTCCATCACTAAATGCAAAGTAAAATAGCAAAGGAGAAGTCATAGAATCATAGAAACACGAGGTTGGAAGAGACCCATTGGATCATCAGTCAAATCAGTTTAATAAATCTGATTTCCTTAGATGGATGATCTTCAACTAAAGTAGAAACCAACAAGTCTGTGTAAAGATAATATCATTTGGGTTTAGGAGCTGCCAATTGCTTTCAATTTAGCTTGACTGGTTTCTTTAAACTAAAAATGGTCCTATCACCAACAATGGATTGAAATGAGAAAAAACTGTTAATTATGACACTTTGGTATAACTCTCTGTGTGGACCCGTTTGCTTCCCAGTCAAAGAATAAAAAATCAATTTACTGAAAGTCAATAGTAAATTGTCAGTATGAATGGTTTGGATATTTTTTTCTTATCTCATGTCTTGAAAGCTTATGCAACATATTAATTGCTACTCCTGATTGTCAGGAATATCTTATATATTTAACAAATCAAAAAGGCATTCAAAAATATTTTTATGTCTCAAAATAAATTACACAAACTATGATTTCAGACAAAGTGCCAAAAGTTGTTTTAATTCTTCACTGGCTCAGCAGCCTTCAAAAACATGCTTGATTTTGCCTGGAGGGTTCTGCAATTTGATGTTGCCATTGAACTCTGCATCTCTAAACTATTTTTTTAATTTATTTTTTTTAATGTAAGGCACTGCTCTGTGAAGTTAAGCACTGCCTCATTTTACTTACATATCTCTACATAAACAAGGCCATTTGACTGCAGACTTCAAAGCCATAATCGATATATTGTTATTTCATATTTGTGGCTAGAATTTGGATTTATATCTTCTAATTGTCAATCACCATTCCTGAATTTAATTTCATCTACACTCATATGTAGCTGTAATTTAATGTTCTCCACCTCTTTCAAGTTTTCAAAGAGAACAATTTTCTTATTTGTTACATTTTTTTCTTGAATTCAGTTTGTATTTACAATGCTGTCCCAAGCTCCCTAGAGCTTGCATGTAAAAGAAATAAAGAAGCAAATTCTTGAATCAATCAAACAAACAAACCAACCAAACCTAACTATTTATTTTACTTCTTTCTGGGAGCCATGTTTTGTTCATAATCTCAGACCATTGCTTTTGTATCGAGGAAATACTGCTGGAAATATATGGAGTATCTTGAAATTTGAAATAGAGGTTGTGCCATTGATGAAGAAAGAATTCAGATAGCTAGGCTATTTCCTGAGTTTGTGCACATGCCTGTGTATTATTTGTAGAGGACTTACCATCTATATCTAAGCTATAACTCAAAATAAGTTAAGTGATTGTGGAAGAGATTTTTTTTTAATTCACATACCATACTATAAATCTTATTTGCTCAAAAATAAAAGACATATCTTTCTCTAAAAGCCATTTCCTACCCATTATTTAATGCTGTGAATTTGACCACTCTGTTTTGATTGTTTTATTTTCTTGACCACATAAGTGGCTGCACTGATGTTGTTTCTTGTGTGATTTTTGCTAAAACAATGTGGCAAAAAAATTCCTCCTCTCTCTTCCATATTAATAGTCATATCCTAAAGTAGATCCCACTGAAATGAATTGATAATTTGCTATGGTTCATTAAATACTTCAATTTTGTAGTTATGCCAACAGTGATAAGTAAGACAGATTCCTTAAGAGGAGCCTCCTGAAATTCGGTATCAGGCTCTTCTGCTGGAGGTTTCAGCAACACCCTGAAACATTTCTGATGAAGCACTTTGTTAGCTATGCCTAACAAAGACATGGATATACTAACACATCCCATTAATCACTATTCTTCTAAATGAATTACATAGCTCCCACAGGGTGCCTCTGCACTTCTTAAAAATCACATATCATCTCCAAATTCATGAGAGGCACAGAGATGACAACAATGTACTATAATTTTTCTTTAAGAGACTTGTCTGTAAGCAAGTTTTTTGTGCTTTACATTCACTTATGTGGGCATGTGCGTGAAAACAAGAAGTTGGATGTATGCATTATGATATTGCATGTATAATTGATACAAGTGTCTCAGCTGTGATTATGCTTAGAAGAGATGGATATGACAGCATCCAAAGATTCCAGGAATTCATATAGTTTTTACTGAATTGTTTTTGCCAACTTTTTGAGAGAGATATTAATTCTTTACATAAAAACAATGGAGTTTTTATAACAAAGAATAATTGACTATATTTTAAAGCCTCGTGTTTAATATCTTCTAGATATCTTCTAGATGAAATAAATCTAAATTTTGAAAGGTATAAAGTGCTTTACTTGACTAGCTATATTTTTCTTATTTTTACTTGACAGAAAACTGAAAATCAATTATTAACATGCTTTATGTTAAGGTTGCAAATCTATTTTATTTGTATCTGTCCACGAAGTATCATTTCACTTTATATTATCCTATATATTGAGTGCAGGAGGTTTTGGCAGTCAAGGATTCTAAGTGCATTACCAGTCAGTATTTACAAGCCAAATTATCTCCAAGCTTCTTGCAGGGGTTTATACGAGTCAGGAAAACGAAATTAAAACTTTTTCTGAGTCCCTTGTGAGACCACTAGTTTTAATACTACCACAAAAACCTAGCAGGGTTAAATGTCCTTGTAATTCCTTGGAGGCTTATGTATAATTCACATGCATTGGTTTTTAAGAAAGACAAAGAGACATGATGTGATAAAAAAAGCAGCGTGCCTGCTGCTACATGTGGCAGGAAGCTAGTGATGACCTGCCATCCCTGTACCTGGTCCCATGGCATGAGCTGGACTTCCTGGTTCTTTAGACTGTGTTTTCTTTGGTTTTATCTCTGCAAAAAGTGTACCCGGATATTACAAACCAGACTCAAAGCAATAATGTCAAGTAGTAATTCAAATCTGATTTTAATTTTTCTGGACCCCCATTCTTTTTACCTTATTGATTTTAATGAGTTTTCAGTTAAGGATATAAGACCGTAGAATCGTGGGTGGTAGAATTATGATATCATAGGAAGAAGCCTATTGATGCATGCAGTTAGTTATCCAGTCAATACCTGTGTTCTTCTATGTATTTTCCAAAGTTTTGCTCTGATTGCTGACATTCCTGATCAATAAGTTTCTCGGGGGCATTCAGTCCATTGTGACTTGATTCTATATCACTGATTTTTATGATAGTTTAAGATGTTATTCTGCCACAGCTCAGTAGTTAAAATGCAGGTGAGGAGTGGTAATGACCTGATACGAATGCATTCTGGCTGAACCACGTGCAATTTGAGATGGGGGAAGGAATTATTCAAATTAATCTGTACTTCTGAAAGGTAGATTAATTCTCAGAGCTAATGCCAGCATCATTAAAATATTTTTAAAGGACCTGCAAACATTTAGTCTAATTGTTCAGTATACAAAATGCTATCAATGGGTTGTAATGAACATACAAATATAGGAACAATGAAAAAATATAGAAAAAGTGAAAGAAAAAGAGACGTCACAAATGTAGAGGCTCTAACTGGACTTCCTGGACTCTTACCAAAATCAAATCTTGTTCTTGCCTTTTAAAACCCCTCCCTTCAGAAGTCGTCATTTGTAAGACATTGAAGACATCTATAACCATGGTATACCTCAAGTCTCTGTTTATAGGCCTGGAAGCAAAGGCACAAGTAGTATTCCAAAATACTTCTGAAACTTTTCTAGCAACTTTTTGAACAATTCTCCCAAAGCTATATGGGACAACAATAGCTTAGGCTCCTCTCATCCACCAACTACATCTACATTGCTGACTGCAGATCCCCTGAGTCAATTTAAGGCCTGCCAATAGACTAGACAAAATGGATTTTACTGTTTCTGGTTCCAGCCTTCTCTTCTTATGCAACAAATTCAGTTTTGCAACTACAGGATACCCTTCCCAGGTCTCTTTTTACACATGAAGTGATGATGCAAACAGATGGAGGTGTATGCAGGGAAGCCCTTTCATTGTGTTCTGGTATGTCTGCCACTGAAACATATTTCTAACAGACTAGCACTGAAGATAATAGTCCTGGTTTTTCCATGGTGAGAAGAAAAACATACTTCAGCCATTGACTGCCCTGTGCCTGTACCTGTGAATATCCTCTTTGACTAGGAACTTGTCTAAGGGCAGAGAGACAACACAATGTGTTTCTAGAGCAGGAGCAGAGTGCCTGCCTCTAACATACAGTTACATCTGCTCCTGAGGTGGCACGCCTGCTACCCCCACAGGTGCTGTCATTTGCACATTTTGATGCATTACCCTTACCAGAAGGCACTGAGGGATTAAACCTGGCTGAGACAGGGCACTGTGTGTGGCTTTGTGAAATGTGGGATCTTTACCTCCTTCCGTGTTTCATTCCCTTTGTATACCCTTGGCATCCACTGTTGTTGAATCAGGCATGTGAAAATTTTACATCCCTCTCTGTTTCTGGTAGCACCTCTTTATGGACCTGTTGTGCAGGGCCATGACTGATCCATTTGTGAACCTGCTGACAATGCCAGTCTCTACCAGCTACAACATCTGCAACTTTCAGAAGATGTAGAAAAAAACCCACATCTCCTCGATGCCATGGCTGCCAGGCTGGGTAGTCCAGCTCCTGTCTCCCACATAGTTTCTATCTTTAGGGCAGAGAGGCTGCACAAGCAGTGAAAAGTCTTCTGCTCCTTTTTTCCCTTAGCCTTTCCAAGGAGTAGAAAGGAAAACTATACATTAAGAGGGCACAAGAGAAGGAATGAGTAGTTACTTGGCTACCCAGTTCAGCTTCGCTTGTACTTAAAGTTGACATTACAAGCTTTTATTATTTGACATAGTTAATAGTTACAATCACTTCTTGAAGGACTCTGCTTTTAAAATGCAAAATCAATTTAGCAGATGTTAGTATACAAAATTAGTTGCACTGTTATTGCAGCTAGACCTGGAAAGGAGGTTGTAGAGAGGAGGGAGCTGACCTCTTCTCCCAAGTGACAGGGGACACGACAAGGGGGGAATAGACTCAAGCTCTGCCAGGGGAGGCAGAAAAAAAATTTTCACAGAAAGGGTCACTGCGCACTGTCAGAGGCTGCCCAATGATGTGCTTGAGTCACCACCCCTGGAGGTATTTAAAAGACAGATGGATGAGCTGCTCAGAGACATGGTTTAGTAGCAGATAGGGATGGTTGGACATGATGATCCTGGAGGTCTTTTCCAACCTAGTGATTCTGTGACCCTAAGGTCTCCCAGGGGCAAAAGCCTCTTAAATGAGCATAACCACACTGATTTTGAGAGCTTTTGTGTCAGCACTGCTTTATGTCTCTTGCTGTGCGCAGCACATTAGTAGAGGAGTTGGACGTTCAAGGTTATAGCCCTTATGCCTGTGCAGTTCATGCACTAGGCAGACCTTTCAAGTCAAAACATGTGAGCTTATGCCTTTGTGAGAGATGTTTGCCCAGTCACTGTCTTACAAGGGCTTAATGCATTTCTGTATGTTTTCTCAGCAGCTTGCAGTTATAAATACACTGTAATTTAGTGCATTCAATGATATCTGATCCCACAGTAACCTTGGTAAGATCTGAAACTTCAGGCACTGCCATTTCCATAAGTCAGTTCCGTTCCATTTTTTGTACATTTGTTTTGTCATTCCATTTTTTGACAGTCTTCAGTCCACTGTGACTTATGGCAATGCCATCTACCCTGAGTCATGGGGCACTGGCACATGGAAGAAAATACTTTAAAGTGTGGGACTGTTTGTCAGTTTTCTACTCTGTATCAAGGCTGAAGGGCATTTTAGGTTTGGTCTTGGCTTGATACTGAGGATAAAAGGGCATTTAGGATAAAATTCTTACTTCATATGAAGTGTAGCCAATGGACCTGTTATTGTAGCCTGCAATCTGATTTGCCTGCCAGGACTCATTTACCATCCTGTGTCTGCAAGAGTATGCATGAACCAACAAGCAGCAGTGAAACCCTACTTCCAAGTACAGTGATGCTGGAAGAATAGTATGTCATAGCAAAAATAAATAATTTGCATACTAATATGGGTTGAAGTCATTATTGGAAATCCAATAACTCTTCTGCTAGACAATATGAATTAGTGAAAAATGTCAAATTTGTATTTCTTTCCAAAAAATATCTCAAACCCCAATTTCCGTGGAAAATTCCTGACTAGTTGTATTAGATAGCTAGCCTGACTCCCTAATTCTCAACCTCAGTGCTCCCTGAAGTAAGAAACAAATGATATTTGAAGGAAGTGGAGAATCCTGAATGCCTCTTCCTTGTTTATCAAATTCTGTGATTTCCTTTATAACTGGACAGAAGCAAATGGTAATATAGGTCTTTGTTGCTGTTTAGGTATCTGCCTTGTTCAGGGAAGTGCAGTTAGGAATTGTTGCATGTAAGTGGATTGTGAACGGTTTGCACTATGACACAGGCCACAGATTTTAGCACAATCTTGGCGGTAACATCTCTGCAGGTGTATGTTATATGCTGAAGGAAAAAAATTGTATTCAGATCAATCAAAAAACACTTATAAAACTCAGAAAGACCTGAATATTTCAGACATACAGTCACAGAACAACCAGGTTGGAAGGGACCCATCGGATCATCGAGTCAAACCATTCCTATCAAACACTGAAACAAGTCCCTCAAGACCTCATCCACCCGTGCCTTAAATACCTCCAGTGAAGGTGAATCAACCACCTCCCTGGGCAGCCTGTTCCAATGCCCAATGACCCTTTGTGTGAAAAACTTCCTCCTAATCTCCAGCCTAAATCTCCCCTGGCGGAGCTTGAGGTCATTCCCTCTTGTCCTGTCCCCTGGCACTTAGGAGAAAAGGCCAGCTCCCTCCTCTCCACAACCTCCTTTCAGGTAGTTGTAGAGAGTAATGAGGTCTCCTCTCAGCCTCCTCTTCTACAGGATAAACAACCTCAGCTCTCTCAGCTGCTCCTCATAGCTTATGTTCTCCAGCCCCTTCACCAACTTCGTCGTTCTTCTCTGGACATTCTCCAGAGCCTCAACATCCTTCTTATGGTGAGAGGCCCAGAACTGAACACAGGATTCAAGGAGCGGCCTCACCAGTGCTGAGTACAGAGGGAGAAAAACCTCCCTGGACCTGCTGGTCACACTGTTTCTGATACAAGCCAGGATGCCATTGGCCTTCTTGGCCACCTGGGCACACTGCTGGCTCATGTTCAGTCGGTTGCCAACCAACACCCCCAGGTCTCTTTCCTCCTGGTAGTTTTCTAGCCAGGCTTCTCCCAGTCTGTAGTTCTGCATAGGGTTGTTGTGCCCCAAGTGCAGGACACGGCATTTGGCCGTGTTAAACCTCATGCCATTGGACACTGCCCAGAGGTACAGCCTGTTTAGGTAAAGCCTCCCTACCCTCCAGCAGATCGACACTTCCACCCAGCTTAGTGTCATCTGCAAACTTGCTAAGGGAGCACTCGATGCTTTCATCCAGGTCATTGATGAAGACATTGAACAGGACTGGACCCAGCACTGAGCCCTGGGGCACCCCACTTATCACTGGCCTCCACCTGGACTCAACACCATTTACCACCACTCTCTGGGCCCGGCCATCCAACCAGTTTTCTACCCAGGAGAGTGTGTGCCTGTTCAGGCCAGAGGTTGACAGTTTCCGTAGCTGAATGCTGTGAGAAACTGTGTCAAAGGCTTTGCCGAAGTCCAGAAAGACCACATCCACAGTCTTTCCCTCATCCAGCAGCCAAGGCACATTGTCATAGAAGGCGATCAGGTTAGTTTGGCAAGACCTGCCTTTGATAAACTCATGTTGACTGGGCCTAATCACCCGGTTCTCTTGTAAGTGCTTCATGATGGCACTCAAGATCACCTGTTCCATGACTTTCCCTGGCACTGAGGTCAGATTGACTGGCCTGTAGTTCCCTGGATCCTCCCTGCGACCCTTCTTGTAAATGGGCACTACATCAGCCAGCCTCCAGTCCAGTGGTACCTCCCCAGTCTTCCAGGACTGCTGGAAGATGTTGGAAAGGGGTTTGGACAACACATCCGCCAGCTCCCTCAAAACCCTAGGGTGAATCCCATCTGGCCCCATAGACTTGTGGGTGTCCAGTTGGGCAAGCAAGGCTCTGACCACCTCCTCTTGGATCATGGGAGCCTCATATTGCTCCTCTATTTCCGGGGTTTCTACACAGAGGTAACAGCTTTCTTTACAATTAAAGACTGAATCAAAGAAGGCATTAAGTACCTCAGCCTTCTCCTCATCTCCTGTCACCGTTGTTCCCTCTGTGTCCAAAAGGGACTGTATGGTCTCCCTTGTCCTCCTTTTATTATTTATATATTTATAGAAAGATTTTTTTGTTATCTTTCACAGACTTAGCCAATTTGATTTCTAGTTCAGCCTTAGCCCCTCTGATTTTATCCCTACACAACCTCATTTCCCTCCTGTAGTCCACCCAAGAGGTCTGTCCCCTCTTCCAGAGCCTATAAACATTCCTTTTCTTCCTAATGTCACTCAAGATTTCTCTTCTCAACCAAGATGGTTTTTTCCCCTGCCGGCCTTTTTTCCAGAACATGGGGATGGCTTTCTCCTGAGCTGCTAGGATCTCCTTTTTGAAGAGCTCCCAGCTCTCATGGGCTCCCTTGCCCTCAAGTACTGTCTCCCAGGAGACTTTGCCAACCAACCTTCTAAAGAGTTCAAAGTCTGCCCTCTGGAAGTTTAATGCTACTGTCCTGCTAACCACCTTCTTCACTTTGCCTAGAACAGAAAACCCTATCATCTGATGATCGCTTAGTCCTAGGCGTCCTCCTACTGCCACATCCCCAACAAGGCCCTCTCTGTTGACAAACAGTAAGTCCAGGAGGGCACCTTCCCTCGTTGGTTCATTACCCAGGTGCGTAAGGAAGTTGTCTTCCACGCACTCCAGGAACCCTCCTAGTCTGCTTCCTTTCTGCTGTATTTTACTCCCAGCAGATATCAGGGAGATTGAAGTCTCCCACAAGGACACTCCAGTTATATGAGTCATCCCACCACGTTTCCGTGATGGCAACAACATCATAGGCTCCTTGCCCTACAACGGCTTCCAGTTCTTCCATCTTATTCCCCATGTTGTGTGCATTGGTGTAAATGCACTTCAGCTGAGCAGCCAAGCCTTCACCCCTCTTAGAGGGGACAGTGCTTGTTCCCAACTGCCTGTTAAGTGGAGTAGCTGGTACCAGTATATCTATATCTCCTTTGCTGCTCCAGGGTGCATTCTCCCCCACTTCCTGTGCAGTGATGTGCTGGTGGTCCTCACCAGCACACCCTCTCCTAAACTCTAGTGCCCCACATCCAGGTACACACTTGCCTAGCCTTGACTCAAACCCCTCCCCCTTCACGTCTAGTTTAAAGCTCGACTTATGAGCTTAGCTAAGTTTTTAGCAAGGGTCTTAGCCCTGCTAGGAGACCCACTTGCCCCAACCTTGGCAACTGTGTCAGGGGGTGCATGAACCACCCCATGATCAAAGAAGCCAAAGCCCCTTTCCTCACACCAGGTTCAGAGCCAGGCATTAATTGAGTCCTTCTTAGTAACCTGCAGGTCCACTCCATTTAGCCTAGGGATGGAGCAGAACACCACCTGTGCCCCAGAGCCCTCCACCATTTCCCCAAGGGCCCTGAAGTCTTTTTTGATGTCCTTAGCTTTTCTGTTTGCTAGACCATCATTACCAGTTTGGACTACTACCAGAGTACTACTACCAGAGACTACTACCTGCCCCTGGCAGACAGCAGACCTCTTTGTGGAGTGGGTCGGGTCTGCAAATGGGTCCCTCCATTACTTTGAGGAGGGAGTCCCCTACAACAATCACCCTCCTCTTCTTCTTAGTGGAGGATGTTGTAATTTTTTTCCGAGGACGGTGTGGCCTAGGGAAAGATTCTAGGCTATGGTGACCATCATCCTCAGGACTAGATTCCTCCTGGAACACCCGGTACTTGTTCACCAGGGGGATCTCAGGTATTGTTGACTGCTTAAGGGGAGCAGGCTTCCCTTCTCTGGAAGGAACCCGCTGGCATTCCCCATCCCTTATAGCCCCAAGCTTGCAGCATGCAGGTGGGTGGTTATCAGGCACACTAGGTGCAGAAGATTGCTGAGGGAGTGAGAGGGCCCTGCTCCACATGTCTATCTCCCTCTCACATTCCCTGATAGTCCTGAGACTCCTAACCTCCTCCCTTAACACCTCCACCATGCGAAGGAGTTCCTCCATGCGAAGGAGTTCCTCCACTTGAAGGCAGCTTTTGCCAGTGGAGCCCATAACAGGAGCAGAGGCACGAGCTGGTTTGAGAGGAGGGCACTGCCTGCAGCTCAGGATCTGGGCAGCTGCATGTACCCACTGTGGTTGCATCTGTGTAGCAGCATCCTTCCTGCTGGCTGTAGCGTTCGGAGCAGCTTTAACCGTCTGCCCTGTAGCCACCATGGTCTTTGCTGCCTCCTCTGTGCTCTTAGAGTCCTTTCTGCACCCTGGCTTCTCGAACTGCCGCTCAAACGGCCACACCGGTCTTCGCCACGCTCCCAGGGGAGGCGTTTAAATCTCCCGCGGGAGCTGCCGGGACCGCCCCCTCCTGTCAGGCATCGCGCGGGATCAGCTGTCTGAGCCGGCTGCCGGGAGCCCTTCCCCAGCCTGGGATTTTCTGGGATCTCGGCCCAGGGGAAAAACCGCAGAGCCTCAAAAGTCAGTCCCCACCACAGTACTCACTGTCCTGTAGCTGGGTGCTGCCGAAGAAGCCCTGTTGACAGCTTCACCACGTTTAAATATACACATACACGGGTGTGTGCACTAAATGGACATTGGTGGAGTGGAAGGCAGGCCCTACATATCTTTCTTCATCAAATTCCCTGACTGAATTAAATACCATACCTTGCTTAATTACTCTTGTTTATGAAAACATCTACTAGCACAAGTAGTAACTCTAGCTAAGCAGTCTGTTTCTCCTGTGGAAAATACTGGTGTTGTAGTGGTTTTTTGTTACTTTTTACATAGAAACGATAGAAAATGGAAAATCTCTTAAGGGCTGCTTCAGTTCAGTATATATATTGGAACCTTAAATATATACAAGTTAAGGAATGAACCTCTCTTTGCCCATAGGAAATAAGAGGAATCCTGGAAGGGAACCAGTATGTAGTAATGCTGTCCTGTGCATTTGCTAGAGCAGTTCTATAGGACTGGCATGTAGTGCTTAATTTTGGTGCAAGATAGATAAAGGGTATTAACCAAACTGTGATGATTTTCACCAGCATACCACTGTTGGAGGGCTGCAAGATATGCAGGCAAAGATGGAGAATGAAAATATCTTTGTGCAAGGGCTAAATACACCTGTGTGTGCAGCCTTTTGCCTGTGCAAACAATTGCAGTGAGAAGTGGAAGAACAGGAAACACTTGTCTCACCACCACATAAAATGGACGAGCACTGGAAGTGAAAGTGGGGGTCTTCTGTGTGGCATGGAGTATCCAATCATCACTCTCCTTCAAGTGAAGCATCTTCCAGAGTGATGAAGGAGTAAACATTTTGTTTGTGTGTATATCTTTAGATATAGAGTGATGCTAGCCCTTCAGATACAAAACTGGTCTTCCTTGCATAATTTATTTTAAAGCAAATCATTCAGTTTTTAGCATAATCATACAAAGCTTTGATGACTGTCTGTGACTACATCACTGCATTCAGCATAAGAAATTATTTAAATATGTCAGTGACAGCTGAATATTTGCAGAGTAAGTGTTACTGCAAAATGCAAAAAACCCAAGCAGTTCATATTTTGTCTTTGTTTCATTTACCATTACAAAATCCAACACACTGCAACCAAGTCCCCATGAGTCACTGTCCAGTAATCACTCTTTGCTATGCCAAAAGTGTTCAAACCCATAGTCTATGTTCCACTCAAGGGAATACTGTATTAACTGGAAATTAAAGTTTAAAAGGCTTTAGCTCTTGTTTCTTCTGTGGCTGCTAATTTAAAAATATTTCTAAGTGGAAAACAGAAGCCTACTGCTATGGGGTTGTGTGGAAAATGGAGATTCACTAGTCCTCTGTGACTTAAAAAGGTTGTTCAAAACCAACAAATCTAGGGACAAACATAGGGCACTAATGCATAAAATGTCTCTAGAAATTAAACAACTCATTAAGGAAGGAAAGGAAAAAAAATATTATTCCTACACAATTACTAGGAACATGTTCAAACAGGGGACAACACCAGCTGGGTAGTTTTATTTCATTGATGGCTTTCTTAATGGTTTGGTTTGGTTTTAAGGCAGTAGACCTGGGAAATCTTTGAATTACAAACGCTCAGAGTAAGATGGTCTATCAAATTTTCATTTTTATTCTGTGGTTCCCTTGGACATAAATATTTCACCAATACACCTATATTTCTGTCTCATTGACAGGCCTCCTCTGCAGGGTAAAAGAGCTCCTGCTTTGTCTTACTGCTATACCTACTCTGTAAATGAAAGAGTAAAATGAAAAAACATGTGAGTTATACCCTGAATTTGCTGCATTAGAAGTAACCTCTGTGTGGAGAGCTGCAGCATAAATGTTTTATGAGAACCTATGGGGAGGTTGCAGAGGTGGTCAGAATCTCCTGGGAAATCCAGGCCCATCACTATGAATATTTCCATTGTCTCCTTCCTTATCTGGGAAAATCCCCACTCATTTCATAGAGAGAAGAGTGTTTGGGGCTTTCTTCTCTCTAAAACTCTTCAGGCATATAGGTGCTGTGTCTGAGGTGAGCTGTATGCAGTTCAGTAACCAGCTGGAGCCAGAAAGGTTTTCATTCAGTATGCACATTTCAGCTGGATGACTCTGTGTAACACAGTTCTTCACAGTGTCCTGCACAAAGACTAGTGTCACCTGGTTTGTGTGGTGCCTTCTGAAAGGGGCAGCTCCCTGCCTACTCCTTTCCAGGCAAATAAAAATACGTGCAGTTTGAAAAGCATATGAACAGCTTAATAATTACCTGTGTGCATCCAAAAGTGCTAGAATAGATTACGTTGTACCTTGTTATAGTATTTCTTAATGCATTTATTTAATGTAACAATGGCTGGTTCTGGCTTTCACTGAATGTAACTTCTGTTTCTGCTCCACTTCAGTATTTGTGGGTATATTGCGTGTATGCCGGGGCAAACAGCCGATGCCCTGGTGTACCAGCGATATTAGCAGCAAGCAGGAAGCAGACAGCTGATGCTCTCATGCTTGCTAGCTTGTTGCAGCCTTGGAATCTTTATTAAGACCCATGGGTTATTAGGAGAGGAATGCACTAGGCAGAAAATGTGAAGATAAGGTGCACATCTGCAGAAAACAGGGGGGTTGCACTCTGTTGCTGCACTGTGGGATTCTCACAGGTGGCAATTCATTGGGATAGCTGTTACTGGATACAGAGGCACTATACAAGGTTTGTATGCTCTAAATAAAGTTGATCTTGTTTGTCATCCCCATTGATGAGGTCCATTACTTAATTGCTACAAGTATCGACATCAGTATTTTTAGTATCTGTGTGTTTTCTTGCAGTCAAATGAAAATGCACGAATCTCTATTTACTTGCAGGCTGCTAGGAAAATTCCTGACCTTGTGGTCAGTGTTGTTGTTGTTGTCTTTGTCAATACTTGGACAAATTTATTGCATACTCTTATAAAGTACTTTGATGCACTATAGCTGTTGTAACTCTTTTTGATTGCTGGGCAGTGTTTTGTGTCCACAGCACATAAAGCACTGTGTGATATATTTATATTTTTTGAGAACTCTAGCTCCAAGCTCCACATTCTCTTCTACCTGAAGGTTTTGCTTTGTTTTAATGGACATAATTTTACAAAGATTCCTAAATTACATTAGCATAACATTATCAGTCCTCCCACCATACATCTTGGGGCACAGTTTTTGAGATGCTGGCCAGCAGCAAAATCAGTTTGGAAGTTTGAAAAGGAGTGGAAACTTCTTGTATCAGCTTTTGCCTCTAAGACAGCAATTCAGGAAATGTTGTCTTCTGTCCAGACTGGGTAACATCTATTTTTAAGCAAATCTTTTTGATACGTCAAAGACTAGTTCCCTTTCAAGACTTTTTGTCATCTTCAGGATTCTTCATGGGCCTTTCTCCTCCACATCCAAGCTGGGTTTACACAAGGGATCCAGTCAGAATTTACAGTGCTAATCTACCTCTTCAACTCTGGAATATTCAGCAAGCACAGGCTCTTCTGAGCTTTTACCTTTTTCTTTTTTTGTTCTGTCCTCTACATGTGCAGAAAATTTTACAACTTTTTTCTTTCTTTCTCTTCTTTTTCCTTCTCATTATATTGTTAGTTATGTCTCCTCTTGGGCTGTCTGGTGTTTCACAATCAACTGGCTTCAAGTACTTGGTTTCTAGCTGCTATTTTATACGCATCTCTTCAAGACTGCATGAAGTTCTGGTGTCTTCTCCAGAGCGTGTTTTCAGTGATGCTATTCTTCTGTTCAATATGTTGTTAATTAGCTTTGCTTCACACAATATCCTGTTCAGAGATACTCTGAGGCAGAGTTTGACACTGTATTCCTTCCTTTTTTCCCCTATCCATACAAATACTGAGTCAGCACAACAAGCAGTTTCAGCTAGCTGCTCCAAGAACTTCAAGATACAGTTCACTGCAGACAGCAAAATCTCATTTATTGCAGGATGAGACCTTCTTAAGAAATTCCTGTCTTAATTATCACTTCCTGAGTTGCAAATTCTTCTTCATCAATTTTGTTTCCCAGTGAAAGATCTAAGTGAACAAAATTCATTCATTGGCTATGGATGCTTATATACCCGTGGAAATATGGAGTACTTTCTCTCTGTGCTGTACAACTGTCACCTGGCTTTACCTGTGAAGTTATTAGTTAGCCTAGAGGCTCTGCACAGGAACAGAAAAATTCTTCAGTGCAGAAGGTTGGGTTCTTTAAGATACTGACATAGCACAGTGCCTTAATGTAAAACAGAGAGATACTGTTGTCCTGGGCTAGGACTTCAGGATTTGGTTCCCTAGAAATAGTTGAAAACAACAAAAATATTGTCTTGGTGGTGGTCTGTGCTGTTCAGAACAAACAGCAGAATCTAGGCTTTGCTATAAGTACGATGTGAGTCCTTCTGTGAGACACTTGCTCTGATAATAGTGATGAATATGCTAAACCTTTCACAGAATCACTATGTTGGAGAAGACCTCCAGGATCATCGAGTTCAACCATTCCTATGAACCACTAAACCATGCTTGTCTTGCATCCTTTGTTGATGCACAATTGTGATGCCTTGATAAGAACACTTCTGAGTGCTGTTAACATTCCCTCATTTTATGAAACAGAACCTGAGAGAAGATTGAGTGCACTTTGGTTCACAGCATTAACCTGCCTCATTGCAGAGGGTGTGGGCTGTCTAGTGACAGAGGCTGTGGCTTAAATCTTGCAGTTCCAGGGCTATGTGTTCCCTCTCTCAGCACTAACAAGCTCCTCTCCCATGTCTCAGATGACATGGATCCCTGATTATAGTTCCTTTTCCCTCTGATGCTCACCACTTCACCTCATTTCCTTTCCCTTGCCAATGCTCAGGAAAGGGACATCAGTTGCTTGGGGCTGAACTCTCAGCTGGGCACCAGGCTGCTATAGGAGCTCAGCTGGAAGATGTCTAGGCACTGCATTTTTGCCTCAAATTTTATAGGAATAGAGAGCTTCTGGAGGCTTTCTGAGGCTTCAAATCAGGCTGTGATAGCATAAGGGGCTTCGGGATTTTTAAACAATTCTTACCATCTTAAATATACAGCAATGCATTACTGATTATTATTGTTGTTGTTCTTTGCAGAAATGAAGCCTCAAGAGAAAGGCAGGTCTTGTGGATGATATTTCTTTAATGCTGCAGTGTCTCAGGTAGCTTGTAGCCCATTCATCTCTCCTACCCTACTTTAAGACATTTGTGTAGCTGTCACATTTCTGTGGCTCTTTTGTCTTGGATTGTATCTCATTTTGGCTGTTGTCTTGACTATGTTTAAAGAAGCTGGAACTGAAGTAAATATTTTTGAGCTCTCTCTCTCTGGAATGTCATCCAAGTACATGGGTTTATTCAGAGCTTCTTCCTCAGGGTGGTGGGACCTTGGAACCTTCCCCATGGAAGTGCAGTAGTTTAATTCCTTAGGCCAGTCCTGAATCTCTTGCCAATGTCTTCCATAACATAGAGATGCATTTTGGTTGCAGTTAGAAATCAGTCAGCCTTCTCCCTCCCACATGCTATACCCTTCTTGTCCCCAGTTGCAGGCCTGTATATAATTTAGTTGTTCAACAGCAAAGGAAAAGATCGCTCCCCTTGTCCCCTCTCAGGACTTCAGTGATTCATACATTATCTGGATCCTCATGACAAGGAAACTGGGCAGACTGGGCATCTTACACCTGCTCTTGTCAGGTGAATTTATGGTCTTTTATTTCTGTACCCTTGTGCAGTAATTTTAGCATTTCCTAATGCAGCACTCAACAAAGAAATTTGTCAGCTGATTCTCTCTTGGGGCTGCAGGAAGGGGAAGTCACCCCTTCTATACTGCACACCAGAACTGCCCTGTTACCTTGGATCATATTGACAAATTTTGGTTCTGGTTCTAAACAGTGGTTTTCTCACAATAGCTCTCTTTTATTATCATGTACTCTATTTCTTCATTTATCCCACTCTAATGGTAAGTATTGAGATAGAAGGCTTCTGCTAAGCTGAGTTTTCTGTTAAAAATTGGAATGTCATTGACATGAGTATGGGAAGATAATTGGTTGTGGAAACACTATACAGCCTGTGGGGCTATGTGCTAATGCAGGCTGCCAGGCACAAGAAAGAAGGGTGGAAGTATCTTCTCTGGCTCTGCACAGATGACTGACACAAAAAAATGAAGGAATCTAAAATTTTTTCATGGTCTTTCTAATAAGACTGAAAACTAGAGTTCTGTAGTGCCCTCTGATTACATGCTACCATTGTACTTCCCTTATAGCACCCTTCCAGTACTTAAACAGAGCCTACAGGAAAGTTAGGGGTGGGCTGTTTATCAGAGAATGAAGTAACAGGACAAGGAATAACAATTTTAAGCTGAAAGAAGGTAGATTTAGATTAGATATTTTAACTGTGAGAGTGGTGGGCAGTGAAACATGATGTCCACAGAAGCCTCCTCCTTGGAAGAATTCAAGGCCAGGCTGGAAGAGGCTTTGACAGTCTAGTGAAAGGTGTCCTTTCCCATGGCAAGAAGGCTGGAACTAGATGATCTTCCAACCCAAACCATTCTATAATTATATTATTTTAAACTGTAATGAAAAAGTATCTAGTGTGGAATATATATCTTACAATGCATACCATACAGTAGAATATATACAATACACAGAATAGATGCATTAACTAAATACCATACTATATATACAGTGCACAATATGTTACAAAATACACTATAGCTCAATGCTTAGAATGCAATATTTACCATACTATACAATACAATGCAATGTTTGCAATAAAGCTCTTAAAATACTTATAACACATAGAGTACAAGATATACTAATCAACATGTAAAGTATACTAAAATATATACAATCCAAAACATACAACAAACACATAAAATGGAATAGAGTACAATATATAACATACAATAAGCAGTAAAACATAAACTACATAAAATACATAGTTGCAATGAGAAATCCACTACATTACAAAATACAGTATAACATACTAAATAAACCATGTACATTACATACAGTACAATGAATGTAGTGAACACCATATCATTCATGACATGCATTACATAAAATATAAAATCTACTATGCATAAAAGGCAATACAAATTGTGATACACATTTCTAAACTTTAATTTCTCAAAGAGATGGCATAGAAAGTTTCATTTGTAATTGTAGTGCTATCTATTATTGGTATTTATGAACACCAAATTTTTTATGCTCCTCTATTCAGTGATGACTATTAGCTGAAACAGTATCTGAAAACACTGCATGCTGATAAAGCACAAGAAGTCCTTCTAAAGAACACAGGAGGCAAGTGTAAATCAGCCACATTTGTGATGAGTGGCAAAACTACAGTGGGAGATTATTTATTAGTTAGTGGTCAAATCAAAAGCATTTTGTAACTTGATGTGGAATTTTAACACAATTTGAGTAAGTGAAACTCAGTGATAATAAATCTTCCTGAACTTACACGTTATGACCGCTATATATTCTTATGGACTGAAATGTATGGAGCTAGCTTCTTATGGTAAATGTAAAATCTGTCAACTATGCAGCCCTGCTCACTTAGATTTTTTTTAGGCCTTTTATTAGTAGTTTCACAAGATAAGTAAGCTTGGCTTCAGTAAGTACACAACTTCAGTAAGTACACAACTCGGCTGAGAAATGCCTTTCTCAGAGAAGTGTTGCTACTGCCTTTTCACTGTGGTTTATCTGCAGCTGGAGGCTACCAGTCTACATGTCACATAAAGTTGTTCAGAAACTGCTTATGCTCTATGGCATGTTGAATTGTTAAAATCAAAGGCCCAGTAAGTTGCAAAGGAACATTGCAGTTCATCAGTCATTACAGTTACATCAGTCTAAAGAGGAAGGCTAAAGAGAACTTCCCCCCACTGATGGCTGGAAATGGTGACCTCATATCAACAGACAAGGAGAAGGCTAAGGTACTTAACAACATTTTTTTGCCACAGTCTTCACTGGTAACTGCTCTCCTCACCCTTCCTGGGTCATGGGACAACAAGATGGTAACCAGGGGTAAAACCCCTCGTACAGTAGAGAAGGATCAGGCTCATGACCACTTGAGGAACCTGAATATTTGTAAGTCTATGGGACCTGATGAGATGCATCCCAGAGTCTTGAGGGAATTGGCTGGTGTGGTTGCCAAGCCACTCTCCATGATATTTGAAAAGTCATGGCAATCAGGAGAAGTCCCTGGTGACTGGAAGAAGGGTAATGTGCCCATTTTTAAAAAGGGTAGAAAAGATGACCCTGGGAACTACCTATCTGTCAGCATCCACTCTGTGCCTGTGCGGATCATGGAACAGATCCTCCTAGGACCTATGAACATAGAGGACATGGAAGTGATTAATGGCAGCCAACATGTCTTAACGAGGGGCAAATCCTGTATGACAAACTTAATGGCTTTCGATGATGGGGTAACCACAGCAGTGGACATGGGTAAACCAATGGATGTGATCTATCTAGACTTCTGTAAAGCCTTTGGCATGATCCCCTACAATATCCTTCTGTCTAAATTTGAGAGAGATGGATTTGATGGGTGGCCTATTCGGCAGATAAAAAAGTGGCTGGATGGCCATATTCAAAGGGTAGTGGTCAATGGTTCAAAGTCCAGATGGAGATTTGTGACAAATGGTGTCACTCAGAGGTCCATACTGGGACTGGTACTGTTTAATATTTTCATTAATGATGTTGACAGCAAGATTGAGTGCACCCTCAGCAAATTTGCAGATGACACCAAGCTCAGTGATGTAATTGCTGCACCGGAAGGATGGGATGTCATCCAGAGGGACATGGACAGGCTGGAGAAGTGAGCCTGTGCAAACCTCATGAGGTTCAACAAGGCCCCAGTGCAAAGTCCTATACCCGTGTCAGGGCAGTCTCTGATTTCAGTACATAATGGGAGATGACATGATTGAGAGCTGACCTGCATAGAAGGACTTGAGGGTGTTGGTTGATGAGAAGCTTGACATGAGCCAGCAATATGTACTCACAGCCCAGAAAGCCAGCCATATCCTGGGCTGCATCAAAAGAAGCCTGGCCAGCAGGTCAAGGGAAGTGATTCTGCCCATCTATTTCTCTCTTGTGAGACCTCTTCTAGAGTACTGTGTCCAGTTCTGGAATCCTCAATATAAGAGTGACATGGAACTGTTGAAATGGATCCAGAGGAGGACCTCAAAGATGATCAGATGTCTGAAGCACCTTTGCTGTGAGAACAGACTAAGAGGGTTAGGTTTGTTCAGCCTGGAGAAGAGAAGGCTCTGAGGAGATCTTACAGTGATATTCCAGTATCTGAAAGGTGCCTACAGGAAAACTGAGAGGGACTGTTCATAAAGGCTTGTGATGATAGGGTGAGGGGGAACTGGTATAAACTGGGGAGGGTCAGATTTAGGCATGATTTAAGGAAGAATTTCTTCACTGTGGGAGTGGTGAGAAAATGGAACAAGTTGTCCAGGGAAGCTGTTGCTGCCCAGTCCCTGGAGGTGTTCAAGGCTAGGTTGGATGGGGCCATGGGCAGCCTGATCTATTGGGATGTCCCTGATCATGGCAGGGGGTTGGAACTAGATGATCTTTGAGGTCTCTTGCAACTCAGACTACTCCATGATTCTATGACTTGGAAGTTGACTGCAAGTCTGTGGGAAGTTGGTAGAGGTGGATATGTGAACTGAGCCATAGAAAAAAATGTGGCTCATCTAGGCTCAGGATTAGGTTTTAAATGAAAAAACACATAGTTGCCAGTTTTACAGAGGAAATATGTGGTATGACTGCTGAGAATCTGTCCTCAAAGGATACAATGATGTCTAATACAACAGAATTGCCAAGGCTATAAATATTATGCTGTTTGGAAACACAGCTATTCCATGTTAGGTTTCAGTTCCAAGTAGACAGATGCTGATGATTTAAGAGGTACTGACAAATGTACTACAAAGAATCCCAGAGGCTCATCAAGAGGCTGAGTTTTCCTTAGATTTTTTTCTCTAAGAGAGAGTAGAAGCCTGAAAATACCCGATGCTGGGAGTAGATATTTCAAAACATCACAAAACACTGGTTAAATATAGTGAAAAAGATACTTGTTTTTGCTGGGAAGGGGGAGTAGGTATGGAAAAATGATCCCCAAGAAGTAAATCAGGCATTAGTTTTTCTTTTGGTAATAAGAACAAAAATCTTATTAGCTTTTCCAGTCCTGCAGTTCCCGGTTTCTGAATGTTAAGGAATTTTTACAGTAAACCTCAAGGTGAATTAGAGACACATCTGACCTTAAAGAGAAAAACAAAATGAATTAGCAATGCATCAGGCAGAGTCCTACAGCAATACATTGTTCTACACAGAGTCTACGAAGATGCCTTAGGAACCAATGCATTGTATCCATGTGCACATGTACCTGTCCCGAGAGCAGCTGCAATGAGGCACCTCAGCTCAGGCCTTGGTCCATCTTTCTGTGCAGTTCTACTGCCAAGTGGTTTTCTTGAAGAGAAAGAAGCAGAATCTGGGTTGGTAATTGCTGTTGCAAAGACCCTGCTTTATATCTGCTGTTTTACTGGTGTAGTCTTGCTAAAACTAAGGTGTGATTTTAGAACAGCTTCAACTCACTTTTCACAAGACATATTAAATATTACCTTAAAATGAAAAAAAAACAAGCTGATTTTTTTTAAAAAAGCTTTATTAGTAACAATATGTGTTACAACAGTATTGGTAAAATTTGTGTGTGGCTGTAACCATTCCCTGCATCCTTTTCGACAGACATTGCCCTCTAGACTTTGCCGTTTCATATGGTTTCACTAATCTGCTTCCATCAGGCATGGAGAATGACTGAATCTATTTCAAATATAGAATCACAGAACAACCAGGTTGGAAGAGACCCACCCGATCATCGAGTCCAACCTTTCCTATCAAATACTACAACATGACCCTCAGCACCTTGTCCACCCGTGCCTTAAATACTTCCAGGGAAGGTGAATCAACCACTTCCCTGGGCAGACTGTTCCAATGACCCTTTCTGTGAAAATTTTTTTCCACAATGTCTAGCCTAAATCTCCTCTGGCGGAGCTTGAAGCCATTCCCTCTTGTCCTGTCCCCTGGCACTTGGGAGAAGAGGCCAGCTCCCTCCTCTCCACAATCTCCTTTCAGGTAGTTATAGAGAGCAATGAGGTCTCCTCTCAGCCTCCTCTTTTCCAGGATAAACAACCCCAGCTCTCTCAGGCATTCCTCATAAGGTCTGTTCTCCAGCCCCTTCACCAGCTTCGTTGCTCTTCTTTGGACTCACTCCAGAGCCTCAACATCCTTCTTGTGGTGAGGGGCCCACAACTGAACACAGGATTCAAGGAGCAGTCTCACCAGTGCTGAGAACAGAGGGAGAATAAACTCCCTGGACCTGCTGGTCACACCGTTTCTGATACAAGCCAGGATGCCATTGGCCTTGTTGGCCACGTGGGCACACTGCTGGCTCATGTTCAGTCGGCTCTCAACCAACAACCCAAGGTCCTTCTCCTCCAGGCATAATTCTTGTGCCGGAAATTTCCTGTACAACTATGAGATGGGGATTTATTTCTGGCTTTATTTGTCCATTTTATTGTTGTTTTGATACAAATCCCTTTACCAGTTTCTGCTCCAGTTCAATTGTCAAAGCAGCAACTGTACTATTTCTGTGTTTGGACTGTGGCAATTTGGAAGTTTGTACAATAAATGCCAGGGGATTTGAGATGAAATGAACTGCAACTAAAGTTCTGTTTGGCTAGCAAATTTGCAGACACACTCTCTAGACATCAGAAAGCAGTCTGTAATAAAGAGACGTGAGGGGAGAACATATATAGAAATGGACTGTTCATTTGGGGCAAAAAACATAAGCATCATTGATAGCAGAGCATAGATTTAACTAAATTGCTGACTGGTCAATACATTCAGACAAATTTGCTTATTTCAGCATTCATTCCACAATTTTTAGTTTAGCCTTGGCTAGCTGACCATCCATCCTCTTTCAATCATTCCAAATACCAAATAAGTCAAGAGTTATTTTTACAAAGGCTGCTGTACTTCAGTACTATAAGGGTTCTTGCTATCAGCTCATAGAATCATAAAATCATAGAATTACTAGATTGGAAGATACCCACCAGATCACTGAGTCCAACCATTCCTATCACTAAACCATGTCCCTCAGGACATTGTCCACCTGTGCCTTAAACACTTCCAGGGAAGGTGAATCAACCACCTCCCTGGGCAGACTGTTCCAATGCCCAGTGACCCTTTGTGTGAAAAACTTCCACCTAATCTCTAGCCTAAATCTCCCCTGATGGAGCTTGAGGCCATTCCCTCTTGTCCTGTCCCCTGGCACTTAGGAGAAGAGGTCAGCTCCCTCCTCTCTACAACCTCCTTTCAGGTAGTTATAGAGAGCAATGAGGTCTCCTCTCAGCCTCCTCTTTTCCAGGATAAACAACCCCAGCTCTCTCAGGCATTCCTCATAAGGTCTGTTCTCCAGCCCCTTCACCAGCTTCGTTGCTCTTCTTTGGACTCACTCCAGAGCCTCAACATCCTTCTTATGGTGAGAGGCCCAGAACTGAACACAGGATTCAAGGAGCGGCCTCACCAGTGCTGAGTACAGAGGGAGAATCACCTCCCTGGACCTGCTGGTCACACTGTTTCTGATACAAGCCAGGATGCCATTGGCCTTGTTGGCCATGTGGGCACACTGCTGGCTCATGTTCAGTCGACTGTCAACCAACACCCCAAGGTCCTTCTCCTCCTGGCAGCTTTCTAGACAGACCTCTCCCAGTCTGTAGCTCTGCATAGGCTTGTTGTGCCCCAAGTGCACGACTCAGCATTTGGCTCTGTTCAACCTCATCCCATTGGTTTCAGTCCAGCAGTCCAGCCTGTTCAGATCCCTTTACAAAGCCTCACTACCCTCCAGCAGATCCACACTTCCATCCAGATTAGTATCATTTGCAAACTTGCTAAGGGACACTCAATGCCTTCATGCAGGTCATTGATAAAGACATTGAACAGGGCTGGACCCAGAACTGAGCCCTGGGGAACACCTCTTGTAACTGTCCTCCAGCTGGAGTTAATTTCATTTACCGCCACTCTCTGGGCCCGGCCATCCAACCAGTTTCCTAACCAGGAGAATGTGCGTCTGTCCAGGCCAGAGGCTGACAGTTTTTTAAGCAGAATGCTGTGATAAACTGTGTCAAAGGCTTTACTGAAGTCCAGGAAGACCACATCCACAGCCTTTCCCTCATACAGCAGTCGAGTCACTTTGTCATAGAAGGCAATCAGGTTAGTTTGGCAAGACCTGCCTTTCGTGAACCCATGTTGACTGGGCCTGATCACCCGGTTCTCTTGCACGTGCTTCATGATAACACTCAGGATCACGTGTTCCATGACTTTCCCTGACCCTGAGGTCAGACTGGCAGGCAGGGAACTGTAGTTCCCTGGATCCTCCCTGCTACCCTTCTTGTAAATGGGCACAACATCAGCCAGCCTCCAGTCCAGTGGAACTTCCCCAGTCAGCCAGAACTGCTGGAAGATAATGGAAAGGGGCTTGGCAAGCACATCTGCCAGCTCCTTCAATACTCTTGGGTGGATCCCATCTATCCCCATAGACTTGTGGGTGTCTAGCTGGGCAAGCAAGTCTCTAACCACCTCCTCTTGGATCACGGGAGCCTTATTTTGCTCCTCTAGTTCTGGGGTTTGTACACAGGGGGAACAACTTTCTTTACAATTAAAGACTGAGGCAAAGAAGGCATTAAGTACCTTAAGTACTTAAGTACATTAAGTACATTAAGATGAGTAAATCTGAGCCAGCAAATGGTACTCACTGATTTTCTGCATACATTTCTCTCAATGAGACTTTTGTCTTCATTCTTTTTTGTAGTTGATTAATTATTTTTGTCTCTGGAAGTCATACTCCTCAAGGTTTCCTACATTACTATCTACTTTGATAACGACTTGGCTTGACAGGGCAAGTTTAGCAGTCACACAGTGCCTTCTCTGGTTATTTTTTAGAACCCACACTTTTCTTTTGTGACTGTTCTGCAGATGTTAATAAATTGCTAACAAAGTTAACCTTCATTGTCTCTGGATATGATCATTTACATGTGTAAATACCTCTTGAGCTCATTTACTGTGAAACTGGAATGGTCTTTGCTCTCTGTGTTCTGTACTTGCACTTTGAAGCACTCCCTTTTTTCCCCTTGGTGTTCATTGAGGGCATATGTAGGAGGTGCATTTATTCTGCTCCTTTTGACTCTCCTGTCTTTTCCTTTTCGGAGACACTTTACTGCTTTTTATTCTGAGGTTATCATTTTACACTGTCAGAATTCTTGTGTCTATTCCAACATAAAGAACAGTCATATAAAGTTTGGCAGTGTTTTTCTATATGTGTTTCCATCATATTCACGCAAACAAACTTCACCTAAAGTATGTAGTTTTAAGGAAAAACTAAGGGGAGAAACTAGTGATATATTCATCTTTCTATAGATGTGCATATTGCTCACAATACTTTGGACCTATGAAACCCTGTATCTATAGTTAAAATTAAGGCACTTTGTGATCTCTCTCATGGTCTTTATCAGATTATAACAATGGGTAAAAATGTTACCATTGGCGTCTCATGAATTAATTTTTGGGTCAATTATTGTACCTATCTTAACCTGTAATATGTGTTTCTACAAACTGAACTGTAGAGATTTTATTGAAAACATAAGGTGGCAGATGATATTACTGTTAGAGAACTGTATTGGTTGTTTAAGTAATCACAACCTACCAATTTCATTTCATAATTACAAATGGAAACCAATAGTGGACACCGTGGTTGGGATTCAGTAGGAGGAAGGAGTCCTTCAGTTGATTGTACTTCCTTACATTACCTTTCTCGGAGAACTGGAAACAGAATGTCTTCGCCAGACTTGGGGATCTTCACCATGTCCTTCCACCACCCACACCTGAGAGGCATCTGAGAGTGAAGAACTACTCTTGAGAGCAGAGGCACAAACCCAAGGTTAGGATAAACTAGGAGAAGAATTACAATGTAAGTTTTCAGTGAACTACTAGAGGTCCAAGTATCTAGGTCCTTGTCTAGAAAAGAGAAGTTGACAAGACGCACTAGTGCATTTTTAAATCCCTGTTAATGATTCCAGTAATTTCAAGAAGTGCAGAAGCACACCAGCAGCACTAGATAGTATAAAAGAAAGGCCAAAAGAAAAAAAAAAAAGAAAATAAATTCCTGAGTCTGGAAAACAGACCTGGGAAGCGCAGTTAAATCCTACTATTAGAGGAGATGTAGAAGTGACTTGAATCAAGGCACAAAACAGATATTAGAGAACTTACAAGACAAAAAGATGATATACAGTGTCTAGAAGCTGAAATTTGACATTTCACTATTAAAATAAGGTTCAGATCTTTAGCAGGATAATTAAACACCTAAATAGTGTATCTGAGAGGGTGGAGAACTTACTAGTTTTTTGGCAAATTTATAAAAGATAACATGTCTACAATTTGAATTTGTATTCTGTGGCCTGAACACATGGCTCAGACTTTGATCAAACATTTTGGCAGCAAATTCTGAAAACATGAGGAACACAGACGATGTGCATTCAACACACTACTTCAGTACATAAATATACATAAATAAGTACACAGGTAACTTTGAGCTTCATCAACATTTTAATAGCATCTCAACATTTTGGCAAATTAGCAGCAAAATATTTAAATGGCAGCAGTAGCAGCTGCTTCATTGCCTCAGTTCAGGATCAGAATTTTGTGAAGAGGAGCATGATGAAATTGCTGAAGTCCCCAGGCTTTGGAGATATGCATGGATGCACCTGTAAAGAAGGAAACTGAACATCTCTTCTCAGCTAACGCTGTTGTTATTGTCTCCACTGAATGCAATAATTTTAATGTATTCTTTATTGTTTTCCACATCTTCTTCCAAACTTATTTTCTTTTCTCTGTCCTCTACTGTTTTTGCCTAGTATTTTGGGAACCTCATGTTCAGGAAAAAGAGGGAGGGAATATAGGAGGGAGAAGTAATTAATTTTAAAATGGAGGAAGACTGTAATAATAAGATGTAATTAGCAAGTTATTGGTGTGATTGTGTCGTGAAGGGGTTAATAACTGCAGATTACACAGTTTATACACTAAAAGTGACTTTTCAATGGGAAATGACTGTCTCAGGCATGTACTGTAAAGAAGGCAGTGTGAATTCATCTCTGAATCTAGAGAGAATGTTCGTTTTATCATTTGTTGCAGTGGTGCCTTTTTGGTGAATCTCCTATGCATTTAAAGCTACAGTGAGCTGCTGAGGATTTTGTACAATAAAACTGCTATTGAAATACCAGCTATCTAGCACCATTTACACAGAAAATACAAATTCAAACTTCTGCTTATTTCCTCTACTGGTTTTCATATGTATTATTTATTTATTTATTTATTATTTATATCTACATTTATCTCTTTAGGGTCTACAATAATTACTTGATAAACTCATAACGTTATCAGCAGGGCATATTTGCAGGACATATCCACTTAGAATGATATCATTATTCAATTCAAATTAACCTGAAATTTTTTGTACTAAGGTTTAGCCTAGAATATATTACTCACAGAGGTTTTAGTTAACAATAGCGTGGTATAGCAAACATAGAATATACCAGGAAAACAGATTACAGAAAGTTAGAGGAGCAGACCAAATTAGTCTGGGATGCTGTGTTTGGGCTAGCAAATAAACATGCTATTTATAAAAAAAGGATGTAATCTAAGACAGAAATTGACTGCTACTAAATTCAGGATTATTCAGACAGTATAATCCTGTTGTTTTGGTTTGGAAGTAAAGGAATTCTCTACAGGTTGGTCGTTGTTCTCCTCAGTTCTGCCCTACATTTAAATTGTCTGGGAAAAATATTGTTATGGCAATGTATTTTTTCCAACATTAATCTCATTTCAGGCTTGCAAGTTATCTTACTATGAAAATGGAATTAAGGAAATCAATGAATACATTTTTATTTGCTTAAACACAGCTTTAGATTTCTTTTTAGAGCAGAAAAGTATTGTGATCTTAAAAGCAAAGTCAGCTATGCAAAGCTATCATCAATGATGTGTATCTAGTTTTGTTGCTACAGTGGAAGGAGAGGTTTAGGTGGAAGGTGTGCAGGCAAGGCTCTTACATGAGATGGGAGAGTGGCAAAAAAGCCCTGGAGGCTTTACTTTGTCCCAGAGAGACAAGAAAGACAAATGAAGATGGATGCTACTGGGTGAGGCTACTTTTTCCTTGCTGCTGCAAAATTCACAATAGTCTCTTCTTACTAGAGACAACAATGCCCAAAAGTTGAGATGTCTGATATTGTCACAGTCAAAAGTAAGCTCTGACTCTGTGTGTGTGTGTGTGTGTTATGCTGCTTTGCTGTCTTATGCAAGTATATGTTTTATTTTTCCAACATGTTTTTTTCCTTCCAGTACCTCATGGGGCATGTTTCATTATGGCAACCCTCAAGGTTTTATGTCTGACTGGAGATCTTCAGCATCTTTTTCACAGGAAGGGTCATTGAGCACTGGAATAGGCTGCCCAGGGAGGTGGTTGAGTCACCTTCCCTGGAGGTGTCTAAGGCACGGGTGGATGAGGTCTTGAGGGACTTGCTTTAGTGTTTGATAGGAATGGTTGGACTAGAAGATCCGATGGGTCCCTTCCAACCTGGTTGTTCTATGATTCTATGATCCCTGTATAAAAAAAGAGTCAGTCATCACCTTTGCCCAAGTTTCCTCTTGCATATGTTAATGGCACACCTGAATGAATGAAAATCTTGACTTTGCTTAAATCTTGTGTATGGGCAAACAGGAAATACACCTTATATAAATACAAGAATATTAATCTTAACATAATTGAGAGTATAATCACTGTCACTCCAGAACTAGTTGCTGGGCAGGCAAAGGGAGTTGGAGGGAATTAAACTAAATTTATAATTTTGTACACCTTTTCCTGGTGTTGCACTTTTCCTTCCTCTGCTACTCCTGTGTCTAAAGTCCTAGGAAATGACATCCTGGGGCTGAGATGATGCAGCCTGTCATCAGTATCTGCTGTTCTTCACAGGGAGAAATAGAATCTTTACATGTTTTTTTTTCTCCTTTTTTCTCCAGGTTTCACCTGGGATCATTTTTCTTTGCTTGCTGACATGCTTTTTAATCTTTGTTCTTTCTTCATTGGTCAGCAACTCCATGTTATGTCTAAGTTTATCCTTTTATAATACCCATTACAAAATTCTTTGTTCTCTTTATTACCCCTAAATGCTGTTTTGACTGGCTTAACATGTTTCTTTAAGTGACTATTAGAAAGTTGCTTACACCCATGGGGTTCCATTGCCAACTATCTGTCTTCCCTCTTCTCATTCCATGACTCTTCTCCTCAGCACCACATCTCTATTTCTGAAACACCCTTCTATTTATCCTATGAGATCTCTTTTTCTATGCACTACACCATAAATAGCTCATTGTATAGAAAATAAGTGCCTGTTACTACTACAAATATAACAATATAATTGCACTGTATGAAGAAAGTGAAATAAACTAGCAAAGTTACTGCCACCACTAAACAAGGTGAAACAAAACTGCAGACAGGTCATGAATAGTTTAGACAGAGGAAGCCTGACGAGCCTCAGTCCTGAATTATGTAAGGATATGGAACTCTTATAATATGATGTATGAAGATGATCAGAGCTCCTCTACTGTGAGGACAGGCTGAGAGAGTTGGGGTTGTTCAGTCTGGAAAAGAGAAAGCTCCAGGGAGACCTTATAGTGGCCTTCTAGTACTTGAAGGGGGCATAAAAGAAAGCTGGGGAGGGACTTTTTACAAGGATCTGTAGATGTAGGGTGAGTGGGAATGGCTTTACATTGGAAGAGGTAAGACTTAGAGTAGACATTCAGAATAAATTCTTCACAATTAGAGTGGTGAGATACTGGTACATGTTGCCCAGGGAAGTTGTGGATGTGCCTTCCATAGAACTATTGTATTCAAGGCCAGGTTGGATAGGGTGTTGAACAGCCTGATCAAGTAGGAGATGTCCATGGCAGTGGAATTGGAACTAGATGATCTTTAATACCTCTTTCAACCCAAACCATTCTTTAATTCTATGATTCTGAATCTTGCAAATTAAGTACAACATTTATAACCTTTAGTCAGCAATGCCAATATTATATATAGAGATATACATGTAGATATATATGGTAATGGAATGAACTAAAACTAATTCTTTTTCATCTCCAAATTTGTCAGAACTAGCATTTCAGTCTCAAAACTGTTTAACTAAAATTTCTGTGATTATGGGAATAAGTTATCCTTATTTTGAAGTCATAGAATCGTAGATTCATAGAATCACCAGGTTGGAAAAGACCCACCAGATCATCAAGTCCAGTCATTCCTATCAATCACTAAACCATGCCCCTCAGCACCTTGTCCAGCGATCCCTTAAACACCTCTAGGGAAGGCGACTCAACCACCTCCCTGGGCACCCTCTGCCAGTGCAGAGTTTCAATTTGTACTTCTCAGCTTAATTCATCAGACCCTATTAGATGATAGAAAGGGAAAATAAAATGCTTACATGAAAACAGCTTGAAGTTGCATCTGTCACATCAACAAGATTGTGCTAAAATAGTGGTAAAAATCATCCATCAGGGGATTTGCTGAATTTAACCAGAGAGGGGTAGTTTTCCTCAGCCTGTGAAGAGAATTAGCAAGCCATGCACACACGGAGGCAGTGAGAATTCACCAGTCCCTGATCTCAAATACAGAGTATTCTGCAAGATTAGATCTCGAGTTGCAGTATACAGCAATATTTCTTGGTTATGTGACAAACTTGGGCAAATTCAAAACTTTACGGTTCACTGCACAGGATTTTTCAGGGTTTTTTTATCTTAAAAAGGGCTTGACACACATATGCAACACTGTTTTGCCCTTCTTGAAGATGTCATAAGGGTTTCTGAAGTGCAGCTGTATGTAACTGTATTTTCATCTTCAGCATTATACTTCCTCAAGATTTTTGTGGCTAACAATTCTACCAAAGGGAGAATTGTTAGTCAACCAAAAGCTTTTATATAGCTACACTTCCATATATTAAAGAGTTTTTACTCTTTCCTATTTTACGAGCAATTAATTGCTACATTTAATTGGTATTACTTGACTGAACTAGTTCTCCCACTAGTTTTTGATAGGAATGGTTGGACTAGAAGATCCGATGGGTCTCTTCCAACCTGATTGTTCTATGATTCTATGATTCCCAAAATCAAAATTTAAGGCTTCGTTTACTATGTGCTTGCCTCTGGGAAATTTTCTGTTTCTCTCATGTATAAAAGCAAGGCCCCTTAAGGAAAAGGAAAATGTAGTATTTATTCCTTTGGCCAAAATAGCCTGCAAAATTTGAATCCAAACACTTATGGATTAGCCGCCCTGCACAGCTCCTTTCAGTAGCTTGTAATGAGCAGTGGTTGTCACAAGAAGAATGGCTAACAGTTCTTCTCTTATCAGGGTACCTCTGTTGTTTAAATGTGAAATGCTAGGAATCTGCTCCTGAAGCAACTGCTCCTGAACAACTACTATTGTTTTGTATGGAAGTTTGGAAGGAAGCTGTGTAGTCTTCCCACTAGCTGTGATGGGGATTGGACCATATTTCCTGTATGTTGACTAACAGACAGGAAAGATAAAATTGCTGGAGAGTATGATGGATATTTAGAAGTTTTTGTTGCTAGAATCAGAAGTATGAATCCAGGTACAAAGAATGATACTGATTTTTTACCTGACATTTAGGCAAGAGTGAAAAAAAAATAAGGTATCATGAAGTTTCTTAGGAATTGCCCTGCACTTTGCTCACAGGTCAGCATGGGTCATCTGACAGCATCCTAAGTCCCAGTCAGACTCTGAGATCTCAGCAGTCCTCAGAAATGGTTTTGTCAAGAGTCCTGCCAGTAATCTGTAAGTACTGACAGAGGCTTCAAAATTCAAACCAGACTGTTTGTTCTTTTTCCCTCCCTTACAAAACTTCTGTGTCCAGCAACTCAGAGCAGTTTTGCATGACTCCTGCTCTTGGGTAGGGCTCCTTCCTCCTACAGTTTCTGTAGAGTGTATTTCATTGCACAAACAGCAGTTAGGCAAACAATATATTAATTACTGGGTCCAATTTGTGACTTTGATTTTTTCAAGAAAGTAAAGTCTCATTTTAATTCTTACCATTAGCCTCTGGCACATTTGACCATTGGGCTGGACTTGACCCCTAACTGGATCTGTACAGAGTATACATGGTTCAGTTTAGTATTTGTGCCTAGGACAATAAGTTGAATGCTGTCATTTGAAAGCTGAATTTGTCTCTGTTTCTTGCTCATCCAGTTAATAAGAAAAGTATTTTAAGATTTAGATTCCTAGTTCACTTGTACCAGGACTAGGTGAAATGTTGGGATTGCCTGGGGCTGGACTTTCTCTAAATGCTGGGAAAACAACATTTTTTCGTGTCTGTTTAGTACTTTTAAGGACACATATCGTAGCTCTACAGCAGAAGAGATACAAAAGTCAAACTTGATAGGTTTGATATTATTTAGGGGATTCATCTTGGTTTTGCTCTGCTCTAACAGCTGTTATATCTGAGGTTTTACTGGGTTTATTCCAGGAGGAAGAAAGCAAAGACCCTGAAGTATCTTTTGCAGAATCTTAATCAGTAGGATTCTCTCTTCATATCTTAGCAATTTGACTAACATTAAATCTAGCAGGGCTGCAAGTTGTTTACTTACAGGTATGGATTAAAAATTTATTCTGAATTGTTGACTAAAGTGTTAGAAGAAAACTATCAGTTTGAACAACAGGAGCAATTTTATTCTTGTGATATGACTAAAAGAAACTTCTGTGAGTGTAGAAACTGAGTCTCAGCCATTTCACCGTGTCCAGAGGTGACTGAAGTTTGTCTAAATGTCTCCTAGCCATGGCAGAAGTGTGTCAGTCTTAAAATGGAATCTACTGTACAGCACTCCTAATGTGTGAAGAAGTGGTGACTGATGAAGAAGTAGGAGGGGACTAACATGGGAGTGGTGAGGTTAGTGGCAAGGTACCAAATCACTGGCTAAATGGAAAGATTAAACAAGCAGTCAATCAGTAGCAACCTGTAAAATACTAGATTTGCTTTGGACATCTGGCAGAAGGTTGGTTTGGGAAATGATAATCCCTCTGTATATCAGTAATGACCATACTATATTGGTACCTATGGTGGTATGGCTAGGACAAAGGTGCTACAGGACATTTCAGCATTGTGCTCTGGGTATGTGAAATGGACTGGTGTGCTGACTGCTAAGAAGCATATTTTGTCTGAAATGGAGCCATAACTAAATGGCAATCCCATAACTCCTGCCTAGAGTTTGACTAACATGTCATGGTAAGATTTAATGTGCACTGGGAGCAGTGCCTTTAAGTCAAAGCAAGTGCACCAGGTCAGCAAAGCAGGTAGCCAGGAAGATCTGAGAGCTCATTGAGCAGCCACAATCACCACGTAATCTCTAGGACACATTAGATTGTTCAGTAGTTTTCTCAGAATCCTGTAACTTATGGAAACGGTATGCACCAAGCCTCCAAACTAGAGAGTATAAGACACAAATTTATCTCAAATGCTTTTGATTCAAATGTAACAGCAGCTGGACTGCCGAGGTTTCCCTGCTTCCAGGTGCTTTGCAGGGGATGCCTGCATGTGAAAACGGAAGAATGGTGAACACTCTTAACCCTTATATAGGTAAATAATTCTTTTCTGTTATTCATAACTGCACAATACTAAAAGTTGCAGGTTATAAGTTATGAAAATTTATGACTTAAATGGTGTACAAGTGAACTAACATGACACAAGAGGCTAGGCAAAAGGGGATTTAGACCCTATTCATTGTGTTTATTATATTTCTTAATGAGTTCATGGAATAAAGTTTAAATCACAGAGAATGTTTCCCATAGATTTGAGAAATCTGAACAGACCTTGACAGTCACATGTGTGATTTCATGGGTGTTATGGGTGCATTACTGTGAGAAAAGCTTTAAACTGCCAGTCAACCAGGAGCAGTCTGCTCAGGGTATTTAACTTTCTTATTTGATAAATCTGAAAAAAAAATTCTAGGAGCTTTGTTGTTTAGGAAACTATCATCCCTTTCCCCTAAACCAAAAAAAAACAAACAAAAAAATCCCAAATATTCATCTGGATTATTAACATTAGAAAACCCCATGGATAGACGAATTCATCAAAGGCAAGGTGCAGTGTGTGATAAGAGCTTTAATCATGACTGCTTCTACACAGTTAAAAGGGACAAGATTATACTTTAGTGAAACTTGTTTATAAGCCAGTAGCTGCAGTTCTAGTTGAATTCCTCAGGGATAGTGTCTGTCCATTTTGTAACCCAATCTAATCTTTATCTTAAATCCAGTCAGTACTTCCATTAAAGGGTATCCTAAAGCACACACCAAGGTCAAATAACACAATTTGTCATCCCTGAGAGAATAATTTCATGGCCCAATCATCCTCAAAGCTAGTGCTGATATTTCTAAGTCTTTTCAGCCTCTCTATTTCTTTTCCAATCTGTGTGTAGATGCCTTAGTTCAATTGTAATTATTTAATTATTTGGGAACCTACAGCACATAAAACTAAAAGGAAATTGAGGACATGTACATATGTTCCCTATAGGTAACTAATAAATAATAGATCTAGGCAGAATAGCACATGCCAAGGGATAAATTCTGCTTCTCATTATTCATGTTGATAAAGCAGTGACTGGACTTGAAAGAGAGAAGTTCTGCATCACCACTCCTCCAGATGTGTTGTTCTGCTGCATCTGTGCCTCTTTTTGCCCCAGGCTTTCACTGCCACTTTAAGAAGACTCTGACTAGACAGATTCTGCTCTCCTACTCATTCTATTCCTCCTCCAGGACTTTTCCCAATTTAATATTATAGGACCAACAATGCTTTATGTATATCTCAATATCTATCTCTTGTACTGTGTGATAAGATATTCATATTCTTTGGATATGCTGAGACCATCTCAAAAGCAGTTGGACTTCTATTATTAGGAACAGAAACTGAACGTTAAGTCAGTATTTTTGATGACCCATTGAAATATTCTCCTGCAAAAAGGGACTCTACTTGGCAGTAGAAGTTACAATTATGCTACTTTCAAAATACAGAAGTGGACATAGTACATTTCTACAGTTTTCTAAGCTTTTGCATTAGCAATAAGGGCTTCTTATAGCAGTAGGGACAGTTCTATTTTGGTTTGCAGATGCCAATTTAAAGAAAGCATTAAGGAAAATGGAATAACTAGCAGACAAAGAAAAGGGGAATATCAAAGAGCAGGAAGCGAGGGCAAAAGTAGCTGCTCACTTATGCATAACTCTAGTCACTTAAGACTGAAATTAAGTAATAAGGAAATATTTGTTTCTTCTTTAACTTTATGGTTAGATTTTGAATTTTGGACCCTCATGTGTCATAGTTTTGAAAGCAACTGTTTAACCGTAATGCATTATGTTGATTACATCCAGGAAATGGTTGATTTCAGTGTTAACAACAGTTCCCTTTTATTGGAATGTCAACGGCTGATGAAGATGTCTCAGTCACAGAGGGAATTGCACAAACACCTATGGAACTGAATTTCTCTTTTCTGGAAATACAAGGAAGCTAGGTCCCTGGTGTTAAACTGGTTTATCAACTGAAAATTGCCTCTAATTATAGGCCTTTGTGTAGAAGAGAAGGAGAAGTTGTGGGAACACAGGTATGGGTCAAGGCCAGTCTATTTCAAGAATTAGAAATAATCTGCCTATGAACATGTCAGCTATTTGCATACAAGTTGTAGATTTAGGAAGATGATTTCAGTTCCCAGCTGAAGAAGAAATCAGGTTATAGTACTTCTACATTAGAACCTTAATCTGTAATTGAGGTGTTGGGTCTCTGTTTACAGAAAAACAAAATTTGTGAATATTTTGCAGAAGAGAGAGAAGTCAGGTGTGTGGAAGTACATGGGCTAACTGGTGAAGCAGGAGCAGCATAGCCTTATTTCTGCAGGTTCTTGTCACTGTGTCCTGTCCTGTCCACATCTGCCAACTTCATTTTGTGCCCAGGCTGCTTTGCTGTATACAGGAGCCTCAGCAAGAGCTCTAGCTGCTCACACAAGTGCTATATTATCCTTCACAGTTCTTCTTCAGGTGATGATAAGGAGGAATCTCAGCCTGAACATTTCTTCCTTAGTATGCCAAGGCATGGAATGCATTAACACTTGAAGGCTATTTAGATGGGCTATTGATCCTGGCTTCTGAATCAAGCTTAAAAGAAACTATGTACCTAACCGAAATGCAGTGCATGCTTCAAAAGGAGGTTTTGAAAACAAGTATTAAAATTCCTGACCATGTTGCGGGGGGAAGGGGTACTGCTCTCTGCATAAGTGTCCACTTCGATAAAGTTTTGTAATGTGGTGCTAATAGTTGAAAAAAAAAGTGATTCTGTGCTATAAGGAAAACATCTGAGAACTTTTCGAGATAAAAGATGCAGGTGTAACACAGGTAATATGAAGAGTTTTGTGTGGTGCAAGAAAGATAACTCGAAGTGTGTAATTCACCCAGGAGTTCAGAAGATGCTTCAGGTATTCTTGTGGCTTTTGCTTTCTTCAGAGGTGGTGAGAAAAAGATTTAGTTATCTCTTTAAAGCAGCCTGTTCAAAGCTATCCTGCTGAACTTCTGAATCAAACTCCAGACCAAATGCCAAAAAGGGAAGTGTTGCCTTGGACCTGCAGTCTTTGCTGGTCTTAACTCTTATGGAGGGTGCCTGCCCTGTTGTGGGTGGTGTTTGGGAGCAGACAGATCAAAACATGGATACCGCATCAAAAGGTGGGTCCTGGGTTGTCCATGCTTTATTAATATGCCCCTAAATCTCATACTTTTCTATCTGGAAAGATTTTCTTCAGAGGAAATTATCCTTATTGCTACATTAGGAAGAAATGTCAGGTCTCATGTTTCCAGAGAAAACATAGAGATGAGCAGGACAGGACTCTGGATAATTGCATGATACTCTCAGGGCCACTTACAAGCTTAAAAACCAGCAAGAAATCAAAATACTCCTGTGCTCATGACAAGATTTTGCTGGACTTATTTTCTTCCTTTTGAAAAGTCTTTCCTATAGGAGATTCTGGGTTGTGAGCAGGTATTCTATTTTTGAACCGACTTGGTAGAACAGCCTCTTCATTCTGGCTCTCTGTTGAGTGTGATATGGCTAATTTAGAGTAGAAAGAGCAGGAGAAAATTTGGAGGATAAAACCAGCAAAGAACAAGTGTGTCAACTGCATGAATGAACACTCTTTTTGTATCACATCATCTCTTTGCACCTCACCATGTCACATTTTATTTCCTCAATGCCATTACCTTCAGGCTGTATTACTGCAGTACGATCTCCATCAGGATTTTTTTTGTCTAAGAGTCATTCCTTGACTTTGTTGGAATAAAGAACTGAAGTGCTAGTGTCTGTGTTGTGAAAACTTTTAAAAAGAAAAATAACTGACAGCTGAAAGAAGCCTCTTCCAATTTATGTAAGTTCTCCAGTTTGTCCACATTTCTTTAATTACATGTTGCCAGCTTCTTGGACTAATGGAAACAGTAATTTCAAAATGCAAGAAATACTGAGCAGAGGAAAATGTTATTAAGATTTCTGGACATATCAGACCAAGAGTGAAATAGTGCTTTAATTTAGAACTGGGTATTTTTATGAAGGCTATAACCATGTTAAACTTGCCCTGTATTCATGCAAATGTCAGGTATTCCCACAGGAGACCCACTGAAATTCAACTGCAATTAATGTACTATTGCAACCTGTCCTTTTAAAACAAGTAAGGAATTAATAACTCTTCTCTAACCTCCTGCTCGGTTAAATGCCATACTGACAAAAAGATGTTGTTTATTTATATCTTATTATTCTTGTCAAATAATCTACCCAGACTTTAAAAAATAACACACGTGAAAGGATGTCATGGAATGTAATTCAATAATTACATTGTAGTTACACATAGTTATTTACCTTATGATTCTTGCTGCTAACAAATCTTTGGTGATTTTATATAAACTACTTTTCAGTTGTGAATGGAACATAAGTCATACAATCTAAACCTCTGAAGCTGCAGAACAATTTCTTTGAATTCTTGTACACAGCTCTTCTGCAAGAATTTTTTTTTTCATGAACATTTCTCTTTCTTTAGGTTTGTAACCTCCTTTATATTAATATTATAAGCCAGGTATTTATAGTTATTTCTTTTTTGTCATATTTATATCTTAACTTATCACTTCTGTTTCTGTATTTAGGCAGGTTGTGTGTGTTTTTAAATTGGCATAACTAGCTGATTTTCGCTTTAGTGCACGGAGTCTTGGAAGTGATGGGACAAATCTAGCGAACACCTTTTCTTTATTAATTGCAGAGAATCTTTAGTTTGGCAGTGGAGGTTTTTTGCATACTCTGGGTAACATGGATTTGTTGCCTGACAGTGGAAGGGTAAACTTCCTTACAGCACAATCAGAACATTAAAGGGGAAAAAGTATGCAAATTCCCACCAAGTACAATGTGGCACATTTCTTTGACGGAACAGGACCAAGCTGTCAATGAAAGAAAAGCTTCTATATTCGCCTAACTGAAGCAAAAGGTATTGGTTTTGAGAGAACACTGCTCAGCACAACTTCAGTGGATCAACAGGAAAGCTGTTGATGGAGCATTAACCAGAGCTCTTGAAACTGTTTATTCATTGAGGAAATTTTATGGTTTCTTAGCACTTAATAATTTAAAATGAGTAACAGACCTGATTTGTGGAGTAGATCTGAGACTACTAGGCCATGTTATTCTATAAAATGGCTCAGTATACCTTGTGATTTTACCCTAAATTAAATAAATTCACTTTTTAATGGAGACAGTATCTCCTGCAGGAATACATTCACAGGCCTACCTTTTTCTTCATAGGTGTATTAGTGTGGCCATTTTTTGTCTTCAGCATTTCCCCCCTTGTATTTCAAATGTCTCTGGACCTGGAATTCAAAAATTATCTGTCAGTGGAGAAGCTTGGTGCAGCAAAAAATTATGAAGATCCAGATCTTCCTCTAGGCAATTTATTCTGGTTGAGGAAGACTCTTCAGTTTAATGAAGAAAGTAAATTTTAATAGTCCACAGTTTGTTTCTGTCCCTGTGTTGGCAAGGATGTGCCTGCTGTTGGATACATGAACCATATGCCCAATATTCATACGGTCATCTAACTAGGAGAATACTGACAGAAATGCACTGTGCAGAGAGATGCAAATATTTACCCGAGTAGAAAGTGTTAATGTGTTTTACTATCAAAATAAGGTCTATATTTATAGGACACTTGAGTCAGTAGTGGTAATAGGTTATATTTGTCTAGAGTGAAAACATCTTCACAAAGTTATAGTAACTGATAATATTTTTTAACATACTGGTGTATGGAGAACAGATTCTTTCTCCACATTCCTTCACTAAGTATACAGACTAATTCGAGACTTAGATACTAAGCTTTAAGTCTATCAGTTTTACACTTTATCTGGGTTATCTGTACTTTGGGTACTGATATTTGACTAGTTTGTTTACCTGCTCATTTTCTCTTTGAAAGAGAAAGTAGCAGTGACTGACTATCTAGCTTTTCATCCATGCCTCCTAAACAGATATATTTTCGTTTCTTCTTTCCATGTTGTAGCTACATCCAATGATGTACAGTCAATGGTATAGACTAGTTTAAATTACCCACTTCTGAAAGGATATAGTGGAAGCTGTTAGAATGTGCAGGACACAGACCCACATAATCTGCCTCAGTTGTGTCCTACTAACCACAGAATCACAGGATAGTTTAAACTGGAAAGGACCACTACACCTCCTTTGGCCCTAGCTCCTGCTCAAAGCAAGCATGACTAGATAAGGCTGAACGCTGTTTTCCTTTTGTGAAAATCTATGCTCTCATTTTCCATTTCCTGGGCCTATGACATATTCCTCTTTGAATGCTTCAATTCTTTCTGAAAAAAAATTCATATGCAGGCAAGAAAGGAATTGAGATCCTGCCCTGTTCAAATGTTCCACAACAAGTAACCAGAACCTAAAGACTGCAGAGTTATATTATTAATACACAATAATATATTATATATGAATATATTATTATATTAATATATTATAATATAATATATTAATACATTATTATATTATTAATACACAATACTCTGGTCAGGTACACAGAACCTTTTTTTTTTTTTTGCATTTGTATTTACCATTGCAGTTTGTATTTACCAACCAAAAAAACCCTGGTATTAGAATAGTTTAAATTTGACTATTCTATACTTATTATATGCTAAAAGTAGTATTACCAACATTCTTAGGTTAATCATGTCTAAAATATGTTTTTAATATTTTCCTCTGGATCTTAGCAAAAGAGAAACCAGGCATAGTGAATAGAAATCTCTTAGCAACCAGTATTTCTAGTTGCCATCCTCTGTTTCCATATACTAGTTTTTAACCCATTCCACGATGTAGTGCATAGAACTTCCTAAATTGCAGTTTCTATCTGGGACCATGGGTTGTCACAGCTTCCTCCTGGTTCCTAGGACTTTCTTTTAAAATGCTCTCAACTAAACTGGATCAAACTGAGGATGTGAGTACATCCAGGTGGTTGTTGCCTAAGTCAGTGTGGAAAGTATTAGTTCTTTGCTGAAGTAGGAAATTCAGCATTTGAGGAGCCATTGCAAAATTTCTATAACCAGTTATCTGAACTGAAATCTGGAGGACTTTTATGTTCAGTGCTTCAAACAAATTTATTGAGAGGTTAACAATAACTGAATATAAACTTTTTTTTCCACAGTAGATTTTATCACTATAGAAGGAGATTAAAGTAACATCTCCAACCCCATGCTGTTTTTCTCCCGTCTTTGCATTGTATCTGTGTACACACAGCTGCCTAGATTTTTAAAGAGGAGTTAGCTACAGACACACAGTTCTGCAGAGAGGGTTTGCAAAAGAACTGTATTTTATATTTTATATTTATGTGCTTGAATAAAATACATTCACAAGCAGTCCTTTATGGTAACAAACAAGATGGAAACAGTAATTTACATATCTCAGGAAAACAGCACACAGGTTGTAATTAATGTATTTTTGCATGTAGTAGACACCAATAATTTTCTTGAATTTAGCTACCTATTTACTGCTTTCTACCACAAACTACTTTAAGGTAGTATTGCAGATGGGAAGATTTTAGAACAAATAAATATATACTGATGGACTGAAATATACTGATCTTTGATGGACTGAAATGTATCTGACTTCAGTTACATATTAAATATTAATCGGTATGACATAAAATGTAAGAAATTAAATAATACTATTAAGTTTTCAAAATACATACTTATTAGTGTTGGTAGTCTGTTTGACTGCTCTGCTTTCCAATGCAGTTTCAAATTCTTAAGATCTCATGAGCTGACTTATTTTGCAACTTCAAAGTACATTTCTCAACAGAACAAAGTAATAAATAGAATTTTAGCTCTTAATTTCAACAAATAAGTGTCAAACATTTCAGATATTAGTAATTTATATTTTATTTTGTGAAAAGTGAAGTTTCGCATGGTCAATATTATTTTTGTTGTAGGATGCTGAATCTGAGGACCAACTACTGGATTTTAGAATTCTTGTCTTTAAATCTGACTGAGACTGATAGCTACAAATAGTCTTAACTGGTGATAGTTGTCAATAGTTGGTGATAGTTTTTTTGGCTTATTATGATGATTATGATTGTTAAGGATTCCTGTTGTTTGGATTTTATTTCTTATTTTTCCCCCGTCATCATGAATCCATCATGAAAGGCATTCATAGTCTTAGTTTTTTTGCAGAAAGAACATGATGGGTAGGAGTTTGTACTTAGTTGTAAGCAGGCCCCCTGAAATAAAACTGAAAGAGCCTGTTAACATTTTACATATCCAAGTAGCCCAATGTGAATCACTTGGCAGTAGATAAACACACTGAAGCAAGGAAACCCTGCCTTTCCTCTGCAAACAGATAGTTTTCTAGCAGAAATATTTCACTCTGTTCAATCCTTTATACAAAAACTGAGATTGTATTCTCCATGAGACTACTGTAATGGTGCGGCTGTCTGGAGATATTTTGTACAGGATGGGTGGATTCACAAGTTGGAAAGACAGTTTATAGCTCTGTGAATACTTTTGTAAGGCAAGCCTTGTTTTAAACAAATTAATAGTTTAGGGAAAGTCAGAGAATCACAGAATCGCTAGGTTGGAAATGACCCACCATCCAGTCCAACCATTCCTATCAATCGTTAAGCCATGTCCCTCAGCACCTCATCCACCCAGAATGCTGTGATAAACTGTGTCAAAGGCTTTACTGAAGTCCAGGAAGACCACATCCACAGCCTTTCCCTCATCCAGCAGCCGAGTCACTTTGTCATAGAAGGCAATCAGGTTAGTTTGGCAAGACCTGCCTTTCATGAACCCATGTTGACTGGGCCTGATCACCCGGTTCTCTTGCACGTGCTTCATGATAACACTCAGGATCACGTGTTCCATGACTTTCCCTGACCCTGAGGTCAGACTGGCAGGCAGGGAACTGTAGTTCCCTGGATCCTCCCTGCTACCCTTCTTGTAAATGGGCACAACATCAGCCAGCCTCCAGTCCAGTGGAACTTCCCCAGTCAGCCAGAACTGCTGGAAGATAATGGAAAGGGGCTTGGCAAGCACATCTGCCAGCTCCTTCAATACTCTTGGGTGGATCCCATCTATCCCCATAGACTTGTGGGTGTCTAGCTGGGCAAGCAAGTCTCTAACCACCTCCTCTTGGATCATGGGAACCTCATTATGCTCCTCAAACTCCTGGGTGTGTACATAGAGGGAATAACATTCCTTGCTATTAAAGACCTTGAAGCATTTCCAGTTGATGCTGTTGTCCCTGACACTTTGTGTTTTCTACTTATACTAAATCATTTGCCTACCTTTTGTCCTCCAGGCTATTTCAGGCCAGTTTGACCACTGTCTCTCTCTAGACTAGCACAAAGAGTGGTCGTAATTTATGTCATATTTCAGTGGCTGCTGGGAGGAATGCAGAATCATAGTATCACAAACTATCTTCTCCTTTGTGCACTGTAATTGCTGGGAGGGAGGGAATAAGCAAGCAGGATAAAACCAGCCAATACATCTGTCTTTTCCTAAGCAGTACTTTCTAGGTTGAACTGAGAGAAACAGTGATATAAATCAGTCCTTTCAGTACTTTATATTGAGCTAAAAGACACAGTATTGAAGATCTGACACTGTGTTGACCTGATTAACTTTGTTGTACTTATCTACTATTCCTTATGGTACTATTTGATCTTCCAATATCACATCAGGTAATGGGTCTATCCAAAGGTGTACGCTGTTTACTTTCTTTTCTCTCCAAGAGGCTGTCATCTACATACAGTGCATAGTTTTGTGAAACATAAAGGGTATGAGTTTCTTTGCTTTTCACTGCAGTAAAGCTGTCTTGGACTTAAAGTTAACCTAAAACTTTATAAGCATTTTTCATGGTAAAACTACTGGTAAAACTTGCACACTGCAGGTCATGATCCTCTTACCCTGGATAGATCTTTATAAATGCTTTACAGATGTCTGAAAGTGTAGGCAGGAACTCCACATGGAGCAGGATGGTGCTGGAGAGAAAGAACTTTATATCTGTGTTGCAGATATTTCCCAGAAATATTCCCTAAATTCAATTCAGATTCTTGTTTATCAGAAAGTAAAAGAGTTGATTGGATGAATGCATGTACTGGAGACAGCCATGACTGTGTAAAACTTACGTCTTCATTTACCATTTTACATCCTTCATCCACTGTCATTTCATCAGTCCTGCCACAACAGGGAGTACTAAGAGAGCCTTCTGTATGGCTTATAGCTGAATTAGGACTACAAAATGATACAACCTCAATTATGTGAAATTCCAGATAAAGACAGATCTTCTTTCAATCTCCCTCAAAATCTGTTTTCTTCTTAGTGTGTTCCTGACTGTAGAAAGTCAGAAGGTACCACAGCATTGTGAAATTGGAGCTCCCTGAGTCAGCCAAAGTAACTTTTTCAGAGGTAGAACCAAACACAGGACTTTACTAGATGCTCAGTAGGGGTTAGATGCATGTAGCATATCTAATTGACTTTGGCTCTTAATATCATGAAACTTTTGTTTAGATTGACCAATGGATTGGGCAGATATAATTTTTTTCCCCAGGATATTTTATGTGTGCTGGTTGCTTGGGAATCAAGCAGATGATATTGTGTGTTTACATAGATCTACACTTTACAATTAGGAATAAATTCACAGTCTTCCTGAGGTTTATGTATAACATGGGTTTCCTCTCTGGCAATTCTACACAGTACAAAAATGAGTTTGGATTCCCACCCATGCATCACAGGGAACGAAACTATATTGCATGGGCCTGTTCTAGCATGTTGTTTCTTTTTCCCTAGTCAGTCATTAGCAATGTTGTAAGGTTAGAGGTTCTGTCATCTAACTAACAAGGTAAATGCAATGCCATATACTAAGAAGGATGTGTATATACTTGAGAAAGGGATGCTATAACTTCAAGGAATGAAAAAAAAAAACAAGGTAAAAGAAAGAGGAAACTCTTATCTAGCTGGAAAAACAGAAATTTCATGTATTTGTGTGGTGAAGAGAGAGACCTCTTATACAGACACTGTCACTTGCTTCACTATATTAGTATTTTCCAGTGCAAAATACTTCCTTTAGAAGTATTCCTTTAGACTATTTACACCAACTGGAAAAGAAATCTTCTGTTTTGACTTTAAGAAGCTTATTGCCAAACAGGGTTTGGCAGCAATGTCTATAAACAGGCTTTAGTAGGAGCAGTTTTGGAGCTCTAACAAGTTGCCTCCTGGTTGTTGCACCAAATACACCATTAAGATAAAGCTCACTCAGTGTGGGAATAAGTGACACACAGTTTCTGGTAGATCATAGCTGTTACATACAACATATTCAGAAGAGAACAACAGTTATTACAGTAATCTGTGTAATGTGCCCTCCTATCTCCTATTTGGTGCCAAACAAATCTTGAAAGTATTGATTCATTAGTTATGCCTCATTTAAGGGAGCTTGGCTTCATCCTTTCTTGTTTGTTTTTTTTTAATAAGTCAGTAAGTTTGAAATTTGAAGCATTCAGCTTTAGACAACGAACCAGAAGTAAACAGGGTTCATGGTAACCTGCCTTAGAAAAGCAACTACACTCCTTTATTCAGAAAATGAAATTTTGTGGACTTTAAACAGCACTAGAAGTCCCTCAGTATGTCTGATGACAGTTGTATTGTACACTTATATTTAGAAAGCCATCCAACAGCTGCAAGGTGCAAAAAACTGTAATAACAGAAAAGTTTTAATTGATTGCCTAGATAAGGGGTAGATGACCTCTGATTCATTACATAATTTATATCCCTGGGTTTGCAGCAAGTTCTTTTACTGATGCAAGGACAGGCTGCACAATCTAAGGTATTTGCTTTCCTTCAGAAGAAGCTAGGAATTTGGGCTTGGGGAGTTAGCTGAAAGTAGCACCAGCAAGTCTGTGGCTTGGGGAATAAGTGTCCAGGCACAAAGGGTGTGTGGGCGAACTGGCATGAACAGAGTATATTCAAAACAGAAATAGTAGATGTGCTTATGGAAGAATGTAAGATTTTAGTGACTTTTTAGTATTATTAAGTTGTCCTAATTTTCCACTTGTGTGTTTGAAACTTGGCCTAATGATATGAAAAAACCCTCCTGTTTGGAGGCAGTTTGTCTCCTCCTTTTGCTGGTAAGCATGTTTGCAATAGATTGAAGGATGACAACGTGCCCCGAGGCACCCTGATCACTGTCGGGCTGCTGCAAGGATCCCTGGCAAAGCAAACTCCATGCTGGTTAGTTTGGTGCTGTGGACTGCTCAGATGTGGTTCTGAGCAACCTTACTTGGAGCAACCCTCATCTCTGAAGACACGAAGGTTCTGTTGGCATATCATAACCAGGACATCAATAGGGTTATGCGGTGGAAGATGTCCCACTGAGCTTTATATGTCCTATGAGCAAGATAACAAGATTTTAAAGCAATATTTGCCTTGAATTTTGCACCACTGCAAAGCACTTTTGTTTAGCAATGAATCTCAAGTCATTCCTCTGAGTTGCTTTTGGAAAATTTCCTTTATTGTAATGCATATACTATTTTGATATTCTATTTTGATTCAACTTTTCATGAAGTTGTACACATTTTCTGGTTTTTTAGAAGTTAAATTCTGTTTTTAACTTCAAAAAGGGCAGTAGTGCCAGACCTGTTTGTACAGTATAGCTATAGGGAGAGGACAAAAAAAAGGAAACAAAACCAAACAAAAGGTTATTGATACAATATCAGCCCCTCACCAGCAGTGGACTGATGCACAGCCACTCCCAAGCTAAAGTGGAAAACTGTTCCCCCATTTTATTGCTAAGTAGTTGTTGTGTATAACACATGGTAAATCCCTGTGGTCAGCTTGGATCAGTGTCCCCGGTGTGTCACCTACCCACTCTCAGCATACTTACCTGGGGGGCAAGAGTAAGAAACAGAGGAGGATTTGGCAGTCCGCAGGCACTGTTCAGCAATAGCCAATGTGTATTACCAACACTGTTCACAGTCATCACAAATACAAGATACAGCACCATATGAGGTGATAAGAAGAAAGTTAACTCCACTCCAGACAGACCCAGTATATGATTAAAAACTCCACATCTTTCCTCAGCTAAGGGATTTTTAGGTATTCCAGTTGCTAGTCTAGATGATATAAAATATTTTGCTTTGCCCTGTTTTTTTTAGAACTAAATTCAGTGCACAGTGCAAGCACAATTATCCTGACACAATTCAACTAGGACAGAAGACTTTGTATTACACCAAAAATATCAAACAATTATGTCTCTCTCTACGTGCCAGCCAGTGCTAAGTTACTTGTTTTCCGAAGTATCATTTGTTTCTCCCACTACTTCTTTTCAGACTGCTCTGGAGAACTTTCTTGTTGAGACCCATGCACTTTTTGAAACAGTCTCAACCCCATTTTCAGCAAAGAAATATGTATCTAGCTGTTTAAAAGCATTTGAGTGCCCGAATCTCCCACTGAAACCCAAGAGACTTTGGCACTTAGGTATTTCTGACAATTTGGGCTTTGGAAGCTTATTAAACAAACTTGCAAAGACTCCTCAGAAGAACAGGAGTTGTATTACATTTCAGTGGGATTTGAACATCCAAGCCTACAAATTACTTCAAAAGTAGAACTGAGAGGCTTTTGAAAATGCTATCCTGGCTTCACTGAAATGAATCCTGGTTGCTTAGTTATTAAGGTCTATGTCTTAGAGAACTTTCTAAAATACTAAGACATGTAGTTCCCATCTATTTCCAAAGATGCCATTATTTATGTCTGTAGGTGGTTAAATACCCTTAAGTACTGTGGTGATGCAAACCCAACATACTCAAGCCACACTCAGATTTCAGGATAAGTCATGTGTGCTTTGTAAAAACTCTTGTTGTGCTGTTACCTTGGTTACGAGTGCAGTAGTGGGGCTGGGGTGGTCAGACACCACCTGACCACACCTGGGATCACAGACTCATATGTCTGAGTCGGAAGGGATCTTAAAGATCATCAAAGTCCCACCCCCCATGCCATGGGCAGGGACAAGGCCCCATCCAACCTGACCTTGAACACGTCCAGGAATTGAGCATGCACAACTTCCCTGAGCAACCAGTTCCAGTACCTCACAAGCCTCATGGTGAATAATTTCCTCCTTATGTCTCGTCTGAATCTGCCCCTCCCCGATTTATACCCATTTCCCTTAGTTCTGTCACTGCATGCTTTTGTAAAAGTCCATCCCCAGCTTTCTCGTACTCCCTATCAGGTAATGAAGTGTCACTATAAGGTCTCCACAGAGCCTTGTCTTCTCCAGGATGAACAAGCCAAACTTTCTCAGTTTGTCCTTCTCTGTAGGTTTGCTCTCAATCGCATCATCCCCATTTTGTATTGAAACTGCCCCAGCTCAGGAACAGGACCTTGCACGTGGCCTTGTTGAACCTTACAAGATTCTCACACGCCCAAATCTCCAGCTTGGCCAGATCCGTCTGGATGATATCCCACCCTTCTAGTGTGGCAACTACACCACTCAGAATCATAGAATCATAGAAAAACCAGGTTGGAAGAGACCCATCGGATCATCGAGTCCAACCATTCCTATCAAACACTAAACCATGTCCCTCGGGACTTCATCCACCTGTGCCTTAAACACCTCCAGGGAAGGTGACTCAACCACCTCCCTGGGCAGCCTATTCCAATGCCCAATGACCCTTTCCATGAAAAACTTCCTCCTAATCTCCAGCCTAAATCTCCCCTGGCAGAGCTTGAGGCCATTCCCTCTTGTCCTGTCTCCTGTCACTCGGGAGAAGAGGCCAGCTCCCTCCTCTCTACAACCTCCTTTCAGGTACTGGTAGAGAGCAATCTGGTCTCCCCTCAACCTCCTCTTCTCCAGGCTAAACACCTCCAGCTCTCTCAACCATTCCTCACAAGGCCTGTTCTCCAGCCCCTTCACCAGCTTCGTGGCTCTTCTCTGGACTTGCTCCAGAGCCTCAACATCCTTCTTGTGGTGAGAGGCCCAGAACTGAACACAGGATTCAAGAAGCGGCCTCACCGGTGCTGAGTACAGAGGGAGAATCACCTCCCTGGACCTGCTGGTCACACCATTTCTCATACAAGCCAGGATGCCATTGGTCTTGTTGGCCACGTGGGCACACTGCTGGCTCATGTTCAGTCAGCTGTCGACCAACACCCCCAGGTCCCTCTCCTCCTGGCAGTTTTCCAGCCAGACTTCTCCCAGCCTGTAGCTCTGCATAGGGTTGTTGTGCCCCAAGTGCAGGACCCGGCATGTGGCCGTGTTAAACCTCATGCCATTGGACTCTGCCCAGTGGTCCAGCCTGTTTAGGCCCCTTTGCAGAGCCTCCCTACCCTCCAGCAGATCGACACTTCCACACAGCTTTGTGTCATCTGGAAAATGTGTCACAGGAAAATGTGCACTTGGGTGTTGACATGGTATCTTCTAGGAGGGATGTTTTGGCACAAGGTTCCTGCCTGTAAGAACTGAAAAAATGACGTACAAATTGTGAAATGCTCCTGTTTCTTTTGTGATTCCTGAGCAAAAGCTCCCCGACAGCTTGGCTGGAGAGATGGTGCCTTCAGTTTTCATCCCCTCATTCTGATTTAGTCTGCGAAGGTCAGAGCTTTTAGTATTTCACAGTGTGGGCAGATCCCAGGGAACGGCTGCTGACGGTGCTTTCAAATATTCCATCACATCCAGACCTTGTCAAAAACATCCTGGAGAGAGCTTTGCATTTCAAGCAAACACAATTTCAAGCCCACAGGGTCTCAGGCTGGGAAGAGAGAAGCATAGAATCAGAGAATCATAGAGACACCAGGTTGGAAGAGACCTACCATGTCATCGAGTCCAACCATTCCCATCAATCACTAACCCATGTCCCTCAGCACCTCATCCACCCATCCCTTAAACACCTCCAGGGAAGGTGACTCAACCACCTCCCTGGGCAGCCTCTGCCAGTGCCCAATGACCCTTTCTGAGAAATATTTTTTCCTGATGTCCATCCTGACCCTCCCCTGGTGGAGCTTGAGGCCATTCCCTCTTGTCTTGTCCCCTTGCCACCATCTGCAAACTTGTTGAGGGTGCAGTCGATCTTGCTGCCTATATCACTAATGAAGATGTTAAATAGCTCCAGTACCAGTACAGACCCCTGAGGGACATCACTTGCCACAGATCTCCATCTGGACATCGAGCCTTTCATAGAATCATAGAACAGCCAGGTTGGAAGAGTGGACCATCGAGTCCAACTGTAACCACTTTGACCACTGATCTCTGAATATGACCATCCAACCAATTTCTTATCCACCAAACTGTCTACCCATGAGGTCCATTTCTCTTCAATTTAGAGAGAAGGATGTTGGAGGGGACTGTGTCAAAAACTTTACAGAAATCCAGATACATTACATCCATTGACTTTCCTGTGTCCACTGATTTGGTTACCCCAATATAGAAAGTCACTAGGTTGGTCATAAAGGACTTGCCCTTGGTGAAGCCATGCTGCCTGCCACTAGTCACCTCCTCATCCTGTATCTGTACTTTAGTATAGCTTTTAGGAGGATCTGTTCCATGATCTTCCCAGCTACAGAGGTGAGGTTGACAGGTCAGTAGTTGCCACATACATCTTTTCTACCCTTTTTAAAAATGGGCACAATGTTACCCTTCTTCACCAGGGACTTCTCCCAACTGCCAGCTCTGTTCTGCTCTCTTGTTCCTAGTCTTGACCCTTACTCTGATGTAGATGAGTCATCACCCACATTTTCCTATGATCAGTCTTCCACAGCTAGAGCCTTGTATCTGTATTCCAGAGATGCCTGGGAAGATGTGGGTGAGGAAGGGTTCATTTTCTGCCCTGTTGATGGACTTGATTCCACTCACTGTTTCCCTTTAAGTCCCTTCCTACGTCCCGGTGGAGGGAGGATACAAAATCACTTTATCAGGGGTAGTTGTCTCTCTTCCTGTATCTGGAAGAGAAACTTTTTGATTGTAACAAATTCCATTGAATTGCTTGGGAAACTGGCTCATGATTAAGTGCTGTTAAGAATTACACAGTATAATCTTGTCATCCATTAAAAAAGTATTAATAAATTCTAAATTATTGATGTTTCAAAAAATTGTAACATTTGTATTTACCAGCAGTACTCTTTAATTTGGCTTCATGGTGCAATACTTAATTTTTCTCCCTGTTTATATAAATTGTTACTGGAGTTACTTGCACCATAGATTCTTTTTTGAGAAATAACTGTAACATTTAAAAAAAAAAAAAAAAAAAAAAGAAATAGTTTTTAAATTCTACCTATTACAAAGAAGGAAAAAAGCTATTTCCTAAGGACTGTAGGTGCATATTAACACGGTGCATAGTTTCACTGCAAGACCACAGAAATTTCATACTTGAAAGAACCAGTGTTGTGCACTACACCACTCATTCTGATATAACCAGAGGACGTAAAGGATTAGCCTCTGCATTAATATGTTGGTCCTTGGTGTAGGAGGATTAAAAAGCCTGCTGCCCTTGAGTTCAAGCATTACTATTTCAGAACTGAATCTAAAGGAAACCCACTGCAGCCTAGATTGAACCTGACTACTCTAACTATTCTGAGAGAAAAAAAAAGCAAACTCCCGCATATCTCTGCCCCCTCACACCTTCACACATCTTCTCCTCTTCTCCCCTAGTAGGACAGCAGGCTTGTCAACCACCCTTTCCTTTAGAGGTCCTACTCTATCTACACCACTGCAAAAAGTAAAAAAGAATGAGTTTAGAAAACATTTTATTGCAATATTCTTGTATTGTAATAATGTTGTACGAGCCTAATAACATGTGCATGTCTTTGAAAGCTCTTATGGATTAGAGATACCCTGAACCAAGTTGCTAAAAATGGTCCTCAAAACCATCTTCTTTTTATTCCAGTTCTGCATTAAGCACAGAAGCAAAGTGCCAAAAAGAAAACAATTCATCACTTTTCTCTGCTTTCCTATTTAACATTTCTAGTTTGTTCCAAATAGTTTGGTGTTGGAAATTATTTCTTCAAGTACCCTGGCAGGGTGGAGCTGATAAAGTCACAAAGACTGATAATGACTTTGTTGAGTTATGTTAATGAAGTAACTTGAAGTTGGAGGGTAGGAGTTTGCAACCTAGCAACAAAGTTATGTGGGTTGGACTGTAGCCACAGAAGACTTGTTGCTAGAGCAGAAGTGACCAATCAATGTTTACCGCATGTTTTGTCCTGCTTCGTCTACATAAACAGCGAGTTAACCTATAATAAAGTACTTCATCTGAAATCATATTGATTTGCCTTGTAGTACTCACATGGTGAGTTATAGTACGATACCTGTCAAGTTTTAGTAGTGTCGTTTCCTCTACGCCAACCTTGTCTACTGTGCTTAGAAAGATTCTGCAGTATATTAAGCAGCTCTTTGACAAAACAATCTTCTTAAAAACCCCCAGTGATTATAACAAGTCTTTCCTTTGGGTCAGATACTAACATATGACATACGCAGTTGTTATGCTTACCAGTGTTCACCTGTCAGGCACATGCCAAGCAAATATCATCACAAAAATGTGAAAGAAAAGATTTGCCTTCTTTGCAACAATTAACCAACAATACAAGACTAAAACTGCCAGATAGCACTGCACTTCCTATATGTTTATTAATACACAGGTCTGCATACATCAGTAGAAAGAAAACAGATCAAAACAATTGCTTTTCACTTTGGACTTCTATTCCTTGGGGCAAAAAATTCATCGGTGAGCAGCAAAACCTGCATGGAGAAGACGTGGCAACAATGGGTGGACAGACAGGTCAACAGGTCTTCGATTGTTGTGTCACCCGGCGATGGTATCCCATGCCCCGAGCAACGGCTAAACACTCACTCACTGCTTGTAGCCAAGTGGAGACGCTTGCAGGGGGCTTGTCTCTGCACCCTAGCTGAGCAGTCTGCGTGCCTTGGCTATTCAAGAATTTTCTCTGGCCCTGCTTCAGGGAGCCAGAGCACACCAGGAGGGGCACTTGCTGCAACAGAGGTGAGTTGGGAGGAGAAACCTCACCCCTGGGAGCTGGGAAGGTTTTCTTCTTGTGGGACCTGGGCATTTCTTCCACCCATCTCCAGGGCAGTCAACAAACGCGGCCTCTCTTCCTCTTCTAGCCTAACACCCACTGCTGCAGCAACACAGAAAACATGAGCTCCAGAACTACCTTCAGCCCACCGCAGGAAGGGAAGAGCATGGCCACAGAGCTGGAGGACCGCTGTCCCATCTGCTTGGACAGCTGGGAGGAGCCCAGCTTTGCTCTGCCATGCCTCCACCGCTTCTGTTACACCTGCATCCTGCGGTGGGCTGAAGATAAGCCCGAGTGCCCCCTCTGCAAGAGGAGGATCACATCCCTACTGCACTCGGTGCGAGCGGACGATGACTACGTGGAGCATGTCATCGCTCCACCCGCAACATCAGAAGTCATCGTCCGCCAGGGGGAAGGAGCTCAGGAAGACTTGGCTGTCCAGGACCTCCACCACCCTAGAGCACTCCAACCACGGCCCAGACCTCCTGTGGGCGGCCTCCGGCCAGAGGAATGGGCAAGACTTTTCCAGGCCCTTCCATCGTTCCTTGAGACCCTGCTGCCCTGGCTCCGCACAACACTGCTGCACATCTTTGATGGCATCCTGGCGGAGGCAACCTTGGTGGAAGAGACCATTATTAACATCCTGACCAACCATGGAGTGGATGAAGAACAACTTGTTGAGATGCTGCATGACTCCCTCCTGGACTACACAGCAGCATTTGTGGAGGAACTTATACGTGTTGGTTCGCAACAGTGGCGCCGGGAAGCCTTTCGTCTGCTGGGCCTGCAGGAGGCTCTCCCAGCCCCAGGTGAGTCACATGCAGCAGCAGCCCCGCAACATCCATCACAGACATACTCCCTGGCACCTCCTTCATTGCCGTTGGTGGGGGTGCCCGCAGCCAATCCTCTGTCCCCACTGTCCTCACTGCTAGATGAAGGAGCGTCCCGGGAGGAGCCAGGAGTGGCCATGCCCAGACCCAGCACTTCCAGCCAGGGCAGGGAACGCTCCCCTGTGGGGCCACGATGGACCCGAAGGAGGAGAACCAGCAGCTCGGAGGACGGTCCAGCCAACAAGAGGCCAGCACACCACCACTGATGTTGTATATATGTTCAGCTACTACAGCTATTCAAAAGTGTTTCCTTGTATATATGTTAATCTATTAAAGCTATTCAAACATGTTTGAAAAAAATGGGCAATAAACATTTATTAGTTTCTAGAATTGTGAACATTAGTATTTTACATTTTTAGGAGTAGGCATTTGAAAGGACGAGATAAAAATACAGTGCCTTTTCATATAAATGAAGAGGTGTGTTTCTCAGCATAATTTTTTTTTTTTTGAACTCTGCTCACCAAACTTCTTGCACATGTCTGGGTGGCGCTCCACAAACATCCCTGCCCTGTTGTACTTCCCATCATTAATCGTGAAGAGGGAGCTGGAGTAGAAGTTGTAGTAGGCCTGTCTCTCCAAAACTGCCTTCAGGCTTTCTTTCAGAGTTTGTCATCAATAGGCTCAAAGAGGTACTTGTGCTGCTCCATGCTGTTGTGCAGATACTGGAAGACAGCCTTGTGGCAGCCTTGATGGCAAGACTGCATCCATACTATTTACTCCTGCACATGTTATTTCATGTGTCCAACTGATAGACCTAGGGAACCAAAGGGAATAGACTTCAAGTGGGAGCAACAGGTGAAGGCCATGCACAGAGAGCCCTGAGCAGGCACCTATAGGGCAGAGAGAACCGATTGTGTCAGCAGCACACCCAAAAGGGAGTATGGAACTATTGTTTGAATGTGAATTTGACTAGTAAAAAAGCTGGATGGAATTTAACAAGTAGTACAGGACCTGAGAAAAATAAAAAGATGGTCAAATATTTGCATCTTGTAGTAGACTAAATTAAGAATAACTAAATTAAGAATAACACTGGTTTACGGTGTTAGACTTAGAATAGTTTGGGTTGGTAAGGACCATAAAGATAATCTAGTTCCAATCCCCTGCCATGGGCAGGGACATCCCACTAATCAGGCTGCCCAAGGCCTCATCCACCTTGGCCTTGAACACCTTTAGGGAAAGAGCATCCACAGCTTCCCTGGGCAACCTGTGCAATGCCTCACCACTCTCATAATGAAGAACTACTTATTCATGTCTAGTCTAAATCTGCCCCTCTCCAGTTTATAGCCACTACCCCTAGTCCTATCACTACAAGCCTTTGTGAACAGTCCTTCCTCAGCTTTCTTGTAGGCCTCTTCAGGTTGCTATAAGATCTCCTCAGGGCCTTCTCTTTTCCAGGCTGAACAAGCTCAACTCTGTCAGCCTGTCCTTGTTTGGAAGGTGCTCCATGTTTGTAGCCCTCCTCTGGGCCCATTCATTGGGCATTCATAGGGTCATTGGGCATTGGAATAGGCTGCCCAGGGAGGTGGTTGAGTCACCTTCCCTGGAGGTGTTTAAGACGTGGGTGGATGAGGTCTTGAGGGACTTGGTTTAGTGTTAGATAGGAATGGTTGGACTAGAAGATCCGATGGGTCCCTTCCAACCTGGTTGTTCTATGATTCTATGATTCTATGATTCTATGGTTCTAAGAGAAATTCATATTAAATGCCAGGAAGATTTTCCTGATATGAGTGATCAAACACTGGAAGAGGGGTCTAGGGATGCTGCATCTTTGGAGATAGCCAGAAGAAGACCAGTCACAGTCCACCTAACTGGACCTGAGCCATACCCAAGTATGACATATATGGGATGGAATACTCGGTCAGTTTAGGGACATCTACCCTGTCTGCTCCTCCTTGAAAGTGCAGCACTTTTTTTACCAGTTTGAGGATGGCCTTGGTTACCATAGGAAGAAGTTTAAGCACTGGCCCTTTGCATACCAAAGTCCTGTGTTATCACTTCTAGCAAGGAACACTGCCCCCAAAATGTGCAGTTTCAACTTTCAGAGAATGAAGTTACTTAGAGCACCAGAGTTAGTCACAAAACCAACTCTAATTTAGTTCAAACCACAACAAGTGAGGTATTTGAAGCAGACAACCTCTGTATATCCCTTCCAACCTGTTTTATTCTGTGGTGACTGTAATGGATTTTTTTAAAAAAAACCCAATCATTTTGGTACTTATATTTTTTAATTGATTTACTTAGATATTGTGTTTCCAGTACTCATATTTTTATGTCCTTTTAGTCTGGTATTGATTTGGTTATATGTCTTTAGGCGTGTTCTGATGCAGGTTCACTGAAGGATAACCTTGTAAATAATCTGTAAATTATTCCTTCCATATTCCTGTTTCTTACCTCTTTTTGTGCTCAGAAAGAAATTAATGTCATAAATGTCATAAATAATTCTTTCTGGACAATTTCTTTCATAATTTAGTTTCTTCTTTAGCTCAACAGGTGTCTAAAAGAAGATCATAATTTGCTTTCATTCAAAAATGTTTGAGCTTTGTTTCTAGTACCTGTGATTTGATGGTTAGCAGCTGTTGGTTGAATGTTCTATACTGGATATTCAAGATGCAAACTTGCCAATGAGAAAAATGAAAAACTATTGCACTAATCTCTGATGGAATGAATGTGAACTGGGAGAGCAAAGCTGAAAGGGGATCATGCCTTTTAGAAAGACTGGGATTTACTGTTTCACTTCAAAAGACAAGTTTTCAAGTCCTAATGTAGTAGCAATACAGTGTTCTGAAAGGAACAGTAAACACAGGGTGTTATATCTGTGTCTCTGTGAAATTCAGGTTCTGTGGATGATTGTTTGGTTCTGTCATCCATTTTCTTTTTTCATGTTTGCTATCTGTGATTAATCTTTCTGTTGTACAAAAAATGGCCAGTTCTGTGGAGAGGAGCTTGTTGTGTTGGCAACTATTCCAATATGCAAAAGCTAATCACTGTCCTTTCATTGGAAAGCTGGCTGAGGAGTAGTAGAGATAATGAGTTGAAAATGGTACATGAGGGACACATGAATCAGATTACAGTAATTTAAAATAAACCTTAGTATGAAAATGAAATAATAGATCAAATGATAAAAATAATGATGAAGTGGTGCATGTAGTATGTTACATTTGCTCTTGACTCATGAAATTTCTTGTGATGGAAATAAATCAAAGTAGCGTTCCTCTAAATCTGCAACATTTTAAGTACAACAAACACACTGCTTGAATGACTACAGGGCTATTTAACCATCTTCTGATGGTGCTGATAAATATTTTTGCATAGGTACACTTGTTTCATACAATTATGGAATCACCAGATTGGAAAAGACCTCTTTGATCATGGAGTCCAACCATTCTTATCTGCCACAAAATTGTGTCCTTGAGCACCATGTCTACCTGTCTTCTAAACTCCTCCAAGGATTGTGACACAATCAGGTCCCTGGGCAGTCTTTGCCAGTGCCCAGTGATCCTTTCTGTAAAAAATTTCTTTCTAATAACCAGCCTGAATCTCCTATGATGCAGCTTGAGGCCATTCCCACTTGTCCTGTCACCTCTCACTCAGGAGAAGAGACTAGCCTCCTCCTCTCTTCAACCTCCTTTCAGGTAGTTGTAGAGAGCAATAAGGTCTCCCCTCAGCCTCCTCCTGTTGCTTTACCAGGGAAGGAAGGTTTCTTATGAAGTCCTTCACAAAGGCCCCAGGCAGGCAGCAGACCTCCCTGTGCAGCGTGTCTGGACTGAAGACAGGGCCCTCTGTTCCCTTCTGAAGGGAATCCCTCAATGCATTTCATACAGTAAAGGTATAAATCCTTGATAATTTTTAAGTGGAAAAACCATAACTACATTTATGATCTAGCACTTACCTGTGAGGTAAAGTCCTTTAGAAAAGTCTCTCAATTTCATCCTTGGCCTCCCTAATACGACAGGGGACTGGTCCAGGAAGAAATCTCAGCAGTGGATAAGATTGTAGGTGATGTTCTGATAATTGCCTCTGTAGTCTGTATACCACAGAGTAGGTGATAACAGCTAAAGACTCCATTGGAAGAAATAAAAATGTGAGCCTATTTATTTTTCTGTTTCACTACAGAAATTATTGCATATTTACACTTTCAGAGATATACTTGAATGACCATTTTATGAGTTAACCTTAGAAATATTTTGCCTCATTTTCAGAAGACTTTGTGCTGAAATGTGTAAATACAGTATTGTCTTAATTATCTTGGCAGGAAAGCGAAGGCAACAGCAGCAAGGATGAGAGAAGACATGGAAGTCTGGTACAGGAAGTTATTGTGAAAGAGAATATTTGAAGAAGAACCTAAGACTTAATAAGTCTTGAATACTAAATTGACTGTGTTGAATTTATTTGCAAACATCAAACACTTTTAAACTTACCTTTCTCTAAATGGAATGAATAACAAATTAAATTTTATATGGTTGGAAGAGCTTAATATGCAAATAAAGAGCCTCATCTTGCAAAACATTCAAGAATAAAACTTCAGATCAGAACGTGTGGTATATGGTAGGAGTACTGAACATATGAGTTACTTCTTGTGATCTGTAGCAAAAATCACAAATTAATCACATGGACCTCTCACTTAATCAGCTAAGACACACAAAGAAAAACTCAAGCTTGCAGAATGTGTATATTTTTAATATTTCATTACAGGGGTATGTTATGAACACATCCTTGCCTTTATTAATTGCCTTTGAGATAAAGATAATATTTGGTGATTTCCTTAATGCTGTCCAATAGCAAAATTTTAATCCTACAGTGTTGCACTCACTGGCTTTAGAAAGTCTAGTGTGGTGGATGAATGAAGTGTCCTTGCATCACAACAAAATCATGGATGCGGAGGGAACAAGGAAGAGAGAAGTGATTTTGTGCACTGACCGCTTCTTGTAGCATCCAGCCTGAGATTATGGTAAAACTTCTGACTGAAATTAGACTATGAAGAAAAGGAATGTTAATGGAGTAGGAAAAGAAAAGTTCTATTATTTCTTAACATTTAACAACACTCTGTAATCTTTTTCTTGGAAACTTATTGTATTACCAGAGGCATGGGAATATACTGCTTTTTCATAAGCCTATTTTTACTAATGTGGAAAGAAATCCAAATGAAACATTTCAAAGAATTTTTCTTTTTACTTGTAGCAACAAACAAAAGCAATAAATCCTACATCTGTCCATTTTGGCTTAAAACTGAGAAAGTTCAGATGACATAACAGTTCTACAACTCTTACTAGAGATATCCTAGCAGTGATATATACAGGGTAGACTGATCCTGTCCTTGGATTCATAGAAATAGAAGCAATAGGAAGTGCAGCAGATAACAGAGTTACAGTGAAGGGTTTATATAAACTGTTTTAACTTGTGGTGCAGAATTCTACCCAGTCAAAAACATGTGATGTGTTCTTCTCTCAACAGCTATACTAAAGATTCTCCTAGGCAATAGATGTCCTAAGAGAATTTTCTTTGTGAGTAGTAACAGCCATTCTGCTCAAGGGAGCATTCTGATAGTCAGAGTGACAAGTTCTTATAGTTGTGTTTTTAATCCAAAAGACTAATGAAACAAAAAATTAAGACTAATGAAACTTGATGCTATGTCTTTAAGTCAGGGAAATTCTTTTAATCTGACCCACAAGCTTTCAATCTGTTTGTTGCTGCTTTTCAAAAATGTCTCTTCACACTCTATCCCATTCTTGATATAGAGGCCAACATCTCAGCCCCTGCTTCCCTGTCTGTTTCATCTGAACAGCCTATAGCTGTCGACAGCCACACCCCAGTCATGGGATTGGTCATACCAAGTTTCAGTAACAACAATCAGGTCATAACTTTCTAGCAGCATGGTAACATCCAGCTCCTCCTCTTTGTTGCCCAAGCAGCATTTGTTTGTGTAGAGGCACTTCAGCTAGGCTGTTTGCCGTATCACCTTCATAGTAAAAGACCTGTTATTTCCTTTAAGGTTTTCCATTGAAGTTTCCTTGCTGGCTCCTACTACCTCAGGAGCCACATGCTCCTCTGCACAAGACTTCAAGTGTGCTTCAGCATTCCAAGCACATCCTGGGGCAACAGGTGGAGGAGTCATACCAGCGCCTCATTCCTGTAACTGTTGAGTGTCATCCTGCAGATTGTCATAGGCAAGCCTGATATTTGCAGACAATACTAAGCTGGGAGGTAGTGTCAATCTGCTAGAGGGCAGGAAGGCTCTTCAAGGGTAGCTAAACAGGCTGGACCGCTGGGCTGAGACCAGTGGCACGAGGTTCAACAGGGCCAGATGCCAGGTCCTGCACTTGGAACATAACGACTCCATGCAACGCTACTGAGTAGAGGAAGACTGGCTAGAAAACTGCTTGGAGGAGAAGGACCTGAGGGTGTTGATTGACAGTCATCTGAACATGAACCATCAGTGTGCCCAGGTGGCCAAGAAGGCCAATGGCATCTTGGCCTGTATCAGAAATGGCGTGACCAGCAGGTCCAGGGAGGTTATTCCTCACTGGTGAGACCACAACTTGGATACTGTGTTCATTTCTATGCCTCTCACCACAAGAAGGATGTTGGGGCTCTGGATTGAGTCCAGAGAAGAGCAACGAATCTAGCAAAGGGGCTGGAGAACAGGCCTTATGCGAAGTTGCTGAGGGAACTGAGGTGGTTTAGCCTGGAGAAGAGGAGGCTGAGGGAAGACCTCATTGGTCTCTACAACTAGCTGAAAGGAGGCTGTAGAGGGGAGGATGCTGGCCTCTTCTCCCAAGTGAGAGTGGACAGGACAAGGGACAATGGCCTCAAGCTCTACCAGGGGAGGTTCAGACTAGATATTAGAAAGAAATTTTTCATAGAAGGAGTCGTTGGGCACTGGAACAGGCTGCCCAGGGAGATAGTTAAGTCACCATCCCTGGAGCTATTTAAAAGATAGGTAGATGAGGTGCTCAGAACATGGTTTAGTGGCAGATAGGAATGGTTGGACTTGATAATCAAAGCAATGTTTTCCAAATTGGTGATACTACGGTTCTATGGTTGTCCCCCTCCACTTCACATTTAGTTTAAAGCCCTGTAAATGAGCCCAGTGAGCTTCTTGGCAAAGACTTTTCTCTCCCTCTGAGAAAGGTGGCTCCCATCTGATACCTGTAAACTTGAGGCTGTATATGCTGTCCCATTTTCAAAACCCTCAAAGTTATTACAGTGACACCAGTCACACAGCCAGAGCTGTGTATTAATAGACTTGACCTGTCTGATACTTACTATGTCACTGCCTGCAACTGGGATAAGGGAGGAAAAAGCACCTGGGTCCCACATTCCTTCACCAGAAATCCCATAGCCCTGAAGTGCCTTTTAGTCACCCTTGAGCTACATGCTGCAGCTTCATCACCTCCAACATGGATGAGCAGTAGCAGGTGGTAGTCTGAGGACCTTGCAAGACTGGGTTCCCGGCTGCAGATTTCTCTGTAAGTAGAGTCTGCTCAACATATTGGACCTTTGGTTCCCTCTGTAAGGAGTCTTCTACAGCTAGGACTCGACTCTTCCTCCTTGTGACAGTTGTAGTAATATGGGCTGTAGTAATATCAATCTGGCTTTGGCTCCTCCTCTGGTGTAGATGCATCAGCACTCACATTGTCCACTTAGTGGTCCCCCACAGCTAGAGTCTCATATCTGCTGTAGAGAGGCACTTGGGGATGTATAGGCTAGGAGGGGGTACTTGCTACTACAATGGTGTACTTGCTTCTGCTCACTACTTGCCTCTAAGTCCCTGCTTACAATCAGGGTGGGCTGAGAATATCAAATCCCTTTGATAAGGGGATTTTGACTTGGTTGACTCCTTTCTTGTTTCAGGAGCTCAGGGTGAGGTTCTACCAGTGTATCTTTAACTCAGACTCCCTGATGCTTCTCTAGCCATCTATTTCCTAGCTGCCTTGCTTCACCCTTCAGATGAGACGTATTGTCTTTGCATGAACTCGTCACTCACACTCTCTAAGGGTAGCTCTTACAGGGTATGGAGATTGACCCCATCACCCTTCAGTCTGCCCCCTGTAGAGTCAGCAGAGTGTGAGAGCTTGGTAGGACCTCACCTTTCACCTGTACTGGAGTGGGGCTGGGGCATTCTCTCTCTCACTATTCTTTTAAATGCCTTCACAGGTCTGGCTGTAGTTTTGCTGCTTTCAGAAAGGGTGCCCTGGTGTGATTATCCACTCCAGAGCCTTGTACCTCAGTGACAACCTATAGCAAATTAGCTCAGTATTTTCTTTGTACTGTAGTGGAAGTTGGAAATCCTAAGGCTATAATAAGCTCCTCCACTCTGCCTGCATGTATAGATCAGTTCAAATATTTAAGATAGGAACACATTAAGTGCCACCCTGAATGCTTTCTAAGATTCAATGATGCGATTTTAATAAACAGGGGAGGAATTTGGGTAAGTTTTCAGAAAAACATCTGATCAGGTGTTGTCAGGTGTTAGATCTGTGAAGTAAAATTAAAAATAAAACTGTAAGAGAAGCCTCACTTAGTAAGTTATTTAGATTAGCTTCTGAAGAAGAGTATTGCCTAGACTGGTTTCTGAAGAAAAACATTGCCTTAACACAATTGAATGAAATTTTTCAGTAAGACATAAATCACTAACTCATTTGGTTTGCCATGTACACTACCCTGGAGACCCTGTTCACTGAATCTTCATGGTTAATGTATATTATTTGAATAAGTTGACTGTTTTAAATGTGATGGGGTTTATCTAACCTTTCTGCTGAACTATATTAGCCTAATTTCTGCTTTTCCCGTTCAACTGTAGCAGTTCTCCTTAAGGTTGTTAATAAGACCTTCTTACCAGAATGAGGTCTCTACCCTTTCTTGACTCTCCTTCAGATCTTCTTTCTCTTCCTTCTGCTTGGATGCTCTTTGCTTTTTTACTGTTTTCATGCTAATTCTGCTAACAGAAGTGACAGCAAAGTCTTTCCTCACTTTGTCCTCCTCTGCTAATATTCTCCGAATCTCTTTCAATTCTTTCTCTTCCTTTTCTATGATTGTCCTGGGTTTTCTGCATCTGCTCCACAGTTTTGGTTGCTACATACTAAATTATACCACTGCACAAGTAGCAGAGAAGTCTCTCATCTGGAAAATTGATTAATTCCATTAGAATCATAGAATAAGCAGGTTGGAAGAGACCCACTGGATCATTGAGTCCAACCATAGCTCTCTGCAATGCCCCAATACTATCAACAGTTTCAGCACACAAAAGATAATACAACATTTCTTCATGCCCTCTGCCAGATCTCCGGCACTTTCACATTACTACCCTGCCACTGCTTCACTGAACAGACATGTATACAACTGGTCAAAGATTCTTTCATAGCATGCGAAATACGTCAAATGAAACAGGTAACAGTTATTGATTCACCCTCTTCAGCCAGTCTTCCTGCTAACCTCTAGGCTTGCAAGACTTTCAAAGACGTGCTTTTAAACTAAGTCAACCTACACTTCTCAAGTAAAGTCCTTCATGTGTGACAATGTGAAGCTGACTGGACTTTCTTCTGTGCTTTTTGGTTGCCTGTTGGCAATTTGTTCTTTTACTGTGTTCTCCAGATCCCATACTATACCATCTCCCTTCTCTACCTTCTCTGGTTTGACTAGATTCCCCTTCCTTGCTCATTCATTCAGGTAGTACCTTTGCTTAAAAAATAACAATTTTTAAAAGGCAGTTCCTGCAAATTCATTTATCATGCTGTGTGTTGTATGCTCTGACCTGTGTCTGGTTTGCCTATTGAAACTATGAGCTATTTGGAGCACGTGCTGTCACTTGGTGTGTGCGTGAGCAAGGCAGAGCACAGATTGAGACAGCACCTTGTTTATCTTGTATATTGTTTATCTTGAGTTAGATATAGATCCTGGTTGTGTCATTACTTATTAAGGAAAAACTACCCATAATTTTTAATTCATAAGATGTTTATAAGAGCTTATTTTGTTATTCTACCTCTCACTGCAGCTAACTTTTTCTTCCTACCTCCTTTCTGCCCTCCAGATCCCCCATACTCTTATTTTCAAGATGAATTATGAGTTATTAATTTCTCCTAAGCCCAGTGGCTGCTGGATTTACAACTGAAGCTTGTTTTTTAAACAATTGTAACAATGATTACTTCAGAAACATCTATATTTTAGAGTTTGCGTAATAGAATCTTGAACACAATGCAAACCACTATGAAATTATTATTTTATGGGAAATAGACACTATATTTTAACCTTTAAGTTTTGAATATTTTTTTCACTGATGTTTACATTTTTTAAAAAAAATTCTGTCTAAATGTCTACGTTTATTGTTGTGCACCAGAAAAACGTCCAGTGAATGATGAGATAAATATAATACTTTGATTGTAGGTAATACCTTTAATTATAGGAAGATGCAAGGCACATTTGCAGAATATGGTCTGAAAGAAATGAAGAGCATTGTAGGTCATCCAATATCCATCTAAAGTAACATGGCACTGATAGCTTACACCATATAACAAGTCATTTGTTAACATTTTGCAAACAGATGATTACTCCCAGGCAATCCTGTCCTTCAAAGCACTGGGAAGGAATTCATTAGCCAAAAGTTATCCTTGTAATTGCTCACATACTTTAAATTTTCCACAGTGATACTGACCCTATTTAAATTCTTCAACTATTATTTTTCAGTTAACTTGACATCATCATACCTTTATATGTGAGTATAAAAGCAAACCGATTTAAAGCAACACTCAAGCATATGCATTAAGCATCTTGATACTTCGGCAACTTTATTAGAATTATTAACTCTGATCCATATCTATGATGGAATCCCTTTTTGATCCTCATTTCTATTTAATTTTTTTCCATGTTCTCATTATCAGCACAGGAACCACTCAGCAACTCTTACTTTAAAACTGATCATCAGAAAAATAAGGCAGAAACTACATCCAGAAGTAACACTAGTGAAGAGAATAGCAGTACTTTTCAAATGAGAAGTCATGGAGCCAAAAGTGCCATTAATGTGTCAATATACAAAAAGTGGATCCCCTCCACTGCAAGAAATCAGAATTGACAAGCTTTATGTGTTCATATGTAGTAATTCCTATGTTGTGAAGACTCATACTATCTGAGGGGGGGAAAAAAAGGCAAGCGGTGCAATAATATATAACTGATATAATTGCCGAGTTTTAGCTATTTGATTTTTTGTTCCATATTTCTTAGCTTTTGTGTTTTTTCTTGCTGTTCTGGGAGGTTTCATTTGTTTGTTTTTAATACGAGATCTGACTTTAATTTTTCAAGGGTTTTTTCAATTTAAAGTTTCAAGTGATTCTTAATTATTGCTTTCCTGCAGGAGAATAAAACTCTGTTATAGATGGAATGTTGCAGAAAATGATGGTGGAAGGAGGACTTAGTGGATTACCAGTAATTCAGAGCATTTGCTCAGAGTTTGCAAAAAAATGCCTAGTGAAGTAATGTTATTACATTTCTAGCCCATTTAATGATGCCAAATACTATAGTGAGTACTTTCTTAATATTGGTTTCCCATGTAAGGAATTATATAGGATGGTTGTAGCTTGCCAGTGAAAGGCAGGTGGTTGAAATGGTAAAGGTGGTAATTTCTCTCTCAAAATGTTGTGATGACAGGGAGTTTTTTACTAGTTCTGTGAATTATATGAGATGTTCAGAAAATTAATTTCCTTCTCTGTTTTTACTTCAAAAGCAGAAGTAAATTGTAATTTTCACAGGTATAAACAGAATCACAGAATCACCAAACAGTTGGTGTCCAACACCTAGTCCAACACCCCTGCTAAAGCAGGCATACCTACAGCAGGTTGCAAATGAACATGTCCAGGTGAGTTCTGAATATCTCCAGAGGAGATTCCACAACCTCCCTGTTCTGCTTGTTCAAGTGCTTGATCACCCTCACAGTAATGGTGTTTTTCCTCATGTTCAGATTGAACTTCCTGTGTTCCAGGTTGTGTCCAGTGCCCCTTCTCCTGCCACTGGGCACCAATGAAAAAGTCTGCCCCTCTCCTCTTGATATTGATCCTTTAGATATTTATAAGCATTGATGCCTAGGAAAGCTGCAAAAAATACATTTTTTAATTAAACACAGAAAATAAAAAGTCCTCTAAAGAATAATTTACATGCAAAATGTTACTCTTTCTTTACAAAATAAATATCAAAAGAACAGATTTTCTCACCTCTAAGAGTTGCTAAAGAAAATTAACTTTTTAATTTCAGAAAACACTTCAAGGTCCATGGTGCTGTTGTCCAGGACAGCAGCAATTTGGATCAGACTTTTAGTGCAAGTGCTAATACTTGGATACTGATTTTCTAAAAGTATTGTCTAGTCTGAATGTTTCTGAATGTAAAAGCAGTTACATAAATACGTTCTATTGGAGGGGATGAAAAGGTACTTTTACAATGAAGTCTCTATACGGTTGTGATTTCAAGTACGTTCATGTTTTGATGCATTTAACTGATTTTGCTCACAAACTTTCTAGCACATATATCGGAATTCAGTTTACAAGCTTATTGGGAGACAGGAAGACTTCTAAAATATGTGGTGCCTACATGAAACAGATGCAAAATGAATTATTAAGTGATATTAGAGTTGTAATAGAGGTGATCAAAGACAGTATTGTGGCACAAGGAGTGGACAAATGCTTTGCATTTGTATTTATTTGCAGAGTTGCTCTGGGGCATGTTAAATTCAAGTCAGAAGATTCTGCTCACATTCCAGCTCCTCTTCTGTCCAAATTTTAGCAGACTTAAAGCTGATACTGGCACCTCAATCCCCATCTAGATGTTTCTCTAGAGCTCCCTTGCATATAGATGTAATGTAAATAGAATGACTTGTACTCAGACTAGTCTGTTTAAAGCAAATTCATTCCCAGGTTATCACAGTCATTTCTTTGAAGCTGTTTTGAGTCTGTTGCTGTCACCAAACTTAACCTTGGACAACAGGATTTTCCAGCTGTATGACTTCACAGCTCCCATTTCTCATGTTGTCAAATAACTATTCAAGCAGTCAGACCCTTGGAAGTGCTAGCAGAGTTTTTGCTTTCAAACCATTGGCAAGTAGGTGAAAAATAGCATACCCAGAATTATGTGAAAGAAAAGAATTTGTTCTTTATTGATAGTGGTAGACAAATCCTAGTAAATAAAGTGCTATACATGATAATTGGAAAAAAGCATGCAGGAAAGGAGACTAATTTCTCTTCTTCTTTCTCCTTCATTTCCCTTCTAGTGGCTTTGGTAGATCTTAACTGGCCATCCTGCACTGCTGGCAGTGTAGTTTTAACCTTTTAAAGACCTTTCAGTCAGTATGCAGATGCTCCAGCAGAACTCCAACTGTATTGTCAGAGGACCTGCAAGTATCTTTAGAAACATTCATACTGGGTTTGCTAGATATTTTTCTGCTTGTGTGCAGAAGGCCAAAGATTGCAAGACTATTTCGAGCTTATATAATGGTATTTTTAGGATCCTAGTCTAGTTCTCATATGCAACATATAAAGAATGAATTGATTTGTACATCACTATGTTTAATCTTTCTGTGTCATTACACTTCTTTATCTTATGATTGACATAAAATTCTTTAAGTATTTTTTCCTAATTTGACACTTCTCTAAGCTTGTTCCTCTTAATACAAAAATTGTCATAACTGACTTTCTCTTTTATCGTTCAGGCAGTTCATTACACAAATCTCCTATGACATCAAATATCTGCAATGGAAACAGCAGAAATCCCAGGTAGTATAGTTAATAATAACTACTGCAAGAATACAGACAATAGGTATTAATGCCTCAAAGCAGTTCAAAATTTGCATTTATTTTCTGCTTTCCTCAGTCCCATATTTAACACTTAGAGTAGGCTGGCAACATCTGTCCTGTAGTTATATTTAAAGTTTCACCACATAAGCTCTTTAGATGCCTGCGGCACTATCTTTCAGAATGTTTGTGCAAGTATAGAATTATTGTCAACCGATTTCATTACATATAGCATGAAGGATCATGAATTGTTGTTGCAGGCATTGTGCGCACATGGAACAGAACTCCATATTCTGAGTTTCACAACTTCAAGTCTGGGATCCAGAGGAATGTTCAAAAGCTGTAGTTATGTGACTTAAGAAAATGCAAGTGTCTGTTGCCAACAAAAGTTTTACTCTTTCTGTTTTCATTTCCTAATCCTTTCATGGGACCTGACTCTTCCACTGTGCTATGGGTAGCATTGCTGTGGCTTCATGGTAAGCTGGATCAGTGATATGAACTAGCAGAAACTAACTATTTGCAAGAGTACTGGGTAATCAGACCCAGTCAACATGGGTTATTGATAGGCAGGTCCTGCCAAACTAACTTGCTTGCCTTCTGTGACAAGGTGATCTGCTTACTGGCTGAGGGAAAGGCTGTAGATATAGACTTCTTGGATTTCACTAAAGCCGGTGACAGTTTCTGACATCATTCTGCTTAGGAAACTGGCTGCATCTGGCCTGGACAGGGACACATTCACACAGGTGAAAAACTAGTTGGATGGCTGGGCCCAATGAGTGGTGATAAATGGAGTTAACTCCTATTGGAGGCCAGTCACAGGTGGTGCTACCCAGGGCTCAGTGCTGGGTCCAGCACTGTTTGATATCTTTGCCAATAACCTGGATGAAGGCATTGAGTGCACCCTTAGTAAGTTTGCAGACAACACTTAGTTGGGTGGAAATGTCAATCTGCTGGAGGGTAGGGAGGCTCTTCAAAGGGATCTGAACTGTCTGGACTGCTGGGCAGATACCAATGGGATGAGATTTAACAAGGCCAAGTGCCGGGTCCTGCACTTGGGGCACAACAACCTTAAGCAGTACTACAGACTGGGAGAAGCCTGGTTGGAAAGCTGCCATGAGCCATCAGTGCACCTAGGTTGCCAAGAAGGCCAGTGGCATCTTGTCTCATATCAGAAGTGATGCATCCAACAGGTCCAGGGAGGCTTTTCTGCCCCTGTACCTGCACTGGTAAGACCACACCTTGAATCCTGTGTTCAGTTCTGGGCCTCTTACCACAAGAGTGATGTTGAGGCTCTGGAGCAAGTCCAGAGAAGAGCAACGAAGCTGGTGAAAGGGCTGGAGAACAAGTCTTATGAGGAACAGCTGAGGGATGTGGGGATGTTTAGCCTAGAGAAGAGAAGTCTGAGGGGAAACCTCATTACTCTCTACAACTACCAGAAAGGAGGTTGTAGAGGGGAGGGTGCTGACCTCTTTTCCCAAGTGAGAGGATAAGGGGTAAGGGCCTCAAGCTCCACCAGGGAAGGTTCAGACTAGATATTAGAAAGAAATTTTTCATAGAAGGTGTCATTGGGCATTGGCAGACGCTGCCCAGGGAGCAGTAGAGTCAACATCCCTGTAGGTGTTTAAAAGAAAGGTAGACAAGGTGTTGAGGGGTATGATTTATTGATTGATCTGAATGGTTGGATCTGATGACCAAAGAGGTCTTTCCAACCTGGTGATTTTTTGGTGAGAACACAAGGTAAAGCAATTGAGGTTCACAAAATCTAGAGCTGCCATGAGAAAGGAGTCAGGGATGTGTGGGCCAAAGGAGCAGTCAAGGTAAAAGACAATGGTCGGACAAAGCTTGCAGAATACTATAGTCTGAAGAGTTCTTTTCTACCTCATGCAAACTGGATGCCTTGAGCAGGATAATTTCAGGACTTTTAATTGCATTCACTTGTTCAGGTTGTTTTGCCATAAAATTGTCACTGAATCAAAGTAAGATGCAAGGACCACTGCCAAAGCAGCAATTAAGACAAAGTCTACCTACTATCTCCTAAATTCTGGAGGAAATTTCTGCTGGGCATTTATATAACAACTGATAATAATCGGTTACAGCAGAATTTCCTTTCTTCTTTCTAATTCTGGAGGCAGATGATTAGTGGATTTTTTTCTCCTCAGGGCAGTGCTATATTGGAACTAATGCTCCCTGGTTTTGTTAAGTGAGGCTACTGTCTCTGTGCTCTTGTTCTGACTGTTAATGATAGTTCAAATAGGGTTTGCAGGAAACATGAAAAAAAGAATGATTCTTAAGGTCCTTTATGAGACAGTTAAAGTGGAAAATAGTGTAGTTCAGTAAAGTGAAAGACATAGAAAGCATGATACATAGGCAATTTGTGACAATGATGGAAGAACACTGCACATTCTTAAGTATACATATTATATATATCTAATATTGCTGTTTTTCCAAGGACAACATAGTCATTCTTATGCAGAAATAAAAAGAGGATAGTGACTAGTTTATATGTGGGATATAGTGATATTCAGATCCGGTAGATAAATAGATATGGTTTTTGTGTTTCTGCTGTTAACTTTCACAAGCATGCATGTAATATAAACCTGAACAGGTTTTTGTGGGTTTCTTGATTTTGTTTCAGAATTTGTTTGAAGATGAATATGATTTTTGAAGGAGGTGGCTAATTTTGGAAGGTGTTCTTGATAAATTTGTGACAAATAACAGTAACATTTTCTTTCAGTTGTATGCCTTCTCTTGAGTATCTGATTCTACCTTGCATTTGAAGGATTGGCTATGCCTATTTTTGTCCAAATATTACAATTTTTTTTTGCAACTCAGGGTACTTATACTTGCAATGTTTTTCCTTTTAGCATCAGAGAATGATAACTAAGTGATTAATTGGCTGTAGCTCAGTGATTTACTATTTGGATAAATGCTTCCATTGCAGATTACAAACAGCTGAAAAAAAATTAGAGCCAGTAGCCCACGTGAGAGTTAGAGCAGGAGAAAAAGGGTATCTAATGACAGCTTTCCCCACCTTGGATACAGAAGTCCCTCTGGAAAGCCAAGAGATTCCTCAGATATGGAATCTTTTGGGGAACAGTTTTTCTCATCAAGTACTGTTTTTTAGGTTTTTTTTGTTTTGTTTGATAACAAGAATTCAAATACAGTATAAACAATATTTTGGAGACAGAAAGAAAATGAAAAAGGGTAAGAATCATCAAAGAAAAGGAAAAAAAATTATCTTCCACCTTCCCCTCATCCACCCAGATGATTCTTTATGCAAAATAAAGATTGACAAACTAGGATAAATCTTCATTCTCCTCTCCAAATGTTCCTTGCTGCCCTTCAAGCTCTGGATGTGCTCCTCCCACAGTCTGCTTGATGTTGTTATAAGGAATAACAACTAGGGTTTGTAAAGCCTAGAAATAAATTGAATATAGTCCCATGAAGAAAATCTATATTGGTATGATCTTCTGACCTCAGTAAGTGTTTGTCCTAGAGCTCATGAGTAAGCTGGGATGCCTGAGACTGATAGCCTTCATTGATATTACCCTTAATAAGATCTTTTAGAACTTTCTGAGTAAATCTATCCTTCCCACATTTTTAACTTTAGTGATGATATAATTGTGCATATTTGATACCTAAGGGCCAGAAATCATGAAGATAATGAATCTTGAAAGTGATGGGTGCTCTCAGAAATTCCTAAACAGAAAGAACCAACACCAGAAGAAAAGTAGCAAGTTACAGTACTTAGTACAAAATTTAGTCATGGGTGAGACACAATGAATAAAAACTACAAACATTTGATTGTAAATCTGTGTGAAAGATTTTATACAAATGCAACATAGAGTTGCATAGCAAATACAAGCATTTTATTAGTTTTTCCAGAACATTTTGTTCTTTGTACTGTGCTAATTGCATTCTAAACATATGCAACACTCACATTATTGTAAACCCTGAAATGTAAAGGTTGTTAAACAAACTCTGCTAATCAGAGAAAGCATCAAACTATGAAATTAAGTAAGTCCAATTTCTGTCTTGAAAGTGAAGGAATTTACTCATTCTGCTGGTCTGAGCAACTGAAACTAATATTGCTCTGCTAAGTTGAATTTCATTGCTTATTACACCATATTGTAATCACACTCCAGATCAAGGCTTCTTTCAACGGAAAAAAAGAAAGCTGTAAGGAACTTAAATGAACATTCTTTAGGTATAAAATGTAACATTTGGAGGTTAGGGTCATACAGCTTGATTTTTTTTTTTTGTTCCATGCAAGTTCAATGGCTTTGAAACTGTGGTATCAACTTAGAAATAGCATAATCGAGGACACAATGTATATGAGAAAAAAATGAATAAGTGATACTTCTACTCAGGTGAAAAATAGGGGATAGTTAGTTAAACAGAAACTAGTAATATTGCCTGTCTATCTGAAAAATAAAACCATACCTGAAACAAGTATGTCATGGTACCTTCTTCCGCAGGTGTGAATGATGCCTATACCTTTGGTATGTTTGTCATTATGTTTGTGCTTTAGCACCAACAAGAATTATGCTGAAAGACAACTTTGGTCACAATAGTTGCATGGAATATCTGATGAATGCAAAAATTCTCTAAAATAATCTTGGTTATTATGTAATTAAAATTATAATCCTTTATCAGTTTTAATTTCCAGAAAACTGAACATCTTGAACTGGACATCTAGACTCTCGTATGAGGGAAAGGCTGTGGATGTAGTATTCTTGGGCTTTTGTAAAGCCTTTGACACAGTTTCTCACAGCATTCTGCTTTAGAAACTCTCAGCTTCTGAACTGGACAGGCGCACGCTCTCCTGGGTGAAAAACTGGTTGGATGGCTGGGCCCAAAGAGTGGTGGTAAATGGAGTCTACTCCAACTGGAGGCCAGTGACAAGTGGAGTTCCCCAGAGCTCAGTTCTGGATCCAGCCCTGTTCAATGTCTTTATCAATAACATGGATGAAGGCATTGAGTGCACCCTTAGCAAGTTTGCAGATGACACTAAGTGGAGAGGAAGTGTGCATCTGCTGGAGGCTGCAAAGGGACCTGAACAGGCTGGACCACTGGTCTGGGACCAATGGAGGTTTAACATGGCCAGATGCCGGGTCCTGCACTTGGGGCACAACAACCCTAAGCAGTGCTACAGACTGGGAGAAGCCTGGTTGGAAAACTGCCTGGAGGAGAAGGACCTGGGAGTGTTGGTCGATATCCAACTGAACATGAGCCAGCAGTGTGCCCAGGTGGCCAAGAAGGTCAATGGCATCCTGGCTTGTATCAGAAATGGCATGACCTCTGTCCTCAGCACTGATGAGACTGCACCTTGAATCCTGTGTTCAGTTCTGGGCCCCTCACCACAAGAAGGAAGTTGAGGCTCTGGAGTGTGTCCAGAGAAGAGCAACAAAGCTGGTGAGAGGACTGGAGAACAAGTCTTACAAGGGGCAACAGAGACAGTTGGGCTTGTTTAGCCTGGAGAAGAGGAAGCTAGCCTCCCTCCCCTGTCACTCCCTAGTGACAGGGAACAGGACAAGAGGACATGGCCTCAAGCTCCACCACATTCAGGCTCAACATAAGGAAAAAATTCTTGACTGAAAAAGTCATTAGGCAATGGTATGGTCTGCCCAGGGAGATGGTTGAGTCGCCTTCCCTGGAGGTGTTTAAGGCACAGGTGGATGAAGTACTGAGGGGCATGGTTTAGTGATTGGTGGGAATGGTTGGACTCAATGATCCGGTGGGTCTCTTCCAACCTGGTGATTCTATGATTCTATGATCTGTAAAACAAAGGCACAGAATAGACAAATAGATCCAGTGGCTCCTGACAAATTTTCAAATATAGCCTTTCTTTCAAAAACTGTATATAGAAAAAGAAATTGTGCAAGTTTTTTTTACTTAACCTAAAGTATAACAGTTGTGATGGAAATACTCAGTAAAGCCCAAACTTATTTTTCCAAATTATTAGGGCAGTAATGTGTAGTGCAGCAGTGTGTTTATTATTTTACACATCACAACTATTTAATCATAGAATCATAGAATCATAGAATCACTAAGTTGGAAGAGACCCATTGGATTATCAAGTTCAACCATTCCTATCAAACACTAATCCATGACCCTCAGGACCTCGTCTACCCGTGCCTTAAACACCTCCAGCGAAGGTAAATCGACCACTTCCCTGGGCAGCCTGTTCCAATGCCCAATGACCCTTTCTGTGAAAAACTTCCTCCTAATGTCTAGCCTGAACCTCCCTTGGCAGAGCTTGAGGCCATTCCCTTTTGTCCTGTCCCCTGTCACTTGGGAGAAGAGGCCATTTAATATTATTCTTTCAACAGGAAAAGGTGATACCATCATTGAACAGAGACCCAGAAGTTTATGGTATAGTGCTCTTTCACAGGGAATTCCTAAGTAGATCAAATGATTTGAATCTGCAATTATCTTTAAAATACAATTGGGAACTGTAAATGTGCTGTTTCTGCAGGAGGATTTGCCCAGTATTGAACCCTGAAGGTAGGCAAATGTCCCTGTCAAATATAAATGATTCTGAATGTGCAAATTTGTTAAAAATGGATTTTAATTGCATTGGAGCAACTAAAATACAATGACAGCAGGTTTTTGTAATGCTGCAGTTCTTCCAGTAGGAAAGGGAAGCCAGGGACAAATACAGGCTCTGTGGTCCATTCTTTTCTAGAGTGTTGTCTTCCTTTTGAACTGTTAATTACAGATATTATAAGAAAAACAGAAGTAGTACATCAACCATAATTATTGTCAAATTATTCTACTGTCCTAAATTTCTACTGTCATTTATCTATTCAAAGACTCTGATAGTGATGGTTATTTTATCTGTAAATCTTTTAAAAGAAAAATATTTTATATTAAGACAGAATTCTGTTCTGGCACATCCTAAATATGACAATCAAATAACCTATTTATCTTGTTCATTCTTTCCACTTAACTGATATGTAGTTCCTTGCTCAACTGTCATCCAGTACATGAATTTTGACAGTGTTATTTCTTGTCTCAGCTGACAGTTCTTGAGTTTTTCTCTTTCTGAATCTCCTATTTCACGATAGTTTCTTTGTCCCCAGGAGAAGGTGCTTCCCGAAGCAGGAATCTCATGCTAAACTTACTTTAGAAGGCATGGTGAGACCAGCCAAAAGAGAAGAAGGAGAAAACACTTAGTGTTAGTGAAATGAAAACAATGAGAGGGAGACAACTCACATCAGAAAATACATTCTCTCAAATTTCATTAGATTTTTCATCTCTCTTTAGTAGAATTGTTTGCAAAAAAATAACAGAAAACCAAGATAAATTGAAAGAGAGGGAAAGGGGAAGGGAAGAAAGGGAAAAGCAAAAAAAGGAAGAAGTGGAAAAGGAGAAGGAAAAGAAAAATGAAATGGAAAGGAAAGCAGGAGAAAAAGCTTCTTGTAATAGACTACTAGCAAATTACCTCTACTGGAGTATTACCACTAGCTGATGTAGTTCGGGATCTGAGAACAGCCTGTAAGCTGAGCAGTATGAACATACTAGACAATATTTGTAGCACCTTTTTTTCTCTTCTGAAGGGGTGCACAGTTTTTCCTCCTGTCATTGACATGTGATTATCTACAGACTGACAAGTGTTTTGGAGAAGCAGTTTTGAAAGGCACGCTGTTTTCTGACTCATACTGTGATGTCGTTTACCTTTTGAGTTCTGTTTGTAGTGGAGTTTGTTCCTATGCAGACTTTTAGCATCTGAAACCTGTGGGAATTTGGAAAAGTACCTAACAACCACAGTAGAGGTATATTGTTTCTCAAGTATCCAGTCATCTCTGTAGCGAGCATTAGGCTAACTAGGACTTTCTCTTGTTATATTTCTGTATAGTTGACAGGAATGAACAGGAATATCCTTTTCTGAGAGGGCTTAGAAACTCTTTACCTAGTTCTGTTGTGTATGCAATTTTATGTAAAGACCTCTTTCCATGTCAGTTTGTACAATACAGTTACTTTATACTAGTCGTATCAAAGGAATTATGTACTGTCACAGTTTTAGCCTGATGCTGGATCTTCCAGAAACTGCTGCTTTCTGTACTTCATATGAAGCTGTGACAAAACCAATTTATAAGTCAAAGTTGACAAGAAATAGAACAAAATGCAAAGCTCTGAGACTTGGCTATAGGCAAGAGAGGTTAAACACTGGTGTTCTGAAATAGTTGTAAAATAAGTTGACAGCTGTTTCTTTATAAGAAGCTGCTGGTGGGTTGGCTCACCTCTGAGTGGTGGCGTCTCACATAGAGACCACTCTGGCTGCTTCTGTCCCAGGACTTCACTGCTAGGGAAGCTGATATGATGTTTTCTCCTTTGCGTACATTTCTCTCTTTGTGTAAATGGTTTCTATATAGAGAGAAACTACATCTGCTGTGAAGGAAGAAAGAGAAAGAATTAATACATTTTCCAGTTTGTTGCTAGGATAAGATGCCTGTGGTCATAACTGTGCATCAAATAGAAAAACAGTAATGCTCAGCTGACTGGCTGTTTAAATGGTAGAAATGTACAAATGAACAATATGAGTATGTAAACCTAAAATTCAGCCCACAGATAAAGTGTAGGCAAACTAAAATCCCAGGTTATCAGGCCCAGTCAGTGTGGGCTTATGAATGGCAGGTTCTGCCAGACTAGCTTGATCTCCAATGACAAGCTTATCGGCTTAGTGGGTGAGAAAAATAGTGTGGATACAGTCCTGAACTTTACTAAAGCTTTTGACATCATTTCTTACAGGATTCTGCTTGAGAAACTAGCTGCCATTGGTTTATACAGGTGTATCCTTTGCTGGGTAAAAAACTGGCTGGATGGTTGTGCCCGAAGGTTGATGGTAAATGGATTTAAATCCAATTGGATGCAGGTCACAAGTGGTGTTCCATAGGGTTCAGTATTGGGTCCAGTCTTGTTCAATATCTTTATCAATGATCTGGACGAGGACATTGAGTGCATCCTTAGTAAGGCTGTGGATGACACTAAGCTGGGAGGAAGTGTTGATCTGCTTGAGGGTAGGGAGAATCTACAGAGGGATCTGTGCAGGCTGGATTAGGCTTGGCTTAGTCCAATGGTATGAGGTTTTAAAAGGCCAAGTACTGAAAGCTGCACTTGGGACATAATCTCCCTGTGCAGTGCAACAGGCTTGGGGAAGAGTGATTTGAAAGATGCCTGGCAGAGAAGGACCTGGGGCTGTTGGTTGATGGCAGGCTGAATAAGAACCAGCAGTGTGCCCAGGTGGTCAAGAAGGCCAATGGCATCCTGGCCTTTATCAGAAGCAGCATGTCCAGCAGGACCAGGGAAGTGGTGGTGTCCCCATGCCCAGCACTGATGAGGCCGCACCTCGAATACTGTGCTCAGTTTTGCAATCCTCACTACAAGAAAGACATTGAGGTGCTGGACTGTGTCCAGAGAAGAGCAATGAAGCTGGTGAAGGGGCTGGAGAACAGGCCCTGTGTGAAGCAGCTGAGGAAACTGGTATTGTTTAGCCTAGAGAAGAGGAAGTTGAGGGCAGATCTTATCATTGTCTACAACTACCTGAAAGGAATTTGATTTCTTCTCCCAAGTGACAGGTGATAGGATGAGAGGGGAAAGGCCTCAAGTTGAGCCAGGGAAGGTTCAACTTTGACATCAGAGACAAATTCTTCAGTGAAAGGGCTAATGAGCACTGGAACAGGCTTCCCAGGGTGTTGGTTGAATCACCATCCCTGGAAGTATTTAAGAGACAAGTATATGAAGTGCTCAGGGATATGATTTAGGAGTGGACAGGTATGGTTAGATTTAATGATCTCAAAGGTCTTTTCCAACCAAGTGATTCTGTGATTCTATGACAATGATGTCAAGACTCCATGAGTATAGCAGTTTGGTTTGGTCCAGATATGGGAGTAAATGTGTAGGAACTAGCAGATCTTTCCTGAATCTGTGTGCTTAGCTACAAATCTTTCAAGATGAGTTGTTTTCTTTCACTACAAGAGGAGTGTTTGCTTATGTGCAGCAGTTAAAACATGGCAGCAGAAGAGGGACATCAATTCCTGAACTGTACTTGGCCTTTTGCATCTATGGCACTGTGGTTCACAACACTAGGGAAAACATAAGCAATTTAATTTGAAATAATTTAAGAGGAAAATTATATGTGCATATGAACTATAAGTCTAATTTGCCGTGCTCTAGCAGAGCTTCAGAAGAAAATTTGGGCCCATCTGTATTCCTACCTTTCTATCTCTCTCTCATGTATTATAAAAAAAAATCAGGCTGCTCTGTAGCGTTTCCTCGGCTTATCATTGCTTTGACTATAGATCTTTTTTCTGTTTGATTGTCTTTTCAAAGAGGTGAATCACAAGATTATTCAAATCAGACTGAGTGTAGAGTTGCTCCTACACCTTTTTGTTCCTACCAAAGTACTTCTAAAGAACAGAAGAAATTTTGCTTCACTTCATGTTCAAAATAACCCTACTTCCATGGGTTAAAGCTATATATGAATTCTATGAGATGTCTTGGGGTTAAAAACCTGTTTTAAGATAAAATACTAAAGTAATCCATGTGTTTATTTGTGCCAATCTCTACAGTTTGTTATGGAAGAGGGAAACACCAGACCATACCAAATGCTTTGAAATAGTGTTGGTTTCCGTTTCTTCTCTTTTCTGTTCTGATTCATTAAAATCTGTGTACTTCTAATTTCAAATATTTCTACTAATGATTAAGCTACCCAACTACATTTGTCAGATGTTAGATTTTTCTTTCACTCACTTGGCAGGCTCTGAATAGGTGGGAAATTAAGGTTATGCATAGTAGTCTTATTCTTAGCCTACAGTAGAAGAATAATATGTACTTGGCTGGGAATTTTCATAGAGGCCACATAAACTACACTGCTAGTAAAGGGCATCTAGTCTTAGGCAGAAAAAAAGCATATCACTTTGTCTACATGTAACTCAATAATTTGTATCTAAAATCATGATCGAAATGTAAGATTGTATGGAATAGGTCTGAAAAACAGTTTATAAACAATTATGGTAGTGGCTTGCCACAGTACAACAAATCTGTGCACAACATACCATATAAATGCAGTAGTCTACTGCAAGTGCTAAAGTGTCTTTTTAGTGTATCATAAGCAACTGAAAATGTGACACCACTGAATGTAAAAATTAAAAATTATCCTCATTTTGCATGCATATAAAGTGTTCTCTTTTTGTAAGAAAGGTCATTTTCTTGCATACACACATTTTAGCTCTAGGAAATTAGGTTTAATTCCTGTTTTATCTGCTTGTATCAGTACCACAGGTTCTGTAATCAGATTAGTTTCCCACCTATATTTTGCAACTCAATTGCTTTCTTTATATCTTTACCAACATCCAGGCATAAATTTGTAGCAATTAAATCCAAATGCAACCATCAGATTACCCAGAACATCTGCATAAACAGATTGCTTAATTCGAATTCAGACAGCCACTGGGATGCTTTCCACAGTACTGAACTCACCTGTTTGGGCCTGCTTAAGTATGTGCAAGAAAAGTGCTCAGCCCTGATCTGCTGCATTCACTACTATCCTTGGAAATATATACATCTCATTATCATAATTCTTTAATGACTAAGTTTTCAATTGGTCTTGCTTCCAGTCACTGCGCTTTCTGATAACATCTTCCCAAGCCTAATCAGACACATCCTGGCCCCATCATGGCTGCATATCAGTAAGAGTATTCCCCTGCATGGAAAAGATCCTTCCAGTAGCAGGAAGACTTTGTGCACTTAGAACACCAGAACTGCAAGTGGTTCCAGATTCTACCCTTACACAGGGCTTGGACATGGTTGCTAGAGTTGCTGCTGCTACTACTAGCTAGTGTTATTAATTGCTGTTGCTATCCCAGCTAAGTAACCTACTTGGAGAGCACAGTTGTGTGAAAGAGTATCTGTATTGCAACGAACTAACCAATACTTCACAAAAACATCAAAAATCCCCACAGAACTCCAAGCTTCACACATTAATATCATATTGAGAAGTAAAAATCTTTCTGCTACTTCCATCTCCTGTAGCTATTAATACAGTAAAGGAGGGTCCTGTCTTTGTTAACATATCATTGTAAAGAAATATTTTTATTTCATGAGTTTCCCCTTCTGTATTCTGAATTCCTTTTTTTATACCAATAGCTTTACATTGAGCCATAACAAAATGCTTTTTATTTCAATTAATCTAGCTTGAAAAAAAATTTACATTTCTAGGTCTTTGTGTAGCAGTAATGTACCTAGATAGTTGAAAATGTTAGTGCCAGATCATCCCCCATTTTGTACATCCTAAGTACTGGTGAGCCTCAAGCATTCTTCTGTTACTAGAGACATTACTTCTAATGGTCCTATTGATCAGAATATATTAAACAAAATTTGCAAAGATGCACACCAAACATCCTCCTTTGTATGTTAACACAGAAATAAATATTGCAAAAAGCCTGCAAGCTTCTCAGAATTTTTAATTCTATCAACACTCATTAGTTAATGAGTCAAATGCAATATAATTTGAATGAGTGTTGCAAATATTTCTGTTGGGAACTGTGACTACTCACTATAAGACATTAAATAATAGTTACTAGCTTAAAGTTTCTGAGGGAGCTTCAGATTTAAAGTCCAAGTTTACATTCAATGAACTATAGCATATTCACTCTCTGGCATACTATCAAAGCTAGTAGCAAATATATTCAATATCATGCTAGCATACTGGGATGTTGAAGAAAACATTCTTTCAAAAGCTCATGTTATTCTAGCATCAAAAGCCAATATCATTTAAATACAGTTATTCTGTGAGTTTTTCCTTCTGTGACTTTATGAGATTTGTCTCTGAAGAACACTGTACCTCATGGACAAATTTCAAATTCTTACTCTAACCAGCTTGCTTCTTATTTTCAGTTTCCTTTAAAGTATTACATCACTCATAATGAATAATTTTTCTTGTTTAAATGAGTTGATTTTCCTTGGCCCTAGTTCTTTTTCAGTTTTAATTGATTGTTTCCCTGACTTTGCTTTGCGTTAAGTCCGTTGGCTTTCCTTGTGTATAGGAAGACTGAGGGGAAAGGGATGGGTTATCATACAGTTTTCCCTGACTGTTGAAGCTCTCTCTACTATGGAAGTTACTATACAGGCACAACAGATGTTGTCTTCCTCCAGAAAAGCATTATATGTAAGAGATGAAACATAGTACGAAAATGGGCTTTTTGTTAATGGAGTCAGCTGGTTTCTTTGGTAAATTATCTGAAGATAATTTGTGCATAGCCAACTTACACATCCCTTACAGTTTTTTAAAGCTGAAATGTCTCTGTCTGAGGAGATCATGGCCAATTATTCATTTTCCATTGTGCCTTAAGGCCTTAATCAGTGATATAAAACTGTACTAGCTTTCTATTTTTCTGTGCGTGTATAGCACTGAGATTAAGCTAACAGTTTTAAATTAATCAAAAACAACTGACCAAAAGCCATAAGTTTTTGGTGGGGATTTTTGGTTTTGTTTTTTTTTTTTAAACATCTGGTAAAGCTATTAAACATTTTATTTTTGACTTCAGCAAAAAACTTTGCTCTGGATCAAACCAAAAAGTTCCATCAGCATGTGGGAATTTTCTTCTGCCAGGAAAAAAAAGTTATTTCCACAATAGTATTGCCTTGGTTGCCCAATAACCAGATACATATATATTTAATTGAAAAAAAAATCTCAGTGTCACATCTGATATCCAATGTGACGTCAACATGTTAAAGACACACATAATGCTCAGGAAAAGGTCATTAAGACTCAAGTACTTAATTTTCCTGTGAAATATTAATGAACACTTATCTGAGTAAACCAAAACTTTGCTACCTGAAGGAAAGCTGACCAAAAATACTGAACCAGTAAATTTTTCAAGGGTTGGTTTAGATATTTTATCAATATCTGTTCTTTATTGTACTGCTCTGATACTAGAACTTACTTTGCAATGATGCTTATGAAGTACGATCCTGATGGATACTCCTTTCACCTGCAGTCATGGCATAATTAAGCTTTAATGTTCCTTTTCCCTTTATGTATATTTCTTTATATCTGAGCATTTAGAAAGTATTCTCAAAGCTGGTGTTATACTTACCCTCTCCTCTTCATGTAGACCCTGCAGTCCTTCAGCAGCTGTTCTATTTCTGCTTTCCACAATGAAAAAACAGTGATTTATTTCAGCACAAAGGATTCTGTATTCCTCTTGAAGTGACACTGTGTCTATTCAGGTCAGTCATGATCTAGAAATTAAGGGTATGGTATAGGCTCTTTCACAGGGTTCAGTCAGCCCAGCTCAATTCCTCAGTGAGCCAAATTCAGAGAGGACACTGCTCCCAGACCCTACCCTCAGCCTTCCTTCTGGAGCTGGCAGGAGGCACAAAAGTCTTCTGAATCTGAGGTAGCTGAAGACAGGCAACCACAAAAAGAGCAAAAAAAATTTCTCCATAAGCTACAGCATAGCAAAAAGTACATTTCTGAAGGACAGTAAAAGAGGAGCTCTGTTCAAAACAATGAGACCCATTCCATGTGTCCTCTTTTAGCTTTCATAGTGTTTTGGGGTTTTTTTGTGAGTGCATGTGTAGGTCACTAGGGCTGTTAAAATGAATTTTCTATTCTGAAAACAACTTCAAGTATACTTTCCCTTATAGCAAAAACCTGCTACGTCATACATATTCTTGTCCTTGGGTTTGAGCTCTTGAACAAAAAAAAAAAAAAAAACCCATATAAATGAAATAGAGTCTGAGAGAACAAAAAGGGGCGGGGGGGGGAAAAGAACCAACAACAACAATCCCTGCTCCCAGATTTTCAAGTAGCTTGAAGACCAGGGAACAACAGAGACATTGATTGAACTGTGATATAGCTGTTTGTCTCTGACCTAAGGCTTGTATAATTTAATCATTTCAAAGCAGAAAATCACATCTAGTCATTAGGGAAATATGAATCTGTTTGCAGCTCTGTCAGGTTTTCTAGGTCACTTTGCTATAAAAATGCACATGGATCTGATAACAAATTACATCCCAACAGAATGTCTCAGTTTGTATCTACTGACATAGTATCCATGTATTGGATCAAATTGTTATATACTATTTACCACAAACTCAACTGAAAACACAGGAGGAGTCTATGTCTTATGTGGTACTCTGAATAGTGAAGGGATCTTTTCAATGTTGTTGAAAATGTCCTAGAATTGTTAATTTTCTTCTTCTTTCTGTTGAAGGTCGCCTTGAAAAAGACAGACCAAGATGTCTATTGTAACCTATGTATCTGCTGCATCCTGTAACACAAGTCTGCCATACTAACTGGCTAACCCTCTTCAAAACAATCCTCACTACACCTTTCCTTGTTTAATGTGAGTGCTGTTTTGCGAGTGAAAGCTATGAAACCTGATTTGGGAAACAACCCTAATCTCTAGTCCCTGCTTCTTGGCTGAATTCTCCTATGAAGCATGAACCACCACTGTATTCCTTCGCATACACTCTCAGACAGCTTCCTAGATAATGCAGTTCCAATAGGCATGCTTATGTCATCTGTCAATACAATTCCAGCCGCACATGAAAATCAAGCAAGAAGTAACTCAGTAGTGTAAACTATCTTTCACAGGTACTTTTGCTAGCTGAGCACCTACTCCAGGATGCTTAAAATCCTACCATGCCTTCCAGTAAGCAGAAAGATTTTTTTTTTCAATGACTGCTTAGTTATGCAGACAGTTATACTAATAAAATCAAAATAAATGACAAAATTTGGAGGGCATGACCATCTATGAAACGCAAGATAGATAATGGGAATGACTGGGACATAAACATATACATACATAATTGTATGTTTATCTGCTGATTATATTTTTGGTCATAAACCCAAACCCCAGCACTTTCATTTTTAGTAACAGTAGATCTAATTTTTTGATAGGAATGGTTGGACTCAATGATCCTGTGGGTCTCTTCCAACCTGGTGATTCTATGATTCTGTGATTCTAAAAAAGCCATCAGAGTTTTCAGAATCCAGATGAACCCTGTGGACTCTCCATGCAAATTTGTACATTTTAAAGGACAAAACAGATTCATAAAATTAAACTACTGTGTTTGGATTTTATTTTTTTCTAACAAAGGAAGATGTTCTGTCTGCTGATTTTATATATCCTCCTCACTATATAAATTCCTGATTTGACAAGTAATAGATGAACCTGAAGACCACAAAGAAGAGGTAAAAAAAAACTTATTTATATTGTTGTTTTCAGACTATTGTTAGGTAAGCTACAGAAAAATAAATACTAACAGAAGACAAGAAATGCACATTGATATATCAGATTTTTAAACTAAACAATGTTAAATACTCATCTCCTACTGAAAAAAATCCATTTCACAGTAACTTAAAGCAAATACTATGTGCAGCATACTGAAACAGCATTTTTAGAGATAAAAACACTTAAAAGAAATAATGATCACATAAAGACACATGGGTTTTTACTAATTACACATAAATCAAAGCTAGGTCACAGAATGTGCAGTAATACATTAAATTGAAGTGTCAGTCTGAAGGACTTACTTTCTGCTCTATTTTTATCTCATGCTCTTAACTTAATTGGTGTGCTCTGCTTATCTTTTATTAGATAGCTGGTTGCTGTGTGGAATTTTCTCTCCCTGTAATTGTTTTTTTCTAAAAAATGCCTAGCATAATTTTCTAAAATGGATAGTATACTAAAGGTAAAATAGCTGAGCAATGACAGTTCTTTTCTACTGTGTGTAAGAGTGTAGCTGAAGCTTAGAACTTGTAAATTCTTTGTAGTGTGAATGATGTTGAGCCTCCCACTGTAGTAAAGAAATAATGATAATTATACTTTCTTGCTGCAATTCCAATGTATTTCTTCTATCAAGCTATATTTTCATTCTTTTTTTTCCATGTCTTCATCATCATTATTAATATTACATCTCAGGAAATCAAATATTTTTAATCAGGAGAAAATTAAGTACAGGTGATTTACATAGCTGCTCAAGAAGCAAACAGTTCTGTTTTATGTGGGAGGCAGCGAAATTCTGATCTCATAGCAACAAGAAGGCTTTAGAAACATACATATTTTAGGGCTAGGATGGGACACAGATGAAACAGGTTTTGTAAATTGCGTAATGTCTTCAGGAGAAAGAGTGACACTAATGGCATTTAATAGTGGCACTGGACTAATAGCTGAAATAACTTTCATCCAAGATATTTGAATTAATTTGCAGAGACAGTTCACAACATTTAAGCATTTTCCAGCATTGCTACAGTAACGGCTAGGAGGCTTTTGCTTATACAGTGAGGAAGGAGGGAGGAAAGGAAGTGGAAATCTTCAAGTGATTTGTGTAGTGTACTGTACTCTAACAAAGAAAAGTAATACTTGGCAGTGAATTATGTTCACTAAAGCAGTGCTTCCAAAAAGGACTGAGTGTAATTTTTTCCATTTCACAATCCAAGAAATGAGACACGAATAAAGAAAGTGATTTGATCAAAATGTCCAAGCATGTCCACGGCACGTCTGGAAGACACCAAAGACACATTCAAGGACTATTAACGCATCTTTGGGTACAGGTGCAAATAAAAAATAAGACTTTGGATATTTGATCCCCAGGACATCATTCTTCCTTAGTGTTAATTTTAATTGTGAGAACACCAATAATATCCAATCTTTTAAACCTTTTTGTCACTTATCATATTTAAATTGTTTCTACATACCTGAGAGTAAGCACCGAAACCATCTGAGTTTGTAACAACAGTCCATGTGGAAGGACAGCAGGATCACTAAAACCTAAGGTAAGAAGAGACATGTCCTCTGTGTGGATGTACATCTGCTTAGTCTTATGCAAGGACCATGTAAAAACTTGTTCACTACCCACCAGACGCAGATCAGCAGCAGTTTAAACTTTTCACAGTTGTATATGATGGGGGTAGGGAGGTATTCTCTTTTGCAGAGCCTTTTCCTCCTTTCAGATAGCATTCTTTCTGAAAGTTGTGTGGTCATTGATTAATCTTTTCTTTGCCTTGAATGAAAGGACAAAAGGACATGGTACAAGTTTTGAAAGAAATTATATTGAGTTGCTTAGGGGATTGAGGCACAGACTCCTGTCTGATGAACAGAGGATTCGTATTAGTCTGATTAGCTTCTTTATATATGCTTGTTATTAAAACACATCGTTTGCTTTACAATGATTGGGGTTTGCTACTTGTTCACACACCTAAGCTATACCTATTATTGGCTAAGGCTTACTGTTCTCACACCATGATGTGTTCTGCTTTTCTATCTCGATCCTCCTCTTCATCCTGTTTTTCTATCTTTTAGTTCTGTCTTCATGTTCCTTCTCGTTACTTAGTTCCTCATTCTCTCACAGTCAAGGTCCTTTAAAAGCAGCTCCTATTTCTTTGTGTCCTTCAGCCTGTAAAAACTCCTCCACAAGTTGCTGGCTAGCAACCTGGGAGGGAAGCAATTATAGGACATGCAAGGGACAGCTACGTTGGGAGCTGGAGGGACAGATGGTTTTGTTTATTTCTACTCATGCAGAGATACCTCTTCTCTGTAAGCTGAAGTTACTGAACTGGAAGCTGGGGCCTGAAATAAGCATCCACTACCCTCCCAGAAGGAGTTCAGGCTGGTGTGCTGAGGGCAGGCATGTGCCACTACTCCTTCACCCTTTTCAGTTCCAGCCCTGCCACTAAGTTCCCTGAGGTCACACCTAACCTCCTCCCCTTGAAATCACCATTCAGAAATCTTGTGCACACATGCTGTGTCTCGTAGACAAAGTTTAAAACATAGCTGCATCCACTCACACAGAAACCCTTTTTTTGTTTGTTTGTTTAAAACCCATTCCTGACTTATGTGGTTTCAGTTCCAAACCTACTGCTGTTGATGTTCCCAGAAGCATAGGATTGCTTTCAGCATCTGGAAGTGAAATTCACCTTGGTAGTCTAAAAGTAGCCTGCACCTTCTGATGCCCAGGTATCATGATGTACAAATTACAATTGCTATCACCTCAGTGGTCAAGGGCCAGTTTATTCTAACAGAGACCACTGGATTTGTAACTTTCAGTCCTTTAAAGAGTAAATTGTGACTTTCCACACTTGTCAGGATGTTTTGGATTTTTTCCATTTTCTTCTATACTGATGTTAACATACTCTCTAAAGATATAAATGGATGCGTTGCCTCTTTAAATACAGCCAGATGTTAGTCTCCATAGAGTTCAATTGGTGCTAAAAACCCAACGTGACTGGGAAGGTTATATGAGGGTCACTAAAGAAATTTATGATAAATTACTGCAGGGAACATAATTTATAGCTCAGCTCAAACAGTAACTCTCCCTATTTAAAATGACATAAAGAGACATCACTTGTCTTCTGACATATGTTTTCTGTATCACCTTTATCAGGCTTTGCTAGCTTTTGAGTCAGTAGTACAAAAGACAATGTAGTCCTAGACAAAGTGATTTTTTTTCTTAAGTAATCTTGTTTCTACAAGTTAACTGTTACTACTACTGTTACAAGAGCTGTTACTACTGATATATTTGTGAAATATCCCTTGAGAACTGTACAATGTCAGTGCCAAGTAGGAATCTATCAAAAATTCAATCATTTAATCATGAATGAAGAAAGAACTATAAACCAAATATTTCTTAGTCTATCTGTGAGATATTTTTGATAATCACTTTATTTTGCAGAAAAGCAGTTTAACAAAGTGTGTGAATTGATGTTTGAATGTAGACAATAGAGAAATTTCAGCCTGCAGCTTTGCTGGACATGTCTTGGGTTTTTTTGATTGTCTGTAATATTTCAAACTCGGAAGTAGCTAACAATATAAATGACACATACTAACTCAAACATGAAGAAATATTTTGACCTTGCAATAATTTTTACTTTCATAAGAGTTAAATATCTTTCTAAATGATAGTGTCTTTTCTAACTAATATTTTCTGGTTATATAAAAAGCCTAACAAACATTTAGTTGGCTTAGGGTTTGACTGAATTTAGCACCTTTTTCCTGAATCAGATGAAATTATTTGAAATGACAGGTCACAAAATCCCATGTCAAACTATTACCATTTGTATCTCTTATATAAAGAGATACAGCTTTGGCTTGTAATTCTGATACAGAAAGACACCTTCACTAGTTTTACAGAATGTTTATAAATGGTATTATGACAGCAGGTACTGATATTCACAAGGATTAATTGGAGAGTCACGTGAAGAATGGTCATTTCTACATTGAAATAAATCTATAATTCTGATTCTAAATAGCAATTAACTGTCAGAGTTTTATAGGTACAATAGGCCATTCCATGTCCCAAACTTTTAAAAGAAAAACTCTCAGATTACTAATGTTTGTGCTTCCCATTTCTGTCTTTACCAGAAGAAAAGCTTAAAGAAAGTGAATGCTTTGGTGGAATATTAGGCAATATTTTCTTCATTGCACACCTTGAATATAAAACAAAATTCCAAGAAACTATGTAAACCGACCTATTTAAGAACTAGATTGAAGAGCAAAATGAAACATGCATTTTAATTTACAATTACAGTTGGGACACACAAGTGAAATAATGAATCTGTTTCACTTCTAGTTCCTGTAGCAAACATCATATTCTCATCTTCAGAATATATGTATGTATGTTATCTTGAGAGCCGTGGATCACATACTACATTGCTTTCATGGACCATGAAGTTTCTGCAGCAAAGAAATGGAGATGTAACTGTAGTTCTTTATATATCTGATAATACCTTTATCAATGATCTGCACGAAGACATTGACTGCATCCTTAGTGCATTTGCAGATGACACTAAGCTGGGTGGAAGTGTTGATCTATTGGAGGGTAGGGAGGCTCTGCAAAAGGATCTAAACAGGCTGGACATCTGAGCAGAGTCCAATGCCATGACGTTCAACACAGCCAGATGCCAGGTCCTGCACTTTGGGGCACAACAACCCTATGCAAAGCTGCAGACTGGAAGAAGTCTGTCTAGAAAGCTGCCTAGGGGAGAAGGACCTGAGCATGTTGGTTGACAGCAATAGAAGATGAGCCAGCAGTGTGCCTAGGTGGCCAAGAAGGCCAATGGTGTCTTGGCTTGGATCAGAAATGGCATGACTTGCAGGTCCAGAGAGATTATTCTCCCTCTGTACTCAGCACTGATGAGGCTGCTCCTTGATTACTGCGTTCAGTTCTGAGCCCCTCACCACAAGAAGGATGTTGAGGCTCTGGAGCGAGTCCAGAGAAGAGCAACAAAGCTGGTGAAAGGGCTGGAGAACAAGTCTCACAAGGAGTGGTGGAGGGACCTGGGGATGTTAAACCTGGAGAAGAGGAAGCTGAGGGGAGACCTTATTGCTTTCTACAACTACCTGAAAGGAGGTTGTGGAGAGGAGGGAGCTGGCCTCTACTCCCAAGGGACAGGGGACAGGACGAGAGCAAATTGCCTCAAATATTGCCAGAGGAAGTTCAGGCTGAACATTAGGAAAAATTTTTCACAGAAGGGGTCATGGGGCATTGGAACAGGTTGCCCATGGAGGTGGTTGATTCTCCTTACCTGGAGGTGTTTAAGGCACGGGTGGACGAGGTGCTCAGAGGTATGGGTTAGTATTTGATAGGAATCCGATGAATTTGATGATCCGATGGATCTTTTCCAACCTGATGATTCTATGATTCCACTTCTTTGATAGTGTGAAGCACAGCATATGCATTCATTAGAGTAGTAACTGCATTGAATTGCTTTAGGTTTTCTCTAGATATATGGTAGATAAAAGTACTTTATAATATCTTCTTTTTAACCACTGAGCAATCTTTGTTGGTTTAGTGTACGTGGAAAAATACTTTTCAGTATTTTATTAATTTACCTTAGTCTGTTGCATAATAATATTGTCTGAAAGAGTACAGTAGGAATAAGAACGCTATGTTTGCAGGAAAAAAATATTTGTTCCATTCTGCTTTTGTGAGACCCTCACCTGGAATATTGTGTCCAGTTCTGGAATCCTCAGCATAAGAAGGATATGAAACTATTGGAATGAGGCCAGAGCTACAAAGATGGTCAGAGAGCTGGAGTACCTCTGCTGTGAGGACAGGCTGAGAGAGTTGGGGTTCTTCAGCCTGGAGAAGAGGAGGTTCCAAGAAGACTTCATAGTCACGTTCCAGTACCTGAAGGGGGGACACAGTAAAACTGAGGAGGGACTTTTTACAAAGGCTTGTAGTGATAGGACGAGGGGGAACAGCCATATATCGGGGAGGGGTAGATTTAGACTAGAGATTAGAAGGAAATTCCTCACAGTGACAGTGGTGAAGCACTGGAACAGGTTCTCCAGGCAAGCTACAGCTGCCTCTCATTCAAGGTCAGGTTGGATGGAGTCTTGAGCAGTCTGATCTGGTGGTAAGTGTCCCTGGAATTACATGTTTGGAATTACATGATCTTTAAGGTCCCTTCCAGCCTAAATCTTTGTATAACTCTATGATTTGATTAAAAAAAAATAACTTCCCTTTGGAATTATTACATCATTTTTCACTTGTGAGGTATTTTTTGTTTTATGTTTGTTTTATGTTGTTGTTGTTGTTATTACATTAGTATTTCTGTTAAATGAAGAGACCTGTGTCTGTTAAACTTTGTGGTTCCCTCAATTCCAGGTGACTTCAGGAAACACTGTAGCACTTTCCACTTCCTAAAAACCATGCATATGTAAATACCCAGGAAGGAAAACAGAGGCAATACAGATTTCATGTGTATCAACAAAGAAATACAGGAGTATCAAATGCATCCAGGAAAAAATCTGAGTGGTGGGGAGGGAGGCTGGGCAAGAAATACTTCAGGTTTTATAGGCTGCTTAAAAGGTGAACCAGCAAGTTAACTTGCTCTCGTATCTGCAGAGTAGAGACATACTGCAGCTGGGGCACTAACCTTCAGGAAGATTGTACACTGAATAGTTTTGCTTCTGTTCATGTGAAGCATCATTATGCAATGGAGGTATTGCAGACAAGGGATGTTAATTCAGTCATCCAGGGAGAAAAAGAGACATTATAAATTCTATTAGCTGACTAATGATTTTAATTTTGATTTTGGGACTTCAAAACATTATGAAAACAAGTCTATATTTTAGGTATGCTGCACAGGAAAAACACACACAACATATTTAATAGAGGCAGGAAGGAAGCACCAATAGGCAGGGGGTTTTTGCATAATAGTGTATTGTTTATATTATATATTGATAGGAAGTAAGAACTGTCCTAGAAATCTTCCCAGTTTCTTGACAAGATGATTTGACCAGGTCAGATAAAGTCCGTCTACCCCATATTTGCTTTTCAAGGCAATCCTTAAGGAATAGTACAAAACCGGGATAAATATACCATACTATTTCACACTGGCATAGATCTAGCATTATAAAAATTGAAGCAGTCAGGGGTAAGTATTGGCTCTGCTTTGAGCGGAACTTATTATATATGTTAAGTAAGTCTGGAGCTGCCTGGAGGTCTGAGGATCTTCACAGAAAAACAGATCTGAAGCACCTCCCTGATCAGAGCAAAATAAGTAACACAGACCACACACTGATTTGTTAGAAAGAATTCCTCTCTAAAATGGAGCTATTATTTTGCTTCGAAATGCTCAGAAGGATAGGCAATTGTGCACAGCAAGTAATTGAAACCTCCTTTCTAACCTAGGAAATACAAAGACATTACACTGACTTAGATGATCCACTGACCATCTTACCTATGTCATGTCATTAATTCATCTTATTTTTTGCAAAAGCAAAGATGAAAATGTATTGCTTTGCTGTTTTCACTTGAAATCATTAGAATTAATTTTAAACACAGTATGAGTTTGAGGGGATTGATGCACGGACTACTGCCTGATGAGCAGAAGACGTTTATTTAGGCTTAATGGCTCCTTTATATGTTAACTAGCAAGAACACACCATTTTTCTTTACAATGATTGGTTGGGTTTGCTACTTATGGTATTATACAATTGGCTAAGATTAACTGTTCATGCCTTCTTCATGTTGCTTCTTCTCTCTGCTGAGGTCATTCAAGGACAGCCTCCATTCTCCTGTGTCTTTCAGCCTGCAAATACCTCAACATCAGTTAATGTACCATTACACATAACTTCACGTTTTTCTAAGTTTTCATAGAATTACAGGATAGTTTGGGTTGGAAGAGATCTTAAAGATCATCTAGTTCCAACCCCCTTGATGTACGCAGGGACATCTGATGACTATTTAGCTATGTAAACTGCAGAAAAACTATAATTGGTGAATTACAGAATTTGCAATTGATTTAACGACGTATATGCCAGATCCTCTAATGTTCCTTCTTTCAGTTGTATTGGTTAGCTAAAGAGCTGTAAAGTTCTTCCCTGTCTTTAACACACAAGATTTTGGGAAAGTGACTTAACTCAAGGCATATATTCCAGATATCTTCTTAACTGTAGTACTGACATGGAACTTTCACTAAGCATTGTTATAAAATCAACTTCATGGTTATAATTTTTTGTGTCCTTTAAATGTGTACTAAGTCCATAAAGCACATGAATCTTTGAATATTCTTGAAGAATTAAGATTTTGATCAAGTAAACACCATAGGAATTAAGGAATTAACTATGTTTTTGGAGATTCGTCTTTTGTATTTGGACTACATCAAGCTCAAGCTCTAAATTCTGGGATGCAGAACCACTGTGACTTCAATCATCAAATACAGGTCTTAGTAGCTCATTGATTCTGGGTTGGCATTAGCACTTAACTGGGTTGTGTTGGCATGAATTGAATTTACGTGTTTTGTAACACCTTGATGAGGGTTTTAAGGATGTCAGTGGCATTTTAAAATGGCATAGAGGTGATAATAGGAACATTTGGCACTTGCTGACTATAGCTTAGATGCTGTGCTGTGTTGACATGCAGGATAATGTAGCAGAGAAGAGGTATGAAAGAGAAGTTCATTGTTTTTAGGGCATAGCTATTCTTTTCTGATCACCAGAACAGACCAGAATGGTTTCTGGGTTGCTGCTATGGAGCTAGCCAGAGTGGAAGAGCTGTGGTGCACAATCATCTCTTCCATCCCCACAAACATAAACTATGGCCTCAAATGAGCTATACCAATTCTATATCCTTCAAAGAGCACCTTTAGGTGATGGACAGTGATTTTCAGATGTGATTGAATTTCTTGCCACAGACAAGTGCTGCAAAAATGAAAGCAAATAAGAAAGGAAAACACATGGGGACCACAGTGCCTGACATACCAAGGCTGCAGATGCTGCTGCTGCTGTACAAATACCTTAATACACAAAGCCACATGCACAGACAAAAGCAGCTTGAAAGAGTTTGAATGGTATATTGAGGGGAAATGGACCACCAGTCTGGATGCCACTTACCTCCCTGAAGCTCTGGTATTTACAACATGGTATTAGTTGTATGACTGAACAATAGAAGCATGAAAATGGTGGTCTCCCTAAGTACAAAAAATGTCTATGTACTTTTGTCTGAAAGCTTACATCTTATCTTTAAGTTCAGAACCAAAGCACATCACCATTGGCCTTAAATTCACTTTTCTAAAACAATTAACATACAATGATTGTTTTTAATAAACAGGAGCCTTGTAAGTCAGGAGTGATGATCAAATTTCAAAACTCCAATAATCTGAAAAAATAAACAACCTACTGCAATGTTTTAGTGACAGAATTAAGTTTTATCAATTTTCTTCCTCTGCAGTTTAACATGAACTTCTTCATTGCTAAGAAATAAATACAAACACAATGAAATATCATTGAAGTCACTGAAGAGCTTAGTCCTTTACTCAAGAACATTGTTAGCATTACTTTTAGTATTATTTATTGAAGGCCTTTGTTAGTTCTTCTAGGACATTTTTCTTTTCCAAGAGGCTTTTTTTGGCATTAGATTATTTTCCTTCCCCTTCCTGACAGCATTGGAAGCTGCCTTTCCTCTGACTTTTGTCAATGGCACTGTGGGGTATTGATAACTAAGGGCAATTGAAGAAGAAGCTGGTGTATTGTAACATATTTTTCATTATCTGAGTATCACAGCAGGCCTCTTGCTCACTGGTAGTAAGGATTGTATTCTTTTCCATTCACTTTTCCTTACCTTACATAACTCTGTTCAGTAGATGTAAGAACTGAAGCAACTGACTAGAAAGCCAGTGTGTGTTACAGAGCAGATTTTGTATGCTTTTCCTGATGTGCATTGTGCTTACATGTAGCCACGATTTTTAAGATCAGAATATTTTTAGGATCAGTTACTCTCCATAGCCCATTGTTCTTTTTGGCTGGTTTGGGAATAAAAACAAAAATCGTCATGGCAGAAAACTTTGACAAAGTATTTAGAGAAAGGTTGTCTTTGTGCTGCTCTCTGTAAATCTGCAGACGATGCTTTGTTTCTTGCAGTTGCCTTTTTTCCTAGTGTTCTGGCCACATGGCAGAAAATGTCTGCATCGTATCAACTAATTAGTGTACTCAGCAAAAAGAAGGCATTCTCATTTTAAAGATGTCAAACATATTCTCTTTGACAGTCCTTAGAGTGAAGTGTGCTATACAGCAGTATTCTCCCATTGGTGCAAAGTGGTGGTGGGGAGTGTGTAAATCAAAGTAGGGAAACTATGTACAGTGACAAAACAAGCACAAGAAGGATGGCCTGTGTGGTCAGCCCAAGTGAACTGTGGAAGGTATTTGGGATGACAAGTTTGCAGAATGGCAGAATAAAGTACTCTATGGGGCACTTAGCTGTGCATAAATTGTGAGATATTATTTAATAATAGAAGGGCATTCAAACATTTAACTCTCTCAGACCCTGCATGCATTGCAAGTATCTGATAGCTGAAAGCTATTCCTTAACTGCAAGTAATAATCACAACTGCCTTTTCTGCAGAGTGCTATTGTCTAATTTAGAAAATATTTGCACAGGTTTTGTCTATTTTTAAAAATACTCAATTTTCTCTTCTTTTTTTTCTTTTTTTTCTGTTTTACATAGGAAAATGTCTTTTTATTTCTCTCTTTCCCTTTGATAGTTCATTTTGATTGAGTTTACTTGGTAAGTTCATCAATACAAGTCCTCACAGATGTAGCTGAAGAACATTTGAAAGGCATGTCTGTGTCAATGCATGAAAAGGAGAATAAAATACACTCTGAAAAGGCAAAATCAGTGGAGCTGACAAGGCTTTCACTATATAAGCTTTAATTTTCAAATCATTGTAGCAGACTAAAGTGACAGGATTAGAGCACTTCTCAACCTTGTTTTTAAGTGGAGAGAGTGGAGCACAAGGAGGAGGAGGGATGACACAATGCAAATCAGAGCTAAAGACAAATTTAATAGTAAAATGCACACGTATCACTGAAAAATTTAAATTAATGGCATGCAAGTGTCTTTCAAGTTGCATAGAATAACTAGAGGTTTTTTTAATGGTGTGTTCGTAGTTAAAGCTGGAGAAGATTTTGTCACCTCCAACATAAATTTCTTACTACTGTTTTAGATAGTTAATTGTGAACTACATTTTTTTTTCTGTATGTACCCAGGATAAATTAGGAGACACTTACTGAATAACAAAGCCTTTAGATTTCCAAAGCCTGTTTCCTCAGCTGTAAAACACAATTACCTGCCTACATAAACCCAGTCTGCTCTTCTGTGGAGTCTTCCAGACAAAGTGTGATGACTGTGCAAGGCATAGCAGGAAGTACTAAACTGAAACATGTTGCCACAAAGTTGTCAACTGGCACACAGCATGGGCTGGATGTTCCATGTTGACTACTTGTCAACTCAAGTAGTAATTTTTCATTTGAGAGCATTCCCTCTTCAATCAAATTCAGGCATCTCTGTTTTGTTAATGGCTTTCATAGAATCATAGAATAGAATCATAGAATCATCAGGTTGGAAGAGACCCATTGGATTATCGAGTCCAACCATTCCTATCAAACACTAAACTATGTCCATCAGGACCTTGTCCACCCGTGCCATTAACACCTCCAGCGAAGGTGAATCAACCACCTTCCTGGACAGCCTGTTCCAATGCCCAATGACCCCTTCTGTGAAAAATTTTTCGTAATGTTCAGCCTGAACTTCCTCTGGCAATATTTGAGCCCATTTGCTCTCGTCCTGTCCCCTGTCACTTGGGAGAAGAGGCCAGCTCCCTCCTCTCCACAACCTCCTTTCAGGTAGTTGTAGAGAGCAATGAGGTCTCCCCTCAGCCTCCTCTTCTCCAGGATAAACAACCCCAGCTCTCTCAGTCGCTCCTCATGGGGCGTGTTTTCCAGCCCCTTCACCAGCTTTGTTGCTCTTCTCTGGACTCGCTCCAGAGCCTCAACATCCTTCTTGTGGTGAGGGGCTCAGAACTGAACACAGTAATCAAGAAGAAGCCTCATCAGTGCGGAGTACAGAGGTAGAATAACCTCCCTGGACATGCTGGTCACACCATTTCTGATGCAAGCCAGGATGCCATTGGCCTTCTTGGCCACCTGGGCACACTGCTGGTTCATCTTCTATTGCTGTCAACCAACACCCCCAGGTCTCTCTCCTCCTGGCAGCTCTCTAGACAGACCTCTCCTAGTCTGTAGCTCTGCAGAGGGTTGTTGTGCCCCAAGTGCAGGACACGGCATTTGGCCATGTTAAACCTCATGCCATTAGACTCAGTCCAGTGGTCCAACCTGTTTAGATCCCTTCGCAAAGCCTCCCTACCCTCCAGCAGTTCAATACTTCCACCCAGCTTAGTGTCATCTGCAAACTTGCTAAGGATTCACTTGACGCATTCATCCAGGTCATTGATAAAGACATTGAACAGGACTGGACCCAGCACTGAGATGTGGGGAACCCCACTTGTTACTGGCCTCCAGATGGATTTAACACCATTTACTACCACTCTCTGGGCCCGGCCATCCAACCAGTTTTCTACCCAGGAGAGTGTGCGTCTGTCCAGGCCAGAGGCTGACAGTTTCCGTAGCAGAATGCTGTGAGAAACTGTGTCAAAGGCTTTACTAAAGTCCAGGAAAGGAAGTCCACAGCCTTTCCCTTGTCCAGCAGTTGAGTCTCTCTGTCATAGAAAGTGATCAGGTTAGTTTGGCAAGACCTGCCTTTTGTGAACCTGTGTTGACTGGGCCTGATCACCCGGTTCTCTTGCATGTGCTTCATGATAGCACTCAAGATCACCTGTTCCATGACTTTCCCTGGCACTGAAGTCAGACTGACTGGCCTGTAGTTCCCCGGATCCTCCCTGCAACCCTTCTTGTAGATGGGCACAACATCAGCCAGCCTCCAGTCCAGTGGAACCTCCCCAGTCTTCCAGGACTGTTGGAAGATGATGGAAAGGGGTTTGGCCAGTACATCTGCCAGCTCCCTCAATACCCTTGGGTGAATACCGTCTGGCCCCATAGACTTGTGGGGGTCTAGTTGGTCAAGCAAGGCTCTGACTACCTCCTCTTGGACCATGAGAGCCTCGTATTGCTCCTCTAGTTTTGGAGTTTGTACACAGAGGGAACAACTTTCTTTACAATTAAAGACTGAAGCAAAGAAGGCATTAAGTACCTCAACCTTCTCCTCATCCCCTGTCACTGTTGTTCTTTCTGTGTCCAAAAGGGGCTGTATGGTCTCCCTAGTTCTCCTTTTGTTATTTATATATGTATAGAAAGATTTTTTAATTATCTTTCATGGACTTTGCCAAACTGATTTCTAGTTCAGCCTTATCCCCTCTGATTTTTTCCCTGCACAACCTCATTTCCCTCCTGTAGTCTATCCAAGAGGCCTGTCCCCTCTTCCAGAGCCTATGAACATGTCTCTTCTTCTTAATGTCACTTAAGATATCTCTACTCAACCAAGCTGTTTCTTTTTCCCCTGCCGGCCTTTTTTCCAGACACGGGGATGGCTTTCTCCTGAGCTGTTAGGATCTCCTTGTTGAAGAGCTCCCAACCCTCATGGGCTTCCTTGCCCTTAAGGACTGTCTCCCAGGAAACTTTGCCAGCCAGCCTTCTAAAGAGTTCAAAGTTTGCCCTCTGGAAATCTACTGCTACTGTCCTGCTTAGCACCCTCTTCACTTTGCCTAGAACAGAAAACCCTATCATCTCATGATGACTTAGTCCTAGGTGTCCTCCTACTACCACATCCCCAACAAGGCTTTCTCTGTTCACAAACAGCAGGTCCAGGAGGGCACCTTCCCTCGTTGGTTCATTAACCAACTGCACAAGGAAGCTGTTTCCCAAACACTCCAGGAACCTCCTAGACTGCTTCCTTTCTGCTCTATTGTACTTTCAGCAGATATCAGAAAGATTGAAGTCTCCCACAAGAACGAGAGGCATTGATTTGGAGATTAACCCCAACTGTTTATAGAAGAGCTCATCAGCTGCTTCTCCTTGGCTGGGTGGCCTGTAACAAACTCCCATCACAAAGTCTAGCTTCTTATGGGCTCCTCTGATGTTAACCCACAGGCACTCAAGCTCCTCATCACCACAATCCAACTCAACAGTGTCCAATTCCTCCCTTACAAAGAGGGTTATCCCACCTCCTCTCCTATCTTTCCTATCCTGGCTGAAGAGTTTATACCCCACCACATCTGTACTCCAGTTATATGAATCATCCCACCACGTTTCCGTGATGGCAACAACATCATAGTCTCCTTGCCTTATGACAGTTTCCAGCTCTTCCTTCTTATTACCTATGCTGAGTGCATTGGTGTAAATGCACTTCAGCTGAGCTGCTGAGCCTTCAGCCCTCTTAGAGGGAACAGTGTTTGTTCCCAACTGCCTGTTAACTGGAGTAGCTTGCACCAGAGTACCTGTATCTCCTTTACTGCTCCAACGTATGCTCTCCCCCGCTTCCTGTGTGGTGATGTGCTGGTGGTCCTCACCAGCACACCCTCTCCTAATCTCTAGTGCCCCACATCCAGGCTCGCTCTTGCCTAGCCTGGACTCAATTCCTTCCCCCTTCACATCTAGTTTAAAGTTCGATTTATGAGCTTAGCTATGTTCTTAACAAGGGCCTTAGCCCCACTAGGAGACCCACGTGCCGCAACCTTCACAACCGTGTCAGGGCATGCATGAACCATCCCATGAGCAAAGAATCCAAAGCCCCTTTCCTCGCACCAGGCTCAGAGCCAGGCATTAATCGAGTTCTTTTTAGTAAGCTGCGGGTCCACTCCATTTAACCTAGGGATGGAGCAGAATACCACCTGTGCCCCAGAGCCCTCCATCATCTTCCCAAGGGCCCTGAAGTCTTTTTTGATGTCCTTAGCTTTACTGCTTGCTAGGCCATCATTACCAGTCTGGACTAGTACCATGGATCAGGGAAGAGAGTTTCCTAGCTACTTCCTTCCCTGATGCCCCTGGTAAGCAGCAGACCTCCCTGTGGAGCATGTCAGGTCTCCAAATGGATCCCTCCATTCCTTTGAGGAGGGAGTCCCCTACAACAATCACCCTCCTCTTCTTCTTAATGAAGGATGACGTTATTTTCTTCCAAGGATGGTGTGACCTAGGAAAAGATTCTAGGCTATGGTGGCCATCATCCTCAGGATTAGATTCCTTCTGGAGCACCTGGTAGGTGCTTTTATTTCCACCATCTTCTGGAAGGAACCTGCTGCCATTCCCCATCCCTTATAACCCCAATCTTGCAGTTTGCAGGCGGCTGCAACAGGTTGCTGAGGGAGTGAGAGGGAACTGCTCCACAGGTCTATCTCCCTCTCACATTCCCTGATAGTCCTGAGTCTCCTAACCTCCTCCCTTAACTCCTCCACCATGAGAAGAAGTTTCTCCACTCGAAGGCAGCTTTCACAAGCGGAACCAGTAACAGAGGCACGAGCTGGCTTGAGAGGCAGGCACTGCCTGCAGCTCATGGTCTGGGCAGCTGCATGTACCCACTGTGGCTGCGTCTGGATAGCAGCATCCTTCCTGCAGGCTGCAGCCCTTGGAGCAGCTTTAACCTTCTTCTGGGTGGCCACCATGGTCTTTGCTGTGTCCTCTCTGGTCTTAGAGTCCTTTCTGCACTCTGCCTTCTTGCTCTGCCCACTCAAACTGCCACTCTAACTGCCACGCACCTCTTTTCCACTCTCCTCTTTGCCACGGTCCAGGTCGCAGCACCCTGTTTCAATCTCCCACGGGAGCTGCCAGGAACGCCCCCTCCCCGTCGGGCACCGCAAGGAATTGACTGTCAGAGCCGGCTGCCAGGAGCTCTTCCCCTGCCTGGGATTTTTAGGGATCACAGTTCAGGGGAAAATCACAGAGCCTCCAAAAGTCTGTCCCCACCACAGAACTCACTGGGTGCTGCTGTAGAATGGGGATTGCATGCTACACCTGAAAAATTCTTTGCTGAAGTTTTCACTTTTCAGAGGGTTGCTTTCTGTCTAACACGCAAGTTGTAATCAGAAGTGAATATCTCTCTGAAACAAAAAATAATTTTAAACACACTTCAGATTGTTTCTCACTATGAAAACTCGTGTCTTTCTGATCCACAATTTCTTTTTTTGTTTTGTCAGTGGAATGATATATTCACTAGTCTATTGTATGAGTTTGCAACTGAAACACATTTCAGCAACCAAGTAAATCTAAAAGTGAACCTTCTAATCTTTTACATATATGATACAACACTATATCAGGCAATTACAAGGAGCCCAAAAATGTAGTTACAACTCATTGTCCAGACCAAAAACTATGGAAATGACTCATCTGTTTTGGTCCTTCCACTCCATTTGCAGCAGCAATAGGTCATAATGTAGATGACTTAAAACCAAAATCGTGGTTAGAGAAACACTGTTCATTTACTTGTAGAACTGATAATCTAACACATGCTTTATGGAATATCTACAGTATTTCCTTCTCACCATAATGGCATATCAAGTTAAAAACTAAATAAAACTTGATCATTGTTGTGATACTAACTCAAAGCCTTTCCTTGAGGAAAGGCCAAGGAAGTGGAATTGTGTAAAACACATTTCAAAAATTTAAATGGAATAAAATCTAGTACAGAAAGCACTCTTCTATGAGTGCTACCGGTCATATAGCTTTGCTTTTACTGTTGTGCATAAAGGAAGCCAGTTGTCTGAGAATGTGGATAATTGTAGGATGATTTTCACTTATATCTTTCCTTGACAGCCTCCCAGAAGATTTCCATCCTTGACCAGAGAGTCCTCTCTCATCTGAACAAGCATAGCTGAAGAAGCTATTAAAAACTCAGTAACAGATGGATGGACGGACAGATGGATGGATGGATAAAAAGATAGATAGATAGATAGATAGATAGATAGATAGATAGATAGATAGATAGATAGATAGATAGAGGTTTTGGAAAAAACTGCTCAAATATTAACTGTTGGTTTGGGGGTTTTTTGGTTTTTTTGGTTTTTTTTTTTTTTTTTTTACTGCTTCAGTCACTGAAATAAATCCCACTTTATTTGTCTTTACAACACTATTTGTAGGTACTACTTTCCTGATGGGTGACTACAGCATTTAATGAGCAGCCCAAAGAACTGAGGAACTCATGCTAAGTAAAGTTAAAAATCCTTAGTGTGAGGCCTCAGTGTTATAAGAGGTAGTAACAACTCTGGTTTGTTACACAAAGAAGAAAGCTGACTGTTGAAGGCGGGAAATGTGCCCTGGCAACATGGTTGTGTGGTTGATCTGTGACCAATGAATGCTTGTTACTAGGACAGAATCATCCAATCAATGTTTGGCACCATAGTTAGCTAAGGTTAAGTAATGTATAAAAACAGACAACGAACCCTGAATAAACGGCTTCACTTGGATCACATTGATTGTTGTGTGTTGTCCCATTTCTTCTGTTGTCACACTTTCCTGCTATTACTAGTACCAATAATGAAAAGGAGCATGTATACTATAAACAGTAAAGATCAGCTTCATTATCTTAACCTTATTGGTCTAGCTTAACAAAAGCTGGCTTGATTTTAGGGTGACTTCCCTCCCCACTCCTCACCCACAGCCCAGTGGAGCATCAGGCTTTCTTGAAATTGTTTATCATTTTTTTGTCAGAGTATGATATTTCCCAGTCTGTTTTTGTCCTAAAATCATATATTCAAAATTAAATTATATGAAAATAAGGTACCAAATGATCACATGAACAATATTACGATATCTCATTGAACTTAAATTCTCATGGTTTCTGCGTTTGAAATCATGTTAATACATAAGTAAGCAAATTCACAGTCAAATTGACAAAGCTATGCTAAAACCTAAGAATGAAAGAGTGATTTTGTCTGCATAATAAAAATCAGGGAGGTTTTTTCAGTGGTTAACCTTGATCTAAAATTATTCTTCAAATACAAGTCTGCTTTTTTTTACTCAGTACTATATAGCATTTTTGTGTATATACCAATAAGTGAATAAGATAGTATTTTAAAATAATTTTCAAATCAAGCACATATTTTGAAAAGTTTTGTTCTCTTTCCTTGAGATCTCAAGTGATTGTTTAAGTTCCTGTCAGTTTAACCTTGCTCGGTCATTCTCTTCTCTCTTCAACTTGAATGTGTATGCAAGTTACCTATTCAAAAGGGGTTTTTTGTGAAATTTCCTTTCTAAAATAATTCTCAAGTGCAGCACTAGCCTCTACAGTGGCTACGTGAAGTGTTTTGTGTTGATACTAGATAATTAAAAATTCACAGAAGCAGGAAAATGATACTCTAGATTGATTCAGGGAGGATAGATATTAGTAATGTTTATATACTACAAGTTATGACCCTACTTTGTGACTAAACATATAGCTTATATGCATCTTCCATGTAGCTATTAATGATGTATGTAAAATTCAAATTTCACAAAAGTTTGGATCAAGATCAAACTTTCTGCTTTAACATCAGTGAAAAATGTTGATGTCTAGGTTTTGCTAAAGAGCAATGCAGGAAGAAAATAAGTTTCTATTTTCTTTACTTAATAAAAATGGATAAACCTACCATTTACAAAGAGAGTTTGTGAAAGCAGGGCATGCAGGGAGGGTTCTGTCTCTGTGCTCAGGAGGCAAGTCCAGTTGATGGAAGGGAGCCTAGCCGTGGTATCCACCCAGTGAGTGGCTGCATCCTCTGCACCTACCAGAAGGGACATGTCAGTCCAGACTCAACTCCGAGGAAACCATGAAGACGTGCAGGTCTCTGGCTACAGGAGTGTCACCAGCTTGCACTGGAAACTGAGGGCAGCATGTCCAAGAGTTGTGTGAGCTGTGAGGAGGTAGAAGATCTCCTCAGCCTGGTGGCGGAGCTGCGAGAGAAAGTGAAGATGCCAAGGAGCATCAGGGAGTCTGAGCAAGAGATAGACTGTTGGAACCACACCCTGAGCTCCCAGACACAGGAACAGAGACTGACACCAGAAAAAGTCCCTGATAAAGGGATTTGCTATCCTCCTCACAAGAGAATGTAGGCAGGGGCTTAAAAGGAAATAGTGAGTGGAAGCAAGTCCGTCAACAGGGCAGATAATAAACACTCTCCTTACCCACACCTCTCCAGGCATTTCTGGAAAACAGATACAAGGTTCTGGCTATGGAAGACCAACCATGGGAAAATGTGGGTGATGTCTGGTCTACATCAGAGTGAGGGCCAAGAACAGAACAACCACCGTCCCATATTGCTACAACTGCCACAAGAAGGAAAAGGTGAGACATAACTGTAGGAGAATCTCTACTGAGGGTAACATATGGTCCAATATGTCAAACAGACCCTACTAATAGGGAAATCCACTGCCTCCCAAAAGCCCAGGTAAGGGATACTGCTAAGAAACTCCCTTGTCTGGTAAGGCCCTCTAGATTAACACCCATTACTGCTTTTCCATGTGGGAGATGGTGAAGCTGCAGTACATAGCTCAAGGGTGATCAAAAGGGATTTTAAGGCTTTAGGATGGATAATGAGGGAATCTGGAGCCCAGGTGATTTTTTTTCTCCCTCCTTCCAGTTATAGGTGGTGATACTGTAAGGATCAGACTTGTCCAGTCTATTAATAAATGACTCTATGGCTGGTGTCACTGTAATAACTTTGGCTTTTTGACAGTGGGATAGCCTAGAGGCCATTAGGTTTACAGGTATCACATGGGAGCCACCTTTCACAACATGGGTGGAGGGTCTTTGCTCAAGAGCTTGCAGGGCTTATTGACAAGTTCCAGGAATTACCAGCATCTTATGAAAACCAGGCCATGTCTAGCTCTGATGGCAAATAGCTGTCACTAACAGCAGGAGCAGGTGGTAGCCAGACATAAAATAGGCATCTACAGCAGCTAAAGTATTGTCTGCAGATCACAGGAAGCAGAGAATTAAGCTGTTGAGATGTTTGTTTAAGAAATCCTCACAGAAGAAATGATTACATCAGACTGCATGAAAAAAGCCCCAAGACACATGCAGCTAAAACCAACAGATTAAAATGAGTTAAACAACATGCTGACATCTACAGAACACTTTACAAATAGCACTTCAGCCTTGCTCACTGACTATAAACCTGAAATATGTCATATACTGTTGATGATTATTAATTGTTTTTTTTTAATTTGGCTGGGAAGAGATAGATGAAGAACTGTAACTTTCAATAGGGTGCAAACCTGAGCCAGACCTATTGTTTGTTATTAGCAACAAAAAGTGTAGATCAGCAAGACAGTTGATGAACCAGGTGCATTTTAGATTCCGAGATTTAAAGCAGCTTCTCACAGTCAGATAACCTCTATATTGTAAAGATGTGATCTTCCCAAACTTTCTTTTCTCCTCCAGAAAAGCACACAGTTAAACATTAGTGATTTTGGCTCCATTCCAGGGAAACCAGAAAGTCTTCTCTGCCCTCAGCTTCACTGCTTTCAAAGTTAAAAAATTTTTCGACGGAAGGCTGAGAAGAAGAACAAGAAGTTAAGATAGGAGTTCCTCTCTCTTGAGTGCAATGTCAGTGCCTCCCTGTCTGCAAAAGCACACACAGAATAACACCTCTTGGGTACAGCCAGAACATACTGTCCGAAAAATAGACAGGTTTCATGCAATGTATATGCTGTTTATATTTTGATACCTGGATTCTGTTGGAGTGCTCTGAAAACAGGAATAGTTTATAATTAATATGTAACACAGTAAACGGTTTCTCTGGCTTAGCTTTAACGCAGTGGCATGAGACTAGTGAAGTGTCTGAGGTACTGTTCTCCTAAATATGCTCTCTCTTCATGTTCTCAAATTAAGATAATTCTCTGTCTTTGCTGGTTTCCCTGTCAGAGCCCTTCATTACCCTGACAGAAACTTGCCTGCACCAGAATAAATGGGGCAACTGAAGCCAGGCTTTATTGTGGCAAAAAATTTATCTCACTGCTCTTTTCTACTGCACTTCACAAGATCTGCTACAGACAAAGGAACAAAGGCAAGATCTAAGATACCACAGCAGGAGGACTTCATCGTTAATGTTTCCTGTTCTTATAAAATAAATAAATAATAATAATAAAAGATTTTGACCTGTTAGCTGTTGCAGTCAGAGCAATACATGATATGTAGAAGTTGTGGGCAAAAGGCCATCTTTACGGATTTTACAAGACTTTTTATACCCTCTCCCGAGCTGCATGTCCATGCACGATTGGTTTAGCTAAAAACTAACAGTTCATAATTGGATGACTCCTTCTCAGTTGTAACTTCATAATTGAATGATTCCATCTGTGGCCTGGTAGCTTCCTAATCTTGTTTATTCGGCTCTTCTTGGCATCTTCCAGCTTCTCCAAGGATACATGGGCATCTACTCAAGGCAAATGTTTAAGTTCACAAACTCTAATTCCCCATACCAGTCAAGGTTTCCCACAGTTAGCTTTCCCTCTGTCTTCAATAGGATTTAGTCCACTAGTTGTATTTCTGCTTTCAGTATTAGATTACCCCAGGTTAAGCCATATAGTACCTGAAGGCTCTTATGAAAGTAGTTGCAAAACATGCTTAATGCTTTACCCTGCTGTCTTATGTTTTACTAAGTATTCTGGTTAAAACAGTATTTAAAATTGATGACTAGAAAAAGAAGGATTTAAACTGATTGATTTTATATCAGACATTGGAAATAATTATTCTTTGAAATTGTTGCCAAGCACAAGAAGAGGCTACCTAGGGAAATGGCTGAGTCACCAGTTCCAGAGGTATTTACAAGAAGTGTAGAGCGTGGCACTCAAGGATATGGTGGTGGAGTTGGCAGCATTAGGTTTACAGTTGGACTCGATGATCTCAAAGATTTCCAACCTAAATGATTCTATAAACCCATGATTCAGTGAAACTGATGCCTTACTCCATGTTGGCAAACTCCTGACCTTTCAGAACACAATCCCACTGATTTAATAAGACCTACTGTTGCCCTTTTCTTATGCATAAATTACTTGTCAAATCTTTCGCACAGAATAATCTACTATAGGATCATGCATTTGGGATTTAGAATTACAAGCTATTTGTGGGGTGCAACAAAGAAGAAAAAATTCCATTGTAGAAGAATAACTGGCATAGTGCCAATAAAAAGATCTCATTGTTATGGTCCATCTCTTTTAGTACTTCAAGCACTAAATCTGCTATTGTCTTCTTGCTTTGCTTTTAGGTTCAGTGAATCAGTTTCATATCTGGGGAAGCAAAGAGGAAAATTTCACTCCACATGTGCTACTGAAAGCATTTTGGCTACATTCTGCTGAAGTTTCTTTTCTTTCTTCAGAGCAAACTCTATTCAGGGCTATATAATAGACTTACTGTGCTGTGAGTTTTGGTATAAGGACCATATTCTCTCTGAAGGAAAAGGAGAAGAGACTAAGCAGGAGTAAGAGGGTGCAGAATGTGCCAACCTCCTCTAGTCACATTCTATTTCCTAGGATGACCTGTACCATGTTGTCTGTAGACCACTTAGAAACTCCTCAGTCCACTGTCCCACATTTACAACAGCTCAGCCTTCCACAGAAACAAGCTCAAGTGTTTTCGACATCTTCCATTGGAAATGCTACATCCTGCCAGATGATTAAATGCACATGAAAAATAAAAGGCCTGAATAAGTAAAACCATTGAGATATTTGCTTATGAAACAGATACAAAAAATGTGCAGTTGTAAGTGTGGTCAAACCCATTTCATATTGCACACTCAATGTCAGACCTTAACGGCCCTGGCCAGCCCCATGTGGGGCAGCCACTTCACTTCCTCATGGAGTATTCCTTTGCTCAGTGGTCCCTGGTACTAATTTTCTGTGCCAGGATTGCCAAAAATAATACCAGGAAATGTCAGTTCTAATCATGGTTCACGTACCACCTTCACAGAAATTTTTATCCTCTATTGTAGCCAATATTGGCAATTTGACATAATCATGTGTCCAATGGCATTGATTAAACCATATTTTAATAAATGGTTAAATTCAGGTGAGACCCTGAAGGTGGTTCTTCACTGCCTCAAGCCTTCTACGTTTTCCCTAACTCTACAATACTTCCCAGCATCTTTTCTAGTTGATTACAATGTAATTATTCCATTTTAGTATTTCTTAAAAAAACTCTTCTTAACTATGGGTTTCTTAACAGTAAACTATTTCTTTACATCTCCATAGATGTCAAAAGGTTTCCTTTAATAATTTTACTCACTCTCAAAACTTGAGAGGAAAACCTTTAATGCTTTGATTGCTCAGCAAAGATATATTTAGGTCCAGCAAACACTGTACATAGCCAACCAAATCAGAAAAATAATTATGTTGGCAATATTAAATAGTTATTTCCTACCTACAGATGCATAACGCTATAGGTATTAAATATATACTTGTGGTCAATGACAACAGTGATACTTCACTGGCATGAGCTGATACATTTATAGTGAAAACTGTGTGATATTCCAATCCTGGATTCAGGATATTGATAAAGAAATATTAAATCCAGATAAACATATTTACAGGAAACTTCATGAACAAATACTTGTATGCATTTTCATTTCAGTCTTATCTAGTGGAAATTATGGGTTTTTTTCTTTTTTTTTTTTGCATTGTGTTAACCTCTCCAGAGTTTAAAAATCTGAACTGCAATAGGCAAAGAAATCCTGTGCAGAACATATGAGTTCCCAACCATTTTTTCTCTTAAGGTGAGCTGCTTCTGGCACATGACCTAAATGTCAAATGAGAAGGCTACAGACCTTAGAACTCAGCCGGCTAGTCTTAGGGATAGAGATAGTTTTCATAGCATCAGTAGACAGACATGTCTGAGAAGGACACTTTTATTAATTCATTCGAATTTACTGGCTTCACAGATTTATTTGCCTTAAACATGTGTGAAATACCAAACAAAACTGAAGAGTGCTGTAACCAAGAAGACATAATGTACTTTAAGAACATCCTACTAGATGGTTGGTTTTGCAGGTGGTGAAGGTCATACTAATAGACATAAGAGCTTCTGATATTAGAAAGTAGGAGAAAAAGCAAGGGAATGTATGTTCATAAAAATAGTCCTCCCTTCACTATTTCATTCCTTTTCCAGGTCCAACATGTGGATACATGACAGTCCAGGACTGAGAAGCAGTATCTTATCACCAGGAAGAGTTCCCTAGTACCAGTAAAACTTTCTGCTAGACATTTTGAATCAGGTTACTTTTATAGTTTCTTCATATGGTTATACTTATTTTTGTATGATTTTTCCAGTATTTCTGTTTCACAGGTCTCTGTGTCTGTATAGGTGCTAATTTAGTAAAAACAGTTAAACTATCCAAGACACTGACATATATGAACATTGTTGATCTTCCCCATGATTTAGTTGTTCAGATTATATATTCTGACACATAATGATTTTATGCAACAAAACAAAAATAGACTTATCAATATTAAAACATGCAAATCATCTCTTTTCAATAAAACCCTCATGTTTGATATTACAATTCACTTCCCACCATACTTTCTTGAAAGGGAGAAAGATTCTTTAATAATACCATGTTATGTTATGTTATGTTATGTTATGTTATGTTATGTTATGTTATGTTATGTTATGTTATGTTATGTTATGAACTGTGCAAATACGAGCCTGTCTTTTTTCCAAGTACAATAGAAGACTACAACTTTCTAAATTAGCTTTTTCAGTGTTATGATGAAGTTCATTCCTTATATGAAGGGCTCTGATGGATACGCATCACTACATTGCAATTTTCCAGATAGGTACAGAATGTATGTTTATTATTATAACTTTGCAGAGTGATATTGTACACTTTTTTAAAGAAAAAAAACAAAAGAAAAAGCCTCCTTTTGTAAGTGTTTCTTCTGCAGACAGACCCATCATCTGTTGAAGAATATAGTGTTATAATAATGAGTTTTGGGAAAAGGAGATGAGGCCTTACTTGAGACGTGAAATCTGCTTATTACATTAATGTCTGTAATGAATTATATCCAAGAAAAAACAACTTCTTTCAAGAGTTTTGGTTGTGGGGGTTCCTTGTTGTTTTTCTTGTCTGTTTGTTTATTTTTTAAATTTCTAGAGTGAATTTTCTAGTTTTGTTTCGAAAATGTCTTCTTTTAAAACATGTAGATTTATGATGAAGTCTACTATGTTCTTTATAATTTGTTGTGGTTTTTGTTCACTATTAATGGAATAAGCAAATTTAAAAGTTAGAGGAGAAAGTGAGGACAGAAAGGAGAGAATGGGGAAAAAAACCCCATCCTATCTGTATAGATAAATAAAATGGACTGGGTCTTAGTTATTTCTTAAGCTGTTCATCTAATTGTTGCCACAAGTCAAACCTAATGGGCTAATGTAATCCAAACAACTCTATCTGTCCATATGCTGTTGTACTAGGTGTGTAAGTATCTACACTCTGCCAGCTGCTGGGAGACAGAAGGTGTTAGGGGCTGCTGAATTAGGTATTGTGATACAAGTAAGGTTGCTGCAGCTTCATGCCTCTGGGTCTCATCAGGTTTGGGGCTGACACTTACCTGCACTAGGCACACACATACACCACCTCCCCTCCTCCACCCCAGCATACAGGTACAAGACAGATATATTTATACAGCCAGCCGTAACATCAATGCATAAGGACACACTCAGTGCTCAAACAAAGAAAACCAGCACCAACAACCTTACCCTGTTCCCCTTGCTGCCTACACTGAGTCAGAATGAATGTCTGTTAGTGGAGAATGTGTATGAAGATAGATATATAGCATGGATCCCTCCACTATCTGGCATGAGATTCTCAGTTTAGCCAGTAGATGCCTCTGGGTCACTGGTCTCCCTAGCTGCATCTAGTCGCACAACCTCCAGAGGCTGCAACCCATTCCCAGTTGGCAAAGAACCACCCTGCACACACATGAAAACACACACAGACACACACTCACGCTGAGGATCCCTCCAGCAACTGACCTCAGCCACCTAGTCTTCCGAGAAGATGACTCAAATCCCCCAATCTCCAAATATCTCATGCATGATGAAGCACACATCAAATGAGTTTCTCATTCAACCTCCACACCCCATAGCAGCTGACTTAGACTCCCTGGTTCCTCCAGCAGCCAACTCACAAACCTCTGCTGTTTACCTGGCTTCCCAAGCCATTTGTCTTAGTCACTGTCAAGTCTCGCCTGGCTTCCAGTAGTGATAACCCACTGATGCCGCAGCAGTAACCACACAGTATGCACTTGATCCAGCCTCCCTGTGTTGCTGGCACACTATTGCTGCACAGAGACTGCTCTGACCTGTGTTCCAAGTCTATCAGCTGGCGCCTACACCTCCACATGCAGAAAAGAGAATATTTTCCCATAACCAAGATGTTAATGAGAAGACAGGGCAGACTGCACAGATCAGGCACAGGGTGTGGTCAGATGTGTGTACTGATCAGTATCCTCTTTACATGCAACCAAGACTCTCTCTCTATTTTTCCATGTTTGTTCCTCCCCAAACCACCCTGATCTTCCTTGTCATGCCTACTGTCCTTCCTCTTCTAATAAATATTCCATAATCCCAAAATGTTGTTCCCTACATTTCATAGTAAGTCCTGTATTGTGGTAGGTAGCTCACCCTTCGGACTGAGAGGTGATGCAATGAAATTCCGGTGCCACCCCTGGCAGTGGGGTTAACACTTCTCTGAGGCAGGGGCTCCTGTCTCTCATGAGGTTGCTGGGTCATCCCATGTGCCAGTGGTATGCTGGGCTCCTCTGTCTCTGGAGGCAAGTTTAATCACATAACCTAACAGAAGTTGAAGATAGACATATGACAAGAAGTTGTGCTAAAATACAGACAGGCAAAGTCTCTGTTTCATTAAATGCTGTTATTCAGTCCTTATTAGCTAGTAAATAAATAGTAGCAGTAGTAAATAGCTATTAGGTAACTTATTTACTATTAAAAACATCTGTAGCTATGTTGAAGTTAGAGTTCTGCTTACTAGCATCTATCAAAGACTGTAGCAGGAGGAAAACATCATTTAATCAGAATTTGTGAACTCAGATTGCTTTAAGAAGTTATTCACTCCTCTAAAGGAAATTAAATTTGCACCAAGATAGGGTAGTCACTGAAGTTAAATGAAAAAATCATAGAATCTAAAACACTTGTCTTAGAACAAAATGAACTACCCTCTGTGTTGACTGCAGGTAGAAGTTTAAATAGTGATCCATCTGAAGCTGGCATACAATCTAAGACAAAATTTCATACAATCATAGAATTTCCTGCATTGGAAGGGACCACAAGGATCATTGAGTGAGTCCAAGTCTCTCTAGCAGGTGGAATGACTTGCTAAAAATTTTGGCTTTTCCATTTCAGTAATGGAAAAAAAACCCTCTAAGACTACACCGTTTAAGAAGTAGTGCTTTTTTAAAATTAAAAAGTGATAAAGGTAAAATCTGTCTGTTGGCTCCATTTTTACACCTGTTATGATTCTATACTGGCAGTAAATAAATCCAGAAAAAACAAATATGTGTGGATTATTTGAAGCCTCTTCTTTTTCTTTAGACTATATGTTTAACTGTTGTGGTGATAAGACTAGGGAGAATGGGTATAAACTGGAGAAGGACAGATTTAGACTAGACATTTGGAAGAATTTCTTCACCATGAGAGTGGTGAGGCACTGGAACAGTTTGCCCAGGGAAGCTGGGGATGCCCCATCCCTGGAGGTGTTTAAGGGCAGGTTGGGAGGGGCCTTGGGCAGCCTGATCTAGTGGGATGTCCTTGTCCATGGCAGGGGAGTTGGAACTAGATGATATTTAAGGTCCCTTCCAATCCTATCTATTCTATGATTCTATGAACTACTAATATCTCTCCTTAAACTTCCTTTTAATCTTTAGAGGGGGGAAAATTGCTACTAATAAGAAAGGTAGCTGGCTCAAAGATAAAGTCAGTCTTCTTTAAGCAAATTGTCATTTTGCATGATAAATCTTCATATAGCCTTTCTCTATATACCTAAAAAAAAAAAGACTAGCTTTTAAAAGGTTTGGGGTTTTTACCTTCTTCATGGGAGAGAGTATGAATAGATGGAAGGAAGGATGGAATATATATTTCAGCTTTAACTTACAGTGTACTTGTACGTGAATCATTCCACCTACCTTCAATTAAAAAAGCAACTATACTGTTTTTCCCCACCACACTATCATCTTTTTTACTTCATGAGAAGCAACAAAACAGTTTTTAGAAAGGTAAAAAGTAAAACCTGAAGCCTTGAATCTGATTTTGGAAAAGATAGCCTAAAACCTAAACTGTCCCAGACAGTGCAATTGGATTTAATCTTCAGTTGACACATATCCATGCATTCTTCATAGAGGTAGTTATAGGTAGTATTCTTTCCAGAAAACTGCATTTTAATGTAATTAGATGATTGTTTGGGAGCTGTTTCCTGACTCTAAAATATATAGACATGTTTTTCCAACAAATCATATTGTTCCATAAGCTGCAGATACTATTAACACTGTTAAAATGGCAAAGAAAATATATGTTTTTCCATGGAAAAAACCTTCTAATGTCTTCCTGTGAAACAAGCCATCTAAACCCATTTTTATTTCCCCCATATCTCTTAAGTTAATTTTTTATGTAAGTGCTCAAATAAACAGTTTATCAATTAACACTTCCAGAGACCGATACTTTTATAGTTATTCATTAACTACCAGAGTTGCTAAAAAGTGGCCAAAATCAACAATAACAAAAAATATTTTAATAGGAAAATAAAATTCTGCAACTGATCTCACATAAAAAATAGTTTTAGACTGTGGTTTTCATGCTCCACAAAGATTTATATGTACTTGTCATTTTTATAAGCTTGGTAGTCTGAAAGATGAAGAAAGACCCATCTCACAGTGAGCCCACAGTAACTTACCTCACAAGATGAAGGGGAGGAGAAGAGTTTGTGGCCCTCAAGCCTCTGAGATAATAACGGTGAATACTAAAATCAAGCTGGATGCCTGTTTGTCTGCTCTGTCACTCTTCCGGTGGAGAAAAAGCGAAGTATATCCAATAAGACCATCACTAAGCTGTCTTAATTTGCATAATGCAAGTGCAAACCATTAGCAGTCTTCAGTGGCATCTTTTGCCTGGGACAAGATTACCTTTTATTTTGTTTTGATGCAGCAGCCTAAGGAACAGTTTTTGCCTAGCTGAAGATCCTGAGGTGCCTAGAAGTACTGCAGCAATCTCCAAGCCTATGTGCATTGCTTATTTGAAGTCAACCTATTTACACACCCTCATTCTTTAAAATTAGTAGAATGGATTACCACTTGCAGCAGGTTAGAGTGATGTGCCAGCTATAAAGTGGTTGGTTTCCCTCTGTTCTCTCCCTAGCTGGATTTGGTACTAGCTGCTTCAAGAAGATGTCCAAGGACATTTACTCCGGTTATGATAAACAAACCAGAAGAAGAGCTTTAGAGGTACCAACTTCTACCTTTGCCATGAATTTCAAGATTTATTTCACTGAGAATAGTTTCATTCAGCTTTAGGCACATTGTACTGAGGCACCAGTATAAGGAATTTAAACAATAGGACACAGTGGCTCAGTCCATTCTACCCACAATATTACCAAAATTAGTCCCAACTTTGAATTCTGAGATTCAGATTTTCTTTTTTTTTGCTTTAAGGACTTTCAAAACCATATGTCACATGATCTTCACTTTTCCATTCGTTTTATCTTTCTGTCCTTAGTTCTGCACTATTTCCTATTCCTTGTAAGAGTGTCAGAACTGTCAGAGATTGTGGTCTCAAGAAACCTTTTTTTTAATCTATGAATGTATGTGTATTTATGTTTGAAAGCACGAGGCAAAAGAATACTTGAAGCCACCTGGAAGCAAGAACAAAGTTACAATGTTTAGAGTTTTTTAGCAATTGCAAAGACTGTCTATTAACCTGCCAGTTGTAAATTAGATCATTGCAAAAATGTGAATCAAGAGCATACTAAAAGCAGAGAAATCATAAAACCAAGTAAGTATAGTTGTGGTTTTTCATTTAATTACTAGTTATTCCATGTTTAAGCATAGACAACTGTTTCTAGAAAAGCAAAAGTAACATTTATTTACATTTAGATTTTAATTCGTCATATTCACACTGCGTCAGAATAAAAAAAATATTCCTGTGAATTTATATGATGAGCCTTCCAATATGCTTGGGTTTGTTCCATTAGAGGGAGCACAAAAGACAGACAGCCATTTGAAAATTCCTTCCTTACACTGCACAGTTTAGAGACTATATAGTCTTTTAAAAAAATCAACCAGTTCTAGAATAATGCAATCAACTATTTTTATGAATGAGCCTCATTTTAATTCCTTGCACATTGTTGCTCAGTCTAAATCTGCTTAGTCTTTCTTTCTGTTTTTAAATAGTTTGTCCTGTTTTTTGACTGATATTAACATTTTCAGTAGGTTTGGTACTCGCATCCATCATGCCTATTGCTTACTTTTGCACCATATATGAGGAACCCAGCACTGATCCTGTATACCTTCCTTTGAAAGCTACATGTTTCAGTTGTAATTCTATAATTTACTGAAGGCTGGAATACAATTTTAATAGCTTAAACATTAAAAGGAGAAAATGAAATATCTTTGGATTTTTTTCACTGAATCTTATGACCAAATATATCCACTATATTTCCTGAAAACAATATTTTTAATTGCTTTATGGTAAACTGAACATAGAGAGAGAAAAAGGTGTCGTAAAACACAGAGAAGTACTGAGCTCGAGTTTTTCAGTCTCCACAGAGGGGCAATCAAGAAGATGGTATGTCAAGAGTAGAAAGAGAATCAAAGATGGATAGCAGTAGCAAAGCAATTCCTCAGAGTGTGCCTCTAGTCCCTGACAGTACACAAAGCTTTTTTTAAACAGTGCATACTACAGGATCCCTCTTCCATGCGACATACACACAAACTGTACAATTCATCCAGGCCAACCAGTACAAATGTTATTCTTTTCCCATGAGTACTTATTCAAAAATCTTTCTGTATTAATCCACCTAGTACTGGAAACCTTATTCAAGCCTAGCAAACATCATTTTCATAAAATCCCCTTATAAGTCTTGTCTGAAATTATGTAATAATGAGTGTAGATTAGTAGCTAAAAGGAGTAAGTTTTACTTTGAGGCCAGTAAGAGGGTGACTTATGGTGGCTGCAATCCAGTCCAAACAGACAAGAGCCAAAGTTAATAGTTCTAGTCTGACTTTGGTCTACTCTTCTTACCTGCACCTGCTGAAAGACTCATTGAGATGCACTGTATGGAATTAAAGTGCCTACTGTGCATTATTAACATGTTCTGCGGTTACTAGCAGCCATGAGTTTATAAAATATTGGTCTGTTTTTTAAGAAGTAAGCCACTTCTTCTTGTCACAGGAGATATTTATGATTTGTTTCCCTTGTGTAGGTTGCTTGTGCAGTCTTAAACAATGAAAAGCTAGAAGTACAATCTCTAAGTATTCTAAAATGCAACTACATGGAAGAAAATCCTCCATTCACACGTTTTCTTGTTGCTTGCAATTCAGGCACCCAAACAGAGTTTTACATAGCCATATCATACATCAAGTTCATTAAGAGAGAAAGAGAGATGGAGGAAAGAGAGCTAGAGCTAATGCTCCCTCTGAGTGTCACTGAGTTTCATGCATCTTTGCTTCTACAGCCACATCACTAAGTTTATAGGCCTTAAGATTGCGAAAGCTACTATTTTGAAGCAGTCTTTCTTGGGAGAAACAAATATATGCTATGTTATTAAAATATCAAGTCTTATCTTTTAAGTACTTAGTACATAAGAGACTGCCATTTTAGCAGTTCCTTTAGTTTAGAACTTTCTTCTGTCCACAATAATGCTGACTGGCAGATCTCACCATTATGGCACATTGAAGAACCAGTACAAGCAGGGTAAAAATTCCAGAACAGCCAGCCATGGTCATTTACATTTCCCCAAAAAAGATGAGAATAGTTTCCTGCTGAAATGTTTCTTGGAAAATTCCAATAAAGATGTCAATAAACCTTTAGAAGGTATCTGTCATGCACTGAAATTAACATAATCCAGAAATAAAGCTCTTGCAGTAGTTTGTACTGAAAGCAATAACTTTATTTTTTCTTCACTGAGTTCTTCTTCCAGTCACATTTCTGATGCAGCTTTACCATCATAACAAAGCAGTCACAGAGCTTCCAAGGTAGGGGAGAATTTAGATAACTCCCCATGTCAGCACATTTTAATTTAAAAAAAAAAGTATGCTAACTCTAGGCTCGAAGATCGGGTCACCATCTCTGCTTGATTCATGTTTTGATTGATGTCTGCCATAGCACTCATTTCACAGACCTACCTACCAGTTTCTCCTTCTGGAGTGAGAAGGTATGGAGAGTGATCAAACACTTTTTAAAATGTAGGAGGATTTTCATAAGGGAAAATCAAAAAGGCAAGCAGTGATTTAAAAGAAACCAATAACTTTAAGGACTGCTTTGAAATTACTCTTGACATTTAAAAATTGTGGTACTTCTCATGAAATTCAATGGCATGGGCTCAGAGTCAGCTGCTGCTGCCTGTGCATTTTTGTGATTAAAGTATCACAACTAATAAAATGAGCCTTGAGAGGCCACCAAAAATTTCAGCAATCAGAGTGACATGGTTTTTGGAGAAATGCCAAGGGAAGATATTTGCAATGCAACTCCACATATCAGTAAGTGTATTACAGATCAGTTCAGGCAAGAACAATTGTCTTACAGTATCTTTGTTTTAAGAGAGAATAGCTCTTCAATATCTCTGTAAATCATACCTCGTAGACCCCAACTCTGACTTTACTATATATTAGATCTAAAGTGCTAATTTTCATTCTGCACTGCAATGGGTAATCTCTGAATTATTCCTCTGTAAAAACTGACAAGTGTCTTGGCTTCCATGGTGTATCTGACACTTTGGCTTAGTTATATTTAGGTATTACAAAGCTAATATCAGCTTACTCCTTAGTTATATAGTCACTAACAAGAAAATACTCATCATGACAACAGTCTGTCTACAGCAGTTTCATAAAGACATTGCCATGAGCTATTAAATTCATTAAGGGAGGTGCCCTTTGTTTCGTTAAATATCAGTTTTGTCTTTATAGCTATTAATGGCAAATGCATCTAAAGACCTCAGTTGTTCCTATGTGAATGGAGTTGTGCCATTCTGTCCAACCAGAAAAGAGAGAGCAAGGAGAGAACACAGCTATTCATTGATAACTTATATTTAAGCTTCATCTGTTTGGGTTGCTGTCTTTTTATCTGCAGTTTTGTGCATTACCTAATACCACATGACTTGGTCTAAACCAAGACCCTTGTATATGTGTGTGTTACTATTTTATAGATTCTTTTATATGGTATTTTTTACTGTTTGCTTCCAGCACCTCACAAGTTTTGCTGGGGTTTGTAATTGTTGGAGATCTGTAACCACAGTTTTGATTGTTCTAACCATAGGAACTGCGATGTCTCACTACAAGACCCCTCAGTCAAATAGTACATATACAGAAGTGGTGCATAGAATTGTGAAGTGAATGTGATAAATCCAAAATGACTGGCCAGCAGTCACTACCCAGAAAGAAATCAAAACTCTGCCCGTCATTAATAGGAAAACAGGGACAGAGACAAATTATGTCTATGACCACAAGAGTCAACAGATCTTTAAACATCCAAATAGACACAGAAATCAAGAGCAAGTGATTTCATGAAGGATTTCAAAACATTAAGAAACCCTGGGGCCCTGTGCAATATTTAGAACATTTTTATCTAAAAAAGTTTTATTAACTTTAGCTCAATTTTGGAATCAGTTCTGAAAAGGAAAAATAAATTACCAAATTAGGCATATGTATGTATCATACTCAACTGGTGTTAAGGCTACCTTCTGGAGGTCACTTTTATGTCAACTAGTTTTTCAGGATCCACAAAATGCTTCATCATGTAACTTTCTGTGTTGTGAAATAAATCCCAAGATTGGAACTATTGGGTAATACAAAGATAAGGATGAAAATGGTTACACAGTATTTATTCTTTAAGTCACACTGATTGTCACAATGAATTATGAACCATATAGCATTGATTCTGACAAATGGGACATGGACCCAGCCGCAAAATTGCCATTATACGAAGGTGGAACAAGTCCCTTTAGGCATTTCAACTTCAAAGCAAATCAGTCTGAAATTGAATGATTGACCAATTCAGAAGCTACAACAGAAATGCAGCTGTGCAGCACTAGAAAATGTAACAACCTCCAGTTTTTTTATAAGGGAAGTTATATTTAATTGTAATTCAAGATATACTCTAACAGCATCCAGGGACAAACATTGCCACTGATATAATATGGTTCTTGGAAGATAATTTTTGATGCAAAGAGCTGTCAGTCTCTGAACAAATGGATCTCTAAAGGCAAAAGTCACAATATGCAACTTCATTAGTTTAATAGATGACAGTAAAAGACAGACCCAGTACTTTTTAAGCTATCTTATGATGTCTTTTTAGTTTAGTAGCCTCTTCCATTTGAAGTATTGGGTGGATAAAAATTGCCATGAAGAATAAGTCAATGAGGCCCCCTGCACTCAGATAGAAGTAGTCCCATGTCCACAGGTCCTCTATGGGAACTTTAACTACCCTGATGTTTACCAGACAGAAAAAAACAGACAGGACATAAAGAATTCAGAAGATCTACAGAGGGCATCAATGACAGCTTCTTGATTCAACTGATAATGAAAAAATTGAGGCAATTACCTTATACTCAAAACTAAGGTGGGTATCATTGGGGATGTGAAAGTTGAAGGCAGCCCGATCTCCAGTGACCATGACATGATGGAGTTCAGGGCCCAGAGAGGGGGGAGTGAGCAGGACAGAAAAGCAACACCACAACCTTTGACTGTAGGAACACAGATTTTGACCTCTTCAAAGCTGTACTTGGAAGTGTGTCACAGGATGAAACTCTGGAAAGTTTCAGGAAAGCTGGCTAATACTCTTTCATCTCCTCCAAGCTCAAGAGCAGTCCACCCCAATGAACATGTAGTTAGGTGAAAAAAAACAAACCCCTGTGTGGATCAACAAGAATATCCTGGCCAAATGCAGCCAAAAAAGGGAAGCATTTAGAAGGAGGAAGCTGGGGCATGTAAGCTGGGAGACATACACACACAGTGTCCGAACATACAGGGATGAAGTTGTCTCCTCTGACTTCTCTAAACTTTTTGAAACCATCTCACCATAGAGAAACAACGTCCCCATGGAGAGGATGATGAAGAGCAGGCTGGACAAGCAGACAGCAAGGGAGACTGAAAACTTAATGAATGTCCAGGTTTAGAGACTGGTGACCACTGGCACAAAGTCTGCTTGGTCAGGATTTTCTACTGGGTTCAGTCCAATTCATCATTAATGATGTAGTTGATGGGGCAGAGTATACCTGCAGTGTGTTTGTCCATGACAAAAAAAGAGGAGTGGGTGGAACTCCAAAAGGTCATGCTGCCATAGGTTTGGGCCTTGACAGGATGGAGAAACGGGCTGGCAGGAGCCTCATGAAGTTTAGCAAGGAGAAGTGAAAAGTCTGCCTCTGGGAAGGAGTAACCCTATGCACCAGTATATGCTGGGGACCAACAGGCTGCAAATTATCATTGCAGATAAGGCCTGGCCATTCTGGTAGACGCTGAGTAGAACAGAGGCCAGCACAGTGCTCTGGTGGTAAAGAAAGCTATTGGTATCTGGGGCTGCATGAGAAGTGTTGTCTGCAAGCGGAGAGATGTGATCCTTCTCATTTATTCAGTAGCAGTGAGGACTCATGGGGAGTACTGTGACCAGTTCAAGAGAGGGATGGAGCTACTGGAGCGAGTGCAGCAAACGGTCACTAAAATGATGAAGGGGTTGGAGCATCTGTCTTATGAGGAAAGGCTGAAACATTTGGGATTTGTCAGCCTGTAGGAGAGAAGGTTTGAGGGGAATCTTCTCAATGTGTTTGTATATCTGAAGGGAAAGTGCAAAGAAGACTGAGACAGGCTCTTTCCAGCAGTGTCTTCTTCTTCAGGAGGCAGTGGGCACAAACTGAAACACAAGAGGTTCAGCATGACCACTGGGAAATAAATTTTCTACTGGGAGCTGACTGAATGCTGGCACAGGTTGCCCAGAGAGATAAGAGGCCACCCTTAGAGACCTTCAAAAGTACCATCTGGACATCGTACTGGAAAGTCAGACCCAGGTCCACCTGATCCAGCCTCCCTGCACAGCTCAAGCATGTTGGACCAGGTGAGTTCCAAAGGTCTTGTCTAACCTTAGCATTTCTGTCATTCTGTTATAATGCACATGCATGAGTTTGGATATTAAGACAAAGAAGATAGTTAAGAATATTTTGGATTCTGCTGAAATTAGATTGTTTTAGTGCAGGTCAAGGGCTCCTTAGAGAGATGGGCTGTAGTTCTTCTGTGTCTCACAGATCTTGAGGTCAATTTTGTTCCTGCTCCCTAAACTTCAGCAAGGATATATGGCTGTATACACCAGTCATATAATGGATGTGTAGGAGGTGGAGGACATCAGAAAACACTTTTCCTGCAAGCACAAACAAGCACCGGTAGTTCCAAAAATCAGCCATATTTGAAAATGATCTTGTCCCTATAAGGTGATGAGTTTTGTATTGATTCTGCAGAGCAGTGGATGTATCAGAAATACTGAGATGATAAATAAAACAAAGAAACACACAAGAAAAAAAAATCATTAATAAAAGAATGTTTTTAAAGATTCATGTAACTGGAAGTAAAATCTAAAACCTTTCAGGTGGCGGATGACAACTGCAATAGAATAAGTATAATTCTATTGCATGGTACCTTCACCACCATCTCTCTTTAGAATCAAAACAAAAGAAGCCTTGTTGGACTGTCTGTTATAATGTAGGAGACTTATCACTGTGTAATAGGAAACTAGTCTGGTGACTTTCCACCATGCTAGTGAAAAATACCTTTACTTAAGTCTGAAAAGAAATTCATTCCAACACAGCAAAACTGAAGAAAAGGGACATTGCAGGTCCTATGGCTGGAATGACACTTAGTGCTCCTACAGGCTGGCAGCAACAGTAATTCAGAGCGGTAGATGGGCTTCTTTATACTGTTTCAGCCTTGCTTACAGTGGTGCTTTAATAGACTTGCTAACATTACAAGCTGTGTTTTTTGTTTCTTATTATACTTTAAGGTTATGATAGAGGATATCAAGACCAGCTCTGCCAATGTCCATATGTGTGCTCTGAACAAATACACAAGAACAGTAAGTTCCACTAGAGGAGACAAGGTGAAAATTTCACATTAAGTAAAACTGATATTTACTTGCTCAGATTGGTCTAGCCTTCCCAAATTGCAATCTGTTTTTCAAGAACTTAGCCACAGGAAAAAATACAATAGTGATCTGTGCTGTGCACTTCTATCTTTTTCCTAAAATTGTTAACTAAGTTAGGGGAAAAAATCCTGAATTTCCAAAAGAAAAGAGAATACGGTATATTATTCAAGGAATGTACAGCCCAAATAACAGTGTTTGAAATGAAGAATTAAAATGAGATATGAAAGTATTGAGGTATTTTTTGGTATAAATGGAATTATATCATTTTTCAGGATAAAGAGCATGATCCCTACAAACTAACAAAAATAACTACTATAAAGAAGGTAAGTACACCTGTTGGGAAGGAAACTGTGCTCAGTGTTCCAGGCCCACTCTCCAATAAGCTTAGTTTTTCAATATATGCATAATATTCTCAAGTATTTTCTCATTATCACTCCTCTCATGCCTGAGTATTGATACGAAGTGACAGGGTACATTAGCGAAGGAAGAAAAATACTCTTGAAGCTCTCTGCCGTACATTTAGCAGAGGCCTTTTTACCTGCATTTAAAGAACAAAATTTTTACAGTTAAGTTTGTTTCTTCCCTCTTCTTTCTTCAGAAGAACATGCAAAATACAGCAATGGCATACTCTTTCAGAAGTGCAATAGACTTGTTTTGAGCACTGTTCTGCACTTGAGCAGAAATGGCCAGGAATACTTAAAAAACCTAATGCTATTATCATAGGTACCGCTAAGCAGAAATGAAAGGAGTAGAAATGGAGACTTGCAGGGGTGATCAGGCCCTTTCGACTAGGATAAGAAATGTTTTGTCATCCTAGTACTCAGTTTGCCATGGGAATGTTTAAATAGGATCTCTTCTTATAAAAGGGGGAATAAGAATCATACAATCTCCAGGTTGGAAGAGACCCATCAGATCATCAAGTCCAACCATTCCTATTCAAACACTAAACCATGTCCCTCAGGACCTTGTCCACCCGTGCCTTAAACACCTCCAGGGAAAGTGAATCAACCACATCCCTGGGCAGCCTGTTCCAATGCCCAATGACCCTTTCTGTGAAAAGCTTCCTCCAAATGTCTAGCCTAAATCTCCCCTGGTGGAGCTTGAGGCCATTCCCTCTTGTCCTGTCCCCTGTCACTTGGGAGAAGAAGCCAGCTCCCTCCTCTCTACAACCTCCTTTCAGGTAGTCATAGAAAGCAATGAGGTCTCCCCTCAGCCTCCTCTTCTCCAGGCTAAACAACCCCAGCTCTCTCAGTCGTTCCTTGTAGGGCCTGTTCTCCAACCCCTTCACCAGCTTTGTTGCTCTTCTCTGGACTCCCTCCAAAGCCTCAACATCCTTCTTATGGTGAGGGGCCCAGAACTGAACACAGTATTCAAGGAGCAGTCTCACCAGTGCCCGAGTACAGAGGGAGAATAACCTCCCTGGACCTACTGGTCACACCGTTTCTGATACAACCATAGGACAACCATAAGAACAAACTTTGAACTTCAGTTCTTACATTCCTCAAAATGTAAAGCCAAATCCAGCATTTAGAATAAGCTCATTGTACAGAAAAACAGATAGAAGTTGTGACTGTGAGCTAGAATTTGAAAACTGGCTTTTGTTTTAACTTGTTGAATTAAACCTATCAATCATAAACATTAACTCTATTTGTTATTAACAAAGGAACATCTGGTGTCAAATAAATTTGCTTTCATTCTTATTCAGGAAATATTTCAATGCATTGAATGTTTTTTTGTCTGCATGTATTTATATGTTTACACAGTTCACCTACTAGAATCCAAGCTTGTCTTGATTTTTTCAGTTTGTGCCAGTACACTCTCATCTCTATCACTAGACTCAAGCACAACTAAATAAAATATATATGTTTTGTAGCTTGGAAGTTTCGTAAGGATACTGTAGGATGTGGATTCTTCTATTATAGTTACTACAAACTTTCTCTTTTCACACTTCAAGTAGGAATGAGAGCGTATTACAGATGGTTAAAATTCTGAGTGTTATTTCATTATTAGACTTTATAAAGAGGAACTGCCATCTTTGTTCAGGTAGCAAAAAAATTTTAAGGAGTTTGAGAGCAGACACATTACATATTACTACAATGTCTTCCACATATTGATGGTGTGCCTTTTGCTAGAGGCAATAACTACATACAGCTAAATAAAGAACTATATTTCTGTGAAATAATTTATTCAGGAGAAATTTCATAATATTTGAATGTCATGTTAAGAGAGAACTTCCAGACTTTGTGCACAGCAGGTGTATTAGAATGGGACATAGTCCAGGAATGGCCTTCATCTCTTTTACTTATTTATATTTCCTTTTTAACTCCTTTACTACAACTTTCAAAATAAGGTTGTAGTACAAGCTGTTAAATCAGTAGCTTCTTTTCCTAAATAAATTTGTATGGAAATGAGATTTCCATTTCTATTTTCTACGTGTTCAGCCTCTATCGTGTTATATTTAATTAAAAGTGAACATATTTTTCAAACTAGACTGGGCTACCAAGGAATCTGGATCTTCCTTTATATAACCTGATTTTAGCAATTACTTCACTGTGTCTTTGTGACACATTTGAACAAGTCAAATCAGTAACTTGAATTTACGATGACAAATACCTTGGAAAAGCTTGAATGATTTGCATAACAAAATCAATTTAGAGAGGTTTTTCAGTAAATAGTTCTAAATAATCATAGACATCATTGACAACCCTTGAGTACTTTGAAAACAGAAAAAGAGGCTAAATCTCATAGTACAGATTACTTACTTTAAGTACATGATACTCAGAAAACTCAATGTAACTGCAAGACTGTTGTTAAAATCAACTGTAGGCTCATCAGCTGTCACCAATACTGCAATTTGAGGTATGTGCTACTGACCAAGAACTGCACAGTGATAGCTTCAAATGACTGGCAAAATCTCTTTCCTTCTGCTCGTTTTGAGCTATAACACTTCACTGGTGAATGTTTTGCTGAGCAATTTGTGGAGCTCACAGTGTGAGTCCTTATAATTAGGATGAGTATGCGCTACTGCTGACAGCACCATACCTGCGCTTTGTCAGACTTATCCCACTCATCTCTGCAATCAATAGATTAAATAAAGCTGTTAAATTCAAGTGGATGTCAGAAATATTATTAATCTGTCCTGAAATGCATGACTACATGTTCTAGCAGAAAGACTGAAAAAAATTAGTTCTATGGCCCCATTAATTTTATTGCTACTCTATTAACTTTGCAGGCCCCATTAATTTATATTGTACCTCATGTTGCTGGTTCCTTCAGATGTCACTTATTACTCATAATGGAGTAACTTTTCACTAAGAGTTAATTTCCAGAAGTAAAATGATTCAGAAATGCAGTGTAAGTCCCTTCTGGCTGTAGCAGGAGAAAAGAAGCCACATAGTGTATGCTGTAGCTTGGATTATCTAAGAAGAGGAGATAATACAAGTTGTTTCACTTAGTTTGTCAGGTGAGTTATTTAAAAGGAGTGACTGGGTTCTGTAGTTCTGACTTACTGACAGAATAGCCAGTAAGTGGCCTAGCAATCCAGAGTGGCCAATTAATTATTTTTAATATACCTTTTCAAGAACACACTCATTAATATGTCATGGATTAATAAGAATGAACCTTAACAGTATTACCATGGATCTTACTATAAAATCTCTGAAGAACTGTGCATCTACAGATGACTACAATTTCATCTATACTCCCTTTCTTTCATATGCAAGAGCTCAGTGTACAAAAAACCCTTAGTAAAAGGTATGAAACTATTTCCTAGGTATATACTATAAGAAGGAGCTAGGAACAGCCCAACTCAGGTTGTACTTATTTTGTTGAATTCAAGACTGCAACAGTAGTGAACCTTTTTTTTTATGATCCATTCAGACAAATTCCTTTGAAATTTTTAAGGTAACATATCCACATTTCAGTATTTATGTAAATTAAATCTTTACGAACCAATGGGGCAAATAAGTAAGACCTGAATGATAGCATTTCTGATATACTTCAATCAGTTCTTAATCTGTCTGCCTCTATCTTCATGTTTGTTACGGTATTTTTTTAATAACACATCCTATGGCATTCAAGTATTTTCTAAGGTATAGAGTATCATCACATTTTCTTTCTTACCGCTATATGATGAAACATCTTAATGTCTTATAAAATACTGGGAGATGTTATTCTACTCTTAACTGAACTTAAGTAGGTGTACTTGAGAGGGGTGATGGTACTTTTGGAGAGCTGCAGACACCACGGCTTGAATCCAGCTTCCGTAGAAGTAAATGGAAACACTTCAATTGATTTAATGGGTCTTAGATTTTATCCAAGGTGAACTTTGACTTAACTAAGCCATTCCTGAGAGTAAGTGCAGCAGCTATTTGAGTACTCATATGCAATGAGTGGTTGTAAGATTCAGTCTTTAAAAGTGAGCATCTGAGAGAAAAGAAGAGACATTGTCATAGCATGACTCGTTAAAAATCACAAGAAGTAAGAATCATGAACATTTTGCAAAAAAAAAGTAAATGTATTAGTATATATTAAGGGACAGAATAACACATCAAAATTCACCTTTCAGATTTCTGTGAAACATCCTTATAAATCTGTGGGTTTTTACGTGTTATAAGAACATGAACTCCCAAGGGATAGATGCAGAACCCAGTCTTATAGGTCTGGTCTTGTAGCTAACTATAGTACTTTCTTGGTATGGTTATTTAATGGTACAAAATAATCACTATATACACTCATTCCTGTGACATCTCTTTTTCTCATTACTACCTGTGATGAAGATCATCAGTAAAGATAAAATAGGGCTTAACATCAGTCCTTATGTGTTTGACTGTATTACTCTGAAGTTTTTTCTTCAAAAACATAACACAATGCCTTTCCCAATTTCCTTTCCTCTACAAACGTGAAATACCTTCAAAGTTATCCATTATGAACCATCTCTAGTTGGTTTTTAAACAAAAAAAAAAAATCTAAAGAGTGCGGTAATCTCTCTGAAAATTTCCAATATATAACCACTTTTTCCTTGTGAAATGATGGTGTTCTTCCTTCAAAGCATAGCGTTGTTTCTCATAAAATAATTAAACAAGATTGAAAGGTGTTTCACAGTTACTAAGACAACCAGTTTTCTGACCTTCTCTTTGAAGCTATCTTAATCAGTGTTTCTAAAACCTCTGAAAATTCCACATTTTCTGCTATGGGACAACAAGAAAACTCAGTCACTGATTACAGGTGTGGAGAGCTAGTACTGAATATTAATGCCTTGATTTAAATATAATTTCACCTGGTTGAAAGCACCAGTGGCTGTTACACTGGGTCATAAAACTGCCTGCTGCCAGACAACTCTATTCCAAGACATTTGGCCCACATATGCAGTCATGCACCCTCTGATCACTTTGCCACCAGTTCTGCCCAGTAAGTTTGTCAGTTCTGCTCACTGCTAGTTCATCATGAGATGGATTCCTGTCATCACACTAGATAGATATATAGGTTGTAGCCAATCATGACCTCCTCAAAGGGCAGTACCTTCAAAAACCCAATACATAAAAAAATCTTAAACAATCCAAACCTGTCCAGAAAGCCACCACTTAAAATATTCTCTGTGATGAACTTTGACAATGAGGCTATACTAGGCTTGTATATAGGAATACACTGCATGAGACATGGTGACTTGTTGGTTCCAGATATATCCAACCAACTGTTCGTTCAAGTTAAACAAGAATATAACTCTTAAGAAATTGCAACAGAACAGAATTCAGCAGTACAAAAGTAGAAAGAAAAAGTTCTGGAAGGAGAAAAATGCATCTCTTTGAATTGCAGTGAGAGAAAGTCAGATTTTATGCATTTGATTGAGTTAATCTAAAAAATCCTTAAATTCACTATTATTAACAATGTGGTAAATGGAATGTTGCCTTATTTTCTGAAATAGTATGTTTACTGTATTATTTCCTCACAAACTGGAAATTAAAAATGAACCAAATTAAAGAATAGTGAGAACTACATGAAGAGTTAGAGGAATGAGCTTGCAAAGACATACAGCCTTTTCCTTTAAATGTTTGATAACACTGTAAAGGATGAATTTATGAGAAAAGTATTTTCAATTTGGTTTGACTGCCTTATTAAAGTCTCATTTGTATTTTTTCCTGAAATGAAAAAAAAGTGTAATATTTTGAGAATGGGAAAAAGACAAATAAAAGATAAATAAATTTTTTCAGATGCTACATCTAGGATGATTAATCACGTAAACAATAAGAAAAAATAATCTCATTATGAGAAAAAACTGGAGGTACTACTACTAGGAAAACAGTACCTTTCTAGAAAAAAAAAATTGTTTACAAAAATTCTAACATAATGTAGAATATCAAATTTGAGTGTGTAGTTTGATGGAAATCAGCTTAAATTCAGGCCCCAAAACATAGGTCAATGAGATCGAATATGCAGGATATGATAATTATATAACACTTCCAGGCAAAATCAACAGAAACTGTCAAATATACAACTTTAGGTTTCTTTCTGAATAGCATGACGCTTCAAGAAATAAGAAATATCAACACCACAAAGCATGCACACTATTTAGTTAGTTGACAGCCTGGAGTCAACACTGGACCTCACAGATTTTTTTTCTTTTTTTTTTCCTTTTTGTTTCAGTTGTTTGTGTGAAGTTTGTTGGGTGGTGGTGGGATGGTGGTGCTGTTTGTGTACCATGGTTTTGGGTTTTTTTTTTAATTGGTAATTTCATGGTATTCAAAATAAAATGACTTTGTAGGAGCAGCTCCCCATTAAAAGTTTCTACACTGGTTCAGAGATTTGATATTGTGGTATGGTGTTCTGCTACCACTTTAATCATTGCCTTAGTATTTGGATCTACCCAGCTCTGTTTGATCACAGTAATAGTGTCATTGCAGATCAGTCTCTTATCTATTTTGAGAAATAATGTTTGATTTGGGAATTTACACATCCATTTTCCTCCACCTAACCAAGAGACTCCCTCGGTCTTACAGTGTATAAGATACAGTAAATTCTGGTTTAAGCTTGTATAAGTAAAATGGTCACTACTGCAATACAGAAGACAAATGTGGCTAATTTTTTTTAGCATTTTTACATAGAAAGATTTATATTTGAGGTAATAACAGTTAAATGACTGAAATACAAGAAGGGCACCAATGCCAAATTTTAGGTAATTCTGTTACTCTAAGTGGACTCTAACCTTGACAACCTAGCAATCTATAGGTCTGCCTAATGTGCTTTAAATCTTTCCAGATGAATTATGCCAAACTTATCTGAGTAGCTTGTATATGCAGATATTCAGCTGTTGTCATTTTCAACAGTGAACTATAATTCTAATATTTTATAAAGGCTGCAGAGATTCAAAGTTCATGAAAAAGAAAATAAAAAATCGGAAGCCAAGACATACCGGACATCTGTTCCTACAGTGGATATCAGATGAATTTATCACAGTGAGCCTTTTCGCATTTAATATATTCCATGACATTTATGTCTTTTTTGTTCTGACAAGAAACCATGATTATACAGTAGAAAATACAGTAAGCTGTCTCCTTTTTAACAATCCAAAACAGACTTGCCAGAAAATATAGCTAGAGTAATCCTATTGTCTCAGGTGAGTTCCAATCTCATTAACAGGAAAGGTAATATTTTGATTGTGTAGTGCTAAATAAGATATAAAGCCTTATTATTCTGTATTTAAACTTCTTATTCTCTGACAAGCAAATGTACTTCCTCTGGGAAAGGAATCCCAGAAAGGCACGAGTTTCTGTAAGAAAAAGTCAACCGTAGTTCACTAATTTTTTTTCAGAAGGCAAAACGCAAATCTCCTTTTTCCCGCTATCCTTTCCCTCTCCTTGCTTCCATGACAGAAACATACTGTCTCTTAAATAGACCATGGAGTTTCCCTGTAATATATTTCAAACCTCAAACCTCAATTTTACAGTAAGATATTAACAGGTAACATGGAGCCTCTCATACTGGAAAAAAAAATGCTTTCTTTCTTGAGCTTCCAACCCACCTGCCCCACACAGCAAGCTCTATGACAAGAAAATAAGATATAAGAGGGCAATTACTTTTCAACTATCTGAATCAGATACTTAGATAAGGTTGAATATAGAACAACCAGTCAAAGGAATCATTGCTTACTGCATTGTAATTACTGCAGCACTCGTATTTAAACTCTCAAGTTTACAGTAGCTGCATACACCACCTTATTTGGGTTCTGTGAATCACTACCACAGAATAAGGAATCCGAATCCTGCCTTCTAAACTGATGGAAATTTTTATAGTTGCCAGAAATAAAGTTTTGGTAGTCCATTCTGGTCTTAATAATTTCTGAGAATTTCACAGCTTAAAAAATCCCCAGAGTCAGGAATCCTCATCTTTGCTACTTGTTTAAGCATTCTTTTTGTTCTGGAAAAGTCTGAGCAAACACATACTCTAATGAGGATTTTAAGAATTCGCTTTAGAATTTGCTATTACATTTCATAAGCTAGTGGTTTTGCCCTCACTGATCAGATAGTAATAAGAAAAGATCAGGTGATTAGAAGATAAAAGAACAATGGTAACTGAAAGACCAGATTTCTCATTTAACACCAAGAAATGCTTTCCTTGCTGAGTCATTATCTACCAGTGGGCATTAAGTATCTTATCTGACAACTATTTATAAGAGGTCTTTTTGTGATTAAGGCAAATAGCCATCTTCTTGCCTTTCCTAATTGTTAAAAGAAAAAAAAAAAAAGAAGAAAAAGTGAAAATCAAATAAACTCTCATTTTGTGGAAGGCAAGGGAATAATGAAGGTTTTCTAACACTCCTTTCCCAAGGGAGGCTAAAGAGGGAAAGCTTTTCCTTTTCTACCAGTTGCCAGCAAAAACCATATTACATGTGGCTACTCCCTTGTACATGTGCTGCTAGCTCCACTTGTTTGTATATTGTCTATACTAAATGACACACCTGAGTCTCTTCATGTGCATACAAAGGGAGTTAACACCATCAGCCTGAAGAAATCATACACCTGGAAGGAAAAGAAATGTTCAAAATCCATGGCATTGAAAGGAGACCGTAGGGTCTCTTCTTCAAATAGTGATACACTCATCAGTATGCTGCACAGTTTATATTACTTGCAAACAGCATGACATCATAGCTGACTTAAAATCTAAATTTATTTCACTAGACTACCAAGCCACCAGAGCTGATTAATTAAAAACGATTTTCACTTGTTTAGCTATTTCAGAAAGTACAACACAGGAGAGCACTGTAGGGTGAAAATATGTGCTATCAGGAAAGAGGAGAGAGTCATACCGCTATTTTGATTTCAAAGACTCAAGGTAATTTAGAAAACATATTGCACTGTTATTTTTAAGAGGTATGAAGAGTCCACAGGGGGCACTTCATAGTCTACAACATTTTCACCTTAACACAAGATATTATACAGAAATAGCAGATGGTAAGCTTAAGTAACTAGAAATAGAACTAAACCAGAAACTCAAATATTATTTTAAAGTATTGGAAAAGGAAAAAGCAAAGATAGTTTTCTCCATAAAGGCTCTGTAGCTTTGAACAAAGGATGAGGCACAGCTGTACCTTTTCTTTATTTGTTCTTTGCTTTGTAGTGAAGATTAGAATTTACATATTATAATAATCACCTGCTGGAGTGGAGGGTAAAAAAAAAAAATGATTTAACATAGACTGACCTTGCTCCTAGGGTATGTTTGCTAAAACATACAACTTAGCTACCTTAGAGAGAAATATGTCAATTAAAGGAAGCACAAGAGAACACAAGAAAAACATTGAGATGAAAATTCTGGTAAAGTGCTTTTGGTTTTCCATATGCAAGATGAATTCCCAAGCCTCAATAAGGAATTTACTTTGCCTGTCATGCTGTTGACCTACTTGGAAGCTTCCAGTTCTGCAAGAGCACTTTAGTGAGCTGCATTACTCTCTCAGACATAAGCAACACTGGTTGCCTCATAACACCTCTATCCAGTGCTAGGAGCCTAATGAGGACCAAGTCTGTACTGTAGTCAATTAACAGTCCAGTTCTTTCAAACTGAGAAGACTGCCACCCTAGCTTCAGATGCAACTGAATGTCCAGTATTATCCCCAAAGTCAGATTTTAGCAGTACCAAAACAAATCATGGACTCTAGATTATTTGCCCCTGCCAATTAGAACACAAACCTAACAGCAGCACTTACCAGTAATACTTGCTATATTAGACTTACAATGATTTAGGCAAGAAATGCTGGCACATGCTACATTTAGTTTTGCTGTTCTTTGCAAACCACAATTTATTTTAGCTTTCTTACATTTATTTACTTACTCTACTACCAGAAGACTCTTCAATCATTCATCTGTCATTACAGAAAATACAGATTATCCTGTTCAGAGGCCCTTCTACACCCTATTTAAACTCTAGCCAGCATCTTCTGTTGATCTTAAAGCCCAACCCCATCCTAAAATTTATGATTCATTGAGAAGAGATGGCTTAGATATAGCTATAAGTCTTGTGTTGATGCTTCACTTAAACTAGCAGCTCCTAATGAATTCAGCTATCCTGTAACCACCAGAAAATCCTAATCTGTACTCATCACTCTTGCATCAGGCCAGGCATGGTGCTGGACTGGTGTTTATCTGTCAAAGTCATAAACATAAGAGGATAAAGTTGGTAGCATGTTCTGTAAAAACAAGCATTACTTAGGTTTACTTAGAGCTGGGCTCAATCTGTCTCACTGACTCCTTATTGGGTTATAGAAAGATCATTTACACCTGTGCCTCCTTTTCTAAATCAAGTGTCAACAGAGCTATAATTTTGTAGATGAGCTGGGATCCAGCTTGGTAAATGTGCAATCCATGTGCTGTGGGCACCAGGGAATAAAAAGATGCCTTAAATACTGGAAAAATACTTTTATTATAGTGTGCTTGGATTCTATCCTGTAAAATAGGTAAAGAATGAAGCTGTGTACTACCTAAATATAATAATGCAGTGCCTGGAAGAAAGGAACATGAAAGCAGCTAGCAAAAAGTTCTTAAGCAAAACTAGGAGAGCAAGCAGAGGAATTTTAATGTCCAACTCCCTCTTTTTGATTACGTATGCATGGATCTCTCCTTAGGATGTGAGCTACCCTTTTCATAACTCTAATTCTCCAAGTACATTGTACCAGAAGCCTACCTAACGTACGTAGTATTTAGATTATGACCTCAGAAAGTGCCACATCCTTTTGCTTTTTGACTGTGTAATGTTTTATTTCCTTAATGCACAAAAAACTTAAAGATTAGCTGTGTCGTGTGTAATGACAAACTGTACCAGGTACAGCTGACATGCCTGTAAGAATCTATACTCAAATACTCAACAGGCTGTGGAGGGTTACAGAACTAATCCCTTGGACCTAATTTGTACAAGGACATTTATGCAACAAAATGTGCTTGTCAAATATGCTAGATTTCTGAGGCAATTCAGAAGGTGAAAATGGGACATCAGTATTTCAATAGGTTTAGATATTGTGAGCCATTTATAAAATTTCTTCACATCACCGAAGAACAGCAGTTACAGCAGTGTTACTGGTGGCATAACTATATGGATACTCCTCTGGCACATGAACTATTCTCTACATTAGATCAAATCTATATGTGTGCACTGGAAAAATTTTGTCCAAGTTATACCTAGGCAACTCTTCTGACCTACATATTCCAGACACTGGTTATTCAATGAGTCTACTTATGTGTCTAGACAGTAGCTGGCAAACACAATATAGTTGCTATACTTCACTGATATGCAGCCAGAGAACACTGGAAGGACGTTCTTACATCCTGACATATGTCAGCTTTTCCACATGCCATCCTCAGTCTGTCCTCAATGCATTAGTTTGCATGCCCCCGTGTAGTAGGTTGCACAACTTAATGAGAATCATTTTTCTTCATGCTATGGTAAGTAGCATTAAGGAAATGTGTCTAGAGATGTAGCAGCCTTTTCTACATATCCAAATATTTGACCTTTTTTCTACATCAGCTGTGTAGACCACAGAGGGATGCACCCTACCGCTCCCCAGAGTCTAAGTCTATTATCTTTCATATACTGTTTTTCTGTACACTCTGGTTTAATATGTTCTTCTGAGTAGCTATTATGTGAATGAGGAACATAGCACTATTTCTTGAGTCTGGATGAAAGGAGGCCTATCAGATTCTTTGAGCTAGGAAAACAGCTTACCAATCTTTGCCTTGTAATTTCCTCCACCTCCCTTCTTTGCCCCCAGCCCCAGACAACCACTGCCTCCCCACTTCCATTCCTCAAATCACCTGACTTCTGAGCAGTTTGGTTCCTGGCAGCTGTGGGTACTTTGGTACTTGCTGTGACTGATGTTTTTTTCCTGACTTCTTCAGTCAGTGTCAAACCTGAAAGCAAAATGACTCATACTCTCTTCAAACATTCAATCAAACTGATATTACTTATTTGTGAAAAAAGCGAAGCTTTTCAACTTGAGCCTGGGAAGATGTGAACATGCACAGGGTGTTACCAATCCATTAATTTTTCTGCAGGTACAACATAATTTGTCAGAACACCCATTTTCATGAATGCAGCTCCAGAGTTTAAGAATGAAACTAAATGCATTCTGAAAACAAGATTATTTATAGAATATTTGTCTCTTTTCAATAATGTGATAGATATTATTCAGATCTGCACTAATATTTTTAGAATCAATTGAGTTCTATCTAGAATCTTGGGAAAAGATTGCAACTAATCAATTCAAAGGCCCATTCTTATATTCAAGATCTTACAACACATATCAGTGAAGAGAAATTTTTTACTATAGGTGCTTTTAAGAAGTTTTTTCCGTTATACACATAGTTTACCAAAGACCTGCTTCTTCTAGAATATTCTCAGTTATGAATAGGTTATGACAAAAATCCTGAACTTTTAAGGGAGCCTTACCTGGCCAACCCTTGCTAGTGTTCAAATATGACTCGACCCGCTTCAGGAGAAAACACATATGAATTCCAGGAACAGTATCAGGCAGTACTTGACATTGTCTGGAAACCTCTATCTCAGACTAATTCTGGCAACTACATATACAGAAAGAAAGCATAAATTCTTCTATGAGCCCAAAATTTCATGCAAGGTGTCACTAAAATCCAAGCAACTAAAATAAAAATGAGGAACTCTGACTTCTTTATTTTAAAAATAACTATTTTTTAAGGTGATTTCCCTAGCATGTCTATTTCATCCTCTGCCTGAGAAGGGAAGGTCAACTTTTCCTTTGTGTCTGCCTGCAGTGTTGTTGTGAAGAGAAGAGCAATTAGATCATATCTACAAAGAAACAATTTTAATTGGACTGAAATTGGCTTAAAAGCAGTAGCTGTCCTCTACAGCATCCCTCCACTGCAAAGAGGAATTTGCAAATTGTTCTGTATTTTTATTTCTTTCATGCTGCAAAAGCAACATTTAAATAATTGTATGTTGCAAGATTAACCTGCACATTGAACAAACAATTTATAATGAGTGCAATGGGTCTGTGAGAAAAAAACCCCATACATTTATTTAATGTATGCATTTCTGAATTCTAGAATCAGAGGTAGCGAAGAGAGTAAACAAAGATTTCTTCTCGGCACTGTATCATTTCAGTCCTGGTCTAAATAATTTTCAGATCCTCTTGGTGTTTGTTTTGTTTTGTTTTTTAACAATAAGGTGAAGGCTTCTTTACTGCAGAGATTTATTCATATAATTCATATTCCTATCATACCTGATTTATAGAGATCTCTTTCCACAGCCTAGTGTACTGAGGGTTACAAGTCAGTACAATCTTTCCCTGAGACGATTCCTCAAAGCCCTGACTGAGCCAGATCCACCCTTCTTTATTTATCACAGGAGGTTTCATGTATCATTTTGGCGTTTGTTCTCAACTTTAGTTAAATACATTTATTTTCAACCTTAAAATGCACAGAACAATCTGAAAATAAATGTAGCAGTGGTTGAGGGAAAGCCTTGAGCTTGGATCAGATTCCTCTCAGATGCAACAGTGGCAATTAAGCAGACACTAAAAGACTTTGTTCAGAGCTGATTAAGACCAAATATTCATGCCAGTGGAATTCTTGTCCTCTTGTGTAGGTGAAACAGAAACATATTTGCTTCAAAGTGCCGTGGGAAAATTGTCTTCAGTGGGTTCTGCCTAGGTCCATCAGCTTTGTTTTTTTGGGGCCTGGTGTGAGGCAGAACCTTTTTTGTTGTTTATTCCTTGTGAAAGGTCAAAGGTGTCATGATTCTTGCCAGCTCTGAAAATAAAGCCTAAAATGCAGAAATTATTGAAATGCTAAACTGCGATAAATTGAAGACATTGTGAAACCCTAAATTCAGCACTGTTTAGGGTCTTTCGTTATCTGTCACTTGCATGAGCAAGTGGGTAATCTTCTCCGTTTTTTAATGTCACAGTACCTGCCCTGTCAGACTATGATTACCTCCACATGAAACCAGCACAAAAAAAGGGCATTTATTCTGAACAATGACTTAACATATTATGTCACTTGGCTTTTTCTCCAGTGCCCTTGCAATACAGTTTCTCAGAAAATCAGGAAGCAAACAAGCAAATAATAGTGTTTCAGACATGTGAAAGATGATAAATATGCTTTAACTAGGTGAGATTTTTATGAATTAAACTCATTCAGGAATGCCTGACTATGTCTTAGTAAATACAGCTATGATTACTCTTTAATTATTTCTATGAGGCAAAGGATTCTCATAGCCCCAAGCCTTGTCATAGTTGGCTTTGAGCTCACCCTTGGGAGTCTTACCCTCCCTCCATGGACAAAGCCTATAGAGAGGGTTGTTCCCCTGCAGTACCAGTCAAGAGGAGCCATTGCTTTCCTCCAGCTAGGGAAATACTTTCTTTTGAATCACTGTCTACTTTTTCAACAGACTGTATCATCACTACTTACAGCACTATTACCACAACAAAAGCATCATATTCCTACCTCCTACCTGTGGATGTGGCTGGAAAACTCTTTTCAAAGAGCATTGCTGACTCTAAAAAAACCAAAACTTCCCTTTCTAGCTCCCAGGGTAAACCCTTCCCTTTACCTCCTTCAGAGAGGAAAGATAAAAGTAATCCATCTAGACATGGAAAGGAGCACACAGGGGAAACATAGAGTTTGCACCCTGCTTTCCACCATGCACAGTGTACTTCATGCTAGTGGTTGCCACAGGCTTGTATGTACAAATGCAAAACTTTCCAACCAACTCTTGGAGGAGGGAGACCACAAAAAAAGCAAATTGCTCTTTCTTTGGCAGTCTTGAAACAAGTTTTATCATATTACTAACGGTTCAATGATTCTACCAAAACCAAAGAGTTTTTTTCAGTGCCTGAAAAAAACCCATTTTTTTCTTGCCATATCAAGCAATATGGTTCAGAAGAATACAGATGAGCAGGAAACTTGCCTCTAATGTCCTAATACAGCTTTCATCCACCTCACTAATAGACACTAGTCAATTAGGTGAGTTTTTTTCTGACCGACTTTTCTGTACCCCTCTGCCTACTTTTGTTCTGGATTTGTCAGTTCTGTTCTTGTCTGTCTTCCTCTCCAGCAAAAATCCTGAATGTTGCTAGAGCACGATAATGGGAGAAGAACACATCTCAATTCCCCAAGTATTCCTTAACACAGAAAAGTCAAAACAAGTCAACTATTAAGGGTCCCATATAGGCATATCTCTTCATTACAGCAAATCTGTCCTACTGTGGTACTACCCAGTTAGAAACTGTAATAATCTTTTTTGAAAGGGTCCTTGTTAGACAAAACTGCTGTTACTCTCAGGGCCATCAAATCCCAGTACAAACTTAACCATACACCATAGAAGAGTAGATGATATGCTGTCCTTAGTTTGAGAAGCATACAAATAGAATAACATAACTCAGAGGTAGCTAGAGCAGTGATCTTGCTTGGACTCCCATGGTAACAATCATTGTAACCACTAGGTACTTGTATTAAGCAGATATGAAAAGATAAACCTCTTGTTTGTCTGACATATGCAATTTGTCATTCTGATAGGACAATAACTACATGGCAATTTATTGTAGCAATTTTTTAAATCTTAACCTCCTTATCAATCATTGTGACTATTGGTTGTATTTTAAAATAAAGCTGGATCATAATGATTCAGTTTTTGCAGTACTTAGAAAAACAGTTCCTAGGAAACTGGTGGAAACAGAGAGCTGAATATTAAAGAATTTTTCATAAATTAATGTATTGAATAAATGCATAGCAGCTGCCTGAACCATTTGCACAGTATCAAGAGCAATTAATTTTGGACAGAAAAATTAAAAACAAATCCAGCATTCCAGTATTAAACTCCTGGATCTATCTTATTTACTCAGTTTTGCAGTATAGATTTCCCTCAGTTTGAATGTGGATTAGGCCCTGCAAATTTCTTCCAGTCTCCAGCAGTAGGTTTACTTATTATTCTACTAATAGTAATTGCCTTTAAAAGTCACTTCATTAAATAAACCTGCTCTGTTATTTTTAGTTGCTACTGGTAGAGTTCCCAGAGAGATGATAATATTATTTTACTAAGCAACACTGACCTGAGAATTCATCAAGTGACAGAAATAAATTGGTAAAGTAAACTAATGTAACAAGGAGGAATATTTTTTGTATAGAAAACCAGAAATTTGATTTTGCAATTATCTGGTTTTATTTTACCCATTATTGGCATCTTCAAACTCATGAATTTCAATGTGGCCTCCTTTTTTTGAAGAGAACTGCAATAGAAATTATTTTTTATTTCATTTAATTTTTTTTCTCTGTCAGGGCATAAGACTCAAAACCTGTAGGGGATTCAACTGAAGCTATAAAAATTGTTGCTGGATTTTATCATAATGTTGACAATGACACCAACAGGAAGTAAAAATCAGTAATGAAGAAAATGAGACTATAAGAACGCATATCTTGCCTCCTAAGGAAGCATGCACATAGTCTTCAAAGAGCTTCGTATCTATCTGTGACTCTATATTCAGTCCTGAAGAAAGGGCCCAGAAAAATGCCCTTAACATTATGAAAACTGTGCAGGGATACAAGAGGGAGAAATGGAAAAGCGAATAGGAAGATAGCAAAACATTAACAGAGAAAGCTGGATTGGAAAACGAATGGAAATACTGATATAGACAACAGGAGAGTAAATAATGATGTGACTTTGGGAATGAGGAGAGACATAATGGTAAGTGAGCAGATTTGAAAGGAAGGATTAAAACCAGGGTATTGAAGGAAACAAAATGATGATGAGGAGCGCAAAAAAGATATTGGAAAAGTGAAGAAAAGACCCTTAATATGTAATCTGTGAAGAATCATGTCTGAGGCAGGTAACACTTATCCCACAGCAAGTACTTAACCATTTTGTAGAATCTTACTTATCTGTCAAAAGAATATGAGTTATAAGTAGGCACAGAAAAAAAAACTTGAGAAACAATTTAATATCAAACTGAAAATTCAATATTGGCTTACCTAAAATACACCTGAAATGCATGCACATCTTCTTGGAAACTTGAATCAGTAAAAACCTTTCTACTTGATATTATATTAATATTTTTACAGTAGATTATGTCCCAGGAGCTCTATACAGTATTTAGGACCTGCAGAGGTTTTTTTCTGTTTGAAGATGGTCTATGCTTCATAGGCTTCAGAATCATCAGAGCTTGGATGAGTGTGTAAAAAGACTTACGCTTTTATTTCTTGCACTTTTCAACAGAGAAATGGAACAGCCAGTTACCCATTTGAAAAAATATAAGACTAGTAACTTCTATTAGCATTATCAAACAAACTAAATTTAAAAGACCACAGAATGCTGTCCAACTATTTTTTGCCTGTATGAAGCAAAATGCAATATTTATAAGATATTCTTTGGAGACTTCTAACAAACAGGTCAAAACCGGCCAGAAGTTTTTCTGTAGGTAATTGATTAGACTGTTGCAGCTGGATTTATCTTTTTATTCATTCCAATTAGGTGATTTCTTTATTTCTTGTCTATCTCTAGTATCTGTTTATGTTTCCTTAACACTTATTTATTATGGAGGGGAAAGAAGCAGTCATTCCTTCTAAGGGCACTGGCTTGCCATGAAACTACAAAAGGTATATGAGAGAAGCCAAAGCATATGCAATGCTTTCATTAGTGACTCAAAATGGATTCTACTAACCTCAAAAATAGGCAGTTACTTAAGGAAGGTCATAAGATAATTACTTACCTTATTGTGCATTTTAGACATCACAAGAACCACAGCAGAAGTAATATTAATCAATTTAATATTCCATGAGAACATCAGAAGAGGGTAATAAAGGACTTTCAGCTGCTGTTAGTAATCACAGAAATTGTATACAGTTTTTTAAGGGAATGAAAATAAATTATACTAATAGTAATAAGTGTATAAAAGATTTAAAGCAACCAAAGTACAACTAAATAAAAAAAATCCCTTAAATTTAGATTTTTCAAAAATCAGACATCCTAAAACATGTTTTTTCTTAAATGTGGATGTCAATCTCATTTAGCATGTAAAGAAAAGAGCCTTTAAATTAATTCATTTTATTTGAAAATTATGGTCTGTTTTTAGTGGCATATAAGGTTTGTTTCTGCTTGATAAAGAGTGAAAGAAAGTAATTCAGGTAAATGGTTATTTTTTAAATTAATACCCATTGGGTTTGGAAATTATGAATTTAAGTAATGATCAAAAGGGATTTTAATATGTTGGGTAAGATGCTTATAGGGAATTGGAGAAGGCCCTTATTTCTGTGCCACAATAAAGCTGGTTGTTACTTCATAAAGGTACAACCAAAAATAATATGTAACATTTATGAACACCAAGATTCAGTTCACTTCTTTAAAAAATGATTAGATCACTATAATTTCTATTTTTCTGATGCTCTTACAAAAAAAAACCAGTAAATAAACTGCCCAGGAGTTTATTTATTAAATTAAATTAATTAATTCTAATTAAATTATTAAAATTCTACCACAGGAGCGGAAAACCTTATCAGCAGCTAAAATATCAAAGAGACTATCAAATACAATCATTACACATGGAAAGGAGTTATCAGAATTTGATTGATTAACTACTGATTTGTTTTCTTATAGTTAACAGAACACAATAATCTGGTATAAAGGAAAAGTGTCTGCATTTATATTCTGAAGAACAGGAAGCCTAATAAACATTTAAACTAGACCAGAACTTAATACACAATGTGGCCATTGCCTCAATACCTGGAGCTCCAACTGTGCAGCAGAGCTACAAAGTCTGACAACAGCAGGCCAACAAATACCTTTGTTCTTCAAGGCACTTCTAATGTTCCTTGGCGGAGGGGACCTAGCTGAAAACTTCCCTTTAATCATCGAGGTATTTATAGAAGCCCTTCTTGGTGCTTTTCATGTCCCCGATCAGATTCAGTTCCAGCTGGGCTTTGGCTTTCCTAACATCATCCCAGTTGCTCCAACACTTGGATAAACTACCCTGTGCCGTGTAACTTTGCACCTGGCACTGTTTACACTTAGAAATTTGGTTGAGGTCTCATTTTTTCTTTATGCATTTTCACACAAACTGCTGCATCTCTTGGCCGTCTAAACGAACTGTTCCCTAAGCCTGGCTCATATACAGGCTTTGCTGAAGCACTAGCTAAAAGGTGCTTGGTCCTACCTAATAAGGGGCTCTACAGCAAAATCTACAGGCTCAAGGGCTGCTGAGAGCACTAATTAGGAGCTGCTAGATCTTCCTCTGTCCCACACATAATTGCTTGATTTAACTCTGAGGGTTAAAAATTACGATCCCAGTGAAGTGAAGAATGAGACTTCCACTGACTTCAAAAGGATCAAAAATTTATCTCTTAAAAATATGTGTTCATTCAGTCATGGGAAAGCATGTGTGAGAACAGACGCTTCTCAGTCACTTAACTTGAAAGCAATGGAATAAAGTTATAAAAGCTTGAGGAGTAGGAAGACAACACATGACATCTTTTTGCTAAGAATTCTCAGGAAATTTACGAGTTCTTTTAGCAAGAAGTGAAAAGCAAGAAAGTACACTGGACTAAGCCACAGATATATATTTGAAATGGTAATTTTTAGTATATTTGAGAAACCAAAAATGTCTGAGTCATCAGCAGAGACTGTGTTAATGAACAGTACATGAGAGCTGCAGAAAAGTGATTTGGATCTAGAATGAGTGATTTCTTCGTTCCTCAATAGCAGAGCAAACCCAGATACACACTAAGGCATGCCACTTAGGCTGTCTGGGGTTACTGGCAACTACAATAAAAATATCTCTAACTCTACATCCTTAGACTCATGGACCAGACACAAATTTAAAAATCTTGCTTGCAAAGGATAAATCTGATATTGAGTGAAACTTCTGAATATGAATGTGTGGTTGAAAAAACAGTGTCTTATCTCCATTCTGTAGAACTCTCTGTGCAGCTGCTCTGTATTTATTTACAACATCCAGAAATAGGCAGCCCCAGTGCAAGGGCTGATTACAGTCTCTTTAAAGCAGAAAAGACGCTTTTCCATGTCTACTGCAGCTGTACAAATTCATCATAGAACCCCCTAAATTTTTACACTAGTTCTTCTATATAAAATTAGCTGAAAGCGTTGTGGGAGAATGTTGTACCATGGGGAAAACTAATAAAACTATTTCTTCCATGATAACCTCAGGGAGAGTAAGGAATACTTATTTCATATGAAGAATCACTGCTTTGTTTTTTGCAGTACTTTCTTTTGGTCTTCGATACATCAGCTGCTACTTAAGAATTGGGAAAGAAAGAAAACACACTTATTAGAAATTACAAAACCTGTAGGGTGTGATATTTATTAATAATAACACAAACAATACAGAAAAGTTTTCAACTTTGTACGGTAATATTATGCAGAATTATGTGCTTCACTAACAGCCAGTAAATGATGTAATTTATCTTGTTACCATACAGAAAAAAAAATCATTTGATTAGCTTACTGAGTATTCACTAATTTGGGCTGATTAAGCTGCTGAGTGCAAAGCAATTAGTAAAAATACACTACTTGTTTTCCTCAGCCAACAAGTAAATTGGAGTTATTAATCCTTTCAAATACAGCTGCATTTATTATGTACAAATTCTAGTTTTTGAAGGAATGTACTATATTATAATATATACTCATCATATATTTTGCATACTACAATCCATTAAATAGACTGAGGGATTTATTACTACTAATGTCAATGTTTTCCTTGACTTAGAAATCTGTAACTTATTACACCTGTCTTCACACAGGTAATTTGAATATCGCTCTAATACTGCTTTCATTCCAGAAATAACCAAAAGTTCAGGTTTTTTCCTTGTTAATTTCCTATGTCCAAATGCAATAAATAGGTAAAGGTTCAATGAAATACTGATGTATTTGCGTGGTTCCTTATGAAGAAAGGTTTGGCAACAAAGAGAAGAGATTCAAAAACAAAGCATTAAAATATGATCAGAAAAGAGTTACAGGAAAATAGTTGACAATAGCACACCTAGAAATGAAGACAGTTCCTTTCCTCACTCAAAAAGCATTAAGGAGTCACTGAGAGAGCTGGGGTTGTTTATCCTGGAGAAGAGGAGGCTGAAGAGAGACCTCAATGCTCTCTACAACTACCTGAAGGGAGGTTGTAGAGAGGAGGGAACTGGCCTTTTCTCCCAAGTACCAGGGGACAGGATAAGAGGGGATGGCCTCAGGCTCCACCAGGGGAGGTTCAGGCTCGACATAAGGAAAAACGTCTTCACGGAAAGGGTCATTAGGCACTGGAACACACTGCCCAGGGAGGTGGTTGACTCGCCTTCCCTGGAGGTGTTTAAGGCACATGTGGATGAGGTACTGAGGGTCATGGTTTAGAGATTGGTGGGAATGGTTGGACTTGATGATTCAGTGGGTCTCTTCCAACCTGGTGATTCTATGATTCTATGATATCAGGCTGGAGAGCTAGCCTACAAAATCATTTAGCTAGGAGACTGGAGGATTTTATTTTACATCCTTGTAGAAGTCAGCACTTAATATTAGATTTTGTCATGGAGAATATTTCCTATCTTATTGTTATCCAAAAGTGTAGAGAGAAGGAAAAACAAATACTCTTCTGAGCATTTTTTTCCTCCCCGTAGGAGTTCTTCAGTGATAAATGACCTGTCAGACAAGATTGGTAGAGAGATTGCTTTCCCACTGATTGCTTCAACTCTCTGAGAGTCTAAAATTCTTATTAACAAACTGACTTCAACCTGGAAAGTAAGGAGTTGTAAAGTAGTCAGATAATTATATCTATGTGAGCTCATTGACTCACAGGATGTTCAGGTAATAAATTAGCACTTCTTAAACTATGCCCTTACTTAAGGACAGCTAGACTGGGTAATAATCAATATGCAGGAACTGTTGAGATTTCTCTTCTGATGTAATTTGAAAATCAGAGTGAAAAGCATGGTTAAAGAGGAGTTATTTTTGTGAAAATGGGAGGTGCCATTGGAGATGAAAATAAATTTTAAAACAGTGACCAGCAGAAACAAGAAAAAACAATACAAGTTCACAACCAGTAGACACACAGGAAATAAAATGTAAAGTGAGTATGTCAGCCCTGTCTTTACCTATGGAAAACTTGTCTCTTGTCTTGGTGGGTTCACCACCTCCACCATCCTCAGCTTTCTTGAGTTCCCTCAAGAATTTCTTACCTGAAATTAAATAGAAGTCTGCAACCCCTAGCTCTAAAAATCTCTAAGTATATCCACAAAACTCCTACTACACTTTGGGATCCTATAAAACAACTTCTACTAGCAAAAAGTTCTTTTAGGAAGAGCTTAAGGCAGGCTAACAACAATATTTATTGTGTTTATCATTAAAATTCGATACCTGCAGAGCTTTTAATATCTTATCATTCCTTTCTCAATACACTTTTCCCTTCAATGTCCTCTTATTTGAACTCAGAAGTAATATCACTGGATCAGCTTCAGCATCACAGGGGGTGCATGAACAAACTCAAATTGGAAAGAAAGGGAATTATACAAATAGATAAACCTCATACACTTAGGCAACGTCTGCATACAAGTAACAAAGAATTATTTAACAGCATTTTTTAGACATAAAGATCTAGACTATTTTTATAGCAACTAGGAATTTGGTCTATAAATTAAATATTCCTCTTTTTTCTTTTTTTTATTTTTTAATTGCTGTTAAAAATTAGAAAGTTGAACAAGCAAAAGACTGAAGGCTTTAATAACACACTGATTATTACTGTGCCACATTTGGGGGATGTCAATAAAAAAAACTGATTTCTTTTGAAATTCATCCCATTTTATTACAGCTTTAACCTTCAAGTACTTTTGAAGACTGTGACTGACAGTAACTTACCATACAGGAAGCACTGTGCACTCAAAACATATTATGATTTGTTTGGTATCAGAAGTGAGTCTTGCACTAGAGTTTTAAACAGGCATATTGATCCTTCTTTCTGTGTCAAAGAGGAAGAAGTACCTTTTCTAGCGGCCTTGAAGTTTGGGAGATCTTTATTGTAAGTCATGCAAGGGTGAGGTGTCATGATATCATTGATGCAATAGAACAATATCTGCTGGCTCCATCTTTACAAATGTGGTTTAAGGGTTATGAGAACCAATAAGCATTGCCAATGACTTAAGGCTGGTTTTGGATGATACTTTTAAAGCTATGTTAATAACTATCTGAATTCTTCAGAAACATAATGTCCAAAGATAACTCACCGAGAAAGCTAACTCAACTGCTTGATTTTCCTAATTCAGAAAATCCTCTCAAGAGTTTAAGGGAAGTTTTGTTTAAGTTTTTTATTCTTCTGTTTAAAGCCTCTACAGGCCCCCTACAAAAACTGTGCAAACTGTTATACCAAATTTCTGACAAAGTGAAAACATGGAACACCTCCAGGTTTAAGTGACTCCTCTCAAGGACTGCTTCCTTTCTGATAATGGAAGATCAGCCAGCCTGTTCACACTATTCCCAGCAGAAAAAGGCTTATTCTTCACCAAATTGAAGATCTTTTAAAGAAAGCGCATAAACAATTAATCATCCACTCCAAAAATGCTGATCTGTTGCATAACTTGGTGGCATAACTAATTAATTTCTGTGCTGTGCTTCTCTGCCTGAATTCGGTTTAGTCTCTCAGGCATTTATAATTTGAGATTTCACATATTGGAAAAAACCAAACAACCTGTGACAGTTTAGATAGTATCATTAGGGATACATATCTTAATGATGTTATCCAGTGAAATGAGACTGACTTTATGGACAAAGAAATCCATGAACTACATGGGTACTGACATCCAGTAGGTAAATTCTAGTATGTATTGTGTGCTGTTGTAAATTCACTTACCATATCTCTAGAATAGCATCTTTTACTAAATACAAAGTGGGTGGGGGTTTTTTTCAGTAGTGTGAAAAACGTCTTTGACGGTCTTTGACTTTTTAAGCTTCCCCATCATAAATAGACTGTTACATTAAATAATCTTCATCTCTGTTTAAGAGAAATTGGAATGGTTTGATAGGAACGGTTGGACTCAATGATCTGGTGGGTCTCTTCCAACCTGGTTGTTCTACGATTCTATGATTCTATCAGCTCTCCCACACTAACTTGGCTACGTCAGAGGCAGTCCATCACAATCACTTGAACAAAATGTTCTTCATTGTCTCATCATATCCTGACTTTCTAAAAGTCACTTTGTACCCAATATTGTAATTTTTAAATACAACATGAGAAAAATACATTTTGTAAATGTTCATAGGAAATGGAAGCTTTCTTTTATATGTATTATATTTAGCCTTAAAAAGACATATGCAAAAGATTTTAATTTATGGGCCATGTAACCAAAAGCAGGAGAAATTTTTCATTCTGATCCCAAAGAGGCCTAAACCCACTGACAAGCTCAGAGTAACCATTTGGTTTGTATATACATTAATGATTAGGCCAAAAAAGTAATTTCTGAATTGCTCACTGATTTAATATTATTCCATTCTTCATCACATGTTTTTAGAATCACATTCAGAGAAATAGATGCTGTTGAAATGTAAACCTGACATAGAAGTAAGCTTGTAAAGGTTTTAAAGCCCATGTGTTTTAGGAATAAATTCAACTGGTAAATTGAGAAACACAAAATGTAATTATTACTTGTTAAATGGTTAGACAAATATGACATAAATCTAAAGCTAACCAATCTTAGCTGTTATCATGATCTCAAAGCAAATCTCAGTTGAAGATTGAATGGTTTTATGATTAATATAATTTGTGCTTCCTATTTCTCCTAAGTACTTTCTCTGCAAAAATGACCACAGCAATGACCTCTCCTAGTAGTTTAATGAGCAAGAAGGTATTCTTGTGGAAATTGCTCCCACATATACAAAATGATGATGCTTCTTGGTTTGAGACGTGTGATTGTCTTACTATTTGACATATTGAAAAGGGGTCATATACTTTTTCTTATGCGGTATGAGAAGTAATCATAATGGTTCTCTGATTGCTCTGTAAATGCTAACTAATTAAGTACAAGACTCTCTTCTAATGCAGCACTACTGATGCAAAGCATCTTGTGGTTGCTTGCTAGTAACAAGTCTGCTCAGAAAACAGTATAATGACACAAAACAAATCTAACTCCTGACATGCACAGAAAAATAGTACCAGATACGCCCTGATTAGAGTATACACTTCAGATAGGGTAGCTGATGGATGATTTAGGATTTGCTGAACCTCAGAAAATTAGATCTAATATCCCAACAAGGAACAAATTGCCTTAGTTATTTTGGTGAGCAAGGGTTATCCCTTATTACCAACAGACCGTGATTATGCAAATGAAGGGTAATATCTTCCCCATCCTACTAGGACCACAGTAACTTTCAGAAGTGAAAGAAACTGTAGGGACCAGTATCTAATAAGCATGCTAAATGATGTGTACAAAAGGCTTGGTTTCAGAGACACATGTTTGCTTGCTGAAAACATCTGCACAATAGAGTTAGGTGCTGAAATTGAACGCTTTGTAACATAAGCTCAGCAGATGAACAGATATGCCACTAAATTAATTCAGAACACAGTGGTGTGACCAAAATTTAGTGATACTTGACAATCGACTCAAAAGCCCTGGTGGTTTGTTTTGTTACTGATTTTCTTAAGAATGAGAATAGGACACAAACTGCATAGAAGGCATACAATACAGTAAAATAGTTTGTGAATCAGTGTTTTAAGATGCTTGTTAATATTCAACATCAACAGGAATGAAATTTAACAAAAAACAGAATAAATATAAATTTCCTCAAGACTGTGAGCCCTCTTGACTGTGAGAACAATAGGTTTGAATTAACACAACCAATCAGAAAAAGTATCACCACTTTAAGGAATGATTCTTTGATTTTATTTTTGAAAATGTAATTTAGAAAATAAATCCTTATAAAAAGCAGATAAGCATATGACATTTGGTCAGTTTAGAGGAGACTGTAGGATGACTTCATTAGTGTCACAACTTCCCCAAGGTGGGTAGCAGAGAGGGAGGTATCTGGTCTCCTCTCTCTAGTGTCCAGTGATAGGACATAAGTGAAAGGTTTAAAACTGTGTTAGGATAAGTTCAGATTGGATATTAGGAAAAAAATCTTCACTGAGAGGGCAGTCAAGCATTGGAACAAGCTCCCCTGGGAACAGGTCATGGCCCTTTCCTTCCTTCCTTCCTTCCTTCCTTCCTTCCTTCCTTCCTTCCTTCCTTCCTTCCTTCCTTCCTTCCTTCCTTCCTTCCTTCCTTCCTTCCTTCCTTCCTTCCTTCCTTCCTTCCTTCCTTCCTTCCTTCCTTCCTTCCTTCCTTCCTTCCTTCCTTCCTTCCTTCCTTCCTTCCTTCCTTCCTTCCTTCCTTCCTTCCTTCCTTCCTTCCTTCCTTCCTTCCTTCCTTCCTCCCTCCCTCCCTCCCTCCCTCCCTCCCTCCCTCCCTCCCTCCCTCCCTTTTCTTAATTTTGTTAATTACAGCAGGTAATTCTTCCTTGAAAGTAATGTTTCGGACTATTTTGCTTGTTATGTTGAACATTTTTAAATAATAAAAATTAAGATGATTATGAATAAAATGCAATAATGTTTAAAGGCAAGTTTTTTCCTAGAGAATGAGCTTGCTAAGTATTCCTCTGTCCTTATTTCCCAGAAGTTTTTCAAATCAAAATAAATATGAAATATCTGGTTTGGTGTCACATAATACATTTAATAAGGAAGTAGATAATTTTTACATTTTAAAAGCTGTAGTGAGTTGGTGTTCACAGAGACAGATATGTTATAACTTGGGATTATTTTTTCCTTAAATTTCTTCTGATGTAAGTAATAACTAGTTATTCATATATTCATCAACAAATGCCTGGTAACTGTTAGCAAATCAAACTCTGAGAACAGAATAAGTAACAGTGGGAATGGGACTGTCTTTTTTTATTATTATTATTCATATTCCTGTTAGGTTCCTCCTAAAGTAATTTAAGAATAAGGCATTCATCCAGAGGATAAATCAACCCTGTAAATAGTAAGATGAGAGCAGAAAGAGAAAGGAGGGGATGGACGCTGTCTAACTAGGTGAACTGTTAATTTTTTTTTCCTGTCTGTCACAATTTAGCCCCAACTCAGCTAATTTTGGCAGTCAAAATTGTGCAACTGGACCCCTGTTCCCTTCCCCTTGGCCTCAAGGAAAAGGGGAAAAGAAAATTAGAGGAAAAAGACTTGTGGATTGGAAGCTAAACCTGCAGATTTAATAATAATAACAGCATAATAATGATAATAATACTATAATAATATAGAAAAGTAATAAAATATATACAAATCCATGAGATCACACCCCCACCCCTTGATGACTATACATAACTACAAATACTGTAGAGCAGACATGAGAAAATATGTCCATGGCAAGGAGGGAGTTGAACTCAGGAAATGGATTCAGGAATGCATGTATCCACAATCAGGAGCAACCAGACTCACTGGATGTCAGCTGTTTCAGAAGAGAATGAGACCTTCATGGTCTCCTAATTTTATACTGAGTATGACCTATGTAGGGTGGAATACTCTGTTGGTTAGTTTGGGATCATCTGTCCTATTGACTCCTCCCTGCAGGTGTTGCCTTTTTCACCACCTTGAGGATGACCTTGGTTACTACAGGAATAAGTATGTTTTAACACTGTTTTTTCTACACACCAATGGCCTGTGTTATCACTTCTAGAAAGAAACTGCCTGAAAAACTTGCAGTTATCTTTCAGAAAATGAAGTTACTTAGGCAAGACGGGGTTGGAGTCACAAAACTGACTCTAATTTAACTCAAGCCATAACACCATCATTCATTTAGTGTTAAAAAGGATTATGAACATGAGATAAGATGAACTCAAGTACTCAGTTGTTTTGCTGAATGACTTTCAGGAGAACAGTTAATTGAACTCCTTATCACATTAGAAGGTCACATGAAACATGGTTGTTAGAAGACTTCAGAACAAAGTGCACTTCATGTTAAAAATAAAAACAGACCCCCACCCCCATTTATGGTTTTGAAAATTCTAATGTGGTTATTTAATCTCAAAGGAGAAATGTTCATCATCATCATGCAGTGCTGCTGAAATCAATGAGTCATGCACTATTGGGTACATTTCTTTGCTAGCAGTTTTCAGTTTAACAGAGTTTTTGTATAAAATGATCTCGGTGTAAAAATTAGACCAAGTGATTTTGGAGAAGGAAAAATTACAACAAAAGAACATTATACTTGATTTAAATTTCAAAGATTATTTTTGCACTGCAACAACTAATACTAACAGTAGGTGTTATTCAAAAGGCTTAAAAGTAGGACCTTTTCACACACAAAGATGGACCACTTGGTAACAAATGAGACAGATGAAGCTGGAGTTTTTCTCATGAGAAGGCACCATATGCCTCTTCTGGCTTTTCTGTATTATGTGGCTTCAAATCCCCTGCAGAGGCAGAACTACATTTCAGACCTTGCACTCATTCAGATTCTAGTGCTGAAGCACAAAATCCTGGAATTCACAGGCTGTTACTGATAGCATCTTTCAGTCAGGGGAAAGCACAGCAAAATCCATTTCATGCATCACCAGAAGATGTCAAGTTTCACTCCATGAATCATGCTGTTGAATCCAACAGAGCTCCTAGAAACTTCATTGAATACTCACAGAGATGACAGAGCCTTGCACCAAGTACACTGAGCAGATTGCCAACTTCTAAGGTGGAAGGCTATCAATAAAAAGAGGTGCACCCTTTTACTTTCTCAGCATTTTCTAAATGTGCTGCCAATGCCAAGATCACTAAGACAAGTATCCTGCAGGTGGGAGATGCTGGTTAAGGACAAGACGCTTTGCCCTCATCAAGTGATTTCTACCTGTAGTATTTTCTCAGGTAAATTGTGTCAACAAAGGTTTCTCTGGGATTGACAGTACTTAGAAGATTTGAATGGAATTCGTGGGAAAGCCAATATTTTGACAAAAGTCCCAGGCTGAACAGTTTCTCTTGGAAAGAAAAAAGTTGCCAGTGACTATCAAACTTCTGACATGTTTTCCCTTAGGAGCTCATCCAGTCAATCTTTACTCAGAAAATGGGAACTATTCTTTTTTATTCACTTTTACATGCATAGCCAGTTTTGTCTACAAAGAATACACACACACATTTCTAAAATCAAGTCTTTTTGCAGTTAAGATTTATTTCCAAATAAATTAATTCATTTTTAACATTATTTAAATGTAACATATTTCTTTTCCTAAGCAAGTTCTATGGCTGAAGCCTTAACACATTGGAATATAGGATATTAACACTCTGTTGCACTTGATGTAGCCCTTTTAACAGGCTGTTACATTTCATTGAGTTTGTCCTGAAAGGTCACCTCCTAGGGGATTTTTTTTTAAGTAATAATTAGATTAATCCATGCTTGCGATTAACTTAATTTTTGTGACATAACAGTATTCAACTACTTTTTGCTTTCTGCTGGTCATTTCCAAATAGCAGGCAATGTATCACAAACTATGAAGAAGTGTCAGTGCTTTATGACTGCGTATCAATTTAGGGACAGCCTTTGCCATGGAGATACATGAGCATTCATCTAAGAAACTAGAAGTCAGAAAGAGCCACAAAATTCTGGTAATGTCCAGAAGCCTCAGCAAAGAAGGTTTTTGCCTGCTACAGACTAGACCCGTTACTTTTCAAATGCAACGCCCTAGTAAAGACCTAACCAACACCAAAAACCAGTCAGAGAAAACCATTAATGTCTTTGGCCTTTACTAACTTCATCATCTATTTTAGCAGAAATACTATCCCCTTCTAAGCCATTGAGTGATAGACCTTAACTGTGATGTCTGTGAAATTGCCCAGACAGCACTTTGGAGAAAGATTAGAGGAATGTGAACTAGGCAGTCCATCAGGGTGAGAGAAGTATATTTCACCTTCAAAACAAGCATACAAGATTTACCACTTTCTAAATCTTTGTGTTGATAGATAACAAACTTTGGAACTTGTGTCCAACTTTGTGCTCAGTTGTGATTTCATAAAAACACCTTCATAAAGAAAGATAGTTTCATCTTTCTGCTATAAACAATGATTCACCTTCTTCCTGCATGTATTCAACTGGATTAATTATTGCTCAAGAAAAGCCATCTTCCATCAGACACAGTGGTAGGTTTTTTTAATTAATATTTTCTTTACCAGGTAGTGAATACTTTTAATGTAGACAATACAGTGTAAAATGACTGTTGCTTCTCTTAATTAAAGACACTAGGTTTGTGATTATATTGCGATCCCACGTGAAGCTTAACTGAACCAGTTACTAATCATGGTAACTATTACAAGAAGGGTACAAGCAAAATGTCTGAGAGAGGGTCAATAATTTTAAAGTAGTATCCACTCACTCTTTCTTGTTGTTGTAGTCTTTGATTCCTGTCTTCCTCTCCTACTGTATCACTGTCTTAAGCTACAAGTCTGAAAGCCTGATGCCTGGCGCTGAGCCAGCAGTGGCACAAGCAGCCTTGGAGACTATTGAGAACCTGGAGGCTACCATAATTCTAGCAGCATTCCCCCTCCATAGTGAAAAACCCAAAGGAGCTGCAGTGACTTGAATCTGCAATCCATCATTGAAATGCAAGCATAATATGCTGAACCCAGTAGAGAATAATCAGTTCTCAGAGGCTTTGTTATGCCTGTACTGATGCTGTATTAGGGCTATGACAGAATGGCTTTGCTAGCAGTTTTTCTTAGCTGTCCAAACCTAAAATTTAGAAGAAGTATAATCTCCCTCAGTAGACCCCCAATTCCTGTCAGCATTACAAGTGCCTTACAAAAGCCTAGCACCTTCACACTGTAAAAGCAAGTTGGAAAGGACATGTTCTCAAGTGATTTGAACATTTCTTACAAAAAGACTATGTCCACTCTTCCATGTGAAATTCCATTTTGTAGAGTTTAGTTTAACAAGTAGCAATATTTCCACTGCATGCTTTTTGTCCCTCACTGCTATGATTTTTTGTTTCCAGACTGAATTGCTTTTATAGATTTTATACTGTTTTGTCTAATGATTTTTCTGGTAAACCCCACTTAATATGATTTATGACCTTCACTGTTCTGCTGCAAATCCAGTCACAGGATGCCTACTCTATCAGTAAATCAATTAGTATAAATACCATTTCTAAGGGTCTTCTCAGCAAATTTTCCATCACATCTTAGATATTTCCTCTTAGAGATTTCCTCTTAGAGAAATCTCTTAGAGATTTTCCTGTCTTCCTCCTGCCACTTCCTATTTGACTTCTTTGTCTCTTGATGTGTACACAATGCCCCTTGGAACACACTTCTCACAAATGTCTTTCAAGGATGAGTTATCTGAGGGGACTCCAATAGGCTACTTCTTTTAACCTTACTAATGTGGCTGACACAGTTTGCTTATCCATAACAGTGATGATTACAAAAGTAATCTGTTGATTCTTTAAGCCTTTAAGTATCAGAAGGGCATGTCAATCTGGTTTGACTTGCTAACCACATAATTAGAACAAAAGAAACAATCAAAACATGGGAAAGGCTGTGATTTGAACCAGTATCTTCATTATGAACCTAGTAAGTTCAGGCTACGATGTAGGTTACCTTGTTTATCTGGCATAAAACTACAGAGACAATAAATTGCCTTGAAGTCAGTGGGCAGGTAATTCATTCTTTCATATGCACTTCCCAAGTTTTAAGTTAAATGTCAGAAGAGTGAAAGACCATAAAGGGATTTTTGTGGTTATAGTCCAGGGAAGCTCTCATTTGTGGCTTATCTACTAAAAGCTACAGGAATGTGAAGAATTCTAGTGTCCCCTGATCATGACATATCACTGCATAAAACAGCGAATGTCATGGCATGATAAAACCTTATGACACACCTTTTAATCAAGGGGTTTTTTCATCCTCTTTCCACATTAACAAACCCTTAGAAGAAAATATAAAATATAAAAAAGCTTTTGGTCTAAAAACTGTGCTAGAAATTAAATACTTCTATTAAGTCAGATCACATAATAGAAATGTGCAACCTGTTTTCTCTTCCATACATCTTAAAAAACAGTAAATTGAAAACTTAAAATCAGTAAAAACATTAGCCACAAGCTTCAATCAAAAATTGACCTATGTTATGTGCAAAAGTGATAGTGGATCTAAAAGAGTTTTAAAGAATACACCAGAATAAAGACAGATAAATCTTATTTCCCATTAGTCTGATGAAGTGGAGGTGTTTAAAATATACTGGATAAAATGGATGGTGCCAAAATGACCTGGCTTGACAAGATTTACCTGTAAGATTCTGCCATTGTAAATGTCTGTCAGTTTTCTGTAAGTCTTTCACAATGAAAATTGCCTCAGTTTCCCATAGTTTATACCTGAGTGGCCAAATGCAGACTATGGACTTAGAAGCAAATAGGAAGTACTTTCCTTATAAATGGATCCAGACGACAGAATTTCTGTTTGTAATGTTTATTCAGTCAGTCAACTTTATATGTTATGTTAAAAAATCAGATGTGGGTAAAGTTACAGAATTTGCTTTATTTCCTTAACATGTATGTAGTTGGGTTTATTATCCTCCATTCAGAACAGTTTAGCAAGCAGCTGGTGCAGACTGCAGAGGCTAGAATGTGCCTGTACACTGCGTACTTAGATATCTTTTACATGAAATGGGCACATTACCTTGCCTTTGAGCTCTGCAAGGACAATGTGACAGGCAACAGCAAGAAGACACCTGAACCAGTCTGATAGGTCATTTAAAAATAAAGAAGCACATTGCTTCTCCTTGGCTATGGAGGCACAAAGAATTTTGTATCTGAATTTAAGTCATTACATTAATTCAGATACATATTTTAGCTGTTTTCTGTTATGAGTTGATTTGTCTGAAGGGGATATATACTATGCAGTTAATTATCATGGAATAATTTTTGATCATGGTTTTTCAAATTTTAATTAAAACAGAAATTTCACTTTGCACTATATAAATGTACAATGCTGACAGATAAACTCACATAATTTTTACCAAAGATAAAAGAAAAACCAAAAGACTGGTCCTAAATCTTGTGCATATATTGCAAAGTGAAAGATTCATTCAGAAGTACCCAATTGTTCACCACCTGGTATTTACAGTATAACTTCACAGCTATCATGTTGAAAGTTCATTTGATCTAATACAAACTAGTTTCAGGGGAGTCTAATAAAAAAAAAAAGATAACAGGAAAAACCCCCAGAGCATCACAATCACACTCCACACCATTCATCGTGGCATCTAGACAAAGGATCATACAGTTTTGAGGTTTTTCAGTATATGCTCTATTCTTAGTCTCAGCAATGTTATTTCAGGGTGTACTCAATAGAGAGAACAATAAGCTTAATAGACTGACAATGCAATTTGTGTTTACTGTGTTCTTAAGGAACACATTATCTTAAGATAATGCTAATAAATGCATGCCTAAAAGGGTTTAAATAATCTGTATTAGTATAATTTATAGAATTAATTAAGCTTTCAAATCCAAAACTGCATACAAACTTGGCATAATCTCTCTGAAGTCACTAATGAGTTTTTATCTCTTATGCAAAATCCAAATATGGAGGACAGATTTTGCTCACATCAAGTTCTTTTTGACTATTATCAATTCAGAATGATAGTGGTTAAAAAATACTGTATCCTCAGCTGTGTTGCATGGATAATATCTCTACAAGTTTAATTATTCTTGAATAATTCATCTGTTGCTTGTGCCAAACAAAAGTTATGTCCTGGGGAGCAGGGAAGTAAAGATTTTTTCCCTACTATACCTTTACCTTCTTTAAAGTTGCTCCTGTATGCATGGCAGAAGGAGGCACATCCGTTTGTTTTGGAGGAGTGATGCACAATCTTTCTGTAAGACAGCATCTCCTAAAAGTTGTCCAGCAGCACCTTACATAGCAGGTAAGAGTCCTACTGGCATGTGTCTTACTGCTCCTCTGCCTCTCTGTTTGTGTCAAATCCCACCAAAAGATTATGCAGAGAGAATTTGACATGGAAAGGGAAGTGCTTAGCTGTAAAGGCAGAAGTGCACTGAAGGGGAGTCTCCAAGGGAGTTAATACCACCACTACAGACATTTGTAAAAGGTATGTGCCCTGAAAAAAGCATTAGCTTATCTCTAATTCCAATCACACACATGCACCATCAGGGCCATATGTCAGCTCCTGGGAGAAAACCACAGCTCCATCCAACCTTCACTACATGCAGACTTGTGTTTCCGGCAACCTGCCAGCCACAGAAGCTCCATGTTATTTGGCATCTCATTTGCATAGAGCTCAAGAAAGCCATCTATTAGTACTTTTTGATACATCAAGATGTGTAAATTTAATAATCTTACAGGACATGTTGACCATTTCTTACAAGACGCAAATGTAAAAAAGAGACCTGAGACCCAAGTACATTTGCTCCCAATGAGTCATTGCCAAGAAACACCTGAGCATTAACATCTACTAACAACAAACCTTTTTCTTTAGAGACTATGCCTTTCTAACCTGCCCTAACACAAAAGTAAATTGATACTAGTAAGATGAAGGTTTCATAATAAAAGAATTATGATCTACCTGCAACCATAATTCCCTACTGTATTCAAATATGTCTTTTATTAGAGACTTTTGTGAGATGTATCAATTTTGAATGTTAATCTGCTAATACCTTGAAGCATCTCAATCTCTAGTGAGTACAGTGTGAACAGATCAGGAGATACAATATATATCATTGCAAGTTTATAAGCACTTTTAATTCAGTCATGCTGACCTTCCAGCAGTAAGCCTAAAGACAGATGAAAAATGAACCTTTCAGTGATAAGATTGACTGCTGCTGAAACTTAATTGTCCCTGGTGTTTGTGTGACTAAGGACCTCATCTTGTCTATACTTGGACTGGTTTTGGCATCTCCAATAAACAGAATGCTTTATCGGCTTTGACATTTATGCCTTAGAGCAAGGATTTTAAATGAACTAGTTAAGAGAACAAAAATATCTTAACTGCTATTATTTTTTTTAAAGGAGGTATTTGATATTTCTGATCCAGACATGTCTTCCAGGACCTGCAATTTATTTCTTCCAGTACTTTTAGGATTTTCATAATACAGTAACTAGTTCATTACTGACTCATTGAATTACTATGGTTGGATCTGTTTTGTTGTTTTGCTGTTCTTTGACTAAATATTGTGACTGTTGTAAGTATGGTCATTAGAAATTAGATCATTCTCCAGCTACAGCCTTAGGATAGATATTGCATTTTGGCCATCCTTAAGCTCTCTCATGCCAAGCATCCAAATAAGGTCAGAACTGATAAAATAAAAAACACTAGCTAACTTCCTGCTACAACCAATGAATTGGCAAGGCTGTAACAACCCAAAGGATTTTCAATCAACACGGAAAAAAATCTGTTTAGGTACTAATATGGAGAAATAAAATTCTACTAAGAAAAGAATATATATATTTTCTCTATACTTGCCAGAAATGGTTTAATGTCTTTTTTGCAATGTAATTTATTTTAAGTGCTTACTTTGGCCATCTGTACATCCAGGCTAAGGAAGAAGTAGCATGTAGGTTCCTGGAGCTGGGTCAAGAATTCCTAAAAGCTTTTGTGGACCTCTAAGCTGGAGGAAGTAAGGTTTTCCTTTTGAGAAAATTCACGGCACATTTTTTATTCTAACTGGTATAAACCCAAACAAACTACAATTGTTTTGTGGATGAATAATTCTTAATATTTCATGTCATGAATTCCTTCACATATTTCTATGGCTAAATTACAGCTTTTGTACATACTCATAAGCATAGAGACTAGCCTCACCCACTCTAGACAGCTTCAGCTTTTCAGACTTATTATTGCTATACCTAATACAATCAGGTGTCATTTGTTAAGAGGTGACAAGTTTTCCAGATGAATAAATATTCTTTATATAGATATTGGACCCTGAAGACATCCGTCTCGCTCTATTCTTATGATGTGTTTTCATTATACCATATGACTTCTAACCATCTAGAAATCACATGGGTTTTGTTGTATTCTCAAGGCATAGAAATGTTATTGACATCTCTGTCTGGGTAACAATATTGTTGTATTTATTATAACAAATATGAGTGCTATTCTTTTTACTGCCATTGGCATTGCTTCTAATGGTACTGTTATTTGGCTGTAATTGTAAGATAAGTAGAGCAAAATGCATTTGTGAAGGAAGGAAAACAGGGAATAGAATTTGGCTCTGTACTGCACATAATTTGGAGTTAGACCTTGAAAAAAGCTTTTGGTTTAGTTATTTGTCTGGCATGAGACCCTCACAGTATTTTTCTGTAAAATGTTAACTCTGAGTTTTCATAAAGCCATCCATGATCTGATATATTCTATATTTCAGGAGCAGAGAAATGAACAGAAGGTTAGCATGGAGAAATGTTGTGTTGCACGAAGCGCACTTCTTCAGCTTTCATCTCAGTTCTGCTGAGTAACTGCCAGTGTTTTGAGAACTGTAATGTGGGCTTAATCAGTATGCTCAGCCTAAAGTAGGACAGCATAATTCTGAATAAAGGGATTTAAGTTAGCATACTGATGCTTTTGTTCCAAACACTTCTGTGTGCATTGAAGTTCTGTCTAACAATAGTTCAGGTCCCCTGTAAGATGCTAGGAAACAACTCTTTTTTTATCCCAAAATGATGTTTCACTCCAAAAAAATATGCCGTATAACTGTATAGGACAGGTAGCCCTGGCCTGGCTAATTTTGGCAGCTAAAACCATGCAGCTGAATCCCTTCTCCCCACCCCCAGGGAAAGAAAAATGAGAGTAAAAAGTCTTGTGGGTTGGAAACTTTAATAATAGTAGTAGTAATAGTTGTAGTAGTAGTAATAATAATAATAGAATAAGAAAATAATAAAATATGCACAAAGATATGAGATCATGCCCTCACCCACCCTTCAATGACTATATGTCACAACAAATGCTGCAGAACAGACATGAAGGAATGGCCAGGAGGGAGCTGGACTCAGAAACTGGATTCTGGATCACAAGGATCCAGAATTAACAACAAGCAACAAGGAGATCTTGCCTCCAACAAGCAACAAGGAGACACTTTGTCTCCAACAAGGAGATCCTCACTGGATGTTAGCTATTGCAGAAGAGGGCAGACTCAGTTTTACATCAAGTATGACGTATATGGGATGGAATCCTCTGTTGGTCAGCTTGGGGTCACCTGTCCTGTTCAACTTTCCTTGCAGGTGTAGCCTTTTTCCACCAGCTCCAGGATGGCCTTGGTTGCTCTAGCATTGGCTTTTCTGCATACCAATGCCCTGTGTTACCACTTCTAGTGAAGAACATTGTGTCAAAAGCATGCAGCTACCTTTCAGAGAATAAAATTACCTAGAACAACAGTTAGTCACGAAAATGACTCTACTTTAGTTCAAGCTACAGAAGTGTTGTATTTTGTATTGTTTTGCATGGTACATGTATATCGTGTGGTACTGTATTTTGGGTTTTATGGCATTTTGTACTGTATTGTGTGTAGTACTTTGTATGGCATATGGTATATATTGCTGGTATGGTAGCTAGGGTAAGGTGGTTTCTTCTATTGCATGGTATGTTACTTGATGGTGTAGCATGGTATTGCATGGTGTTTTATGGTTTTTGCATGGTGTTATTTGGCATGTGTTGTCTGTGTTCTGTTCTCTGTATTCTGTGTTGCATTGTATTGTTTGGTATGGTATTTACACATTTTCTTTACTGTATTTATTGTATAGTTTAATTTGCACTGTGCATTGTTTGCTGTGTTTTACCATCTATGGCACATTGTACATATCCACCTGAGGTTTTTGAGGAAGCTAGCAGATATGCTGGCCAAAGCCCTTTCCATCATCTTCCAATTCTCCTGGAAGACTAGAGTAGTTCCACTGGACTGGAGCCTAGCTGATGTTGTGCCCATCTACAAGAAGACTCACAGGGAGGGTCCAGGGAACTAGAGCCCTGTCAGTCTGACCTCAGTGCCAGGGAAAGTCATGGAACAGGTGACCTTGAGTGTTATCATGAAGCACATGCAAGAGAACCAGGTGATCAGGCCCAGTCAACACGGGTTCACAAAAGGCAGGTCTTGCCAAACTAACCTGATCCCCTTCTATGATAAAGTGACTTGACTACTGGACGAGGGGAAGGCTGTGGATGTGGTCTTTCTGGACATCAGTAAAGCAGTTGACACAGTTTCTCACAGCATACTGCTACGGAAACTGTGCGCCTCTGGCCTGGACAGGCGCACACTCTCCTGGGTGGAAAACTGGTTGGATGGCCGGGCCCAGAAAGTGATAGTAAATGGTGTTAACTCCAGCTGGAGGCCAGTAACAAGTGGGGTCCCCCAGGTCTCAGTGCTGGGTCCAGCCCTGTTCAATGTCTTTATCAATGACCTGGATGAAGGCATCAAGTGCTCCCTTAGCAAGTTTGCAGATGGCACTAAGCTGGGTAGAAGTGTTGATCTGCTGGAGGGTAGGGAGGCTCTACAAAGGGATCTAAACAGACTGGGCCACCGGGCTGAGTCCAGTGGTGTCCAAGTCCTCCCTTACAAAGAGGGCTACCCCACCTCCCCTCCTACCCTTCCTGTCCCACCTGAAGAATTTATACCCTACCATATCTACACTCCAGTCATATGAATCATACCACCACATTTCCGTGATCGCAATGACATGATAGCCTCCTTGCCCTATGACAGCTTCCAGCTCTTCTTTCTTATTCCCCATGCTGCATGCATTGGTGTAAATGCACTTCAGCTGAGCTGACAAGCCTTCAGCCCTCTTAGAGGGAACAGACTTCATTCCCAATTGCCTGGTAACCTGAGTAGCTAGCGCCAAAGTGCCCGTATCTCCCTTACCACCCCCATGTTGGGAATTGTCTTGTTAAGTGTTCTGGCAGGGCTGAGTCGGCAAGGTCACAAACGTTTTAAATGATCCTGTTACGTTATGTTAATGAAGTAAGCCTGCAGGTGGGAGGGACAGGTGCTACCTTGTGTGGGATGGCCGATTGCCAAATATAGGCAAGTTACAAGGACAGAGTGACCAATCAGTGTTTGCCTGAGATCCTAGGCTGCTGGCCCTATATAAGGAAGTGTTTGATACTTAATGAAGGTCTCCATTTGAAATCATATTGATTTGTTCATGGAGTATCATTTGGCCCCCACGTATTACCCCCCGGTGTGTTCACCCCCACTTTCTGTGTAGTGATGTACTGGTGGTCCTCACCAGCACAGCCTCCCTGAATCACCAGTGCCCCATGTCCAGACTCACTCCTGTCTAGCCTGGTCTCAACTCCCTCCACATCTAGTTTAAAGCTCAGTTTATGAGATCAGATAGGTTTTTAGCAAGGGCTTTAGCCCCACTAGAAGACATGTGTGTCCATCCTCAGTAACAAAGTCTGGGGGTAGGTGAGCCACCCCATGATCAAAGAAGCAGAAGCCCCTTTCCTCATACCAGGCTCAGAGCCAGGTATTAATTGAATTCTTCTTCCTGACTTCCAGGTCCTCCCTATTTAGCCTTGGGATGGAGCAGAATACTATTTGAGCCCCAGAGCCTTCCATCATTTTCCCAATGGCCCTGAAGTCTTTCTTGATGGCTTTAGTCTTTCTGTTTACTAAATCATCATTACCAGTTTGGACTGCTATCAGAGGATAGTAGTCTGTCTCGTGAACCAGGGAAGGAAGTTTTCTAGCTACCTCCTTCACTTGTGCCCTTGGTAAGCAGCAAACCTCTCTGTGGAGCAGGTCTGGTCTGCAAATGGGTCCCTCTGTTCCTTTTAGGAGGGAGTCCCCTACAACAATCACCCTCCTCTTCTTCTTAATGGAACATGTTTTTACCTTTTTCTGAGGATGGCGTGGCCTAGGGAAAGATTCTAGGCTGCGGGAGCCATCATCCTCATCCTCAGGACTGGATTCCACCTGCAGTACATGGTATTTGTTCACCAGGGGAATCTGGGATTTTGCTGTCTGGTCAAGGTAAGCAGGTTTCCTTTGTCTGGCAGGAACTTGCTGCCATTCCCCATCTCTTGTAACCGCAACCCTGCAGTTTGCAGGTGGATGGTGTTTGGACATACCAGGTCCAGCAGGTTGCTGAGTTAGTGAGAGGGCACTACTCCCCTGGTCTGTCTCCCTCTCACACTGCCTGATGGTCCTCAGCCTTTCCACTTCCTCCCTTAACTCCTCCACCATACGACAGAGTTCCCCCACTCAAGTGCAGCTTTCACAAATGAAGCCAGTAACAGAGGCACGAGTAGGTGTGGGTGGGGGGCAGTGCCTGCAGTCCAGTGTCTGGGTAGCTGCATGCACCCATTGTGGCTCTGTCTGGGTGGCAGCATCCATCCTGCCTGCTGCAGCACATGAAGCAGCTTTAATCTTCTGCTGAGTTGCCTCCATGGTCTTTGGTGTCATCACACCATCCCTGGCAGGCTTGGGACAGATACAGTCGCACATTAGACTATACTCTAAAAAAAAAAATTAAAATACTTATCTGCTGGTAGGCAGAGATTTAGAACAGTAATTTCCTCTACAGCTGAATAACTGTAGAGGAAACACATCATACTTGGCTATGAAGAACAAAAATATTAATTCAAAGAGGTAATACTTCTAGGTTCTTCAGACTGAAGCCAACCAAAATTATGAAGAGGTGGAAGCAAGTAGTAAAAACAACACCTTGCAGTTAGCACTAAGTAAGACTTAGTCACTTCACTAAGTAGTAAAGAAAAAATTGCTCTCTGAAAGTTGGAAAAGTAACAAGGGGGGAAATATTAATAATTACAATAGAGCAGATGAGAAATTCTCAACTTTTGCACACAAAAGAGCATTTCTAAAATATTTGTCATCCTTAAACCTAAGAAAGGTTAATCAACTTAGCCAAGGTTGAGAAGATGTAGAAATAAACCTTATGGCTTCTGATTTTGTATCAGCTCACCTACATAGTTGATACTATGTGGCGTTAGCTGTAAAATTATCTGAGACTATTGTCCTAGCAAACACTGAGGTTCTTGAGGAATGTTTCAAAATAGGTTTCAATCTGCTTTTATGTAGCTTGATAATGCTATATCCAGGACCTTAAGCACTATAATTTGGTACCAAGAAGAAGATATACTTGTGAAAATAATGACCAAAAAAATTGTGTTAAGTCTTCACTTTAGCTCAAAAAATAAGCTCAAGCATACTTTTGTGATATTAACTCATTTGTTTCACCCAGCTTTACTCTTAGGGATGTTCATTCTTAAACATTTCCCTGACAGCTAGTCTGGAGAAGCGTGGACCTCAATTCCCATGGAGAATGACCACCTCTGTGGTGCATTTGTGGCGGTGTTACTGGAGTGTCACTGCTAAAAAGTTGAATAGAAGATGTAATCAGAAAAAAACTAGCCTAGTTTTCATCAACTCAAAAGCTTATAGTGCTGAATGAGTCAATTGTAAGAAATAAAACCCAGAACACTTGAAACTCCAACCAGGAGTTCAAAGGAAGCTCTCACACCATCAAGAATCTTTCACCAGTGGACCCAGCCCTGGCTAAAAGCTCTGGACAGTATCAGACGATAAGTGAAAAGGGGTACAATCCATGAAATGTTACTTCACTGTATATAATATTACTTAACTGGTTGTTAAACACTGGAACAGGCTGTGCAGGTAGGTAGTCAAGTCCCCATGCCTGAAGGTATTTAAAAGACACATAGACATGGTGCTTCGGGACATGGATGAGCTTGCAGTGTCAGGTTAACAGTTGTACTCTGTGATCTTCAAGGTCTTTTCCAACCTAAATGATTCTGTGATTTCTCAGCGAAGGGATATGGATTACCTATCAGGAATCTTATAAAAGGATGGGGCATAAAAGAAGCTTAACAAGAGCTGGAATTAGCTGAAATTTTTGGCATATTGATCTTTTGGAGTGACAGGTGTGAGAATTGATGGGGTTTTGCTGCAGCTCCTTTGTGTGCTTTTTGTGATATGTATCTGTCTGTCCGGAGACCTTGTTCTTTTGAGAAACATTGAACCATTCTCTGCCTAAACCCAATATGCAAATCCTGGCCCGAAGGAAGGAAGTGATTGTAACAGGAATTTCCAAGGGAGACACGAACTCATCAAGAGGAGACTGACACAAAGACTGTGATAATGTGTGGTCTCAAAATCTGAGTGAATCCACATGTTTAACCACTATAAAACTCATGTATCCAGTTTTTGCAGTATGCCTTTTTTAGAAGGGCATCCAATTCAGCGCTGAATTGTAAAATAAAATATTATTATCTTTGCTTCGAAGACTTTGTCCTTTTTCATATTTTAGCAGTGAGCATTTCTCACACAGGGAACCAACAATAAGGGGTCCTGGTGCCAGGGATGTTAATGCTGATGACCGAATAAAATGAAAATTATAGTATTTTAAGTGTAAAAATCAGAAAAATCCCAAGTGCTAGAAAAATCCTAAGACCAGACTCTTTGGGGATTTATCCTGTAGAAGTCCCTTCAGCTGAGGTTTAACTGACTTTTCTTTATTGCCCAAAGGACCTGACACATAAAACATATTAATATAAGAAAAACCACTCGAGCAATCAAATAGCCAACACAGCTTCTATGGACTGTAACTATAACCACCATTGCACAGTTATGTGGTGCCAATAAATCACTGCATCAGTATAGTCACTGGTTAATTTAGTATCTAATTTGCAACCATATTTCAAATCTCAGCCTAGACATTACATTCCTGTGTAGTTTGTGGTCAACACATAAAGAAAAACACATTTGCATACTTTAGCTTACAAACCTTGAAGAATTTTGAATTGCTTCTGGCTTAATAATGCCATATGCTGTCAATATGGATATAGACATTTTTGAATACATTTGTCAAATCTCTGACACCTGAAGTGACAGGCTCAGACCTTTATCACATATCTTTTTTTGCATGTTTCCTGTCATGCCACTCTCCCTGACATACTAAAACAATTCTGTGCTGTATATTTATTTAGTGCACTTAATCAGAACTGCAAATGTCATTCTAAATGGTGAAGAACAGAAAACAAAAGAGAATAATTAAAAAATCTAATTAAACTCTATTAAATTTTCAAGTTCATTGGCTTGCATAACTAATAAACACCCAAATACTAATTTTCTTGTGGGGGCAATACAACAAAAATGAGGATATATAAAAACTTATGACTGCACACTAGATGAAAAGAAAACAAACAGAGAAATTACCATAGAGTGTTTTCCACAGTTTGGTTGGCCCTAGCATTTAATTTGTTTGCTTATGTTTATGCAACACTTACTCTTGCAAACTGATCTGCCTGAAAGTATTATGAGTGATATTTCCCATAGCCAGACAAAGCTGGAATAGGATTTTTAGCAGGAAATATTCAGATTCATCAGAAAGTCAATGACTGACCAAATAACCTTACAAAGTCCCTTCTCTACCTGCCCTACACACACTGATATTTTTTTTTTATTGTTTTTGCTGTTCTTTTTTTCTCTTATGTGCACAGAGACTATATTAAGATATAATCCTGAATTCCCTATTCCAAGGCTTTTAGAGAGGAAAAATTTAGAGAGGCAAGAGGAAAAAAAAAAGAAGAAGCTTGAGACATGCTGAGATCATGTTAGGACTTTCAAAGTGCTTTTTCTTCCAGTTATTGAGAACTGTATGAAAAGGAAAAAGCATTAACAAAGCTACACCCAGGCCAATTTGCTGATTTGTCATAGAAAAATCCTTGTTTATCTTTATGTCATTTAGTCATTGAAATTTGTACTTAAATCTGTCTATAGGCAGATCTGACCTTTAGGTCATTTTCTGTTCAGATGCAAACCCCTTATTTGAAATAAAACATTTTCATCACTTGCTAATCACAAAGTGGAGGCGGGGTGGGAGAGGATTAATTATAACTCTGAAGGAATGCTGTATGTGGATGTGCTGGCACACAGGAGGTGCTTGACCCTGCTTGTACACTCTGCTTTGGGTAGCATGAAAAGGAGTCATTATCCCTCCGGCCCTCTGGATAACCTGCACGTGATAAAGCCCATGTCAAATGCTGCATGCATGTTTCAAAAAGTTTGATTGAGAATTCTGGGACTTAATGGGAAAGTAGCTGCATTTGGTGGTGGTGAGGGAAATTAGATTTCTTTTCTTTAGACTAGGAACATTTTCTATGTTTTACAGCCTCAGTCAGAACTGTAAGACTGAGAAACAGTAAACTGTAAGATGATTACATTTCATCTCCTGTAATTGTACTCAGTTGTACACTGATTGTACACAGAAAATGAAACTTCCAGAGTCACCTTCAAGGAGTCCAGGACTCAAAAGAGTCTACCCTGACCTCTTGGTTTCCTTACAGAGATCAGAGCCTAAAGCATCCATCAAGACTCTGGCAACCATAGAGGAATATCCCTAAAAGAACAATCCTTGCAAAATTACATATGCATTCTCAGAATCCTTACATAGTCACAGCTTCACTGGCTTGAGAAACAGCTCAGACATCCCTCAAGAGTACAGAGAAATGTTAGTTATATAAGACCCTGGCCAGATTCTTCTGTGGAAGAGGAATAATTTAATTGCTTGTCTGTTAGTAGGAAAGGAATGGCTACAAGGAGAAGAGTAAGTTGGATAGTAACAGATTCACCTTTTAAAGAAAGCAACAAAATCAGAACAAGCCTTCAGCCTCTTGTCTTCTCCTTTTCTTCCCAAGGGATCAGAAGGAAAGAAGGACAGGAAAAAAATTGCATGGGTGTGAAAACACTGAAATAAGAGTCTGACAAACTGCCATGATGAAGAACTGGACTTTGTCTCCTGATCCCAAACATATTAGCTATCAAGATCCTCCCTTGTTATCTGGCAAGGTCAAGAGCAGTCATTACTTTTCTACCAATTCTGCTGCTGTTGGTTTCTAACAAAAGCTATTTAAATTGTTATGTTATTTACCTAGTCACAAATGATAACCACATTAAAGAGCTTTACACAGTAATACCATGCTAAGAACAGATTTTTATCATTTTTATTAACAGGCAAATCAGCTGTCTGACAGCAGCATATAGCTCGGAGAACTTAATAACAATAGAATTTTAAAGTTATAAAATCATTTATGATCTACAGGATCTGAAAATGCTTTACCAACTTAGGGATCATTTTATTCATTTCAGAGTGAAAGTGTGTCTAAGAAACTAAGCTGACCTTTCACAAGCAGAAACAAAGAAGACAGAACCATAAGCATCTCTCTGTGCTCAGTAAATATTGGCATGGTTAGTGCTGAATAAATTTACTTGCACTGCTGTAAATACACTAAAATCCTCTCAATCATTAAATACTTAATGAGGAAAAACACTTAAATAGTATATCTACCTTAGAAATTATTTACCTTATGAGAGGGAATGGCAATGATTGCTGCTTAATTAGAACAGTATTAACATATATTCCACACCACAGTACATACTTAGTCATTAGCAAGGTGTTAAGGTGTTAAAATAGCTGCAACATTTGAACTTTCCATCAATTGATGTAAAAGTTGCAAAAAAAAACCCCACAGTTTAAGTGAACAAAATGTGACTTATTTTCTGCATTTCTACTAAAGTACAGCATTTTACACCAGCTGTCTCCCTAATTCTAAGATCAGACTTAAAAACTAAACTCTAGGAAGTATTTGGCAAGCACTATAAATTCCTACTCTCACAACCATAGAAAAACTGCACATGCAAGAGGAACATTGGCCCCAAGTCTTCAAGATTTTGTTCTCAAAATATCTTATAGCCATAAAAGCCACTTAATTAGGACTCCAGGAACTAATTTAACTAGATTTCCCAATTACCATGATACAAATGTACCCCAAATCAGCTTCAAGTCTGAGGGTAAAAAGAAACAACATTGCAAGTATGTTGCCTTATCTCTACCTGAGGCTGCCTTGTGAACAGCTGAGACCTGAGTGGTACCACTGTTTACTTGTGGGACTGTAACGTGAGACAAGTTGATGGGGCCACCAGTTCACTTGGTGAGGAGGCAGAGGCAAACCAGCCAGCCAGGCTTCTGAAGCAACAAGGCATTCACTGTGAGCTGGAGGTGAGATATTTTCTGGTAAACTATCTTGGACTATAAAGATGCCCTACCTCCAAAACACATTTTTAATACACACTTCTGCATTTATAGCCAGAATCTTATCCCATTACCAAAGGGAGAAACAATTCTAAGAAAACAGCACTGTGGGAACTGCCAGAAGAACCCAAACTCATTCACTCCTTCTTCTATACCACATTGTGAACTCAAGATAGTTTACCAATGGCTAGAGCCATTCCTGCTGTACCAGCACCACAAAATCCTTCTTTTGGTATTCAAAAGTAAGGATAATAGATCCATGGGATGCCATGGTCTTACCCTTTCTGTGCATCACACAACCCTGTCCAGAGATGAAGTTCATATCTATTTTACACTTTCTTCTCAGTCTCTCATCTCCATCATCCACTAATGAATACTGACGAGACAGCTAGATAGACACTCATGTAAGACAGCTTCCCAGAGCCAGGGGCTGGCTTCCACAGTGTCTTCTGAATGAGAGCAGGAAGAGAGTAAGGAGAAAAGATTCTGCCCTTACATGAAAAATCTCCCTACACCCATTTCACAATCACTATCATATACCAGTATCAGGGCCAGCAGATTCCTTGACAAATCCCATTTGCTACTGAAGCAAGAGTCACCCATCCTTGCCCAGGGACATCTCTAAAGTGCTCACACAGCAGTTAAAAGATACTGCAACAACAAATATGTCTGTACAAAGGAGCTAAATGTTCCCTTTTTCCTGAAAATAATTTGGATAATATTCTCTTCTGGATCAGGATGTGGTGAGTACACACTGTGATGGCTCCTTTTGTTCAGCACAGGCCAATATGTGAGAAAAGACCACCTCAGACCTACACTGAAACATTTCAAAAGCCAGATCCCATATGACTTCATCTCTATGCAACTGAAAGCTAAGGCCAGACTCATGATCTTAAAAGCAGTGCAGTGTGCTCACTGGGGCTGTTGTGTGTCACCCAGGAAAATCAGCTGCCTGAACAGACAGCCCTCAGATTATTGCTATAGAGGTCGAACAGTGGCTTATATACAGGAGACAGCTTTTTCTACCCATTGTGACTTCTACATGATATCAGGACTCTTAAGGTATCCTCTTCTTTGATTAAAATCTCTGCAACTGAAAAAATAAACTTTACTTTGTCCTGCGAACTAACAGTAGATTTTTTTTTCTGGCATAAGTATGATGCATGTCACTTTTACATATGTTTTGCCTCTTGATCCAGTGAAGTAATTGTATTTCTTTAATAAGACTTTAGCAATGCATCTGCATTTTCTACCAACAATTTTACTAAAATGGAAGTAATATAATCCACTTGAAGCAGGGTTTCTGTCTGGTTCTATTCCTGGCTCCATAAGCTTAAATACAATCCTGAGGACAACACTGAGCTCCTCTGTCCTGATCTTTTCCATTCTTCATGCAGGAATACCAATGCTTATGCATGTATTACAGAATTTACATATTCTTTTTATTATTTGACATACACCATTAAATCTCCTAATGGAAGTCAAGGTGGTAGTACAACATTTACTCCTTGTATATCAAAACATACTAGTGCTACACTTTTTAACGTACTAGCAGTCCATTTAAAACTATTCTATCATGAATTCAGGAAAATTCTCTGGTCTTTAGGACTAATTCATGAGGTTTTGTTCCTTAAAAACTATCATCCTTCAAAGTTATCATCCTTTCATCCTTCAAAGTTATCATTTGGATTTGAGTTTCTAATAAACTTTAAAATGCATAGAATTTTGTCTAAAAGCTCAGCTGGGAAATCCAGTGTGAATCTGATGTGCTCTGAGTACTTCAGCATTTAAAGCACCACAAAGGGAGATTGAAAGACTGCAACATACTACTGCAACAGCATCAGAGACAGATAGAAAGAGAATTTCTGCACTTGTTATAATGTCAGATTACTGATTTCTCCTCAATAGCTAGAAGAATAGCTAGAAGAATAGCTCTAGCTAGAAGTCTCCAAAACCAACTGAATCATGTAAGTCACGTCTTCATCACACTGTAGAGTGAAGCATAGATGACAGAGTGAACAAAAAACACACTGGCTTCAGAAGCTGACACAGAATAGCTGCTGTAGCACAATTTCTTCCTCAAGCTGCAATGCCCATTAGCTAGAGCACGGCACTATGATAACACAGCTGAATAGGAACAAGGTCTTACATGCAAGACATTATGTGCTTTTCTGAACAAGGCATTAAATCTAAGCAGTGCTCTGCTGCACTTCGTGATCTTAATGTGCACTTGAGTCAGGTATAAACTTTATTTCTAACAAAAAAGTTCACTGTTGCATGAAAAAAAAAAAAAAAGCAGGGTTCATATAGACAATCAATGTTTTTATTACGAGATGTTGCCCCAGAATGGAAGGGGCACTGTCTCACAATGCTCCATCCAAGCCTTTCTCTTTTTGTGGATTCAGTAAAGAGACTCTGTTGAAAAGGAAATAAAAAGAAATCATTGTGGGAGATAAGACAATTACAAAATTTAAAGTGAGCAGGAGGGCAGTCAGCTACCTGCTGTGTAACACTTGAAAAGTCTTCATCTGAGACCAAGGATAAAAGCCAATACTCATCTGAACTTCTTTTACAAGCAGCACTGTGATCCACTCAACAAGAAAAAAAAAACCAAAAAGGACAGCAAAAAGGAGCCAAACTCCCAGGTAGAAATGAAAGCAGTATAAAGAAGAGAAAGTTCTAATAAGAATCCAGGTATTCAGGAGCTTCGTTTAGAGGTAATTTTGCAAATGGATGTTTTCTCAGTAGCTGAAGGAAGGAACACTCTCTTGTGCCTTCTGTGGTGCACCTGTGGTAACAGGACACCAGTGTAGGCATAACTTGTTCCTTACAGCTCTATAACTTGCTGTCTTTAAAGTCTTAGGTCTAGTTTAGCCCAAGAAAAATAAGTGTGTGTGTGTGTGTCTGTGTGTGTGTGTGTGTGTGTATGTACATATATTTATAGACATCTTCATTCATATATTTCAAGACTTAAAATATTAATGCAGTTCTGGACATAGAAAGCTTCATGTGTCCTGTAGACATGCACGTGAGTTGCAATGTTTCATATGAATATAGTGTTATTCAACTGGTAGAATTTTAAAACTTCAAATTCATGGATCTGTATGTAAAAAATGTAATTAATTTTAAATAAACTGTTCCAGTGTCCTCTCTTTTTTTGGTTATAAATGTGATTTGAAGGTGAAATCCTTGCACATACAACAGAAACTGACTATCATACATGTATGACCCCATATACTCTAGACTCAGCTTTTCAAAGCTCTAAGAAACTTCGTACTATTTGTCAACTTGTAAAAATTCAGAAATAAAAGAAATATTTGCCATTTCTTCCATAATAGGAGAAAATGTCAAAACCCCTTGTCACTTATGGGTGCCAAGAAGATCCAAGATGCAGTCCTGAAGAAGCAAAAATGTTCATTTCTGTTATAACATTGCTCCACAGTGCTAAAACGTAAAACTTTGAAAGGATTATTTTGTTCTGCCAAGATATCATAAATACAACATGGAACAGCCTGGACATTCAGAGAGCCCTCTTCTTCAAAGTACTTCTCCAGGAGCCAAAATATCAGCTTGCAGAGTCACAGAAATGGAAAATCTTCCTACTATTACTTCATTTTAATGTAGAACCATCACAAGGAATCTATTGCTTCTCCTGTAGGATATGCAATGCATATAAGAAAGTACCAAGTAGTCTGTAGATTTCAGTGGCTGACCAGAAAACCATGATAAAGGGTTTTTTAGTATTCATTCATATCACAATTCTAAAGCTGAAAGACAGGAACCCAGGTTTGGGTTCAAATCCAACCTTTCGCAAAGCTCATCTCTGGTCAGAACACAGAGTGGGTGTTTTCAGTTTCTCCTTTTGTCAATTTCATTGCTGCAGTGGAAAATCCTCATGTCACTGCCAAGAGGCCAGTAGCCTCCAGTGTAGACTGGGTGCTTTCAAGTACAAAGAATGTCAACCATTCAGTGCCTTAACTGGTCTACGTATGCTTATAAGTAACGTGGACTAAGATAACACAGGAAATCTATGTGACATTTATTTTCATGCAACTGTATGTCTGGAAGTCACCAAAGTGAAATAATGCTACTCATAAAATTACATTACTGGGGGTCCTGGTGGACACCAAGTTGAACATAGGCTAGCACTGTGCCCTTGCAGCAAAGAAAGCTGTGACGATTTCTGTAATTCAAATATAAGTAAAATTATGATCCCAAGAGTCTAAACTCCAGTGCTGGATAGATATGTCTACATATCTCCAAAATAGCATCTGTTGAAATACTAAGAGATGGCTAAATTATAGCAGCACCAGTAAGAATCTGTGAAAGAAAATCAGGAAAAATCATGAAGCTGTAAAGATCAAGTGTGAGAAGTGGGAAAAGTTATTTTTGAAGTTATTTAAAAACCCCAGCTTTTAAAGTCATGGCCTCCCATTGCTAAGGAAACAGGCTTAGGGCTACTTTCACTGTACATTATCTAAGGCCTACTTTTATGTCTAAAAGTAGACTGACACTGCCAAGAAAATCAGGCTCTGAGAATCAAACACTTCAACTAGTTCTCTTGCATTCTATAGTCACATTTGGCCAGGTAGATGCAGAGCTGCAGTTCATGGTCTTAATTTGCATCAGATACCAAAAAGTATACTGCCTGACTTTCATAGTCGTACTGACGTAGTGCTTTCTACCTGTTCAGCATTAATGAGAAAACAAACTGTCTTCCACCAGTATAAATAAAAGTTTCTATTCTTCTGTTCAGACTAGTTCTGGAGCCAAAACAGTTCACTGTCTGATTCTATTACAACTAAGAATAGATCCTAACATAAACCAGGTCAGTCAAATACAAGTTGTGTCTACTTTCTATGTAAGTTTAAAAAATATCTTAGGAATATTCTTAATGCAGACAAGTAACTGATGCAGGGAAGAACAGATAGAACCTTCATAAATAGGTGAAAATAAAATAATTTCTTTACCTTAGTATTGTCTCTCATAGTACCTGCAGTATGCAACAGTCATGATGATCAAAACTGCAAAAATAACACAGCTGTCATATAACACCCTGCAGTAATTCAGTACCACTTTGGCACAGGGGTTCCCACCACAAGGTTTTCACCTCGGAAATGTCTGAAGGCCAAGTCTTCAAAAAACATTTATGCCCCAAACAGTCAACTACGTATACTAGGGTGCTTATAAAGGAAAAAACTGTCTGCTCCTGCAGAATAACCTGATTCTAGTAAGTGCCAGGTAGTGCTTGCTTTCAGTAAAAGATTTAATGAGCAAATCATTTCTTAGTTAAAATATTTCAGACCTGAACATTTCACAATCTTTAGCAGCAAAGATACAGAAAAACTTCTTTTGAACTTTCATACATAAAGAGGCATTCACAGAGAGGAAGTAATGGAGAGCATTGGTATTAAGTAACCTTGTGTTTCTGGGAATAAATTAAATGGCTAAATTTACAGAACAGGCTCAAAAGACATAGCATTTCCTATTCCTCAGAAGCCATGATAAAATTTTGGTGACAAATTTTCATTTTGCTCATTCAGCTATAATGTTCTGGTTTCATCATTTCAAAGTCTCAATCTTGTCTCACATCCACAGGCAATCCCATTAACTTCCATGGGATGAGAACCCACATCAAACTAAATAAAAGTGGAAATGTCTCAAATACAGAGATATGGGGACTGAAGAGAAAAACACATTGAATTCTTGAACGAATCGGGCAGTTTGAGCATACCACTGAATTTTACCATTGATTTGAGTATTATGTAATACTAGGATCTGGGTCGTAGCTTTACCAACACAGAGTTCTTGTAATCTCCAGGTGGTAAACTCTGCCAGATTTCTCACCTGTGATGAAAAAGCTGATTTGCTGCAGAGAAATAGGCAACACAGAAGTCACTTGAAAAAGGATACTGTTCGGAACAACTTTGCTTAAAATCCAGGTCATATAAAATACTTTTTCTTACTATGTAAATCTCCTAAATATACTTCTTAGACTTTTTTGCTGTTGTTATTCTAAGTGCTTTTTGTCGAATTACAAACAACAGCAACACAAACCTATGCTTTCTGCAGCAAAGGCAAAATCCAGTACTGTTGAATTTCACTTATGCTGGAGGACTTAAACTCCTCCTCAAACACTAGTACTGGAAAATAAGTTTTGACCAGACTCCTCTTATTGTCCACATCAAAATGGGACAGATATTACATAGAATCACAGAATCACCAAGTTGGAAGAGACCCATCGGATCATTGAGTCCAACCATTCCCACCCATCTCTAAATCATGCCCCTCAGTACCTCATCCACCCGCACCTTAAACACCTCCTGGGAAGGCAAGTCAACCACCTCTCTGGGCAGCCGGTTCCAATGCTTTATGATCCTTCCTGCGAAGAATTTTTTCCTTATGTCGAGCCTGAACCTCCCCTGGTGGAACTTGAGGCCATTCCCTATTGTCCTGTCCACTCTCACTCCGGAGAAGAGGCCAGCTCCCTCCTCTCTGCAACCTCCCTTCAGGTAGTTGTAGAGAGCAATGCGGTCTCCTCTCAGCCTCCTCTTCTCCAGGCTAAACAACCCCAGCTCTCTCAGCTGTTCCTCTTAAGGCCTGTTCTCCAGCCCCTTCACCAGTGCCATTGCTCTTCTCTGGACTCACTCCAGAGCCTCAACATCCTTCTTGTAACAAGGGGCCTAGAACTGAACACAGTATTTAAGGAGGCATCTCACCAGTGCAGAGTACAGAGGGAGAATAACCTCCCTGGACCTGCTGGTCATACCTTTTCTGTTACAGGCCAAGATACCATTGGCCTTCTTGGCCACCTGGGCATACTGCTAGCTCATCTTCTATCACTGTCAACCAACACCCCCAGGTCCTTCTCCTCTGGGCAGTTTTCCAGCCCGGCTTCTCCCGGTCTGTAGCACTGCTTGGGGTTGTTGTGCCCCAAGTGCAGGACCCGGCATTTGGCCTCGTTAAACCTCATGCCATTTGACTCTGCCCAACAGTCCAGCCTGTTTAGGTCCCTTTGCAGAGCCTCCCTACCCTCCATCAGATCCACAATTCAACCCAGATTAGTGTCATCTGCAAACTTGCTAAGGGAGCACTCAATGCCTTCATCCAGGTCATTGATAAAGACATTGAACAGGGCTGGACCCAGCACTGAGCCCTGGGGAACCCCACTCGTAACTGGCCTCCAGCTGGAGCTAACTCCATTTACCACCACTCTCTGGGCCCTGTCATTCAACCAGTTTAGCCCCCAGGAGAGTGTGCACCTGTCCAGGCCAGAGGCTGACATTTTGCGTAGCAGAATGCTGTGAGAAACTGTGTCAAAGGCTTTACAAAAGCCCAAGAAGACTACATCCACAGCCTTTCCCTCATCCAAGAGTCTAGTCACTTGGTCATAGAAGGGGATCCGGTTAGTTTGGCAAGACCTGCCTATTGTGAACCCATATTGACTGGGCCTGATCACTCAGTTGCAAGTGCTTTGTGATAGCACTCAAGATCACCTGCTCCATGACTTTCCCTGGCACTGAGGTAAGACTGGCAGGCCTATAGTTCCCCAGATCTGCCTTGTGCCCCTTCTAATAGATGGGCATGACGTCAACCAGCCTCCAGTCCAGTGGTACCTCGCCAGTCATCCAGGACTGCTGGAAAATGATGGAAGGGGTTTTGGCAAGCACATCCACCAGGTCCCTCAAAACTCTTGGGCGGACTCCATCTGGCCCCATAGACTTGTGGACACCTAGCCAGGCAAACAAGTCTCTAACCACCTCCTCTTGGATTGTAGGAACCTTGTTCTGCTTCTCCAGCCCCTGGGGTTGTGCGTAGAGGGAACAACTTTCTTTACTGTTAAAGACTGAAGCAAAGTAGGCATTGAGTACTTCAGTCTTGTCTTCATCCCCTGTTACTGTTATTCCCTCTGCATCCAGTAGGGACTGGAGATTCTCCCTAGTCCTCCTTTTACTGTTGATATATTTGTAGAAAGATTTTTTTATTGTCTTTCTCAGACTTGGTCAATTTGATTTCTAGTTGGGCCTTAGCCCTCCTGATTTTTTCCCTGCACATTCTCGCTTCCTCCCTCTAGTCCACCCAGGATGCCTGCCCCTTCCTCCAAAGCTCATAGACCTTCCTCTTCTTATTGATGTCTCTCAGGACCTCCCTACTTAACCACACTGGTTTCTTGCTCGGTCAGCTACTTTTCCAGAACATGGGGATGGCTTTCTCCTGGGCTGCTAGGAGTTCCTTTCTGAAGAGTGCCCAGCCCTCATGGGCTCCCTTGCCCTTAAGGCGTGCCTCCCATGGGACTTTCCTGACCAGCCTTCTGAACTGTCCAAAGTGTCCTCTCTGAAAGTTAAGCGTGACTGTTCTGCTGACTTCCTTCTTCATCTCCCCCTGCACTGAGAACTCTATCATCTCATGATCTCTTTACCCCAGGTGTCCTCCAACCCTCACACCCCCCACAAGGCCTTTTCTGTTCACGAACAGTAGGTCCAGGAGGACGCCATCCCTTGTTGGTTCATTCACCAGCTGTGTGAAGAAGTTGTCTTCCACACACTCCAGGAACCTCCGGGACTGCTTCCTTTCTGCTGTGTTATACTCCCAGCCGATATCTGGGAAATTGAAGTCTCCCATGAGGACTAGAGGTAGCGATCTTGAGACTACTCTCATTTGTTTGTAGAAGAGCTCATCAGCTGCTTCTTCTTGACTGGGTTGTCTATAGCCGGCTCCCATCACAATATCTGCCTGCCCGTGTGCTCCTCTGATTTTTACTCACAGGCACTCAGTTCCTTCCTGGCCATAATCCAGCTCAAGGGTATCAAAGCCCTCTCTAACATAGAGGTCTACCACGCTTCCTCTTCTGCCCTTCCTGTCCTTCCTGAAGAGTTTACACCCCACCATGGGTACAATCCAGTTATACAAGTTATCCCACCACATCTCTGCAATGGAGAAACTAAAGGAAATTATCTGAAACTCTAAGAATGGTTCAAACAGCTATCACTCTGGATAGTACCAAAAGCACACACAAATACATATAAAAACATTAGATCATCCTTAGCATGTACATATCAACATCCTAAAAGAGTGCTGAAAAGCAATGCTTCTGTGTGCACAAAACTGCCTCAAGCACATTATTTAGACAATGTCATAGGACATCAGCCAGTTGGCTGACAGTAAGATCAGGCAGTAGCCAGAAAACACTCCAGTTAGAGTAAGACTGGTTGGGTCAAAAAATTCTGAAAATCAGCAAGACTGAATATGGAATGAAATGCATAAGGAAGGGCAATATGGAAAAAAAGACTAAATGTACAATGACACACATGGGCTTTTTGTTGGGAATTGTTTCTTTAAGTGCCCTGGCAGGGAGGGGCGCAAAAGTGGTGAATGACTTTGTTCTGTTATGTTAATGAAGTAACTTGGGAATGGGGGCAGGAGTTTGCAAGCTTATGTGGGTGGGGCAGTTGCCAAAGAAGGCTGATGGCAAGGGCAGAAGTGATCAATCAATGTTTACCTGATGTTTTGTCCTGCTTGGTCGACATAAGCAGTAAGTTAACCCTTAATAGGGAACTTCATCTGTAATCATACTGATTTGTGGTGAGGTTTACTTGCCGCCACCGTGTTAAATGGCACCCAAACAGGGACATCCAGATTCGACTTGAAAGACAGACGGAGATTAAATTGGTTGTGTGGGGAGGAACAACCATGAGAAAGGACATCCTGACTTGGGATGTGAAAAAAGTTTTTTGGATGTGAAAAAAGTTTTTGGGATAGCTGCAGCTTATAGGAAATAGGAAATATGGGAAACTTGCTGTTAGCCAGGCGAGCAGTCATTGAGGAGAAGGGCCGTGGGCATTCTTCAGAGGCTAGGACTCAGATAGAAGCCGCACAGAAGCTCCTCGAAGAAACTCTTTCTATGAAAGAAATTGATTATGAAGAAACTGCATTGCATTCTTTGATAAGATGGGCTGATAAAAGAGGCATTATTCCAAGTGCCAACGCCCTAATGGAAAAAGAGACTTGCAAGAAAATGGGACAAAAGCTGTTCTATGAAAGTACCTTGGGAAACAAGAGCCTCTGGCAATATCTGCCCCTCTGGCAACTAGTTAAAGAAACTTTAAGTGAAGTGAGAGCAGAGAGAGAAGCTTACGCTGGTCAAGATAATTCCAGTACGCTTGTGGAGCATGAAGATACTTGGGATGAAGAAGACAAAGGTGAGTATCTACTCCCACAAGGGAATCCATCAGCTGCATCACCGGATGATTCGTTCACTGAAGACTTCGAGCATTCAACATTGCCTGAGCATTCCACGTGGCAACAGGAGCGACAAGATTTTGAAAAGATGATGAAAAAAATGGAGGAGAAAGGAAGCTCCCTACCAGAACCATCTTCACCTGAAGAGCATCTTCCCCCGGAACCAACTGTGCTGCTCCAATTGCCGACAGGGTTTGATACCATGGGAACTGTCAGGGGGAGGGTGAGGTTTTAGGGTCTGGGAGGGCACTGGCAGGGAATCACTGTACAAGCTTATCCTGTTTTACTTAATATACAAACAGGAGGTAGTGAATGGGTGTTTTGACCTGCTTGGTCTATATAAGCAGCTAGTTAACACTTACTAACGCACTTCATCTGAAATCATATTGATTTGTTCGTGAAGTTCACTAGCCCCCACCACGGTAGCTTTTTGTTCTCCTTTATGCACCTAAATATAGTAAATTAATTATAGTGACACTCACTTTGGGGCTGAAGTGATACGACATAGCTTTAATGCAACTGTGCATCTCATACCTTTACATTACCATGTTTAACCCCTCCAGAACTGAATATTGATTTTCTCACTCAGGGAACTAGTTTTGAAGGTAATTTGTTTTTTTCTAGTTTGACCATATATGCAGCAAGCAATAGTGTGAATCAGAAATCCTTGATAGGTTTTCATTGCAAGGAAAACCCTGACAAAGCCTACTACTGTTTTCTGTTAATGTTAACTTTTATATGTGATTTAGAGAGACATGAACAGTATTCACTTCCTCATATGAACACAGCAATTGTGTCTTTTCCTAACACAGACACCCAGACTATGAATTATAAAGAACATACCAGGTTACTGAACATTGCCCCTTCAATATATGTTCAAAACAAGGAATTGACATACCCATCCCAAAATCTGCTTTGATGCAGTTCTCAGACAACTCTGCCTACATACAGGCTGCTGCTGTTGCACAACTGTAGTATTTGGAGCTTCTGGTGTAACACACCATTCAGGTAACATAACTGCAGTATTTGTTTATTACACAGAATATCACCAATGCCATATTAACTTTTGAAAGGTCTAAACTGTTCTACACTGGAGTAACCAAAAAAAAAAAAAAAAAAACACCATTCTTATTACTAAGTGCAGGCACGCTTCCAGAATTTGTAAAAGAGGATGCCAACAAATTGAAAGAATCTGTTCCTGTATTTGCTATGCTGCAGCAGAGCTGCAAAATACCCTTAGACACAGGCTAATAAAACTATTACAGACAGTTTCAATGCAAATCTGTAAGTACTAATTACCTCTTTGCCTACTTCAGTGAGCTAGATTTTGTCTTATCCAGCACAGCTAGCCAACATATGCTGCACTTGACCTCTTTCTCTAGTTCCCACCTGCACAGCTAAATGCAGAAGCCTCGTTACAGCTACTGTTCCTGTCTCTTTGTTCATGAGAGGGATCAAGGTAGATGAGATCATAGCATCTCTCAGAAGCAAGATAATATGATTTTCAATTCCAAAACACTTTAAAAGATTAATACAGAACCTGTCCAAGGAAAAATTTCATATCCCTAAAACATTTTGGGGTAAACCCAGAAATGAACACCACCAAAAGTTCATAAAAATCCCGAAGTGGAAGTACAATTCTGCAAACAAGTAAGACAAATCACTTGCTGGTTTACAACTGCATGGAGATTAAAACAAGTTTTGAAAAAAATAGGGGGATGTTCTGGCCACACAAAAGTCTTCGAACTCAACTGGGGTCAAAAATATACCGAGTATTGGTAAACCATATGTTTTCCTCACTGAATCAGACCAATGACGTCACCCTGTGTGTAGCATTGGTTAGGTACTTATCCAGACTCATTGTGTCCATCTTCTTTTGCAGTACTAAGCAATGCAAGATAGCAAGCTCTGCCAGGCAACTGTTTCAATACCTCTGTACCATTTACGATAGTGGATTGGAGTTGATTTCATCATTACCAGGCAATACTTCACAGTCTTTAAACAGCTTGTTACAAAAGGCATCTGGAGGGTTACTTGCAAATAGCATGCCTGTTTACATGCCAGCACATCAAGAAAGAAAAAAAGCATTCATTTTAAGCTGGATTTCTTTTAGATTGTTTGAATTGCACTTAGTCTTGTGATAAATAATAAAGCCTAAACAGTCTAACTACCTAACAATAGTCTGTGAGTATTTTAAGAGCTTAATCTTTGCATTAATGAAACTTTTCATAGGTGCAATAGAAATTTCTGCTCCTGTGGACAGAAGGCAGGCTTTCCATTACGGTATCTGAGTTGCAAAGTAATTATTTATTTAGAGGCTGCGTAAAATTGCATTTTATAACTGTAACCTTTTAATAGTTTTCAATACAGATCATATCAAATACAGATGCAGCTTACTAATATTGATAGTTGCGTGCAAGGAGAAGGAATGAAATAAGGATGTTGCTTTCTATAGCTCCAGTACTAGAGATCTAGAAAGAGGGGAGGAAAAAAGTCTGATTTTAAAAATTTTTATTAGCAGAATTAATTAAATGGATTAATATCTAACATAGCACCAGCTAAACTGAGCAGCTATATCTCAGTGTCCCACCACAGGGGAAGGGGAAAGGGAAATGAGAGGGAGAGACTTATGGGTTGGAAACTAAAGCTAAAGCAGCTTTAATGAAATAACATAATACAAATGAAAATAACAATAAATAGGAAAATATGTGCAAGTAAATTACCAAGATGGCAATATGTCACTGCTGACACTGCAGATCTTGGATTGGACTCAGTGGCAGGTGGGAGCTGGACTCAGCAACTGGCTCAGGATCAGGGACAGACAGACAGACATGTCCCCACTGAACAAATAAGAACGGTACTGTTAACTTCTTCTGTAGGCATTTGGCAGCCAGAATGTAAAATAGAGTGATCAAATAGTCTTCCATAGATCACCAGAAAATGTTCCATAGGACCTAGCAACATGGATAACTCCCTGGCTAATACACTGGACAGAATAGGAAGTTACATTTCTGTTCTTAGTTTCAGAATTTGGTCATAATGTAAAAAATACAACCATCAAGAAACAGGATGAACTTAACTTTCTAAGATGGCAAAATGGCAAAAGCTTACCCACCCATTTTCATATGGCTCTTTGTGCTTGTGGTGGAAAATCTGATTGGTAAGATTTAGTCCTTATATTTTCTGAGTCACTGTAGCAATCACCAGTAAATACTGAGTTCCAAAACTATCATCAATAAGACTAAGAAGTTGAGGCATATCATATAGTGGTCTATTGTCACAGCAATACTGTCACGTTACTGTGATTCGTAACTAAGTTTATATTACAAAAAGGGAGTAATGATAGAAATATTTTCTTCATGTCAATAGGAGGCTTTCTGAGGGGAAAGAACAGACTTGCCTCCTTCTATTCCATTCATATATGACTATTCTTCTGGCTAATTTTCAGATAAATATTTTATTTTTTATTTTATGACTGCTTTGTGGAACAGTTGCATTTGTCAAAATTATGTTTATGGATGATGCTTTCTTAAAGCTTAAAACACTAAAATATTTTATAGTGTTCAAAGACCATGCTTTTTTAATATTTCCTGGAAAATTAAGGCATTTAAAAATAATAATAACAATTCATATCTAAAGATTTAGTAATGGAAAAGATATAGTGCTATTCAAAAACTGAATTACATACACATTTTCTTTAGGAGAAAGTGCTCAGCCAGCTAACTTATCAGTTGTCAATAGTGTCAATGATGCAGTGGAACTTGTCCACTTCACTTCAAAGAAAGGACAAACAAGAAGTGTTTGCTGGACGGGATAGATGAGTATACGCTAATTCTGGATTGAACCTGATAGTTTTATCTCACTTAGAAAAAATATCTCTGCAAAGATGTCTTCTATTTCTCTTCAGACTCATGAACCAAAACCTTAAATTTGACAAAAACAACACAGATAAAACATTTATCTGCTTTCAATTTATCTCTTCCATTTATTCTCTTTTCATTAAGGATTTTTCACAATTTTTCAAAATGTTTCAAGTGCAATTCAATTTCCATTACTTTTTGTTTGTACTCTTACTCTAAAATACAAGTATTTTGTCATGAATTAACATTTATACAGCATGACAGAGGCTACAAGTCTCTCTGTTTTGCAGTAGCTTTGCCAAGATATTCCATTATAAACTAAAAAAAAATGCTGTTTTATTGACTGAAGACTGTGAATACACAGAGAAGCATGTCAGCTTTTAAAGCACGTATACTTGAATGAGTCATGACTTTACTTAAAAGAAAATAAGAATAGAAACAATTTTCAATATCAAAAACACTCTCTTTTTCAGAACTCTATTGTCAAATCAGTTCAAGTAATTTACCAATTATGTCTACACCTTGGAGAATAGACTCCTTATTGTTAGTTGTTCATAGTATTTTGTGACACCTTATAATGTGGCATTCTTTTGTATTTCAAAAAAAATAAACAAAAACAAACAGTCCAGTTTGATTCCTATAGGGCATGATACAAGACCAGAAGGGTTTTGGATTTTCAGAGTACAGCAATAGCTCTGTTTTTCATTCCCCTGAGAAGTAGGCTTAATCATGCCAAGTCTCTAAGGATTTTAGACTTTCTTGTATACTTGTTTAGCCTGGAGAAGAGGAGGCTGAGAGGAGACCTCATTGCTCTCTACAACTACCTGAAGGGAGGTTGTAGAGAGGAGTGAGCTGGCCCCTTCTCCCAAGTGACAGGGGACAGGACAAGAGGGAATGGCCTCAAGCCCCGCCGGGGAGATTTAGGCTGGACATCAGGAGGAAGTTTTTCACAGAAAAGGTCGATGGGCATTGGAACAATCTACCCAGGGAGGTGGTTGATTCACCTTCCCTGGAGGTGTTTAAGGTACGGGTGGATGAGGTCCTGAGGAACATGGTTTAGTGTTTGAATAGGAATGGTTGGACTTGATGATCCAATGGGTCTCTTCCAACCTGGTGATTCTATGAGTCTATGATCTTTCACATTCTTGAACTTCAGTCATTCACATGCTTTTTTCTTTACTTTTCTTAGTGTATTTATCCTTAGATGCATTAGACTGAAAGCCTTTTAAAAATAATTACACTGTTTAACTAATCTTCTATGAACAAATGGATAATCAGCTTTGTTCAGAAAGAAAGAAATTACCTGTACATCTAACTAAATCCCAGGTAAGTTTTTACATCTTATTATAGGACTTCTGCCAAGAGAAGCTGTGAAGTTTCTTCTCATATCTCACTCAAAATTTTTTTGGAATGTAGGGTTTTTAAACAACCAGTAATCACCAATGATCCATTTTTAACAGGATTTATCATCAAAGCAACAGAAAATAAAGACAAGTAAAAGCAATAAATTCCATTAATTCCAATCTCTTCTCCTTTTCAGAACCTAAAAGTTTAGAGATATTCCAATTTTTATTGTTTCGTAGAAAAATACTTTGAAGTGAGTCAATCCCCTTTGTAGACAACTAAGCATTGGCCAAACATTTATTTATAATCTATAAAGAGTTGGTTGATCCCAAGATTAAAGCTCTTTTCCTTGTTAGTAGATGTTAAACACAAAATAAATAGGAGGAGACATGAGAGGGAAAAGAAGTAGACAGTAGATTTATAATTTCAAAAAAAGACTGAAGTAATACATAACTTAAGTATGCCAAAAATATATTAAGAACTAGTTCAGCATTATCGTCTCAAAACAGATAGCATTAAAGTGGCATTAAAATATTAACTTAAGCACAGCCAAAGTTTGCCAAATAAAGAATCACAACGTCATAGAATAGTATGGGTTGGAAGGGACCTTAAAGATCATCTACTTCCAAACCCCACTGGTATGAGCAGGGACATCCCTCTAGATCAAGATGCCCAAGGCCTCATCCAGATTGCTCTTAAATACCTCCAAGGACAGAGCAACCTGGGAAACCTGTTCCAGTGCCTCACCACTCTCATGGTGAAGAAATTCTTCCTAATGTCTATTCTAAATCTGCCCTTCTCCAGTTTATATCCATTCCCTCTTGTCCTTTATGAATAGTTCATTATGAATAGTCCACAAGCCTTTATGAATAGTCCTTTTCCGGCTTTCTTGTAGGCTCATTTCAGCTATTGGAACGTTGCCAGATCTATGGATAACTCCAGTAAAATTCAGTCAGAAGTGTCAACAACCACTCTCCTCACCCCTCCTGGGTCATGGGACAACAAGATGGTGACCTGGCGAGTAAAGCCCCTCCCACAGTAGGGGAGGATCAACTTTGTGATCACCAGAGGAACCAGAACATTTATAAGTCTATGAGACCTGATGAGATGCATCCCAGAGTTATGAGGGAATTGGTCGATGTGGTTGCCAAGCTACTCTCCATGATATTTGAAAAGTCATGGTAATCAGGAGACTCCCTGGTGACTGGAAGAAAAGTAACATTGTACCTATTTCTAAAAAGGGTAGAAAAGAATCCTGAGAACTACTGACACGTCAGCCTTACCTCTGTGCCTAGAAAGATCATGGAATAGATTGTCCTAGAAACTATGCGAAAGCACACGGAGGACGGGGAGGTGAGTAATGGCAGCCAACATGGCAAATCTTGCATGACCAACTTAGTGGCTTTCTATGATGAAATAACCACAGCAGTAGATGTGGGTAAACCAATGGATGTGATCTCTCTCAACTTCTGTAAAGATTTTGACACAGTCCCCCACAACATCCTTCTCTCTAAATTGGAGAGACATGGATTTGATGGGTGAACGGTACAGTGGATAAGAAACTGGTTGGGTGGTCATGTTCAGAGTGTAATGGTCAATGGTTCAATGTCCAGATGGAGATCCATGACTATTGGTGTCCCTCAGGGGTCTGCACTAAGACCAGTGCTGTTTAATATCTTCATTAATGATATAGAAAGCAAGACTGAGTACAGTCTCAGCAAGTTTGAAGATGATACCAAGATAAGTGGTACAGTTGCCATACTGGAAGGATGGGATGTCATCCAGAGGGACCTGGACAGGCTGGAGAAGTGGGCCTGTGTGAACCTCATGAGGTTGAACAAGGCCAAGTGCAAGGTCCTACACCCAGGCTGGGGCAATTCCCAATTTCAGTATGCAGTGGGGGATAATGTGATTGAGAGCTATCCTGCAGAGAAGGACTTGGAGGTGCTGGTTGATGAGAAGCTCAACATAAGCCAGTAATGTGTGTTTGCAGCCCAGAAGGCCAACCATATCCGGGGCTGTATCAAAAGAAGCATGGGCAAGGGAGGTGATTCTGCCTCTATAATCCTCTCTTATGAGACCTCACATGGAGTAGTTCTAGAATCCTCAACATAAGAAGGCTTTACTGGACTTAAGTAAAGCCTTTGACACAGCTTCTCACAGCATTCTGCTACGCAAAATGTCAGCCTCTGGCCTGGACAGGTGCACACTCTCCTGGGGGCTAAACTGGTTGAATGACCAGGTCAAGGGAGTGGTTGTAAATGGAGTTCACTCCAGCTGGAGGCTAGTGACAAGTGGGGTTCTCCAGGGTTCAGTGCTGGGTCCAGCCCTGTTCAATGTCTTTATCAATGACCTGGATGAAGGCATTGAATGCTCCCTTAGCAAGTTTGCAGATGACACTAAGCTGGGTAGAATTGTGGATCTGATGGAAGGTAAGGAGGCTCTGCAAAGGGACCTAAACAGGCTGGACTGTTGGGCAGAGTCAAATGGCATGAGGTTTAACAAGGCCAAATGCCAGGTCCTGCACTTGGGGCACAACAACCCCAAGCAGTGCTACAGACCGGGAGAAGCCGGGCTGGAAAACTGCCCAGAGGAGAAGGACCTGGGGGTGTTGGTTGACAGTGATAGAAGATGAGCCAGCAGTGTGCCCAGGTGGCCAAGAAGGCCAATGGCATCTTGGCCTGTAACAGAAATGGTATGACCAGCAGGTCCAGGGAGGTTATTCTCCCTCTGTACTCTGCACTGGTGGGATGCCTCCTTGAATACTGTGTTCAGTTCTAGGCCCCTTGTTACAAGAAGGATGTTGAGGCTCTGGAGTGAGTCCAGAGAAGAGCAATGGCTCTGGTGAAGGGGCTGGAAAACAGGCCTTATGAGGAACAGCTGAGAGAGCTGGGGTTGTTTAGCTTGGAGAAGAGGAGGCTGAGAGGAGACCTCATTGCTCTCTACAACTACCTGAAGGGAGGTTGCAGAGAGGAGGGATCTGGCCTCTTCTCCCAAATGACAGGGGTCAGGACAAGGGGAAATGGCCTCAAGCTCTGACACAGGAGGTTTAGGCTGGACATCAGAAAAAATTTTTTCATGGAAAAAGTCATTGGTCACTAGAACAGGCTGCCCAGAGGTTTGAGTCACCTTCCCTGGAGATTTTAAAAGATGGGTGGATGAGGCACTGAGGGGCATAGTTTAGTGATTGATAGGAATAGTTGGACTCAATAATCTTATAGGACTTTTCAAGCCTAATGTTTCCATGATTCTGGGATTATGGGTCCTTCCAGTTCCTAAAAACTAAATACCACAGTCAGAAAGACCTAGTGAAAACATAGCACAGTTTACCAGCACAGGAGAGTTGATGACATACATCAACACTGGGAACAGGGAGCAAAAGCCTCTTCTGGGCACCATTTTGCCCCACAGAAAGATATTCCTCTGCAATGCCAAACCTCAGCTTCCTTGCTTCCAATATTCAACCTATGGTTTCTTTCTGGGAACTCCTAGTCATGCTACCAGTGTCTGTAAATTTAGACACCAATGAACACAATACAGGAGGGCACAGATTTGCCATCAGCTCACCTAGTAGAAGGAATAAGGAGATGCTATTATGCACAAAGTGATAAATGCAGTATCAGTTGGTATTCATAAGATAAAATTTGTGTTTGACAGATGAGGTTGCTTAAGCCTGTGAAAGTTGATTGGAATGTTTCCTCTCTGACCCAAATAACACTGCTCACCAATCAACCCATAAGACAACAGTTGGTAGCCTACTGTTCAATGCCAAGCAAAACTCTGTGAAATTTACCCTGAAACAAACATCATGCTGTAAACCCTGCAGCATTTCAGAAGCTCATTGACAATGTCTCAAACATTCATGCAGCAAGGACAGAGCAATCTCTAGAGAACACAAGCTTTTTTTCTCTTTTAAACCTGAGATCCAAGCAGAGATCAATGTGTTTAATAACTTTAGCAGATAACACCAGGATTGGTAGCAGCGTTGATCTGCTTGTGCATATTTAGGCTCTACAGAGGGATCTGGACAGGCAGAATCAGAGGACCGAGGCCAACTATATGGGGTTCAACAAGACTCAGTGTCAGGTTCTGCACTTGGGCTGCAAAAACCTCATGCAATACTATAGGCTTGGGGTAGAGTAGCTGGAAAGCTGCCTGGCGGAAAAAGACCTGGGAGTGCTGGTCAACAGCCAGCTGAATATAAGTTGGCAGTGTGTACAGGTGGCCAAGAGAGCCAATAGCATCCTGGCTTGTATCAGAAATTATGTGGACAGTATGAGTAGGGAAGAGATTTTGCCCCTGTACTCAGCATTGGTGAGGCTGCTTCTTGAATACTGTGCACAGTTTCAGGCCCTTCACTACAAGAAAGATGTTGAAATGCTAGACCATGTCCAGAGTAGAGCAATAAAGCTGGTGAATGGTCTAAAGTACAAGTCTTATGACAAGCAGCTGATGGAACTGGGATTGTTTAGTCTGAAGAAAAGGAGGATGAGGGTAGACATTATCGCTCTCTATAACTATCTGAAAGGATGTTGTAGTGAAGTGGGTGTTTCTTGTAGTGATGTGGGTGTTTGTCTCTTCGCCCATTGTTTGAGTGCAGCAGACTCTGTCACCTCTAGCTTCTGCCTGTTCCAAGTCTCTGTTGGACAGCCTAGTCAAGCAGCACGTTCATTGCACACAAGTATCACTCCTCCAATCCACCCAGTACTCCAAGGAGACTGGTGGCTGTCAAGAGTTTGTGCTGCTCTCAGCAAAACTCTCACTAAGCAACCCTTTCTGAAGGATCCCTAAAACAATCCTGTAGACTGGAAAGCTACACAGCTGCACATTGGAGTCACCATAAAAAGTTCTTCCAAGCACGTGTCATGTAAACCAATGAATGATGCACTATTTTATCAGTGCTTCTGTCTTCTACAAAAAAAATAAGGCACTTCCCTATGTGCATTTGCTCCCTTTCACTTTCCTGCTCATGCGTTGTGCTATCTCTATCTTGAAACAAGTAGCTGCCATCAGTTTTACCACTCACAGAAAGGATTCTCAGATACCCTACAGAAAACATATCCAGCATACATAGTGTCAAAGACTGATTTTTTTGCTACTCAAATGTTATCCCTTTGCTAATTTGGTTTTGAATGTTATGACTCTAGCAAAGCAGTGACCTTCAGTACCTCATCTCTCTCGCAAGCAGCCTGGCTGTTTCGCTGACCAAAGGTCATGTTGCAATTCTGCCAGTAAGGTGAGCAAGAGCAGAAAAATACTTTGGGCTCAATTCGGAGCCTAGAGCCCCTCTAAGCCCCCCTAAAACTTCGTTCCAGAAACTTGCAGAGAGAGCAATGTGCAAGTCCATGGGGAATCCCTGCCCTTTGACACTTTAATGTATAAATAACACTCGTAAGATGGGGAGGGAACACCATTCTGGGAGGAGAAGAAGAGCACCCAGAGCCTAGGTGGTGTCCTTGCACTTGTCTCTCTCCTTTTCCATAGTTTTCTCTCCTCTCTTTCTGTCTTTTCTCTGGCCATAGACTTAGCAAGCCCATGACAATCTTATTCCTAAGATTGCCCATACAAATAAATTCCTTTTTGGACCAACTTCTTGCCATCACTTTGCCTTCAGTGGGCAGTGAACCCATAGATTTTACCATGAGACCCAGGGTTTCACCCTAACAAGCCCTGGACTGTCCAGGTTGGGTTGTGACATATGCAAAAATGTAATCTTCTCCTGGTTCCTTTAAAAAGACATTATTATGAAATGCAGCAAAATGCCAGACAAAGGCAGCACTCAGCTAAACCTACAGGATCACTTACCAGAGTAGGTGCCATTTGTCCTGATCACAAAGCAACATTTAAATTGGTGTTCAATGGTGGGAACAGCGTTTGCAGCAAGACTGTGACAAGGAGCAGTGTCCAATGCTCAAGGAGCAGTGAGGGAGAAAAGGCTTTCTTCCTGGAGTCCATCTGGTTTCTAGATGCCTAGAAGAGTTGAAAATGCACAGAGGCAATCCTTTTCTTACTGTAATGGGAAGCAGAGAATATGCTGTACTCTTTCTGACATTCATAGAATGCTTTGGGTTGGAAGGGACCTTTAAAGTCCATCCAATTTCAACTACCAGGAGCACCTTCCACTACACCAGGTTGCTCAAAGCCTCATCCACCCTGGCCTAGAACACCTCCAGCGATAGGGCATCTATTACTTCTCTAGGCAACCTGTTCCTGTGCCTCACCACTCTCGCAAGAAAAGAGTTTTCCTAATATCTAATCTAAATCTTCCCTCTTTAACTTAAAACCATTACCCCTTGTCCTGTCATTACACTCCCTGATAAAGAGATGCTCCCCGTCTTCACTGTAGGCAAGACACATAAAGAAGTGTTGCCTATGATCTCCATGCAAGAAGTTGCTTCTAATTTGGAGCATTTCCTGCTGCACCATCTTACCATTTCCAGGCCTTATATATATATATACTTATAAAGCTTCCTGGAAAACAAAACAATCCTTTAACAAACAAGAATACAAGCAGTTCTATGAAGCATTTATAACTCAAGAAGACAAGTGGGCTTTGACCAAAACCCCATAGAACACCCACAGGATCTGCAGAAGTTTTGATCAAATATGTTGCTGAGCTCTACTGAAGCAGGAGAAATTCTAAGTATAAATTGAATCAGTAGGAAAGTTGTTGCTGTAACACAGGATACATACAAATACTTGTCTGTTATTAACAAAAAAGAATTACCAACTATTTTTACAGTTACACTTCAACAGCTAAAATTCCTGTATTGATCCACACAAGCCACTCAAGTTGCAGGTTTCGTAGACAGAACTCATTGCCACCTGAAAACAAGAAGATAAAGTAGAAGAGAGCAGTTTTAAATAATTCTGCGTTTTCAATAATGTTATTTTTAAAGACATTTTGTTTTATTATCTCAGTTGGTATACACTATCAACAACTAGGTTTTGATTTAATCCATCATCTGAGTTAAAAACAAAATCAAGACCTCTCCCAGCTCAACATAAAACACTTCACTGATCAGGGTATCATAAAAGAATTTGGCTCACTAATACTACAGTCAATGAAACTTTTAGCATCAGAGTCATTGGATGCATATGTACTTGTACACCATTATTATAAGTGATTCTTCCAGTAAGGAGAATAGCCTGTTTTGCAAATTGTAAGTCTGAAAATCAGTGTATGTGTTCCAGAGGAGAAACAGTGTTAGAGACTAAATGCAGCTGGAGAATATACAAGAAGATACTTTGTCTTTAGCTACAAAAAACCCTAGTGTCAATGAGGTCAAAGACAGTCTAAATAGAGTATCTTTCTTCATATGTCATTATGTACAGAGTGGTGTCAAAATGAGTCTCTTATACTTTATATCTAGCTCTAGCAGCAAACGTTGTGACTATTTTCTCAGTAGAAGCACTTTTTCTTGGAAGACAAGAAGAAAGCAAGGGCAGCTTTCCTTAGACTGGACAAACATGTATCTGTTAAGTGTTTTAAAGTATACAGCTACTTGTTTACCTTAGAATATGTTTCAAGATTATTAAAAAAGCAAGTCATTTTTCAGTAGGTCAACATCATCTTTGCAGCTGCAAAAGTAAAAAACACAAAATACAGAGAAAATTAAACTGATCCATAGCCATCTATAAACAGGTTTGTCTCTGTTTGTAAAATTGTTTTTGAGATACTTATAACCCTTTCTGGGGAAAAAAAAAAAAAAAGTCTTTAAACCCCCAAAGATAATTTGTTTCAGAACGTGAGCACTGGAAAATATCAGTGTAACCTGTGTTTTGTAAGAACATTAACTCTACTCATTAGAAATATTAATGCACTTGGGAATTCTCAGGAATCTTTGCAGGAGATTTAGTGCACAGATCTTCTCATGACCTTTTCTTATAGTTTCCTCTTCCAGTAAGAATTAGAATTTCTGTGTCACTCTGAACGTACACTGGGTTTTATCAACACAGGAGAACTGTACAGGAGAACTCTGTATTCCAGAGGCCGAACATTTAGCAAAACAAAATTACACAAAAGATCAGAACATCTACTTTCTGTACTACAGGTGTTTGATTGTACTAAATCAATGCATACACATAGACTAAAAGTAATGAAATTAGAAAAAGCAGCAGCTTATCTTATTGCTTTCTCTGTTTCCAAACCACCCACAAAACAACAGGACAAAATCTCCAACACAAAGAGCTGACCTAAAGCCAGTCTTAGTATCAAAAACTAGGCTGGATCACCAACCCTGCAGGACAGAGGAAGTTTAGCTGCTTGCATGCACTCTGTCCTTTTTTTTCTGTGACAAGTGTTTCTAGGAATAGGGATTTGCATCAAAAAGGTCCTAGTACACTGGTAATTTTTGATTCCTGAGGTAAAAGTTTGCAGCACTGAAATGTGTAAAAACCTGCAGTGGCTGCTTGCAAACTGGTCTAGCTTTTGCCTGAAGATGATGCATTGCAGTGATCACAGGATTTTGTGTATCTAAGGCACATTTCACTTTTTCTAACCAGTTATAGTTATCTTCCAGGTGCAGACTACAGCCTTATAAATTCACAGTTGGAAAGTCTAAAAGCAAATGAGTCAATGGGAAAAAACATGGCAAGCAGTGAAATGAATGGACAGGGCATATAAGGTCAAACTCAAAAGAACAACTTCAGAATATATTCTAGATAATAGTGGTTATGTGCCTGGGAACAAGAACATCAGGGTATTTTACAAAATCATTCAACTGTATATTTTACCTCTTCCAATTAGGGTAGGGAAAGCTAATCTCAAACAAATGTAGTAGGCTACAGGACTTTTCCTAAGGGTGATTAAAATGTTTAACTGCTGTGTTTGAATGCTTGCAAAGCCTTTCTAATTGTTGCTTCAGTGTTCTGCAATTCTTGAGTGCAAAAGTCCATGTGACCAGAAGTGGTGTCATGCTCATTTATGGGCTTTTATTTTTAATTACCCTGTTCCAAAGTCAATTGCCTCAGTCCAAGGACAAGGAAGAAAGCAAAAGTGTTTGAAAAGGACTAATATTTGTAACTTATGTTTACTGAGATTTATTACAGATATTGTGGTAGAATCAAGAAATATGAACCAGAATCAGAGGTCCATTTGCAGGATCTTTAGGCTCGAACTACAACAGCAGCAGGATCCTGGTGTCCACCTCAAATCTACTAGATCAGTAGATTATTTAGCTGTCTTCTCACTTCCTGAAACCCTCATCTAAAGCTTTTATCTCATCTAGCTTCTGACATCTGCAGTGCACATATTTTTTATTGCTCACAACTTCTTTCACTGCCCTGGGCAATCCATAGTTACACAAGAATACTTTTCTCTCTTTTCTTGAAAGAAAAGACACCATCCATCTTGTTACAGTCACATGGATTTGTAGCTATAGATTCCAAACAGAAGACACAACCTCTCTCTACTCTATGGTTAGAACTTTAACATTTCTTTCCAAATGCAATGAGAGTCTTGTTCCTTTCCTGACACTTCCTTCCAACAGATTTAACCAGCAGATTGAACCAATGTATTGACTTCCATAAAGCTTGGGATTTAGGCTATGTATTTTTCCTATACATGACATAAAAGGAACATAAAAGAGGCTGAGCAGCAGCCATTTATGAGCTGGATATTCTGATGCCTAAATTCCACAGTTATGCATCTGTGCATGGGGCACAAGGGGGATTTCTCCTCCAAGCTTGAACACTAGACATTCAAGTCAGCGCGTTTTTATTATGCTATATTATTCATATTTATCGGGTTAGTATACATAGTCATGACTTTTCCAAGAAGTGGGTTGGGTTAGTAAGATTAGTTCCAAGGATTCATTAACATATATTTCCTCCTTATACATGCGCTTCTCCTAGTTGTAGTGGTCAATGAGGGTCTTCGGGGATGAAGGCAGGCTGTCTTTGTCATGTTGAATTTTTCAACTTTCCTTCTTGCACGTGCTCTTAGACTCTTTCGGCATCTCTTCAAGGCTGCCTCTGGTACTAGCTGGTTCTTCTTCCTCTTACCATTACACCAGTCCTTGTTGTCTGGCTTAATTAGATACAGTCATATTCTTTCCCGTTCTTTATAACTGCAACTTTGTTAAAATTCCTTATGTAAGCGTAAGTATCCAGGTGCAGGCTAGCTATTGTTCAAGCTAATTCTATATTTTAGTTCTAAAATCACAGAAACTATACACAATATTCAAACCGATAATAGGTTAGTAACTGATAACAGATGACCTCTTCTATCAACAGGACAGTAAAATCATGTGTTACCATAAAAAAGATGAGTATTTCCTATTTCCATATAATACAGAAACCTAAGGGCACCAAATTAAAATATGAAGTCTTAGGTTTTAAAATTTTCTTTTAATTGTTTATTAGAGGTATTTTACCCCCTACATCACAGACTTAGAGTAAACTGAGGAACTCACTGCAGCAAAATGCTGAAGATATCAAAGGCATATTAAAATCCAAAAAACAACTGGACAAATCCATTGGTAAAATAATAAAGTGTTTATATAGAGTCAAAAAGTCCTAAACAATATTATTTTTTAAGTCTTTCAGCCTCAGACTGAGAGAAAAATTATATCAAAGAATTTATTACCACACTTCTTTCTGCATTCCTTAACTTTTTCATAAGCATTGGCCACTTTAAGGAACAGAGTACACAGGCAGCTGAATAACAACTTATTCCAGTACCTTAAAATTCAAAAGTATCTTGAAAAGTTTTACTCTCTTCTTGGCTGAAGAAATAACACTAGAAAAGAAAAATCTCAAGGATGATGGAAGAAAGATGACCTTACACGCTGGGTTCTTCAATTCATTCACAATGCTTCAACAGTTTGTTTAGAAAAGGTTAATCAATGCAGTTTCCAAAAAAAAAGCATTAATTTCAAGATCATTAGATAGAAGACACTGAAGAGCTGATTACATATTCAAAGAAAATATTTATAGGAGTGAGCAGCAGAAAACTTGCAATGAGATTACAGATCATGTTTTTGAAAATAAAGCAAGGTACATGCAGTCTGGTTCATATTTTAGTCAGAAGCTTCAGAGCACTGAGGTCAAATTGTTGTTATTCACATCTTTTCACAAGAACAACATGTGTATATATATAAATCTGTGTTTGTAAAGAATATTCTCAGAAAAACAGGCACAACACAGATCTGAAGAGTTAAATATGTTATTGTTCTTTTATGTTTAATGCCTGCTGCACTCCCTGCAGGATTAGACTCAGTCCTGTCCAGTCCCCTGCAAGACTGTATTCGTTGTTTTATCTGAATATCTGGAATTCACATTTACTTGTTGCAGCACCTGCAGAAGTTTAAGTTATTATTATCTAGCCAAGGGCATTGAACTATTACATGCCATAGCATTGAGCAGCAGCTTAAAAAGTTTCTAAATGCCACCACATAAACTAGCATCAGAACCTGGTAATGACAGGGTTGTTGTAATGCCATATACTTGTTCCACTACCCAGAATTCCTGGCTAAGGAGGCTGAGACCAGGGGATAAGACTCAAACTTCACTTGTTATTGAAGTGCACTCCAATGTGGCTTGCTGGCTGTAGACCAGGTAGTATCTACACCAGCACTTCAGCAGCATGAATGAGGATGCCACACCGCTTGATGCTGCAAGCCAGTAGCACTATATAGACACATACAGAGAACTAAAGCCCAAATCACCTACCTGCCATAAAATCAACAGCCTTTGTCTCTGCCCACAAAACCTCTCTGCTATTCTACAAGGGCAGGGCAAAGATGTAACACGCATCTCCCGCATTTTACATTTCTGTCAACATACAAAAAGTAATTGCATGATTCATTAGTGAGCCAGAACATTCAACAGAAAGTAGGCAGATCCACTGCCCAATTCCCTCTGTGGAAGAGGCAAGGCTCTAACATATTCCCTGTTTCCTATTGATCTAGTGCCTAAAATTGCTGCAGAGTGTTGGGTTGAATTTATATTTTCCTAGATAAATTATAAATTATAATGTATATTAGGTAGTACTAGAGACTCTGCAGAGCTGTGCAAATTGTTGTGACTTTTATAGCTGTATTTTTTCTACTTGATTGCCAAGAATAGTGACAATATGGTATATCACGAGAAAGAAAAAAAATACAATTAACATTTACAGCTGACCATCTGTCCACAAAGACAGCTATGGTGCACAAGGAAGGCCTGTTAACTTCATCACAAGGTGTATTGCTCCACCTACATCTAATACAAATACTGTAATTTCCTCAACTTTAGAAACGCTTGAATTATCAGTCATGAAAACAAAATCCTAAAAAAGGACCATTCTCTTTGTGCCTATATTAAGATATTTGAATGACAACATGATGATATTGTTTCAAGAGGGTAGACATTAGTCCTCATCAGAAAAACACTCAGTCTCTCCATTTTTTTGCTTCTTTGACCTCTGAGAATCAATTTTTACCACAAGTGTAGAGACGTCAGTGCAGATCAGATTATCTCTGTACTCTGTTCCATGAATTATGGATGTCCAGAAGCCAGAAAGAACAATTAGGGCCTCCTTACATATATCCTGCAACTTTTAACTTCAGCAAAGAAGTACAGCAAGCACAACTATGTCTCCAGCATTATGCTATTTAACAAATATTTTAACTTAATTTCCCTCATTCCATTTCCTAAAAACTTTGGTTTCTGTATTTTCTTCTGTGGCTGATTGATGTGGACAACTATGAGAGACACCCTGATCATTTCAAACACTGAGGGTACAAGAGCTTATTCTAAACATGCTCCATGTGTCTAACAAGAATTAGAATTTTTCTTTTATGTAATACATGTTAAAAAACACTTGTATTCACTCAGAGATTAGCCCTAATTAGGTATAAAAATACTAAGAACCAAGTTTGTTCTAACACCTTTCTTTCCTATTTGAACTCCAACTCTCTTGCTGCAGCTGACAGCTGAGGCACTTTTCAATTATTTGTGATTTGACCTCACCATAATAAGACGAACTACTGATCTAGAACAGAATCTGACAGGCAAAGCATAACCTCAAGAAGTAGAGTACATTGCAATACTGCTCCCCAAGACAAGGAAGAAAAAAAGGCTAAGTAACAGATTCTTACATACTGTCAAAAAGCTATCAAAAAATGTTCACAAGGATTGAGCTTACCAAAGAAATCTGCGTAATGTTAGCAGCATAGATCTACTCAGAAGTTCCTAGAGATCTTCTTCAGAATATAAAATTATATTTTTCTTTTTTAAGCAAAAGGGTTTCTGAAGTAAAATCTGTCTGACATTTAAAACTTCAATCCAGTAAGGCATATGTTTCATTTTAAGTGCAGTTCACCAGCAGGCTACCCTAGACTTAGGAAGTACACAGTTAGTTGAATCAGGGTCTGCACAAGCAAGTGGGTCTTGAGGAAAATCAAAGTTAGAGAACCAAGGTTATTTAACTGAAGAAGTCAAATAAGTTAGAGAACTACCCAGATGGACTCCCTATGACTAGTCTTGCATGAAAATATTTTGCAAGGCATTAAGGCTTCAATCTAACTTGAACACTAGCACTACTTTACCAGTACTTAAGTTAGACAGGTATGTCACCTTCTTGTGCAGTAAACTGTACAAACGTAGGAAGAGACAGCCTGAAAAACATGAAGCTAAGAACCTCAATGTGGTCTATAAAAAGGATGGTGCAAATTACTCAAAATCACATAGAAGACAAAAGGAGAGTATTAGGTTGATTATAGTTTGCCCAGCCACGTACACTGTCCCAGGAGACACAACAGTGCCTCTGTACTTGATGTTTTCAGATCAAAGTTTTTGCTGTCTTGAGGATAAAAAACAAGGAACCAGGAACTTGATGTTATTTCTCCCCCTCCCCTTTTGCCATCACCCAAAAGATATCTCGTTCAATGACAAAGTGGCAATAAGTATACAAAATGAATAAAGAGTCTGTGAAAACTATACTTTATGAACAGTCCAACTATCCACAGTGCATCTGGCATTATGAAAACATTATGTATTCAAACCAGTAAAAACTGTTCATATAACAACTACTGGACAGAAGAAAAATGAGCAACTCTAATTTGTCACCTGCACTTTGCTTTAATGATAACAAGTCATTTAGTGGGTCTCAAAGCTCTTAACATATTCCAGTATTTCCAGTTTTTACAGAAGCAGGAAATTACAAAGATTTACATGACAAGGAGTATTTATCATCTACATCTTGGACAAAGGTAGCAGTATGGTGTCACAGCAGCACCAGGTATTTTAAACAGAAGAAGCAATGGTCCTGGTCCATCTTCTGACCTCCTCTTCTGCACTGTCTCTGTGTGGTAAGTCAGTGCAGGAAGCAAACTGGGAACAAGATATATAATATATATATTATACGATTATACGATGTCAAAAATTAACAACAGTGGTCAAAAAAGGAAATTACTTTTGGTCTCCCAATGGAAAACAAAAAGACTGTCTTCACAGAAGTAAAACAGAGGTATGAAAAATACCATTAAGTTAAATTCTCATATTTATAATAAGAATAGCACACTGAAATGAAGATCTGACAGCTCTGATAGGTGAGTCATGATCACATTAAGCCCTTGGGCAATATACTTATATAACCCAAGTAAATTCTAGCTATTCAAACACTTGTTCCTCTTCTACAAATGCACACTTTAAAGTCACAAATGAATTCTATAACTCATTTGAACTATCATTTGTCTGGAAAGTATGCAAAAATTTCCTTAGAGGAAAGCTAGGATAGAAGCTGAAATTACCTGCTGTCAGTGGAGGCTGGCTCTGTTTCTGGTGTTGAAGTAACGATACTCAGTCTTACAAAGGTAAGTTCAGAGTTAACAACAGTTCAGAGCTAACAAAATAATAGTCAGGGCATAGAATTTATTTCCCATAATAAACTTAATTCTTTCTTACTTCACCAGTCATCTAGATGGACTGCTTCACTGACTTAACCAACAGAAAGAAACATATCAAAAAATATTTGGAGAGGTCCAATATATATTTTTCACAGCACTGGATGGCAGAAACAACACAGTTTGTTACAGTGGGTTCAGTACAAACAGACACTGTGGTCTATGAAGCCCTTAGGCTAGGAAATACTCAAGTTCACAGTACATCTTAGTCAAGTACAATGTTAGAGGGATGAGACAGCTTTTGTCTAACAGTAAATTTCAGTTGCAGGATGGTAGGAGTTAGTCTTATTCCTGTAACACTGAAGTTTGTGTAATTATTTAATTTCCACCCTAACACTAGTACTATGTATGAACAATCAGGAATCAGCTGTGCTTCCCGTGTATTAATTAATTTGCAGGAAATACTACAAACAAATATTCGTATGTGAATAATACAGTAAACTTTAGCTTCAATATTTTATTTGTCTTCCTTACCTAGGGCTCTCACTTGTGTCTGAAAGAAAGCACACTTCATGGTGTATCACACCAGATTATAACAAAAAAATATTTCCTTCAAGTATGAAATTCCTTCATTTTTGCCAGCATAATAGGGCATAAAACCTTCTCCAGTTTAGAAAACATAGTTACCATTAGCTTTATTGGAAGAATTCCAGACACAGTGCCTTCCTGCACTACCACTGAGCTTCACTTACAGAAACCTGCTATGAGAAAGTTGCTGTCAATAACATATGCAGATGAAGTGTGGCCTTAGAAACTCAGCAAGATGCAGTACAACTCCTGTGTTAAGCATGATGCAGAATCATAGAATAACCAGGTTGGAAGAGACCCACCGGATCATCTCAACCACCTCCCTGGGAAGCCTGTTCCAGTGCCAAATGACCCTTCCTGCAAAAAAAATTTTTCCTAATGTCCAGCCTAAACCTCCCCTGGTGGAGCTTGAGGCCATTCCCTCTTGTCCTGTCCACTCTCACTCCGGAGAAGAGGCCAGCACCCTCTTCTCCACAACCTCCTTTCAGGTAGTTGTAGAGAGCAATAAGGACTCCCCTCAGCCTCCTCTTCTCCAGGCTAAACAACCCCAGCACTCTCAGCCGTTCCTCATAAGGCCTGTACTCTAGCCCCTTCACCAGCTTCATTGCTCTTCTCTGGACTCGCTTCAGAGCCTCAACATCCTTCTTGTGGTGAGGGGCCCAGAACTGATCACAGTATTTAAGGAGTGGTCTCACCAGTGGAGAGTACAGAGGGAGAATAATTTCCCTGGACCTGCGGGTCACACCGTTTCTGATACAAGCCAAGATGACATTGGCTTCCTTTCTTTTTATATTTCAGATAAGTGACTGTAGAAATTACTAGAAAGTCATTCCTAAAGTTGGCTACACATATATGAGATGGTAATGCTTTCAGTCAACACCCACCATAACCTAGATTTCAATTTGAATGAACTGCCTAAAAGCAACAAATACCCTGGGAAAGGATGATAAAATTACCTGAAAGCACATTTCAACCTTCTGATTCTCTGCTCTATTCTGGGAACTAACGACGACTTTTCATAAATTAAACAGCCTTCATTGTTCTCAAAATCGCATTAGCATCCCCAAGCTGCTTTAACTGCAAGTTTCTAAGGTGGAAGTGGAGCCTATTTTTGACTTACCTTCCCAGGTCCCAGCACCACCTCTGGCTTACCCCAAATATCACTAGATGGGGTCCTCCCATAAACTGCCTGATGAGGGCATTTGACAGTCTGATACAGGATCCTTCATGCTGTCCTGAGCCTTCTGATCAGCCCATACAAGTCCAGATGAACCTAACTCTTTCTTCTATACTTTTTAAGTGACTACATCCCTGAAAAGATGGTCAAAAATAATTCACCTACATCAAACAGACTGGCAAACTTTATCACTGACACTACATTACTACGTGTGGCAGACAGGTTAAGAAGTGAAGCATTAATTTACTATTCACATTAATATTTTAATCAGGTCTATCAGGAAGCTGTGTAGGGAAGCTTACATTAATATACTTGTTTACATATAGCTTAGCAAAACCTTTCAGAAGGTCAGTCTAGTGGTCATTATCTTCAAATTACCCTATACTAATGCCAGTTACATAAACAGAAATTAGCAGCAAAACACGTAGTATTGAATCACTGGCTTTCACATTAGTACTTGTTTCTTTGGTGTACATGGACACATCAATGTGCATATTAAAAGCAGCATAAATAGAAAATCCATAGGTTTTATGGGTGTGTAAAAGTCCTGTTTACAATAACTATCTGCGGTTTTCTGGGAAAAGCAGCAATAGCTGTAATATGCAAAATACTCTTAACCCTGCTAACAGCCTCTTTATTGCAAGTGCTTTAACTTCCACTAATAAGCAAGACAAAGCTCTTATTAAGGTAATTGTCTGTCTCCTTTCTGATCTCAAGTAGCGCTCTACTCATCTCCCTGCCAGGATCGGGTGTTAGTAGGGTGCTGGTTATTTTCATTTATTAGTAGGGTTCTGAATATCTCACAAAAAAATTCTTGTAAGCAAAATTTGCCTCTTCCCTGTAAGTGCACATTTTTTGGACACTTCTAAAAAGGTAGCCTTGTGAAAGCTGCTAATGGGATATAACAGAGAAATGCATCCTGCCTTCCCACAGAGGCACTCTGCTGTATCTGAATGCAAAACTTAGAAATCAGACAATAGCTTAGTATAAAAATTAACTCAAGTGAGGATGAGAGAAGGTATTTTCTATTTTAAAAGACAAACTGAATGCAAAGACTATCCAAAGGCTGCCTATTGAAAAACTGATTCCTGTACTTCTCAGACAGATTCCGGTACTACTCCAAAACCTGTTTCCTGTAAGAGACTAAAGCCTGGTACAGTCCAAGGTCCTGTTTGATTCAGGGCATACCTAAAAAAACAGCAAGTTGTGGCAGCAGTCTAGCTCAGGTCCACATCACAGGGGGAAGAAAAAGGAGTCCAGCACCTTTAAGTATTTGGAGATGAGCACTTAAAACAACTGTACCATAGACAAAGTCAGTGCTTCTCAAAAATGAGAGAGAAATGAGCAACAGTTCAGAAACTCACACATTCCAGAAAGATGTGAAACAGAGCTGTAGTCTTCTGACTGATATTTTTCTTGGGAGTAAAGCCAGAAGGTTAAGTAATCCTTCTTTAGGTCAGCACACAGTGGTACTGCCTCTCATGACTCTCCTCTTTTCTGGATTGCCAAGCATCTCAAAGCTGCATTGTGTTCCCCCTAGTGTTTCAGTGCCCTCATAATGTATTCAGGTATTCTAGGTGAATAAAAAGTGACTGTTCCTGAATTAATTTTCTTTTTTCCACCATTTTTATCTTCTCCTTCAGCTTGAGTTTAATCAATCTTATACAGAAATCTAAATAAGAATATACAGTCATTTTATATTAGCAGTTCATTAAACAGCTTATTACAAAATATGTTCTTTAGTCATGGTCTCAGACAGTAATTAAAATATATTCGATTCCTGCTAGTGCTATTACAAAGCTGAGAAAACCTCAGATTTTTTGCTGTTCTAGCTAGAGCAATCACAACTCAGATATACTGAGCAAAATGGTGGAACATTTCTGCTAATTCTCATACTCTATTCTGTCCTGTTTACTTTTCACATATATCAATTCAAGGACTCCCATACACACTGAAAGAAGACAGATCTTTGGTGTATGTATGAGATAAAATAAAGCAAGCATCTAATTTAACCTGTGAAAAAAACAGAATCACAGAATCACAGAACATCCAGGTTGGAAGGGACCCATCAGATCTTATAGTCCAACCATTCCTATCTAACACTAAACCAAGTCCCTCAAGACCTCATCCACCCGTGCCTTAAACACCTCCAGGAAAGGTGAATCAACCACCTCCCTGGGCAGCCTATTCCAATGACCAATGACCCTTTCTGTGAAAAACCTCCTCCTAATCTCCAGCCTAAACCTACCCTGGCGGAGCTTGAGACCATTCCCTCTCGTCCTGTCCCCTTCACTTGGGAGAAGAGGCCAGCTCCCTTCTCTCTACAACCTCCTTTCAGGTACTTGTAGAGAGTAATGAGGTCTCCTCTCAGCCTCCTCTTCTCCAGGATAAACAACCCCAGCTCTCTCAGCCGCTCCTCATAGCGTCTGTTCTCCAGCCCCTTCACCAGCCTCGTCGCTCTTCTCTGGACTTTCTCCAGAGCCTCAACATCCTTCTTGTGGTAAGGGGTCCAGAACTGGACACAATATTCAAGAAGCGGCCTCACTGGTGCTGAGTACAGAGGGAGAATCACCTCCCTGGACCTGCTGGTCACACCGTTTCTGATACAAGCCAGGATGCCATTGGCCTTCTTGGCCACCTGGGCACACTGCTGCCTCATGTTCAGTCAGCTGTCGACCAACACCCCCAGGTCCCTCTCCTCCTGGCAGTTTTCCAGCCAGGCTTCTCCCAGTCTGTAGTTCTGCATAGGGTTGTTGTGCCCCAAGGGCAGGACCCGGCATTTGGCCGTGTTAAACTTCATGCCGTTGGACACTGCCCAGCGGTCCAGCCTATTTAGGTCCCTTTGCAAAACCTCCCTACCCTCCAGCAGATCGACACTTGCACACAGCTTTATGTCATCTGCAAACTTGCTAAGGGTACCCTCAATGCCCTCATCCAGGTCATTGATGAAGACATTGAACAGGACTGGACCTAGCACTGAGCCCTGGGGAACACCACTTGTCACTGGCCTCCAGCTGGACTTAATACCATTTACCACCACTCTCTGGGCCCGGCCATCCAGCCAGTTTTCTATCCAGGAGAGTGTGCGTCTGTCCAGGCCAGAGGCTGACAGTTTCCGTAGCAGAATGCTGAGAGAAACTGTGTCAAAGGCTTTACTGAAGTCCAGAAAGACCACATCCACAGCCTTTCCCTCATCCAGCAGCCGAGTGACTTTGTCATAGAAGGCGATCAGGTTGGTTTGGCAGGACCTGCCTCTGGTAAATCCATGTTGACTGGGCCTGATCACCTGGTTCTCTTGAAAGTGCTTCATGGTAGCACTCAAGATCACCTGTTCAATGACTTTCCCTGGCACTGAGGTCAGACTGACTGGCCTGTAGTTCCCCGGATCCTCCCTGCTACCCTTCTTGTAAATGGGCACTACATCAGCCAGTCTCCAGTCCAGAGGTACCTCCCCAGTCTTCCAGGACTGCTGGAAGATGATGGAAAGGGGTTTGGCCAATACATCCGCCAGCTCCCTCAAAACCCTAGGATGTATCCCATCTGGCCCCATAGACTTGTGGGTGTCCAGTTGGACAAGCAGGGCTCTGACCACTTCCTCTTGAACTATGGGAGCCTCGTATTGCTCCTCTGTTTCCCGGGTATCTACACAGAGGGAACAGCTTTCTTTACAATTAAAGACTGAGGCAAAGAAGGCATTAAGTACCTCAACCTTCTCCTCGTCCCCTGTCACTGCTGTTCCCTCTGAGTCCAAAAGGGACTGTATGGTCTCCCTTGTCCTCCTTTTACTGTTAATATACTTATAAAAAGTTTTTTTATTGTCTTTTGCAGATTTAGCTAATCTGATCTCTAGCTCAGCCTTAGCCTCTCTGATTTTTTCCCTACATAGCCTCATTTTCCTCCTGTAGTCCCTCCAAGAGGCCTGACCCCCCTTCCAGAGCCTATAAATATTCCTTTTTATTCTAATTTGACTCAAGATTTCCCTACTTAACCAAGCTGGTTTTTTCCCCTGCCAGTCTTTTTTCCAGAACACGGGGATGGCTTTCTCCTGAGCTGCCAGGATCTCCTTTTTGAAGAGCTCCCAGCTCTCATGGGCTCCCTTGCCCTCAAGTGCTGTCTCCCAGGAAACTTTGCCAACCAGCCTTCTAAACAGTTCAAAGTCTGCCCTCTGCAAATTTAGTGCTACTGTCCTGCTTAGCACCCTCTTCACTTCACCTAGGACAGAAAACCCTATCATCTCGTGATCGCTAAGACCCCCTACTATCACATCCCCCACAAGCCCCTCTCTGTTGACAAACAGCAAGTCCAGGAGGGCACCTTCCCTCGTAGGTTCATTAACCAGCTGTGCAAGGAAGTTGTCTTCCACGCACTCCAGGAACCTCCTAGACTGCTTCCTTTCTGCTGTGTTGTACTTCCAGCAGATATCAGGGAGATTGAAGTCTCCCACAAGGACAAGAGGTACTGACTTGGAGATTGAGCCCAGCTGTTTAAAGAAGAGCTCATCAGCTGCTTCTCCTTGGCTGGGTGGCCTGTAACAGACTCCCATCACAAAGTCTCCCTTGCTATGGGCTCCCTTGATCTTAACCCACAGGCACTCAATCTCCTCATCGCCATAGTCCATCTCAGAGGTGTCCAAGTCCTCCCTTACAAAGAGGGCTACTCCACCCCCTCTCCTACCCTTTCTATCCCTCCTGAAGAGTTTATACCCCACCATACCTGAACTCCAGTTATAAGAGTCATAACATTTAAACATCATTTACCTACTGATGCCCAGTCACAAGCTGCATTCCTATCAGAAAAGGCAAACACAACACTGTGCCTTTTCAGTTGGCCCATCACAAAGTACCCATAGGAAATCGATAGCAGCCTGGGATGCAGTGATCATGCCCCAGTGGAATTCATGATCTTGTGGTATGTGGACCAGGTAAAAAGTATAATTGAGATCCTAGACATTAGGAAAGTGAACTTTATATTGTTTAAGGAACAACTGGGGGTCTTGACCCCCATGGGAAACTGCTATCAGCCCATATTCCTTGAATAAGCTGATAAGAACTGGGAAGAAACAAGTCCAGTAATGCATCTCCCATGGCTGGGCTTTCTGTTACAACTAGGTCATTAATGCAGGCAATCATATAGAAGAACGTGCTTGCACAAATACTTCTACAGTTTTTACAATAAACATGATGAAAAGCTGGTCTGTGCCTTCCCCATATCATTAAACACTTAAATCTCCCCACAAGCCTTCTTATTTTATTAACTACTTCAATTTGTAAAGAGGTATGGTCTATTTTTGAAGAAGATCAGTAATATTAAAATTGTAAGCTCCTACTTGAAGGCCCAACACTTTAAGGCCCAGGTATAATTAGGATTTCACTTCCAGTTACCTACTGCACCAATCAGGTACAACTAGGAAATACTAATACACACAGACACCGCAGCAGTGGTTTTTAATGGAGTATAAGCATTACAAAAGCTAAGTGGGAAATATTTTTCCTGACCTGTTGTTGCACCTCAAAATTGAATGTCTTACAGTTTTGCCTATTTCCCAAGTCTTCATTGCTTGTCACCAACCACTCTGTGATATTCTGGAAGCACCTGCACTACAGAGAATAGAAGAGCTTGTACAGTGGATTAGAGTATTTAAAGTAATGTATTTTCTTTCAAACTATTAGGAGCTTTGTTGAGTGCAGGATACATACACAAAGCAAACAGCAAGCTCCGAAGTCCTCTGCAGATCAAGTGTCTGAAAAAGTTGCAAGGAATCAATAGATTCCCATAGAAAAAAGGGGGAAGCCACAGGAGAAGTTATTCCTTATTTTTTATAGTAAAACCATGCATATCAGGTTTCACTAAATTTTACACATTCAAAGATGAATTATTTCTTCCCTTCATTACTTGAAGTCTTTCCCTGTGAAATACACAGGATTGATTCCTGCTTCAGTAAGGTTCCAAGGCATACCTGATACCACCAGCAGTCTAAATAAAAGCAGGAAACTGGCACTGTGGCCTTAGTTAACCCAAGGACCACTCAATTGGGAAGAAACCCTATTACAAGGGTTGTAGGTTTGCCAGCCCAGCTGAAGTGCATTTACACCAATGCACACAGCATGGGAAATAAGAAGGAAGAGTTGGAAACTGTGGTAGGGCAAGGAGACTATGGTGTCGTTGCCATTGAGGAGACATGGTGGGATGACTCATATAACTGGATTGTACCCATGGTGGGGTGTAAACTCTTCAGGAAGGACAGGAAGGACAGGAAGGGCAGAAGAGGAAGCGTGGTAGACCTCTATGTTAGAGAGGGCTTTGATACCCTTGAGCTGGATTATGGCCAGGAAGGAACTGAGTGCCTGTGAGTAAAAATCAGAGGAGCACACGGGCAGGCAGATATTGTGATGGGAGCCGGCTATAGACAACCCAGTCAAGAAGAAGCAGCTGATGAGCTCTTCTACAAACAAATGAGAGTAGTCTCAAGATCGCTACCTCTAGTCCTCATGGGAGACTTCAATTTCCCAGATATCGGCTGGGAGTATAACACAGCAGAAAGGAAGCAGTCCCGGAGGTTCCTGGAGTGTGTGGAAGACAACTTCTTCACACAGCTGGTGAATGAACCAACAAGGGATGGCGTCCTCCTGGACCTACTGTTCGTGAACAGAAAAGGCCTTGTGGGGGGTGTGAGGGTTGGAGGACACCTGGGGTAAAGAGATCATGAGATGATAGAGTTCTCAGTGCAGGGGGAGATGAAGAAGGAAGTCAGCAGAACAGTCACGCTTAACTTTCAGAGAGGACACTTTGGACAGTTCAGAAGGCTGGTCAGGAAAGTCCCATGGGAGGCACGCCTTAAGGGCAAGGGAGCCCATGAGGGCTGGGCACTCTTCAGAAGGGAACTCCTAGCAGCCCAGGAGAAAGCCATCCCCATGTTCTGGAAAAGTAGCTGACCGAGCAAGAAACCAGTGTGGTTAAGTAGGGAGGTCCTGAGAGACATCAATAAGAAGAGGAAGGTCTATGAGCTTTGGAGGAAGGGGCAGGCATCCTGGGTGGACTAGAGGGAGGAAGCGAGAATGTGCAGGGAAAAAATCAGGAGGGCTAAGGCCCAACTAGAAATCAAATTGACCAAGTCTGAGAAAGACAATAAAAAAATCTTTCTACAAATATATCAACAGTAAAAGGAGGACTAGGGAGAATCTCCAGTCCCTACTGGATGCAGAGGGAATAACAGTAACAGGGGATGAAGACAAGACTGAAGTACTCAATGCCTACTTTGCTTCAGTCTTTAACAGTAAAGAAAGTTGTTCCCTCTACGCACAACCCCAGGGGCTGGAGAAGCAGAACAAGTCCGCCCAAGAGTTTTGAGGGACCTGGTGGATGTGCTTGCCAAAACCCCTTCCATCATTTTCCAGCAGTCCTGGATGACTGGCGAGGTACCACTGGACTGGAGGCTGGTTGACGTCATGCCCATCTATTAGAAGGGGCACAAGGCAGATCTGGGGAACTATAGGCCTGCCAGTCTTACCTCAGTGCCAGGGAAAGTCATGGAGCAGGTGATCTTGAGTGCTATCACAAAGCACTTGCAACTGAGTGATCAGGCCCAGTCAATATGGGTTCACAATAGGCAGGTCTTGCCAAACTAACCGGATCCCCTTCTATGACCAAGTGACTAGACTCTTGGATGAGGGAAAGGCTGTGGATGTAGTCTTCTTGGGCTTTTGTAAAGCCTTTGACACAGTTTCTCACAGCATTCTGCTACGCAAAATGTCAGCCTCTGGCCTGGACAGGTGCACACTCTCCTGGGGGCTAAACTGGTTGAATGACAGGGCCCAGAGAGTGGTGGTAAATGGAGTTAGCTCCAGCTGGAGGCCAGTTACGAGTGGGGTTCCCCAGGGCTCAGTGCTGGGTCCAGCCCTGTTCAATGTCTTTATCAATGACCTGGATGAAGGCATTGAGTGCTCCCTTAGCAAGTTTGCAGATGACACTAATCTGGGTTGAATTGTGGATCTGATGGGAGGGTAGGGAGGCTCTGCAAAGGGACCTAAACAGGCTGGACTGTTGGGCAGAGTCAAATGGCATGAGGTTTAACGAGGCCAAATGCCGGGTCCTGCACTTGGGGCACAACAACCCCAAGCAGTGCTACAGACCGGGAGAAGCCGGGCTGGAAAACTGCCCAGAGGAGAAGGACCTGGGGGTGTTGGTTGACAGTGATAGAAGATGAGCTAGCAGTATGCCCAGGTGGCCAAGAAGGCCAATGGTATCTTGGCCTGTAACAGAAAAGGTATGACCAGCAGGTCCAGGGAGGTTATTCTCCCTCTGTACTCTGCACTGGTGAGATGCCTCCTTGAATACTGTGTTCAGTTCTAGGCCCCTTGTTACAAGAAGGATGTTGAGGCTCTGGAGTGAGTCCAGAGAAGAGCAATGGCACTGGTGAAGGGGCTGGAGAACAGGCCTTAAGAGGAACAGCTGAGAGAGCTGGGGTTGTTTAGCCTGGAGAAGAGGAGGCTGAGAGGAGACTGCATTGCTCTCTACAACTACCTGAAGGGAGGTTGCAGAGAGGAGGGAGCTGGCCTCTTCTCCGGAGTGAGAGTGGACAGGACAATAGGGAATGGCCTCAAGTTCCACCAGGGGAGGTTCAGGCTCGACATAAGGAAAAAATTCTTCGCAGGAAGGATCATAAAGCATTGGAACTGGCTGCCCAGAGAGGTGGTTGACTTGCCTTCCCAGGAGGTGTTTAAGGTGCGGGTGGATGAGGTACTGAGGGGCATGATTTAGAGATGGGTGGGAATGGTTGGACTCAATGATCCGATGGGTCTCTTCCAACTTGGTGATTCTGTGATTCTATGTAATATCTGTCCCATTTTGATGTGGACAATAAGAGGAGTCTGGTCAAAACTTATTTTCCAGTACTAGTGTTTGAGGAGGAGTTTAAGTCCTCCAGCATAAGTGAAATTCAACAGTACTGGATTTTGCCTTTGCTGCAGAAAGCATAGGTTTGTGTTGCTGTTGTTTGTAATTCGACAAAAAGCACTTAGAATAACAACAGCAAAAAAGTCTAAGAAGTATATTTAGGAGATTTACATAGTAAGAAAAAGTATTTTATATGACCTGGATTTTAAGCAAAGTTGTTCCGAACAGTATCCTTTTTCAAGTGACTTCTGTGTTGCCTATTTCTCTGCAGCAAATCAGCTTTTTCATCACAGGTGAGAAATCTGGCAGAGTTTACCACCTGGAGATTACAAGAACTCTGTGTTGGTAAAGCTACGACCCAGATCCTAGTATTACATAATACTCAAATCAATGGTAAAATTCAGTGGTATGCTCAAACTGCCCGATTCGTTCAAGAATTCAATGTGTTTTTCTCTTCAGTCCCCATATCTCTGTATTTGAGACATTTCCACTTTTATTTAGTTTGATGTGGGTTCTCATCCCATGGAAGTTAATGGGATTGCCTATGGATGTGATACAACATTGAGACAGCAGTCATCTTCCAGCACTCCTGGATGACTGGGGAGGTACCACTGGTCTGGAGGCTGGTTATTGTCATGCCCATCTATTAGAAGGGGCACAAGGCAGATCTGGGGAACCACAGGCTTACTGCAGGATGTTGAGGCTCTGAAGAATGTCCAGAGAAGAGCGACAAAGCTAGTGAAGGGGCTGGAGAACAAGTCTCACGAGGAGCAACTGAGAGAGCTGGGGTTGTTTAGCCTGGAGAAGAGGAGGCTGAGGAGAGACCTCATTGCTCTCTACAACTACCTGAAGGGAGGTTGTAGAGAGGAGGGTTCTGGCCTCTTCTCCCTAGTGACAGGGGACAAGACAAGAGGGAACGGCCTCCAGCTCCACCAGGAGAGGTTCAGGCTCAACATAAGGAAAAAAGTCTTCACTGAAAGGGTCACTAGGCAATGGAATGGTCTACCCAGGAAGGTGGTTGACTCGCCTCCCCTGGAGTTGTTTAAGACACATGTGGATGAGGTACTGAGGGGCATGGTTTAGAGATTGGTGGGAATGGTTGGACTCGATGATCTGGTGGGTCTCTTCCAACGTTGTGATTCTATGATTCTATGATAAAAGCATACAGGAGGATGTCCTAGTTTTCGCTGAGATAGAGTTAATTTTCTTTCTGGCATGACAAAGGAGTTAGTCAATCAGATAGGAGAGGCTTGCTTTGAGGAGTTACCTAACAGATCCAAAAACCAGTGAGATTCAAAATACCATTGACAAGAAGTAGCGCTCAGTCCCTTATTTTATACTTTAATGCTCCTCCTGACTGAAATGCAACAGCTCCATCTAAAGAGTGATCTAAAAAAAACTTGATCAGTGTTAAGCAACTGACAGCACTATTCAGTAATTCAACACTATTTTTTTATAATACTGTGTACAAATCCAAAGTATTTCTGAAAAACTGCATTGATATATAACTACAGTAAAGACAAAAAGTACAGTTAAGTGTTTTTAGTCTACCTCTGTTTATTAGTCAGAGATTTTTTTTGTAACCCTTTTGCTCTGAATGTTCTGAATGCAGTCCTAGAAATGTAGTGATACACTTCAACAATACCATAATTGTCTGAAGAATGAGACAGCAATGACAGCAATTTCCTTTCTACAGGAACTTGCTGTGTAACCACCTATGTTTTATGCGCATACAGTGACACGAAAATAAGTTTTTACACATTTCACCTCCAAAACATGAATGCGACTGTAATTTCAGTATCACTTGCACTGATAATTCTTGGAAAGGATGCTCCAGAGACATCAAGTTCATGCAAACACAAGTGTACGCAACATATTCTCAAGGATAATCAATGCATAATGCACAAGGACACCACCAGCAAGATCTTTTTTATGACCTATCACAGAGCAGCTCATAAGATTTTATCCAGCTAATTAGACACTAAAACTCTGAAAAAATCTAACCAAATCAGCTATACTGGACTGAAACACTTTGTTCTACAAACATAAAATTTTGTGCATCAAAGAAGAAGCCATCTGAATCGTTGATATTTACAACATTTGATATCAACATTCACATTTTGTTACAATTAAGTGAAAAGCCAAGATGCTCAAGGCCCCTGTTGAACCCTCTGAGGCTGAATTTAGCCATGGTCATAGGCTGCCCTCCCGGGGCCAGATCTGAGAAGTGCACCTTTGCTCAGAAATTTTCTGCTCTTCTCAGGGATAACCTTTCACTGAATGAAAGACAGTATGCTGATTGGTAAAAAAACACAAGGACCTCACTGTGGATATTTGGGGGAGGGTGTCGGGGGAAGGTGTGTTCAAATTACGAATTATTTCAATTTATTCAATTTTTATTCAAATTACACATTATTTCAATTATAGAACACACACTAGAAACAGGTATACTCCACTGTGTACCAATATGTCTTAGACTACCACAAGAATTTATATTTTAATGTGCACAGGTGCAGCTAGACAAGACATAACGAATTTTCAGAAGTGCTCAGGGATGGCTGAATGTGGCTTCCACTCAAACCAGTGTAAGTTTCAAAGGCAAGAATTTAAGAGCATTTGAAAAATACTTCAATAAAATATACATAAAAATTATACCAGAACACATTTGTACCACAGTATAATTATACTGCAATTGTAATGCGATATTCTGACATCTGGACTGGAAGTCAAGTTCAGTAAGCCATATTTTTTTAATCTCCTATCTTCAAGTCTCCATTTTCCCATCATACCATTATCTGTCTTGAAACTTACCTTCTTCCTTTTAATTACACTATATAATTATTAGATTTCTGGTTGCCCTAGTCTTTCTTATTCTATTTTGTTGTTATACATCGTTCAATTCACAACACATTATTTTTTTTATAATTTTTCCCTCATTTTGTTGCATTACCTTTGAGATACAACAGATGCAGTTAATTTTCTAAGTTTCAACAGCTTAAAATAAACAACTAATATAATATTCCCTTGTGAAAGACTGACTACAAGTTATTTTGGCTTTAAGTCTATCCCAGTACAAAAATGTTCAGACTGATCCCAGTGAATTAATGTTTTACCACGAGGTGCTTAGCACAAAGTACAATCAGCATAAAAGCCCAAACTCTTGAATACTCTGTGAAGTCAAGTTTTACTCAAATTATTACAGCAAGACAGATAACAAATTATTAGTAGTGATCAATAAGCTAACAGTAACAGCCTTTAAAGGTAATGCACAGGAAAATAAGTATAGTAATTAAGGTAGATACATCACCAGTTGCCCTGTCATCGTCATCATCCAGATCTGCAGTAGCTGAGGAGCACGTTTTTCACAGCAAAGGCTGTGAGGCTATCCCAGCAACTGGGTGTCCCACACAGTGCATCCATTCATAGGTGAGGTCTCCAGCCATTGCTGCGAGGGGTCTATATCATTGGGGGGCTTTTATATCATTGAATAAAACAAATTATATCACCCCAAAAACACGTTCTCTAGCCCCAGCTGTTTACTGCCTCTCTTATTCACGTTCTCTGCAGCAAGAACAGCACAGCACAATTCCACTGACAATGGCAATGTGAGAAGTTACAGTTTTAACAGTACACCTAGGAATCCGACATCCATAGGTCACCTACATTGTTTTACACCTGTGGATCACGCCCTGTCACTTCATTTAGAAAAGAAGTAATTTTAATGACTGCCCACAAGAGTCTAGATTAGCCAGGGAAGTGCCACAGGTCTGTTCCTTCAGGGCAGTAAACAAACTTTTAAATACCTGCATCTACCAAATACTGTCCTTTTTCAATTCCTTAATTCAGGTAAACAATGTGGCCTCTTGAATTGAAAGTCTAAAAGACAGAGAAATCCAGATTAAAGAGGAAATAGTAATTTACCCTGTTTTATTACATCACAATAACAACTAACAAATTAATTATGTAAAGCTTTGCAGCACAATTTACAATACTGGCAAGTATATTTACATCACAAGCATACCTTTGTTCCCACTTTTTCCCAAACATGAGCAAAATAGGATGTAACTTTTCTAAATATTCTAGATATAAGAAGATACAAGAGGACTAAGATTCAACCTGAAGTTTGGGGTTGTAATTTCAGACTCCAATACTAAGAGAACAGTTTTTAATAAAAGTATTATGAAACAAAACTACATAACAATCCATCCTTTTAACCACATGTAGTCATCATTTTTTCAACAACAAAAAAATACCATTTTGTTAAGTCATAATATTGAAATCTATGTAGCTATATAAAACAGAGGCTTAAAAAGTGGCGGGGGGGGAAACCACCAGACATAAATTTTGACCTGAGCTTGGTAGTTCATTGATGCAGGCAACCTGGCAGGCAGCACAGAACCAGTCTCTTGCCACCTAAACAGCAATCAGCAGAGACTGCTGTGCAGCAGTCAAAAGTTCAGGCACTACTGTATAAATGCATGCATTATATAAACACTTAAATGTATAAACACTTGCATTACATTCTGCTTTACTTATATTTTACATGTATATTTTAAACCAAACAAGCATCTGAGATGGGCACTAGCTCACACAACTCTCAAAAATGTATAAAATGAAAATTTTAGATAGGCTACATATTGTACCATTTTTGATTTGTGTGTTGTGTTCTCAGACACAACTGCTACTTTTCTGAACCTATCAACAGCAGTGTCAGCATAGCCTGACACATCAAAGTCTATCAGTTGAGAAAAGAAGAGGGTTCATTTCCATGTACTGAGGTTGAAAACTGCACACAAGGATTAACAGTAGCTGATGATTATCCAGGACACTTGCAACCTACTGGGGGATAGGGGGACAGGGGACATTATCCACATTTCTGTTACCACTGACATCCTGCAAAGCAAGACACAATTATGCATTTTTTCAAGACAGAACATTTAGTCTGTTCACAATAACTTGAATCCTCTTTTGTTCCGTTTATTTTCATTTAGTATTTCAAAGAAGTGTATTCCACATTCTGATTAAGTTTCCAGCCACTGGTTTCCATTTATTTGTGGTCAACAATGAGCAGGGTAATACGGCATTTATCCCACTCTCAAAAACATGTCATAAATTCTATATAAACATATGACACGTTTTGAATACAAATTTATGATTCTAAAATCACAGGACTTCAAATGCAACTGACTTCTCTCATATGTGCTTTCTATTTCAGTTCTACAATTTTAGCTTTTTGCTTTTTTGCCTTGTGGCTTCACTTATTTTGAATCTTATTTGAAGATGTTCATGCTCCTCTTAAGGGAACCACAGCTTTTCGAGATTGTCTAGTCCATTTTTTCTACTCAGAGGAGACATAAATTTGAAGTCAGATCTACATTGTTCAGGGCCTTGCATAGTTGTACTTTGAGCATCTCCATGGATGAAGATGCCACAACCTCTTTGAACCACAGGCTCCAGCATTTAACCTTCCTCACTGTGAAGAATTTTTTCCTGGTATCTATACAGAATTTTTCCTCCTGTAACATCATTTCTCAGTCACTTTGTATATCATGGGCTTTAGCCTGCACCTCAGCAACCCACCACTATACTCTGTCCAGTATGCCTGCATCTTCCTTGAACTGGTGAGCCCAAAACCACACACAGCATTACCCCCAGCTAATCAGTCATTCCCTTCCTCAATGTGGTGTTATTTGTGAACTTCCTACAGGTGTACTCCATTTCTGGGAGACTGCAGAAGGCATTAAATGTTAGCATCCCTAATATAAATCCCTGAAGAATTCTAAGCCTCCACTATATGAACTCCACTTCTTCAAGGCCACTGGCCTAGCCAGTTTCCCATTCTGCAAATACAGTGCATCCACTTTGGATACAAATAACCTGTGACAAAAGTTTTGCTTTCCCTACACTCACACCACTAATTACAACATTGCATAGGGTAATCAGGTTGGTCAGGCACACTTGCCCAGGTAAATCTGTGCTTGCTGTTCACCTACTCCTGATGTACCTGGAAATGGCTTCCAGGAAGGTTGGCTCAATGGTCTTCCTGGGGACTTTGGTAAGGCTGCCTGGCTGAAGTTCCCCAAATTCACTTTACCTTTCTTCAGGATAACTTCAATTGCCTTCCAGTCATAGCATACTTCACCCAGCCATCATGCCTTTTTGAGCATCACAGGGAAAGGTTTTGCAAAGACACTCCCTAGTTCCCTCAGCAGCACAGCAGGCATCGCACTCAGTCACATGAACTTCTGTGTATGTCTAGATTACTTAGTACATCCCTAACTCAACCTTACTTTACCATGACTCAGACTTGGCCTGCAGGCACAGGTCTAGGAGACCTAACACCAGACCTTGCCAGTAAAGAAAAAGCAAAAAAACCACTGTTAAGTAACTCAGCCTTTTCTGCTTCTTTGGTCACTAGGCCCACCACCCATTCTTCAGCAGGTCTACATGTTCAATAGTCCATTCTTGTTGCTTAGGTAGCATTAATAGCCCTTCTTGTTAACCTTCTCATTCACCACAAATTTTAGTTTCAGCTGAGCTGGACTTTTCTACTCTCTCTGAGCAACGTTTATTTCTTCCATGTAGCCCACCCCCACTTCCACCTACACACAAGTGCATTCTGCACTTCAGTTCAGTCAGAACGCTTCATTCAACCATGTGGACCTCTTGCCACACGCTCTCAGTCTGTGAACTTGCAGTTTGTATGACTAAAGGGTTCTGTTCTTGACAGTCAAAAAAGCTGTCTTTGGCCTCTAAACTCACTACAGCTGACTCCCATGGGATCCAATCTACAAGCTCACTCAGGAAGATAGAGGCCATTCTTACAAAGACAAGAGTCATTGTTCTGCTACACCTTCTCTTTTCACACAGTAATGTATGAGATTAACTCAGAAAACCACTTTCTTAACATACCGATGAAGTGCACTACTAATCTTAAATACAACCTGAACCAAATCTTCTGACAGAGGTAAATGTACTTATGTCAAGGTCTCAGTTTCATGATTTTTTATTTCTCTGCAGTAGATAACACAGCCTTCTAATTATGCTGGTCATATCTGTAACACACATGGCCTCTCATTCAGCTCTGAAGATAATGACACTAAAGATGATGCAGCTACATAGCTCGCCCTGTCCATTTGCCCTGCAAATGCTTAAATATGCAAGGATCCCACCTGTTTGACCTGGTTATCTCAAGAAAGCTCCATGTTTACCCACATTTTTTTCAAAGAAGGTGAATGTGGTAAGCCTGCCTACATACGTTACACACAGAGATACACATACAGACCAGACAGACATCACACACACACACATCCCACCAACAAGAGCAGGACACATTATAAAACGCAGTCAGAACTTTTTTTCTTCTTTTATTTATAAAAAACTGCCCGAACAAAAACACTAATCATTACAAAATGTCTAGCCATTAGACAGAGGATATGAGTTTAAAGTACAGAAACATAATTCTACTCTGATCTTGTTCCCAGCTTCCTCTGCAAAATCGTCACATCAGCCTGACCTTCATGCTGGTGTTTAAGATGGGATCAAAATGACAGTGTTTTCCACAATTCTCTAAGCTGAGCTTCACTGGTTATAAATTACTGTCGTAACCACTGGACTACAGTAACTATGCATCTTGTTTGGCCACAAAGCTCAAATTCCATTCTCTCTGCACAGAAATAACAGAGGAAGGTTCTAGGCTGGCTTACAACTTAATGATAACTGGAGACTCCAAGGAGACTGAGATGCAATCCAGAGGTGCCCCAGAGTGAAAAGTGAACTGTACCATATCTCCTACTTACTTCATATCTTCTCATTCAAAACCTGAATGTGTCTTTGTCACAGCTGGAAATGCAAATGCATGTTGTTCACTCTACTGTGAATAAAAGCAGAAGGAGCTTTGTGGACACCACTTAGATGTTAAATGATAAAAAAGCTACAACAATAAGAATCAAATGAGGTATTTCTAACCACAGAGAAGGCAGCCATGAGTTAATTAATTCGATGAAGCATAAAATCAAGTTTTCTCACTAAACTGAGATCCATTCACAATTTATAAGGTAAAGTTTCTGGACTAATAATTGAAACAAGTTAAATCCTTTTGCAGAAATTATTGTAGAGAAAAAAGGACAAACACTATCAATAAGAAGCAGAATCACTGAATGCATTCCAAACAATATACAGAAAGGATGCTTATGTAACTACTGTGATGTTAGATTTGTCACCGCAGCTTATTGGAATGTCCCCTCTGTGCAAGAGTAGAGAAATATTATAGACCAGTGACTGAGCTTTGATGCAAGTCAAGGTGTTGAGCCTTCCTTGTCTTGCACTGGGTTATTCAACAGAGAGACACTCGTAAGACTGAGATGAGTCAAAGATGAGCAACCACTCTCTAGAGCTATGCAATTTCATCTCCAGATTTCTACGCTTGCACACTGAGCACAGGGTCCAGAGAGAACAACACTGGGAATACACAAGTTCCCAGTGCTACTAAGAAAGAAGAGGCCTATCATGTGAGTAAGCTGCTTTCTGCCCTAGCACAATATAAACAGGTATCGATTTTGAAAGCAGTATTACCCCATTCAATCACCACATTCAGTTTACTGAGTTTTTTTCCCTCACCTTTCCCCTTACATTTCTCCACAGTCATTTTCTTCCTGAAATGAAGTTTCTCAAATTCTAATTCCATTCACGTCACATACATAGTAGTCTAGATCCTACTATGCCAATAAAACAGAGGCATAGGGATAAGTAGCATCATCTCAACCCTGTAAGGGTAAATGACCTTAAACACTGTGGCTCCAACAAGTCGCTTCACTAAGTGCCAGCTGTTGTGGTGGCCACACTGACCCTTGCTTATATAGTAGAGTCAGTCCAGCTACTCTAGGAGAAGAAAAAAAGAGTACCTGCAGCACAGATGTACATTTTGTGAATGAATTGGCAGAAATGTTCCTGTTTTCCAAGCGACTACAGCTCCAGGGCCCTTGAGAGCTTTAAACAAAATATAAGCCCCAAGCAAGGGCGTACACTCTCCCTTCTCCCCAGTACGACAGAGTAAGGTAGGGTTTTTCCACAAGTAGTTTCCATCTTTCAACAAATGTACCCTATGAATATGATGTTTTATCAAATTTCTAGAGAAATCACTGTCTTTTTCACAGTAAGAGAATTTTTACATTGAAAAACATTTGGAGGAAGCACAGCTACCACTACAACAAAATAAACCAAATGAACAGTACAAATCCTTCCTAACAAAGCGGTCAAGAACTCCAGCTCCAGCCTAACTTATTGTCCCTTTGCTCTTCACATCCTCAGGGAATAGTCTCCTATAAGAATGTGTTTTGACCAAAGCTAACAAGACCAAATTAACCAAGCTCCTAACACAGAGAACATCCGACAGGCAAACATTTACACTTTTAACCCTTTGCTCTTTTTCACTTCTACCACTAGTTGAGTTTCTTCTGGAATTTCTCAAGGCTTTTTCGCTCAAGTTCCTTCTGTTTATCAAATTAAAAAAAAAAAACAAAAAAAACAAAAAAAAAAAAAAAACCACACACACACAAAAAATCCCAAAAAAACAAAACATATGTTCTCTTGAATCTCCCCACTCAACAGAAGAGACTGCATTTTCAGCTTAGATGCAACGTTTTTTTCCCATCTGGCAGCCATGTAACTAGCCCAAGTGTCAGATGTATGCACATCACAGTCAAATAAAGCCTACGTCTCCTTTTCAACTCCTTCATGTCCAGTATAGCACATATACCTGATGGCCAACCTTGGCAGACAGCTCTGCTCAACAGGACAAGCCTAGGTTTTGATTTTCCTCTAGCTTCTTAAGGCTCAGGTATGAATTGGCTAGAGCTATTACAGCCTGTTGAAAGAATGAAAGTTTGTAACTGGAAAGAAAAATAAAACAGGATTACATTCTGTCAAGTTTGTTAAAGATACTGCCTGCCTGTTATAATCAGAAGAAATCATTGCCATGGTCATTTTTTCCCCAACAACTGGAGAAGAAACAGATAAAATGAAGAGAGAGCTCTGTATACCCATAACAAATATAGTCAAAATCAGGTAAAAGATTAATACAGTCAGTGTTCTGGAGATAAATTCAATCTGATCCACAGAAAGGAGTTTCAATACACAAGAAAATAACACACAAAATGGGGAAAATAAGACAAATGTAGCCTAAGTCAGGATGGCTTCTCCAAAGCTGCAAGTTACTGGCATGGGATTTTCAAGAACTGCCTGGGTACATGCTTGGCTCAACAAAACCATACTACTCAATACCTAAAAGAATGCAAAATTTCATACCTAGGAAGTGTTCCTCCAAACTCAGTGAATGACATTTTAAAAACTGACATAAACATCACACATGTTGTTTAGCTCTCTCTCTTGGACACTCATTGGTGGGTTACTTGGTCTCTGTGTAATTTTAAGTACTAGTCACTAGCTTTAAATAAAAAGTAACTCTTGTAACTCTACAGGAATCTGCAGCTAGCATGGCCCCTTCAAAGTACTCCATTACTCTTTCAAATATATCCCTGTCATTCAGTCCTGAAGGTATCAACCTTTTCACCAAGTCTAATTCCTAGGAAACAAATACAAAGAAAATCTAAACAAAACATGGTTTGAACACAGCCGCGTTCTCATGACTACAACAATTACCCTCAAGCTGGAAAAAAAATAATAATCTTGATACAGCATTTCACTCCCTTGAATGCTCAAGTATTCTGTGTTGCTATGCAAGGTGGCAATGCATCCTTTGAAGTTATCAGTTTGCTCTCTGCATTTGTCAGCTGCCCTGAGGACAGCAAAATATTTTTAGATCAAGCTCACCCACAACATGTGATTTCCTTCATAATACCAGAGACCTCCTCATCCTATGATCTTCCCAGTTTCAAACTCTGCTTTCTGTGTAAGCTTTGCCTCTTTTTCATGCCTTTATTGCCATCTCTATGGATGCCATCCTTACTAGAAACACATCAGCAAGCAGTAGAGATCAGCAAGAGACAACCTGTAAAGAGAATCTAACATCCATACTATGCATATTCCAGCTTTGGGGGTTTGTTCTTTTGTTTGGACACACAGACCAAATGTCTATTTGTGGCCAGAGCGTATTTGGTCTGTCCTGGCATACATCTTCTAGATCATTCAAGAATCCAGTCCACACAGCCCAAAACTGCTCCAAAATCACACCTGAAACACAGCCAAACTCACTTTGACAGAACAGTTCCAATCCAAAACAAAATACTGATGTATGTATACCTCTTGATTACTTTGTTATAAATCCTTAAAAACTGAACAAATAGATGTGATCCATAAGCTCTGTCTACCAGCAATTGACCCTGTCTAGCTCTTTTTCAGTGGATTATTGTTTAATATCCATTTGTTATCTCCGATTTGAAGTAATGTAACAGCGGTGTTATCTGCAAGATGAGACAGAAATTCCACTAGAGACCACTAAAGCTTACAGTAATAACTCAATCTTCCTGAATTTGTAAGCCATATCTACCTACGTCAAAATTCTCCCAACCACTTTGCAACACACTCCTTACCTTTGAGAAGCAGATACACCTTCCAGACACCTCAGGAAGCTTAAAGAGACATAACCATAGATGCTTCCTAGCTCAATCATTCAGTTAATGGACACAAACAGTACACCACTTCAGTTTTAGACCATACATCAGCTATCTAGTTCAGGCAAGTCATTTCCACCTTATGCCTATGAAGATGAAATAGAGTTCTGTGGATGAAATAGTTCCTTGGGTTGCTTACAGGCTTTTGTCATCTAACAACATCAGACAAATAGAAGACTAAGTTATCTTCCAGTGTAGGATAACCCTACTTGCCCATGTTCACCTTCCCACTTTTTTTTTAATATCTAAGATGAAGCTTGCTGTCTCCCTGTGATGCAGTTAAGATATCTCACTGTGGAACCAGCCTTATAAATTACAGGACAGAGTAGCTGTACCAGAGCTGACTACTTAGCCACAGAAGCACCAGACTGCATCACAGGCAGAAGAAAATTGATGGCAGAAAGGCTGCCTTCTAGCAACAAACTGACAGGTGCTTTTAAGAGCTACAAAAGGGCAATTAATATCTAGTTCTCCCTTTTCCTGAAGGTTCAGTGATCTCTTAACAGACACAAGTTTGGGGAAATAAAGGTTCCCTTCAATATAGTTTTCCCACACTGAGTACTGCAGAACAAATTAATCTGAAAATTAAGCACAACTAAACTGGTTAGCAACCTCAGCAGATGGCTACCCCTGCAAAAATCCCATGGTTCTGCTCTCACTTGGAATTCTTCTTACCTGCCTGAAACACCTACATCTGTAAGTAGAGCAGCAAAAGCTTTACTGGGTTACTTTCACAAAGAGTGCTGCAATACAGCAATTAACTTCACCAGTCATGATTTGATTCACAAATGTCAGTTTTGGTGTAAAGTACACATGTAGGAGAACCAAATCACAGAACAGTCAGGATTGGAAGAAATCTCCGGAGATCACCTAGTCAACCCCAGAACTAAAGCAGTTTCACCTCCGGCAGGCTGCAGAGAACGCATCCACGTGAGTTTTGAGTTACCTCCACAGGAGACTCCACAACCTCTTAGCGTGGGAGCAGTACCAAGTACATGGAAGATTAATCAAGACTAAGATAAAAGCATGAATTTGATGCCAAGTGTGTAAGTATAAACATGAATAAAAGACCAGGTGTTCCAAACCAGTCACACAGGATAGTGAATCTTGGATTTGTAAGAAAGTAAGATTAAAGTCAGTGTTGATTATAATTACTTAGAGAAACTATCTGACAGGTGAGTTTGCTCATTTTTATTCATATAAAATTTTTGTGGCCACATTCCTTAGACAGAAACAGGAGGGCCTGATGAACAGGAAAGCCACAGGATCATACTGCAATCAGATAGACAGTTTTGCAAGAGCACAAGTTCCATTTAAGTGTTGCAACCAGTATGGCACACCAATGGCTATCATGTAACTGAAAAACATTGAGCACAACTATTACTACTGGTAGAAGAACACTGTAATTTGTTCCCAGTATATGGCATTTTTATAGTGTTATGTGGGAGTGAGAGGGGGAACGCTTGCAGACACATAAACCATTAGGCTTTGAGATTCCTCATTTTGTTATTGTGACGTGGTAGTTCTTACCCTCTGCATTGGCACAGCTCAGACGTTCAGAAGCTATTGTTAAACAAGATAGAGATGAAGGCCAAAATGCATATGATCAGGTTAAAGATATCCCAAATTACTCTGAGACTGAAGATCCTTTTGATCCCAGGCTGGTTAATCCAAAGGTGGAACCAGACTTATACCTTCCATTACCACCTCCCGCTTTGTCAAAATTTCCACCTCCACTGCTGTTAATGTTAAACCCTACATCGCCTATGGTCACTGGAAGAGGCTGCCCAGGGAGGTGGTTGAGTCACCTCCCTGGAGGTGTTTAAGGCACAGGTGGACGAGGTGCGAAGGGGCACGGCTTAGTGTCTGATAGGAATGGTTGTACTCGATGATCCAGTGGGTCTCTTTCAATACGATTATTCTATGATTCTACTTATCCTTTTATGAAGAAGCAAAACATGAACACTCCCTACCAAAACCAGAACCCCACCGTAGTGTCATGGACACTGCCCCTGCAGTGACAGGGACCCCTCTGAAACAGGTAACCACCCAAAAACAGGGACTCCCCCCATGGCAAGAGACACCCCCCCAAAACAGAGACACATTCATGAAGATTTTCCTTACCAAGTTTTTGAAAAGCTTAAAAAAACATATTATGGAAAATGGATTACAAAATACATTCAGTGTAGGAATAACAGAGGCTATAGGTGAGGCATAAATAATCACACCATGGGATTGGAAAATATTAATGAAAATGATATTATCCTCAGTGCAATATGCACTTTGGCAAATAGAATGCAATAATTTGCTGTCAGACAGACAGTTTTGCAAATAGAATGCAATGACTTACTAACACAGAAAGCGATGCACAATTTGACCACAGGAATACCAATTCATCAGGATATCCTAATAGGCACAAGGCAATACATAACTGCACAGAAACAGATAATCCGGGATAGACAGGTTTTTGAACAAGCTTCACATATTGTGGTAGCTACATGGTGATAAGTGCCTGACTCAGGGAAACGTACGGGATCTTGCACAACATAGAATCATAGAATCACCAGATTGGAAGAAACCCACCGGATCATTGAGTCCAATCATTCCTATCAAACACTAAACTATGCCCCTCAATGCCTCGTACACCCATGCCTTAAACACCTCCAAGGAAGGTGACTCAACCACCTCCCTGGGCAGCCCAAAGATCGTTTCTGTGAAAAATTTTTTCCTGATGTTCAGTCTAAACCTCCCCTGGCAGAGCTTGAGGCCATTTCCTCTTGTCCTGTTCCCTGTCACTTGGGAGAAGAGGCCAGCATAAGACAAGTTTCTCAGGAGCCCTATTTGACATTTATAGATAGATTGCAAGGGGCAATTACAAGGCAAGCAGATAACTCTGATGCCACTAAAGCTTTGCTATTTCAGTTAGCTTTTGAAAACACTAACAGCAACTGTGAAACATCACTAATACCATTGAAAGGAAAGGCAACTGACATAGAATACATTAAAGCATGTCAAAACATTGGAACCACAACTCACAGACCACGTCAGTTCTTGCTACTGTATTATCTCAATTACAAATTAATCAGAACACTGTAAGATGATATAATTGTGAAAACCAAAGACATATAAGCAGAGAATGACCTTAAAAGCTACAGGTGTGTAAAGATAAAAAAACTGCACAGCTTTGTCCCAAGTGTCAGAAAGGATATCATTGGAGTAATCAGTGCAAAGCTAAACTTCACAAAACTGGGCAACCTCTCTTGGGAAATGGGAAGAGGGGCATGCAGGCTAGTGCCCCTCAAACCAACAGGGTTTGGAACGTTCCTGTGAAATACACTCATGCCCCACCTCTGATAAATGCTTAATCTCTGACCTTTCAGCTGCCATAAAAGGCAGTGCCAGAGTGCATCTGGCAACTGTGCCAGAAGTAATACTTTTAGAACCACATAAATTGTAGGGACTAACATGTGTGGACCTTTACCAATGGAATGCGTAGGACTCATTGTCAGGTTTTCAAGTATATCAAAAGAAGGTTTGTTTGTGTTACTGGGAATAGCTGGTTCAGACTATATGGGTGAGATTCAAATAGCTGTAGCTGCCTTTCAAACCCCATGCTGTATACCAATGAATCAGAATTTTGCAGAAATTCTTTTGTTTCCCTTTTGGGTTCCCCAAAGTTGCTATCCCCAGATTTGAGGGCAAGGATGATTTGGAAATACTAATTCTGCGTAGGTATCTTGGGCTCAGCAAGTACAGAAAAACAACACAGACTTACAATTGAAATACAGGGAAAGGTATTTACAGATCTGTTGGAAACTGGGGCTGATGTTTCAATTTCTCAAACTGAATGACCCTGTCAATGGCCTCCTGATGTAGCTTCCACTACCATTACAGGCATAGGTGAGATTCAAATTCATATGAGGAGTGCCAAACCACTACCAGTGACAGGTCCAGAAGTTTCACAAGCACAGATTCAACAATGTGTAATGCCAACATCATTAAATTTGTGGGAAAGAGACTTACTAAAGCAATGCAATATTATCTATAACTACTACAGGAACAAAATTATCCTATAGATCTAAAGCCCTTGCTCAAATTCTCCTGGTTGACAAAGAAACCTGTTTGGGTTGATCACTGGTGTCTTAAATGGGAAAAAACTTGCTCAAGTGCAACATTAGTAGCAGAACAATTAGAAGTTGTACATATTGTTCAATCTAATAACCCATGAAATACTCCCGTATTTGTCATTCCCAAAAAATCTGGAAAACGGCAATTATTGCATGATTTGAGAGATACAAATGCAGTAATCCAGCTTATGGGCACCCCACAGACAAGTGCGCAAGTAGCAGTGGTTTGGTGCAAAAATGATGAATGGCAAAACTCTGTTAAATATTGAGGGATCAACTCAATTAGTGGAATTAGGTGCAGTGTTATATGCTTTAGACATCTTACAAGAACCTCTCAACATTGTCAGTGATTCAGAATATGTAGTGAATGCTGTAGGATGAATACCTTTTCCTTCCTTTATAAAGCTAGATCATAAACAGTTTTTTCTAATGTTCATTAACCTCAAAACCAAATAGGAAAAGAGTTTCCTTTCCTTATTATATACATATAATCTCGTACCACTCTAAATGGTCCATTTGCTGAAGGCAATGCAGTCACAGATTCCTTTACAATGGTAAGAGCCTTTTCTTACCAAAACTGTGCAGGTCTAAGCAAACCATTTAAAATTTTTCTTTCCAAAGCAAAAGATGTAATTCAGGCATGTGCTGAGTGCCAACATGTGACTCCGTTGACTAAACATGATGGAATTAACTCCTGTGGGCTTCATTCAAATGAAGTTTGCCAAACAGATGTAAAACATCATGTGCCTTTTGGTACTTACATTATGTTGATATATCCATAGATACTTCTTCAGGTGCTATATGCGCCTCTGCTCATTCTGGTGAAAAGGGGCGGGATGTCTGTTGACACTGGACTCACTGCTTCACGATGTTTGGAATTCCTAAACTATTAAAACCAGACAGTGGCCTTGGATATATTTCTCAATCCACTTGTCTTTCTTTGCAACAGTGAGGAGTCAAACATGTTATGGGTATATCCCACGAACCTACTGGTCAAGCCATCATTGAACATAGCCATTCCAATTTGAAAAATAAGTTGTTAAAACAAAAAATGGGGAATACACCCCCTTCTCCTCACCCCCCACCCCCACCCTCCCTGGAACAATTTGACAATGCTATCTGTACCTTTAAGTTTTTAAACACCAATTCAGTTTTTGATAGAAATATTGGAATGGTCCTGCTGAACTGATAACGTGAGTAGAGTATGCACATGTTCTCCTTCTTTCAGGACCTCAATGGTTTCCGGACGTTAAATCAAGCCTTATCATGAGCTGGAAAAACATGACCCAGAATCCAATGTCTCAGATGGAGTTGTACCTAAATGAAAATAACAGGTCACGGAAAACAAAATACAAGACGATCCTACCATCTAGGGAAGACTGAAACAACTACAACAAAGCCCAAGTACCATGATGGCAGCTGTGAGTACACTAGGTACCCCAGCAATCACCACTGGTAACAATATAGCAAGGATGTTAGTTGTTCTTTGCATATGTCATCCTAGTCATTCTCAACATTTTTATTGGGCACAGGTGTTGAACCCATCGCGGTCTAAACCAAATAAGCTGGTGGGATCCAGGAATTGCCATTTAAAATAATAGTTCAAAATGGATGCGAGGATCCTAGATTCCCCCATTGGGACATTTACTTGAAACCAAACCCTGGCTGCAAAGTAATGACAGCCATCAGTACTGTACCGAGTTATTGCCCATTCACACGTCCAACAAGCCATTACCAAATTGCCTTAATATGGAAATTTCATCTATCAACACCAAAAGAGCAGACAAGGAGTAATTAGCAACTTAACCTTTGTCTCTGCTCCCAGAATAGCTGATGGAGGCATTGTTCAAAATACAACCATGACTCCCCCGGCGGACCTACCTTTATATAACAACCCCAGAGGTAACAAAAGGGATGTGATAAATCTTAACTGGGCACCTTGTAGACAATCAGAACATGCCATACAAAGCACAACTGATTTAAAATTCTAGGACTGGGATCTTCACAGAAACCTCATACACAATTCCTCGAAAGCTGTACATTTTTCTGAGGTGACTTAACAAGATGTTGAAGTGGTTAGAACAAAGTCTTTCAGGACCTGTACTATATGCCCAGGTTAATTACAGTTTTTGTTCAAATTTTGTGAAGCTTTGGATATTGGTCTTACCATTTAAACTGAGCACATAAGAGTCTATACAAAAACAATAATACTCAGTATTCTTTAAACTAAACTGATTTTCATGATGACTCTTGTTACTTGTACCTTATGTTTTTGTTGCTGCATCTTGGATTAGTAATTCCAAAACAAATCATACATTTAAACTCATCTTACAGAACACATATAATTTTAGCTGCATTACACAGGCAAATATCTCTGAATTAAATATATCTGCCTAATACCAATGAGACGAAGGCTGACATGTGGCTCCCTGGAAATATGTCTCAGCAAAGGGAAGAGGACTCAGGCCTAAGCCAATTAGCAAAGGCACTTAACCCCAAAAATGAAGAAAATACTTTATAGGTTGCCTCGTTGCATTTATAATATCTGCAATGATTATCTTAGCTGCTGCAGCTATTGCTCAGTTTTAGCAGAGTCTATACATACTGCACACAAAATAGCAGGAGTATTGAGTAATGCAACACAAGAACTAACTATGCAAATAAATATCCATCAGCAAGTATTAACGCACTTACACACATTGGCAGCAGGCATGATATGGTTAGGTGATAGGCAGAGTGCCACAGCTAATCAAATGAAATTACAATGTGAACATTCTGTGATTCTGTATGGTTGGACTCGATGATCCGCTGGGTCTCTTCCAACCTGGTTATTCTATGATTCTATGATTCATAGTGAAAAAAATGTGCATGTTACACCATTCGTGTGGAATGATACTGTATATACACAGGATCAAATTAAACAGTATGTTCAAGGCACTTTTTCAACTAACCTAGATGGCATGGTTCAAGAGATGACCCTTGATTTGCTAGGACAAGCAGCAACACTACAAAAGCTAGTACATTAAAGCATAAGGGATGACATTTCTAATAGCGTCAAATGGCTGAACTGCAAGAAATTGTACCTGATTAAATTTACAAATTTGGGCATTTGTTGGTCTCAGCTGCATCTGTGTTATTTTTATACTTGTAGCACTCAGAATCATCTGTGGAATGATTCAAGACCTCAGAAGAACTGAAGGTCCTTGATACACTTGCTGTGAAGCCAACAGTCCAAAAAAACAGGGGGCAAGGGGACATGTGGGAGCAATGCCAAGTACACAGAAGGCCAGGAAACCACCCCTGGGAATGTATGGATATGGGGACATGAATTAAAACAGTCAAAAGTATACGTGTGAAAAAGAGCAATGTTAGACATCTTATTTGGCTTCAGTTCAGGAACCAGAAAGCTATATAAATTGGCCTGATAAAGAGGAGCTAGTGCACTCTCCTAATTTTTACTTCTGCATGCTGTGCTGATTAGAAGAATGTACCTAGAGAAAAGTTGCAAAATCTGCATCTCCTTCATCGCTGCACTCAGGACTGCCTGCTGCAGTGCTCTGTCGCCCTGAAAATAAGGAAGTTTTTCTTCATGTTTAGGTGGAGCTTCCTGTGCTCCAGTTTGTGCCAACTGCCTCTTGTCCTATCACTGGGCCCCACTGTAAAGAGTCTCATATCATCCTCCTGTTGGCTGCTCTTCAGATATTTATAAGCATTGACAAGATCCCCTCTCTTCTCCAGACAAAACAGTACATAAACACTTTAACTTGTATCAGTAAGACACATCAGACACAGATGATTACCCCATGCTGCATCTTTATTGTGCAACTATTGTTCAGAGCATTTATAACCCATCATTTGACACAAATTGAGAAAAAAAAAAAAACAACACATTAACAGTGGCTACATTGATCAGCAACATATTAAATCTATTTGGTGGTGATTTATATGCATGCTGTTAACTCTTGTGGTGTAAAAATCTTAGCCAGGAGGCCAGCCCAACTGACGACCACCCAGAACGTGGAGATGTACATGATAGACAGACTGTCCCCCCTCAGGTCCTTCATTCACAACCATCCGGAATCCATTGGTGAGGCCCAGGTTAGCAGCACACTTCTTGCCAACAATCATTAAATGCCCAAGAAGCTGGAGGAGGGAAAACAAAAAAACAAAACAAAACAAAAAAAAAAAAAAAAAAAAACCAAGAAAACACAAAAACGGGGAGAGGGCAGGAAAGGAAGGAATGAGAGCAAAGAACCACTCAGATAAGCCTGTAAGGCAATTCTAACTAATTTAGCTACTGCTCTTCAAGTTGTCTGCCAGCAACTGACACTTTCTAATACAAGATATGAAGTCTTACTATGCATAATACAGGGGAAGAAAAAGCTAAAGAATTTTTTCAAGCTAGACAGTAACAAACCATAGAAGTGTACAGAAGTTAAGCTTATCTGATGGTTAAAGCCCCCACTACTACTTCATGCAACAGATATACTTCTAGTGGAAAAGAAACTTTATCTTATTACGTAAAGGTTTACTAACTTTCTTCACCTCTGACTGCCAAAACCCACAAGCTCACATTAGAGTAAGTACTTCTGCCTGTAAAGAATTAAAAGACAAAGGCTGAACTTCAAAGTAAAGCATTTTGCACTGCAAATACAAACCCAAATACAAAACATACATTTTGCTTAGTATCACTACTTTTACTGGAAAATCTTAGTTTCATTCCCTTTCTAAGCTACAGGAAAAGTTACTAGAAAACTACTTTTCCTTTTGAAGCATCAACAGGAAAAAAGGGAGAGTCTAGTAAATTACAAACTAATCAGAGGTACAGTTTGGTGTTCAGAAAGCTTCTAGAGTACTTACAGATTCATCAGAATCTTCCACTTCAGATAATCTCACAATTGGTTTCTTAGGAACCACTAGGAAATGTGTTGGAGCTTGGGGTGAAATATCATGGAATGCGAGACACTGGAGGAAGGACAAACAATTAAAACAATTTGCTTCAGATAAAGGCAGGACTATTAGCAAATCAATATGCCCTATAAAATACACACTTAAGCAGATTATCAGATACCCAAATATAAGTTGAGATGTTGATTTTTCTTGAGTGACATATTATTCAAAGTCCTCCAATTTCTAAACTCAAAACACCTACTTACTAAGACCTGCCAGTATGAAAAAAATAGTAATTATTCTCTGTTAAGTATTATTTAAAAGCTATTGTCTTCTCAGCAGGTTAATATGTAGTTAGGCTCAGGGTTTGTTATTTCCACATATGCATAACAACTAACAGACCTGATGGGATGCATGTCTGTAAAAATACATTTATGCTTATTTTATTTTTTAATTAATGCTTCAATTAATGAAACATATGACAAAGAGTTTCTAATCATCTTCCAGTTATGTCTGAATATTGCCTTTGGAAAAGAGAGAAAGGCAATTTCAAAGAAGCTGAAGATACATGATTGAGTTCATACTACATTTTTACTCTCAATAACATCAAGTATTTCAGAAAAAAAATATTTCAAAATAATGTATTAACAGCGGTTTCTCAGCCATTCTGAAATTGAGGGAAAGGCATCACCTTTGAAATATGAACGATCTGTAATAAGTAGTTGACTCCCCACTAATTATTAAGTACCAAAACTAATAAGAAATTGCATGCAGCGTCTAACTACATCAAATAAATCTCAAATTAGAAACTTCCAATAGACAGAAGAACTAAAAGAGAAAGCAAATAAAAAGGAAGCACACAAATAAGGCAAACAGCACTCTCAGTGAGTCTGTATTCCACACTGCAGCTGATCCCTCATTTCAAAATCAAATGTCCCCATTAATGCTCAGTATTTCAGTTAAAATTAAAAAAGGGTTTACATGGGATACCAAGCTAGTTTACATCTCGGAAATAACAGATGTATTTTTTCATATATTATTCATTTCACTTTGTTCCTAGCAAGCTGTGGTGCACCAGCATCACTGAATCCCACAGATCCAAGTCAACACAGAAACCAATTTTTGCAGTCTGCAGAATGACCAGTTCCAGACTTTTGTGAAGAGCACAAAAAGCTGTAATTCTCTATAATTCTTTAGTTCAATAATCCTTTCAGAAGTTCAAACCACAGGCTGGCACTTATAGCTAAATAATCTCCATAACACTACCAAGAGGAACATCACAATCTGCACTTTATATGTGCAGAAACAGCTGGCTGTGGTGCATTTTAGACACACACTCCTGGAATGGTTAAGGACACTGCCTGCAGGAGGTTAACCCCAGGTTTCACGACCATGCTCCTATCCAGGGTGTAAGGACCCCCAAGCCTCGGTAGTAAAGCCCATACAGCTTGCAATGCCACAGTACTGAAAATTCCAGTAAATAAACTCCCTAAGGCTCGTTTTGAAGTTTCATATAGCAAGCATACCTTATCATGCCTGGGGAACGAGAGGGAGTGATCTCCATCAATCATGTACAGTGAGACATGAGTTGAGTACAGAATGTATTTCCCACTTACATGTATATGTATAAGTTTTCTCAGAAATCTTACACGTGTTCTATCACTCTCCAGCGACTAATTTCAGTGTTATAATGAACTTCACAATAGTCAAATCCCTTGCTAATTTGGAGCTTTGGAGCCAGCTCTCTGCCTGACTTTGCAATTTAGATATGGAGAGACTGTAGAAGTGACTAAAAAAGCACTTCTGTTCAGTACAGATCGTACTTAACATGGGACATTATCATCTCCACTGAGACATTATCATCTCCAGTGGGACATTATCATCTCCATGACCAGTGTCTCGAAAAACACCATTTGAAAAACATGCTATAAAAAAATGCTATAAAAGACATGCTATATAAAAAAGAAAACACGTTATAAAAAAAGTCATAAAATTATAGAATGGTTTAGGTTGGAAGGGATCTTAAAGATCATCTAGTTCCAATCCCCTGACATGGGCAGGGGCACTTCCCACCAGACCAAGCTGCCCAAGGCCACATCCAACCTGGCCTCGGACAGCTCCAGGGATGGGGCAGCCACGACTTCCCTGGGCAACCTGCGCCAGTGCCTCACTACCCTCATCGTGAAGAATTTCCTCTTTCTGTGTAGTCTCAATCTTCCCCTCTCCAATCTACTGCCATTCCACCTAGTCCTGTCACTACAAGCCTTTGTAAAAAGTTCCTCCCCAGCTTTCTTGTATGTCCCCTTCAGGTACTGGAAGGTCACTATAAGGCCTCCTCGGAGCCTTCTCTTCTCCAGGCTGAACAACCCCAACTGTCTCAGCCCATCCTCGTGCGGGAGGTGCTCCGCCCTCTCTATCGCGCTCTAAGAACCCCAGAATGTGCTATGAAAAAGCGCTATTAAAAACGTGCTGTGAAAATCGTATTTAAAAAACATGCTTACAGAATGATAATAAAAAAATACTTTAAAATGCTAAAAACGTGCTTAAGCAAAATGGAAAAAAAAAAAAAAAAAAAAAAAAAGCTTAGAAAAGCGGTGTAAGCAGCCTGCTAGGAGAGGAGGGCCGTGCGCCCTGCGGCCCCGCACCCCCTCGGCCCCGCACCCGCCCGCACCTGCTCGTCCTCATAGATGATGTTGGCGGGGATCTCCTTGCGGATGATCTTGCCGAAAATGGTGTCCCCCCCGGGCCGGGCGGCCTGAGCCTTGCTGATCTCGTCAGCCATGGCGGCCAGGGCCGTGCGCAGCGGCGAGGGGCGGCGAAGGGCGGTGCGGCAGGGCTCGGCACCGCCCGGGGGAGACGGATAATGGCACTCGAGCGCCTCCTTCCCAGTCACCAGAAAGGCTTCAGAGCTTAAGCTGCAGCCGAGGTTCGCGTCGCCATTTTATAAGCGTGAGAAACGCTGATTCAGTGGTCGCATAATCACAGAACAGAATCACAGAACAACCAGGTTGGAAGGGACCCATCGGATCTTCTAGTCCAACCATTCCTATCTAACACTAAACCAAGTCCCTCAAGACCTCATGCACCCGTGCCCAATGACCCTTTCTGTGAAAAACCTCCTCCTAATCTCCAGCCTAAATCTCCCCTGGCAGAGCTTGAGGCCATTCCCTCTCGTCCTGTCCCCTGTCCCTTGGGAGAAGAGGCCAGCTCCCTCCTCTCCACAACCGCCTTTCAGGTACTTGTAAAGAGTAATGAGGTCTCCTCTCAGCCTCCTCTTCTCCAGGCTAAACAACCCCAGCTCTCTGAGCCACTCCTCATAGGATCTGTTCTCCAGGCCCTTCACCAGCCTCGTCGCTCTTCTCTGGACTTGCTCCAGAGCCTCAACATCCTTCTTGTGGTGAGGGGCCCAGAACTGGACACAGTATTCAAGGAGCGGCCTGGACTTCCTTCAGGTTATCTCTTGGCCTAAGACAACTATATCTTACAAGAAAATTAAGCATATTGATAACATTCTTGCAGCTCTTCAGAGAGTGTTTATTCTTTCACATTATTTCTCCATGTCTGGAGACTGTCTGTGTATGGGTCCAATGGATTATGCTAAGGAGATGAGGCGGAGTTGCTAGCAACTTTATTAGGAGATTAAATGTGCATAGAAAAAGATAAAAATCAGTAACCAATCGACTGAGGTCACCCTGCACAGAATAGGAGCGACCCTGACTTGGCATTTCCGAGAGGTTTTTATAGGCACAAACTTTTACAATACACAAAGACAACAAAGACATGCAAAAGATACGCAATTATCACAGGAATTCATGCAAGTCAGATAGTAACATTGTGGTGTTAGCTGCCCCATCTCCGAGGGAGGATTTATGGTCATTCCGAGCAGAAATGTTTCTTGAAACCCCCCCCTCATCCCTCATCCTCTCAGGAGCCAAGGCAGCCATCCACTTGTCTATCTTGGCACCTTTGGGTCCAGTAGGCCTTTCTACTAGGCTAGCTACTCACTTTTGAAGTGGAGATAGGCAGGAGGTCCATGAAAGGATTCTCCTGGAATCCTTTCAGTCTGCATATTATTTATTGATGCAAGACAGATTTATATAACAAGATAATTAAGCATACAAACCAACTACAGTAATATGTATCAATTAATTGTCACGTAAGTGTTTGTGAGGGACTATACCACCTGTCTGGAGTTCAGTGATAAACTATTTTTGCATGTTTCCATGAGGTTGCTGCAGGTGAAGTTTTTGCAGATGCTCTGGTGCTCAAAGGGATTGGAGCCATGATGTTATGTTGATGTTAGTGCAGTCACAGACCACCTGAGGAGCTCCAATTATGATCTGCTCCTCTCATTCTCTTATACTCTCTTCTCGAGTATCATACCCCTACATTTGGGGTATCAGTCAGCCCAGCTCCTTATCTTCTTTACCTTTCATCATTGCCACCAGTAAGAGATACAGTGGGTTGCTTCGTCCCCTGCTCGTGCAACCTCCACCAGTGCATAGGGATCCAGAAAATTCCAGGGTCATACATCAAGCCATTTGCAACACACAAACCCCACAGTTTCCACATCTATAAGTCATCCAACTACAACATATATTGTTCTTTATTAATAAATCTTATTAATACTTCTGGTTTCAGGATCACCTCTGATTCTTTGTTTTGTGGCCATGGTGAAACCTGAGTCGATATGTAGGAGGTGGTGACCAAAGGCCAGGTTGGTCACCCTGATAGGCAAATGAGTGGTGAAGACATAATGTCTAGCTCATTCCCCCAACTCATCCTTGCTGCACACATGGGAGTTAATGTGGCCGCTGATGTGGAGTGGCCACCAGACCTTGGTCTCACTCCCCTCCACCCCATGACTCAGTGAAGTAGTAGCCCTCTTCAGCAGCTTCAAGGGAAATAATATGTCAGGCTAATAAAATATGTGGAATATTTTGATTTAGGCTAGGGTACAGTCGAGTTTTGTCTAAGCTGTTGTGGTTTTTGGAAGTTACACAGAATGTCCTCAAAAAATGTTTATTTTTTTAGGTTATCCAACTATGTCTGGAGACTCCCTTCAGGTTATCTCTTGACCTAAGATGACTACATCTTATTAGACACCAGTTCCTAGTGGTGTTTTTTTCCCAAAACTTTGGGATCAGTGGCCTTGGTACAGTTGTTATTATATTTGGACCAATAACAAGGTGTTTTTTTTTTTTTTTCCCAGGCCACCAGGACCTGTGGATATACACCTATTTACAAGGATTCTCTCTTACCCACTCTCCATACCTTATATAACTTAAGCATTCTATACTAATTACTTGGGAACTTAGGATCCACCCCAATGGTCTCATCCTTTCTTCTGAACTGAATGAATGATTCCATTTTAGTATCTAGAGGGGACCCAGACTGATCCTTTTTCAGGGTCATTCTTCAGTCATTAAGGACCTACATAGAATCATAGAAAAACTAGGTTGGAATAGACCCACTGGATCATCGAGTCCAAACATTCCCATCAATCACTAACCTATATCCCTCAGCACCTCGTCCACCAGTCCCTTAAACCCCTCCAGGGAAGGCAACTCAACCCCCTCCCTGGGCAGCCTCTGCCAGTGCCCAGTGACCCATTCTTTGAAAAATTTTTTCCTAATGTCCAGCCTGAACCTCCCTTGGCAGAGCTTGAGGCCATTCCCTCTCATCCTCTCCTCTGTCACTTGGGAGAAGAGCCCAGCTCCCTCCTCTCTACAACCCCTTGACATGTTTAATGCTGCCAGCACCTACATATTCCCAACAACCAGACACATTTATTTCCTTGTCTATTCTTTCAGCCAGATCTAAAAATAAATTATTTCTGAAAGTGGGGAATCCTAGTTGCTTTTGCAATTCCTCTCAGATTTTATTATATAATTGCTTACTGTCTTTTGACTTCTCCAACTGCTCAGAGTCTGCTAATTGGTTACTGTCTTCTGGTTTCCCTGATAGGACAGAGTTTTCTAATTACTGTGTCCTTTTAATTCTTTATGGTTAGTGTTCTACAGAGTTAGCTAGCCAGCTGTACAAGTTCCTGTCCAGTTTTGCAGCAAGGTTTTCTAGCGTATCCCACTCCACATAACTACCAGTATCCATATGGTAATTTACAATATAATTGACTCAATAAGGCTACTCCTGCACCTACAGCATCAAGTTTATTAGGCACTGATGAACTGCAGTTTTCTCCCTGTACCCACACAGCAATGTCACTAGTTATTTCCCTGGATTATAAAGATCCAAACTGCAACCTATTCTAGTAACATTCTTAAATCCTATTTTTTCCCTATATCATTTTGCTCTACAAAAGGAGTCTGACTGGGATTTAATATTATCAGATCAAATCTTGGCCCTTTGCCAGATACTGTTTCTTCCCCAAATTTACATTGCTCATTCCTTATTAGGGTTGAGCACACCTCTGGACCCCATGTCCAATATGAAGATGCCACTCCAAGCAAGAGAATTTTCGTATTTCCTTGAGGGAGTTTTATACATATCAAACATTCAGATAAGTTAGCAGTGGTAACAAGTTGTTCAGTCATATTAAGATACACGTTTTCAGTCCAAGCAAAAGCTTATAATATTGAAAACAATCACATAAAATATAAACATTATTAAGTTCATTTTAAACACAGCCTTAGTAGTCCTTATGAAAACACTTCCCAGTGTAAAGATCCTTTCTACTTTTCTGCCACTTGCTCGCGTAAACAAAAAATTTTAACACATACCCAGTCTTCCAAGTTTAAAGGGGTTGATGGGATAATCCAAGCCCCTTGCCCTGGTAACCAAAATACTGATTTGCTTCAGCTGTTTTCCTAATGCCATTATATATTGTTTTATCAACAACCATCAGATGATTCATTTTTTCCACCTGGCCACTAGACTGTGATCAGTATGGAGTGTGCAATTCCCAGTCAATTTCTAATGCTCTACTAACCTATTGTACTATTTGTGCACAAAAGATAGTTCTTCTATCTGATAAAATAATCATGTGTACCCTGAATCGGGGTATTTAATTCAACAAAACCTTTGTCACTTCCCCTGCCTCATTTGTCCTGCAAGGAAAGGCCTGTAGTGATCCAGAAAAGGTATCTGTGAATACTAACAAGTATCTGTACTCCCCTTTTCCTGGGAGTTCATAAAAATAGATTTGCCAGCCCCGTCTAGGCATATTTCCTTTCCTAATTATTACTGATTGTATTACTTTTAACATATTTCACACTGTTGATTCACTTGCTGATCCATGGCACATAAAATTCCTCCTTATACATTCCTGATTTAGGTATTTATATAACGGATCTGGTTCTGAATGGGTTTTATCATGTTACAAGTTCCCAGACCAAGCTGGCAGGTACAATAATTCTGCCATCTTTCAATTGTGCCCATTTCTGGGAAGGGACCTGTCCTCCAAGTTCTTGTATTAATTCCCGAACGGACACGGAGTATCTAATATCTTCCTGATTTTCTAAGTTTTCATTTCTATTATCTAAAATTTGCCCTTCTTGCATTCTTTCTGCTGCTCATTTAGCCTCACAATCAGCCCATCTATTACCTGTTTCCTGGTCAGTGTTACCTCTCAGGTGCCCTAGGCGGTGCATAATGGAAACTTTGGTTGGTAATTGTACAGCCTCCAGCAGGCAAAGTATTTCTTCAGCATGATTAATCTGTTTTCTTTGTGCTGTCTGTAGCCCTCATTCCTTTCCAAATCACTCCATGAGTATGAATGATTCCAAAGGCCTATTTAGAATCTGTCCACATAGTAATCTTTTTCCTTTTCACCAGTTCTAAGGTTCTGATCAAAGCAATAATTTCAGCCTTTTGAGATGAAGTCTCAGCAAGTAATGGTTAGGATTCAGTTACCTTGTTCCTAGTAGTTACTGCAAAACCAGCTTTACAGATGCCTTGTCGACCTGAAAATCAGGAATCCTGTGCATACTCCAGAGTTTCTTCCTTCAGACCTGATCTAAAGCTTCTAATGTTACAAGACAGTCATGTGTTGGTGGTTCAGTTGTTGTTCCACTGAGAAAAGAAGCTGAGTTCACAATCTTGGTTATTTCAATTCCGGTATCATTTTACTTGACCAGCATGGCTTGGTATTTCAAAAACCTAGACGAGGCATCTTCTAGTCCAAAGTGCCTTTTTAAGCATCTCAAATGCATTTTTAACCTCCTTAGACCATGACAGTTGGGGAGGGTTGGTTTTAAAAGTTCATATAACAGCTTTACCATCACTCCATTATTGTAAATCCTTAAGTGGCAACAACCTGTCATTCCCAAGAATGCTCAGAGTTCTTTTACAGTCTATGAGGGTGGAGTCTGACACATGGCTTCCTTTCATTCAGTTCCTAGTTCTTGTTGTTCACTGGACAGTCCATATCCCAAGTTTCTTGCTCATTCTTGCAGCATTTGGCCTTTCTGTTGAGAGACTCGATATCCATTAAGTCCAAGAAAATTAAATTCACAGTCCACTGAATGCACTCAGGTTGTGTTTCAGTTGCTGTTAACAGGTCATCCATATATTATAGAAGGATTTTACCTCTAGAGGGAGAATCGCATATTTCAATTTCTCATGCTAATTAATTTCCAAGATTTGTTAGGCTGTTCTTAAAACCAGGGAATAACACTGTCCAAGTAAGCCAGGTTTTGCTACCAGAGGTAGGACTCTGTCCCTCAAATGGCATCTCCTTCAAATCTGTAGTCCCCAATTTCAGTACAGGGTCGGTGATGATGTGATTGAGAGCTCCCCTGCAGATAAGGACTTAGCAGTGCTGGTTGATGAAAAGCTCAACATGAGCCAGCAATGTGCACTTGCAGCCCAGAAGGCCAACCGTGCCCTAGGCCACATCAAAAGAAACACGGCCAGCAGGTCTAGGGAAGTGATTCTGCCCCTGTATTCCTCTCTTGTGAGACCCCATCTGGAGTAGTGTGAGCAGTTCTGGAATCCTCAACATAAGAACATGGAACTGTTGGAATCATAGAATCATAGAATCATAGAACAACCAGGTTGGAAGGGACCCATCGGATCTTCTAATCCAACCATTCCTATCTAACACTAAACCAAGTCCCTCAAGACCTCATGCACCCGTGCCTTAAACACCTCCAGGGAAGGTGACTCAACCACCTCCCTGGGCAGCCTATTCCAATGCCCAATGACCCTATGAATGCCCAATGAATGGGCCCAGAGGAGGGCTACAAACATGGAGCACCTTCCAAACAAGGACAGGCGACAGAGTTGACCTTGTTCAGCCTGGAAAAGAGAAGGCCCTGAGGAGATCTTATAGCAACCTGAAGGGGCCTACAAGAAAGCTGAGGAGGGACTGTTCACAAAGGCTTGTAGTGATAGGACTAGGGGTAGTGGCTATAAACTGGAGGGGGCAGATTTAGACTAGACATAAAGAAGTAGTTCTTCATTATGAGAGTGGTGAGGCATTGCACAGGTTGCCCAGGGAAGCTGTGGATGCTCTTTCCCTAGAGGTGTTCAAGGCCAAGGTGGATGAGGCCTTGGGCAGCCTGATTAGTGGGATGTCCCTGCCCATGGCAGGGGATTGGAACTAGATTATCTTTATGGTCCATACCAACCCAAACTATTCTAAGTCTAACACCGTAAACCAGTGTTATTCTTAATTTAGTTATTCTTAATTTAGTCTACTACAAGATGCAAATATTTGACCATCTTTTTATTTTTCTCAGGTCCTGTACTACTTGTTAAATTCCATCCAGCTTTTTTACTAGTCAAATTCACATTCAAACAATAGTTCCATACTCCCTTTTGGGTGTGCTGCTGACACAATCGGTTCTCTCTGCCCTATAGGTGCCTGCTCAGGGCTCTCTGTGCATGACCTTCACCTGTTGCTCCCACTTGAAGTCTATTCCCTTTGGTTCCCTAGGTCTATCAGTTGGACACATGAAATAACATGTGCAGGAGTAAATAGTATGGATGCAGTCTTGCCATCAAGGCTGCCACAAGGCTGTCTTCCAGTATCTGCACAACAGCATGGAGCAGCACAAGTACCTCTTTGAGCCTATTGATGACAAACTCTGAAAGAAAGCCTGAAGGCAGTTTTGGAGAGACAGGCCTACTACAACTTCTACTCCAGCTCCCTCTTCACGATTCATGATGGGAAGTACAACAGGGCAGGGATGTTTGTGGAGCGCCACCCAGACATGTGCAAGAAGTTTGGTGAGCAGAGTTCAAAAAAAAAATTATGCTGAGAAACACACCTCTTCATTTATATGAAAAGGCACTGTATTTTTATCTCGTCCTTTCAAATGCGTACTCCTAAAAATGTAAAATACTAATGTTCACAATTCTAGAAACTAATAAATGTTTATTGCCCATTTTTTTCAAACATGTTTGAATAGCTTTAATAGATTAACATATATACAAGGAAACACTTTTGAATAGCTGTAGTAGCTGAACATATATACAACATCACTGGTGGTATGCTGGCCTCTTGTTGGCTGGACCGTCCTCCGAGCTACTGGCTCTCCTCCTTCGGGTCCGTTGTGGCCCCACAGGGGAGCGTTCCCTGCCCTGGCTGGAAGTGCTGGGTCTGGGCATGGCCGCTCCTCGCTCCTCCTGGGACGCTCCTTCATCTAGCAGTGAGGACAGTGGGGACAGAGGATTGGCTGCAGGCACCCCCACCAACGGCAATGAAGGAGGTGCCGGGGAGCTCGTCTGTGATGGATGTTGTGGGGCTGCTGCTGCATGTGACTCACCTGGGGCTGGGAGAGCCTCCTGCAGGCCCAGCAGACGAAAGGCTTCCCGGCGCCACCGTTGCAAACCAACACGTATAAGTTCCTCCACAAATGCTGCTGTGTAGTCCAGGAGGGAGTCATGCAGCATCTCAACAAGTTGTTCTTCATCCACTCCGTGGTTGGTCAGGGTGTTGATAACGGTCTCTTCCACCAAGGTTGCCTCCGCCAGGATGCCATCAAAGATGCGCTGCAGTGTTGTGCGGAGCCAGGGCAGCAGGGTCTCAAGGAACGATGGAAGGGCCTGGAAAAGTCTTGCCCATTCCTCTGGCTGGAGGCCGCCCACAGGAGGTCTGGGCCGTGGTTGGAGTGCTCTAGGGTGGTGGAGGTCCTGGACAGCCAAGTCTTCCTGAGCTCCTTCCCCCTGGCGGACGATGACTTCTGATGTTGCGGGTGGAGCGATGACATGCTCCACGTAGTCATCGTCCGCTCGCACCGAGTGCAGTAGGGATGTGATCCTCCTCTTGCAGAGGGGGCACTCGGGCTTATCTTCAGCCCACCGCAGGATGCAGGTGTAACAGAAGTGGTGGAGGCATGGCAGAGCAAAGCTGGGCTCCTCCCAGCTGTCCAAGCAGATGGGACAGCGGTCCTCCAGCTCTGTGGCCATGCTCTTCCCTTCCTGCGGTGGGCTGGGGGCAGTTCTGGAGCTCATGTTTTCTGTGTTGCTGCAGCAGTGGGTGTTAGGCTAGAAGAGGAAGAGAGGCCGCGTTTGTTGACTGCCCTGGAGATGGGTGGAAGGAATGCCCAGGTCCCACAAGAAGAAAACCCTCCCGGCTCCCAGGGGTGAGGTTTCTCCTCCCAGCTCACCTCTGCTGCAGCAAGCACCCCTCCTGGTGTGCTCTGGCTCCCTGAAGCAGGGCCAGAGAAAATTCTTGAATAGCCAAGGCACGCAGACTGCTCAGCTAGGGTGCAGAGACAAGCCCCCCTGCAAGCGTCTCCACTTGGCTACAAGCAGTGAGTGAGTGTCTAGCCGTTGCTCGGGGCATGGGATACCATCGCCGGGTGACACAACAATCGAAGGCCTGTTGACCTGTCTGTCCACCCATTGGTGCCACATCTTCTCCATGCAGTTTTTGCTGCTCACCGATGATTTTTTTGCCCCAAGGAATAGAAGTCCAAAGTGAAAAGCAATTGTTTCGATCTGTTTTCTTTCTACTGATGTATGCAGACCTGTGTATTAATAAACATATAGGAAGTGCAGTGCTATCTGGCAGTTTTAGTCTTGTATTGTTGGTTAATTGTTGCAAAGAAGGCAAATCTTTTCTTTCACATTTTTGTGATGATATTTGCTTGGCATGTGCCTGACAGGTGAACACTGGTAAGCATAACAACTGCGTATGTAATATGTTAGTATCTGACCCAAAGGAAAGACTTGTTATAAACACTGGGAGTTTTTAAGAAGATTGTTTTGTCAAAGAGCTGCTTAATATACTGCAGAATCTTTCTAAGCACAGTAGACAAGGTTGGCGTAGAGGAAACGACACTACTAAAACTTGACAGGTATCGTACTATAACTCACCATGTGAGTACTACAATTTTCAATATCTAGTATAGAACTAGTATATACAACATCACTGGTGGTGTGCTGGCCTCTTGTTGGCTGGACCGTCCTCCGAGCTACTGGCTCTCCTCCTTCGGGTCCGTCATGGCCCCACAGGGGAGCATTCCCTGCCCTGGCTGGAAGTGCTGGGTCTGGGCATGGCCGCTCCTGGCTCCTCCCGGGACGCTCCTTAATGTACTGCAGAATCTTTCTAAGCACAGTAGACACTGTTTTCTTTCAAGGTAGACCATTCATGGCAACTTCAGAGTTTGGTGAGCAGAGTTCAAAAATAAAAAATATGCTGAGAAACACACCTCTTCATTTATATGAAAAGACACCATATATGGATGGAAGACAACCTCATGCCACCCAGCTGGTTCTCAACAGAGTAGCTCTGTCTTCCCAAGGAAGCTCTGTACATTCCTGCTGGGTGTTGGGTACGCCAGTTCTTTGCTCATCATGTGTTTGTTCTGGAGAGAGGACCTGGGCTGAGGAAAGAGAAAGGAGGAAAGCCCGGATCCCTTTATGGGGCTGGAGCTGTGGCATGAGGAGCCTCCTGCTTCAGGAGTCCCCAGGAGCACCTGACTGATGCTGAGCAGTGTCTGCAGGGCTGGTGGTGAGCAGCACAGGCACTTGTCTGCACATTCTGTGTTGCCAGCTCTGCCCGGGGATCTGCCGATGGGGCTTTGCTTTTCATGTTGCCCTTTTCTGACATTTGGACACTGTGAATAACCAATTCAAACACAGAAATAAACTGACCAAACACAACCCCTGTCAGAGCTGTGGCCAGGAGGGAATGCTTCACGTCTGGAGCTACACTATACTCCAGGGCCTGCTCGCCAATGGGGCAAGCGCAGGGCTGTGCAAGTGTCACTCTACCCAGGACCACTGACCGAGCACAAGCTCAGCTTGAGGGCCAGCAATGGTGCCTGTAGCAGTTAACGTGATCCTAGCCATGCTGCGGCGCCTTTTGGACCATTTCACACTGTCCATTCGTGTCACACTCACCCCACAGGCTGCAGGCAAGGGCAATATGAGTTCTGTGACTGATATGACTGATCAGTGTCACCCAAGGCCAGGGCCGCCTCCTTGCAGCCTCCCCTCCTCCCCCCAGAAGCCGTGGGGAAGGAGAGCAGGGTCCGACTGAGCCACGAGCACCACCGCTGACTCGTTAGTTCTGTTGATGGAACACCTATTCTTTGCACAATAGGTCACCCTTAGAAAGACATTCCTGAAGGCACATGCCACTATAAGATATGCAAGTTTAGACAATTGTTGATCACTACACTGAAAGAAGAAATCTAAGTCTGAATATAAACTAAAATATAGAGTTCTGACAATAAGGAGTTTTAATGAGGCTGTGACTTTATCTGGCTAAGCCAAGAAAACAAGGACTGGTACAACAACAAGAGGAAGAAGAACTAGCTGGGCCAGATATGGCCTTGAAGGGGACCCAGAGAGCCTAAGAGCATGCACGAGTAAGAAAGGTGAAAAGTTTAAATGCCACAATGAGTAGTTGCCTTCATCCCCAAAGACCCTATCGACCACTACCACAAGAAAATGCGCAAGCACTAAGCGGGGGACCTATGATAATGACTTAGCAGGAGAAAATATTTGTTGAAAAAACACCATGTTTGTTGAAAAAATGCCTGCCAGCTTGGGAGCTCTGAGCTTGTGAACCAGAACCATCCTTGAAAAATGAAGATTTTCAGTACAGCTAGATACCTAGAAACCAGACACATCCCAAGATACCATCTATAAGCACAGAATCAAAGAACTGTAACGGCCACTTCTCATCTAAAAATGTGAAAAATAGACTGAGGAATGGGAAAACACACTGAGAAAGTAACAATTCAGAACTGCAAGAGCAGAAAAATAGTCTGGCAAAATAAAAAGTCATCTGAAAGAACAGCAAGCATTATCATCTAGAGGCTGTTCAGGTGGAAAACAAATTAATAGCACCCATAAGCTGCTCACACTGGTTATGTTCTGCAGCATTTTATGTCTCTATAACATAAAAATGACTTTTTTGTTTTTACAAACGTAGTCTCTCTCTGACACCATCCATGTTCCATGTACTTCTCTGTTCTTGAACAGGCTACATTCTCTGCAGAAACTTTCTACAAGATGTTGGACTCCCACTGGGGCTGCTGGGCTGACTGCAGGCTCTGTGCTGCGTATTGTCTTTGAAGCGACACTGTTATTGCACAGTCCCCCATTGGGACCAGCCAACACAGGAGGCAGTTTGGTCAACCCTCCAGCTGCTGGGATGCTTGGCTTCTTACCTGAGCTTGGTGTGTCCTCTCCTCCAGGGCAGTTTGGCCCCTTCTGAAATCTAATTCAATTGGTACTGCTAATATGTATCCACAAGGGATCCACTATAAGGTATCTGGTGTTATATTGCAAATAAGTTGCTCCACTAATGTTAAATTTGGAGTAACCTTGAATAGTGAGCACCTGCTTGATTGCCTCTGTTCTTGGGGTTTGCTGTAAGGCTGATTTCTCCTGTAGAACTGATTGCTGGTGGCTTGAGATAGACATCTGTTTCATAGAATCATAGACTGTCCTGAATTGGAAGGGACCCACAAGGATCATCAAGTCTATCTCCTGTCCTTGCACAAGACAATCACAAAACTCATATCCTGTGTTTGAGGGTGTTGTCCAAATGCTTCTTGAACATTGTCAGGCTTGGAGCCATGACTACTTCCCTGGGGAACCTGTTCCAGTGCTCCAACACCCTCTGCACGAAGAACCTTTTCCTAATATTCAACCTGTATCTCCCCTGGCACATGTTCCTGCCATTCCCTTGGGTCCCATCATTGGTCTGCAGAGAGAAGAGATCAGTGCCTGCTCCTCCTCCTTCCCTTTGTGAGGAAACTATTGAATGCGATGAGGTGCCCCCTCAGTCTTTTCTTCTCAGGCTGAACAGCCAATGTGACTTCAGCTGCTCCTCTTACGACCTCCCCTCTACACCCTTCACAAACATTATGGCCCGCCTCTGGACACTGATTATTCTGTGGTAACCTGTAACAAAGCAGAGAGATGTACTGGATGAAGGCTCCATGTCCTGGTGTGTGACGGAATCCTCTGAACCGGTGGCTGCTGGGCCAGCCCTCAGGCAGTGTGGGTCTGGAGACCTGCACCGCACCACATCGTACTCCTGGAACCCTGAGCCATGGGCTGGTCAAGCCACAAAGGCATCAGTGCTCTAGGGCCCCGATAGCTGACGTTGATGGCAGTTGGGGGTGATACAGAAAATGCTGGCAAACAAGCTTGCTGAGACTCCTTTTGGAGGTTTAGGAAGCAAGCATCTGCTATCAGGCCTGGGCAAGACGAGGCAGTGATCTCCAGCGAACACATAGAGCAAGACAAGAGCTAGGTGCTTTTGCATTTCCCACTTACATGCACACATGCACATTTTCCCAGAAATCTTATGCATATTCTACTACTCTCCAAGGACTAATTTCATCATTGTTATGAGCTTCACAACAGTCATATCTCTTGCTAACTCAGAGCCAGCTCTGCCTGACTTTGCATTTAAGACAGGGAGAGATTGCAAGCAGAGGCGATTATAGGAAAAAGCACATCTGTTCAGCACAGATCATACTTCACACAGAAGGTCATCATTTCAAAAGAACGAACAGCGTCTGGAAAAATGCTGCTTGACAGCAAACACACTATTGACAGGTCCCTTTCTGTCAGAGCATTTTTTATTTCTTGCTTATTTTCAAGGAAGGACAGGATTCCCCTGTCAGAGCATTTTTATTTCTTGTTTATTTTCAAGAGTGGGCTGCTGGCCTGGTACGGACTGGAGATAAGGCCTGTCTGCCCCAGACTGTGGAAGGGAAGAATGAAGGGGAGTTTTGAGAGACATTTAGATAGGAATGGTTGGACTAGAAGATCCGATGGGTCCCTTCCAACCTGGTTGTTCTGTGATTCTGTGTGATTCTGTGATTTCCCCTCAGGATGACCATAAATCCTTCTCTGGAGATATGAGTTAACACCACGATGTTACTCTCTGCCTTGTAAAATTCCTATATTAATTGTATGTCTTTGAAGTCTTTGTTTAACTGAAAGCCTGGCCTCTATAAGAAGCCCTCGAATTCTCATTTTGGGGTTCGTTCCAAATTGGGCATGGGGCGACTGCTGGTTGATCAGCTATGAATTTTTATGCACATTTATTTTTACAATTTGTAATAAACATTTTTGTTGCTAGCAACTCTGCCTCGTCGTCTTAGCAAAATGTTTTGGACCCTAACAACTATGAGAGGGACGTTGCGTCTGACTTTTGAAACACAAATACTTCGATGAAACTTAACTCCACCTTAGCTTAAATCAAAATATTCCACTTTTTGTGATAGTAACTGCTTCTCGTGTCAGTGGTGCTAAAACCCTTAACTGCTCTTTTAGCTCCTGGTTGTTTCCCAGAGCAAGTTAGGCCGCGTTTGTGCGCTCCAGCCCCTGCAGGCATCAAAGCGCGGCGGCGGGGAGGCAAAGGCTGGCCGGAACCACGGGAGCGGGAAACGGCGCGCGGCGGGGCGGCAGTGCCGGCGCACCCGCAAGGCGGTTGATGGCCACGTCCGGCTCCCCCGCAGCGTGGGCCGGAAGCGGGCGGCATGGGGAGGCGCGGGCAGGTCAGTGTGGCGTATGCGCAGGTGCGGCCGTGCCTGCTGGTCCCGGCGGCGGGGCCCGGGGCCCCCAGAGCGCCCGGGGGCGGCGGGGCTCACCCTGTCCTTCTCCTGTGGGGAGGACCCCGCCTCGGGTCTGCGAGGCTCTAAGTCGCGACGGGGGCAAAGGATGGGCTTGAGGGCGGTTTTCCCTGCGTGTCAGTGGGGATCGGGGCTTTGGGGTTTGGTTTGGTTCTTTTCCCTAGCAGTTGCAAGTATTTATAGCGTCAGCAGGCAGACGCTCTGGGGGCAGGAAAAACTCAAATCTGGTTGTCAGAAAGTAGGGGCTTACGTGCAAAGGCAGTTGTGGGAAAAGGGAACAAATTGAGTGCTGGTGAAGAGGTGGAGGTTCAGATGCATCGAGGGAGTGAATTGTGATGCGAAGATGGCAAAACCAAAGATGGAAGTATTAGTTCAACATGTCATATTTACAGTATAGGGTATTTACACGGGGACCTGAACCCTTGTCCCAGAGGTGGTGTGAAGTGTAGTAATAGGGATGCTAATACACTGAGGTATTGAGGGAGTTTAGTGTTTCATTGGGCAACTGTAGAGCTTCAAGGAGCCTTCGCATTAATCGTGCTTCAGAGGCAGAATTATGGAATGCCTTGAGTTGGGTTGGGCCATGAAGGTCACCTAGCCTCAACCCCCTGCAGTGAGCAGGGACATTTTCACCTTGATTAAGTTGCTCAGAACACCATCCAAAAAGGCCTGGAATGTTTCTACGGATGGGGCATCTACCACCTCTCTGGGAAACCTATGCCTGTATTTCACCACCCAGGAAAAAAAAAAAAAAATCCTTCTAGTATCTAGTCTAAAATCTTCTAGTTTAAAACCATTAGCCCCTGCCCTGTTGCTACAGGCCCTGCTAAAAAGTTTTTTCCCAGCTTTTTTATAAGTCCTCTTTAAGTACTGAAAGACTGTAACAAGGTCGCGTTGGAGCCTTCTTCAAGCTGAACAACCCCAACTCTCTCAGCTTCTTTTCAGAGGTGTTCTAAGCCTTCTGTCATTTTGGTGGTCCTCCTCTGTATCTGCTTCTGCATGTCCACGTCTCTTCTGTCCTGATGGCTTCAGAGTAGTATTGCAGGTGTGGTCTTACCAGAGACTAGAGGAGCAGAGTCACCTCCCTCCACCTGCTGGCCACACTGCTTTTAATGCAGCCCAGGACAGCGTTTGCCTTCTGTTCTGTGAGCGCACACTGCTGGCTTCTGTCCAGCTTCTCATCCACCAGGACCCCCAGGTCCTTCTCTTGGTCTCTTCCTCGTCCATCGGATATAACTGTTCTGGGATTGATGTGGTGAAGACTTTTCAGGAAGGATTTGCAGTAGTGTGCAAAGAGCAGGGGAAGATGCTTGAAAATTGTTGACCGAAGAGGTCAGAAGAACCGTAAAACACTTTTTCAGGTTCCACCTTACATGTCTTTGCCTCAAAACAATTAGCAACATTAACTTAAGTGTTTGTAAGGTGGTGAAAATATTTCTGGATGTCCTCTCCAAATAGTTCAGTCAAATCTCTTTGCAGAAAAAGACATTTTTTAGATATTGATTCCATGCCAAATTTTGTACTAAGTGGAAAGATCATGAAAGATCAACCAGAACTTTTTAAATAGCAGCATGTTATTTAACATGTTAATTTTATCTAAGAATCCTGCTAGCAGACAAGCTAATTCTGTTTTTGTTTTGTTGTCAGGTTTTGAAGCTTTTTAAATTGTTACACAGAACCCGGCAAGAAGTTTTTAAAAATGATACCAGAGCCCTTGAAGGTGAGAGATGCTTTTGTGTGGTGGATGCTTACCTATCTTCCTGTGGAACTTTCTTCTCCGAATATGCTGAAAGAGAATTCTTAACGTAACCTTCCTTTGAATTATTCTTTTCCACATTTTTTAAAGAATCATTGGGAAAACTTTTGTATATGTAACAAAACATCCTTTCATTTGAAAAAAAAACCCCGTAGTTGTTAGACTGAAGCACTCAAAGCTGTATTTCCTAAGGAAAACATCTCTCTCTGGAATCTTGATGATCTTCCTGTTTATTTTGTTTGGGGTTGGTTTTGGGCTTTTTTTTGCCTATCCCTTCCCACTCTTATTTTTCAGCTGCTCTCTTCAGTCCAGCCAAAGCATGTTTCAATGGTACAGAATTCCTGAGTTGATTTTCTTTAAGTTCAGTTGTTCCTTAGGGGATAAATGCTGCTTTTGCAGTAAAGCAACTTTTAGTTATGGCTTCTGTGTGTTCAGTATTTTTAAAGCTCAGAATGCTAGATAGATGATTTACGCCTCTACCAGTGAATTTAAGATGTGGTATCACCTGAGCGCTATCACCTTCTGTTAAAATGTTTCAGACAGACCATGAGACAGGTGCTATAAAGGACTTGGGATTCTGAGCTTTGAGGCTGTGACAAGACAAGCTGCATTTTTTATTTGCACTTCAGGGTTTTTTTTTGGTTTTTTTTTGTTTTTTTGGTGTTTTTTTTTGTTGTTGTTTATTTAGCTGCAAGACAAAAGATAAATGAAGAATTCAGAAATAACCAACATGAGACATCTGAAGAAAAGATAAATGAGGTACTTATTGTTTCCATTGCTTTTTTTCCACTTGGAATAAGGATGCTTGCATAGGAGCGTAGGAGCTTATTTCTTGAAGGATCTGTAAACCAATGTTAGTACTTACTGAGACATTGGGAGAGCCAGGTGAGTTCAAAAAAGCTTTTACGTAGACCTTTGTTTGTAATTACAGTGATATCTCCATTAATAATATGTTATAGAATTCTGCATGTACCAAAATGCATAAGGAAGGAGAAACTGTCTTCTGGTAGTTCCCTATGCTTATTTTGAGGTTGTAATAAACTTACGGAAAAAGCTGTTGGTATTTTCTGCTCATACATGTATGTATCTGAGCTGTGGTCATTTCCAGTGCATTTGGTCTTTATCGTATAGGCAAGGACAGAAAGGTACAGAGGAATGTAACGATTTGCTGAGTTACTGGCAGATGTGAGAAATTATTTTGATTCCTTCCCACAAGTGAGGCAGCATTTTTTGTGGCATGCGGAAAACAGCCAAATGATCCTGACATTTTTAATGTAGAGGAGTTTTGCTGCTACTCTCTTCATCGTGTATTGAAAGGAGTGGAACATTCTGTTTGTTCACTGTGCAAGTTAACTTTACTTAGTTGTTATCTTAATGATTTTTACTGAGACATTTTTCTAAAGCTTGTTGAAGGCAGAAGTGAAGCTTCCATATTTTAGGTATTTTTAGTTCTTAACTTCCATACAGAGTGAATAATTTAATCCTTGTTATTCAGCATTTTAACCAACTGTATTTACATTGTCGTTGGAAGACAGTGCCTACATCCTGTCCTCTGCAAATGTAAATCTAAACCTTTGTCTCATACCAGCTATGGGAAAATAATATAAATAGGTCTGAGAATTTAGTTAGGACTTTGTAGCACTTTAGGCTTGTTATCAGGCCCCAGTCGTAATCCTCCTGTGTTTGTCTTGCCAGTGTCTGGTCTGCTAAATTGTATGTTCTTGGTGTTATACATATACAGGAACACTATGTTTGTTAGGAATGGCAACTTAGAAAATGCATGTATGTAACTTTTTAATTTGGGTTAATTGATATTTTGGGAAAATGGGTCAGCTGAAGAAATCCTAGACTTTCATCACCAACTGCAGAATGGTAGGACATCACAGAAGTTGTCATATTTATTATGTATGTTTTAGGTCAGATCAGGAGTGTGCTTTTGAAGTGTGCTTTTTTGAAGTCAATCTGCACTTCCTGTAATCCAGTGTGGTTTCTGAAGCAGTCTCAGAGCAGAGATGGCAGAATTCCTCTAAAATGGATCTGAAGTGGAGGGTGTGCTTCAGGAGCAGTCAGCCTAGGTGCTATTGGGCATTCATTGGGGAAAACTGCAGGACACCTAATCCAGACCCTTGAAGGGGAGAGAGGGGAGGAGATATTCAGTGTAGATATCAAGTCTTGAGCTCAGACTTTTGCCACAATCCACTTTTGTTGGTACATGCTACTTCCTGTGTACTTGCTACTTCCTAAGTAAGCATGTCTCCCGAAGTGTCATACTGGCTTACACGTCACGGTGGCTTACTTATGAACTTGTAAGTTACTCCAGGATTCCCAAAGTAAAAGGTGTTTATAGGTAGTGAGTAAGTAACAGAAGAACAGAATTGACCAGCTTTGCTATTTGATTAGCTGTCTAGTATGGAAAATACCTTCAGGAACAGTTATATACAATTAAAATTACTATGTTGTTTGTTTTTTGTTTCCTTTTACTAGCTTCTGAAAGTAGCTTCAGATGTTGAAGTGATTCTTAGAACTTCTGTTGTTCAGGCAGTTCACACAGATTCTGACAAAATACGTGAGTAAAGCTGCATGCTAATAAAATGTTTAAAAATATTATGGTTCAGTAAATAAATAAAAAACTTGAAAACTGAGGAAGGGTATAGAAAGGGCCAAAGTTTGTCTGTATGTCATTTCTCTGCCCAGACCTTTAGATTAGGCTTGTTGACTAGTGTTCTACCCCTTGCAGGTGGAGGTTTCAAAGGCAGGAAGTTCCTACACAGGTATTTTGACGTAGTAGGGAAGAGGCAGTGCCTGCATTTAATGCCCTCCTTGAAAGAAAAAGTTACAACACAATACCTTAACTGTTAGGAGTGGCAGTAGTTAGGTAACAAGTCAGCATGCACGTACTGGCTGGTCAGTCAATGTACTTCTAAGTGTAGTAGCCACAGTATCTGTAGGTGTTTTTTCTACTAAATAAGGAGCAGCTGCCTGAGGAGAATTAGCAAATGCAGCATGTACACTGTCCACAGAATATTTTTTTTTCCTTCAAGGGCTGAGGTTCTGTTTTCCAAAACCTAGTTTTTCCTTCAAAGACTGAGTTCCCTTTTCTAAAACCTTGTTCTGACAATTTAAGCTGAGATTATTCCTTGGAAAATTTGTGACACAAGGATGCCTTTGATGCAAAGCCAATCAAATTCTGCAATTTTGACTCCTAGCTTAGAAGTTCTTTTATCTGAAGTTCTATTATCTTACAGTCAAACACAAGAGAAATATTATGTTCAGCATACAACTGTGTGGTAGAGAATAGGAGAAATCTTCAGCTTCAGACATTTGTTTTCTTTCACTTCTGTTTAGTGGCTTGTGTAGCTTTGTAACTCTTTTCAGGTTTAGATTTGGTGAAGCATTTAACTTTAGAACAGTTGTCATGATCAAGGCCAAAGATACATCTAGCATAGTGTCGAGTCTTCCACAGGGATCCCAGGCAGCTGATGAATGGGAACAGAGCAAGTGAACTTTCACATCTTACAGCTCTTCGTACCTGACAGCATTTCCTGAGGTTTTACCTAAAACTCTCGTGCATTTAGGAAGTTTCTCAATAGACGTGTGCAAAAGGTACAGACCTTCAAGGAAGTCAGTTTTCCTTCCTTTAAGATATGGGATATCAATGTACTTTGGACAGAATGTTACTTATTATAAACACAGGTACACAAATCCACATGGGTTTACGGGTCTACTGTACCTTTCATGGCACCCTGGCCTAGTCAAAGTACTGCATTGTGACTTCAGGTGTTTGTGCTATAGTTTTTGCTGCTGGAGGAAATCCTACAGAATACAGCTTCTTGCCTTTGTGAAGAAAGGACAGGCTGATTTCTGAAGAGTTAGCTGGGAAGAAGTTGGAGTCAGGAGGAGTTTAAATGGGTGTATAATTAGACAACCCCTAACACACCTCACTTCTGAGACAAAAAAGTGGCCATGATTCGCCTTTGATTCTTTCTTTCTTTTAAAACAGGTATGACCAGGTGAATATTACAGATCAGATTCCAGGATGCTGTGAGAGAGGGCTCTGTCAGATTTTTTATTCATTTTTGCAGCTGTTGAAGCAAACAGTCTGACTCAAGATAAAATTGCCATTCTCTCTCTTGATACAAGTTGCTGCAGTACTTTACCATTTTGCATAGATTCTTAATGCTACTTAAATATTCTCAGTGCTTTTAAAAGGAAGCAGGGGAGGGCAATAATTCTGACCAGCAGATGGTAAAAATTTTGCCTTTGGTAGATACCACGATACTGCTTGTAGCTTACCAGAAGTTTAGATTCTAATTTCAGTAATGTGGTTTTTTGTTTCTCAATGTAAAAATCAACTTTAGAATACAGAAGTTTAAGTAGTATTTTCCATAAGCTTATATTCTCCCATTGGGTTTTGTTTATTTTTCTATTACAGGGCTTATACCCAGGAAAGATCTGCTACAAGACAACACTCCTTACTTTGATAAAACAAGTAAAAAAGCGTGAATCTTGATGAACATAAACCCCTCTCCCAAGAAGTTTAAAATCCCTCTATGAAACCTCCGAAAACCAACAGCAGATACCTGTTTTAAAGCTGTATTTTAAAAAAACATTAAATCTTGTTAGCAAAATAGAAACTGAAACCAAGCCACTGATTTTGTTGGGTAGTGTGATATCATCATGCATTTCTTCTGTGGAAGATCGTTCGACAGAAACTCAAGAAGCACAATTATTCCTAAAAATATGCTGTGGAATTGTGTTCCTTCAACAGGATCATTTTTAATTATGACAGTCTTCAGACAGATTGTTTCCTATTAATCTGTGTTTTCCAAACTAAATACAAATTAAAAGCAGTTCTTTATCTTGATGGTATTTATTTGTAAGTTTATTGTTAGTTTGCTTTGAAAGAAGGAGAAATGATCTTGTGTCCCTTACCATTACACATATGCTTTACACCAAAAGCATGATTTCTGAAGTTATTAGTAGTTGCACACTAATACATTGTGATGCTTGAGAGAGTTGTTAATATTTATCTGAATAAATTATTCAGTTGTTGCTGATGGCAGAGGGTGTGTAATGGTTTTTCTTCCCATTCACATGTTTGAATGAGCAAGCATGGCAGGGTTTGTGTTCTCAGATGACTGCAGAACAAGAACCCAGCCACAGCCTGACTTCAGGGTGTTGGTTTAGCCTATATACTTTATGAACTGAAGGGGTTTGGTTTATCTTGTGGTTACAGACTGACCTTACTGAGACATTTGCCAGAGAAAAGAGGCTTGTTGCTTAGTCACAAAAGAGCTGCCTTGCTTAGAGGGAATTCTTGGTGAGTTTATATACTAAAGCCCTTATCCCTTCCTTTTGTTTAAGGTAGACTTGTTTGCTTCTTTTGGAATTCATCACAATTATCTGTTCATTTCTATTCTGATTGGAACTAGACACAACTACATAGGAATGGTTGGACTCGATGATGCAATGGGTCTCTTCCAACCTGGTGATTCTATGATTCTAGTGATATATAGAATATTCTTAATGTGGAATCAGTAACAAGCACCATAATAGGATCTAAATGCCTCACCCAGGAGTGAGATAGCCCAGTAATACCTCTCAAGTCTCGGTGATGCTGTCTGTTTTTAATAAGCGTCCAGGAAATCAGTATTCCATATTCGTGTGGGTTCTGATGTGGATTCATTGACTGACTAAGCCTGAAAACAAGTGCCTGGATCAAATCTGGTTTTTTTCACACAGCATGTCAGTGTGCTAAGTACTTCTCTCTCTAAAACTATACCATCTGGTTGCCATGGGCAGTAGCAGGAGCAAATTTTTACCAGTAGCAAACTGGTAACCCTCTTGCACTTACACTGATGCTTCCTGCGTTGTAGGTAGAGGGCACCAGGCAAACAATAGGAGATAGAATGAAGTAAGTGCAAGTCTTGATGGCTCCACTTCAAACCAAACATCTGGCTCTGTAGGGGCTGTGTTGTTGACTTCCCTAAGAACAAGGTATATTCTGTGTCTGGTGTCCTACCCCCCTGCAGCAGGGAGCATTGACTTTCTTTTCTGTTAGGAGCATAAGTGGGAGATACACCAAGGAGAGAAAATAGAAGGCAGTTGCAGCTGTAAAGAGAAAACAGAAAGGAATCCTAGCTCAACTGAAGTGCCTAATTTTTAAGCAGTAATAGTTAAACAAGGGTCTAGCAAGAATGACAAATAATCTAACCATCAAAGTATACATTCCACCACATGCTGAAACTGGAGGGAATTAGTTTCTTGTGGACTAATTGCTTTAGGCTACGGGAGTATTTTTACTGATTTTATCCTTCAGACTGATTTCTTGGAACTGAGGCCTGGTAGGTCTTTGCTCTTTTAGTAGATAACTGCTGAAAATAAAGGACGTGATTTTAAAAAAGTTGGTAGAATGCAATGGCCTTCAGAACAATTCCTTTCCACTCCTGAGCAGTGTGTTTATGTTCTGTGCATTACACTCCATGTTCCTGCTGTCCTTGTGCATTCCTAGGCAGCAAATACAAACTGAATTTTGCTGTGCTGAGATGAGGACAATCAAGCGGATAAGATAAAGGCTGCTAATGTAAAAGATTGATAGGCCTCTTTGTGGCTCTAGTTTCAATATGAAAGGAATCAAGAGAGTATCCACACTAGGATAAACAGGAATCCAAATTATGAATTGAGCACAGAAGTGCCCCACTGCCTGGGCCCAGCAGATGTTTGCTTTCTGGAAATTTCTAACCTTGAAATGCTCTCACCAACCTGCTTAATGACCAACAGTTAATTAAAGGCCTCTCTGTGCTAGTGGGTGGTAGTGGCTGTTCCCCTTACTCTATGCTTATCTGTTAGTTAATGTTCCAGTACCCAGGCATCTTCTCATTTTCTTTTCACTGTAGTTGTGAATTCTTTCTTGATACTGCTGACTGTGTGTCTTTCTTTTCCTTAATTTATGTAAAGAAATAAATAATGTTAAGAAGTCAGGAAGTATTTTTGCATCCCCTTTGCAAACTTTGAAGTTTAAAACTGTTTAAAACACTACAGGGGCTTTCACTTAGTAGTCTGGGCAGTGAATAGGTTGATTCTTCACAACAGAAACTGTAATTTAATAGGCTCAGAATAACACTGTTCAATTGCATTAAACTCTTCTGTGTTTAAAAGTACTGGAGAATTTTAGAGCAGATACACCTGCCTTTCTTCTAGAATATGCATCATCAGCCTTATCTTGATAAGCCTGAAAGATAATAGTTCCTTGAGCTGTAGTTTAACTATGTCTTATATCACAAAAATCTGCAGAGATCTTTTGGAGGCAGGCAGACAATTCTGTTGAAAAGGGTCGACTGCTCAGATCTTCCACAGTTCAGCCGCTCTAAGCAATGGATCAGCATGTTCTAACAACTGGGTGTTGCCAAGAGGTGCCTTTGTGACCTGTACAGATACTATAACACCGCTGCTTAGCACGACCTGGTATTTTAAAGGTAAGTTTCAGGTCTGCCAAAGGTAGTGAAATGCCTGCACAAAGTTTGACAGAACAGGTGTCACCACAGTGATTACCTGCAAGAAAAATTGAAGAAATTCAGCTTTTGACATCATTTACCAGAGATTTGTCTGTTACAGCCTTTTGTATCACTGTTCTCCTTCAACAAGCATTGACTTTATGTACAATGTAGTTTTAATGAAAGCATTCAGTACAGCTAAGGAGTAGTTCCTGTTCAAAAATATCATTTTGGTTTTGTTCTAGACACCTTTCCCTCTCCCTTAGCAGTTTCAAAATACAAGGTTTCTTCAGGTCTTTTTTCTGCAAGCAGCAGCTCAGGATAGGGAATCAATTGTGGTATCTGTACATTTTTTATAGCCTTGTGTTCATAAAAAACGGGTTTTTTTATAGATTTAATCTATAAATAGATGATTTTTTTTTTCATGGGTTTGTGTTTCGGGTGAAACAAAGGTGGCTTTTCTGATTTACTGGTGCCAAATTAACCCCTTTCTCTGTTACTGTGCACTTTGTTAAAGGAAGCATTTAGTTGCTATTTTTACAGGGAGTGCTGTTGTACACAAGAAAGTGACTCCACAAAGAGCTGATCTGGAAATAGCTTGAAGAGTTTAATCAGGAAAAGTGGCTTACACCTTTCCCAAGGTGACAAGTTCTCAGGTAAGTGACTAAAACTAGAATTAGTATTTATTCTTTCTCTTAGAAGTCGTACCAACTGAAGGAGCTGGACTAGGCTTAATGCTGCGTAGCATCATTAGTTCTGTTGGTATCTTACTGGACCTGTAAATAATGTAATATAGCTTCAAGTACTGGCAGTTCTTTACACTTCCTTTACAAAAGGGAAAAAATACTGACAATTGAAAACTAAAAATAAAGGCTGACCAACTTACAGGAAGAGCTGAGTCCTAGTACTTCCCTGCTTTAGGTAACTCTTTCCAAACTGCTTGCAAGAATTTGATCTTAAACTCTGGAGTTCACTGGGCTGTCAAGTCTTTGATCTTTAGCTTTATGGGAAATAAATTGCTTACCACAAAGCATAAATTATGCCATGGATTCAGTATTAAGGCTGCCATTTTACAGTTACAAAGGTTTGATATTTTGATAACTAGTAGAACTCCAATAAAGTCTATGTTCTGTGTATGGGATAAATCTGGAATACAGATGGTAAGATCTCAAATTCTGTTGAAAAATTTCACTAGTAAAGCTTTTATTTTTTTTATTTTGTTTTTTTTTTTAGAGTTCAGCTTTCCCGTGACTTTCTTTTTTCTGCCAGCAAGAATTAAGTTGAGGAAAGGAAAAGACAGACGGTCACATCTTAATTGTTTGGTAAATACCAAGAAGTTTAAATCATTTGCTCTTTCTATAAGCAAATATTTCCATTTAGTTAGCACTTCAGTAATGTGGATTGCATCCAGTGGAATAAAAGCATATAATTTTCCAATTATGTTTTCCTTTTTCTCACAGTACGTTTTTCAGCTTTCCATCTCATCTACCCAAAAAGCTACAGCTTCAGTCTAGAATTAGTGAGGATTAAATAATGGACAGGTGAAGCTATGGCTGTGGAAGAATTTTGCCATAGGCCATACAAATGGGAAGGTATCTACTGTTTCACCTGCTACTGTACCAGTAGCAGCCTGGTTCAGGGGCTCTTTATGAAAGCTGATTCAGCTACCCCTGAACTGCCATTGCTGTAGATGTGTATGGGAATGTTGTAACTGCTCTCTGTGCAGTGGTTGTGAAAACAAGCAGGCAGTGACCTGTACAATACCCCACACTTTTTCCAGTCAGTTTGTAACAGAAAAAAAAATGAAAAAGTCGTTGAAATGATTCCTTCCCTTTCTAAGCATGTTTAACATAAAGATTTTGGTCCATTGTTGTCCACCTGAAGATGGGCCAGCACTGATGTTTCTGTGTAGATCTTTATGAGTCCTTCTGTACTTTTTCTGTTTCAAAGGGCTGCTGTCCTCTGCATCACATTCCTCCTGACACTTGAGGAAATGCAGCCAGAAGTGTGTTTCATGGAGGATTTTTGGAGAGTCAGCACAAACTGCCTGTGAAAAATAAGTGCTTTTAAGGAGAAGGAACAAACCTGCACTTTTCAGAGTTATCTGGGTCTAGGTATTTCAGAATACAAAGTGTGCCTTTCAGAATGTAATTCCTTTGGATATGACTTCAAAGGGTAGATCTATAGTGAAATTTCTGTAGCGGTTTGGCATGTTATACTGGATCAGCAGGGAAGAGATCTCCTATGTAACAACATAGTTTTGAGAAAGGGACAAGAAGCCTTTCTTACCTAGCTGGAAATGGACCCTGAAGAAATATCCCTTCAATGTTAAGAACATGCCAGATTTTTTTTTCCCACTAGTATTCAATTATGCATGTGGTTTCCTCAGTAAATTTCCTCTGAACATTCTTTGTGGAAATACAAGCAGATAGGTGTTCTCACTGGTTCCTGCAGTGTTGTACAACAGTAGCTAAGGTGAGGCTGACTCCTGTCAAACTAATAAATGAAATGTGAAATGTATGAGCATATGAATGAGGATGAGAGCATTAACATTCATAGAAAGAAGAACAAATGGAGTAAAGGAATATAAAAGGCAGCTTTTGCACTTATGAAAGAAAAATATCAATGTACTCTATGGTTCATTAAACAATTTTCCACTATAAATAAATGTTAAAAATTTCATTGTTTAAGTATAGTCTGCAGTAAAGACTGGAGGTAAAACGAAGACTGATCATATATGGACTGAAGTGGAATAGAGGATTGAATAGAGACATAATAAACACAAAGGTGTTATTTAATTTGCATTTGATTGTGTTTCATTGTAGTCATAATTAGGACTGGACCATGCGCAGAAAGTAAATTCTTTGAACAGAAAGACTTAGGGTCAGTTATCTGTTTTGCAGCCATTTGTCGTATAGTTTTGCTTAGGTTTTTGCTTTATTTCAGTTGCATATTCAGTGGGACTTAGATAGATAAATACTCAGCTGCAATGAGTTGCAGAGACATCTATCTGTATTTCTGTTCCCTATGGAGAACTGAAAAAGATAATTTCCTGTACAAAGGAGCTGCAAAACTCTTAAAATGTTTTAATGAGGAGGATCAGGCAAGAACTTCTAATGTACCCACACTGCTTTCTTGTAACATTGTAAATATGCACACATTAAGTAGTAAGCTCACAGTTTCTCACAGTTTCATAAAAATATAGAATTAAATAGATTTTAAGCACGTTAGATATGAAAAAATGAGACATGGCAACCTAATGTCAGACTAACAACACAAACACTTATTTAAAAAGAAAAGAAAATAGATTGTAACTTTCATTTTGCAATGTCGCTAATGTGTGTTTAGAGACGAGGGCACGGAGAAAGGCCTCAGGGAGGCAGAATTGTGGTAGGACTGCTCCTTAGAACTGCTTTGCTCCAGCTACTATGTGAAAGACAAAATTTATGGTATCTATGACTCCAAGGACAAAAGACCTAGGGCAGAGTTGTAAGAGGTGCATTACCTGTAACTATGATGCACAACATGCATCAAACGATGCATCACACTTCACAGTGTGCTGCTTGACACACTTCTCATTCCCTTGGGAACAGACTTCTCATTCCCCTGGGAACAGATTAGTAGTTTGAAATTCTGCTTTAAGATGCATGTTGGGATTTCTATAAACACTTGAAATGGAGAAAAAGCATGCAAATGCTGGCATATGCATTCTGTCATCATTTCAGAGCAGAAGACCCCAAAGACACAGGAGAAAAGGAGTAAATGCCCTTACCCCTTACCCCCACTCCTAAACCAGAGAACATACATACCATTGTTTCCGTGACCAAGGCATTTAGTAAAGCTTGCAGCAGGTTTTATCCCCTGTTCTTTTACAGTTCCATTTATTTAATTTTCAGGTGAATTAGTTACCTAGGTGATTTATTCAAATATACAGTAACTCAAAGCACAAAACTCAAAAGTACAAAAGCATCTGAACTGAACTGTCTGTAGAAACTGACTTGGTTTTGAAAGTAAAATCCCATGGAAACCTAGATAAACAACCTCTGTGGAAGTAATGGAACTCTGGAAATTATAGCAGGAAGGGAAGAAAGATCAAGAATTTTATTACTTTATTAATTATTTAGAGTACTGTTTTGTATTTGAAAATCACTAAGGGTTACTAAACAGAGATGCAAAAAGCTACCACAGTATTTATTAAAACGGATCAAGAAAGAATGTTTTATATCCCTTTCCAATGTGAAGTCAGGAATAAACTATTATCTAAACAGTAATCTCCGAGGAAATATCCATACACATAAGAAAATGAAGAGGAAAGAGCTGGTGTAATATAGCATATTTTCATGGATGTGCCCTCAGAAGGTAAGGTAAGGCAAGGCTAGAATGGTTTAACAGCTGGTAACAGGGCTAAGAGAAAGTGGCGAAAATACAGGCTGAATATCAAGGAAACAAGAGGTGCCACTTTTACTGATGTCAAATAAACTCCGCTTAGTATCCTGTCTTTGTCAAGTATTGTCTCTGGGCAAGTGGCCACCCATTTTGTTAGGACTTTTGAAGTCTCATCTCCCACGGTACTAAAACATAGGCAGTGGATGCATTAGACTGAATAGGAATGAGGACTTAACTGGGTACTGGGAAAATTAGTTGTCCCACCTGTATTGTATGCGTGTTACAGTAATTTAGAAGCAGTGTGCTCATCCACACTGAAGGCAGCAGCAGCTGAAAGGGAAGGAGATTCTTATGCCTCCAACACTGATTACCAGAAAACTGGGAGAGAAGGAAAGAAAGTACAAAAACAGACATGCTGCACCTGGTTGAGCGGGAGTATGTCTCTGTGTAACACCTTCTGTGGCTCATGCTCTCTGCAGCAGGAAATCTTCCTGCCAAGTGGCAGAAGACAAAAATTGTGTGAGATGCTAGTCTTTTTCTTTTTTTTTTTTTTTTCTAAATAGGTTATATATGAACATTTCACATTTGACTTCTCCTATTAATGCCCTTCAGTAACTCTGGCCAGAGCCAATTTCACAGATGTTGCCAAGTACTGTTAACACTGTATTAGCATGCATTATTTAATCCTTACCCAACAGACAGATTCTGAATATTCTACTACTGGAAAATATCAGCTAGAAATCATTTGCAAGGACTCTGCCAACATTTCCACCAAGTTAAAAGTGAAGAAACTTAGTTCCACTTGAATCAGTGGAAGCATTCCACCTGTTTGGTGTTCCTCTAGCAGCTATTCCAGGCTTGTGAGAAGGTTTCTTTTAAGTCTGAAGTTCTGCTTCTGCTTAACTACATAATGTTGGCCCACAGCAAACTCGGACATGGTGCAGTAATCAGAGCAGTCTCAGCCTCAGCAGAGAAAAATGTATATTTTCTCAATGTGTTCCCTTCTATTGACCACTGTATATCTTGGTCTACTTCCCTCAAGATTTTGTCATTTTCTTGCTCTCTGAGAACTAAAGTGCTCCTTTTCTTTGTCAATATATGGGGACTGATGCTAACTGTGTGCCAAGTATCTTAGATTTTTTTTTTCTGCCCCTGCTGAACTCCCAGAAGAGTGTGAAGTCTGTACCTGATACCCTGAGTCTATTAAAACCAAGAAGGCCAGTGCTTCTTGTTGCTTTATCTGTAACTTTCAGTCTGTCAAGAAGAAAGCAGAAAAGAGCTGTATGGAAATACAGGTTTGAAACTCCTGGGTGTGTACTCCTCACCCACGCCATTACTGCTGCAGCAGTAGGATTGGATTTTTCAGTAGGGAGTGCCTTTCCTCCTTAAAGCATGATTTTATATAAAAATTCCAGCTATGGCATAAGATTTGATCTGGTTAGCATTTGAGCAATACATGTTCCTGCTTATATAACAGACTGATTAAATGCTGTGCTTAAATGCTTGCAGAACTGGCAGCATGTTTGATAATGATATTTTGGTGAGGAAACTAGGAACTTGAAAGTAAATCTTTCCTGTCTTGTGCACAGAAACAATGTCACTGCATTCACCTCTGTGTAAAGCAAGCAGGATGTGGCATAATCTTCAGTGTGCCAAGCACTTGTTTGCACTGGGTGCCCTTGGTTAAGTAGTAGTCTAGGAGCAAGGCAGAAATAAATAGAAAGAACATGTAAGCACTTGCTTAATTTCTGGAACCATTTTAAATTTTTATCCTAGAGGATACACATTTAGATCTTCACTATAGTGGCTGATTTCTTTGCAAAGAAATTAGCATTGTGCCTCTCATCTTGTGTATTGTCTCTACCGACAATATAGGTGCTATCTAAGAAGTCTATCTAGGACAGTTAACTCTTTTTTTTACTTTCCCTCTCTATTTATACATATATACATACATATATATACATACATATATATATATATATGTATATATATGATGTTGACAGTCCAAAAAGATATAGTCACATATCCAGGTGTAGAAAGCACCAGCAGAGCCTTTTTCAGAAATCCTAACCTGCATTTGCATGTGACATTTTGGTATGGAGCAATGAAATTCTCAAAGAAACCCAACAAAGTTTCACAAGACTGAATGCTTGAACAGCTTCATAGCTGTGAATGTGCTGCAAGAAGGCACGTTAGGCACTGCTTCAAGTGTTTTAACTTGGATTATAATGCTCATCTTTTTGCCTTGTAATGCTCATCTTTTTGCCTCTACATACAGTACATTAATGCTTTGGCATTACCTGACTTAAGGAATAATTTGAACAATGTGTTTGATTTTTTGAACTGTTCATTTGACATAATAGAGTATTCTAGTTTTCTGTCCAGTTGTGTACCAAAACATCCTTAGAAAACCTTAGATGAATAAAAACACTTCAAAGACAAACACCAACACACGGGAGTTTATGGCTTTCATCTGTGCTCTAGGCTCACTGATAGCATGTAATAACGTGTTCTTGCAGGGAAGACAGGAAGACGAGGGATGTGAAGAGAGAATTGATCCTTGGCATTCTAATTAAAAAGATGAATCTATATTTTAGAAATGCTTTCTCAGACCTCCAAATGGCAGCCAGTACTCTGGACAATTTCCAGTGGACCTTAAGGAGACTGATTTCCTATCCAATGGATTAAACTGGGTGAGGGTGGGTCCTGCAAGTGGGGCAGTCCTGGGGCACTGCTCAGAGACATGATATGGGAGCAGGGAGGGCTGTTTGTGCCTGTGCTCAGTCCACAGCTGCTATTTACTGGCCTTTAGGAGGGTATTGTTGCAGGAACTGGCAGTGCTACACTTTTCAGTGTCCTAACCTCTTTGCACAGTCATTCATAGCCCCACGTTAGTCACAGTTTCAATATCCTAAATATTGCTGCTGCCTTGATAGCCTCTCCAATAATCATGGAATTGTTCAGGTTGGAAAAGACCTTTAAGATCATCAAGTCCAACCATTAGCCAAACACTGCCAAATCCACCATTAAACCATATCCCTACGTGCCACATCTACACATCTTTTAAATACCTCTGGGGATGGTGACTCAACCACTTCCCAGGGCAGCCTGTTCCAGTGCTTTCTGTGAAGGAATATTTCCTAATACCCAGTCTAAATCTCTTCTGGTGCGACTTGAAGCCATTTCCTCTCATCTTATGATTTGTTACTTGGAAGAAAAGACCAAGACCTCACCTCGCTACAACCTCCTTTCAGGTAGTCATAGAGGGTGGCAAGGTCTCCCTTCAGCCTCCTTTTCTCCAGGCTAAACAACCCCAGTTTCCTTAGCTGCTCTTCGTAAGACTTTTGCTCCAGACCCTTTCCCAGCTTCATTGCCCTCTTTGGACGTGTTGCAGTACCACGACATCTTTCTTTTAGTGAGCAGATCAAAACTGAACACAGTATTCAAGGTGTGGCCTCACCAGCACTGACTGCAAGAGGCTGATCACTTCCTTACTCCTGATGGCCACATAATTTCTGATAAAAGCCAGGATGCTACTGGCCTTGGCCACCTGGGCACACTGTTGGCTCATGTTTCACCAGCTGCCAACCAACACCTACAGGTCCTTCTCTGCCAGGCAGCTTTCCAGCCAAACTCCCCGAAGCCTGCAGCGCTGCCTGGGGTTGTTATTACCCAAGTGCATGACCCAGCACTTGGCCTTGTTGAACCTCATCCCATTGGCCTTGGCCCACTGATCCAGCCTGTCCAGATCCCTCAGTAGAGCCTTCCTACCCTCAAGCAGATTGACACTCCCACAAAAAACATGGTGTCATCTGCAAAATTATTGAGGTGCACTTGGTCTCCCAGCCAGAATCACTGACAAAGGACCAACTCCAACACTGAGCTCTGGCAAACACCACTTTTGCCTGGCCACCACGTGAATTTAACTCCATTCACCACAGCCCTCTGGACCCAGCCATCCAGCCATATTTTTACCTTAATCTAACCTGTAGCACTAGATCCTCCCAAGATCATCTAGTACCTTGGCCATTAAAGCACAGTAGAGGTAAAGGGGCTTCAGGCTGGTCCCTAACCCTCTAGTTAGCAATGACCAGCCCTCCACGTGGTAGTTCTGAATGTCTGAGAGTGAGCAGAGGGAGTCAAGTACTGGTCAGGGTCCGGGAGGTGACATGGAGTTTGTGGGAGACAGTCAGCACCTCAACACAAATTGCTGGGTAAGGCAATATTGCAGAGGATTTCTGAGGAGATCAAAATGCTTCTCAGTGACTCCCTCACAGACCCGTGGAATTCTAGTGTTTTTTTAATTCTCTGCAGTGGCATAAGAGCTTCCTGGCTGGATTTTCTTCATCATTTAAGCCGTGAGTGCAGCAGCCTGAGGATCAATTGGGAAGACCGGATTACTGACCAAAGAAATTGTTCTTTGTTTCTTTTCTCCTTTAGCCAAATAACTCGGTGTGAATCAACAGCCTCTGGACCCATGCAGCCCTTCCCTCTCATTTCACAATGACTCAGGAGCAAACACTGCCTATATCTGGACTGCTTGTGAGCCACATGCCATTCAGAAAGCCCAGATTTGTCCCTGCTGTTGAAATAGGGGTTAGCAAGTATTGGTTTTAGGTTGAAAATGCTGTGTAACTATGCAGATTATTATGTTTGAATTTTGAAGCCATCATGCAGGCTGAGGACTAGGTACAGTCATTTCCCTGGAGATTTCTTCATTATTTCTTCCTGGTTTGGGTTTTGGGGTTTTATTTTTTAGGCTTTTTGTGCTAGAGGCAAACTGCCAAAGGTGCTGACTACATCATACTTTTGATGTCAATACCAATAAATTAAACAAAAGAAAGTGTGTGTCTACTAGCCTGTATGTGTGTCACAATTGCAAAACTAGTTAAATTTGGTACTTCCAAAGACATTTTTTTTATCCTGGTCTTAATTCAGTAGCCTGGTTTTAAGGGCAGCGCTATAGTTATTAATGGGGCGGAAGTGTCAAGAAACAGCATGTAAAGTCTCAAAAATGATAGTCTCTTGAATTTCATTACGCAGTTATATTTGACTGCTTCTTCAAAGTCTCCAGAAAGATTAATTTAGTTGTTCAGACCTAACATTTCCAAGCCAAAAGCTGCTGTATAAATTACAGGGCACCTGTAGGAAAAGAAAAACATGATGTGAGAGTAGCTGCCATCACTGTGGAGGGCAAGATGCAGCAGAAGCTGAACTCCTGGAGAGAAGCTGGATTGCACTTGGCTGTAGTGGGAACAGAACACCAGCCTTGACGTAAATGTAGTGAAGAAGTTTGATAAAGTCAGGTTCATAGCCAAGGAGAGCAGTTTTAAGACCTGCCTTACAGATTAAATAGCAATGGGAATTCAAAGTGAAAGAAATTTCATTAATCATGGCAGTAGATTGTGGGTAGTTATAGTCACAGTTTGATCACCAAAATAGCAGAAATAGAGCAAGTCTTAAAATCTTATAAGGGAAAAAAATATTTTATGTGTTGCTATTCATATTGTGTTTATCGCAATGGGTAAGTATTTAGGATAAAGTCCCTCTGGCCATGTGGGAGTAGAAATGCTGCTCGGATTATGACAAAGGCTGTTTAAAATAGAAAACAGGGTATTAATCTCTGTTTAAGATCTGTTTCTTATCACTGTTGTCTTACCTTGAAGTTCTTATATCCAAAGTATTTTCCCTCGAAGCACAAAATTATTTTCATAGTAATAACTGCCCTCCCTTTCTCCCTTCTTAAAATTAGCCATTGGTTCTTTTGCATATACTGTCTTAAGAAAACATCTGGAGCCAAGGCAGGAGTAGGGTATTCACACCAAAGTCCAGAAGGTCCATCTGTGTGGGCAGCATGGAGGCACCTGCCTACACTGCCTGGTCCAGAATGGAGGAGAGGTCAGATGCTCCTGAGCTACCAGATGTCTGGCTAAGTGGATGGATGAATGTTGGCTGCATATCCATAGCTCATTAATGAACCTTGCATTAGTGGCAGCTGAGGGTAAAAAACTAGACTCTGTCAGCAGAATGAACAAGAGCGGGTTATAGTTCCCAAAGACAGAGGAAGCAGGATTCCTAGCCAGAGAGCTTGTCAGGTTGTGCTGTCCAGGTGACATCACAGCTGCATGCATTTTAAAGTGACTGTATCACTCTTTTGTCTTCTGACTTTAGCTGCAGGAGTGGGACAACCGTAAGATTTAGCAGTGAGAGGAGCACATTTGCATCCACAGCACAAAAGCAGCAGGGCAATGACTGTGCACCTGATAGAGTGGCTGTACAGAGTAAGAACACACTGCTCCATTATTCACCAGAGTTCTTCATAACATGGCAGGGGAAAGGGGTGAGTGAGGTGTGAGCAGGTCCATGGAAGAAGTGAATATGAGGGATCAGAAACTATGCACATAACCACAACACACAAGAGGGCAATTCTTAAACTGGAACAGAATCTGCAACACCAGTACCCGAAGAAGCAGAATAGAGCCTGGTTACAGCTGGCCCCAGGCAGACCTACAAAAGTGGAACAGGAGGAAGAAAGTTGTTATGGTAGCATTCTAGAGTTTCCTTATGAGGCAATATCTCCTCCCCATTAGAGGAATTAAAAGCCTGGCTTTCAGGAGGACGGGGTAAGACTAATTGTTTAAAACCCCTGTTTTCAGTACCCACTCAGGACCTGCTCCGCATAGGTGATGTGGAGACATATCAGCCAAGGCATTTCTTATTTCTCATCATTAAATGAATTTAAAAGGAGACTGTAATGGAATAACATTTTTTTCTGCTAGTTTGGTGACAAGAAAAGACTTACTTTTGCATCATTTTTGCATATTTAGCCTTCCCCTGACATATCAGCAAATCTAAAACCTGCATGAACAGTCTTGAGGAAGAGCAAAGGTCTGGGACTTGGGGTAATGTTGTGGAGGTCCAGTGCTTTTTCTTGGTGTATGTCTGAGGTGGATCGAACAATACCATTGGGGGAGAAAGTCCTGCTCACAGGGGCAGTGCTTGAGGTCATGTCACTGTTATTTTTGCATGATTTTTTGTACAAAGAACCATACCTTGCCTTATTCCTCTTGCAATCCCCAGTTTTAGTTCTCTCCTCCTTAATATGAGGAGACTAGTACCTATGCATGGATTTACACATGTGTAGATACACTCACAAACATGTTTTATAAATACGCAGCAGCACTGTCATCTTGCTACATACTAGGTTTGACAAGGTTAATTTCAGGGCTTTTTTACAGTGAAGCAGTAGTATTTTAAGGGTTTTATATCTGGAATAGCAAATCTGGGAGACAAAGAATACATCTGCAGGTGCCCAACACTGGCTTTTCACAGTAAGAATTTTTGTCAGAAATCGCTCACTAAAATTGATTCAGTGAGACACAACGCAGTACTAAAAACCCCTGGTGAATTACATACATCCTCAGTGTGCTAGAGAATAAATATTCCACATGAAAATTACTTTCAGATCAATAACCATTTGGCAAACATACAATATCCAAAATAAATCTGGGGACGTGTTGCTGGTGCCCACAATACGATAGCAATGATAATATGAAAAATTTCATGCTGCAAGTTTATTAATCACTTTAATAGTTGTTAGGTGTGCTGTTTCATATGGTACAATTCTACAATATAGACATGACAAAAAAAACCACAGTATATTTGCATTTAGCTTGTCATGGAAACTCTGAAAATTATTATTTTGTTGTTAAATAGATTGCCTAGAGCATGGTACATGCTGTGTGTGTGCTTGCATATTCACATATAGGTAATACTTGAATGTCTTGACCCATCAGGTAAGACTCAGAGGAGCTAATCACAAAGTAATAGCTTGTGAAGCTCCAACACTGAGTAGCTGCACTTGCAAGTCTGGAGCACAACTTAGGGTTTGAACTGCATCACCGTGAACTTCTTGCTCAACAGCACCAGCTTGCCCTTATCTCAGCTAAGTAGGGCTAGTGCTATTGCTGAGGCATCAGGACAGACCCAAAGGCTTCAGGCTGCTACATGCAGGTTTCTCATCTAAGTGTAAGTTTGTGTTCAAAGTTGGCTTAACCAGATGCTGACCCCATCAGGCTGTATTTGACAGAAACATGTTTTGGCAAACATGACGCTAATGGAAGTTACAGAAGGAACCACTGAAGACATAAAACCAGGTGGCTCTGGTGCATCAAACCATATTTCCAAGATTTTTTTAGCACAATGCCACTGTTGCATTAAGCCTCTCTGAGATAGAGTTCCAACTGAAAAGGATGATTATGCCTTGCTCCCAGGTACCTTTTCTTGCTACATCTTTCCTGTTGAAACTAGGAATTGTTTGGCAAGTCAAATCAGCTTCTTGATCCAGTTGAAAACTGTGTCTTTGAGGAAGAAATACAGGCTTTCAGTAGGATCAGAGGGCTGACGTGTCTCATGTCTCTACAATCAGCGCAAATGCATGGCAAGCTTGAACAGCTGGATGTCAAGGGAGGTGCAGGACTGCTCCATTTAATAGCTACATATCCTAAGTTTGTCTCAGGGTGACACTGGAACCATGCACTCACTTAGGATCCCTCCTTGGTTCAATTCAGTGCTGCTCCTGTCTCAGCATATCAACTTGGCAAAACCATCTCCTGACCTCTCTCAGGAGGAATTTCTCTTTAGGAATGTGCGTTCTTAAGAAGCCACAAGTACAGTTTATGCCTCTGTGTTTTCTGAGTGAATTTGATGTAATACTTACTAACTGAATCCTTCTTTTCTTCTTTCAACTACAGCTGAGGACATCTGCAGGCTGGCTCTGGGTTCTCTGAAGTTGCTGGTAGTCTTTATGGAAATTTTAGCTAAACTGCTCCACTTACAGAGCGAGATAAATCTTTATTATTGAGGGAAGATAAGGGAAAATGAATGAACATTAGATTTGTCCTCTCCCAGCAGCCCTCGCAGCCTACACCTCCATTTAAAATTATCCTCTCATCTATTTCTGTGGGACTGGTGTTTTGCTCTATAACATCTTCCTGCCTAGTCCCAAAGTGTTATTATCGACATTAATCACATAAAGGTTTCTTGGCTTTCCCTGTCCTGAAGTGAGTGTCATCAGACAAAAATAACTTTGTCTCTGCCTTGGTTACAGTACAAAGAAGCTTCTCTTTGTTTACTATAGCTGAGCATGTAGACAACATTAAGCTTTATATTAATAACTTTTCTCTGTGCCTGAAACACCTTGGGAAATAGGAGTTTTCATGGCCTTCTAAAAGCTCTACTTGGAACAGTTGTCACAAGTAAACTGATTCATAATCAATATTGCCAGGAAGGCATGCCTAATGCAAAGGAATTATGTGGGCAGAGAAGCAAAGTAATCCCCTTAAAGGAATTCATAACAGCCTCCATATATAGAAGTTGGTGGTAATAAATAACCTTAAAATAAAACTTAAATAGATAACAAAAATGAAAAATAGGACTCTGGTAACTGACTTGTGATTCTTTTTCTTTTCCTTACTTACCTCTCTTTTTCTACCTTAAGATATCAAAATAAAACCTAGACTGTATGATGGAAACATTCCAGCTGTTGTCACTTGAGAGAAGGCTAGAGGCATCTCCAAGAGAAGGACAAAGCTATTGCACTGCTGAATTTTATATTCTCTGGATTCTTGGTGTCTAATGCAGTCATAGAATGGGGTTTGTACTATTGGCTTTCTCTTCAGTGCTTGAAATGAGTTATGTGCTATGGAATGGGCTCATAAAGGCCATCAATAGTTTGTCAGCATGGGATTATCTAAGTGAGAAAAGGGGAAAAAGGTACCAAGGTTAGTCTCTTCCTTTCAGCTGGGTGGTTTTCTGTATTTCACTGGACCTCTAAGGAACCCTATGGCTTTCCTGACCCCTACTCATAAAACAGTCCCAATGTAAATACACGTTGTGTATTTTCTTTTAAAAAACTGGTAAAATTTAAGTTTCCTTTATTTAGTCACTTGTTACCCACTAATGTTACTGCACAGTGGTATAACATACCACATAAAAAACTGAACCTCACTCTCTGCTAGGAAGACCGGCAGTGCTTTAGCAGAAGCATGGGAACAAACAGCAGTTTCAGTTGGATGGCTCTTGGGAAAGAAGCTAAGGAAGGACAGGGAGAGGAAGAATGACAGGGAACAGGAAAGCCTCCACTAGTATCAACGTGCAAAGCAGTCATGGCCAGCCAGCTGCATAATCTCACAGGTCAGACCAGGGCTGTGTCCATCTGTTGCACTGTGCTGAGTTCGTTGAATCCTGGGCAGTAACACCTGGCTCTGGTGAGATGTTCTGTCCTCGCAGTTGCAAAGGTGCTTTGTAAAATGTTAATCAGTGAGCTCGGAAAGCATTGCCATTCTCTTTTCACAAGTGGGGAAATGGATTCTGAGAAGTTAGGAGGTCTATTTAGGTCTTAGAGGAAGTATGTGGCACAGCTGGATGTGTAGTTCAAGAAGACCAAGTTTCATGACCTTGACCTAAGTTACAGTTTCTTTGGAAGGTATCTCATTATTCACTTCTGCCCTTTTTTTTTTTTTTTTTTGCTATAATGGAGACGCTTAATTCAGATAACAGGAAAGGAGGACTATAAGAAATGGTCAATTAAGCAAAGAAGGCTAAAACCACAAATAAAATAGGGGGGGATGTTTACTGCTGAGAGGTGTACCATGTTGAGCAAGTTTGGAGTACAAACACTATCAGTTCTGACTTCTGCAAACAGACTTTGCTAAACTGGTAAATGTCACAAGGGAACCTTAGCTGCATTGCCAGATGTGGGCTTAGTTTGCCCACGGCTGTCTTCCATGTACTCATTTTTTAAACCATATAAATTATTACTTCCTGAAAAGAAAAATAGATTTGTTAAACTTAAACTTTCAATAAGCTGCATCAGATTGTGTGAGGCTGGAGAAGTATTACTTTGCATAATAAAAGTTTCTGGATGGTAGCAAGACTGAAAACATGCATAACACTCCCAGCCTCCTCTTGTGTTCACCAGTTTAACTCTGAGTGGAACAGATCCTACTTCCCACACAACTTTCTTCTCACAGTGATGCTTTTAATAACAATAAAAACCTAAAACCTATGCCTGAATTCTCTGATCAGGCAGAGAAGTGAAGCAGCTTAGAGCAGTATCAGCATTTCACATTTTCTTCTCCATGAACAGTGGAATGAACTTCAATGTACATCCAACTTTGAGAACAGTCTCACTGAAGGCATTTAAACTGTTCTCAGACAAGTGGATGAAGAAGAATCTCTCTTTTTCACTTGTGAGGCAGATTTCCATTCTAGAGACAGCCACAGCTCATGTGTTTGGTGAAACTGTAGCTCTGGAGGCTGACTGTCAATTCCTGTTGGCAGAGATTAACTACAGAGATTGGCTACCTACACTCTCTTCAGAATGGGCACAGTGAGGGCAGGCAGCACAAGGTAGAGGACTGTGACAGGTAGAGTCAGACAGGAGTAGCTCTGCATTTTTAAATATGATAAATGAAGGGCTAAGGCCTTAATAATGTTATTCCAATGACATTTTCAGTGAATTGTTAAAAACAAAAGCTAAATCCTACAGAAGTCTCTTGAGATTCAAATATAAGTAACATAGTATACCATCTTCTTGTGTTTATCTGCAGGCCTGAATCACAGGGAAATGCTTGGAGTATATTTTGTCTGCCCATCACGATGTGTATGTCGAGTAAATTAGGGAACCTGTATTTCATTCCCTTTTTGTGGTTGAAAAGAGTCCTTTTGCATTCTCAAAGAATGGATTTTCATTCAATCTTAGCCCAGTCAAATGCACAAGCCAAGGAAATAATTTCCTTTCTGGAAGAGCACACTGAAAAAGAGTCCTCTTCTTCCATGGTACTTTTGCTTATCCATGTCAGTAGTTCTCTTCCTTTCACTTCTGCATTGCTCCAGCAGGTCTATAATTGTTTGTGATTTCAAACCCACTTCACCACTGACAGCGAGAAAAGACAATTGGGACAGATGTATGGGAGAAGCAGCAGCTTACAACACAGCTCTCAGCTTCTCCCCCTGTATTCAGCACTGGTGAGACAGCACCTCAAATACTGTGTTCAGTTCTGGGCCCCTCACCACAAGAAGGATGTTGAGGCTCTGGAGCGAGAGAAGAGCAACAAAGCTGGTGAAGGAGCTGGAGGACAGGCTTTATGAGGAATGGCTGAGAGAGCTGTGGTTGTTTAGACTAGACGAGAGGAGGCTGAGAGGAGACCTTATTACTCTCTACAACTGCCTGAAAGGAGGTTGTGGAGAGGAGGGTGCTGGCCTCTTCTCCCAAGTGACAGGGGACAGGACAAGAGGGAATGGCCTCAAGCTCCACCAGGGGAGATTCAGACTGGACATCGGAAAAAAAATTTTCACAGAAGGGGTCACTGGGCACTGTAACAGTCTGCCCATGGAGGTGGGTGGGTCACTATTCCTGGAGGTATTTAAAGGACAGGTGGATGAGGTGCTGAGGGGCACAGTTTAGTGACAGATAGAAATTCTTGGACTCAGTGATCCTGAGGGTCTTTTCCAGCCTAGTGATTTTGTGATTCTGTGATTCTAGATTGAGATTCTGGAAAGTCAATTTTATATATATATATATATATAATATATCTCATATATCTCATATATATCACAATACTGTGTGCTGAAGTGCAGGCAATTGTTGGTGACAGGTAAACATGAAATTCTCAGCAAAGCTGGGGTGCTTTCTGAAACAGCATTTGGCCTGATTCTGGATTATAAATTTGCATGTGTGGAACAACAGTCTGCTACAGAAGGACTTATTGGTAGGGAGGGAGTAATTTTAAAGCTTTAGGAGGAGAATTTGGAGAATGCATGTGTGTTCTCTTTTAATCTCATCAGAGAGAAGTAGGAAGAAATTTATAAAGGAAGACAACAGTGTATTTAATTGTTGTGTTCCCACTCTAGATTTTCTGGGAGTAATAAATGGAACATTTGAGCTGCATGTCTCTAATGTGATACTTTGAAAGTCCCTCATTCTTTTTCAGTCTAAAGCAGACATCTATTCCCCCATTAAAGTTCCTTTAAAGCTAACCAAGCCTAATCCAGCTTCCAATGAAGCCAGTGGGAACTTTTAAATTTATTTCACTGGGAACAGAAACAGACCTCTAGGATTTATCCTTGTACAGGATTTTTTTGTGTTTTGTTTTGGTTTTATTAGATTAGGTCATCGTAAGGACTTCTGCATTCTTGAGGTATTGGTACAGGCAATACAGAGTTTCACTTAGCAGGATGTATCTTATTTATTCCTAAATCTAGAACAAGTTGGGGAAAGAAATTGGAAGACCACTCCAAATCTATCCTGTGACCCAAATGACCTCAAAACTTTTTTTTTTTGTTTAAACCCCCATTGACACATACCTATATATTAAACACATTTTGCCACTACAACTGTCTCCTAAAGTGTCCAATCTGTACCATTCTGTAAATTTGTGCTAAAGGCTGCAAGAAGTCTTTTTGTCAAAAAATTCCAACCATCACCAATGTCTCCACTAAAAGAAAAACTTTGGTCATTTGACTGTTCATGAGACACCAAGGAATCAGTCATAGGATGAAAACTCCAAAAAGCTAGAATTTAGGGGTTCCAGCACTCACACTGTTCACCCACGTTCCAGAACGTCATACTAGTCTCTTAGTGTTAGGGCATCTCAGTCATATTTCAGCCTATAATCATACTTAGGCCCTTTTCTTTTGTAGTTATGGTATAGATTGAGGTTTAGCTTTCTTTTATGAAACTGAGACATGCATTCAGAATAGCTGTTACCATCCATTTACTCTTCAGGAAAATATTCTCCTACTGAGTACTACCAGATAATATCTGTGGGGGAATGGAACTTTACCACTGAGCTGGTGGAGGACCCTTTTGGAAACAAAGAAGATTGCTTTTCAGAGGCCCCTTTTAATGGAGTTTAAAAGATTAACAAGGCTGCAGGAGTTTGTACGTGCCAAGGACGACTTGTCTTAGGGCAGAAGGGGGGAGTCCGGAAAGTCCCTGATAATATCTGTGGGCAGTGTACTTAGCCAGCAACTTGAAAGAAGTAAGCCACCCCACTTAGGATAGCAGGCGGGGTTGACATTTAACCGTGAGGCCAATAAGAGCTTGTAGTGATGCATATGAGTCAAGTTGATTATAAACGCTATATAAGGAATGCTGTAATAAGAAATAAACGAAGTTTGCTTACCACTCATATTGAGTTGCTGCTTTCTTCCGCCGAGCCATCAAGGGAACCAAGACCCTTCCCCAACAAATATCCATGTGACTTATACCCCAATGCTATTTGCTACCTCAGTTAATTTGTTCAGTTCAGGAGCAAAAAGACAGGTTTTTTGGCCCAGCCCTGTGGAGATATCCTTGCCCTGTTGTGGCAAACTCTCTGTACAACTGGATGTGCAAAACTACAGCTTCCTGAAGAATGAATCAGTAAGGCTGATGGCACGGTGAAAAAAATACCCTGTGCAACCACACATATGCATTTTCTGTGGCATGGGAAGCATTTTAGTTTAATTTTGGAGGCTAATTCATATGTATCCTGCCTCTGGCTTGATTTTGATCTGGGAGTTATCTGAAATTCTCCTAAATCTGCTAGCAATTAGTGGAATTCCCATTCTAGGAAAAGTTCAGCATGCTCTTCCTAGCACATCATCTAGCTCTGTGGTAACACACACCTTTACTGACTGGTACTATGTACACAAAATAAACACCAGGACCTAATACTGTCTGAAACCCCAGTTGCAAATTCAAAGCGCATAAGCTTCAGGGCATGCATTCACTGCTCAGATGCTGAGGGCAGTTGTTTTTTTCCCATTAATTTGAATGTCCCATTCAAAACAAATGCTGTGTCTTTGATGGCCTAGAACTGAAAACAATTCCAAATTAATCTAGGAGGTTGGCAAGAGATCAAAAATACCAACAATGTATGAGTTGATGCAACTTACTTCCAGTTACATAAACAAGGAAAGGATCATAATGGAGTGGCTGTTGGCAAAGCCAAATACTGCTGCAAGCACTTTTTAGTACTACCTATCCATCAGCAGATTAATGTTCCATTCACTTGTTTAAAATTAAATAAAGAGATCAAACAATTGACAATAGGCACTCTACAGTGTAGAGTGGTTTTCCTTAAAAAAAAATGGAAAAGATTTATTGAAATTTATAAGGTAGAAATAAATATGAAAGCTCAAGGAGTAAAGAAAATAGACACAGACACACAAACAGCTGTGCTAGGAAGCTGAGAGTGCAGGTAAAAATCAGGTCCCACTCAAAACAGTGGCTTGTTTTCCACCACATCATTCAAGTTCTAGGATCAGCATCAGGTTGCAGTACTTCCTTGTGTTCAGGACCCATTAGAACGTTTGATGGAGAGGACAGGATCCACCTTAGAAGTACCAAATACCCGTGATAGTGGATACAGCATCTTGTATTTTAAAAAAATAAGAGAAACTGTTAGTCTGTAAACATTAGAAATGCTAGTTTGCTTTTCATATTTCTTTTTGGGGGGTAGCAAGGAAGCAAATTGTGTTTCAACAACTTAAAGTAAGAAAAAGAAATTAAGACTTATATTGTTACCAAATGAAGACCTGTCATTTTGTCACCCTTCTTCAGCTAAATTGAACTGGCTCTTCCGTAGGGAGTCCACCTGGTTTGCAGTTCAAAAGAGGGCTGGTATGGCTGCATTCAAAAACCAATGAGTATAAATCTTTAAGAGAAATGACAATTAAAATATCAAAAAGGAAAAGAAGAAATTTAACTTAAGCAATAAAAACAAAGGAGCAATGTCAGCTTTCAAAGTACCAGCTGGAGCTAGGAAGGGTGAGTGTAAATGGCTCAGAGATGTACTAAGTCGCTTACTTACACCTTACACCTTACATTGACTTCAGAGAGCTTTTTCCAAGATGAAGAAAAGCTTCCTAGGAAAATACTTGAACCTGGCCAGCAGCTCTAATGAGATAATTCTGTAAAACTCTCCATACCAGTACAAGGCACCTAGGAATATTAACAGCAATGGTGAGAAAAATAAGCTATCATAGAGGATTCTCAGGTTTCCTCTCATTCCCAGACCATTCTACTGTTTCATAGCAGCAGTTGTGAAGCCTGTAAAACAAAAAGCCTACTTTATACAGTGCCAAATGTGATGCCACTGATCTCTGGTAAAAGAAATAAAACTGTATTTTCATAAACAGGAACACAAAGACAACCCCTACAGCTTCTGAAATAATAGTGAATTTTAAAAGTGTAGAATTATTTCTTATATAACAATAGTAAGTAAAAGTAGGTAAAAAAAAGGGGGATGTTGCTTAATATCGGGCAACATGCAAATATAGCACATAAAATCCAGAAACATGCAACTTAAAAAGACCAGACAACTAGAGGGTAAAAGGGGAAATAGAGATGCATGTTAAGAAACTATGATTTTCCAAAGCCATGTACACGCAGAGAATGAAAACTAAGGAGTGTTAAATGAAATATATTAGAAACCTGATTACCAGCCCTTGTTCTCGCAAATGTGAAAAATGCTATTCTCTGTAATGCTGCATTTCTGTCAGAAAAAAAGGACAATCAATACAATATCATACCAAGACTTCATTGCAGGCTCAGAGAAAGCAACTATAACACTGCAGCTGTTTAGCACAGTTCCTTTCTGATAGAAATAGGACTATTATCTGAGAAAATCCCTTTGGATTTTCAATTGGTAAGCTTCTTTTGTTTGAGGATCTTCTTTTTATCAAGCAGAAAAGCTCTCAGCTGCTTTGCCAAGTGTTACATGTTGAGTGAGCAGTGATTGAGACAAGAGGACACATTCTTTTCCATTCTCCCCTCAGTTTCTTGGCGAGTGGTAATTTCACCTCATGCTTCTTGGTGAAACAGCACCACGGTTTGTGTTTCAAAAAGCAAGTTTTGCCTTACTTGGACTCATTCACAGGGAAGAACCATTTAGAGAAAACACTGGAAGGTGAATATCCTCAGTAGTTTCTTCTTTTAGCAGAGAAGACAATTTCCATGAGCCCCAGTCACTGGGCTGAGCTCCTCTTAAAGCTGGCGGCTATGACGGAGTGTAGGGCATGAAGAGACCCTTGCAGCAGACTGAACAAGCAGACCACAACACGTTGCCTCTTGCTAGCTGAGCCACATTAATGGACTGAACCATGGTTCCTTCTAAGTGGTAACTGCAAAACAAAACACATTTACCTAGGCTGCCACCAAGAAGGTGCATGGCTGTGACAGGTATGGAATGCAGGTATGGTCAGCTAATGCAGCTCACTTGTAATTTCCCATCCACACTTTCACTGACTTGTATGTGGCTATGCCAGAAATCGAGCAATCCTGTGGTGTTTTGAGTGTTATACCCACAAATTTCTATTTAGCCATAGCTAACATGTTCATTTTATTGTTCATTAAAGAAAGGGAACAATGTCTTGTTAAATTTAGAATGATAAAGTAACTTTTCCCTTTTAAAAGCAATCTTTTTTTTTCTACAGAAACCATTAAAGTCAAGAATTATGGATTTCTATTTGTTGTGTTTGTTGTGCAAACTAGAAAACATCCAGACACATATGGTGGGAAGAATGTCATTTATCATCGAAGGTTCATATAAATATTGAGCTATTTCTGCATTACCCTTTTTTTATCTTATTTCAGCATAAGTTCCTGAAGAGAGCAGGAAAGGGAAAAATTTTTGAAAGGTATAGTTCTTGCCTAACTTTGGATATGGAAGAAATAACTAGTATAAGCAGTCTGTTAACATGGGTAAGACTGTCGCTGGGGAATGAAATCAGAATGGTCAGTGTTTAGTCAGAAGGACACAAGAAAGGTATTTGGAAAGTGGAAAAGATAGCATGACTACACTTTTGAGGAACTAACCCTAACAAAACAGAGTACTAACTATTGGTCAGAGCACATTTATTAACGCAGTTATTTATGAACTCAGTTCAATCTATTGAAGGCTTAATTGAGTTTATTTGCAAGCATGGTTGGCTCTATTCACAGTTTGTTGTCACACACAACATGATTAGTACTTTGCTAGTAAATATGGTAGCTGAATATGTACCACTGCTGCTGGCACATGACTGTCTTCTGCCATGTATTTGGCTCATGCTTTCACAGTGTGGATGAATCCTTAGAGACTGCTGCTGGACCTAGTTTGGAGAGGTTGGCTTCTTACGGGTTTATGCTACTCTGGGCACTCTCGTGTCTCCTGAGACACATAGCAGGGGAGATTCGCAGAACTCCAGAAATGTACCAGAACCAAGTAGCATACTGTGGATGCACACATTTGATGCATTCCTTGAGAGGAATTGCTGTTACCACAGGGTCTGATGAAAACACCACAACTGTTAAAAAGTTGTACAGTGGCACTTCTAATGTGGGTAGTCCTTCATAGGAATAATTAAAGTGTTAACAGCTGTGGCCTAAGATTCCTGCAATGCTCCTGCAATTCACTTGTGCTTGCATGAAATTTGGCCAATAAAAGCCATAAGCCCTTTGTAACATCAAATCTTAAATGCACACCCTTCTTGGCTTGTACACTTTCCAAACTAGGATGTTTCTGCAGAAGTTTTCTGTGTAAGTATGTCTACTTGTAACATTTCCAGCAACATTTCCATCTGAGGACATACAACAGAACTCCTGTTAGCATGTCTTCTTCAGGATTGCTCTACTCCTTCTTCCAACAGTTTTTCAGGAGTTGAGTCCTGGGAAGCAGAGCTTCAGAAAGAAAACGAATCTGTGGTTACACTGACTGTATCTGCACCCAGACTCTGGATTAAGTTTCTCATTTTACCATGTACTGAAGGTACGACCTCAGGTACACTGCTTCTTTATGCTGCTATTTCTCACCTTGAAAGTGGGTTCTTGTGAAATAAAGTCAGTTGACAGTATTGAGAAGCTTAAGGAGAATGGAAGCCAGCGCTACTGCAGTTCTTTGCAGGCATCAGATAAGGGTGTTCATCGTGTAAACACATGCAGCTGAAAAATCACCGTCTGACAGGGCACAGGGCTAGGACTGGTTTTCAGTGCCCCTGTCTATGCAAGGAATATTGGTGTCTGGGTATGCCTGATTCAGTAACTCCTCACACATTGTCCTTCCCATGGCAAGTCCACATCGGGTACCTCACTGGGCACAAATAAAGAACTCTCAGAAAAACATCCAAAATGTTAAGAGCCTTATTAGCAACAAGGAATCTATATTGCTAGTAAGTATAAATGTCAGGGATTCATACCAACTAAAAACAGAGATTGAAGGGGTTTGAATCATCTTTTAAATACACTCAATATCCTTTTCAGACTGTGTTATAACCGCTTGTGTATTTAAACACAGGCCAGGCAACTTTACACTCCACAACCAACCTCTGCAGCCTCTTTCCCTGTGATACTATCCAAATTCAGCTTACTGGCAATGTGTTATGATTGCCTCCTTTTCCATTTTAACCCATGCTGCTGAATCACAGATAATATGCAAAGCCAGGACAAGCAGGAGGATGGCAGCTTGTCCCTATAAGGAGAACTGCAGCTAAACAGCACCGAGGCGTTCCTGAGCTGAGCTGCCAGCCGTGCTTTGCCACCCAGGGAGGAATACCTGATCTTACACATCTGTCATGTTTGATACTTGACTTGTGCTTCCCACATTTAACTTTCTTTCCTCTCCTTTTTTCTTTTTAGAAGACAGTATGTGGCTGCCAACTGCTCTCTGCCACCCAGCAAGGAGTGCCTGATCCTGCACGTCTGTCATGTTTCATAGTTGAGTTGTGCTTGCTGCCGTTAGCGTTTTTTCCTCCGCTTTTTTTTTGTTTTTTAAAAGCCAGCATGTGGTCAAATGTAATGGAGTGGAGAGGGCTCTCCCAGGGTTTGCAGTGGTGCTGTACCTATTTTGAACCAAGAAACCCCAGAGGGAGTCTGCTGCTGTCAGCAGCCTGAGGGCAGAAGCCAGAGCCCCTTCTCTTCTCCTGGAGGTCCGACCCTAACCACACCACCCTTGGTGACCTCCTTTCATAGAATCATAGAATCATAGAATCACCAGGTTGGAAGAGACCTACCGGATCATCGAGTCCAACCATTCCTATCAAAACCATTTCAAAACCCTTTTAAACAAATATCGATTATCTGTTTTCAACTCATAGTTGAAACTTTCTCCTGTTTTTCTTCTTTATATGCTTAAATTTTTATCCATGTATCATTAGTACCTTCACATGCTTTAAAGTTTTGTAAGCCCCATTATCTCAGCAGCTACACATTGACTGCAACTGAAGGGATTTATAAAGTGTATACAAGGCAGAAATCCCCAATCCATTAAATCAATTTTCCCCCCCTGTTGGCTGTAACAGAACAGACTGGAAACATAACTTTTAGAAGTCCAAGTCAAGGATCTGGCTTTGCAGCAGCCTGTCAGCTCTACAGCTGTGCTAGCTGTGATCACTGACTGTCCTGTGTAAAAGGTCATCTCTTTGCCTTCAAGATGCCCTAGACGGGTTGGAACAGAATCGCCTTTGAGGTCCCTTCTCGCACAAAACATTCTGTCATTCTGGCTCTCCAACACCCGGAGAGAATGGCTCATGGGTGATACAGTCCACGCAGCCCTGAGGAACCCAGAAGGGCACCCTGAATGAGGAGCAGTGCCTGTCAGGGCTGAGTGCCTCAGAGCCTCACCCCCAGCCGAGAGGAGACATGTCCTGGCTCTGGAGGCGAGGGAGCAGGCTGAGGCGGGAAAGGGAGGGACATGATGGTGGGATGGAGAAATGGCGGGAAAGGGAGAAGATGATGGTGGGATGAGAAGAAATTGCGGGAAAGGGGGGAGATGATGGCAGAAGGGAGGGAGATGATGCTGGGAAAGGAGGGAGATGGTGGCAGGATCAGGAGAAATGATGGGAAAGGGGGGAGACGAAGGGCAAAGGGGGAGACGAAGGGGAAAGGGAAGAGAAGGGGAAAGGGAAAGGAAAAGAAGATAAAAGGAAGAGGAAGGGGAGAGGGAAGAGTGTCCGCCACGCCAGAACAAAATTTCGGACGGAGAGATAAGGAACGCTCAGCCGTCGGCAGGAAAAGCGTCTGCGTAGGCGGCAGCAAGGCCTCCCCGGGAGCCCCGCTCGGCGCCGCCCGCTGTGTCCCCGCGGGGTGCGGGGCGGGCAGGGGGTTGCGGCAGGGCGGGGCGGGCAGGAGGCTCTGCAGCGCGCCCCCTCCCGGCGGCCCGTGGAGCGGCGGGGCGGGACGGTGGAGGCGCGGCCGGCGTGACGGGCATCGGCAGCCGCCGCCCGCCTTCCTTTGTGCCCTCCCCGCGCTCGCCATCTTCGCCCCCGCCTCACCCCGCGCCCGCCGGCCCGGAGCCGAGGGCGAGCCGCCCGCTGCCTGGGAGCGGCCTCCTGGCGGCGGGGCCGGGGCGGCGGGGCGGCGGACAAAGGAGCGGGGCCCGTTCTCCCCCGGGGGCAGGTGCTGCTGCGCGCAGGTGGGCGGCGCTGGGAGGGGTCGGGGCTGAGCGCGGCGGCTGACACGCGATTCCATTGGCCTTCTCCGCGGGTCTCGGGAAGGCATCCCTCATCCCCGGGGCCGAGCGCTTGGCTCTCGGGCCCTTAGGGTCCGCTAGGACGTGTCCCTGCCCGTGGCAGAGGGGGTGGAACTGGGTGATTTTAAGGTCCTTCCGCCCCAGACCGTTCCGTGAGGAATCACCTTTGTGCTCTCACCGAAATGACAAATCTTCCCTTCGCAGGCCTGGGGAACGCAAGGCTCTGCGGCTTTTCGCTGTGAAGTTGGACATGCGGTGAGCTGTAAACCTTCCGGTTTTGTTTTTGAACTTGGGTAGGTGAATGGGGTAATTATCATTTGTTAAGACAAATACTTGGGAAGTAATATTTAAATGAAACCCTGCGCAGACTTTTTATCCTGCTCCTGGCAAATATCTCTCTCGTAGACTGTGAGAAGTAGTGAAAAAATACCCTGGAGAAGAGAAGGCTCCGGGAGACTTTATAGCGACCTTCCAGTATGTGAAGTGGCTACAGGAATGCTGGGGAGGGACTGTTCACGAAGGGTTGTGGTGATAGGACGTGGGGCAGTGAGTATAAACTGGAGAGGGGCAGTTTTAGGCTAGACATAAGGAGGAATTTCTTCACGATGAGGGTGGTGAGGCACTGGCACAGGTTGCACAGAGAAGCTGTGGCTGCCCCATCCCTGGAGGTGTTCAAGGCCAGGTTGGATGAGGCCTTGGGCCGCCTGGTCTAGTGGGATGTTCCTGCCCATGCCGGGGTGGGAGGCTGGAACTGGGTGATCTTTAATGTCTCTCCCAACCCAAACCATCCTGTGTTTCCAAAAGTAAAGAAAAATATGTAAAGCTTTTGGGGAATGATTGCTTTAAGCTCTTTTTTTAAGGTATTTTTTGGTGATGGCTGTTACTTAGTCCTCAAGGGCTGACAGTCAGCTTTTAAACTTAAATCAATGCATACAAAACGTGTTTAAGTGTAATAATAGTACATTTCCTTATATTTAACAGGGGTGATTGAGCTTAGATGGTACTTTTACCTCACTGTTGTGGAGTATTTAGTCAATTAATGTCTTTAGGTAATGTGCTTAATAATAGCTTGGTGAGAGTGCAGGTATGTTTTTGAAAGTTGTTTTTTTATGTTGTTAAAATGCTGGTGGAATTTTGAAAGCTATAATAAAAGACAAAATTTCTATTGTAATAATTTTTTGAAGGGCGAAATGAACTGTTGTAGGTGAAATTGTAGAAGGCGATCAAGCAAATGATTGCAACCACAAATTAACTAAGTAGCAGGTCATATAAGCATGAGATAATTCACTGTATAAATTTTAATATGGACATCAATTTTATTGCATGTCAGTAGTTGCATTGGTACTCTCTTAAATTTATTTTCTCCCATTGGCTTGGATGTGAAAGTACAACCTGGACATAGCTATCCAGATATCTAAAATTATTTTGCTACTGGGTAATGCTTTCTACAGCAGAGATTCAGTTATCCTGTGTTCAAGAAACTTCTTAGTGAAGTGTCTGTATGTCTAGACCAAAGTTGCATAGATCAGAAATAGAGAGCACGGTCTGTAAAACATTACAGTACATTTGCACACCAAGGGAATGAAGACCTCTGCAAATGTTGTTAGGTGGAGCTTGTCCAGAAATGTTACAGCTGTGTCATGTCATCTTTGATTTAAGGGCTGTGTAGCTGAAAAAGTAATTGACATTACTCTCATATAACCAGACAAAACAAATAGTTTTGAGGCTTGCTCCTAATTGTGACCTTACAAGGGTGTCAGAAGTACTGTGGTGCCTTGCAGTGTTATGGTCTAGGGGGAGCTTTGTGGACGTAGTGGTTTGTCACAGTAAGGAAAAGACATTCAGAAATGTTTTGGATGTCCAGTCATAGTTTCTGCTGTCCAAAACATAAGTTGAGTTGGTTTAGAAATAGGTAAGAGAGGAGAGAAATTGCATGTGTGTTCTAAATGCCTTTCTAAATCTTTTACTGTGGCTTTTTTTTTTTTTCATAGGCACTGGAGCTTTCATTGCAGTGATAGAACATTAACCCTAGCATAGTGTGGAAAAATCAAATCATGGCCTGTGATGGTATTACTGTAAACAAGAAGTGTTAAATATCTCCTTTAATATTTTTCCCCAAGGAGAGGTGTAATCAACAGCCTCTTACATTAATCAGCAGGTGCTGCTATAATTCATTGCCTGCTTGGGAGGAGCCCGTCTAACAGGTGGTAACTTGAGCAGCCCTTTTAGAGCAAGCTTGTACAAATCCTTTAGATATGTGCCAGACCTTTTGACCCTCAAAGGTACTGTATGAAGGAGTTTTGTGGGTTTTTTTGGTTTTGGGGTTTTTTTGTCTCTTTAGTTAGGATTTCTTGCCAGAATTATGGCAGGTATTCAAACGCCTTTTGTTTTCTTTTCGCTCTTGACTTCTAAATTAAAAGGAAAATTTATTTTGTTCTGTAGTATATGACCAAGGTGTTAGTTTCTTGGAGTTCAAGATGTTTTTTTCCAAAGGATTAAGTATAACATTGAGACATTTGCCTAATGTGATTTATAGACCATCCTTTAGGCACGAAGCATAACGTGAAAGTATGCCACTTTAATACTGTTAAGGAGTTCTTGGAGGTAGCTCTCTTGCAGGTCTGTCTTTTGGTTTTTTTGTTTCATTTTTGGTGAACTTAGCTTGTTGTGGAGTGGCGGATTGTAATTAATCTTACCAAACTGTATTGCTAAGAAAAACTCGACTGACTATTTTGCAGATTGTGTCATGATTGTTGTTATCCTCCAGAAAACCACTGGGTTTCAGTCAGTATCATGGAGTACTTGTATAGACTTGAAGTAGGGCTTTCATTTACTTTTGAGTGATGCTTTGACCATTCAGATTAGCTTTCGGGAACTTAGTTGCAACTCTTGATTACACTTGACAACAGTGAGTATGAGAGCTGCTTAGCAATTTGTCAGCAATACATGTTTCTACTAGGTATCGTTCTAGCTGCTAGTAAAGACTATCACCCTGCTTAAACGTGCCTCTGAATGACCCAGTTATCTTTGGTCACAGCCTCACCTCTGGGTGTTTGTTTAGTGCTGCAGGCTTCTCTGTATGCTTAAATAGAGAAAATGGGTGAAAACAGGTGTGGCCCTTCACTAAGCCTTGCTGTACCATGCTGTGTCAGATTCATTAAAATGTGTTTGCTAGTAACTACCATGTCTGCTTAATATTAGTCTTCTTGTCTCCTAAGCTTAATATTGACTTGTAAAGCAAATAACTGAGTTTTATAAAAACTGAGAGCATTAGTCATGTCATTGCTTCAATAATTTGAGTAAAAAGTCATAGGAATGCTTTCTTATGCATACTTAGGGGTTGTAGGGTCTTGGCTGCTGTTCAGTCGCCAGATGTAGCTGGTTTTCCCATGCAATTTTATTAATTCTTAAAGCATACTTAGCAGGGTTAACATGGAGGGGTTTTCTTAATATTATAACTCTCTTGTTGTATTACTGTTGCATTAAAAGTACTAAATCTAAGTGTACACAATGACTGCACAAGTAAATGACTATTTTTTCCAAGAACAAATTTTTGAATAAACTAGATAGAGACGCATTAGAAACACAGGGATATAGTGCTTTTTCCTGTATTCAAGCTTTGGAGGAAAGTAAAAGGGAGGGATGGGGGAAAAGGAATGCTTCTCTGAAGGATGCTGATCCTGAGATGTGTGAACTGGATTCCTTTTGCTTAAAAGATGTCAGTAAATATGAAGAGTGGTTTTTGAATATTCATACTTATTTAGAGGTTTCAGAATATTTTGATGAAGTGAGCCTGTATGGCGTACCTGCGTGAGGACCCCTTTGGTCTCTTTCTAGTTCAGTGTTTTGTGTGTGGTTAGAAGTTTGTGGAAGGTGAAACTACTAGACCAAATATTGCCCCAGGAGGAGCAGAATTTTCTCTGGATCACTTCTTAATTCCAAGATAAAGAGAAGCTCTCTTGTCTGTAATGAAGGCACAATGGTGCAGACCTACCTCAGAGCACACTTTAATCTTCCTTGTCCACATCAAGTGAACAGAAGCATTTAGGAGGGAGGTGTAGGGAGGAAGACATACGGTGTCGATGTGATCATCAGCAGGTTTTGCAAGCTTTTTCCTAGAAATGCGACTATAATGTATTTGCTTCCTCTTCTGATTTAGTTAGCCTTCTATCCAATCAGATTGGTTAAATTTGTCACGAGATGTCAGAGGGAGAACTGATACCTTCTCTCTGCCTGTGCAATAGTGCATTGGTTTGATATGTGGGAGAAAGGAAGCTGCTGACTGCAGTGCCTGAAGAGCTAGGAACTGCTGTTCAGCTTGTGTAAGAGTTAAAGTATATTCAACAAACAACTGAAATTAATCTCTGTAGATTGTGTTCAACGGATGGCTTGCATGTTTGGCCAGCACTCAAAGCATTGGGTCACAATATAGACCAATATATAGCAGTGTCAAAGATCTGTCAGGTTTCAGTTATCTGAGCACTTGATCTGATACTGCGGTTATTAGAAAACTGTCAGCTCAGTCCTTCACTGGTCAGAGTTTGAATCCTCTTCCCACTGTGCATGATTTGTAGCAGAAGAAGTGTCATAGCCCATGGTGGGGTTTCTTTGCTCTGCAGAAAACCATTGTCTGTGCTGGGAGAAGTTTGCACGTTGTGATGACCACTCCGATCCAATAGTTTTACCACAGCAGAACAGTTACGGTACTTAGAACTGCACTTTAAGGAAGTGCATTTCATTTAAGTGCATTTCATTTAAGTGCATTTCATTTAAGGCATGAAATACAGTGAGTATCTCTAACCATTTAAGCTGAAACTGAGAGCTATTTGTTTTATCAGTATATAATCACTGCACAAGGGCACAACAGTGCACAAGTCAAATAACTGATTACAGGCTGCATCATTGTTTACTGGGTATCTTGATATCTTGTACACTTCTATAAATGACTGTATAACTCAACATGGGGTTTTGAGTGTACTTGCCTTGAACTTGATTAGTTATTACACAGAGTGCAGAAGTGTTTTCTTAGGAAAACTTTCTTCCCACAGATTAGAAAATGTGTTGTCCCCAAAGACTTCCCAGTTAAAATTCTGGTTATCTTACAGGAAAAGCCCTGTCTATATTTTGAATGAAGTTGGTAATTTCTTTCTTAAGCTTAGTACGTTGTCTGTCATGTACAGGCTTACCTTTGTATGGATTTGATGCACTTTTTCCTTCGCCTCCTTTTTGGAAGGGGCTCTTTTGTCATCTTTCTTGTGCTAAAGTCTTGTGCTGAAATAGGACTTTAATAAATTGCTATTGTCTTCCTTGTCAAAACAGTCCTGCTAGTATTACTTGCAGAATGCTCTTTGTTACATTTGTTAGTGGCTTTTATGTTAAGGCTAATGTTCATTAACTCTTCTGCTAACAGATGACATCTTTTTTAATTATCCCTTCTGACTTAGCTATTCTTATCAAACACGAGTTGCTAGAGGAATTTCACTTGCTTCCCCTCTTAACCCTTCTAGAGCATGGTATCTTGCCCTGATTTGACATACTGACATCCTTTCCTAAAAGCCGAGACTTATAAGGGGTTTGGGGTTTATTTTTTGCCTTGAGAAATAAAAATACATTAAAATGGATGTAAGAAGGTAGTTTGAAGTTGAGTAGTCCCAATCACCTGAACTTATGAACAGATTTTGAGGTGTGATAGAGAATGTTTTCTCTGGCCAAGAGCACGTGTAAGTATTTCAGAAGCAGAGTTTTACCTGTTTTTTATTTGGTGGTGAAATATCCAAGTGGTCAATCTACAGTGGGCTGAAAGAAAGATTTCGAACTACCTGTTTTAAGTAAACTTTTTACCTGCCCTAAGGGGATGGTAGCAGGAAGTGGTCTTCAAATAATTGCTTTACTTGGTATTTCATGCATTTCTTGCTCATCAGATTTTTTTTTTTTTAATTGTCTTCAAGCATGTTGGGGAGAACAGTTCTCCTATAAAAAAATCAATTTTGTGATTTGCTTGCAGTGGGAGTGTGGCACTGATCATGTCCCTGATACAGCCAGGGTATGGTGTGTAATCTTTTTATTTCTGTGTTAAAATAGTGACTTATTCTGAAAGATAAATCCAGGCATATTCAGCTCTCTGTTTGATGCAATTGTAACTTGTTTTCTACTAAGCTTACTTCTAATGGATGAGCTCTTGAAAAACATTAGTTGTGATCAGTGAGGTGAATTTGAAGGGACAGTATGTCAGTAGAGCTACCCTGTCACGAAACAAAAGATTATCTCTGGTGCAGCTTTTTAACATGTGAACCATTTTGCAGGGTCCACCATTGCCAAGCATCCCCTGAGAGCTTGGCATACGATTGCCAAACATGGAAAGGAGAGCCTGTAAATACCTGCACTGATCCTCGTCTTCATGCGTGCATTGTGAAGTGGTGCTTCAGTGTAAGCTTTTCCTAGGAAGCTGGCAGGAGTGATGAGAGACAGTTTTGAGTTTTGAAGTTTTGAGTGTTTGAAGTTAAATCCCGGCTATGATGGATTTAGTGGTCAATCTTTCATTAAGATCCTAAATGCGTTGTGATTGTCTCTGAATGAAGTCAACTGCATCCCGGTAAGAATGCATTTGCAAAGGTAATATTCATCATTACCTGCAAGTAGCAGTTATGTCGCTGAAGTCTTTCCCCTTATATTTCTTTCTTAGAATCATAATCACACTAGTGGTGATTAGAAACTGAAGTATGGGACAATATCACTCTATGCAGGACCATATGCATACCGGAGGCTGTGGTAGATTTGTTTGTTTAACATATTATTTTGGTTGAGGCACAAAGAACCAAGAATTCTTGGCTTTGCTCACGGTCCTGTGCCATCTATGCTGTTAAGGATGTCTACATATTCACAATAAGGTGACCTTGATTTATTAAGAGGAATTTTTATTCTTCTGTTGAGAATTATAATAAATAAAAAGAAACTGCATCAAGAGTGACCCCACTTGTGGGAAACTTGCAACAGGCATAGACTTGATATAGTCAAAACAAGTATGCATGTTAGTGAAATAGTACATAAATTAAGAATTCCTTTAAAGAAAATGTTGTTCTTAAAGTGACATTTCCATAGACAGCAGTTCAAATGCTGACAGAGATAGTGGTTGATTCTAGATTATGCTTTTTATACTGAAGATCTGCTATTTCTTTTCTTGAATACTTAAACTTAGTTTTCTTTTGTTCAGGGACAGAAAGCATAATCTGGAAGCTTTGTTGCTTTATTTCTACTCATTGAGGTCACATGAAGATACTTTTGTCAGCATTCTGCTGTAAAGACCATTTTATCAAACTATTTGTGGCTTATTGTTTCTTTAAATGTAACTTCATTTGTGTTTGTGTCTGTTCAAAAATGCTGAAAGCCTTTCAAATGTGGTACTGTTCTAAAACCCCAGGCAGCAAATTTTGCAAATCACCATGGTAATGTGTGTTCATGTGGGTGGGAGGAAGGCTAAAGTCAGAATCGGAATCAGCATTAACAGAACCTGTTAATATTGCATGTGCTTAGTTCCACTAGGACTGCCTGTTCTTTGATGTAGATATGTTCCTTGCTTAATTAAAAACAAAGTAATATGATACAGCTAATACTGCTTATAGTCTGATTTTTAATCAGATTTTCTTTTTTTGTGATTCTGGTACTAGTCCACTGAAATTATTGGTATGTGGGTAATCATTGAAACTTCTTTCTCTTCAGGAAATGGCATGTAAGTATCTTGTAATTTATCAAAGAAACTTCAGAACTTCTTTGCTGTCTCTCTAAGTAGTTATGAATAGGTTTAAAAGTCAGTGTTTTACAACTAGAGCTACGTACTAAGGATACTTAGTACCGATAGCTCATGTCCTGGTGATTTCTGCCAAGTCACTGTGAATGTTTAAGGTTCTTGGTTTTGTCTAAGCCTGTCTGGATGCATTTGTACCTGCAGTTGTTGCTGTAGACACAACTATTTCTGAAGTGTAGCCACTGCTATTTTAAATTAAAAAAAAGAGGAACTATGTTCTGTTCTAGAGTGCTGAAACTGGTTCTTAAAATTACCATTATTAAGTCAGTGTTGACAACAGGTAAACTTATAAATTCCTGTTAATCTATAGGAACATTAGCTATTGCTTTATGTGAGGACAGAAGTTAAACCTGATGTTTCTTGATTCTTCACTACCGTGGTCTAAGTAAACAGAAAAAATTGGGAAACTTGAATGAAGGATGACTTATTTTCCACATTACTGTATTGGCTGTCTCAACTTGTGAGTTGCAGTAACTTGCTCTTTTAAAAATACTGGCTCACTGCTGTTGATGATTGTGGAAGCATAGATACTGGTTTAAAGTGCAGATTAAGTTGCAGTGTCTGTTGTGTTACAAGGCCTCAGAGAAAGGGCTTTTGCACTCTTTCATTGCATAGATACACCCTATAGCAAAACCACCAGGAGGGATAGTGGTTTATGGAAATGGTTGGACTTGATGATCCTGGAGGTCTTTTCCAACTTAGTGATTCTGTAACTTCAAATAATGATCTATTGTAGTTGGGCAGGATTTTTGTTCTGTTCATTACCTCAACCTGTTACATATAGGATTTGTCTCCTGTGTGATTTAAAGCAGACAGCTAAGGTGTAATTTGTATGAAATTTTGATGGGAAAAAAAAAAGTAAATTACATCCTTTATCTGACAGATAAGTTAATTTATTCATGTCATGTTCTCACAGTCTGTACTGGCAGGTATGAAAACACAGTACCTGCTTCTGAAAAGCATATTCTTAAATGCACATTCCTTCCACCAAAACCCCTGACTCTATTAACCTGTTTCCGCCATTTCCTTATGAAAAAAGAAAGCTTTTATGTGCAGTAAAAGACACTGTTAGATTTAGGTTGTATGCTAAAACATAATATGAGAAAGAATATTAGATAAAGAGTATAAAATAGATATAAACATACATATTATAAAACTTATATATTTCTAAATATATGTATTCCTCTTCTGGTTTTAATAGATTGTAAAAGATTTAAAGTCAGATGTTCTATTGAAGAAGAATAAACCAAATATAAAGTTTAGATTATAATTTTTTTACAGATAAACTGGTGATACTGCTGATGGTCACTGCCTGGAATCTTTTTTTTTTTCCAATGGAAAGGACTGAGTGTTTGCAGGCTGTTTAAATCTTCATCTGTTCTAAATTTTTCACCTCTTTAGCTTAGAAAATTCTTTTTTTAAGACACAAATGCATTTTTAAAGCTTACACTTCATATATATATATTGTCTTCAAGTTCTTTATCAAATTTTAACCTGTTCTGTGTAATTAGATTGAAACTTACTAGTGCAGCCCCATAACGTCTTATCATTTTCTTTCTGAATTTGATATACTTGGTAAGCACAGCATTAGGTTTCTTGAGTCCATTCATGCTTATGTCACTTTGGTGGCTGCTCCTTGAAAACAGACATCTCTGGTATTTAAGTTCTCAAAAAGAATGTGTTTCTCTGCAGTAGGAGCACTGTACTAATAGATATATTTCACCTTCCTAAGATAATTCATATGTCACCATATTGATTTGACTTTGTCATCTTTGTTTCCATACATAGGTTTTACACTGAACTTCTCAGAAAGGCTAATATTACTTTTAAACTGTGACAAACCGAGTAAAATAAATCATCTGAGCAGGTAATGTCAGGATAACAATGAAATCACCTGCTACTATTGCAACTTTAGCAATTTCTTGTAACAGATTAAATCAGCATATTTATTGTTTAGAAATACAGGATGTATACTGAATTGTTAGCCCTGAAACCAAGGCTTCAGGCAACCATAAAGCTTTAAATTTTCATGCAACTGCTAACGCTTACACAATGGCTGTTTATAAATTACATTGCTAATGAATGAGTTATGTGAGCGAACCTGCAATATGCTGTCCAGACTTTACAGAAAGTGGTTACAATTTGATGAGTAGTGTGCCTTGGCCATACCTGCAATCAGCCCTTTTACTTTGCTGGCTGGTAGTCTATGCCAGTTCATTTCAAGCCAGAAGTCTGCCATTTATAGAAGCAGTTTTGTGAATTAAATTGTCCAACAGGATGTGGGTTTAGCCTACAGGTTTCATTCATCTGTAAGCAAGTGGCTTTGGCATGATGACTTAGAACTACTGATCCAGATCTTACTTGTAACTGACTTTTAAAAATGTTTTTGTATAAAGATGCTTTTCATTTTTCTATCCTGCAGTTCTTATAGCATGGCCCTAGGTTTCTAATGCTACAGTTTAGGAAAGAGTAATACATATATTTTCCATGTAGTCCCTTTTTTGTGGAGGAAAGCATTTGGTTTACAAGTCATAAATACAGATATTATTATATCTACTGTTAGTTCATTTGTGTAAGTATTGTTACGTATTGAAATGGCTTCTACAGGACTGCAGTTTCTACATGTTTTTAGGATATTATATAAATGATTAATATGTAGACTGTGCTAACATCTCATAATGCAGAATTGTCTCAGTTCTGTCTCAGTAAATTTCACTAGCGTGTGTCTTTCTACACATTGGTTTCAGTTGCATAGTGTATGAAAGAGGAAGTCTATGTTAAACTGCAGATTAAATAGTTGGTTCTCCTATCTATATAGATACCATCCACAGAGTCTTTTACTAGAAGATAGCCAACTTTTGGTGACTAGAAAATAGCCAACTTTTGCTTTCTTATTGAACTCATTAGGCAACCAGTGCAGTATCATGTGCTATAAGCTGGTTGCTCAGCTGTTTTGTCTGAGGATCACCTTTATTTTAATATGGTTAGTTTATGTGGAGCCCGAGCATTGTAATAGTGAAGTGTTTTGAACTGTGTGCCTTGTCCACTGTGTTGATGACCTCCTGCTTTGCTCTGGCTAGGTGTCTCATCTTTGGGACCTGTGGTTCTCTAACCCCTATTGTTCTTTCAATTAAACTTTACTTTTGTCTTCTCTTCATTATTCTGAGGTAAGTAAAGATAAATAGAGAGTGAAAAACTATTGTCTGGCTCCTTAGCTGAAGGAGACGCAAATCTCATTCTTTCCACAGAATCTTCTTGTGTCTCTGTGAGAGCAATGCAAATGTCAAATGTTACTTCCACAAAGGTCACTTTATAGACTACTCCTAATAGTGTTCCTGTTAGACCACAACTGTGGATTACTTCTTTTTTTTTTTTTTTTTTTTTTAAAACCATCCAGATTTCTGTTGAGACAAAAAAAGTGATCAATGCCTTCTGTCAGGTAATGCTGTCCAGGCAAGTTTACCCCCATTCCTGTTTTCCTCTCCAGTATTCTTCTCTTGATTTAACCACCCTTCCGGTTTTTTTTATTCATTTATTTTACCTGCTGTCATTTGGCTCAGCTCTCTGACCATAAATTTTCTGACAGTCCTTTCTGAAAACGGAAAAGTAAGGATAAAAAAACTTAAAATTTACCTTTAAAAATCTGGCTTATGTCATTCTGAAAAGAAGTCTATTCTGGGCTTCCTTAGCTTGTGAGCAAGGAAGGGCTGAAGTATCGCAAACAAGATGGCAGTCAAATATGGCAAGCAAGTGTCTCACCATGTGTTGCAGAAGATAAAGACAACAGGGAGCTGTAGTATAGGAGAGGTGTGAGGATTTTTTTAATGTAATCTACGAAACATTGCCCTACATAGTGTTTTGCGGAATCAAACTCTATAACTCCAATAAGGGTTATAAAGCAGGTATGTGTTTATTCGCCGGCAGGTGTGAGGGGGTCCTCCTCCAAAACTCGCACACCGAACAATCTAACAAGCAGATAGTTATAGTTTGAGGACATGACTATTCATAAGTCTATTACGTATTTATGACTCTTATTCGAGAAGTTTCTTCTGTACTTGCGCAGGCACGATGTTGTGGTTGGGGTCCCAGGGCTGAAGTCACCTTCATCTTCCTCAAGAACTGCCCCTGAATTCAAACTGTGCGCAGGCGCAGTCTCATCCTGGTTGAGCTGCAGTTGTTTCTGCATTCCAACTTCTCTCTTATCAACATCCAAGGTCTTCAAGGCCTTTGCCAGCAGACAGTGCATATTTCAGTAAGCTAAGCTGTCTAAGTTTACCTAACATTTCTGCAGTTTTTCTAACGAACATTTATGCCCGCACATCACTAGTATAGAAGATGCATAAAATCTAATTTACTACTACTTTTACCTTGTTTTACATGAACATTTGAAATGTGGACTTAATTGTTTGAAGTTTTCAGCTTTCCTCTCGGTTTGTCTGTTGTGAAGGCCACTTCTGTTATGTGAATGTTGTCATGAGGGTTTGTCATTGTGGGTGGATAGTCATTGAAAACAAGGGTGTTCTGCATTGTGGTGGGTTTTTGTTTTAAAGACAGATATGACACCAATAAACTATCCATTACTACTTCAACTGCAAATCCTAGAGCAGTGATTCTTTTTGTTGCTCAGAGACAGCTCTCGTGAATGTGTTTCCTTTCTGTTATTGCCTGTGGTACTTGTAATCCGTCCTTCCTTTTACTGAGAACTGCTGAATTTGGTAGCAGATAACATGGGCAATAATTGAATAATAAACTTGTTTGCTAAGCGTAATGAGATTTAACTACCAAGTTAAACATTTTTATTTGGAACTTAGCACAAACCATTTATTACCTGATCTACTTAGTCATCTAGCTGATGACTAGAGGGATTATCTAACTAGTCTTGCACAAAAAAAATGTTGAAATATACATCTGGTTAGGGATTTTCCACCAGCCATTGTTAATGTTAAAGTTTGAATTTAGCAAAGGGAGCTAAGAAGTTACTGCTTTTGAACCCATGCTCCATATTTAGTTTTTAAACTATGTCATACATATATATGCACACAGAACAATTGTATCTGTATCATAGAGTGGTTTGGGTTGGAAGGCACCATAAGGTTTCAACCCCCCTGCCACGAACAGGGACACCTCCCACTAGACAGGGCTGCTCAAAGCCACATCCAGCCTGGTCTTGAACACTTCCAGGGAGAGGGCAGCCACAATTTTCCTAGGCAGGAATGTAAGTATTTTAAACAGCGTGTACACATACCAGAGTAAGAATAAAGAGCACCTAAGAGTGCACAAGTCAGTGAAGACTGCTTCTAATACTGCAGTGAACAAGATAAGATAGTCTCTAATCCTTGAATTCATTCACAAATGGCAGCAGTTCAGCCTTTCTGAAGTCTGTGGTACTCTGCAAAGGGGAAGAGTTGAGGAAGCTCCTTCCTGCTTAATATAAAGTTATGTTGCTCTTATTTATAAAATATTTTGCATTAGGAGCTGTAATGGTTAATTATACCATTTTCCCCCCTCCTTCCTTGCTTTCTAGAATTGGGGATCTCTTCAGTGAATCATCTGCTGCTTCAAGAAAGGACTAGAGTAACTGAAGTTGTGAAAATTAGGTAAGCAATACTGTCAGTTTCCTTTTCACTTTAAATATTGAACTAAACATAGATGACAGAGTTATGAATATTCATTGTGGGGTACCATAACCATCAAGGCATTGTTAGAGTTTTCAGTCTAAAGTAGATTTGGTTTGGTTTTATGGTTCTTCTCATGAATTCTAAGTAGCGTTTCAAGTTTCTCCTTGGTGATGGGCCCCTCATAAGAAGTCCGGCAGAATTATAACATGCAAATGTCCTCTGTGCTTATAATAAAAACAGATTGATTAATGTTCATAACAAAGTTGGCATAACTTTGACAGGAGGTCAGTGTACTTTTATGGTCTTCAGTTAAGTTAATGGATTGGTTTTGACAGCATTAAATTGTTCTGTTGCCCCAGCAGACTCTGGTATTTGTGGTATGTGCAGCCATATATACTTTATGTAGATTTCCTTCCCTAATTTTCTTACCAAAGCATATTCTGGATGGATTTAATAATTACTTCATGACAGATTCACCTTCCTGTTTCTTTGTTCAGTGTATAAGTCTTGTAAATAGATCTCCAATGCCTAATTCTCCAATAAGATGACAAAATTCCTTCTTTGTTCTTTGTGCAATACCTTTCATGGCTTAAATAATTTAACTTGGAATTTAGTGTCATGTGCTGCTGCTTGTGTAGTTTTGCTCGGCTTTGAAGGGCCCATCCAGCTTGACTTCAATATTTTCTAATTCCCATCAAGTGCATGTGCTTTGATGTGGTGTTGAATAATGTAAGTGAACAGCCACTGTTTTTAATCAGCTGAATTTGGCTCCAGCAAAATTCTGGAATAGATCTATGCCTGTTCACCTTCAGTGGATGGTACAATTACAACATGTTTATGTAGGGTTAAATCCTGTGGAGTACATGAGCAGTAGTTTTAGGGTTTAACTGTCTGTTAGTATTCATTTCTTATGAGCTCAGTTTTGTACAGCAGCTTCTATTTTAGAGACCAGTAAATTCTTCATTGTTTCACACTTTAAAAATCCAAATGAACTGTGGAGAAGGATTCTGCTAGGTAAAAACACATGCTGTCTTGCACATGCTTCTTCCTCAAAATGAGATGTACCATGTGGAACATTGCACACTGATCCCCTTTGAAAGCAAAGCCTGCAAAACATTATTCATTTCTCAAGTATTCTGTAATAAATATCTTTCTATTTTACCCTGGGTTTTGTGCTTCTGAGCACCATATATGAAGTATTTAATTCAAGTAGTAGTCAGACTTGATGCTTTACTCTGAAAATACTCAGTGTATCCTGAATTTCATTTCAGTACTGGTAAATGGCTAACATGATGCTTTGTTTCCTTCTTTCTCTCTCCCTTCCCCCATGTTCCTTTGAAAACACTTCAGAGTTATCGGTAACATTGACAATACCAGACTTGTTTGGGCTTATCCTTCATGCAGTGCACTTCCTTTCTATGAACACAACTGTTTTTTTGAGCTCAGATTTCACTATTATTTGTAAAATTTTTCTGCCAGAGAGCTTGGGGAAGGGAGTCTGCATGTGAATTTACCCTGAAGAAGTATGTGAAATGGAAATGGTTTTGTTACTTGCATATTGTGAGAAGCACTCATTCACTGGTAAAATATTGAAAAGGACAAAGCCTTTGTGGCAAAGGCAATAGTATTTTTATTTTACAATTCAACACTGAATAGGATGCACTTCTAAAAAAGGCATAACCTCTTAAAAAAGCAGTGCGTATATGTACTAGTTTTAGACAAAGAATCATAGAAATCTTCAAAGTATGCTTTTTTTTTAATTATCCAGCCATGTCTGGCGACTGCCTACAGGTTATCTCCTGCAACAGCTGCATCTTACAAGGCAACTAAGTATATTGAAACATTCTCACAGCCCTAAGACTGGCTATCTCTTGGCCTAAAGAAGAAACAGATTTACAAGACAGATTTTTATGATAAGATAATTAAACATACAGACCAGCTGCAGCAAAACTTATCAATTAACTCTCAGAGTATGTAATTAGTAGTGTAAGTGGCATTTCAAAGTGGGAGCAGAAGCTCCAGCCTCCCGCACTGGCCCTGTGATTCCTCCTCTGGCTTGCTTCTTAATACTCTACACCAGGAGCATCCTCAGTGTTTATATACTCACCCTGTGGGGTTAAAAAAAAAAAGAGAGATTTCATGGCCAAATAAGAATGGGGCGTGAGGATAGGGAATCTTTATCCTTGAGAGTCTGCCAGGAGGTGGGTGGAAAGGAGGAAATGGTAGCCCAATCAGATAAATAGACAAAAACCCCCTCCCAAAATGGTAAAAAATCATTTTGGAATTAAAAAAAAGTACCCTGTGGAGGTGGGTGGAAGGGGGAGAGGGCAAACAGTTGGGTAGCAGATGTAGGGGTGATTTGGGCAGGTAGAAGATGGTGCTGTTTATTTGAGATGGTAGACAGAGAGGAAAATTAAGAAGCATGAGGGCTTTAAGTGATTTGAGCAACAGGAAGAGGGCATGGATAAGATCTAATGCTAGAAGACTAAGTGGGAAAGATGCAGCAGTTCTCTGAGATCAGTGGTGTCAGTCAGTAGTGATCCTTCCTGGAGCATGGGGAAGCAGGAAGCAAAAGAGAACTCCCACAGTGTGAGAATATGTGTGTTTCATTCTAGTGCCAGAAACAAATAAAGTGCAATGGGTGTTCCCAACTTATTGGCTGCCCTTTCTGAACGTGCTCCAGGAGTGTTTGCAGGAAACTTCAATCGCAGGTCTGGAAGTAAAACCTTCCTGATTTGCCTCACTGGCAGCTACAAAAGTGGTGAACGTAAAATTTCCATGAACATCTTAGGCTGGAATAGAACATACCATAAAAACCCCTTGTACTTGAATACCTAATATTTTTCTTTATTTATCTTAAGTGCTTTGAGGTTCAGACTGACAGTTTATAAGACAGTGATGCAGGACAGTACACTAGGGCACATTAGCAGACTATTTGTATGTACATGTCGGGATACCACCACAGAAAAGCCTGCATATCTTCAAAATCACAAAATCACTATTAAAGGTAATATATGGTTTTCAGATTTGATACATGGGTCATCTTTTCTGAGTAAGATTTTCATGGATTTTAGTTACCTGTGTAAGAAAACATTTAGACTTCATCCACTATGCTTTTATCTATTCTGTGACTCTAATTTGCAATTTAGTAATTGATCTGTGATGTCAGAGCAATGGCAAAGAGAAGTTTTAGTTCTCTTATTTAATTGAAATGCATACATGCCATGCACTTTAGGGGCAAAGTCAAAAGTCACATAAGATATTGGGTTTTAACTTTTGTTTAATGAAGGATCTTTTTTCTAGTTTAATTTTTATCTGCAGCTCCCAAGTTGTGATCATTTCATTAATCCTGTAGAATAACTCTGAATTAACACAGGTGCAAAGCTATGCACTTCTTTTATTCTTTTCAGACACCCATTTGTTCAGTCAGAGTTCTTTACAGTTGTCTACTGCAGCAACTGTGTTTGTATCTGAGTGCCTTCTAGTTCCTTCATTGTTAAAGCTGGGTCAAATCACTGCAGTGCAGCTTAATTGTGTGACTCAATTAGCTTCTTGCATGGATCTTGCATAGGTCTTAAAAATGTTTTTTTTTTTTTCCTTGGAACATACATAAAAATATACAACCACAGAGGTCTTTCAGTTCTGAAGTTTTATGTTTAGACTTTTAGATAGCTATAGAATGTACTTCATAATGACATTTAAAGTATTTAACAGATTGGGGAGTTTGGTTCCACAAAGCACTTTTATTTTTCCTTTCTGAAAGTACAGTCATATTCTTTAATATTTTCCTTAAATTGGATGAGCTTATGTAATGTGAAATATGGTATCCTGAAAAAACTGTATGTAACTCCTCCCTTCTTAGACACACTGCACTTTGCAATCATATTTCTACTTTCATATGTGATTTTATGCAAGAAAAAATCTGCCATTTTTTAAGGAAGGCGCAATGACTGAGAAGTCTAATAGTTGCAGGAAGGATGCTGCTACCCAGACGCAGCCACAGTGGGTACATGTAGCTGCCCAGACCCTGAGCTGTAGGCAGTGCACCCTCCCCAAACCAGCTCATGCCTCTGCTCCTGTTACGGGCTCCACTTGCGAAAGCTGCCTTCAAGTGGAGGAACTCCTTCGCATGGTGGAGATGTTAAGGGAGGAGGTTAGGAGACTCAGGACTATCAGGGAATGCAAGAGGCATGTGGATCAGTTCCCTCTCACTCCCTCAGCAACCTCTTGCACCTGGTATGACTGATAACCAACCACCTGCACACTGCAATCTTGGGGCTATAAGGGATGGGGAATGGCGGCAGGTTCCTTCCAGAAGAAGGAAGCCTGCTCCCCTCAAGCAGTCAACAATACCCGAGATTCCCCCTGGCGAACAAGTACCAGGTGCTCCGAGAGGAATCTAATCCTGAGGATGACCTGACCGGCTCCACAGAGAGGTCTGCTGCCTGCCAGGGGCATCAGGGAAGGAAGTAGCTAGGAAACTCTGTTTCCTGATCCATGAGATGGACTACTACCCTCTGGTACTAGTCCAGACTGGTAATGATGGCCTAGCAAGCAGTAAAGCTAAGGACATCAAAAAAGACTTCAGGGCCCTTGGGGAAATGGTGGAGGGCTCTGGGGCACAGGTGGTGTTCTGCTCCATCCCCAGGCTAAATGGAATGGACCTGCAGGTTACTAAGAAGAACTCGATTAATGACTGGCTCCAAATCTGGTGTGAGGAAAGGGGCTTTGGATTCTTTGATCATGGGGTGGTTCATACACTCCCTGACACAGTTGCCAAGGTTGGGGCACATGGATCTCCTAGCGGGGCTAAGGCCCTTGCTAAGAACATAGCTAAGCTCATAAATCAAGCTTTAAACTAGATGTGAAGGGGGAGGGGTTTGAGTCAAGGCTAGGCAAGTGTGTACCTGGATGTGGAGCACTAGAGATTTAGGAGAGGAAGTGGGGGAGAATGCACCCTGGAGCAGCAAAGGAGATATAGGTATACTGGTACCAGCTACTCCAGTTGACAGGCAATTGGGAGCAAGCACTGTTCCCTCTAAGAGGTCTGAAGGCTCGGCTACTCAGCTGAAGTGCATTTACACCAATGCATGCAGCATGGGGAATAAGATGGAAGAACTGGAAGCCGTTGTAGGACAAGGAGCCTATGATGTCGTTGCCATCACGGAAACGTGGTGGGATGACTCATATAACTGGAGTACAGCTTTGGTGGTGTATAAACTCTTCAGAAGGGATAGGAAGGGTAGGAGAGGAGGTGGAGTAGCCCTCTTTGTAAGGGAGGACTTGGACACCACTGAGATGGATTGTGGTGATGAGGAGATTGAGTGCCTGTGGGTTAAAATCAGAGGAGCCTGTAAGAAGCTAGATTTTGTGATGGGAGTCTGTTACAGGCCACCCAGCCAAGGAGAAGCAGTTGATGAGCCCTTCTGTAAATACCTGGGGTTAATCTCCAAGTCAGTGCCTCTTGTCCTTGTGGGAGACTTCAATCTCCCTGATATCTGCTGGGAGTACAATAGAGCAGAAAGGAAGCAGTCTAGGAGGTTCCTGGAGTGCGTGGAAGACAACTTCCTTGCACAGCTGGTGAATGAACCAACGAGGGAAGGTGCCCTCCTGGACTTGCTGTTTGTGAACAGAGAAGGCCTTGTGGGGGATGTGGCAATAGGGGGACGCCTAGGACTAAGTGATCATGAGATGACAGGGTTTTCTGTTCTAGGCAAAGTGAAGAGGGTGGTTAGCAGGACAGTAGCATTAAATTTCCAGAGGGCAGACTTTGAACTCTTTAGAAGGCTGGTTGGCAGTCTCCTGGGAGACAGCACTTGAGGGCAAGGGAGCCCATGAGGGCTGGGAGCTCTTCAAAAAAGGAAATCCTAGCAGCTCAGGAGAAAGCCATCCCCATGTTCCAGAAAAAAGACCGGCAGGGGTAAAAACCAGCTTGGTTGAGTAGAGAAATCTTAAGTGACATTAGGGAGAAAAGGAATGTTTATAGGCTCTGGAAAAGGGGACAGGCGTCTTGGGTGGACTACAGGAGGGAAGTGAGGTTGTGTAGGGAAAAAATCAGAGGGGCTAAGGTTCAACTAGAAGTCAGGTTAACTAAGTCTGCAAAGGATAATAAAAAATCTTTCTATAAATATATAAATAACAAAAGGAGAACTAGGGAGACCATACAGTCCCTTTTGGACAGAGAGGGAACAACGGTGACAGGGGATGAGGAGAAGGCTGAGGTACTTAGTGCCTTCTTTACTTCAGTCTTTAAATGTAAAGAAAGCTGTTACCTCTGTGTAGAAACCCCGGAACTAGAGGAGCAATACAAGGCTCCCATGGTCCAAGAGGAGGTGGTCAGAGCCTTACTTGCCCAACTGGACACCCACAAGTCTATGGGGCCAGATGGGATTCACCCTAGGGTTTTGAGGTAGCTGGCGGATGTGTTGGCCAAACCCCTTTCCATCATCTTCCAGCAGTCCTGGAAGACTGGGGAGGTACCTCTGGACTGGAGGCTGGCTGATGTAGTTCCCATTTACAAGAAGGGTCGCAGGGAGGATCCAGGGAACTACAGGCCAGTCAGTCTGACCTCAGTGCCAGGGAAAGTCATGGAACAGGTGATCTTGAGTGCTATCATGAAGCACTTGCAAGAGAACCAGGTGATCAGGCCTAGTCCACATGGGTTCACAAAAGGCAGGTCTTGCCAAACCAACCTGATCGCCTTCTATGACAAAGTCACTCGGCTGCTGGATGAGGGAAAGACTGTGGATGTGTTCTTCCTGGACTTCAGCAAAGCCTTTGACACAGTTTCCCACAGCATTCTGCTACGGAAACTGTCAGCCTCTGGCCTGGAAAGGTGCACACCCTCCTGGGTAGAAAACTGGCTGGATGACCGAGCCCAGAGAGTGGTGGTGAATGGTGTTAAATCCAGCTGGAGGCCAGTTACGAGTGGGGTTCCCCAGGGCTCAGTGCTGGGTCCAGTCCTGTTCAATGTCTTCATCAACAACCTGGATGAAAGCATTGAGGGTACCCTTAGCAAGTTTGCAGATGACACAAAGCTGTGTGGAAGTGTCGATCTGCTGGAGGGTAGAGAGGTTCTGCAAAGGGACCTAAACAGGCTGGACCGCTGGGCAGAGTCCAGTGGCATGAGGTTTAGCACTTCCAAATGCCAGGTCCTGGTCTTGGGGCACAACAACCCTATGCAGAGCTACAGACTGGGAGAAGTCTGGCTGGAAAACTGCCAGGAGGGGAGGGACCTGGGGATGTTGGTTGACAGCCGACTGAACGTGAACTGTGCCCAGGTGGCCAAGAAGGCCAATGGCATCCTGGCTTGTATGAGAAATGGTGTGGCCAGCAGGTCCAGGGAGGTTATTCTCCCTCTGAACTCGGCTTGAATCCTGTGTTCAGTTCCAGGCCTCTCACCATAAGAAGGATGTTGAGGCTCTGGAGTGAATCCAGAGAAGAGCGACGAGGCTGGTGAAGGGGCTGGAGAACAGGCCCTATGAGGAGCGACTGAGAGAGCTGGGGTTGTTTAGCCTGGAGAAGAGGAGGCTAAGAGGAGACCTCATTACTCTCTACAACTACCTGAAAGGAGGTTGTGGAGAGGAGGGAGCTGACCTCTTCTCCCAAGTGACAGGGGACAGGACAAGAGGGAATGGCCTCAAGCTCCTCCAGGGTAGATTTAGGCTGGAGATTAGGAGGAAGTTTTTCACAGAAAGGGTCATTGGGCATTGGAATAGGCAGCCCAGGGAGGTGGTTGATTCACCTTCCCTGGAGGTGTTTAAGGCACGGGTAGATGAGGTGCTGAGGTACTTGGTTTAGTGTTTGATAGGAATGGTTGGACTCGATGATCTGATGGGTCTCTTCCAACCTGGTTGTTCTATGATTCTGTGATTCTGTGTAACTGGCTTTTACCACTGTGAATAAAGATGTCTCCAAAGAAAAAGAGTCAAGCCCACATGGTGCATAACATGCTATCTGCAGTGAGAATGCCAAGGACAAATGTCCTGAGCTGCTTGAATGCTGGAGTCCTGTTTTCTGGCAGAGCCCACGCTGACTATTAATAGTCCTTGTCACAAATTATTCAGTATTTCTGTCTGTGTTCTGATTTGTAGTTCCATTCCAATGTGCAATGCCTCTTCATTCAGAAAAGCTACCAGACAATGTGCATGTGTTACATAGCCAAATTAGATCACTGTAGGTATGAAGTAATTGAGGAACCCCATTCTACAGAGTGAAATTACTTGAGATACTTAAATTCAGTAAGTTAGGGAGCTGAAAGGCAGAGAAGAGCTCATATGAAATCTAAGAATCTGATCTTCCCAGCAGACAGAATGCGAAAGTGAACACCAGTGAAGCAGCTCAGTTTCACTTACCATATCTAAATTCTGTTCTTGAATTCCATGTGGAACTTCAAACCATGCAACTGTTCATTTCCTTCAAAGAAGGAAAAGCGTAGTTTTCCCTCCTCTATTAATGATCAAGTATCAAGAAGGAAAGGGGAAGCAATGTACAGACTTTTCCTAATGGCCCAATTTAACTTCTAGGTTCATCATTGCCCCAGAAATACACTTACACTCTGATGTGCCCTTTGAGGAACAGTTGCTGCAACACAGTAGAGTATATAAAATGGAATATATCCTAGCTTTGTGTTTTAACACCAAGTAAAGCTTTACTAAGTACACTATAAACAAGAAAAGCACCATTAGGTATGTCCTTTGAAGGAGGAATGTGTTCCAGTAAGCACTTACTCAGGGCTTTTACACAGAGATTCACAATACCACCTTGAAAATCTTAGTAACATTCAGCTTTGGGCATGCAGATTTCACAGACAAATGGTCTGCATGTTTACTCATGTCCAGAGTTTCTGCAGCCATTCCGACCGATGCTGCAAGGAGTGGAAGTTCATTGTGGAGTTCAGATAGTGTCATCATGTCGTTATTTGGTGTCAAGTACACTTTTCATATTGCCTGTTCAACTTGTGATGCATAAAGTTTCTTTGGGAAAATGTTTAGTAGACCAATGTTACAAGTTGGTTAAGATTTTGTCATCACCTTTCATTTTGGGGAGCTCAAATGAACTTGTTTAGCACTTGCAGGTCTGAAGAAGTTATCTTAAAATTTGTTGGAAAAATAACTCTTGGCCTTGACACACCTTTATTCTAGGTTTTCCTGCACATTGCATACCTATCAATGTCAATAAGCCCTATGCTGCTTTGTCCATGGGTGTTCCGTGCAAAAGCCAAACTGAGGCTTAAAGTGGTTTTACGTCAGCAGTAAGACTCCAGGTGACTCAGCCACCAGTGAGGTGTTACCCTTGGGCCGTTCTGCAAACAGGCAGTTTTAGCAGCAGTGGCCTGGACTTTTTGTGGGCACATAGGGAACACAATTTAATGTGTCCTGGCAAGACAGGCAGGTCGTTTCTGAGGAGACAATTTAGCTTCCTGTGCGTTCACAGTTCAGAATTCTCTTCTGAGAATACAAACTTTGGTAAAATGTTTCTGGCACATTTTTTTTCTCCTCTTTGTTTCTCAACTAGGTCAATAAGGTGGTGTCTCCTCTGAAATTGCATTTTAGTACTGGAGATTTGTCTTGTGACCATTTGTTTTTATTCTAATTTGGCTGTATGTCTGCTTGGCTATTTTTCTATCTATATTATGGCATAGTGTCTTTTGGTTTTAAACTTGCACATCTCTGCCCAATTTCTTAAACTTAACCATTTGGGAAAACAAACTCACAGAAGACTGCTGAAATTGCTCATTGTGTGCAAAGTTGCCCTTGAGGAAAATGTGATTTACTGTCAAAATTTCATTATATCCCTTCAGATAAGCCAGTCTAGGAGATTATTTTGTCAGCCAGTGTTCTCTCCTAAATACAATAGTTGCTATGTTTCTACGGCCTCTTTCTTGTGCTTTGCATCTGCCTGCTCAATATGTCTTGCACTGTCTTTGCCTCTGGATACCTGGATATAATTTGTCAAAACCTCTCAGTGCTGTGCATTGTCTGTTGTGGTATAGTTATGAGTGCTTTTACTTTAACTTCCTTTTCCAATGGTTTGATTTGTTGATAAACAAATGGATTTATTAGAAGGACCCAGCATTTGAAGGCTGCAGGAAAACACTGCATTATGAAGTCCTTTGGGATGGCACAGGAGAACACTGTAACTCCTTTGTTTGTTTGTTTGTTTGTTTGTTTTTCAAAAGCCTTGGAAAAAGCTGGTAGCTCTGCCGAAGCTGACTGTAGTTCTACTTGTGGAGGAGCAGCTCATTACATGTTACTGGTGTAGCAGTGGAGGCTCTTGCATGCATTTTGTTAACCGAATATCTTGCAGTGCTGTGACTAGTAACCCTTGTAAATAGGCATCAGATTCACAGATGTAAAAGTTTTGTTGCAGACAAGTCTGGACATTCAAGAATTACAGTTGTTTCAGCACCACTGTTATTCTGCCGCTTCTCTGACACTTGGCAGTCAGGATGTGTTTAAAGTCTTAGCAGTTTCCCAACCCCCTGGTATCAGATGCTTTACAGAGAGCTCAGTTAACTGTACATATGTTGCTTTTTTTAAAAAGGTGAACATTTAAAGAAACAGCCTCTTCTCTCAAGTGACAGGGGACTGGACAAGAGGAAATGGCCTCAAGCTCTGCTAGGGGAGGTTTAGCCTGAACATTAGAAACAAATTTTTCACAGAAGGGGTCATTTGGCACTAGAACAGGCTGCCCAAGGAGGTGGTTGAATCACCTTCCCTGGAGCTGTTTAAGGCATGGATGTACAAGGCATTGAGGGGCATGGTGTAGTGTTTAGTAGGAATGGTTGGACTCAATAATACAGTGGGTCTCTTCCAACCTAGTGATTCTATGATTCTATGAAAAAAAGTGTATAACTAACTCCTATGCATAACTAACTAACTAGTTTCTAACTAACTACTCTATGGGTACTTTTTGTCTAACGTATATACAAGAAAACATGTTTGAATAGCTTTAATAGATTAACATATATACAAGGAAACATTTTTGAATAGCTGTAGTTGCTGAACATATATACAACATCACTGGTGGTATGCTGGCCTCTTGTTGGCTGGACCGTCCTCCGAGCTACTGGCTCTCCTCCTTCGGGTCCGTCGTGGCTCCACAGGGTAGCGTTCCCTGCCCTGGCTGGAAGTGCTGGGTCTGGGCATGGCCGCTCCTGGCTCCTCCCGGGACGCTCCTTCATCTAGCAGTGAGGACAGCGGGGACAGAGGATTGGCTGTAGGCACCCCCACCAACGGCAATGAAGGAGGTGCCGGGGAGCTCGTCTGTGATGGATGTTGTGGGGCTGCTGCTGCATGTGACTCACCTGGGGCTGGGAGAGCCTCCTGCAGGCCCAGCAGACGAAAGGCTTCCCGGCGCCACCGTTGCAAACCAACACGTATAAGTTCCTCCACAAATGCTGCTGTGTAGTCCAGGAGGGAGTCATGCAGCATCTCAACAAGTTGTTCTTCATCCACTCCGTGGTTGGTCAGGGTGTTGATAACGGTCTCTTCCACCAAGGTTGCCTCCGCCAGGATGCCATCAAAGATGTGCAGCAGTGTTGTGCGGAGCCAGGGCAGCAGGGTCTCAAGGAACGATGGAAGGGCCTGGAAAAGTCTTGCCCATTCCTCTGGCTGGAGGCCGCCCACAGGAGGTCTGGGCCGTGGTTGGAGTGCTCTAGGGTGGTGGAGGTCCTGGACAGCCAAGTCTTCCTGAGCTCCTTCCCCCTGGCGGACGATGACTTCTGATGTTGCGGGTGGAGCGATGACATGCTCCACGTAGTCATCGTCCGCTCGCACCGAGTGCAGTAGGGATGTGATCCTCCTCTTGCAGAGGGGGCACTCGGGCTTATCTTCAGCCCACCGCAGGATGCAGGTGTAACAGAAGCGGTGGAGGCATGGCAGAGCAAAGCTGGGCTCCTCCCAGCTGTCCAAGCAGATGGGACAGCGGTCCTCCAGCTCTGTGGCCATGCTCTTCCCTTCCTGCGGTGGGCTGGGGGCAGTTCTGGAGCTCATGTTTTCTGTGTTGCTGCAGCAGTGGGTGTTAGGCTAGAAGAGGAAGAGAGGCCGCGTTTGTTGACTGCCCTGGAGATGGGTGGAAGGAATGCCCAGGTCCCACAAGAAGAAAACCCTCCCGGCTCCCAGGGGTGAGGTTTCTCCTCCTAGCTCACCTCTGCTGCAGCAAGCACCCCTCCTGGTGTGCTCTGGCTCCCTGAAGCAGGGCCAGAGAAAATTCTTGAATAGCCAAGGCACGCAGACTGCTCAGCTAGGGTGCAGAGACAAGCCCCCTGCAAGCGTCTCCACTTGGCTACAAGCAGTGAGTGAGTGTCTAGCCGTTGCTCGGGGCATGGGATACCATCGCCGGGTGACACAACAATCGAAGGCCTGTTGACCTGTCTGTCCACCCATTGTTGCCACGTCTTCTCCATGCAGTTTTTGCTGCTCACCAATGAATTTTTTGCCCCGAGGAAGATGGGTCCAAAGTGGAAAGCAATTGTTTTCTTTCCTCTGATACTAGAACTGCTAAAGAACTTCTTTCTAGAAAATTGCTGATAATACACTGGTGTTTACAAGTGAGACGATACCAGAGCCAGTCTGAGAAACAATAAATTTTTAATTATTTGCAATTTGGTTTTTTTTTCCTGAATTTTCAATTTGGGAACACCACTCATATTCCTCTTGTCTTCAGAAGTGGCCCAGCTGTCTAAATGTGTTTCTGGAATGAATCCAGCTGTATAACAATGAGAATGAACAACACGGTTTGTTGGTCTCATCATTGTGTCCTTTTCTTGTATGTTCATGAGAATGCCATAAACTTTTGTAAACTCTTTGTGGCAGATCAGAAATGTTTCCGGAGGCTCTTACTGGTTATATAAATCCCGCATCTCATTTCCCTAGTTCTCAAATCAAACTGCAGTGCAATCTTCATATCAAGTCATGAATGTAGAGATGATGACTTCTGAAGACCCTTGCTGGGAGTGGAGCTGCCTACAGTGTTGGTGGGCTCCTTAGGGAGGGCATGGGATATCTTCTGTAGCTCATCCATTTGTAAATAGTTATGATGGAGCAGCAGGGATTGCCTGCCTGCTTTCTGTTTGGGTAGCGGGGCCAATGCTCTTTTCTGACCTTGCTGTGCCTGCTTAGACGTGCAGACAATCAAACCCTTAGTGCCCCTCTCCTAAGACATGTGCTTAATTTTCTATTTAGGAACACTGCCCATATTCCTCTCCCCTTCAGAAATGGCTCAACTATGTACATGTGGTTCTGGAATGAATCCAGCTGTATATCAATGTGAATAAACAGCACGGTTTGCCGATTTCATCATTGCGTCCTTTTCCTGTATGTTCATGAGAATGCCAGAAACTTCTTAAAACTCTTTCTGGAAGATCAGATATTTTTCAGAGGCTGTTCTTACTGGTTATATAAATCCCCCGTCTTATTTCACTAGTTCCCTCTAACCTTCATCCCAGGGTTTTTAAAGAACTGACTGATGTCATTGTGGGTTCTGCCTCTTATTTTTCAATGGCCTTGGGAGCCTGGAGAAGTTCCTGTTGACTGGAAGCTGGCAAATTCTGTCCCAGTTTTCAATAAAGGTAAGGGAGAAGAATGCCTGCTAGATTTATGGAGAAGGTTAATCTGGGAGTTCTTGAAAATCACTTGAGAAACAGTGCTGTCCTTAGGCATAGCTAACATTGTTTCACTAGATGAAAGTCTTGATCAATTTACTTGCTTTCCGTTTTTGATGAGTTCACCCAAGTAGCTGACCTAGGGAAGCCAGTGAATGTTGGGTTTTCAGATTTTAGGAAAGTTGTTTCTTGCAGTATCCTCCTGGACAGTTGTCCAGCATTCATCTAGACATGTCCATAGTACATTGGATGAACAGTTGTCTGACAAGCTGGGCTCCAAGAGTTATGGTAAATGGGGTTACATCAGGCTTGCAGCCTGTCACCAGTTCAGTTGCACAGGGCCAGTCCTCTGCAGTGTTTTTATAAAAGATCTAGATTCAGGAATTTAATGTACACTAAGTAAGTTTGCTGGTGATACTAAATTAGGGAGAGCTATGAATGCCCCTGAGGATGGGGAGGCCTTACAGAGAGTTATGCATAAACTCAAGAGCTGGGCAATCACCAGGAGTGTGAAACTTGACAAGACCAAGTGCTGAATTCTTTATCTTGGATGAGGTAATCATGTTTATGCATACAAACTTGGGGACAAGAGACTGGAGGACAACCTTTGCGGAAGAGATACAGGCATCTGGATTGGTGGCAAGTCGATTCAGCAGTGTGCCCTGGCAGCTAGAAGGGCCAACCATTGTGTCCTGGAGTGCATCAAGCACAGCGTTGCTAGCTGGTCAGAGAGGCAATTTTTCCACTTTGCACTGCACTGGTGTGGCTAACTCACCTTTAGTACTGTGTGCAGCTGTGAGTGCCTCAGGGTTAGAAGGACATCAAACAATTAAGAGTGTTTCCAGAGGAAGGTGACCAAGATTGTGAAAGGTCTTGGGGATAAGATTAACACAGAGCAGTAGAGGTCATTTTTCTTGTTCAGCTTGTAGAAGACTGAGCGGTGACTTTGTGGTAGTCTACATGGGTAGTGGATGGAGAGGTACTAATCCCCTCTCTGTGATCACCAGTAATAGGACACAAGGAAAAAGGGAATGATGCTGCATGAGGGGAAGTTCAGCTTAGACATGAGGGAAACATTTTTCATTCAGAGGTCAGTCACTGGAACAGGCTTCCCAAGGCACCAAGCCTGTCAGACTTTAAGGAGCACGTGGAAGATGCTCTTAGTCATAAGACTTTGTTTTTAAGTAGTCCTTGTGAGAAGCAGAGAATCTGATTTGATGATCCTCATGGGTCCCTTCCAGCTTACAGTACTTTGTGATTCTGTGATACTTTCAAACCTATTGTAAAATATCATTTATCTTGTTATAGATAACAAATGCTGAGTAAGGGGGTCTGTCAGCCTTGAGAAGAAACCTTGAGAGTGCTGTCTGCCCAAGGGAGAGATCACAGTCTCTTGCCATACAGAAGTGTTCGGTGAGCTGAAGGGGAGGCTACATTTTCTTATCGTGTAAAGCAATTAACTTTTAGTCAGATGCTGCTTTGGTTTATGTGCAGGTGGATAACTCTAGCAGTTTTAGTTTTGTAAAACCCCAAGCCCCAGCTCAGTCTGGAGCTCTTGGCTTCTTTTAAGTCTTCACATAGATTCTTTACTCCCTGTAAAGATTTGGCCAGGCATACTTCTTGCGGTCTGCACAGTGGGTCTGTCCAGTCAGACCTCACTGTCCATGATGCCTGAACCAAAGCACTCTTGTGTCAGAGTGGGTGCATCTGTGGCAGACTTGCCAAACAACAAACTTGATATGTAGTTTTAACCAAAAAAACCCAAAGAAATTAGTGAATATTTTATCATAAAATGAAAAACATGAGGATTTTCAGGATTTTGTTTGCAGTTATGTTTTTCATATTTGTGCCTTTGACTGTGGAGATAAAACATTTAATTGGTGTTTTGCAAAAGACATTGCAAAACTCTTTGTGGTCAAGTATTTCTTCAAAAGAATAAATAGTCAAATTCGGCTGAATATTAAAGATCATTTGTAGTGACTGCCAGCTTGAGGCAGGGAGAGGGAAAGAGCAGTAATTAATATTAATTAACATGCAGTATCTGAATCAAACTGCAGTCTGAAGGTGATCCCAGAATAGGATACCGAATTACAGGACTTCCTGTATGGAACAACCTGGTGGTTGTAAATAGCATGAGCTCTATATATATATGTGTGTGTGTATATATATATATATATATATGTATATCTGTGTGTCCATGTGTTATGCCTTAGTGTCAAGGACTGTAGAGATAAAAAAATTGCCTGAAAAATTTTTTTTATCCATTTTTTTCTCCTCCCTAAATCTCATTCTACTTTGAAAAACAAGTATTCTTTTCAGAGGGGGGAAAAAAAAGGATGATGTTCATCTGCAAAATATCGTTTCATACTGACTGCAACTCTAATACTTGATTTTTTTTTTTTACTAGCTTTTCCTAGAAAACTTTTTCAGTTCATAGTTGTTCTTAATACGGACTAGCTGCCTGAGGCTTATAGAAGTAAAAACTGGTTAGATTTCTGGTTATTTTCATACTTGCATATAGCATAATAGCCCTAGCCACAGGAATGAAACACTTTGCAATTGCTGCAGTTACTGAATTGTGGATTGAGTGTGTTGCTTCAAACAGAACTCGTGCATGCACACTTGGTCATGGTATTTGGTAGTCTGCTTCTATATAAAAGTGGATAAGAGACGTTATCTATGCTGTGAAAGTCTAGAGTTTCTCTGTGCACGCTTCTTACTTAGCAGTTGTGCTTAAATTCATTGTTTTCTTTGCAGTTATTTAAGGATTATAGGTTAAGTTTATATTTTGCTTTCCCTTAAAGTGACTTAAGAAATGTCTAGAGGCTGAGGAAAAGAAGCATCTCTTATTGTCAGCTGTTAGATAAAGATGAAACCAGACCCTCTGGTCCAGTGTCATTTTGTGCCGTGTTACACAGTACTGTGCTAGCAGATCTGTGGCTGTTGATGGGAGAAAAGGAAAATGCCAAGCAATTTATCAGATTTTTTCCCCTCCCATGTGCTTTGGTCTGGAAGCACACATAGCTATGGTAAGCATTTTTACATGTACACATATTACTGACTAGAGCATTCTTTTTGAGACTTGCTTTGTCAGCCCACTGCAGCAACTCCCCACATTTATCTTTAGAGTGAAATCTTTACAGGCCCAGCTAGCACTTGCCACCTCTCACCAGTTCTAAAACTCTGCTTTCTGGCTCTACCTCATATTCTCAATATGTCAGTGTTTTTCCTGCCTAGGCTTGGGTAGTATTGCTTGTATTTGTGCACCATTTTCAGTCTGACAATGGACTTCCTACAAAATAAACCAAACATTTTAAAATACTGCTTTGAAGTGTCTAGTCAGGAAAAACTGACATCACTCCAGAGCAGTCATAGCCTAATTTAGACTTCTATGCATAGTTGCTGTGTGAATGGTGTTTAAATGAAGAGCCACTAAAGATGGTAGAAGCAGAAGCCATACAGATGTGATGTGTGTTAAGCTGCAGAGTGGTCATTGAGGAGCATTAATGGTGGCGCTGGAAGTACACTATATGGCACAATACAACAGACTGTACTGCTCCATGGGAACTGGAACATCCGAGGTGGACTGCATGAACTAATAGGTCTCTGCCTATAACTTTTATAAGTCCATGCTCCAAACTTCCGAAATTCCTCTTCTGTTCTAGAATGGTCTAAGTATCTTTGAAAATGTGATTTGTCTTTAAGTTTCTTTAAGCAATCTCCCATGTATGTATATGCAGATACACAATAGAGTTCAAGTCATCTAAAGCAGCTAATAGCAGAGAAATTATAAAAGGGCTAGAGAATAAATAAAAAGAAATGGTAGGGCCATAAGCACTCACAGATGAAAAATGTTGCATGCGAGCTACAGAACTGAAAGCAGAAGCATGCTGCTTGAGCTGGTGCACTCTTCTCCTTTGACACATCTCATCTCTCTGTTCCAAGGAAGGCTTGGACAGCCGTGAGTCATCTGGCTTTTCAAAGAGGCAAGTGTGCACCCTAGCTAGCGTTACTGGCCGGCTGAGTAAACTTAACTCATCTTGTCCCACAAAATGGGATGCTGCTTTGCTTGCTGTAATTGGTCTCATATTTGTTTTGTATTTGAGTGGGAGGTGAGGAAGTGACATCAGTGATATGCTGAAGTATATTAAAATGTCTTTAGATAGAGTCAGACTTCTGTTGCAAGCCTGTCTAACTTTTAACAGTAAGTTGAAATCTGCAGTAGTGGTGTACCATGTTGATTTTTTTACACGAAATACACACTCTGCTGGTGCGTTTGCTTCTGTGAACTCATGACACATCTAATTACCTTTTCTTCCTTTGATGCTACTTGCTGTATCCTAGACCTTCCTTGGAAATTGCTTTTGTGGCAAAAGGAACATTATAAATGCTGTGAGTAACGGTTTTTACCTATTGTCAACCTAAAAACAGGGAGGAGGCTTTGAATGTCTTGTATGGTTTGTAACTTAGTTCATCTTGGCTAGTTTTTTCCCCAAAGACAATTCTAGTTTGTGAAAATGATGGACTCTAGATGGTGATGGTGAGCATTCCTATTATTACCTTAGAATTGATAACAGGGGACTCTTCTGGGAAGTTTTGTCGAGGTTGTTATTTTTTTCACTGTCCATTCTTTATGAAAATGGTACTCTCTTCAGAGCCTTCCTGGGACTGCTAGTTTGCCTTGGTTTTCCTCCCTGATTACAATTAACACAATTATCTATTACAATTAACAAGGAGGCCAGCTGTGAAAACTGTTCCTTTTGTGTTATCTTTAATGGGATTGGCCACTTAGGAAGATAATATTTTTGACCAATTAGAACTTCTAATAATGGAATATATCTATTTTTTGAATGTGAGTGGGCATGCAGTATGAAATAAGATTTCCTAAACCATAGGACTGCATTCTTAAAGGCTTATCACTTGTTATTAATTGTTTTAGTAAGCTGGGCAAAATACATTATGCCTAGACTATGACTTAAGTAGGACAAGATATATTTATTTTGTCTTTGGTTTATCTTTCTTGTGTATTTAGCAAATAAATTTAGACCATTAGTTTTCTGTTAGTCTTTCTATATTTTCACAGAGCAGAACAATTAGATGTTTGGTGCTGTGGTTTTCAGAGAAGTAGGTTCTTTGCATATATATGTGTGAAATAGCACGAGCTATGCATCACCTGCTTGAGAAAACTGCACTGAACCCATGTTTATTTAAAATAAATATTAATTGAAGACACAGGAAGCTTTGAAACATCACTACTAAGGAAAAGGTAACTTATATTGCTCAGTCACTGAGACATTATTGCCACTTCAACTTGGGCTGGTCTTGAAAAACTGCTTTTACATTTCAGACTGGGCACAAGAAATTTTGGTGGTGCCTATGTAATACTGTCTGTTTCATTTGTTGGTTTGTGCACAGAATAGTAAGGACCTTTCAAGGGCCAGACCACTTACCTGAAGTAATTACGTTTAACGGAATGGCCAGAGGATAAAATTCAGGCAATTGGGGTAGGTGAGAAGGAGGGGGAAGAGTGGAAAAAAAACCGGTGTGGGGTTGGGGACAAGAAACAGCAGAAATATTTGAAGAAATATTTGAGCTTCACACTATCAAGCTGTTTCAAAGATGTTTAAAAGCTCTCTGCCTTTATATCCCAGCTTGCACTAGCAAACAATGTGATTACTCAATTACTGTATTCAGTTCTGGACCCCACCACCACAAGAAGGATGTTGAGGCTCTGGAGTGAGTCCAGAGAAGAGCAGCGAAGCTGGTGAAGGGGCTGGAGAACAGGCCTTACAAGGAACGGCTGAGAGAGCTGGGGTTGTTTAGCCTGGAGAACAGGAGGCTGAGGGGAGACCTCATGGCTCTCTATAACTACCTGAGGTGAGGTTGTAGAGAGGAGGGTAATGACCTCTTCTCCCAAGTGACAGGGGACAGGACAAGAGGGAATGACCTCAGGCTCCTGCAGGGAAGATTTAGACTGGACATTAGGAAAAAAATTTTCACAGAAAGGGTCATTGGGCACTGGAATAGGCTATCCAGGGAGGTGTTTGAATCACCTTTCCTGGAAGTGTTTAAGGCACAGGTGGATGAGGTGCTGAGGGACATGGTTTAGTGTTTGATAGGAATGGTTGGACTTGGTGATCCAGTGGGTCTCTTCAACCTGGTTATTCTATGATTCTGTGATTCTATGATTACAATCACACTGTGTGAACTCTTCTTTCCTTTAAAGAATGTTGTGCTTCCCTGCCTTTGCCTGCTTTCAGCTTCCTTTCATGCTGTCAAGGACCTCATATGACAAGCCTAGTATTTCTCCTTACAGAGTTGCTGTGGTTCCCTTCCTGTATTTTTATGTGCCCTCTCATGTATTAATTACCTCAGATGGGCACATTGGTTGTGGGGAGACTTACAGTGGCTTCTGACAAGCTGAAAACATAGAGAAGAAATAGAGGTGTTTTGGTTCCAGTAAAATGATGAGATTGTGCCCAAATCCAGACTCCGTTCTATTAACAACATCAAGAATTATATAACCAATGCATCTTTCTCCTTTAAGTAAGATGTAAAAGTACCTTCATCCTATTCCACTATTTTCAATACTCTTTGAAAGTTGTGGTTGAGAAACAAAGTCGTCTCATGATATGTAGTCATGAATGGCTAATAATTTGTGTTGAGCTTGATTTGAATTACAATCCATTCCTAAGTTGCTTAAGGGAATACATTAATGCAAACCATTTCAGTACATATAGGAACAAAGCATCCTGACTTACTCCAAATGACCAATGATTCAAAAATAGACCCTGTAATAAAATCTTAGAAACAGCTTTATCCATAATGTTGAAAACTGTATCATAGAGACATGAATAGAAACCATTTTACAGTGTCAGGAACTATGTATTCAGGGTTTGAAAATGCACATGAAAGTCTTACTAAAACTTTGAAGAAGTTTTTTTCGATCTCTTGAAACTAAACCCTAAAGCACTTGCCCCTAGGGGAGGCGGGAGGTGGGGGGGAAGATGCAAAATAGTTACGAGAAAGTTATGAGGAAGTGAAAAAGGGATTTCAGCCTTATTCAGCATATATCAATGGTGAATGTTGTCTTCTGTTTGGCAAGAATTACTCGCAGCTCAAGTTTCTTGGGATCTGAAAGTGCAAAAGATAATTGGTGCATTAAAAGCACTGCCCAAGTCTTCAGAATTACCTTGCTCTGTTGGGGGGGGAAGGAAGCAAGGGTGCCTCTCCAAGTGCACTGTCCTAGTGAGATAAAGTTTCTAATGCATAGAATGCATACATAAAGGCAACTTTCCTTATAGGCAGTGTTTGTTTAAAACCTCTATTGCTTCTTCTACAGGTTATTTTAATTCAATAAATGAAACTGGAAACAGAGTAGTCCCTTCTCACTGGCTTTGAGAGCTGGAGGGCATCCCCCAGTTACAGCTGTAAGTGCATGGAAGTGTGCACCAGAGAGAGGAATCTCTCTGTTGATTTGGACACACCTTAATCCCCTCTCCCCACATTTCTTGCTACCACTTAGCAGTGTCTGCTAAGCAGCAAGAGGAAATAATATGGCTACAATAGAAATTTAAAGTGAAAAATATAGAAGAAGACTTAAAAATACATTCTGAAATTATTTTTTACTTGCAGATTGTTGAATTGAAACAAATGATAGCTGTTCTGAGCCTTAAGGCAAAAAAAACACAGAAGTGCCTTTTATGGAATGATCCCTCCATACCAAGAATGATTGTAAATTTCTTTCTTATAAAGTACTTGAGACTAAAAAACTAGCAGCAGTCCAGGTCTTGACTTTGTGCATACATGTATGTATCATGGTACATTGTCATGACATACTGCGATATGACATACTTAGTCCTGACTTGAAAGCATGTTTCATTTTTTTTAATCACTCCCACCCTCACCCTTGGAGTCTGAACTTTGCAGCAAATCTATTTAAAATTCAGGCATTAACACCTGCAGTCATTTTCTTTCTTTTCCTGTGGTTTTATGTGCTTCAAGTAATTGTCACAGAGCATTGTTACGGCACTTCCTGTTGGAAGCTGTAGTGAACAGCATGCAGTCAAAGAGACTGAGGGTTCACCCTTAAAAGGAACTTTGTAGGTATTTGTAAAAAACAGAAGGCTGTTCTTAATTTCTATGATTAATAAATAGCTAACTGACCCTCCACAGCTTGCAGCATATTCCTGATTTGATCAACTAAGGTAAATGCACTCTAACTTGCTTTTTACTAGTAAATGTGAAGAGCTTGAAGGGGAGATTAGTTTCCTTTTCCACCTTTCCTCCTTTCCTGCTCTGCTTTATTTCCTACAGAAAAGTTAATACTGCTTTAAAAAGAAAAATTGCTGATAGTGTAAGAGTGTGCTCCACCCCGCTATCTCTTAATGCAGGATTTGCAGTCACTGCCTTTATGACTAGTGTTTAACAGTGAGCAATAGTTTGGGATTTTGTATAAGATAAGCTGCTGCGGACTAATCTTAAGAGTAATGAAAATTACTTTATTGGTTTTCACTTTAAATTTTAAATAATGTATCCTTTTTAATATCTTAATTTCTTTCTACTACTGGAACTTTCTATAATTAGAAATTAAAATAATATATAAGATATAAGAACCTTAAAATGTAACAGTTGTTCGGCATGATAGTCCTTTGTGTCCTTGCAATGTGAATCATACATTCCAAAATAAAAGTTGCATTCAAAGTTCAGAAACTTTAAGTGGAAAAAACCAAATAGGTGTTTGACCATTTACTGCTCTGGTTAACTTTCCAGATCAGACAGAATATAAGTGTCTTGTCTTTTTGACATGAGCTGTATGGTATTCTGGCACTCTTAAGCACCATAAGCCTGTGTAGAGAGTGAAAACCAAGTGTGACAGAGCTCTTGTCTTGTATGGTGTTTTTCAGCCTCTGTGGTTTGCTTCGTCTGGCAGGTCTGCACGGACAAATGCAACAGAACAATTTCATGTAAAACCCTACAACAAAGTAAAGAACTAGCTGTGAAGTACGAACACTATTTGGGATCTCATTTAGTTGCAACTCTCTTTGGGGTGCAGTCCAGGCTTTGCAGGCACAATTTCTGGTGAGATTGCTACTGGGCTGTTACTACACCGTTACCTTACTGCTAGCTGTAGGTCAGTATCATGTTTTTTTCTTTCTTTGCTTACAACTGATACTTTGGAAAAGAACAGCAGAACTTTCCTGTTTCAACTTGTTCTTTAAAAAAGCAACTAACAGCGCAAGAGACTTCCTAGTGTGTTGCTGTTGACATCGATGTACCAATATACTTTTCTGCCTCCAGTGTAATTGTTTTTTCTTTACATTTTGGTGTGGCAGATTTATACCTGATCTTTTATATTAACTTGGCTACTGTAAAAATCATTAATGTAGCCGAGTGTGGGTATATGAAATTCCACTGTTCTAACAAATACTGCTAAGCTTTTGTTTGCCTTTAAGACTGTGCAGTTACTATTGGTTTTCTCCAGACTTACAGATAAGTCTTCCCACCACCACCACAGTTGTTCTGTTTTGGTTTGGTTTTTTAATTATAAGACGCAAGTTTGAAAAACTGCCTAGTAGTGATTGCAGAACCATGAAATTAAAGGCCAGTGTTGCACACTATGCAGGCTGTAGAAGATGTATTACATGCCTAAGAAGGAACGCCTTCTCAGGGACTGTCTTTCAATGTCTCTGGCTTGGCTTTGTCATTCAGCAGCTTTTGATTTAAGAGTGGGCAGGGAAGTCAGTTTCAAAGAGAACTCAGTCCTGGAGGGGGCAGGTCCTGCGTGCTAACAATACCTGAGTGGAGAAAGTCTTCTCACCCTTGAGAATTTTGTAACCAGGAGGAACTGTCCCTCTCAATGGAGCCATGCGCAAGCATTTCAGATTTGTTCCCAGGGCTTCAGCTCAAGACTTAACGTTTCAGTGAGCTGAAGGAGAGTGCCAGCTGCCACTAAGCAAATGAGGTGGATCAACAGAGGAGTTTCCCTTCCATCTGCCTGAACGTCTTCTGTACATGAATGTTAATAACAGTATGGAAGTGGTGATGTGAAAAGCCAGTGTTAAACGCAAGAGTCAAATATTGTGACTTTTTGAGCCAGTGTTCTTTATTAGAGAGCTGGCTGCACAGTTGATAACTCCCCTTAACTTGCACACCCATTGAGGCTGGTTTGACTTTTATACTAGTTATATATACATATTTGGACACATTCCAGGAAACACGTTAGGAGAACTCATTATCATAGTTTATCACCCACACTCACATGTGTATTACAATTTCTTGGTGGTCTTCAGAGATCCCTGGTGGTCTTTACTTAATCTACTCATCACTGTGTCCTCTCAGTGAACTCAGGTCTCTGTTCTTTGTTTCTGCTGCAGAACTTTTTTTTTTTTTTTAATTTTAGCCAGCCCTGCTTGGGTTACCTTGAAGCATCCTGTTCTCAGAGATAAGTTTCTTTAAGATAATCATTGTTGCAGTGTTTACACATGGTTCACAATACTTGATTTCCTGCTTGTTTCAATTGGTAAATCTTCAACAGTCTAAGCTCTTGTTATAACCAGAAGTTAACACTCTGTGACAACAAGAATTTGGTATCTTAAATCTGTGTTTTGTCAGAAAGAGACTGTTAGGAAGCAATAATACGAGTGTCAGAATATCAGGTGCTGCAAATCAGAATATTGGGTTATTTGCCCACCAACAGAAGCCCACTGCTATGTATCCATTTTTAGCTCTGGCCAGTTACAGCGTATTAGTTTTCAAAATACTCTCCCTTTGAGTGCTGGCTTTCTTAATCTGAGCTGGTAGCACCAGGGAGCATTGCTGAGTTCCAGAAAAACTTGCAACCTGTCTGCTCAGAAAGAAAACCACCAAGTTCCAGGATGGTTCAAAATAAGCTATACAATTACTGGACTAAAATTGTTAGATGCTTAGCAGGAGTTGACTATTTTTTAGTTCCACTGTTGTTACATATTGACTCAAGTTTAGAAAATATTTGTATACCATGCAGATTCTGAGACTGGAGAGAACAGTAATTTATCAGGCTTCTCTATGTTAGTCCAGTTGTTCTTATTTAAACTTGATCAGGCTTTAAGTAACCAGAAGAACTGAGAGAACAATGTGAAGCCACCTAATTATGAAGTTAAAACTTCCTTAGAGATTTATTAAGTTATTTTTATTCTTGGATTTCATACTGTTGGTTGCTAATTCCTATGTTCTACTGCAGCTTCTAGACACATACATGAGATTTAGATTGTCATCTTGTTTTGAGTAGTGAAAATGTCATAATTGCACTGTATTCAGACTTTTTTTGAGATGTCTTAACAAAAGCAAGGTTGTATAGAAGGATTTTTTTGTTAAATTTGGGGGGGGGGGTGTTGTACCCCTAAGCTGTTCTGTTTATCAAAATTGGTTTTTTCTGTAGTGCTAGTGATAGAAAAGCTAGCAAGGCACTCCCACCCATTCTTATTTTTATGGAAGAAATGTCACAAAGAGGCATATAAACTTAATTTAAACATGATTGGTAGCTTTTTCAAAGCTAGGAGACACAAGTACTGTTGTGTTTTGCTGTTTAGATAGTGTTACAAAGAGCCTCTGTTAGTCTCATGAAAGGTAAGAAGTAGGAAGGCTTCCCAGAGGCTTTGGACTTGGTACTGGGAAGATGCTGCTATATTTCTGCATGTGTACATTGTAGCTGACAGTCTTGGAAAGTACTTGGGTAGTAGTGGCTGCAAAGTACACTTGGCATGTACGTGGTAAATGAGGTACCTCATTGCTTATGTGCTTGGCATGTAGAGAAGAACTGACAAAGGCAGTAGTTTTTACCACAGAATACGCATAAAGAAACCTAGAAGAGTTGCATACAAGTAATGATGTGTAGTTATGCATGCATTTCTGTAAATGAAGATGCAGTAGTATATAGACTTATTAAGGAATATGCATGTAAAACTTTCTGAATATTCATTATCTCACTTTCTCTGCAAGTAAGCTTTATGACATTTGGCAGGGTAAATAACCAGGGTAAGTCTCACAGGAGTGTATTGCACTAAAATAAATCAGGTTGGAGATTAACCAGTAAACATTATTTTAACAAATCTTTGGAATCTGGAGCCTTTGTTGTTCTACATGAGGAATTTTAGAAGTTTAAGGAAGCTGTTTCAAACTCTACAAGTAATTTGTTTTGAAGTCAACTGTACATGAAGCAGGAGGATAGAGAAAGGGGAAGGAAATATCTTGAGTGTACCTAGTCCCGATATTCTGCCTATTTTCTATATATGTGAATCTATTTATTTGTTTCCTCAACATTTATAAAAGCACACCTTTGCTTTACAGCTGTGTGACAGGGTTGTGATTAAATACTGTTTAAACCTTGAGCTTTGAATGCACTGACTAACTCTTCTATTGAGAAATATAAAGTGTCAGTATGCACAATTCCCCAAGATATTTTAAGTGGTATATGGGCAGTTTTCACTTTCTAAAATGACATTTGAAAGTAAGACTTGATCAGAGATGACTGCCAGAAATTTCATCCCCAGTTTTTGTAATCTCTTAATCTAACCAAAGCTGAAATGGAAGCCTCATATGAGTTTCTAATACATGCCATTTTTCCTGTTCACTGTAGAAATAAGCATGTGACTTGTTTACCTCTTCTTTCAGTTTGTGGTTCAGTACGTTAACAAATAAATTACTGGTGTTAGTTGCTGGCTGGGAGCACAAGGTTTTGTATATTCTTTCTTTTTGATGTGATGTACTTCTGTTTTCAGGTTCATATAACGCTAGGGACCAAAGAAGCATACATAACACTTCTGTCATGCTGGGACCAACCTTCTAAAAGAAGACTCTACACTTTTTGCCTTCAAGTGATTTGTCCTGGGACTGACTTGTCTTTGGAGAAGAGCTTAATAGAGAACATTTTCACACTGGAACTATTACAAATAAACCTATTTAAAGAACTTGCTACCTGGAGACAGATTTACAGAGGTTGAGTTCTGCTTTTCATCTGTGTTTCCACTTCAGACTGTAAACAATGAGTGAGTTCTGGTTATGTTTCAACTGCTGTATTGCAGAACAGCCTCAGCCTGTAAGTATGAATAATGACACTGCCTTGTTTTTGTATAATTAGCTACATAATTCATGTTTTCTGATTTTCTTATGACTTTTTAAGCTAATACTGTTTGACAAAGCTTAATGAGAATTAAGGAATTAACTAACATCATGGCTGAGTAGGGACAAAAAAAGTCTGTTCTAGACTGTAACAGAGATATTTTCCTGTTCCTAAGATCAAATCTATCCGAAGTCTTTGGAAAGAGATTTTATTTGTTTGAATTGAAGAGGATGGGAAAGGACCAGAAGGGTGAGGAGGACCTGAACTATCATTCTAAATTAAGTCATTTTTGAGTGGAGATATTTAAACATCCTGACTTCTGTATGGCTTAAGCTTGCCCTCCGGTATAGCAGGACAATGATGCAAGAAGGAAATCAATTGTTAAAAAGTCCAGAGTGAAATCCAGTCCTTCTCCACCTTAATTCATTTAAATATTTCAGACTTAATTATTTTGTTAATTTTTAGAATAAACCTTAGGAGAAGGAGGAGATGTGCTCATTGTATAAATACATTTTTATTTAAAATAGGATTTGGAATGGCTGTTGTGTGAAAAAGTACATAGCAAGTAGGTGAATTCAAAAAACAACATTTCAAAGCATACGTAAGGAAGACACAAAGTGCAGAAATATCCTGGAGTTCCATATAATCTTCAGTACCTTTACAATGTGTTACTGAGTCCAGTGCTGTTGGGAGAAAGCCTACCAGCATGAAACTGGAATTAACCAGAAATATGTTCAGCACTATGAGAAAAGTAATTTTATAGTGCGGCATTCAGATCAAACTAAATTTGTGTATAGAGAGGAGAGTCATCTTGCACATATGAGAAAAGAACCCAGTTTGTGTCCAAAAAGATGGATCCATTACCGAGTTTACAATAAGCAAATAACTACATCACTGAAAGAGATTGTTTTATTCAGGTTTATGCAAATCCTGGGTGCTTGGAATATTTTTTTTCCTCAGACCAAGCACACCTCAAGGGACCTGTGCTATGTAAGTCTTCTGCCTGTCTGATGTTCCTAAGGTATTTTTAAGATATTAAATTATCATGGGCTTTTACCAAGACACTTACTACTGAAGAATATGCTGTACCAAGAGAATCCCAGAGAGAGCAAACTCACATTAACATAATCAGCCTGGCCAAAAAATGTAAAATTTGGCTTTAGGTAAGGCACAGGATTGAAAACTGCAATATCTAATGTTAAACGTTGTCGTTGCACAAAACCTGCATGCCACGCTGGTTCTTGGATGACAGTGCAAATATTGAAGTATTACCATTAATATTTCTGACAAATGAATTTAACTTTATCTTGGTCTTAGACAAGAAGTGTGGGAGGTGAGCTGTGAGAACCCAGCATAAGGAAGCTGCAGTTCTCCCCCACTGTTTGAACACTGTGCAGACCTTTAGTATGCTAGCTGTGTCTATATATATCCAGTTACTTAGTTTTTAGAATATTTTTCAATTAAAAATAAGGTCTGACTGTTAAAATCTTTGAGATAGAAAATGGTATATTCTGTTTGTTTACAAGAATCCTGAGAGTCAGTCCTTATAAAATCTTGACTCAAGCTTTATTCTAGAGTTAAATTGTTGCCCAAGATATGCATTGTATCTTAATATGGCTTATAGTGATCCATGGGATTGTGACTCGGGAAACAGCGGAGAATTGTTTTGGTTTGGGTAAAGCAGAACATATCCTCTGACCTTTCAGCCTGACAGTTATCACCAAGGTAATGGACCACTGATGTGCAGTGAGGTCACAGCTTACACCTATTCCTATGTAAAGTAAGACCATCCCAGAGCTGGTGGCAAGGGGGTTACACCTGCTGGGAGGGGTGTACAGGACTCATGATCCAGCCTGGCCAACAAAATATTCCATGCCAGAACATTATACTCAGTATAAAAGCTTAGAGATCAGGATGGTGAGCCCTCTTCTGTAATGGCCAGTGTTCTGTGAAGACTTTCACTGGCTGTCTGCCCTTGAATCCATCTACATGTTCCTGAATCCAGTTCCTGGATCCAGTCCCTGAGTCCATCTCCTTTCTGCCACTCAGTCCTGTCCAGGACCTACTCTGTGCCTAGTGTATGTCACCATCCAGGGACTTTATTTTTCTATACGTGTATATATTTTATTAAATTCTTATTATTAACTTCCTTTTATTATTACTGCATTAAAGCTGTTTTAGTGTTAAGTTACCAACCCACAAGTCTCTTTCTCTCATTTCCCATTTCCCTTTCCTGTTGTGGGTGGATTGGGACTAAAAGCTATGCAGTTTTAGCTATTGACCTGGCTGGAGCAGAGCTAAAGTGGGGCAAGAGAAAAGCAGAGGAAAGGGAAACAAAGCAATTTTTTTTATCTTTCTGCTCCTTTGGTGATGTGCATTTGCTTAGGAAATTAAAACCATCCTTATGTTTAAGATACAAATAGCAAGTTGCTGAGCATTGACCTAGTTCCTGAAATCTGCCTTTCAGATGTTGTAGTGTTCTTGCTCATTATGAAGTACCAAAATGCTTCAGGATGCACCTCAGAAAAATGAGTTGTGGGGCCTCCCTAAGCATGCTTGACAGAAGGCACTTAGTTGTCCTTCCCCTGCAGTTACTCAGCTTATTTTGCACTGTTATGTTGTACAGACATTGTTCTGCCATGCTCTGATGCAGCTGAGTATTTAATACATATGAGGCCCATTAGAAAGAAATGAGGTTGTGCTTGTAACTCATGTTATTTAATTAAGAAGTTCAGCTACAGTCACCTTTAAATTAGTTCCCTTCTGAGTGGACACACAGCTGCACACAGTGCTGCCAATATTCAAAGGAGTTCCGCAGATTGTTTTCATCTTACATTGATGAAAATTGAGTTCCTTTGAGCAGGATTTGACCTTTGGGAAGAGGGAGCTAGGTCTGGTAAAAAGGATGAGGACTCAAGCATAGTGATGTAGCTAATTAGGTAAAAACTACATCACAGACAAGGCATTGTGGGCTGACATTTTACAGCCAAGGGTAAGAAAATGGCTACATTTGATCACACATACACCTGTATAAAGTGAAGTGATCAAGTTGAGCCTTGTCTTCTTGTGTTAGAACATGTTCTGTAACCATCTCTTTGCCTCTTCCCTCCCACTATTGGTTCCTGAGCTATGGGGTTAATCTCAGGGTTTTTTATGTCAGACCTGGTATACACCCAAGTAAATAAGGAATGTTTTTCCTCTCTGACACGTAGGAAAGCATGTACTGCCAGTGTAGGCAAACAGGTAAACCAGAAATGTGGTAAGGAAGCAGTCTTTTCCTGTCTCTGCAGATGTGTGATTACATGTTTGTGGAACTTACATGCCAAAATGTATGCTAGTTTTTAGCTCCTAAATACTGGGACTTATTTCCTTGTTGTATCAAAACATGTGAAACACTCAACATGCGTTAAAGCTACTTGTTTTTTACCTACTGCGCATTCAGTCTGTCAGTTCAGTCCAGTTTCTCAGCAGAAATGATTCATCTGCACAGTTTCATGTCTTTCATTGCCTTCTTTCATTTTACTTCCTACATCTTAAGTTCTTCATGGCTTAACAGTGTCCCAAACATCACTTTCATGTCCAGCCTTTACATGTTCATCATGCTTCTTCTGTGGAAGGACTAATGTGGCTTAGTAGCAACACTAATATACACTAGCAGCTCAGAATAAAGACCTGTAAAGCAGGAAGTTACTTGATTTGCTACTTATCCCAGTCAATGCTTGAAATTTTCCTTTTGGTTTTAAATGTACATGCTGTGAAATTTGATATTTTTTTTTCTCATTATCTTTACCAGGTGCTGATATCCACAGCTTTAATGTCATAGGTAGTTACATAAATTCTAAGCCTCTTCACTGGAGAAAAAAAAAAGTGGAACTTTCAGTAGTTGCATGTTTCTTTGATATTTATAGTTGCCATTGAGCTAAGGGGTTTTCCTCCTTTCTTGAAATCCAGGATGCAGGAACTGATTCTGTTGCATTCTTCTGGCAAAATTCTAGCCTGTTATATTAGGAATCTTCAGTGCAGCATCTCAAGTCTTTGCAGCAATAATGCACTTAAAATAAAAAACATGAACATGCACAGAATCTTTTCATAGTCACTTTTATATATTTGAACTCTACACAAAGGCATTTTCTAGGTTATTACCAGTACTCTGTATGCCTTCCAGACTTGCATACTAGTACTTTCCAGTGCATTTTCCTGATTTTTAACCATGTCTTTTTAGGTACGATTTGCAATCTTTACAGCAATAAGAACACATTTCTAAACTAATTTCTCTGCTGTGAGGTCCCTAGTAGCATACCCCAAAGCAGAATGGTAACAGTGTTGCAGTTATATATTAGTGCTCTTTAAATAGCTCTTTAATTGAAAGATTGTATTCAAGTATTAACCATCATCTTTTGTTGAAATGTATAACAGTGCAGCTTTTTGTCTTTTGTCACTGGGAAATAAAACAGGTGTCTCGGAAAGCAGTATGCTACCTCTCTCTCCTAATGTTACTCTGGTTGCTAAGTATTTCACTTAGTTTCCAAACAGTAAAACCGTGGAAGGGGAATGTTTGGACACAGGACTCTATGCTTCTTTGAAATAAGGTGGTAACTGAAGAAACCAAGCATGCAAAGGAACAAAACCAAACAATGATACAGTTGAAGGAACCATGTTCCTGATGGTGGCATAGGTCTTCCTTCTTTTTTGCCTAGGACTTTACTAGACTAGAATGCATGCAGAAGCAAAGGGAAGATTTTCTGGTATCAACTTCTAGTTTTCTCTTGTTGTATTTGGACTGATAAAATATTTTACCAAAATGAAGACTTCAGACATCTAGTTGCTTTCATATCTTCTTTTATGATATCAACATGGTGAAAATAATCTCTTGATTACTTATGTTCAGGTTTTCTTAGTTGCTTATATATCCTGAATTCAGTCTCTTATGATCTGACACCCGGACGATTTTTTATTTTGAGAAGAGTAGCTCTTTCTGTGATTGCAACCAGTTTCTTACATCTCCCACTGATACCATTTATAGGTTCTGTAAGCTCATCTTGCACTTCTTAGGGACAAGATGAGTCTTTCCCCTCATGCTTTCTGTGTGCTGTCATCCTATCTACTGCTATGTTTCAGTAAACTCTGCCAAATCCCCACTACCACATGCATTGCTTGGTCGCTGAAATTATGAGTCTTATCTTGCAGGTTTTCTGAGAATGTGTCTGTGGTTTCTTTCTTATGTTGAGCTTGTCGCCTACACCAGTACTCTGTTATCTTCCTCCGTTTTTTTTTTTTTTTTTAATTATGTCTGTTTTCAATTTGCAACATTAATTTCTGATCTGAGAAACCTTTGGTCATGATCTGGTGCCACCACCTAGTACAGCTGAGCTCTACAGTGTCCTTTGACCTTGCAGTAAAGTTACTGCTCTGCCATAAAAGAATAAACTGTGCTCTCTTCCTTCCTTCGCCAAAGTTCTTTCTTTAGTTAGTTAGTTTCTTTTGTGTTGTTTTTATATTTTTAGATTATTTCCACTTAGTATTCAAAGGGCTGTTGTGATTTTGATGCATGCTGTGCCATAATTTTAAAAGTGGCTTACAAATTGAAGTTTGCTTTGTGTCTTTTTTGATAAATGAAAGAGAATTGATAGATCTGTATTTAGAGTTGGGAAGGCCCATCTTGAAATAGAGGCAGAACAAACTTTGCGTACTGCTGTAAGTATCAACTGAACTGAATGCCAAATGCTACAGAAGACATAAAATGATCTTGATTCTGCTTGTTTAAGGAAATTAGCTTTAGGTTTTTTTCTAGAGAAGGAATTGCAGATGTCACTAAGGAACATCTACTTCTGCAACTTGTAAAAACTTGAGTACCATAAAGTTAATGAAGCATTTAGTGTCCATAACAAATGCAGAATTTATCACCCTTGGTAGGCATTCACCATAAAGAAGTATGGGGCCGAGCTCCACACTCAGCACAGCAGTGTGATGCAGATGCACCTTCTGATTCAAAATGAGTAAAACACAGGCTCTCTTAATTCGTTATATTTGATCAACCTACCAGATTCAGAAAGCCTGTGAAAGGCTCACTTGTAAAAGGTGACAACTCTAGAGAACCCTGGGATGTCCAGACCTGTCATGCTGAGTTACATATTGAGCTGCCTGTTTAGATGTTTCAAATTCTTTCTTTTTCCTTTTCAGTGCAGTTGTAGAAGTAGCCTGAGGGAACACCTTATCAAGTGTTACATACTTAAATAATCACCAGAATGCTTGGCTTTTATTTCTAAAACCTGATCTATTGGTGCTGCTTTCAGCCTGATAGAGCTACTTTAGATTTTTCTTCTACCTTTAAATTAGCCCACACATCTCTTAAAATACCTGTTGTAATGTTCAAGTAGTAAAATGTTTACAAAGAAAACATTTTTTGTTTTCATATAAATACCTGGATGAAAATTAACTGAGTATTTTGCCTGCCTTTAGTATGTTTGTGAAATTTTAGAATCTCTTAATTAACTATATTGATGCTGTTTAGTTAATATAGCACTAGTTGATGGGATAGTAAATAGCTCTTTGGGGAGGCAGAAACAAGAGTTGTGCCAACCTTCTGTTGATGAGTATGTGTCTTACCATTATCAACATAGTTGAAGAAGGATGTAATATACTTTTAATAACTTTAAGCTCTGCAGAGCTCAAGCTTTCTGTTTAAACATGAGAAGCAAGTAGATTATACTGATTGATCTAGACACCCATTTTAGAGCCCTTAAATCACTTGTTCCTCTTAAATTTCCAAATTTTACAGTAAGAAGACATCTTCTGGAGTACAGCCTAATATGAGTTACTGACAAAAGTAGCAGCCACAAGAAATAGTTAATACTGCTTAGCAGAAGTTGGTAGTTTTGCAGCCACCCTTGGAAACTCTGCTGAAGCATTTCTGAAATTACCAAATCCAGGGCAATTTTTTTAATCTTTTTTTTTGATGGAAGTTGGAAGTTGCAAAGCCCTGATATTTTTGGCATGCGTTAATTTTGATGCTTGGCAATTCATCTGTTTCTCCTCTCTTCCATTTTTCATGTGGGAGCACGAGGGATGAGCAACCATGTAAGTTTACGGGCATTTTTACTTGCCAATAGCTAGAAGGAGAGATAGACATAGTCTGACAGAAGTGCACCTTCAGTGAATCTTTATGGAAGTGTGCTTCATGTCAGCAAATGGAGGAGTCACTTGTTACCCTGAAGCTAAATGTTCAATTCACTTTTAACTGTTTTTGATATGAATGGGAGTATTGATAGTAGAAGCTCCCTCTGCTGCTATGATACTCTATTTTTATTGTAACTTTCCCGTAATGGATCTCAGATACACTCTTGGAGATAATTCTTAAGACCAACATGCAACTCTCAAAATATTCAATTCTAAATGACTATTTTTAAATCTCTGCTTGCACTATTTCCCATTGCACTAATTCCCATCACTAACACTTCATAATAGTGAAAGTTCTCCTTTTTCAGACTGTTTCTCAAACCTTTGGTTCTGCAGTTCCTGTCATGACTCATACTGTGTTAGGCATGCATGGTATCAAAGTTTCTATTGAGTTGCAATATAGCTATTCTTCATGTATTCTAAGAGAAATCATAAGGTGCCCATTAAGCCTTAGACTTTAATACATATTCACTTGCAAAAATTTTCATGCTTTCATCTTCAAAGTGGCTCAGCTAATCACTCAGCTAATGCTGACTTCTGAAATTCTGCACAGAGTAAGGAGAAACGAGTAGTGGAGGTTGGACAGGAAAGCTGAAGCCATGAATCCCGCTCTGATGCAGATTCAGGGAAGTAATGACTCTCCGTACCCTTTGGTTGATAATAATTTCACAGGGCTTTTCAGCTGCTTGGGGTACCCTCGAGAAAGCTCTAGTTTACCTTAGATGAGGAAAGATATCATCTCTCTTAGTGTTTTATCCCTCAAATAAAAGTGTGACACGGGGTGATTTGTTGACATGGCATGCTCTGAGAGTGACCTGACATCAAAAGAGAGTGGCATGCATGGAAGTTTTTAAAAATAGTTTTAAGTTACATTACCTCACCTCTTACAATTGTAATTTCAGCAAATTCAGTCCCAGAAAAGTATTGTGGGTTTATAATACACTATCTTCAGCCTACATAGTGTCTTCATAATTGTTTGTTTCTCTTGCTTGTGGTTTAACTTTTTCAGACCCTATGTATTCTGCTTGATGGTTTATCATAAAAGACTGCCTAGTTCATAGGTTGTATGTTTACATAGTGGTATGCTCTCAAAACAGACTATTTAGGTTTTTTGTATCTTTGGGAGACCTGCAGTACAATTCAGGGGTTCCTAACCTGTACAGGATGGTTTTGGGTTGATAGGTTGCTGCTTTATCTATTGAAACTGAGAAATAAATTGGGACCAACTCATGATTTGTGTTCAAAGTTAGCATGGACCAGCACTTCTTTGCTGGCATAACATGGCATTATTCTGCTCTATTACGTGCTCTGCTGCTCCATCTTGGTAGTACTGGCCAGCTGGAGCTCCCCATCTCTCAAGCAGAGCTGTAGACCTCATCTCATCACTGTGCATAGCAGGAAATAATACTGCTTATCGGAGGCTGCCCTCCCTCTACTTTATGTCAGTCTCTCTGAGGGGGATGTGATTCAGCACAGAGCCTTGTAGTTTCACTTTGTTAAAAGAAATTGCAACCTTTTAAAATCTTCCTCTTAAAACACAAAACCACTTCTTATGGGCAGTAACTGTGGTAACAGCTGAGCACAGCTTAACGACCTGGAAATATGTTACAGTCTCTTCTTCTGGCCTCAGATTGCTTTAAGCACAGTTTAAAGTGCCTCCACTGAAACCCCTAAGTTATGCTACTTGTCTTGAATTACATTTTCTTGCAGATTGGGCCTGGCTTATTTGAAAGGTCAGCACTGCTAACCATATTTTACACCTGGAAAATGTCAGACAGTTTTCTGGGAGAACTGTATGGTGGCTTCAGAGCTTCTGACCTTAAATGAGGAAAGAATAGTAAAATTATTTGGAGCAGAGAGGATGATGTGGCAGGTAGAGAAAAATGAATTAAATTCAAATAAAATGGAGGAAAAAACTTTAGCAGGATTGATAAATAAATGCTAACTGGGGATTATACCAAAATGGTAGAATCTTAGCGGTGATGTCACATCAGGTTTTTCAAAGAGACAGTTGCATAAAAGTAATTATTAATCTTTACCACATTATGTATATTTTCATAAAACTTGCTTTTTGGGGTGCTGTATCAGTTATGCAAAGTGAAAAACTGAGGCTATCAGAAACTAAATTATCTAAAGAAAGATAACACATGATTGTGTGCAACTAGATACTAAAATATGTATCAGAGGAGTGTATTATTTCTAAAAGGAAATTGCTCTGACAACTGATCAAGTTCCCTTAAATGTAGTGGTCTCCCAAGCCAAATCCTATTCAGTTAGATTTCTTGATAGACTTGAGAAAAATTAACATAGGGCTTCATGTTGTTTAACTCTATTTGGAACAAATATTATTTTAAGTACAACTTGCTATACTCTAATTACTTAACATTAACATTTAATAGCTAGCTCTAGGATGATAGTTAAATAGGAGATTAATGTTAAATTGAGGAAATAAATCTTGCTAGGCATATACTCCAAATAAATCTGATAGGCAGTGCAAACACATATGCATGAACATATATGTGCATGTATGTAACATGCCGGATTGCTTGTGTTTGTGGTAGCAGCTTGGCATTGTTGAACTTGTGAAGAGACGAAGAAATGCCAACACATGGATAGGTGTGCTGATCTACAAAATATGAGACAAAGGAGCCAATGGGGACTTTTATTCTCCATGGAAAGATAGCAGATGCATATTTTGGTGTTTTTTAGCATCAGAATTAAACTTTGAAAATTAAATACCTCATCAATGCAACCTTCCAGTACCTGAGGGGAGGCTAAAAGAAAGCTAGGGATGGACTGTTTACAAAGTCTTGTAATGACAGGACTGGAGGAAATGGGCATAGACTGGAGAGGGGAAGATTTAGACTAGACACAAGGAAGAATTTCTTCTCTGTGACAGTGGTAAGGCACTGGCATAGGTTGCCCAGGGAAGCTGTGGCTGCCCCATCCCTGGAGGTGTTCAAGGCCAGGTTGGATGGGGCCTTGGGCAACCTGATCTGGTGGGATGTCCCTACAGGGGGTTGGAGCTAGGCGATCTTTAAGGTCCTTTCCGCCCCAAATTACTGTATTATTTTATGATTTGTAATCAAAGAAAGGAATTTTTTGAGGGGGAAATCAAATAACAGCAATGTATGACTTCAGAAAATAAAGAAACAGTGCTTATGAGTGATAGGGTAGAACCAGGGCTACATAATTACTGCTTTGAAAAATTATTTTAAAACCTCTCAAAGATTTATCAGCCCTTTATGTTATGTGGATATCCTCTTTTCCGTGAGCTAACCATGAAGACAGCATAAATCTGTAAAAACCATGCAAGGCTGCTACCAGTAGTGAGTATGAAGGCGAAAAAGTGATTGAAGTGGCCATAGTGAAAGCAATGTGTATTAAACTGACTTCTGGAAAACTACATAGGATGCAATCAAGTACTTTTTGTGTGGCCCTACCCATAAAAAAATAAAACATATGTACATATCTCAGGTCAGTGAAATTCAACTGCTCTTTTAAATTCAGGAAATAAATGCCAACATTTCCATTATAAAATCAGAGTAATGTTTCTGCACACAGAAAGTAATAATGAGGAGATTTATGCATTATAATTTGTAGACACCTGATTAAAGTCTGGCGAGAAACTGACTGCTGTGTGAAGTTTGATACATGTTACCTGATTTAGCAGTTAAAGAACTGAAATTATAGGGTTTTCTACAGCCTGCAACCGTTGGTGGTTTTCTACATAGCAAAGGCATACAAGCTCTAATTCCTGTTTTTTATGATGTGTGTGAGCATGTTTTTGATGGTGGGTTGGATTTTGGTGTTTGTATAGTAATTTTTTTTGTGCGTGTAGGCAATAATCTGATGATTTACAGTGAAAACCAACTGCCAGAGTATTTTTCTGAATTTTCCTAGGATCCTGCTGACTGTTCTGAGATCCTCTGAAGAAAGGCATTACCAAATAATAAAAAATACAAAGCCTCTTGCATGTCTAATAGTGAGCTTTCATAGGGTTTGTGTATAAGCATCATGATTTTTTCGAGATTATATATTTGATGTTGACGGTAGATGGCTTTTCCATATATAAAGAGATTTCTGAAAGTGCATGATGCTCATGTGAAATACCTGCTATGTAACATCTACTGTAATATCTTTCAAATATGAGGGTATCTTCATCATCCTTTGAAGACAGTAAAATTAGTTTTCTTATATGCTGCTGGCAGCATGCTTCATGTCACCAAAATGACATTCTGCAATATTTTTATCTTTTGCTCATTCTTAATGAACTTGACATCAGGTAAATACTATTTTCTTTTTAGTAGAGCTTATGTTAGTCCAATCTATCTCTGCTTTATAAAATTGGAAAAGTGATCAGAGTCTTAACGTGATAACTTCCATATTTTAGTGTTCCAGAGTTAGTCAGCTCACATTAATATACCGTGAAAAGGAGAGAAAAATTATACAAGTAATGAAAGAATTTTGTTTGGCTTTCTGTTGTTATCCGAAAATACAGACAAAATTTTCCCTTTGAAACATGCTCTGTAATGCAACTCAAAAACCTGTTTTAACATTTGGTTGTTTGTTAGTCAATAAAATGTACGTGAAGTGATCAACCCTTGCAAGGAATCACTTTTGAAAATAAGTAAAACTTCCAGTTACCAGATCTGCTAACTCACATTCTGTTCAGAGAGTCAGACTGAATCTTTTTCCCACGCTGGAACAGTATGTTTTCTGCAAGTATTCCCTTTGCTTCAGCTCACTGGAATTTAGTAAATAATTTGGTCATGCCCAAGAAGGAATAGAATTCAACTTAGGCTTTTAGCAGTCTTGGCTCTGGACACTTTGCAGGGTTTAACATCACTGAGAATTTATTTCTTATGACCAAATATAGCAGACGCTTAAATTTGCAATGCACAAGACAAGAAATGCTGCAGAATGCAGTAGATGTGGTATGGTTTATGCTGTTACTGTCCCCCAGATAAATAACAACACCTGTGTATTGGGTGGTGTTTTATACAAGTTTACTTGTTTTAGTTTCCTAACAAAATATTAACTGTATCTGTACAATCTCAGAATATAGAAGAGTGGTCTGGAAATGAAGCCTGCAGGGAAACAATTATGAAGGGCAGAAAGGTTTGAGTTTCTCAGTTTTTTCTTAGTGCTTCCAAAGAGCGCATGTTGACTGTCTTGATAATGCATAAGTCTTTCCGCGTTATGACTTTTATAGCTTTGCAGCTGAAAAACAAAACTCTATGCTGTTCTTAATGGAGAAATTCATTTGCCATTGAGTTTTAGAGACTGTTAGATTCATAAAGCTCACTTGAAATGTATTTTCATGATGTTAAAATTAATACTTTAAAGTTTAAGAAATTATGATTTAAATTGTCTGAAAGTATTGCAGAGAGTTTGTTCTGAAACAAACTTCTAGCTTTGTGTAAAAACAGATGGAGCATAAATTGAGTATACATTGTTTTCCTGAAGACAAGCTTTTTTAAGCTTCTGAAAAACTATAGCAATTATCTTTTCAGGAGGGACATAAGCATAGCTGCCACAGATGATTTAGGACAAAGAAATGTAAGGGAATAAATAAGCAGAAGCTTAAAGTGTCAAGATTTCTTGATACTATTCATTTGTCTTCTAGGTGTGCAGCCTTCGGATTCTGTCAGAGGTAATTTATAAATCAGCTGTTCTTTCCACTGAGAAAAACCAGCAGAGTTTGCATAAGATTCCTGTTTAGATGGCTGTTAAGTAACAAAGTTGACTGACACCTTTAAGAACCGGGACAAAGGTTAAAGTTACTGTAACAGCAGAGAGCAAGGAGCAAAGGCAGGAAGTCACTTCCTGAGAAGTGACTATGCAGAGGGTTGTAAAAGCCAGTCACCTGAGCAGGTGAAATTTCTCTCACTGTCCATATGTGTGTTGATTCCTGCAGTCAGTGAAAAAAGGAATGTGAAGCAAACACCAAAGGGACAACAGGTACATCAGAGCCTTCTGTATCTCAGAAATATTTCTGATGTGCTATTTCCAGATACCTGAAGTGAAAGATTAAAGAGGCTCTGAGAAGTTCTCTGTAGAGTAGCTATAAAATGATAACTGATGTGTTACCAATTCCATGGTAGCGAACTCAAATTCTGCTTCTTAAAAGTGAGACTTACTATGTTGATGCATATCTTCTTGTTCTAAATTACACTGATGTAGTTTGCAGCTCACCTCAGTGTACAACTTTGAAGTTGTTGAGAAGTACTTAAGTGGCAATGTCTGTTTATGATAGCAGTCGTTAAGTAGCTCCACCAGTGCCCGTGTCCATGGATCTTCACAGTACTTTATGGAAGCTTGGTGAAATGGCAAAGTGAGGTTGGGGCATAGAAACCATACAGGAGATCTGGGAACAAAATGAACTTGTTGAAAATTTTGTGTTTTGACTGTGGAAGCATGGGGTTGTGTAGCCTGTGGCATAGGGATCTTTTAAAATAATCTGTTATGATCAGAATTTGACTGTTACTATGCTGATGAGCCAGGTGTTCAAAACCAATTTGGTTTATTGGCATAGCTACCAGACTGCACTGGACACCTTTGTGTTGGTAAAAGGTACCTTGCACTCAGACATGAGTACATGGGATAGTATTGGTAGTGCTTTAGCTTAGTTGTTGGGGTTTTCCTTTAATTTAGGAACAATATGTATTTTCCTACCAACAATTACTCTTCAATTCTGTGTTCATTGTTCTAATTGTTGGGAAAATGGAGTTGTGTACCTTTCTTTTTAGGTATCATGTTTCCATTTGCTAGAGAGTAAAAGAAAACAATCTTCATTACCAATAATACACACTTACTATTGTGCACCCAGGTTTAGAAATACCTAGCTTGCAGCTCTTCAGAAAACATGAGTTTTCTGCTCTTCATTCTGACTTTTTTTTAAACTGCCAGTGACTGTAAATCTGTAGCAAACAGCTGATGTTGGCTGTATCTTGGTTTTTATAGATGCTTACTACACTTGTGGAACTGAGAACCAGTTGTCCCGAAGCTACCAATATCATAAGAACCTGGAGGAGTTTCAGAGATCTCATGATACTCAGTGTTGCAGTGTCGAAGCTTCCTCTGTGTTGCTGACTGTTAAAGAACCATGCTTTCATATTCTTCCTACCATAAGAAGCTCTTAAGTATGAGGTTATTCTGGTAATACTAGTAAGACTGACACAGTGAGAAAGTCTCTGTGTTTCCTGGATTTCTATAGAAGATCCAACTTCAGAATTGCCAGTACTAGACTGAAAGAGTGGAGTCAAAAAGTATGCAAGTATGAAACACAGTAATAGAAATTCTGCTTTTTCATTAATAAATTTATCATAGATAAATTGGTGTAGAAGACCTGCAAGACAAGGAGGTCTTGCCACAGAAATGGTTTTGTAAGTAGAAAGGTGTTTCTGAACATAATGAGCAGCCAACATTACCTCTAAAAATGATCACATGGTGTGTTGGTGATCCTACTCATAAGTCTGGCAGTTAATTCTGAATGAAGATTGTACCTGAGACTTTTTCCTCAACAAAATGTGTCTTCTTAGTACTACTAGTGAAAGGGCAAGGATCTATTTGCTACTGCTGCTGAATACTTCTTCTCAACAAGGCTGCATTTAGAAGAACAGTTTTACAAATAAATTAGTCAATTCCATCCCACTCCACATTCTTCCTTTTCATCACCTGCTGGTTAGAGACATGGAAAGTAAACTAGGTGACAAGAGACCTCTGGATACTATGTAGCGTGTTGTATCTTCAAAGCAGAACCTACGAAACTGACCTAAACTGACCTACACAAGGCCGCGTTCAGTTGTGCTCTTGGGCTCCAAGGACGGACACTCAGATTCTTTGGGTTCTTGGTACAGTATTTGACCACCTGCATAACAATTATTACTTTGTTTTTGTTTAATCAGTATTTTCTATGTTGCAACTTCAGGATGTGGCTTCTCATGCTATCCTTGTTCACCTCCAAGTATGTCTATCTTCTGTACCCTCCTGTTGGGTAGTAGAAGACCGCTAAAACCACAGGCAGATGTCTTTTCTTTTCTTAAGAGTGACCCAACCCAGTCTTCCAGTCTCTACTTCTATACCATATGCAGCATAGATTTTGTCCCTTACCTGTGTTTCAACTCTAGATTCACTCTAAAAGATGCAGAAATAAACTTTTTTTTCAGCTGTACTGGCTGGTCATAAGCACTTGGTCCAAGGAACAGTTAATGTGTTGGAAGGTATGCAGTATGGCAGTTTTAAGAAGAGTACATGTTAAATGCTAAGTTTTTATTTTTGCTGAGATACCACAAGCCAGTATCACAGATTTGTTCCTTTCATCACACCCTGCTGAAATTATCATTGATTAATTATTTGTTATGCTACAATCAGACTGCATAGTCTCTCTAAAGATGTTAAAGAAGTATGGTTTCTATAATAGAAAAAACAATATTATTATCTTCGATTACTTTTTTTTTAAAATAATGTTGAGGAGGAATTAATTGCTAAAAATAATGAAAATAAACACCTTAGAGAGAGAAGGTAGTTTGTGATATCAATGTGACAGGCAAGTTAAAAATTTTGAATGGAGGCTTGAAATTGTTCTAGTGTGTACTTTGAAAACAGCAGTACTTACTATCTATACCAAGGAATGGATTCTCCTTCACTATGTGACTGTAAGTTGGCTTAAGCAATTGCAATGGAACAAGTTTCCTTTAATGCCTGAGCTATACCATTTTGTAAAAGACCGATTATCTTTCAGAGTCATTGGACCTCATCTGGCAAATCTTCCTGTTTATTTAGAAGAGGACTAGAGTTGCCATTTTTTCCCTGTAATGACTAACACCATCATAATATAATGGAATATTGTGTATACAGATTAAAAAGCGTGCATTGCAAAGGATTGAAGAAGGTGCTGAACTTGCTAAAAGCCAAGGAGCAGTCTGAGATAACAATATCCATTTAAAAAATAGATTAATTCAATGTGAAGTTTTACTTGAAATCACGCTGAAAGATTTGATAAAATCAGTTCCACTGCCATAGATTTAGATTCTTTTAATTTCCTGGTACTTTTGCCTTTTTCTTCATTCAAAGAGGACTGCTAGTTCCTTTGCTCAAGAGTTCAGAAAGTGATCAGATTTGCTTATTCTTTTTTTTGCCCCATGAGTTAGTCAGTAAATGCCAAGTGAATTTACCTAAAGGCTAAATCCAGCATACATTTGATAATCAATGTATTAGAAGCTAATTATGACAGCTTACATTATTTAAAAACTTAACTCCTTTCAATCCTTTGTCTCAATTTTCCAACTCTCTTTTAGATAGAGAAGTCTAGTAGCATCTTGGATTTTTTGAAAATCTTGATGAAAGCTGAGTCTGTTGGAGGCCTGCTTCTTGCCTCCAAACCTGGTGTGAGGCGCAAAACTTTGGGACTTGCCTATACACCTGCAGGCTTCCTTACCAGGGATGGGGCATGCTTGTCTCTTAGGGGTACAAAATTCCTGACCAAAAATCTAGCAGGGCTTATTAATAGACCTTTAAACTTGATGTGAAAGGGGAAAGGGATGAATCCAGGCTAGACAGAAGTGATCTTGGAGATGGCACTCCAGTGCCTGAGCGATGGTGTACTGGCAAGGACCTCCAGTATATCAGCCCAGAGTGGGTGGGAGCAAGTACATCTTGTGATGGAAAAGATGTAGTTGGCACTGATGAGTTAGGTAATCCAATGACCAGTCATTTGGGAATGAACACTATTCCATTTATGAGAGGTGACGGATTAGCAGCCCAACTGAAGTGCATCTTCACCAATGCACGCAGCATGGGCAATAAGCAGGAGGAATTAGAAGCAATTGTAGGGCAAGAAGACGATGATGTAGTTGTCATCACAGAAACGTGATGGGACAACTCATATAGCTGGAGTGTACTTATGGTGGGATATAAACTCTTCAGACAGGACAAGAAAGGTAGGAGAGGTGTTGGGGTTCTCCTCTGTGTTAGAAAGTGCTTTGATACCATCAACCAGGATTGAGTGTCTGTGAGTAAAAATCAGAGAGGCCCACAAGAAGGCAGATGTTGTGATGGGAGTCTGTTATAGACCACCGAGCCAAGAAGAAGATGATGAGCTCTTCTACAAGCAACTGGGAGAAGTCTCAAGACCACTAGCTCTTGTCCTTGTGGGAGACTTTAATCTACCCTATGTCTGCTGGAAGTACAATACAGCAGAGAGAAAGCAGTCTAGGAGGTTCCTGGAGTGTGTGGGTGACAACTTCTTCACACAACTGGTGAAAGAGCTGACAAGGGAAGGCATCCTCCTGGACCTGCTGTTTGTGAACTGAGAAGGCCTTGTGGGGGATGTGATGGTTGGAGGACACCTGGGGCAAAGTGGCAATGACAAGGTAGAATTCTCAGTTCTAGGTAAGGTAAGGAGGAGGGGTTAGCAGAACAGTCACGTAAAACTTCCAGAAGGCAGACTTTGGACTCTTCTGAAGGCTAGTTGATGAAGTCCCATGGGAGACTGTCCTTAAGGGCAAGGGAACCCAAGAGAACTGGGTAGTCTTCAAGAAGGAGGTCCTCCTAAGTGCTGGGAAAAGAACTAGTCGGGAAAAATAAAAATCAGCTTGGTTGAGCAGGGAAATCTGGGTAGACATCAAAAAGGAGAGGAATGTCTATGAACTCTGGAAGAATGGATAGGCATTTTGGGTGGACTACAGGGAGAAAGTGAGATCATGCAGAGGAAAAATCAGGAGGCCCAAAGTCCAACTGGAACTTTAGAGACCAATTTGGTGAAAGATAATAAAAAAAACTTTCTATAAATACATCAGTAGTAAAAGGAGGAAGGAGGACCAGGGAGAATATTCAGTCTTTACTGGATGCAAAGGGAACTGTGACAAAGGACAAGGACAGGGCTGAGGTACTTAATGCCTACTTTGCCTCAGTCTTTAATACTAAGGAAAGTTGTTCCCTGTGTGTACATCCCCAGGAGCTTGAGTAGCAGAATAAAGCTTGCATGATCCAAGAGGAAATGGTTAGAGACTTGCTTAGTCAGTTAAGCACACACAAGTCTATGGGGGCCGATGGGATCCACCCAGGAGTATTGAAGGAGCTGGCGGATGTACTGGCCAAACCCTTTTCCATCATCTTCCAGCAGTCCTGGCTGACTGGGGAAATTCCACTGGACTGTTGGCTGGTTGATGTTACACAACTAGAAGGGTTGCAGGGAGGATCCAGAGAACTACAGGCCTGTCACGTCTGACCTCAGTGCCAGGGAAAGTCATGGAACAGGTGATCTTGAGTGTTATCATGAAACACATGGGAACCAGGTGATCAGGCCAAATCAACACAGGTTCATGAAAGGCAGATCCTGCCAAACTAACCTGTTCACCTTCTATGACAAGGTGACCTGCTTACTGGATGAGGGAAAGGCTGTGGATATAGTCTTCCTGTACTTGAGTAAAGCCTTTGGCACAGTTTCTCACAGCATTCTGCTACGGAAACTGTCAGCCTCTGGCCTGGACAGGCATACACTCTCCTGGGTGGAAAACTGGTTGGATGGCTGGGCCCAGAGAGTGGTAGTAAATGGTGTTAAATCCAGCTGAAGACCAGTCACAAGTGGGGTTCCCCAGGGCTCAGTGCTGGGTCCAGCCCTGTTCAATGTCTTTATCTATGACCTGGGTGAAGGCATTGAGTGCACTCTTAGAAAGTTTGCCCGTGACGCTAGGCTGGGAGAAACTGTCAATTTGCTGGAGGGTAAGGAGGCTCTGCAAAGGATCTAAATAGGCTGAACTGCTGCACTGAGACCAATAGCATGAGGTTCAACAAGGCCAAATGCCAAGTCCTGAACTTGGGGCACAACAACCCTATGCAGAGCTACAGACTAGGAGAAGTCTGTCTAGAAAGCTGCCCAGAGGAGAAAGACCTGGGGGTGTTGTTTGACAGCAACTGAACATGAGCCAGCAGTTTGCCAAGGTGGCCAAGAAGGCCAATGGCATCCTGGCTTGTATCAGAAACGGTGTGACCAGCAGGTCCAGGGAGGTTATTCTGCCCCTGTACTCAGCACTGGTGAGGCCACTCCTTGAATCCTGTGTTCAGTTCTGGCCCCTCACCACAAGAAGGATGTTGAGGCTCTGGGCATGTCCAGAGAAGAGCAATGAAACTGGTGAAGGGGCTGGAGAGCAGGCCTTATGAGAAACGTCTGAGGGAGCTGGGGTTGTTTAGCCTGGAGAAGAGGAGGCTGAGAGGAGACCTCATTACTCTCTACAAGTACCTGAAAGGAGGTTATAGAGAGGAGGGAACTAGCCTCTTCTCCCAAGTGACAGGAGACAGGACAAGAGGGAATGGCCTCAAGCTCCGCCAGAGGAGGTTCAGGCTAGATATCAAAAAGAAGTTTTTCACAGAAAGGGTCATTGGGCATTGGAACAGGCTGCCCAGGGAGGTGGTTGATTCACCTTCCCTGGAACTGTTGAAAGACAGGTAGATGAAGTGCTCAGGGATATGATTTAGTGGCAGATAAGAATGGCTGGACTCAGTGATCCAAGAGGTCTTTTCTGACGTGGTGATTCTATAATTATCTCTGTTGCTTAAGAGCTGGCATGATAACATGTGCTGGTTACCTCCTGCTTCTGTTCTGATGAAACTGTAGTTTGTAAGATGTGTAAACAATCATGACTCTTGACACAATCTGGTAGAAACTGTGCATGTAAGGGACCAGGAAAAACACGTTAGTAATGGTAACAGCTTTGGTGTTTCACAGTTGATGAAAATTACAGCACTGGTCAGGGCGTCGTTATGCTGGGCATAAATACCACATGCTACTGCTTTAGAATGAATCTGTCACTGAAATATGGTGGTTTGGAGGGCATATATGTTTTAGTATTTATCTTGCGTGCCGTCTTATTTGTGCTTCTCTGATTCTTTATAGTTCAAAAATTAATGTTAAAATTTTAAACATATACTAGCACAACTGGAATTTGAACATTGTTGTAGATGATGTCTCTAATTAACTTGCTTATAGAACTTATGAATTGTATAAGTGTTGGAATTGGCAGTGTGAGCTCACAGGTTTAAAAAGCAAGGGAAAAAGTGGAGAGTGACACAGTATTCAGGGAGGTCTTTAGGTGTGCAGCCATTTGTTCTTCAAGAAGACCATGCTGGCTATATGATGCTCCTGTGCATCCAGCCATTGGTTTCACAGAATTAATTCGCTGCATAATGATACAGTTGTTAGACATGGGAATAGACACTCTCTAAGACGTTTTTAGGTAACTTAGGTGGGTCTATATTGGGAACCCAGACATGTCATTTAGACCACAGCTTGTCTTGAGAGATAGAAAGCCGTCCTGAGTATATCAGATCTTTTGGAGAGCAGGAATGCACATATATGGGAGGACAGAAAGCCACCTCTTTGGGTTGATCTGGTACTTCTTATTCTGAGCAAATACCCACTTCTTTGTGCATGTTAGTTTGTGGAGGATCAGCTGCATAGCACAGCATAGGACTCATTTACTGCTGGTGCTCTTTGCAGAGCACGTAGAAGAAGCAGGAGAGATCAAAGAAGGAGAATGCAATGAAAGGTGTTTTCTCTTTCAGTTCCTCCTGTAATTGTCTAAATCCACCATCTGATAGTCATATCGTTGACTATCTTGTCTTTGATTGAATCCTTTCCTTAGATTTCTATCTTAGTTTTATCTTTGGCCTTTGTGGCTTTTGAAGTTTCAGCCTAACTCTTGAATACAAAGTTAGGAAACAACTCTATTTCAATCAAGAGTTATATAATTGAAAAGTTTAATAGATCCCTTGGTCCTCAGAGAAAATTTATGAAATGCTTATCTTGATTGGTGTTGAAGATCCTCGAGAGTGAACTACCGTACTAGAAGAGCTTAGTTTTTTATTGTGTTAGTCTGTATTTAACATGAGAATGAATAGTAATAGATGTTCTTCAAAAAAGGCTTGCTGTTCAAGGGTTATTTGTGAAACAAGGTCAAACACAAGAGCTGTGAACCTTCATAGATAGAACTGATAGTTCCTATTGAAAAAAATTATATAAAAATCTCCTACTTACCAATTGCTGTCTTCATAGTGCATCCATACAGTGTTGGATGTATGAACAGACTAGCTTCTAATTATGAAAACAAATGTACTAGCCAGGTACCGTGGAGAACTAGGAGCACATTATTTGTTTGTATTTGTCCTGTCTGCTTTGAATAGGGCAAAAAATGTTGGTAGTAATAAATATAAGTAATTTGCTGACAAGAGAAACTCTTTCTGCAAAGCAACTCTTTATAGTGTCCAGATGGATCATTCACTTCTCTGTTCACTAGGGAGAGTTTCCTAGTAGGGAGTTAGCAAGTATACTTTGAAACAAGGCTTCAGAGAGGAATTAAATGTTCTCCAGTTATCTTCTTGCCAAGAGATAAACCTACTTTGTGACAGTGGTAATTTAAGGAAACAGAAAAATTGCTTTTTGTCTTAACTAGATTACTGAACCTGCAAGGCAGCAGTAAGCATTGCTGACTCAGTGAAGGCAATTACAGCAGGTGAATGTGGCCCATTGTCACTTGAAATTCTGCTGTAATAGTCCACTCTTGTGTGGAATATTATGAATACTTTGATTTACACAGTCTGCACGTCTTTTAAGGGATTTTTTTTTTATAATCTGGAATTGTAAGGGAAGAGATTGATATAAAACTGGATAATTAGTCTTGGCAAGGTGATGCTTTCAGTCTTCATCAGTTTTAGTGCCAAAGCCTAGTGTTTTCATAGAGTCATAGAACAACCAGGTTGGAAGGGACCCATCGGATCTTCTAGTCCAACCATTCCTATCAAACACTAAACCAAGTCCCTCAAGACCTCATGCACCCGTGCCTTAAACACCTCCAGGGAAGGTCAATCAACCACCTCCCTGGGCAGCCTATTCCAATGCCCAATGACCCTTTCCATGAAAAACTTCCTCCTAATCTCTAGCCTAAATCTCCCCTGGCAGAGCTTGAGGCCATTCCCTCTTGTCCTGTCCCCTGTCACTTGGGAGAAGAGCCCAGCTCCCTCCTCTCTACAACCTCCCTTCAGGTAGTTGTAGAGACCAATGAGGTCTTCTCTCAGCCTCCTCTTCTCCAGGCTAAACAACCCCAGCTCTCTCAGCCACTCCTCATAGCGTCTGTTCTCCAGCCCCTTCACCAGCCTTGTCGCTCTTCTCTGGACTTGCTCCAGAGCCTCAACATCCTTCTTGTGGTGAGGGGCCCAGAACTCGAGTTAAAACACAGAACATGTTTCTCATTTTATTCAGAAAAGGAGATTAAGAAACATAGGGACTATACCTCAATAAATGTAACTTCTTAGATTTTATGGGTATGAGTCTTTGTGGCAAGCTTACAGATCTTGTACTTAAATAACAAGAGAAACCAAAATAATCTGTCATGAAAAATAATAGTCGTATGGAGTAAGGAGATACAGTGGCAAATTTGAACCACAACTGTTTGTTTCCCATAGGAGGCTGACCTTGAGGCCAGCAGGTGTTTTGTTGGCTGGTTTCTTACAGTTTTCTTAACTGAGATCCTAAGGTATTAAAAGCCACAACAACATACAGCTGGGTAAGGAGTGCTTCTGTGTGGGAAAAACTGTTGGCAGTTTTTCTTGTTTGTAAAGTGGAGATAAATTGAGTAGGTGATATGAGAAAGTATCATATGCAGGAATTAAAATAAAGAAGCATTGCTCTCAGAAACTCTACATGTTCACAATGTGGCAATAACTTAGCATCTCCTCTGAATTTCTTCAGTTTCCACCATGTATCACTTTATGCTTAAGAAAGCACATTCCTCATCTGCATCCACAATATTGCTTCTATTAGAGGGCTGACCAGGGCTGAGATGGAGCCTTCTGCAGGTCAAATGCATGCAGGCTTTTATACTGCAGGTTCCTTTGAATCTGGAGAAGTGGGCCTGTGTGGACCTAATGAGGTTCAACAAGGCCAAGTACAAGGTCCTACACCTGGACTGGGGCAATCCCAAGCACAAATACAGGCTGGGGGAAGATGGAATTGATAACAGCCCTGCAGGGAAGGATTTGGAGGTACTAGTGGACGAAAAGCTGACATGAGCCAACAATGTGCACTTGCAGCCCAGATGGCCAACTGTATAGTGGTCTGTATCAAAAGAAGAGTGCCTAGCAGCTTGAGGGAGGTGATTCTGACTCTGCTCAGTTCTGGTGAGAACCCACCTGGTGTACTGCATCCAGCTCTGGAGCATTCTGTGCAGGAAGAACTTGGAACTGTACAAGCAGGCATAGAGGAGGATCACAAATATTATCAGGGGGCTAGAACACCTCCCGTGTGAGAACATGTGAGTTGGGGTTCACCCTGGTGAAGAGAAGGCTATGGGGAGACTGTATAACAGCCTTCCACTACTTAAAAGGGTCCTACAGGAAGAATGGGGTCTGACTTATTAGCAAGGCTTACTACGGGGAAGTTAGACTAGATGACCTGTAAAGTTCCCTTCCAACCATGGCATCCTATGATTTTATGAAGTGCTGTGAGTTGCTTATATTTCACTCAGACTTGGATTTGGGATATGTATCTAGCAACTATCTCAAAAAACTTGGAGGGCTTTCAGCAGAATATGCTTTTCTCCTGACTAACAGAAGAGATTACTTTGCTTTTGGTCCCCAGCACATGCAGATTGGTTCTTGACTTTGTAATAGTTTTATGTGATATTCTGCTTGAGTTCTCTTGAGATTTCTACCTTTATTATCTTCCAGAAAAAGTGACTACTAGCATGCTGTATCTAGGTGACATCAATAAAATATTTTCTGATGTGTCTGATACCTCAATGTTACTCTACTTGTCTTTTATTTTTCTTCTTCTAAGAGGACCTATCACGAAGGGCAGAAAAGGATGCATAACTATGCAAAGAAGAAAAGTTCTCAAAACTTTGCTTTTGATATACATATATGTACAGGCAGAGAATACGTCTAATTCAAACTGTTGTCATCACTGTCAAGTGGCTTGAGCTACAAAAGCCACAACACAGCCCCTGAACAGAATTTGGAGGTAGTCAAAGAAGATAGTTCTCCCCTGCAGGGTGAAATAGAGGGAAATAAAAAGGAACTTCCTACATGACGCTGGACCCATCAGTGGCAACTGTTCATTAAAGAAACAATTCATAGTTTTGACTTTCTTGCAAGAACTAGTTTTTTGAGCTATGAAAATAGTGTTTCAGTCAAATGCTTGTGGCTTTACTGAAGGTCAGGTTGAATATTTGGTATAATTAGTTTATTGGTTTTGAACAGAAGTTTTAAACTGTTTATCAAAAGTTTCAGGAAACTTGCAAGGTTGAAATAATCTCTGTGTGGGTGCAAGGCACCATTTGCAGATTAAGAATAGAAGAGACATCAGTTCTTTACTTCATCACTATGGTAACTGAAATTTGATCCAATTTCAGTGCATCTAATACATGTTCAAAGCAAAGATTCTCAGATGGGTCCTCAAACTGCTTTCATTCCTCTCAAACATTTAACACATAAAGCTGCATCACTTCTACTTCTCTTCAAATATTATTTATTCTTTTTTTGGCAGAAAGATTGCCTGGTATGTACTTCACAGTCCAGATTATACAGACTTTGTCAAGGGAATAAACTGACTAAAGCCACTAAATGTTAATATTTAATGTTCCACTTCCAGGATCACTTTACAAGTCTTTTCCTCTCAACTCACCTCTGCTGTGCACTTAACCTCTGTTATACTCCTTGCCACCCCCTTCTTTTCTTAAAGAAAGGGGGAAGTGCCTCGGGATAAGGCTGGGGTGGAGGGTATCAAATACTCCAATTTAGATTTGAAACTTTTTTTTGCCCATTGATACCAAATGTGCTAGTAACTTGATCCATATAAGAAGAGAGATAACAGGCAAGTTAGCTAATAATAATTGAAGATTTCTTCTGCTATCCCCCTGCAAAGAAAACATCCATAAGAAGCAGATACAGGACACAGGGTCTCATTGCAGGTATTCTGCAGAATTGGGACATACATGTGGTCCATCAGAAACATCTTTAAAACAAACCTTTCAATGATACAAATATTCACATGCATGTATGTTGAAGTCCTTTGTACTAATATAAAAGTAGTCAGTTTTATGGATCGTTTCTATGGTCAGATCTCATTACTGCAATGTTAGTGTTGCTTATATGTTCTATGGGTAATTATGTTTTGTTATCAAACTAAGTTTGAGGCATAGGTGAAGGCTAGCAGGAATTCTGTCAGCTGAGGCACATGATTTGCACTAGGAACAAGCATGGAAGGGTGTAAGTGATACACAGAGGGAAATGAGAAGAATTATATAATTAATTTCTTCTTAAATAAGAGGTGAATGTGCTGATTCTCATCTTTCAAATTAAAAATACTAAATTTACTGCAGGATCAATGTGTGTTAATTCTTATTGTTTATAAAGCAACAGTATTGCATGTATTCTTACTGGTACAGACCCTCAGAAAATACAACTTCACAATAAAATCCTGTCAGAGTTAATTTTTATGGCATCCTCTGTCAAAGCTTTGTAACCTTCCCAGAGATGGCTACTACTCCTATCTCCTGTGTTACACTCCTTGAAAAGAGACGACTTTTTACAATGCATCTCATGTCATTTCACACTTGTTAACTGGTCTTTTGGGTTCTGGATTTGACTGGACCTATGGAAAAACCGTTTCCTAGTAGAAGCGGCTATGTAGTACAGCAGAACAGTTGGTGTTGGGAAGCCATGTTGTACATTAGGTGTCTTTTATGGGCTGCTTCAAACTGGTTCAGATGATCCATTGTCCTCAGTGTCTGTTAGCAAAGGGAGTGCATCAGCTAGTCTTCCAGTTCAGCTTCACCTAAAAACAGTCTTATTAGGACACTGCAAGATTACTCTGAAATTAAAGTTGAAGCATGATAAATGGGGACTGGCAAATTTGCTTCAAAAGCATGTGTATGATTCAAGTTAGAACACTACTGTAAATACAAACTGAATTCTGCAGCAAAATAACAATCCTTTATATGCTTTCAGAGTGAACTACTTTGTGTTCTTAATACTGCAGAGCATTTAAATATTGTTCTACTGCTTCAAGGAGATCACAGCAGTGGTAACATGCCAGGGAGTAACTGGCTGATGGCCTCTGTTAAGAAATTCATTTACAATAAGAAACAGTGTTTGATGGCCATTTAGTTTAAGTAGTGGTTACTGGTTGACTGGCTGATGATTAGCGCAGAATGATTTACAGCAGTTCACAAGATCCAGCACTCTTAATTCTGTTACTGGCATGCCAGTGATCATAGCAACAAGTGAAGCAGGAAAATATATATTGAGTTGCACAAAGAAAGAGTTTGATTACTCACAAAACAAATAAACAAAAACTTCCAGAAGCTTTGAGATTGCATATGTTTTCTCTGCATCAAACCCCTGCATTTCAAAACTACTAAAGCCTAGAAATCATGGATATATTGTTTAGACATATAAATGAATCTATCCCTGCTTGTTAGTTTTTTAAAAGGAGGAGAGAGTCAGCTACTGCAGAACCAAAACAATGTTAAGTGTTTTAATTGAAGTAATGCATGTCATAAAGCTCTTTAAAGCTGCTTTTTGTGTCAGAATGACATGTTACACTACTGTATTGTGTAAATACAGCAACAAACATATAAAATACTTGTAGAGATGCTTCTTGCCCTAAACATATCAGATGAGCAGCTTTCATGGAGTGGAAACATAAACCTGGTATGGAGTCTCTCTGTGTGAGTTACTCACATGTACTTTAGTAGCTGATATCGTGCAGAATTTGGGAAACCCTTCAGTGTATGTGTAAGTGAGCTTGACTTCCAGACTGAAATATTAATGCATTGAAGGGACATGGTAATACATTCTGTTGCTGCCATTTATGGCTCTATGAACTCTATTAATAGTTTTCTGTAACCGAGACTTCTCGGTTGATTTCTGTAAACATTTTCCCTATGAAAGCCTTCAAACTAGCTAAAGGTATTCTTATAGCTGTGATTGTTTTATTTGGTTGGTCTCCTTAAATTTGCTGGGAGTAGAGAATTCACTAGTAATTTTGACATAGATTGGGTTATTTTGTTTTGCTATTTCATTGAGAGTGTTTTATGTTTCGACTTATACCAACCATTAACATGATGCAATAAGGTACTGAAACCTATTGAAACCTGGGTTTAGTAAGAGGGAAAAAATACAGGAGAGGATTAAATGTGTTGTTATTTATTTGCTAGCTAAAACTCACGATGTATTCTTATAGCTGTGGGCTCCAATTCCTAAAGATATAATCTGTAGCTATGTTTCAATAGTAACTAAACCACTCATGAAGCATGGAATCATAGAACAACCAGGTTGGAAGAGACCCATCGGATCATCGAGGCATGTATCCTTGTGTCTTGACTCTGTGTGGTCTTACAATCTCATTGCAGATTAGAAACTGAGGTCCCTTTAAAACTGAGTAAGAATGGACTTTAGGATAATAGGAAGCTTTTAATAGGGCTTAAGTAGTTTCTTAACTATTACACTGCATTTTCTATGACACACCCTAAATTTATATATTCATAGAATGTTTCATGACTATGATTTTTTTTCCAAATAAGGAATGTGAGTATTCACATTGCATGTTTTGCTCTGTGTAAGCTCCCTGGTTCTGTCCTAGGAAATGAGGATAGAGTTTTCTTGGTTTTTTTCTTTCAGATGCAGTGCTTAGCTGGAAGCAGGGACCTGCTTTAATTAGAGGAAGTACTTACTGCCTCTCATTTTTCATTTGTGTGTTATTACATTAATAAAAATTGAAAGTGTGACTCTAAGATAGAGGAGGCAGAAGTTAGGCAATTCTTGCGTTCTGTCTCATCACACAGGAATCAGAGTCCCTAATATGACAATTGCTGTCTTACTTAGTGTCTTAATATTACACTGCACCCTTTAGCTCACTTTCTATAGCTGTGCCAACTCCATCTGGAAGTTATCTGAGTATACAGGGTTCAGGATCAAACTCTAGGCATTGTACTGAATGCTGTCATGAAGTATATTACAAATACTGATGTAAGTTTCCATGACATGTGAATCAGAAATTCTTTAAGTTAGCTGTTTCATAGAGTATACTGATGCTCTTTGATCTTTGATTCTTGTTGTGAATGATTAAGTCTCAGATCTGTCATATCATGATTTAAATAGAAACATAGTCAAAGTTGCTGTATGGAACATTGCAATTACCAGTTAATAAACCATGGAATGTAGTAAGGTTGTTTAAAACTTTTATTGGCTTAAATTTTAGGGTTATTACTATTGCTGGTCTAATGATCTGCTATAGGTCCTCCAGGTAAAAAGAAATGATGCCAATGTCTTGATTAACCTGAGAATTTTGACTTCTATTCTGGACTCAATAAATATATATTTTAGTGTATGAAATATCCTATGATCTGTTAACATTTACATTGATGACATGCATTGGTTTTGCCTTTTCAATAGCTCTCACTTAGATAGTTTCTTTACCTTCCTTTCAGAAAAGACGACGACGAATTGACCGAAGCATGATTGGAGAGCCAACAAACTTCGTTCACACAGCTCATGTAGGATCAGGAGACCTATTCAGTGGAATGAATTCGGTAAGCATGAGTGAATGAAGAGTGATTGAATCAATGAGTCTTTCAGCTGTAAGAAAGTATTTATATAAAAGCAAAGAGCAACCTGCTGGCATCTTATTCCAAGTCCTAAACACAACCTGTCCTGCTGAGGTGCCTGCAGAAGTGAAAACTCCAGCATGCCTATGCTCTGTGTGTCCTCATGCAAAAGTAATGTGGCTTTAATAGTTAAAAAGCCCTTGAAAATCAAACCTAAACAAGAAATAAAATTGGGAAGCAAGAAGATACCATGGCTCATTAAGTACCTTTCTTGTTTTCTCTGCCCTACTTCCACTTACATCTCCAGGTCAGTTCAATTCAGAACCAAATGCAGTCCAAGGGAGGCTACGGAGGTGGCATGTCTGCAAATGTTCAGATGCAGCTTGTAGATACAAAGGCAGGATAGCCCTGGGGAAACCTTTCCAGTAAGTATTGCACTCTGCTTTTTTGGCACTGTTAGAATAGTGGGAAGAACAATCATCCTCTTCCCTATAAATACCTGTGTCTTTTTGATGGCAAGTTTTGAAATGAGCCTGAGTAAGAAACACAATATTCAGTATATGTAAGCATGTTTGGTTTCTTTTTTACACAATCAACAAGAGATTGTCTTAACCGCATTAGTCTATCTGTAAATCTATTTTATACCTGAGATGGTGGTAGGCAAATCTTTGCAATTGAAGTTAGTTTTATAATGAATTTCAGAAGAATTTTGTGATATAATTAGGCTGCCATTTTTACCACAGCTCGGTCCTTTGAAGCCTGATTTTTATGGTGTTAAATCAATGAGTACAATGTTACAGTACAAGAATGTTCACTCTGAATGTTCAAAACTCAGTTTAATGTGTGGTTTTTGTCTTCCAGATTTATGTGAGTTCCTGTATCTCCTTTCCTGTGTCTCCTCTTTTGCCTTGGTGACTGCTTTCTGTGCTTGTGACCAGAGAAGTGATGGCTCATTGCTCTATGATTACTCCAGTGAAAGTTGCTATTCTGCTCTGATGATGTCATATCTGATTGGTCTGACTGTGCCTTTCAGTGGCATGTACTCATTGGCCTCTATAAGTACCATGAACATATTGCTGGTTAGGATTGGTTTTAGCTTTTTGTTTGTTTTAAGGCAAAATAAAGCACCAGTCATAGCTTCCTTCATCCCTCACAGATACTAATGTGCAACATTCTATTGCTTATTAATTTTTGAATCATTTCTCCATTCAAGTAATTCAGAAATGAGTGAGTTTCCGTTCATGTCTTTAATCATCTGTTGTTCATACCCATTTTTGGAAGCATGAATTGATTATTTCATACAGAATCAGAGTAGATGACTGCATGCTATGTGAGGTTGCTTTGTATGGTGGCCTGCTTGGTGCTAGAAAAAAAAAATTGCTTACTGCTGACTGATGAAGAATTTTGCTGTAGCACCAAGTCATGCCTGTTTCTAAACAAGGAGTTGTAACTCAGCTGCTCCAGAGTTATGTCGTTATTTTATCTTGGAAATAATACAGAGAGGGCTTGCATTCATGAGGCATTTGTTGTAAATGTTCACTGTATTTATTTTGAAACAGCAGACCCTGAGACCAGTGTAGTACCTTACCCGAGTGTTGTGGAAATGCTTTAGTCTGTTTGAAAAAGAAAAGCATCATGATTGGCTGCTTCTTTTTCTTCCTACAGTTTTTCTTAATTTTAGGCTGTATGATTATTTCCAATAACAGCATGTCAGACTGCCTGCAATACTAGCAGAAAAGTTTAGTAAATCTCTCAAAGTAGTCGGTGGTTTCTGTGTACTAAATATTACTCAGCCATGGAAGTTGCTAAAATCAACATGCTAATGTGGCAGAACAGATGTCATTTAAAACAACATACAGGGTGACTTTTTACTAAGGCAGTAAACCACCTTTTGCTCAGGTTCCAAAGCATGTTTCTTTCACACGTTGTGAAATTGTATTTTAATATTGCACTGTTTTCAAATTATCTCTGTAAATGGTCCCTTTTTTCCTCCTTCTTGGTCGTTTGAGAGAGGTCAGTGATTTTAGTCCTTGGTTGAGTTAAATTTTTATATGAAAAAAAGGATCCAAACAAGTGAGGCATAACTGAACCGAGTCAGGTCCATTTTTGTGTATAGATTGCTGTCATAAATGATTTTTTATTCTTTTTCCGTGCTTTCCCTGGTTTCACATTGCAACAACTGTCAGGTTGATTTAAACACGTATGAACCTACATGCTCCTTTCTCTTGAATTTTAAACACAAAAAGTACAGATCCGAGGAGGTAGTTTGCCTTCCCTAAGTTATATTCCAGTGGTAGGTGTCAATTTTCTGGTTGAATAGTTCAAATTAAGTTGGATAGTCTTAACTGATAAAGGTACCAATTTGTGGTCACAGAAGATCAAGATGTTTATTTGCCTGGGTGCCTAAACATATGGTAATGCAGTGATATTTTTTTTTAGAGGTCAGCATTTCCAATGCCACTTTATCAATGTATCTTAAATATACTATGATTACAAAATTAGTTGAACTTTGACACTGGTAATAGAAGCCTAAATTTGCTTGCCAAACCTATCTTGCACTTGTCAACGTTTTCAGCTCAATAGCCAGGAAAAAAAAAATTGACATATTTTTATAACAGACATTCTTTTTTTGTACATTGTGTTCATTCTTGAATAAAGTCAGTTCAGTGTTGGCTTGTAGATATTAAAAGGAAAGTATTGACTTTGATTCAATAAATGTTTTCTTTCAGTTGATGGCCTATGCTTTTTCATTTTTTGTACATAAAATCTGCATTATAAAAACGCTTTGCAGCCTATGGACAAATTTGTGGTGAAAGTCCTCTGAAGAGAGGGTGTCAATAAGAGATTTGCAGGCTTAAGGGTTTTTTCACACCACTTGAGCCTTTTGTTGGCAAGTGTATTAAACCATAATTTTATTGGTAGTTTTGTTGCATTGATTTAGCATGTATACCAGGGGCTTCTGCCAGAATCTTCAAGGGAAAGTTTCTTGAAAATACATTAGAAACTTTTATATACAGAATTCTTTCGTTTTGACGGTACCGATATGTGTGTTGCTTTATTGATTGTGAAACAGATTACAGTGGTAATCAATATAAAACTTAATCGTACAGCTAATCACTGTAATATGCACATATTAAATATACTTGCAAGGCACAATATTGTCTACTCTGTATTTGGCTTAATTAATTTTTATCTTTGAGACTTTCAAAGTTAATTCCTTAAGCACTAATTTACTACTTTAAAGTTCACACTAAATAGTGTTAAAGACTGATAATGAATTCTTTAGTTCATGGCGAGTTCTTGAGATTGACAGTTGAGTTAAAAAGATAGTTCTAAAGGGAAAGAAAGGTAAAGATAAAGCCAGGAAATTTTTATCAGCTAGGGGTTTTTTTTCTTTAATTGTTGAGTGAATGAAAGCTTAATACTTCCACGGAGGTGTGTCTTAGAAAAGCAGATGTTTCACTATAACCAACTGTAAAAATAAAAGAATTTTGACCTCTTGAGGAGGGAACTAGACTGTTTATGCTTACTCTTTAGTCTGTTTAGCTGACTAAGGCAGTTGTATCCCTTTTGTGCCTTTTTTAATTTCCAAGTGAGAAGGTGCTGCATTAGCAAACAAGTCTCTGAACGTAGTCTTGGTCCCAAGTAGTGCTGTATTCCACTACAATTTGACAGACAAAAAAAACCCCACCCTTCAGATTCAGAACATTATATTCTTAGGAAATTTTGCACTGTCTGCAAAATGATGCATTCTTACCAACATTTCTTTTCCAAAAAGTACAAGACAAGTGTCACCACAACACAGTTATTCTGATTTCAATATTCTCTTGTTTTGAGGGGGGGACACAGACACTCAGTTAAATACAATACTGATTTTCTAAGTCTAATTTTTAAGCTATCTCTATTTTGAGTATACACATATGAATAGATCATCTTCCTAGAGAATAGAAAGCAATTTTTGAGCTTCACAAGTATTCTGTATATCCTCAGCACTTGATTGTATTTCCTGATCTCCATCTTCTATGAAGATCTCTATGCATATCATTCAAAACATGAATTGACTGTACTTTCTCTTTTTATATGGCTCAAAAAAAATTACTGTGCCCCCTTCTGAAATTAGTAGAAAGTAGTATTGGGCTTAGCAAAGAGAGTTTAAGTTTTTAAATTTCTGAAAATAGTTTAATGAAAGAAATACACATTACCACAGGGCAAAAACCTTTTGGTGAGGATTTCGTAGTGATTGTGGTCCTAGATTTGCAGTTTGGGAATACTGTATTTATTTGATTTTCAACATTAAAATTCCCATTCCTTATCATTATTATTATTATACTATTTTTATGATCACAACTAATCACAGAAGAGTATGCATAATTATGCATATTATTATTACTATGCACTCATTACTCTTCAGTTTTCTTGCTCCCTAAAACCAGCTGTTAACCTGACAGGATGAGGAAATCTGGACTAAATTGCAGTTTCAGTGGTATAATGGAATTCTGTGAGGACAAAAAATTACATAAGAATACAAAAAACTTTCAGGGTAACATTGTAGGCTTAGTATTTGGAATAAGGGTTTGAGGCTTCTTTTGTATGAAACCTAGAAAATCATGCTGGTTGCAGCCACAGCTTTCCTACAAAACTATTATTCTATCAATAAGAAGATGTAAAAATGATAATCAGCACAGCACTGCCTTCTTTCTGAGGTTCACCTACCTGAAACTTATGGCACCTGGAAGCTAAGAGATACCGAGTGAGGGAACTGCCAAGCAGGGAGCAAGATTCCTCAGAATGAGAAGTAATAAAAATTTAACCATTTCCCAAGGGCAAAAATCTTTGTGTCAAAGGAAGAATCAGTGAATTTTAAGTGGTTCTTTCAATGTTCGCAGTTAAATATTAGAAGTGCTGTCTGTGCATGGGCATATAATAAGTCAAAATAACTGGAAGTTATGAATTTGAACAAACAGCACTCCTAAGTGCGAGCTATGTTTTGTGAAACATCACTGTGAGTGTATAATTCTAGATTCCATGAAAACCAACAAAACACATGATCAGACAAAATTCGGTAAAATGTCCTTGTCAGTCTTGATGGATGTCCTTATGTAATATTGGCAGATATTAACATGGTATTTTGGTGAGCATATTTTAAAGGTTTGTGTAATGGGGAAGAATTGCACGTGCTCTTCAGTATTTTAGAGGAAGAAAATCCATTTACTTTCACTGGTCGTAGCATGAAGCAAAGTGCTCATTCATATGCACATAATCATTTCACATGATTAAATCAGCTATATGTTATTTTAAAATGTGCATTTCTCAATAAGTAAGTTGACAAACTGACAGATTTATTGGTTTTAACCTGGATCAGCTTCTTAATGCTTATCCCAAATATGCATGGGAGTGAGTTGCATGGGATCCAAAATAATCTGTTATGAGGAATACTGATAACTTCCCTTGGTTATCAATCCTGGCTGTGGAAAAGTGTTTAATTTTCTGAATTTAAAAAAAAAAAAAAAAAAACAAAACCAAACACAGAATATTCAGCCTAGTGGCAAAGTTTAGCCACAGCTGGGACTCTGAATACATCTACTGAAAATCTCCTTCCTTTTCTGGGGAGCTGTATTATTGTGCGCTAGGCTCATTAGCTTTGCCCAGGTATTTCTGTTTGGGTGGGAGGTGCAGAGCATGTTGAACACATTGCCAAATGGTCAGCTACAACATCACAAGAGTCAACCAAGCATGATTTGTTTCTGCCATCAGTGCCAATTCAATTTATCACTGCTACAAGGCATGACTTTCTGCCTTCACAGAGTCTAATAGAAGTTACGAGTTCAGACTACACACAGGATTCCTACTAACCCCAGGAAACAGCGTGCTGATGGAGTTGGCAATCATTTGCAGCATATCAAGCTTATTTATTTAAATATGATGCAGAATGGTGTGACCATATTTACGAATATTTGAGCTGTCATGCAACAGGGCACATTCTTTTGTTATAACAGAACTGTTTGTGGGATCTTTTAATGGCATAGATTGTCTACAGCCAAATTTATCCTTTTTTTCCTGGAAGTTTGATTATCTATTTTCAGACACAAAACAATGGCTAAAATAGAGCCTGTTAGCAGAAAATAAAAGAGTGTTAAGTTTGCTTTATAAGTTCTTTCAAGTGAATTACATGCTTCACCTTCACATGTGGCCTGTAATAGAAGACACTCCTAGTATGCCATGACATGTGCACAGAGCAGGGCTGGAGATGTGATGGTTAACACTGAAATTAGCTTACTGTGGTTTTCCAGCTATTCAAAAGGTTCATCAATCCAACTGTGACATGGGAGATATTTCAGCATGAAAAAGTGAGTTTCCTACAAAGACAACATGTCATTTTTCCTCAAAATTCTGAAAAAGTGAAAAAGCTTCATATATTTGTTGCCACCATTCGCAGGGTGCTGGTCTTATAACAACTCTTTGCATGCCTGAATCATGCATTGTTTCCCAGGAGTGTGCTGTGCTTGACCCATGCTTCATGCCATGAAGGGGCTGTTGACTTTTGGTTTGTTTCTTGAGTCTGTCATATCAGGCAGGTTATGATTGATTGGAAATTTCTGCTAATCAATATAACCGTATTTTGCATTTGTGCATTTGCTGGTGGGAAGCTTAGATGAATGACTCCTGTTGGTGCTGCAGTGGTGTGAAGAGCAGTTGTGTGCCATGCAGGAGCTGGGGTTTATCTTTTCCTTCTGTCTCTCACCATGATCCATCATAAAATATGTGAAATAGGTTGTAATGCAATGACAGTTCTTAAAACATCACCAATATGAAGATGATGATCATTACTTGGAATTGATTTTCAGGTCCTCAGATTTTATGAAATGTGATAGCTCTAAGGAAATGAGTGTTCTGAAACAGTTCTCCTTAGGAAATAACCTTTACAGTAACAATAATACATGCAAAGAACTATAATCCTTGGAGAAGAGTACACTTTCCAGGTGGTACATTTTGGCACTTCACAGCTTTTACCACTTGTCACAATTTCAGCTCCTGGAGCAGTAACAATTATTTTATTTGTGTGGTGGTGTGGTGTATGCATTGAGCAGCGGAGATAGCACTGGTGGTGGGGACTTGTGCAGAGTTTCAGTACACATTCATAAATGAGAAAAACACTTCAGAAGGTAGAAATAGGAAATTGACAACCATGTTTCAACAAGCAACACTCCAGGTTCGGAAAGATGAATGACAATGGGGAGGGCAGACTTACTAACAGTGTGTGAGTGAAAAGAAAAGGGAGTAAGTGGAAGAGGACAGTAAACTGAAATAGGTGTCCAAGCAGTATACTCAGACCAGTTCCCCCTGGTGCTCTTTTCAAAAAGGAGCTATTGGCAGCAGGCACAAAACCAGAGCCCAATGCTTGTTCATTTTTCACTGTTTTAGCTAGTAGATTCCAAGCCAATTACTCTTCTGTAAGTTGCTGCAAACATTTTTCCAGCTAGCATAAGCAGGATCTGCCATAAGAAGCCAGATAGGAGCAGCCTAGGGGAACAGGGCTGCATGGTAAACACAGCTGGGAAATTAGTCTCTTTTTGACAAAGTCTGTATTTCTAAGTCTGTATTAAATGTAAACTACTTTTCTTAATGTGAACATCTGCGGGTTGGTGTGAAGTATGCTCATGCAACCCTGTATTTCTTAAAAAAAAAAAAAAAATCAGAAGTCTGTTTCCAAACCCGTTTTGGCTAGAACTGGATGACTACAGGATGATATGGCAGCTACAGGTCCAAGTCTCAAGGTTTGAGGATTTTATTGACTGGAATCATCCCTTTTTATCTGTTTACGTCTCTCCACAATTGCACAGATACTATTTCTTTGGAGATTGCCAAAATGCACTCACCCCACTCCTTGGAATTTGAATTGCCATGCTGTGCTTTGGTTAAGAGCTTGCTCACATATTCTCTGGATCACAGCCAGAGCACTGGAAATGCATGGCAGAAAGAAACATTGTGGCTAATGCCACAGCTTCCTATAACCTAGAACTGCAAAGTTACATCAGGCTGACTGCTTACTAAAACAATTCTAAATAGGCTTTTCAGCCTCCTAAAGCATGTGTACCCAAACACTTAGAGCAAAATTAAATTGTTCTGACCTACATTGATACAGGCATCCATACTATCCATGGTAGACCTGCTGTGATGATGTTATGATTTCTTCTCTAAGAATAACTGCTTAATAGTTTCTGGGGCATGAGGCACTTCTCAGTCACTTTATGAGACATCCACTTGCCTCCTGCTCAGCAGAACCTCAAATACCCACCTGGCAGCAATGCAGAGGCCAGTGCAGCACTGATAGGACAGACATTTTATCCCAGCTCAAAGTGTCAAAGCCATTTGGTAGGAGGGACTTGAAACAATTTTTTTTAAGTATAGCACCACCACCTAAAGCCTCTCACAAGGGCAGTGGCTCCAGGTCAACTTCTCTGTAGGCCAGCAGGATCTGCCTCAGTGAGACTTGCTCAAACATGTGCAACTCACATGCAACCATAGCAGCTGCCTTACCCCAGCGGCAGCTTAGACAGCCCTAGCCTTATCCCAAAATAGAGGGTCATTTGCACCACATTGCTGGGCAGCACTGCAACCTTAGTGCAAATTGGCATGGTTATTAAACTCTTCCTGTATCATATTCCTTAAACAGGGGCACTTAGCTAACTACATAAAGAAAAGGCAGGTCCTCCTCCTCCCTGCTCATATAAAGCAGGGTTATGTCAGCCTAGTCAGCTAACAAAGGGCAACTGGAGTTTGTTATTATCCATACGATCATCAGTGCTGTCAGTGCTTGGAAAACTGTGATGAAATACATGCACCTGCTCACTCATGAAGAAAAATCCTCTGTGGGGCTGCCATGTCTTCTAAATTTAAACTTCTCTGCAAGTAAGAAATTTCCACACTCCTGTTCAACAAATCACGCCATAGGGCCCATAAACACATCCATTCTCAATATGAGCAATTTAAATGTTCACATTATAGATAGTTACAATAAATATTTGAGTAACTGGAAAGTGGTCACTGGCCTCTGTGGATGGCCAGTTGCTTTAGGTGGCTCATTGCCTCAAGGTAAAGCCAGTTTCACAGCACACCAAACTGTTTGCCAGTTGAAAACACAGGAGTACAATCCTCTGAATGTAGATGAATCTGTGAATGAGAATGGCCTTTCTAATCAGGCCAACAAGATCCAGAATCAGAGATATGAAGAATTTGAAGGATTTTACAAAACTAAGTATATATTTGCACAGTTAATACCTTGCATTTTCCTCTGCACAACATTTTTCTCGAATTTCTGGTACTCCAAATCATCTGCTTTTTCCTTCCTTTACTGCATGCTGCTTAAGAATTTGGACTTCTGAGAGCTATTTCTTATGACTATGTCCTACTGATGTGTCTTGTTTCTCACCTGAGCTCACTCTTAAGTTTCCCATCATAAATAGCATCATAGTCACATCTATATGAATTATCAGGAATTTGCAAAAGGTCGTAATGAATTTAAGCAAAGCTTGAAACAACAAACACAGGAAAATTGTACTTAATTATCACCTATAATGCTCTTGAATTAGCATTAGCTGTGGTCTGATATTTTGTTGAAGCTAATATCTTCTAAAAGCTAGCATCAGTGCCCTATTTTGCTTTCGCGGCATTGCGTCAAATAGCTGGCATCCCCAGCCTCATCCTCACTTTGGTCAGTAATATTTAGTGGAAGATCACTTCAGAGCTTTCTAGTGACATGAACAAGCCTGCAGGGTATAATAGACTCTTTAAGAAAGAAAAACTAATTTATTTTTACTAATTATGTAAATCAGCTAATAATCTTTTTGTTATATATGTTGCCCCGTCCCTTACCTGTGTTGTATACCCAGAAATATATGAGTGCTTCAGAAGTGAAAGTGTAACAAAAGTTCTGTACTGCTTCAAGAATTTATCATAAGGTAAGAAAAAATAGCTCTTCTGGGAAAAGTAAAAATTATTGCAGCACTCCTGTCAAAAAGCCTTGTTTGTTTTAATGAAATAATTTATGTCAACAAAGCCAGGAAGAGAAAACATGTCTCATCAGAGGTCACTGCATTTTACTTCACTAAATTATGTCAGTAAGAGCACTTACGTTCTCCTCGATGAACAGAGAGAGAACCTTTCACTTCAGATGCAGTTTCAAACAGGGCTTTAGTCACTTCTATCACTGATATTAATTTAATGGCACATAGGAACATCTGTCCTCTGCATATTGTAGGTGGATAGTCCTGTTCCTGACATTTTGGCACGATGGAAGAGACACCGACCACAAGGGGAAAAACTAAGGAACTTGCACAGATAGATGTGCTAATTCTTTTTTCTCTCATTCCAGTAAGCAACACCTCTAAGGAAAGCTATGAGGAAAGTGAAAAGGGAGCTGTCCAAGTCATGCCTGCTGTAACCAAGAGCTCTGTCCACGAGACAGTTCCTCTGGCATTTTGCTCACACACACTGACCTGGTATACCAGCTTTTTGCAAGAGGTAGAGGTCACTGACTGTGCAACCCTGTGCTGTATTTGTCTGGGTAAACACAACACCAAGTCAGATCAGGTCATTCTAACCTTTTTGGTGTTTTTCCAGTCTCCCTTTCTATTTAAAAGGACCCACAAATACAGAAACTTAGTGTCACAGTCTAATCATGGTGTTGGTATATTTCTGAAACCTCAGCTCATGTATTAATCTTTCTTAAGTGTTCCAGCCAACTAAACTTTAAATCCCTGCCAGAAGAGTAGGCTGCAATCCTAACTTACAAGCATACATAGTGCATGCAGTCTTTCAAGGACAGACAACACGTGGGAAAGAAAATATATTAGCAGCAGTCTTCAGACTACATCTGCAAAGTCATGCTTCTTAAATGATTAATATATGTAAAAATTACTCTCAGGGGAGAAAAAAGGCTTTAGGATGTCTACAAGATCATTCATGTAGTGCCCTGGACTATTTTTTATTACAATTAGAGGCAGCAGCTGAGACTGAGGTCTCCACACAGCTAATAGGCTCTTGCAGAGACAGAGACAGCGTAAGCTCTGCAGGAAAATCTGAAGTAACAAAGTAAGAGATAAAATGTGGTTTTCAGTTATCAGACCAAAAATACAAATCCTTCCTGGTTTTCCCTGAAAAAACTGAATGCCTTCAGGTTGTGGCAGAATCTCCTGCAAAGGAGTCAATAGGCAAAACTGAGAAGTATTTCTGCAGAAGTAGTTTGTAATTTCCTTTCATGAGTCCTTTAAATGTGTCACCTTTACAGTTTTGTCCCCTCTTCCTGGTTTATCAGACTATAACTGGTGTCCACACTGAACAAGAACCACTGGATAAAAAAAATTTATATTGACATAGGTTTTTCCCTAGGTGACAGATGTGCCCATCCAACTTTTAAATAGGCATTAATCTTGTTCTTTTTTTTTTTCCCCATAAACCAGATTATTGTAATGAAATGAGAAGCCAGAAGACTTACTACTTTTTAGGTAGTAACTGATGCAATTAAAATGCTAGTTTAGAGGAAAGCCACAATGGTTTCCCTGTCATTCCTCACAGAAATACCTCTTGCAGAAATTTTCCTATTAAAAAATATTTCTTAGAAGAAAGCTACCAGAAAAGTAGAGACTAGATGAGAGAATCTTTGTTGCAGGGTGCTTTCACACATGAAAATAGCCTGCCTTGTTTAGGAGTATATCTGCTTGTATCTGGAATACAAAATATGCTGCACATATTCACACAAAGAATTTCCTTATGTTTTCTTTCTTATGTTCCTACACAATGGTATTAGGATATCTTCATAGCAAACAAACCAAATATACTTTATCTTCCTCTTCCCTACTCCCTTAATAAATCAAGAATTCCAGTGCATCACCTTCAGAGACACCAAAAGCAATTCTGTCTTCTGACACTTCTGACCAGTGCAAGTCTATCTAATGCTGAACCTCTCCATCTGCAAAACAATGCTACTGCAAACAACAGGTTTAATTACTCCCATGTATGCAAAGAGATAGTTTCCGTGCATGTTAAAAAATACTTGATGCTACTACACAGAGTAGGATGCTGAAACTCAAGCTTCTCCATACATTCAATATGTGCTGAACTGCACATAAATGGATGCAGAACCTCTACTGTATGAAGAATTCATCAGAGAAAAATCTCATTCAACAGAATTAAATCTGTTTTCACTTCTGCTGGCCAAATATGACACAACATCTAAGAAATAGCAGAAACTGCTGATTTAATGAAACATTAAGAAAGGCAGAAAACAGGTTTACTTCAAAATATCAGCAGGTAGCAAGAATTACATCTTCTTCCACAATCAGTTATTTTAAAAATAAGCTATGTCACTGTGTGGAACATGCACTGGAAACATTTCCTTATGTGGTTACTGCTCTGAAGCACAGTAGTGCTACAGACAGAAAAGTTGATAAGTCTTTAAAACAAGTGTAAATGAAAATGTGTATTTTAAAATATTTGAAAACAAACATCCAAGAAGCTTGTAAAAGCAATTCAAATGTTTATCTTTAATAGAAGGCAGACTAATTATTGCTGTGTTCTGTGGTATAGTAAGAGCACAAAAATGGGCTTGATATTAGCAACACAGTGTCTTTTTTTTTTTTTTTTTTTTTGTGCCTAAAGTACCACCAAAGGACTTCCTGGGCCATTGGTACCTATGCTTTTTCAAAAACATATGTATTTCAATCATTTCACTGAAGACTGAACCACCAACAGTGCCACAAGAAGGCTGTTGCCATGGAAGAGCTGGAGAATATATTCCAGAAACAAGGAGTTCTGTGCTGTGACAGCTACAGGAGTCGCAAATCACTGTGCAGAAGGACCCTGTTGGTTTACATGGAAGATTTAGCAGGAGGGACAGAATGAGATGTCTGCCCAAGAAAATTCTTTTTCTTTAGTTCTCTCTTGGGATATAGATCACTCTCTTCATTGCTTCAGAGCATATCGGTAATCAAATGCCCTGTCCTAGATCATTTTGAGGAAGTAAACCTTCCAGTACTGCAGTTTGCTGTCTCCAGGCATAAGAGTGACAAAAGCTATAACAAGTATTATTACTGCTTGGAATTATATGATCACAAGCACCAGGACTCCTTTCTTGAGGAGTTTCCCGCTGGCAGCAAATCTCAAATTACTACATAGTAAGTGCTCTGCTTACACAGGAATTGAAACAACTTGGTGACGCTTCTCTGAGAATTTAGACTTACTGAATTCAACATACTTCAGTCTTTCAAGTGCAAACCTGTGAGACATCATTGTAGTTTTCCTGGATCATCAAACTAGTCACAAGTTTCCAATTAACCTAGTCACCTAGCAATTGCAGTTAGGATTGAATTGCTGATCAGATAAAGAGCAAAAAATTACCTTGTGGACTATATATAAGTGTTAGTGCTAACATTTCCCACATTCGTTGTACAGATAAATCAAAGCTCTGGGCAGCACTGTGATTTAGGAAGGCTTGTCATCTAGCTTCTGTATCTTAAAGTACACATTCAGGACAATTTTTATGGTACTGCCACACAGCAAGATAACTTGTTTTCTGCCAACAAATGTGGAGTAAGCACTGTTTTATCCAAAAGGTTCAGACACCTGCAAAAGGAACTGACACCATACCAACACAGCATGGCATTGGTTTTCTTGGCAGGTGTAAAATCTGTAGAATCATAGACCAACCAGGTTGGAAGAGACCCACTAGATCATCGAGTCCAACCATTCCCATCAAACACTAAACCATGTCCTTCAGCATCTCATCCACCTGTGCCTGAAACACCTCCATGGAAGGTGAATCAACCACCGCCCCGGGCAGCCTGTTCCAGTGCCCAATGACCCTTTCTGTGAAAAATTTTTTTCTAATGTCTAGCCTAAATCTCCTCTGGCGGAGCTTGGGGATGTTCCTTCTTGTCCTGTCACTTGAGAGAAGAGGCCAACACCCTTCTCTCCACAACCTCCTTTCAGGTAGTTATAGAGAGCCATGAGGTCTCCTCTCAGCCTCCTCTTCTCCAGGCTAAACAACCCCAGATCTCTTAGCCGTTCCTCATAAGGCCTGTTCTCCAGTCCCTTCATCAGCTTCGTTGTTCTTCTCTGGACTTGCTCTAGAACCATCTTGTCCCTTGAGCCCATTTTTTTGATAATTTAATATTTAGATCTTAAATTATGCAGAAACAGGACATTTTCTCAAAGAACTTAGCATCTTCATTACCTACAGTGTGGCACTGCTGTTAAAAATGCTAGCTTCATCCACTGGGGAAGTTCTAACAAGAAAAGTTTCCTCTACTTCAATCAGAAAATGAAGGTTAGAGAGAATGTACCCTCACTGAAGGCTGAAAATGGTGATCTTGTATCAACAGACAAGGAGAAAGCTGAGGCACTCAACAAGATTTTTGCCACAGTCTTCACTGACAACCACTCTCCTCAACCCTCCTGGGTCAGCGGACAAATAAGATGTGGATGAGGAGGGTAATGCCCCATACACAGTAGGAAAGGATCAGGTTCTTGACCACCTGAGGAACCTGAACATATATAAGTTTATGGGACCTGATGAGATGCATCCCAGAGTCCTGAGGGAATTGGCTGATGTACCAAGCTAGTACCAAGCCGGAGTTATTCTGAAGTGATAGGAACTGAAATATTTGCAGAAGCAAAGAAACACAGAGTCCTCCCCAATTTACTAACCAAGTCTCCTTGGCTTTATGCATAAGCCCTGTATATGGAGTTTCTTTTTAATACTGCTGTTTCTGAAAAGTGAAAATAAATACATACAGAAACTGAACTCAATGCATACTGCTACTTAAAACCCAAGCATGCTGACTCACCATCACAAGGATCTTCAGATCCAGTGGTTGATTTCGCTCTCTCTAGCCTCTGCCAGAGGCTATTGTCCCCAGCACTGTAGGAGCAGCCAATAAGAATATGTATCTCATCCTTATTCTCAGTTCATAATGTAAGATAAGATCATTAGCAATTGATACATCAGGCAGGGAGCACTGGTAGGACTGTGAACAACATGTCATCCTCACTTTAGAAACTGTGGGTCCATGGATATCTGACCCCAGAGAGGAACTGCTGCTTTTTATTTGCATATTTAATAGAGTTTTTCACCTTAGTCAGTTCTTTGGCCTAGTTAACTTGTGGGTTTAGAAGCAATCTCACAGACTTCAAAACTATAGAAAAACTGTGGGAGACACAGCAGGGGGAATTGTTCAGAGGACAGGGAGGCATCCATTTTGACCAGTAAATGTCTGTATTGCCAGCAGCAGGCAAGGCACAGTGTTTATTCTGGGGTACAAGAGCTGCTTCTGTAGCTGTAGCTGAGCCTACTACAGTTAAGCAATGACTGTCTAGTGAGTGTGTTGACCGTATAATTTGTCTCAAGGATGAGCTAACACAGCAGTCTGTAGCAATTTGTGTCTCTAGTCAGATGTTTTGCAGAATACCCTGTTAATCTTCCTAGACGCATTCACAAGTGTCTTTGTAGGTGTTAAACTGCTTACAGTTATGTCGCACTCAGAAGCTGACTGGCTTTAAGAATCATGTTTAGGATTTCTATGTTAAAGTTCCCTTCATCAGCATATAAATGTGCACTGAGATAAAAATATAGATGGCAAAATGCCACTGAAGCAAATTGCATAATTGTATGATTCATTCTAGAAACAAGGAAATCCACTTTTCTAAGTGCTTGAATTTCTATCCTTTAACACTGGGGTGACTTTTAATCCCCTTAAGCAATTTGAATTTATTCCTTAGAGCTTGAGTCCTGGTTAATACAGCAAAACTTTATTACAGAGTCGTAGAAACATAGAATGGTTTGAGTTGGAAGACCATCTGATTCCACACACCATCCTTAAAGGCCATCCTTAAAGACCATCCTTAAAGACCATCCGACTCCACACACGCTCTGCAATGGGTAGGCACACCTCCCACTAGATCAAACTGGCAAGGTCTCACTCAACCCAGTCTTGAACACTTCAGAAATGAGGCATCCACCACTTCCCTGGGCAGCCTGTTCCAGTGCCTTACAACTCTCATTGTCACGAATTTCCTCTTTATGTCTAGTCTAAATCTCCTCCACTCCATGATGGTTTTTAATATTTCAAAGAATAACTCCTTTGGAGTCTTTTTTGTGAAGATCTGAATTGCATTTAGCACCATAAAATATCTAAAGAAAAAGAAAAACAAAATCTCAAATTCCCATCTATCTCTCATACCCAGAACTTAAAACCAAGTGATAACATTACTGTGTTTAATGCAACAGATGTTTTTCTTGGAAATACAGCTTATTAACATGCATCTCCTAATGCATACTAAACAATAACAACAATTAATTATTGTCTGCAGTCATATAATTACAAAAGAAAGGCCTTCAGAATATTCACGGCAACGAGCTTACTGCTGTAAAACTAAAACTGCTTTGACAATGTCTCCAGATTTCCCTCTGTTGGGATAATGGCAGTATTGCTCACCAGAAATAAACTACTGCGATCTGTTTCTGATAGTTTTGTAGGGAACAATGGTTTTTAAGTTTATAGACATAGGAAGACAATGCAACTTTCTGATGCAGGTGCAGAGAACTGCACATAATCAGACTGATTAGGTGATACAGTCTTATCTCTGATGACAGCTTAGATGGGGTCAGTGCTTTTAATCTTCCAAGATGTACGTCACTGCTTCAATCTTGGGAGCATACATAGCAGACGAGCTGCTGAGAGACACATCTCAACATGCTCTCTCCTTGTGAAATTCATGTTTACATGCAGGTGTAGCATTAGCTGCAGCCCAGCATAATAGTAAACATTTGCTGTCATTACCATAGGACCCAGTTTTCCCTATTTTCTAATATTCCATGGGTAAGCACTTGCACTGAAGCCCCCTTATTCATGTTCATGCCACCAGAACCAGCGTCACTGGCTCTGGCTTTAATTCCCACTAAAGCAGTTCACTACTCATACAAGAAGGTAACATTACACATTAAGATACTGACTGATTTGAAAAATTAATGGGCTAGGTCCTGTTCTGCTCGCTGGAGTTAAAGAGGACAGGGTAAAAAGGCATAGCATTCACCTTTGGGATAGGCGTTTGTTTACTTTGTTGGAAAACAGGATAGTTAGTGAACACAGTTCAGTATTTTGATCTTGGAAGGTCACATGTTAGAGGATGTGATTCAGGTGGGTGAAAGTGCAGCTAACAGAATTTATTGAGGCCATTTTGACAGCTCCCAGTGAGAAAAACTGTAAAACTCTTTTGTGTCTCCATGAGACACCAAAACAGATATGCTCTGAAAAGAAGCTGAGAAGCTGCTGTATTAAATAAGGTGCTGTACATGTGTTTTTCATGTTAGATAATATTTTGCTTTCCTTTATTTTGCAGGCTCTTTCAAATACTCTTTTTTCCCCCTGCTCTTGAATTTTATTCTAGAAAAACATACAGATTACTGACATTACCTCCAAAGAAGTCAGCATTTTTTGCATGACCCTGAACTCCCACCAGCTGGAAAGTTTCTCTACAGCTCTAGATCACAGTGTAAACAGTGGCTCTGCCCTCTGAATGCAGAGAGCATTTGCGCTATTTGGAGATTATTTCAGCATTTAGGCATATGAACAGTATTATGTTGATACAACTAGATATTGAGTTGGTTCATGTATCACTGCATTACATAACACTCTTAGTTACTTACTTGCTGCAAAAATTTTTGTATGCTCTTGCAATTACTCTTGGATAAACAATAAGAGCTTGTTCAGCTAGTGTGGCATGTTTGACTCCAGTATATACAATCACTTTCTTATACTGCAGCCTGTGGCAGAACTATACTACTCCAAATGACACACAGAGAAAACTTTATTTTCAGATAATAATTTCTATTAACTCCTCTACCACCTCCCTACACATCCTTTAAAGGTGTGTTAGTCTTATAGGCTTACATTAATTTATTATGGTTTAGGAATCTGAATTATCTCAGCTGCCTGGGAGAATTCATCTCCCACAGAACTATGAGACTGAATAGTAAATCAAAACTAGTTCAAACACAACTCCTGCCACTGACTCACTACTGTATCATGCACAGCTGGTATATTGAGTCTGACTGGAATGGAGTTTATTTTCTCCATAGCAGCTTTGATAGTGCTGTGCTTTGTATCTGCAGCTAGAAAAGGCACTGATAAAACAACAGTGTTTTGGCTACAGAGTCCATACAGCATCAAGGCTGTCTTGCAACCCCACCCTCCAAAGGCCAATAGGCTGGGTGTAGGCAAGAGCCTGGGGGAGGGGACATAACCAGGACAGCTAACAAAATCTAACCGAAAGGATATTCCATACCATATGACCTTTGTTTGGCAATAAAAGCTAAGAGAAAGGAGGCTGAAGTGGGATGGTGAGGTATTTGTCATTAAGGCATTTGTCTTTTTGAAGCACTCACTATGAGTTCTGAGGCCCTACTTCACTGGGCACTACCTGCTGATGGGAATAGTGAATAAATATTTTATTTTCCCTTGTTGCCATGCAAAGTCTTTGCTTTTCTTTATTAAACTGTCTTTACCTTGACCTACAAGGGTTTTTTTCCATCTTATTTCTTCCCCACTGTCCTGCTGATGACAGGGAGTGATAGAGCGGTTTTGTAGACACCTGACAGCCAGCCAAGATCAACCCACTACTGCTGGTCAAAAGCAACTCTATTCCTAGGTTATTAACTTTCACAGCCTATTCAATCTTCTATTGTTCTGCTCAAATTATTTGAGAGGTAAAGCCACCTGACTGTGAGCTTTACAACTCAGACATCTTGTTCTGGGCAACTGAGTTTTCACATTGGTTATAGGGTGATACCCAGTGTCAACGCCCACCCACTTAAGCTCAGTTCATATCAGTTTCTGGTAGAGGAGCCAAATGCAACTGCAAAACCTGCAGAACTGGCACCAAGTAGTTTGCTCTGGCTATAACCTAGTCAATCCTATCTAAGGCTGGTCCTTAAGTCAAACAAAATATTGGCAAATATTGACATTTACTCGTACCCATCTTATAAGTGGATTTTACAGTCCATCATCAAAAAACAAAGTGTACTCTATGACAGAATTAAAAGAATTAGTATGGTAATCTTAGTGTTCAGGGAACTGACTAAGGAAAGGAGAGACCTGAATATGTGACCAAATGCTATGGAATGTACTCCAGAGTTTATTTGTTCTCATTCTGAAATGGAAAACTGGAGAATGTTCATGTGGTTTTGGTTGGATTTTCTGTAACATTTAGCTAACATTAACATTTATTAACATTAACTAACATTAATATTAAATTAAAATTTTAATTGGCACCATTCATGTACAGTCCAGATATTTTTTCTGACCTGTGTGTAGCCTTAAAATCCATATGCTGACATTTTAAAGATGTTTTATATAAAACAAATGGTCCCAGCATGCTTTCTTTAGCAGACTAACCTACTGAGCATCTTCCTGCCCATGAATGCTGTGGTACATTATTAACTGCTAGGGTGAACCTTGGCAATCTATTAAAAGTACAGTTTGCACTTGCATCCCAGTGTTTGTTCTCAACATACATGAGAAAACCAGATCCCATTTGGACTCCTGTTTACATCTACTGAATAAAACATTATTTTATTGTTGCCTCATATTCTCGAAAGCACTCTGCCATTTAGAAAATCAAAAATCATTCTTCCTACTTGTGGATCTATAAAACAAAATAAATCTGAGTATGTCAGAGATGCTTCATTAAGTTTTGCCTCAGCCATGTTCATGTTTTCTGCATTGCTGGGTGATGTTGAAAGTACAGATCATCAAGTCTAGATGACAAAAATTTGAGAAACCATTTCAAATACTATGATTTTATAATATCAATTTCATGCTATTAAATGGTCTTGCCATGGGCATTTTATCCATCCAGGAATGAGAGACAACATGACTTAATTAATTAACTGAAAAGCATTGTACATGTTGCACCTATGACATCGATATAAACCATTTGTAATGATGTAGAGTATCTACATTTGTAGAAGAAACAAATAGATACTACCCACACTTCTTTTCTCAGCAATTCTACAGCCATGCTAGATGAATTTTATTAGAACTCCGTAACTTTTAAACAATATCCCCAAAGTAACACTGTCTACCATCATCAAAGTAATACTTCCTTCAAGCATCTATTTTCTAGGCAGCTAGAATTTTTCTCTACAAAGCTCCAGAATCTATATCCTCAAAAAATCATAACCCCTTAGTTATCAATATAATCAAGTCTAAACACAAAGGCAATCATCCTTCCTTAAAGACAAGTTCTCCTTACTATGCTGCTACACAGCTGAGCTAAGATAACTCATACCCCAGCCGATCACAAAAAGATAATACCTGCAGGTCACCCCTCCCTCTGTTTCTCTTTACTCTGACAGACACAACCCTGGCCAAAGCAGTTTGAGGCCAAATCATCCTAGTTATGCTGTAAAGCCCGCCTGTGTGTCCATGTAAGAAGGAGAGAGAGGTATTACAGCTTACACAAGAAATACTGGATTAAATGTGCCACTCTAGGAAAAGTGGAAATAAAGGGTTACAGGGGTTATTCCTCTGGTTTTGCTTTCACACGGATTACTGTGCTGTATTTGCACTGAAGGGCAAAGCTAGTGGGAGGCATCTCACTAATAGTATATACAGACATCCCTCAGTACTGTTTCTTTCCCTCTCTGGTCTCCTCCAAATATTCTTCCAAGAAAAGATCACACTCAAAATTCTCTTCAGGAACAACTAGATAGGGAGATAAATGGCTTGGATTTTCTTAAGTTACTCTCATAAATTATTTAGAAAGAAGGATACATTTTAGTGCACTTACTGAGAACATAGTTTTGTTTCATTCCTAAAAATACATGGGTTTGAACTAGCACAGCAAATCTTTTCAGAAATGTAAAAAAAAGAGTAGTTTTTCTCCAAACAAAAATATCTCAAGTCAAAAATTTTCTCTATGAGAGTAGCTACAACTTAGGGTTTTGTCTCCCTCAAATTTTATGTGCATGTTTTTTAGATATAATGCAGCACTTAATATCATCAATAATAATAGTAAAGATAAAAGTAGCATATAAATAGTAAGATGTATGTACAACTGGAAATATGCAAGACAACTTTCTGAAAAAAAATATCAAGCCAAGCTATCTGGCAAACTAATGTCATTCTATACTTCTCAATATTATTGTAAAGAAGTTAGTTTCTATGTTGTATTTATGCTTCTGAAACTATTTCAAAGTACTTTTAGTTAAATCAGTATAGAAAAGGCAAAGCTGAAGACATTAGACATGATGAAATGTTAAAGGCTAGGGTTTATATATTAGAATCCCAGTTTAGCACAATGGTAACAAACCCGTTTTTACTGTTTTGGGTAGAACGTTTATTTAGAGTCATACTACATGATGTGGGGTTTAGATCTTCTAAAGCTAGATTTTTTTTTAATTTGTGAGACAAGCAGTAGTCCTGCATTAGTCTCTCCTCAGAAAGTGTAAAAGAAGCTTTGCTTTCCACTTAGAGAGACATTTATCCTCATCTAAGGAGAAAAATTAAATTTATCTAAATTTGCTGCACTCTAGCTCTCTAACCAAAAGTATGAAAACTGTGCCAGTGGTTTGGATTATAAAATACGGGCATAAGGCCAGTAGTTGAGAACAAAAATTGAGACTTTTTTTTTTTATTATAGGAACTCACTGAGGGGGGAGTCATTGTGTGCGTGGACCAAGGCAAATCTGTCTAATTTTCTTATCTCTTCCAAATTATGATAGAGTTTTATGCATTACTAATATTCTAGTAATGATAGTTTCCCTAAGAAAAATAAGTTAGGAAGGAATGATTCATTGTACAAATGTTATACAAATGTCAATCTGAATGTATTGACCATAATGATAGTAGGATTTCAATGACAACGTTTCAAGGTTAAAATAACATTTCAATTTAATAAATTCTTTTAAATGATGCAGAAAAGTTTCTTTTTACATTTTTTCCTTTAAACAGTAAGCTGTATTGAAACTACTACAGATCTCAATTGAAAGATTCAAATGCTGGATGTTATCAATGAGAAAGCAACAGTTTCTCCTCACAGTGCTTACAAAAGACTCAGCTGAGAACATAAGTTTGAGCTCTGTAGGGTAAAACAATGCAATATTCATTACTGAATCCACTGGTAATCAGCCAACTACTAACCGCAATAAAAGTTAACTAGCCATAAACCAAGACTCAAAAAGTGCAATAGAACGAGGCTCAAAATCTGAGCAAGCTGCAATTTTTAGAGGTAAGGCATAAGTAAGTAGTAATTTGAAGGAGAAAGAAAAAAAAAAAAAAAAAAAGCAAAACCAAAACCACTTTACAACTCACATATAAATTCATGGATACCCTTAATTTTCAGCTCTCTCATGCTTTTCTAAATGCTATGGCAGGTAAGGTTTCTTTCCAGTAAGGGTTTACAATTGATATTATAATTTGAGGTTTTCAACTCCATTGGTTAAAAACATATTATACAGACTTCTATTAAATTTGGCAAGCCAGGCTGAACTCCCTAACCTAACACAAACCATGTGCCTGGAGAAAGTAGCTCCTAAATAGAAAACATTTGTTTTAAAAGTTAGCTATAGGCTGCTGTTTTAGTAGAATAAAGCTATCGCTAAAAGTTTGACTAGCTGACTTCCATTTGGCTGACAACTACCAGTTTTTCTAAAGGCAATAAACAACATGAGTCGTGTTGGTGCAGGTTCGTATTACTGTGAATTGTAATGTACTACTGCAATTTAAATTCAAGTGCATTTGATACTTAGTTATTAAGTGGTTTCAGAAATCTGGATACAAATAGTGCAAGTGATCTAGTCAGTTCAGATCCAAATAAAAAGTTTAGTACAGAGAACTTACTCAGAAAGAAATTGACTCTTTCATGGGATATCTGACAGAAAAGATAAGCCAGGATTTTGCAGAAAGCCAGCGGACTGACAAAAATACAACCATTAATGGTGAATGATCTTGATGAAAAAAATGCATTTTCTCGAATATTAACATTTCATTATAGGAGTGGAGGGGGAAAACCTACAAATAAACAAACTCCTTCAACTACAAACTTTATGCCCATCATGTATCCTGGAGCTGCTTTCCATATGTACAATCACATGCCATTTTCCATCCTGGCAATCTATTGTTACTGATTTAGTCCAGCCGTTCGTGACTTTTACAGCACTTCCATTAGGAAGTAATAAAGGCATTGAAGCAATGTACCACACAGCAAGAATTCAGGCAACACAGATAATGGTAACTAACAGTAAAACTGTCAAAGGTGATGAGCAAAGCCAACAGTTCTTCATTTAATTTAATTCTTAATTTTACAGTTAACTACTGGAAAATTGAGCATGCTGCATATCACTATAGGGAAACATGCACCTGGGGGAAAAAAAAACAGTTTTAACCATCTAGGATGAGAAGGACTTAAAAACAAGTTCAACCATATCTCTGACGCGCAAAAAATAGACCTTGATCAAAACATTCTGCATAATTAACCTCTCTCCTGTTTTCTGGGCTTTAAAAACAAGAATCAGTAATGCTGAGCAAGGTCCAAGAAAACTTTATATGTACCACAGTCAGTGAGAGTAGAAAAGAAGTATCTAGTAAAAGATTATTTGTCTGAAAGGAGCAGCAAAACACTCCAGGCAGATAATCTCACACAGCTTCTTACACTTTTCAGATGATTCATGTTATTAGTCTTATGCCTCTTGTTTCATAAATTAATTACTTGGAATAACTTTCATGAAGTATACTTGGCTTTTTTTATTGCTTGGCTAATAACTGAGATAAAACCTAGCTCTGTTGGTAGAAGTCCATGATATTGAATATCTAAAAAAATATCTTAGGAACATCAGAGGTGCAGGAGAATTACATAACACAGATCCGAGTTAATGATTACCTTTTGTAATTTTTGCGGTATGGGATTAAAGTTTGTCCAGTTGTATGGTTAAAGAATAGTGCAATTTATTAACGTGACTTTTGAATAGGGAACCGGGAACTTAATTAAATTTAAAAGTTCCAAGGCAGTGCTTAAGAGATACTGCCAGTAACTGGGAGGAGAATGAGGGGAAAAGGGGAAGAGCCGACCGATGGATGAACCCCGTAGACAACTTTTGTGGTGATGGCCACCAGGCACCCCTGCAGATCCCCTTAGAGTGTACACAGAAAGGACAAGAAATTACATGGAATTTGTTATAATTGCACATAAATATGTGATTATATGCCTGATGAATAATGTTTGTCTTTGTGTAACATTGTGTATGAATGAAGGTGATAAATTTTTTGAGGTGTGCTTGATCTGAGGGAAAAAAGCCTCCAAACACCCAGGATTTTCACATACCTGAATGAAACAATACCTCCCTTAGTGATGTAGTTATTGGATTGTTTCATATCAGTTACTGGATTCAACTTTTTCAATAGTAGCTCTGCAGGTAGATTTCAAACTTTTCCAACAGTTATATTGGACAACAACATATTTCTAAATAACATAATTTAAGACTTTAGCGTATGTTAAGAAACTGTTTTGCTTTTTTAATGACAAATGTTTACTTTCCTTTATGATACAATCTATTTAGCACAGTCCATAGCTTACTGTGTAATACAACTCAGAGTCAAAGTAAGCAGAGATATGTTACTCTTGAGACCAAGTCAACAAGACAAGGAAATAACATCCAAGTTTTTCATTATGAGGAAACTGAAAGTCATGTGTTTTTTCTCTCACAATGCTAATAGCTAGAGCAGTCCCCTGTATCTATTGTCTGGTGGCAGCCCCAAACAGGGGTCAGTCAGTCCAGTCAGTCTGACCTCAGTGCCAGGGAAAGTCATGGAACAGGTGATCTTGAGTGCTATCATGAAGCACTTACAAGAGAACCGGGTGATCAGGCCCAGTCAACACAGGCTTACAAAAGGCAGGTCTTGCCAAACTAACCTGATTGCCTTCTATGACAAAGTCACTCAGCTCCTGGACAAGGGAAAGGCTGCGGATGTGGTCTTCCTGAACTTCAGCAAAGCCTTTGACAGTTTCTCACAGCATTCCGTTATGGAAACTCAGCCTCTGGCCTGGACAGGCACACACTCTCCTGGGTAGAAAACTGGCTGGATGGTCAGGCCCCGAGAGTGGTAGTAAATGATGTTAAATCCATCTGGAGGCCAGTTACGAGTGGAGTTCCCCAGGGCTCAGTGCTGGGTCCAGCCCTGTTCAATGTCTTTATCTATGACCTGGATGAAGGCATTGAGGGTACCCTTAGCAAGTTTGCAGATGACGCTAAGCTGTGTGCAAGTGTTGATCTGCTGGAGGGTAGGGAGGCTCTGCAAAGGGACCTAAACAGGCTGGACCGCTGGGCTGAGTCTAATGGCATGAGGTTTAACACAGTCAAATGCCGGGTCCTGCACTTGGGGCACAACAACCCTATGCAGAGCTACAGACTAGGAGAAGTCTGTCTAGAAAGCAGCCTGGAGGAGAAGGACCTGGGAGTGTTGGTCGACAGCCGACTGAACATGAGCCAGCAGTGTGCCCAGTTGACCAAGAAGGCCAATGGCATCCTGGCTTGTATGAGAAATGGTGTGACCAGCAGGTCCAGGGAGGTGGTTCTCCCTCTGTACTCAGCACTGGTGAGACCACTCCTTGAATCCTGTGTTCAGTTCTTGGCTCCTCACCACAAGAAGGATGTTGAGTCCAGAGAAGAGCAACAAAGCTGGTGAAGGGGTTGCAGAACAGGCCTTATGAGGAACAGCTGAGAGAGCTGGAGATGTTTAGCCTGGAGAAGAGGAGGCTGAGAGGAGACCTCATTACTCTCTACAACTACCTGAAAGGAGGTTGTAGAGAGGAGGGAGCTGGGCTCTTCTCCCAAGTGACAGGGGTCAGGACAAAAGGGAATGGCCTCAAGCTCCTCCAGGGGAGATTTAGGCTAGAGATTAAGAGGAAGTTTTTCACAGCAAGGGTCACTGGGCATTGGAATAGGCTGCCCAGGGAGGTGGTTGATTCACTTTCCCTGGAGGTGTTTAAGGCATGGGTAGACGAGGTCCTGAGGGACATGGTTTAGTGTTTGATAGGAATGGTTGGACTTGATGATCCGACAGGTCTCTTCCAACACGGTGATTCTGTGATTCTTTGAAAAGAGACCAAACCACTTTGTTCTTCATCTGCCCAGGACTTAAGCTGCTCACATCTTGTTTTTCTCCACACCAAGACTGTAGTACTGGGCCTATGTGGAGGTTGTATATCCTTAAAAGATTGTCCTCCTTTACCTTCTCCTCATCCCTCAGAAAATGTAAATTCATCAGCTCTTTGTGTGCTGTAAGCAGTTACAAAGAAGGTAGATTTGGGTTCCTTTGGGTTAGGAATACAACTCCAGTAGTATTCACATATTTTGCAACTATTTTGCTGTTTAAAATTATTCAAAACCTCTTTTAAAATCAAATCCCCTTCAGCTGTTGGTGCCCTTACTGGATCCGAAGTTTGACTGTTTTGTCTGGTTTTTGTCTTGTTTTTCTTGTTCTGGTTTGGTTTTCGAAACACCTATATAGTGGTATAGTTCATACCTCAATGCTGTAGTCACAATGAAAACATTAGTGGAAAATTATACTATGACTGTACATAAAAATTTCACGCATGCACAGAATGTACACAAAAACTAAGCACTGAAGTTGAGCACTTGAATTTTCTCCTACTGTATTGTAGCAATAGATCCAGTTTTATGCAACTTAAGTCAATGGACCTGGAGGATAAGCGCTTTTAAACCATCACCTGCATAAATCACACAATAAATGTGCTGTCAGATTAGTATATTTACTGGGAAGTTCTCTATTGTCCTTAAACATAAAATTAGCTAACTTTGTAATGATGACTGATTCAGATTCAGAAAAGACCTTTCTCGACACATAATCTGTCAGCTTGCATAAACATAAGCCATGAAACTGTCAAGTACTTGGTTCTGTATTGAATTTCCTAGGTAGTTTAAGGTACTATTTTTTGAAAAGAAAATACACAACCTTATTGTTAACATTGCTAGTATTTCTTATGTCAGCCAGCTGCCTAGAGCATGTGTGAATGGAAATATTTTTCACAGGGAAATAGATATATAGATAAATTAAAGGACCAAACATTTTCATCTGACTTAATGAACTCCTTAAATGAAACCTCTTTCTATAACATAGTCATTAATATATTCTGTGATTAATTCTGTCCTTTTCCTACATCAATAAGCATCACTGAGTTCCTATGATGGAGAAAAAAGAACAGGTCTTGCTATTTACCTCCTTTATGTTTGTACTGGGCAACTGAGAGATCTATTGTGCTTGGACAAGAATTCTCTCACTTTCTGTTTTCAGTGTAGTATTTACTACAGTAGAAAGAAACAGTAAGCAGGCTAGATTTCCATCCATTAAAATATAGTTTATTTGGAAAGGTTCCATTGTGGCTGGGAAAAACCTTCTGGGTTCACAGACTTGTCACCAAGACCAGCAGCTGGCTCTTGGCCTCAGAGATTTTGAGAAGATGAAGCCCGAAGTCACTGGACTCAGGATTGCACACTAGCAAATAAAGTATCAAGTGTTATGCTGAACAGAAACGTACTGGGAGATTGGGAAAAAAAAAAAAAAAAACAAACAAAAAATCCAGGGATAAAACTCAGGGAAGATAAAGAGCTGCCTCACCACCTTTTCTTCCCACCTCCCACTGTATTTTCTGGGAAATCTATGTCACTTTCTATGGCTAAGTTACAATTTAGACAACTATATAACCATTTAAAATACTGAGTCTTCCTTGCTGAGCCAGGGCATAATAGTGACACAGTTCGAGAATAACTCGATGTAGCATTTACACCAGCACTTCATGTGGTCTGACTAGCATAAGTAAGGATAGACAGATATCCTTGTTTTGTAAGTATTCTAGGCCGTGGATTAAAAGTTATATAGTGCTTACAATACTGTGCATTGACTAGTGGGAAAAGACATGTGAGTTTAGCTAATGATGTTGACTTTAGTCTGTGTAGAAAAAGATCTTGACTCATCAATACAAGCTGAATATACGATGTTCAAGAATGAGATGTTTATGTTTGTTTTACTAGTTACTGTCCCCCACAGACATCATGAGGATGATGCGTTTCTCATAGGTTTCTACAAAAGTCCACACAATACTCATGGAGCATTTTGTCAGCTCTGTGTTGCAATTCCTTGTGAAAATAACAGACTTACTGACAGTTTATATTGATTTTTTTTTATCCTTTTATTTAAGAGTTTAAGCACAATTTCAGTGACATTTTTCAGAACAAGCTGAGTAGGGACTTGTCCTTCTTTGAAGGTCTCACCTGTAACAAGTCATCTACACAAGACAAAGCAGAATTGGCCCTGCAAAATGTGGAGGTAAGAGAGCTGTCTAGAAGATGAAAAAACCATAACTTTCAACTTCTAAAATTGTGAGTGAATCCTACACTTTCTCTACATTCTAAAAAATCTAATGCATTTCTTCAAAAGCACCATTACACAACACTAAATACTGTAAATCATGTGTGTTTAACAACCTATAAAAAGAACAAAGGGGTTAAACAGACAAATTAATCTAGAATTGGTTGAAAGGAAGTTGACGGCCCTTTAAAATACCTTATTATTTTAAAAAATAATTATTCTGTTAGCTTCAAAGCAATAAGACCATGACATGTGAGAGTTCATTAACTCTACACAAAGCACCAAATATTTTTGATGCTATGCAGTTGTTTAAGTGTAAGGTGCAGAACAAAACATTGGCTTAGATTCTATTTTCAGGGAAAAAAATGCATATAATTTTAAGCTCATGTAAATAATTAAATGGTGAAGTGAATGAAATCATGCTAAAAACATGACTGCTGGTAATGGCAGATAACAATACTTGTTTAAGTTCATTTGAAGCTGCCTTGGGATGGAAATATTTTAGAAATATTGCCTAGAAATCCTGCTGTTAATCTTTCAAAAACACACTAAACATGTATCAGTATGCCACCTAAAGAAATCTATGATTTTGTGTGTGTGTGTGTGCTGTGAATACTAAGAAAGTTTTCAGAAAATACATTATTTGTTGGCGAATTTTTTTTCTCACATTTCATATTGGAGGCTTACTTCAATGTACTTAAACATCTACAATGTACGGATAGAATAATGATCTTTCCTCTGCTAGCTAGATGTTTAAATTGTGCAGTTGATATTAAATATCTTTGCTGCTTCTTTAGTACATAAGTTTCTCAAAGTCATATAACATAAACCACAAGAGAAGCAAGTTTATCTGCACTTCTCTGAGAAGGAAATGAGACCGAAACAGAAGTACCCAGCTGTGCTGGAGACCAAACTTCAGTATCTCGAGTACTAGGCTATTGCATTAACTGCTGTACTGCAATTAAAAGCAGTAGCACATACATTAGAGATTTTTTTCCTATCTAACATTACATAAGATTTAAAAAAAAAAGTCATCAGTACTGTAACAATGTATTGCATTACATAAATTTACATTCCAATATGCACTATGCTTGAGGACTGAAGGCTTTCAGAAGAGAGCCAGCAAAACAAGGCTATGATTCCTAGCCTGGAGTGCTCCCTAGTCTATAAAATAAACACAGATTACCACCTCTAACCAATCAAAGAATCTGCATAAATCATATCAACTAAAGTTTTTCCATTCTGATTAAATTTGAACCTCATCAACCCATTGTCTCTACATTAATATATTGCATTGCCAGTGTATCTTTGCATTTTGGAATTTTAACAGTGGGAATACTTAATATGTCTTGGCTTGGTTATCTTAATGTCAGCTACTATTTGAAGATATTCTTGAAGACTAGTACTCCATGAAGAAAAACAGGTTTATAATTTTTAATTGCTGTTATTAGGAGGCTCATATCATGCTTTTTTGCATTGTTTAACCATACTTCCTAAGACATATGCATAAAGACAACGTTATGACATGTTCCAAGAAATTTCTTGCATGACGTTGAAGCGGGGATAGTAGAAAGAACCAGAAATCCTTCGAGACTCTTCTCAGCTGTAACTAGGTCACTGGATGATAGCTCTTGATTAACATTCACAAGTTTTAAATAGCCCCTACAATTTTTTCCCTAAATCTTAAAGGTTGATCTGGAACAGCAGGAGTTAAAACTACAGGAAGAAATGAACAGAAGCTTCTGACTGGTCATAGATTTGTATTTCCAAATTCAGTGCATGTCTGACCTCAGCATTTCCATTCTAAGCTCATCTCAGGACAAAAACTGCATTAAGGAAGACAGACAGTAAAGGCAAATGGAGTAGAATGAAGAACAGTGAGCTTGCTAGTTCACTTCCCACAACCACTGAATCTCAGTGCTTAGTATCGTTCTGTGTAGCAACTTACCTTGGTCTGAGATGCAAACATGAATATATCAATAGTCAACTGATGTAGAGTGATATTGTTCTAACAAATGGTAGAAAATATATTCTGACTTCTAGCAGCCTTTAAAAAATAGCTGTATTGCGTCACAAGAAGTAAATCGTAAGTCTTAGCATATTAGCTTCTGCAAAGCAGCAGACGTTGGAAAATTCAGCTGGATAGTGTAAGACGGGAGGAATTTATGGCTTTATTCTTTTGTTCTGTTGTAGTGTAAGAAATCAGAATTTCCCACTGTGTCAATGGTCATATCTGCTTGAGGGAAGGGAGTCTATACAGAAATATTTGAACAGGCTGGATTGATGGGCTGAAACAAATAGGATGAGGCTCAACAAGGCCAAATGCTGGGTCCTGTACTTGGGACACAAGAACCCAGAGCAGCACTACAGCCTTGGAGAAGAGTGACTGGAAAGCTGCCTGGCAGAGAAGGACCTGTAGGTGTTGGTTGACAGCCGACTGAACATGAGCCAGCAGTATGCCCGGGTGGCCAAGAAGGCAAATAGCATCTTGGCTTGTATCAGAAACAGCATGACCAGCAGGTCCAGGGAAATGCAGCTTGGCTGCACCTCACCAGCTCAGTTTCAGGCCCCTCACTACAAGAAAGACATTGAGGTCCTGGAGCACGTCCAGAGAAGAGAAATGAAGCTGGTGAAGAAGCTGGAGAACAAGTCTTAAGAGAAGCAGCTGAGGGAACTAGGACTGTTTAGGCTGGAGAAGAGGAGGCTGAGGGGAGATCTAATTGCTCTCCACAACTAACTGAAAGGAGATTGTAGAGAGGTGGCTGTTGGTCTCCTCTTCCAAGGTGATAGGATGGGAGGCTTCAAGCCATGTCAGGGGAGGTTCAGATTGGACATTAGCAAGAATTTCTTCATCGGAAAGGTTATCAAGCACTGAAACAGGCTGCCCAGGAAGGTGGTCGAGTCACTGTTTCTGGAAACATTTTGAAAGATGGGTTGATGAAGTGCTTAAAGATATGATTTAGTAGTGCACAGTTAAGGTTTGGTTTGATGATCTCAAAAGTCTTTTCCAGCCTAGTGATTCTATGATTCTATGATAAAGAGAATCACAACTATAAAGCTTCTAATTAGAGAGCACTCTCCTCCTTGGTCCCATTTTCTTGTGCTTAATGTTAAAGTGTGGAAGAAATGGTAGTTTCATATTCTATAACTATAACTAAGCCAAATAATATGCTGCCTGCTTAGCACAATAGATCTGATTTTGTTGGAGCACAAGCAAACATTATTTTGTTAAAGAAACATTTTGACTTACACCAAACGCACTTTCTACTGTTACAAGTATTCCAGGGTAACAGTTGGTTTCTGATGAGTTGGCTATGCTTATGACTAGCCTAATCAGCTTTTGCATGAAATTAATGCAAACTACTGGTCCCTTCTGCCATCCCTGTAGTAAGGAGTGTATGGATGTCAAGTAACCAAAGAGGTAATACATAAATCATGCTATCTACATCCAGTTGAGAATTCTAATATAGTTAAGTTACACATAATGGACACAAATTTTGCTGAAGCTCATCTTCTTCCTTACAGTTTATAATGCTATAGTTGCTGTACATGAACAAGAGCAGGTGCCACCAGAGCCACTCCATGAATTCTGCCAGCAGTTGTTGAGGAGGCAAATTCTCTCCACAGTGAACCCTAGCAGACCTCAGAAAGTGTTACTGTTGTGAGAAGCCAGTGCTGGTTATAGAATAATCTGATCCCCATAAGAGCTGGAGAAATCACTTGACAAAACCAGTGGCATCAGCTAATCTATTTAAACCTCTAAGATGCTTTCCAAAGAACATCTAGGGAAATGAATCACATCAAATGACCAAGTGGACATATTGTTTGATGGTTTAGAAAGAAAGTAAATGAGACATCATTATTGCCCTTCAGATGACAAGACTGCGGCATATCCAATGATTCTTTCTCATCTCTTATCTGAACTGCTAAAGAGAACCAGATCTCACCAGTCTGCTCTGTTACTCGAGGTAACCTTCAACCCTGCTTAAAATTTTATTAGGATACAATGTAAACCATGATATTTTAAACAACATAGATATCATTGCTATTTATTTTAATGGCAGCCAAGAGACTGTATCTTCACGGGTAGCAGAGATATGTCTTTTGTTCCCAACTATCTTGTTCTCCAGTACTGGATATCCTAAATGCAAGAACAATGAGAGCATGGTTGGGAGCATGGACGTGGTGCAGCAGCAGGTTAGAATATCTGAGTTATAACTTTTCCAAGAACACACATTTAAATCCTTTTTCCTAGACATGTTTTACACGTGCCAACTTGATTTGGTTTCCCCTGGTAGCTTCCACAAAGGCACAGAACAAGCATATGGATAAGAATATAAAATATGTTCAGCCATTTCTTTACTTTGAAAAGATGAAGTGATCTGAATGTCTCTGTCAACCTTTTCATGGAGGGGTTCTGTCACATAACTCACAAGTGACTAAAGTTTAGCCTGAAGATTTTGAGGTGCTTGCTATTCAAGCCACACCTCACCAACAGCTATATAACCAAAATACAGGCTAGACCCCATGTGCCTTTCTTAGAATCTATAAGGTAAAGTTAACTGAAATCATTGGAGATTTAAAACATTCTCTATCTGTGATAGACATATTTTTTTCAAATCTTTAGCTCCATAATACTGCCTTTTATTCAAAGTATGTGGACTTAAGTTGACACAACACAATGAAGTAACTTGAATGGAAGAAAATTTCACTGCTGAAGTTCTTCAAGTGTCCTGCAATGCGTGATCACAGGATATTAAGAGAAGCCCTCCTAACCAGCTAATTAACTGCACATGAAGAATATGTACTGTATGTACAGAATAATGAAAGTCATACATCACTGATGGCCCATGAATCTTAGTTGTCACATTGACCATGTCTGTTTGTGACTTTGTTTAGCAGCACTTTTTTCCGCACGCTGTGCTACTCAAGCAAGGAAGCTTCTAATGCCATTTTTGATATCTATTAGTGATCCTCAGCTACGGGATGATACTCCCTCCCCAGTAACATCTAGGCTTACACCTACATTAGGAAAGAATTAGTACAACTGTTAATTTTAACTCACTTATGGTTATCCCTGAAATACTACAGTTTTATGGTGTATTTGGACAACAAACAGGATTCCTAAGCCTCCCTTTTCTGTCTTTGCAAAGTCTTTGTACCTTTTAGATAGTAAGAAAGCTTGAAAACATATTATGAAAGCCTTCCCTACACTGTGCATACTTTGCAATACCTCAGAGATATTTCATGTTGCTTCTAAATACAGTTTAATTGAATGCCCAGGTAAAGGAAAGTTGATTTAAGAGAGCAAAACATTTAAAAATTACATGTAAACTAAATTGAGCTGATGAGTTTCCATCAGTTCATACATTTACCAGGGTAATATACTTAGAACACCACAAATGAATGTTATGTTTTTTCCTGATTTTCAGGTTAACATGAAGAGAACTGTAGCATTCCACTGAACTCCTCAAACACACATATTTTTTAACAATTACAGTTTCTGAAAGATACAATTTATAATAATATGGGAAGACTCCAAAATATCCTTGAGAAGACAACAGTCATACATCCATATTACCATTGTATTTGAAGGTCTTATTTACAGGATGCTCTCCCCATCACTTTGGCATCTCTGGTTAGGGTAAAGTACATTTCATAGTGCAAATCTGCTCTCTGGTGACAAAAACTTACTACAGCAATTTTACAGAAAAAAAAAACTTAGTTAATCCTGATATAATGAAGTAATTTCATTGCAGTTCTGCAAGAATGGGTAATAAGGGGAAAAATATATGAACAAAAAATTAAGCAACTGAAACTAAGGTTATTTAACTCTGTTTAGATCTGATAATGCTAACTCTAATTGTAATTATTCTGTTATCTGGAAGGACCAGATCAATCTTTTGTAATATAAACTTAAAATATATTTGAGGTAGGCTGTGTAATCACAAGAAAAATATTTTACAAAAAAAGGGCTAATTTACTGCTGGTGTGAATGTGCAGGGTTTTAACAGGTTCAAATCACCAATCTTGAAAGCTTTTAAGACTGGAATGTCAGTTCTTAATGAACATTGTTACTAATCCATAATATTTCTTTTCCTTTTCCAGTTAGGAAGTGACCATAGAAATGCAAGGCATCAAAGTCACTAGATCGTTTGATTTTGATTTGTCTTTGAAGAGTAGTCATAAACAGGTTGAAAGCTTGTGGGTCAGAATAAAAGACCAAGGCAGCAAAAGGGATGATTGGTATATAGTACAGGTCACCTGATCAAGGACAGCCTACCAGTGAAGCCTTCTTCCTCCACCTTCAGGAGCCTTCACACTTGTAAGATCTCATCATACTGGGGGACTTCAACCACCCTGACAACTGCTGCAAAAATAGCACGGCAGCTCTAGGCAATCCAGGAGGCTCCTAGAGTGCATTTAAGATAATTTCTTAACCCATGTAACAGACACCTCCACTCGAGGATATGCAATACTGGACCTGATGATCACCAATACAAGGGAGATCATCAGTGGCGTCAAGACTGGAGGCAGCCTGGTCTGTAGTGATCATGCACTGGGGGGGTTCAAGGTTCTGAGGGATATGGGACAGAGGAGGAGTATAGTCAGGACCCTAAATTTCAGGAAAGCTGATTTCAAGGAGTTAGTCAGTAGGACCCATTAGGATATGGTCCTCAGGGACAAGGGAGCAGAACAGAGCTGGCAAATATTTAAGGATACTTTCCATAGAGCACAAGAGCACTCAGTCCCCAGATGCAGATGAAGGGAAGAACCCAGCATGGCTGAGTTGAGACCTGCTGGTCAAACTGAAAAGCAAGAGGGAACTACAAAAGCCGTGCAAGCATGGACAGGGAACCAGGGAAGAGTGTAGGGACGCTGCCCAGTTGTGTAGGGATGGGATAAGGAAGTCGAAGGCACAACTGGAGCTAAACATGGCAAAGGAAGTGAAGACCAACAAGAAGGGCTTCTACAGGTATGTCAGTCAGAAAATGAAGGTTAAAGGTTAGAACATCCTTCTCTAGATTGGAGAGATATTGATTTGATGGGTGGACTCTTTGGTGGTTAAGGAGTTGGATGGATGGTTGTATTCAGAGAATAGTGGTCAATGGCCAGATGCCCAGGTAGAGATCCATGACAAGTGATGTCCCTCAGGGGACAATAGTACTAGAGGACACTAGTACTAGGACTGGTGCTGATTAATATCTTCATCAATGATATAGACAGCAAGATCGGGTGCACCCTCAACAGGTTTGCAGATGATACCAAGCTGAGTGGCACAGTTGCCAAACCAGAAGGATGGGATGTCATCCAGAGGGACCTCCAGAGGCTGAAGAAGTGGGCCTGTGAGAACCTCATGAGGTTCAACAAGTCCAAATGCAAGGCCCTACACCTGGGTCCTACACCGCAGTTTCAGCACAGGATGAGAGATGATGTGATTGAGAGCTGCCCTGTAGAGAAGGACTTGGGGTGCTGATAGACAAGAAGATTGTCATGAGCTGGCAATATGCTTGCAGCCCTGAAGTCCAAACATATCCTGATCTGCATCAAAAGAACCATGACTAGCAGGTCAAGGGAGGTGATTCTGCCTCTCTGTTCCTCTCTTGTGAGACTTCAACTGGAGTATTGTGTCTAGCTCTGCAACCCTCAACATCAAAGGACGTGGAACGGTTGAAACAGATCCAGAGGAGGACTACAAAGATGATCAGAGGACTGGAACATCTTCTATATGAAGACAGACTGAGTTAACTGGGGCTTTTCAGCTTGGAGAAGAGAAGGCTCTGAGGAGATCTCATAGTAACCTTCCAGTACCTGAAGGGGAGATACAAGAAAGCTGGCGAGAGACTTTTTACAAAGGTATGTAGTGATAGGACAAGGGATAATGAGTATAAACTGGAGAGGGGCAGATTTAGACTAGACATAAGGAAGAAATTCTTCGCTATGAAAGTCGTGAGACACTGGAACAGGTTGCCCAGGGAAGCTGTGGATGCCTCAGCTCTGGAGATGTTCGAGGCCAGGTTGGAGAGGAACTCGGGCAGCCTGATCTACTGGGACATGTCCCTGCCCATGGCAGGGTGGTTGGAATTGGATGATTTCTTCCAACTCTAACCATTCTATGATTTTATGATTTTAATAATTTCCCAGTTATATCTTTCCTTGTGTAAGTTGCCAAGACAGACTTCAAGGAAGACTGTAAAGAAATATTACAATTGAATTTGCGGTCTATTAATTTCAATTTGGAGAACTGTAAACTTATTATTAGCTCTCAAAATCATGATTGTGTTTAGATTAGGCTGTGTAGCACAACCCTTCCTAACTTTTCTTCTACCTGTTTTTCCTAACTTCATTTTTCATTTTAGTAATTCGCATATAAGTGACTATTCACTTATTGTAGATTAAACTATAGTGCAACAGTTTAATTTGCCATGACTCCCTTATGTCAGTATCTAGCTGAAGTGCATACAGGGGTTGAGGAATGAACAGTTGCTTTCCAGTGCAGGAAATAAAGGCAAACCAAAGTGGTAGTTTTAATATGCAGTTGTTCAGCAACAGCTACGTGTGCGTTTTCAGATGAGGGCACAGAGAGGACAGTGATGGCTATTTCTGCCATAGCCTCCAAAATACTTGATTCTTGAGAGCATATTGGAACAATTTAGTTGAGGTTTATGAGTGCATAAGATTATTTAAGTGACTTAAGAAATATTTGGAGTTCTCCTTAGATCATTGTATTTGTATGATATTTGGAAGATTTCTCAGATGTTCAGTAAAAGAAAGATTAAGAAGATCGGAAGAGGAGTAGGTTAATACAGAAAATTAGATTCCACTTCATGACAAACAGACTTGTCTCAGAGTACTCTCTTTCTTAACTGCCAGCTCTCAAACCTGGAATATAAGGCACACTAGCAGCTTCCAGGAACTTTCTTTCTAGGCACTGCAGTGAAAGGTTTGTATCAGTTGAAAACCCCGCCTTGGATTTTTAAGATAGAAACTCATTCAGATGTGCAAATTCACACAGCTACATAACCTGCTGGTCAGGAACACCTATAAATAGCTAAACCTTTAGCACTTTCCTACTGCTATGTTTTTCGCACTGCAGTTAGCATGTACCAGTTCCTTGTTATGTATTGGTTCTTCTTATTCTGTAACTAAGCACAGTCCTATCTGAAAACCGACTATCCTTGCCCAAACAGCTAGCAACCTAAGGGATCAATGTGACAACAGTTGAATATAACACTGTGTCAGAGACAGACAGACTGGTCTGTGTAGCAGAAGACATCACAGTGCAGCAGTCGCCCAGCTGAAAATAAATGTTTTTTGCTGGTGTGGTGCAGATGATCTGCTGGAGGATTTAGAAGGTGCAACGTGGTTGTCCTGCATGTGTACAAAGCACTTTGCTCCTTGCATTTTGGTGTACTTAGAGATTCCTGTTAGGACCAGGTTGATGTACAAAGTCAATCAAAGTTCTGTGAAATGTAAACACATATGCAGAAAAAAAAAATAGTTATGGGGAAATAGTGCCTGGGGAAGCAAGTTGGTCAATTCTGTAAGAACAGGGCATCTTCTTGTTCTCTCTAAGACATACCTTAGATGAGCATTTTAAAAGCTTCTATAGCTTTTTCTATCTACAGCATTATTCTACAGCATGAAAAAAATATCTGTTGTACTAAGTTAAGTACTACCTTAACTTAAGATTAATCTACATTGTCAAGGCATACCAGTTCAACTTAATCCAACTTAAATCCAGAAATATTTATATCAGGACTGATGTTAAACTCAAACACACAAGTTTTTAAGAAAATTTGAGACAAAGATGTTTAAGAAAAACTGAAGATTACTTCCTGTGGAGTCAGTAGTACAAATCAAACAGTTCAGATGAGTTACCTGAATTTTCCTATTGGACTTCCCAGAACAGCTAACATAGTAAGGAAATAGATGCACCTGCCATTCCATAGTTGATATGTGTACATACAAGGAAACCTCATACTCCGCCCTCATAAGGCAACAAGCTAGCTCAGTTTCAAATAATATAACATCAGATTCTTTTCAAGCAAGGCTTACCACTTCTATTCACACACTTAGATAATGGGATATTACTACTTCACATTGCTCCTTTTGCACGGTATTGATTAAAAGCACTTGTATAACCATAGAAGACTGTCTCTTGCTAGATCAGACAAAATTTAACACACTTTTAAGTCATTGCTTCACAGATTTAGTTTCCAATAATTAGGAGATTAGACTAGTGTGTTTAGGAAGCATTGGGACAGATACACTCATAGCACTTCTGTAAGATTTGAGCAAACAGAGGCAAAGCAGTGTTGCTCAGAGCATGAGTGACTGTAGAAATTGCTGAAAACATCCCCAGCTAATATTTTGCAGGTGATCAAAACGAAAACCAATTAGTGTGATGGAATGTGTGTGTGTGTGTGTGTGTGTGTGTGTGTGTGTGTGTGTGTGTGTGTGTGAAGGGAGAGGTGGGTGGGGAAGGCCTCATAGTTAGGATATCACACCTCACAGCAGGACAGTCAGGAATTAATTGCTAGACACAGGAAGGATGCAGGAAGGATGTATTATATCAGACACAGGAACGGTATTTTCCAGTGAAATGGTGTCAGCATTTACTCCTTTCTGTCTTGACATTTCTCCCTGAACTAGCCCTTCTTAATTTTTAAACTATTCTTGAAAAACTTCTTGCAACAGAATAGTATAATTGGCAGTTCGATCAAACATAATGAGTTTGGGATATTCATTTGTTTAGAACACTCATGTTTATTGTCTCATAAGAAGACATGAAAGAAGTTTCATAAGAATGGAAAACCGTCTTGACCATCTAGCCCCCAAAACTGAGTCTGGAATTAAATAATAAGTTGGGTTTCATTCTGGTCCTCACTCATTATCAGAACTGAAACTTGTTAATTGCAGTTTTTTCTCTCTACTTTTCCTCATACAAATAAAATTTTTACTAATTCCTTGAATAGAATGTGGACCAATGTGATAAAGGAAAAATAGCCCAATGTGATAAATGAAAAATACTCCTGCTCATGAAAAAAACCTGGTAACAAATGAGTATCTCACTTCAAAAATCCGTAGCTATGAAAATCAAGGAAAATCTTAAATTTATATGTATTGAACTGCCAATAAATGTGTGTGTGTCAAATGCTATAACCTGAATGATAAAAAAAAACAGGTCATGAATGAATTATTCTTCACACACTAACCTTTTCCTTCAACAGGGTATTTTCCTACAACCCCAGCATAAAAGGTTTCTGCAACATCTTCCCATTTCAGCATCTTGTAACCCCACTCAGAAATCACCTGGAGAAAACCACTTTTCTATTGCTTCTGTGTTCTCACTCAGCACCTATCCCTGTAGTGTCTGAGCTCCTGCTAAGGCTTAAACCAGCCCAAATAACATCCTCCATATGTTATTAGTACATTCATCGTTCTTCCAGGGAGAAAGCATGTCATAAAGAGTTCTCTTTTCAAGAGGATTTGCTTTTGTGGCTGGAGGGGTTATTTGAAGCAGAATTTTGGCAAAAAAAAAGAAAGAAAGGGAAACACATTCAGATCCAGCCTGATAAATGTCACCAAGTCAGCAATATTCCCTTTTTGGGTGGCAGGGGACACCTCAAGAGCCTCCTGAGTGCAGCTGCAAAACTACATTTTTGGTAGGAGCTGGTCTTATCCCCACCCATAGGAGTGTCAGAGATCAAACCCCAATACTGTGAGTTTCATGTGAAAATCCAGAGACAGTTTACTTTGTTGTTACAGGTACGTGATGCAAGGCACCAAGCAGCAACGTATTTGGTTTCTGAACAGTATTAAGGTTAAGATATATGAATAGTGTTCATTGCAACCTAATTTTGTGGTGTATATGACTTCTTTCTGTCACTAATGACACATCTTATTTACACAGGAAATACACCTAATCACAGTTGCCATCAAACAAGATCAACAACTAGCAAAGGGTGTGTGTGCAGTGTCCTGAATATTCTTCTGCACTGTATTTTTGGGGTGGGTTTTCAATTGGTTTGGGTTTGGGTGTTTTTCTTAAAAAAAGAACCAAAACAGAGACAGGCCATATAGTTCAGGCCACTAGCAAAATTTTCACTTTTTTTCTAATATGCACGATAATTATATTTTATTGCTTTAAGTAGCTAAGATGCAACAGTTCACTGCCACAATATTTTCATCAGTAAAACATGTGAAATACTGTTATAGTTGTGATAGTGAATACACTTACAATGTGTTACACCTGCAAGTCAAAAGATACTTGAAAAATCCCTATGTCAGATGTGAGCAACAAAAGTCTTTTTTACATCTTAGTTTTGTCTTTACAGTGACTTGTTTGTCTCTTGACTTCTAGGTTAAATGCCCTCAGTAATAGGAATACTCTTACTCACAGGAAATGCATTTTCTTAGCCCCTGCAAAAAGTAAACACCATAAAAATAAAAGAGAAGCAGACACCTGAAATAAGTTTCAGCAGCTGTCTAATGACAGTCACCATGGTACAGATTTTCCAAATGGAAAACTAACACAACTGTGTCATCTGGAAGTTATAAAACTACAAATAGATGAGGTGCCAGGAATAAATAGTATTCTCCAGTGAAATATCAGTGTGCCCTAATCTAAAATCCACACACACACACACACACACACAAACACACACAAACAAATCCTCAAATCTTTCCTGGAGTCTGGCATGAATTCATAAGGGGAGCACAAAGATGTATGTTTTTTCCACTTTTCCACAACACCATTGCATGAATGTCAAATGACTTTGTCGCATTGCCTCTCACTGGCAGCAGGTGTCCCTTTCTGCCCATCAATTTGCATTTGAAAAAAGGCTAACAGTTGCATAATTACATGAATAGTTTTTATCTGTTGAACAGCATCGTCATTTTACTTCAATTTTTTTCTCATATGGGAGAATATGAAAGATATGTTGCTTCTGTATTTTTGTAAATGCAAGACTGAAGGAACAAGAGAAAATAAAAATTTTGTGAATCTCAATTCAATTTTTACTTTATGCTTTAAAAAAAGAGAATTAGGATGATTCTTCTCATTTAACTTTGCCAATTCACCTCAAAAATCATGAGTCAATCCATGACAGTCACTCTACCAAGACTTTCTAGCTATGATTTAAATGTATTTCCTCTCTAATGCAGAACTTGGCTTTTTTCAATTACGCACCTAAATATGCATTCTCAGCTCCTGGTTTTGGTAAGTTAGAGATCTAAATCAGAAAACAAGTGAAATAACTGGAAAATTTTGTATTTAATGTCTAGTACTTGGTCTGTATTTCTGTGGGTAGAAGAGTTTATTTTTGAGTGTACACTACTTTAGATAGCCATAAGTTACTTAAAGCTTTGAATAGCTTTGGATACTAGAACACAACAGCTCTTCCAAGTTAGTAGGAGTGGAGGTATCCCTCTGCAGCCAGTTACACCAGACAGCCACTATTAGCTGTCAGAGCTACTTCAATATAGTTATAGCAATTTACACTACTCACCAAGAATTGCTTTGGTGGTGGGGTCGCAGCATCTAGCCAATAAAGATGTCTTTCAAACCCTGTATTGCACATTTATGGTCTTAGGGACAACAATTTAGAACATAAGTTTTGCACAATTTTTCTATGAGGTAATGCAAGTGTGGTTAAGGGAGGGCAAAAGCTGCAGCTAGTCACACATGTCCAATTTTGGTAAAAATATTTAACAGAAAAATCAGCTGGAAAACATACTGTAGTTTTGCAATTTTTTTTATACATTTGTTTCTCCATATGGAATAAAGAAATGTGTCTGGGAATGTTGGTACCACAACTCCAAATTCTTATTATCTCACTCATTTCCTGATGAGTTCCATACACAAAAGACCTTGAAATGTGCATGAGTGTAAAAACTCCTGTTGCAAAGCCACCTGTTTCATGATAAGACTGTTGGACAATTTAACAATGTATGCTGCTCATTTCATCAGCTGTGCTTGGAGCAGAAGGAAACACAGGAAATATTACAGCATCACAAATCCAAACACGGAAATCTGAAGGAAGAAACAAGGAAGTACTGAAGGAAAGATGGTACAGTGTCTACTTAATGGTATACTTTCTACATAAATATAGACATGATCCAAAGAATCAAACGAAGACTTTCTGCCTCCTAGGAGCAGAAGGAACTAAGATTTGCTTAGAAGCACCTCTAAGTATTCTCAATGGTTTTATCTTTTTGATGAAAAGTAAATGTGTTACAATTGAAAAACACAGAAAACCTACCAGGACAGAAAGTTATTGGATGAATGTACATCCATGTTTTGCTAGCAACTGTAAGAGATGATTGTATTGTTCAGCTTCTTTAAACAGAAATTTAGCAGAAAAGATCCTTTACAAGAATTTATCAGACTTCTCTCCAGGTTTCTTCTCCTCTCCCAAAGAATCAAGTATTTGCATTTGGATCAGTTAGTGGTGTCTGTTATTGATACTTACTGAGAAAGCTCTCATTTCACATTCTTCTCTATTTGATAATTGCTTGGATAATGAATACGTTTGTCTTTTCCTGTCTTCTGGAAATATTAAATCAGAGTCTTAGAAGTATCTTGCATTTCATTACACTGAAAAAAGATCAATTGATTTTAAGCTGCAACATCAACTAAGACCAGTGTCATCCTTTTACATAATCGGACAGAATATAAACCAGGGCTACAGAAATAAAAGTTAGGAAAAAGAAACAGCAACTGAAAACTAACTTGCTTGTTTTCCAAACCAAATAGGCTAGGCAAGCCACAGTCCACTGCAGTTCTCAGAACACTGTTCTAATACATCTGCTGTCTTTTATTTTTTTATTAAATTCTAGAGTGAAGCAATGGCATAAACATGCATATATATATACATATATGTATGTATAAAATCTTAATACTATAAACACAAAATTGAATCCATTTCCTTCAAGAGAAGAGGAAAGAAATGTTAGGATAATCTGAATTATTTAGGAGGATATTCGGATGGAGCACAAGATAAGTTGCACCAGTTTTTTCACACTAGCTTCAGCAGCTGACCTAAACAATTGCGTGCAGCAGACTCGTCTTCCAGGGCAAACATCTTACAGAAGTGAAGCCAGAAAAACTGTGCTTCATTATGCTAAGAGTGCACCAGGAGATTCTGAAAAACTTTAAAAAAAAATTTACTCTTTCATTTAATTCCAGCAGTCTTTCACTTAGATTTTCAGAGACATCAGATTTTCAGAGGCATGAGATTTTCAGAAGCGTCAGGAATATCAGAATCTGTCCTAGGAAACCACCAACACTCACCCACTAACAAGGGCTGCACTATTGTCTCAGGCCCTTGATCAATCCTACTGTCCAGGTCCCTCTGAAGGATACCTTTCAGTACGTACTTCAGGAGGAAATAGTGTGTGGAGCGGTTCCCAGTCACTTTATTTCCTGGCATTATCATTTTATCCAGTTTATTTATTCTTGTAGACATCAACTGTTTACAATTGCTGTGTTTTGTGAAATGTCTGGGGTGGCTATGGATTTTTCATAATGGCGAACCACCAGCTGGATACGGGACAACAGTTGAATAGGAAACTGTGTTTTCACTCAAGACTTACACAGGTAAAAGCATACAGTTTAAAAGCCAGGTAAGAATTTCAGCAGCTGCGAGAGCATTGCTCTATTAATTCAAAAATGTTTCCAGCCACATCTGTTCTGATTTAATAGAAACTATGTTGCAACTCTCTGGTTAACAAACATATGTGAGGTGCTGCTTTTCAGACTTGACCGGTTCTACCAATGCACACACACATTTTACCTATTACCACAAAGAATTTTAGTTTGTGTTCCAATATGTGTTACACAGATCTTCAAATAACAGAGTGTCATTCTGTGATTTGGTAGGTTGTCAAAAATGACGAGTTGATAAAGGACTACTTAGTGGTTTTCTGGCTGAAATTGAGTTGCTTCTTTTACATGCAGTTTTGCAAATATATCTTCAAGGGACCAAATTCCATGGTGAAAACTGTGCATTAAATTGCTGAAGTTATCCTAACCTCTCTCTACTCTAATAATGCCATATAAACCTCTTGTTTCTAAACTCATGTGCCACTAAGAGTTTTACAAACTATACTGTTACCATTAAAATGCAGAACGACCTAAACATCAACGGAGCTGAACTGAAGGAAAAAAGCAAACTAACAGAAAAAGACCCATCAACATCTGTAGAAGGTGTCATATTAATAATCAATGTTTTCAACAGCCAGCACAATAGAGTTACTGAGAGTACTGTATATCATGCAGAACTTAGTGAGGAAATCCAGTTATTAAGGAGAAAAACAAAGATTATGTTCTCATTGACAGCTCAGCCTGCACTCAAAGCTCTTGGAAATGGTTTGTGAAGATTTGCAGGTTGCTTTAAACTTGAAATAAACATTCATTCTGAGGATGTGAAGACAGCAGGGGATACTAAAACACTTGAACGCCATATAGTCTTACATATATGTAAAAAGCTACCAGAAAGTGAGCCAGGTACACCACAATGATGATATGTTCAAGGGGTACTTTGTTTTCACCTAAGCTGCAACTATCTGCTGTCATTTCATTCTTCCTAAGCCAACAAAAATAGCAACTGCACAGAGCATAATTTCATCTTCATTTTGATCTGAGGTCTGGAATGCTGCATGCCTTCACTAGTTCAACAATTCTTTTCTGCTTTTTGGAACAAAGAAATTTACACTCAATAGTTAATTAAACTATTAAGACAGGTACTCTTTATCCAGCACTGGAGAAGCATCGGGACTTGTTCTCAGAGTGCTTCTACACAACAGTGATTCCAGAGAACTTTATACACACAGAGGTATCTTCAAATTCATAGGTTTTTTCCACAAAATAACACGCACACCTTATTCCTGGAACATCATTGCATATATAGTGGGTTAAAATAATCCCATCCAGAGTCATTACAGTTTTTCCACATCTGAGCATTTAGTCTCAGTGACACTGGGAGATAAAGGTCTTTACCATTATCTTAGTTGTTAGTCTTGTTTTAACACATTGCAGTTGACATTCTATCTAACCATTTACAAATCACCCTTTTTCAAGGCCTTTGCAAATATTTTTGCCAAAAAAACGGTTTCTATAAAATGTTTTCCTGATTCTACTGCATGTCTGAACCAATTACTTTTCCATGTCTCATAGTCTTCTATTGTTCAGTGGCAGTACCAAAATGCACATTGAAACACTATACAACACAAAGAAAAAGCTGTTTTAACCACAATGAATTTGGAACCTAAGATGTTAACCAAGAAAGATCTGTACCTTCCTGCTCTTGTATAGAGTTAAGAAGGCCATAGAAATCTTTTATAGAGGTTTATAAAATCTGAGATTGATCGGTCAAATTGAAACAATACATGCCCTTAAAATCAGAGCATCCTTTATGGTGTCTTAGTAAAAGATAATCAATTGCGTCTCTGTTTTCTACAACTGCTTCATGTATTTGTCTAGTTTCAAGATTTAAGGCTTCCAAAGCTCAAGGGGTATAATTGAGGCTTTTGGCATAGCTACAAATAAATCTCTTTAAACTATTATAATTCATGCTCCTGGTGCTAAAAGGAAGCCAGTGTAGTTTTCAGCTTTATGTGACAAAGTTTGACAACCAAGTATAGTTTTGCAAGGTTTGAACATTTGTGATGATTCCTGAAGCACATAGAGTAAATACATCTTGTACTGAAGAACCAGCATGTAAGCAAAAAGCTGTACTATTGTATATTGTATGAGCCAGTTCTACCTAAATGTTCATAGAGGTATCCCACTTTCCACTGGGAAAATAAAGTTTCTCCTAATGGACACATTAATAATAATATTAACAGTTTTCCATCTTTAGAGTTTACTTTACTTTATTTAGCCTTAATATTAAAGGTGTGAAGTGTTCTGTTGTCCACTGGATGGTAGGTGATTTCTTCACTTGAGAAAAATTACTCCAAGTTGGCTGCTCTTTAATATTGATTGCTGTGAAGACTGTTAACAATACTTGATACAGTCCATTCTACTTTTCTCCCAACAGTTTTCTTTTAAGATCTTGAAAAGGATGTACAGGTTCATCTGAACCTCTAGCCCATGCAGCTAATATAAGTTGGGTTTTATTTGTTTGTTTGTGGGAGAGGAAGTATCTTTTTGAGCAAGTTCAGATGTTATTGAATGCTGATTAAACATCATTGTAGATTCCCACCTAATTGTGTAAGATCTTCTCCTGTATACTGCAATTGATATAAGGTGCCTTCCTTGGACTTTGGCTTACTTTGAATCCTAAACAAGCCCAAAGGAAGTACTTGAAACCAATACAAATTGTCTTCTTGAAAAATTTTAGCCAATTGTTGTTCGTGACTTCTCTTGCTTTATTTGTCCTGCAAATAAAAACAGGACAGATATCTGTTAAAACTAGTATATATTAGTATTAACAGACACTTTTTCAGGTTAGCCATAAGCTTTTTCCCTTTTTCCCTAATATATATTAGTATTAACCAGTCCTTCACTTTGCTTGAGAGTTCAGAGAAATCTACTTGCATTCCTGTTCACCAGTTTCTTACTCAATTGTTTATACAAAACATGTGTGCCCCAATGAGTTTTTCTATGCTTGTCTGTGACCCATTTCTATTGTACTTCTTATGGTAATATCTGTCTGTCTGGAACATCAAAAACCACACATTAATTCCTTCTTTTCCTACCATATCATTAATCAGGTTTCTATTTTCCTTTGAATATTTATCTTTTAAACCAGAATCAGGGATTTGAAGCTTTCTGTATGGAATCAAAACAGACTTTACTTCTGCCTTCTCTGTCCTTCCTGACTTCAAGATCTGCCAATTTGTTACCAATTTCCTGGTCAGTATTACCTCTCCAGTGCCCTTCACCGTGCATGACAGCCACTTCTTCTAGAAGATTCACAGCTTCCAGTAATCTTAAGATTTCTGCTGCATGTTTAACATGACTTCCTTGGACAGTAAGGAGTGCATTCCAATACTCATGGTAAGGTGATTATTTCCATTTTCTAGGCTGATGTACCTGGGGATAATGTTTTGGCCTCAATAACTTCTCTGGTGGAGGTCACAGCATACCTAGCCTTGCTTCACAAAGCTGCAGCCATCAGTGTACCAGGAATCTTCTGCATCCATAAGCATTTTTCTATTTTACATCTGGATGGCTGGAATACACTGTTTTCATTGTCTTCAGGCAATAAGGTATCAGCGATTCTGAAACAACACCACTAAGGAAAGATGCTGGATTAACAATGCTAGTGGTGAAAATATCCAGAATTACTTTGAAACATCAGGGAGACTTGAAGCTGGGGCCCTCATCAATTCCTTCTTTAATTGTTCAAATGCTCTTCTTGCCTCCACAGTCCATGCCTATTTTAACAAACTCGTTGGATATTTTTTCAATAGTTTGTGCAGTAATTTCACTACAAGTCCACAGTAGTAGATCCATAAATGACACCAACCTGTCATTCCCAGAAAGATTCTGAGCTCCTTTACTGACCCCAGCATGGGTCTACAGCATAAAGATACCTTCCAGTCTGCCCCAAGATCCTTCCTCTGTTCTCCAGAAATCTGAAATCTAAGGTAAGTAACTTCTTGTTGTATAACCTGGGCCTTCTGCTGAGAGACCAAATAACTACTGAGTCTCAAAAAGTTCAACAGACTTACTGTCCATTGCACACAGTCCTCTTTAGTGTATGTAGCTATCAGAAGGCTATCCACATACTGCAACAGGGTTCCCAATTTGAGAGGGAGGGTCCCAGATTTCCAGGTCTCGAGCAAGTTGGTTCCCAAAAATAGTTGGCTGTTCTTAAGACCTTGAAGCAATACTGTCCAGGTTAGCTGTGGTTTGCTACCAGATTCAGGGGTTTCTCATTCAAAGTCAAATAATTTTTGGCTTTCTAAATCCAATATAAAACAGACAAAGGCATCTTTAAATCCAATATTGTAGACCATGTTTGAATTTTTTTTTTTTTTAATTTGGTACACAGAATCACAGAATCACAGAACAACCAGGTTGGAAGGGACCCATCGGATCTTCTAGTCCAACCATTCCTATCAAACACTAAACCAAGTCCCTCAAGACCTCATCCACCCGTGCCTTAAACACCTCCAGGGAAGGTGAATCAACCACCTCCCTGGGCAGCCTATTCCAATGACCAATGACCCTTTCTGTGAAGAACTTCCTCCTAATCCCTAGCCTAAATCTACCCTGGTGGAGCTTGAGGCCATTCCCTCTCGTCCTGTCCCCTGTCACTTGGGAGAAGAGGCCAGCTCCCTCCTCTCTACAACCTCCTTTCAGGTACTTGGAGAGAGTAATGAGGTCTCCTCTCAGCCTCCTCTTCTCCAGGATAAACAACCCCAGCTCTCTCAGCCACTCCTCATAGGGTCTGTTCTCCAGCCCCTTCACCAGCCTCGTTGCTCTTCTCTGGACTTGCTCCAGAGCCTCAACATCCTTCTTGTGGTAAGGGGCCCAGAACTGGACACAATATTCAAGGAACGGCCTCACCAGTGCTGAATACAGAGGGAAAATCACCTCCCTGGACCTGCTGGTCAAACCGTTTCTGATACAAGCCAGGATGCCATTGGCCTTCTTGGCCACCTGGGCACACTGCTGGCTCATGTTCAGTCCGCTGTCGACCAACACCCCCAGGTCCCTGTCCTCCTGGCAGTTTTCCAGCCAGGTTTCTCCCAGTCTGTAGTTCTGCATAGGGTTGTTGTGCCCCAAGTGCAGGACCCGGCATTTGGCCGTGTTAAACCTCATGCCGTTGGACACTGCCCAGCAGTCCAGCCTGTTTAGGTCCCTTTGCAGAGCCTCCCTACCCTCCAGCAGATCAACACTTGCACACAGCTTTGTGTCATCTGCAAACTTGCTAAGGGTACCCTCAATGCCCTCATCCAGGTCATTGATGAAGACATTGAACAGGACTGGACCTAGCACTGAGCCCTGGGGAACACCACTTGTCACTGGCCTCCAGCTGGACTTAACACCATTTTTACCACCACTCTCTGGGCCCGGCCATCCAGCCAGTTTTCCACCCACGAGAGTGTGCGTCTGTCCAGGCCAGAGGCTGATAGTTTCCGTAGCAGAATGCTGTGAGAAACTGTGTCAAAGGCTTTACTGAAGTCCAGAAAGACCACATCCACAGCCTTTCCCTCATCCAGCAGCCGAGTGACTTTGTCATAGAAGGCGATCAGGTTGGGTTGACTGGGCCTGATCACCCGGTTCTCTTGTAAGTGCTTCATAATAGCACTCAAGATCACCTGTTCCATGACTTTCCCTGGCACCGAGGTCACACTGACAGGCCTGGAGTTCCCCGGATCCTCCCTGCTACTCTTCTTGTAAATGGGAACTACATCAGCCAGTCTCCAGTCCAGAGGTACCTCCCCCAGTCTTCCAGGACTGCTGGAAGATGATGGAAAGGGGTTTGGCCAATACATCCGCCAGCTCCCTCAAAACCCTAGGATGTATCCCATCTGGTCCCATAGACTTGTGGGTGTCCAGTTGGCCAAGCAGGGCTCTGACCACCTCCTCTTGGACTATGGGAGCCTCATATTGCTCCTCTGTTTGCCGGGTATCTACACAGAGGGAACAGCTTTCCTTACAATTAAAGACTGAGGCCAAGAAGGCATTAAGTACCTCAGCCTTCTCCTCATCCCCTGTCACTGCTGTTCCCTCTGAGTCCAAAAGGGACTGTATGGTCTCCCTTGTCCTCCTTTTACTGTTAATATACTTATAAAAAGATTTTTTACTGTCTTTTGCAGACTTAGCTAATCTGATCTCTAGCTCAGCCTTAGCCCCTCTGATTTTTTCCCCACACAAGGCATAGGAATTTGCCACTAGTGACTGTAGACCTTCTACAATTTTATTCATGGCCCTTAAGTCTTGCACTCACCTATAGCTTTTTACATCCTCTCTTCGCAGGCAGTGTTGGAGTATTACATTCTGACATTACTTAATAATCAATATTGCAAAACCTTGTCAATCTCTTTTATAGCCTTGTGATCTTCTAATCACAGTGAGTATTGCCTGACCATCACAGGCGTGGTCCCAGCTTCAATTTTACCTTCACCTGCTCTTTACTTTGTCCTACTTCTCAGGCCTCAAAGAGCAACATTAATTGCAACAAGGTGATAGTTTGCTATTAAATGACTACTTTTCCCTGTTATCAAGCTTATACACTGATCACCACTAATTACAATTCCTTTTATCAAGGTTTTTCTTTTTGTCGCACCAGCTGGTGGTCCTTCAATCTCCTTCCAATGGTCTAAAACACTTCCCAATGGACTTCATTTTAAAATGCAGGCACTCTGCCAGCCTCCCACATTATTGGTCCTGTATTGTATTTCCCCAACCATAAATCCCTTGCACTGTATAGGTGAATCTTTCTGTGTCCCAATCCATCTAAACCTTACACTTAGGACAACTAAAATCCCACTTGAATGTAACCCACAATTTCTTGTTACACCACATACAATCTAACATAAATATAGGTGTATACTGTTTATCTGGATGTAATAGGCACTGATTGTGACAGCAATCAGTCATTCATATACAACCCGGACAAAATATCTCTGCACCAGAACAAATACAGTTTTTACACAAATATTTAATCCCACAAAAATAACACACAACACTGCAATATTAACTTGAATAATTCAAACCAACACATAGAAACCAAGTAGTCACACAAACATTTACACAACTCCAGTTTCTTTGGTTATTATTGCTTTTACAACTGAGAGCTCCACACAGAAACCAAATATTCATCTTTACTCAAGTAACTTCAATGTATGCCTAAGAAACACTATCAATCCAGTATATGCTCACCCTGCATTATAAAGCAATAACTAATGAGTGGTTACCAAACAGGCCAGTCCTCTAACTGTAAAGTAAAATTTCTGAAGAATACCTTTAATCAGGTGATCCTTGTCTGTCCCCACAGTCATCCAATTGAAAAGAGGAGTCTCTCTGGAGGTATCCCTGGGGATACCCAAGAGAGTCCCAAAGTCAAATGGGTCCTGCAGTCAGACAGAGTGGATTCACACCTGGGATGCCGAATTTTCATCTAAAGATTTGCTGGCAATTAGCTATGGAAGAGTGAGGAGGATAAATCTGTTGTTCACCTTTAAATATGATCTGCTGCCTGAATGGATTTAAAATGTATTAAGATTTCAGACTAGGAATTGAATTTGTGGTACTTGATCAAAAGCCAATTTATTGAGGCTCATGCTGGAAGATAGGTATCTATTGCATTTCTTTGCATCAAGAGGACAAAATTGCTGTCTTAATCCTTAAAACGCAACCTTAAATCCAGCACACACAGTTCCCATTGGGCTCACTGCATCTGAACCACACTCTAAACCTGAAATATTGCGGAACACTCAAGTCACAGACCAGTGCAGAAAAGACCTTATCTCTGATACAGACACAATCTTTCACAGGCTCTAAGACAACTTTTGGAACTGAAGTAGGAGACAGTTACCTACCTATAACACCATGTCTGTGTACTTGCCTATTCACCTGCCACTATTCTTGGAAGGCAAATGTAATTTACACTACACACTGCTCCATTAGAAAAAAAAAAAAAAGGACTGAAATATGTTAATTCAAAAAACTCCAATATGTGACTGGAAAAAAACAAATCCTAAGCTCCACCTAGCTCTTTAGACATTTTGATTTTGACTGGAGTTCAAATGTTCAGGTGAATAAGCTAAACCGACTCAGGGTTAACATCCCTTTGCTTCGCTTCTAGCCCCATTCTCAAGAGAAGTGGCCTGCATGGTGGTAGTTAAATGCTGGGGTTGTTTATCCTGGAGAAGAGGAGGCTGAGAGGAGACCTCATTGGTCTCTACAACTACCTGAAAGGAGGTTGTAGAGAGGAGGAAGTTGGCCTCTTCTCCCAAGTGACAGGGGACAGGACGAGAGGGAATGGCCTCAAGCTCCGCCACGGGAGATTTAGGTTAGAGATTAGGAGGAAGTTTTTCACAGAAAGGGTCATTGGTCATTGGAATAGGCTGCCCAGGGAGGTGGTTGATTCACCTTCCCTGGAGGTGTTTAAGGCACAGGTGGATGAGGTCTTGAGGGACTTGGTTTAGTGTTAGATAGGAATGGTTGGACTAGAAGATCCAATGGGTCCCTTCCAACCTGGTTGTTCTATGATTCTATGATTCCATGATTCTAAATGAAGTGTGGGATATGAACCCTCAGAACCAAACCTCAGAAGCTTCTGTTGGCTGCCTACCAATGGCTAGAATTTATGCTAATTATATTTTTCTTTCTCATCTTGCATGGCACAACCTCTGCCTTACCACGTGGTGCATGCTACATGTGTTTAACTAAAATTCATGTCAGACTAGCCCTTTAGACTACTTTTTAAAAATAGCATATGAAGCACTTTCAAGCCTAGAAAAAGTCTGATGCAGACACCTACCTTTATGATATATCTTTCTGCATGCACATTTGAATCTAGTTGATTAGCATGTGAAGAACTGCACAATGTACTGCATTATTTCTCCCTGAAGTGATCTTGACTTCATTGTGATCAACCTGCTTTAATTCCATTAGAATGATTTTGGGTATAAGTCCGCCTATTATGTTTTGTTTCTAATATAAATACACTGGGGTAAACAACAATTACTCAACTCAGTGTAAGAAAAAATTAGGACAAGAAGAAGGAGTGATGAACACAAATCCAAGCTCTACTACTTGATACAGTGCTTGTGTTTCTAATAGAAATGATGTTTAAACTGGCACAACTTGGACTAAGGTTTTGAAGTAAAAGTGTACAGTGGTTCAGCTGTATATTCAGTTGAGCCACTTGTATATCCTTCTGCAGTATGCAGAATCAGCCTCACAGGATGTTCTTGGCTGCAAATCCACAACCTGAGTATGTCTGAAGTCTTGAATCAGGGATAAGTGTGTACCAGTAGGTACTCTTACTCCTATAGAAATCTAGTGTCAAAAGTTGTGATTCTTTAGGTATTTCCCAAGCAGACTGAAGACAGGCTTCTGCAGCTGAAGTTGATCCAGTGCTAATTCATTCCAGAACTAGGTATAAGCATGTTTCCAAGAAGTAGTGGTGCATGTCTTGAGATAACGTTAATTTATCCTGTGCTCTGCTTGCCTTGTGAACAATTACTCCTCCACATATCAGGTAATAAGCAAAACTTGATATTCAGGTTTTTCTTGGTACTTGCACGATACTCTTGCAACATCTTCCTGCTTCCCACCAGAAATCTGGACATGATTCTGGAGCTTAGTATTAAGCTTCCAGCAGACTTTGGACATTTTCTGTGCTTGCTACCAGCATAATTTTGATTGAACATCAGGTTTCAAGAGAAAACAGACTAACTAGTACTATCCTGCTCTTTTTCTTACCAGAACAGGATCATTTCCCCCAAGCTTTATTTATTTTTTAAATTATTTTTAAGGGTAGCCAAGAAATTACAAGTAGGTCTGCTAAAAGCACAATAATATAAGGTAAGCTTTCAGCAATCAGAACATGAAAATGGTTGTAAAGGCCCCTTTATTTCCCTAATCTCCTCAGCCATCATCTCCTTCTTCTGTGTGTGTGGTTGGAGGAGGAGGGGGAAAGTGAATGACTCTCAGAACCTATTCTCACTAGTTCCCACATTTCTCCTCCTACCATTCCCTTCACATGCACATCTCCAACACAGCAATACTAGTAGGATGGCAGAAACCACCCACCCCCTCACAGTCATGCATCAGTTCCTACTGACATTCTCCCCCAGACTGAAAGAAGCCAGGGGTGAGACCCAAGAGGGCGCACATTGTTCCCTCACTTCCAATCCAGCTCCTACTATCTGCCTCATACTTGATGGAGGAAGAACAAAGAAGGCAGAAGGCAGCTAACAGATCAAAGAGGAACAAATATTCTGGGTGCCTCTGTGATGTGAACTCCCATTTTTCTGCTTCTGTAGTTAGATTCATAGAATAACCAGGTTGGAAGAGACCCACTGGATCATCGAGTCCAACCATAACCATGTTACTGAGAACAATTGCAGATAACTAGCATGCCAGTATTGACCCAGGGGAATTTAGCTGGTAATTGAAAGCAGAGTGTGGGAAACAAATGGGTTGGTGAGGAATATCCAGAGTCAGAGCAGTTTAGGAATACTGTACAACTGAAGGATATGGTGGGGGAAGACAAAATTTGACACTTCCAGTGTAGAAACTTCCACAGGGCACTATCTCAATAGGTGTTTTCAGCACTTTAAGTTCACAGGTAGACCAAAGATGTGTTTCCTCTTCCCTTTCTTTCCAGCCATAAACTGCTATTGCAAAGAACTTCTCTCTTCACCTCCCCCTTTTTTCGCTGTCAGAAGTATAGTAGCCTTAAGCTATTAGCAGCAGTTGCCTTGTGTTGGAACAATGAAACTACTGAACAATAAGGATAGGCTCATAATTATGAGACACCCAGCCCTATGACAATCCAGACCAGGAACTGAATTCATTGACAAAAGAATTACTGGTTAGTATGTTATGAACTTCACTGCATTTCCAGCTGGAAACAATTCATCCAGTGTTTCACAAAATCAATTTCTTATTCTCACAATCATACACATATATGGCAAACATTGAAAGTCAGATTCTGATGCTGAGAGCAGGGCTGTAACTTAACATGCAGCTCACAAAGATGATGAATGTTGCCCACTCTTCCAGGGGCAACTTGGGACTGGGATGCATACTAGACACATTTTTTGAGGCTGATAGTAGCAGCCAGGAGCCCCAGCACAATGTAATGGCCATAGAAGTACTTAACAGTGAGCAGAATAATCTTCATGTAGCTAAAACCCAAAAGGAACATTTATTGTCTCTCTCTTGACCTTTCAGATAGCTCAAAGCACACTTTTTTCTCTTTACTGTGCAAAGCCTAGAATTTGAAAGGTGTATCATCAAGTTAAGAAATGGGGAGAGTAGATCAACTACTGTGCATTTCAGTTAGCATGAAAGTGAGGTTCACTGTCTTTAACCATCTGCTACTGTAAAACTCCAGCTTGCTGTTTGGTTTTAGTTAGCCACAAAACAGCACAAAGTTTTCACTATCATCTGTTTAATCAGCTGCTGCCCCAGGTTCCTCTCATCTAACCACGCTGAAGATAAGTGAGTGAAGCCTCAAAGGGTGTAGTTTCATCTTATTGTCCCAGAAGACTACCAGAAGCCCTCCACAGCTATTTAGCTTCAGTGAAGTAGCTTCCAAACATCTCTTTTAGCAGCAATGTCCTTTGTTCCCTTTCTGTTAATTTTCCAAAATTCTTTCCAGATCCCTGTCCTGTCTGCTGCTTTTTCAGCAGTCACTCATGTCTTCTGCAGCTGAGCACAAGGAGTCAGTCAGCCATCCACACTCGGGTGCATCCATGCAAGGTCTTCACCATGACCCCTTTTCTTCATGGGTTTTTTCTCTCCCCAACAACATTCAACCGTTATGGCTGCACATTTTGGCAAGACTCTTCAAGCTGTAATTTCTCTTTTCACTTGAATTTACCATTTCCAGTATACTGTGGTTCTGCTTTTGCTGTTCAACTAGTTGGTCAAGCATATGAATGATGGTTTCTTACAGAAGTAAAGTCCACAGTTTCAGGTACAGAGGCAGTGTGTGATATGTGTTGATGAGGTACCAGAGCATGGACTCTGTCCCTTGTCTGGGTCTTTACTGGGAAGGAGTGTGGCCAAAGCAACATGTGAGTGTGGACAAAGTGGCACCAAGATGACATCAGCAGCACGTTCAAACAAACAGGACTGGACTGGAAATGTAGTGAGGAAGCACACACCAATGCATCCAACTTTATCTTCTTGTGCAAGTTCAACTTATAGAATCAGAGTATTATAGAATAGTTTGGGTTGGAAGGGACCTTAAAGATCATCTAGTTCCAACTCCCCAGAGATAGGCAAGGACACCTCACACCAGATCAGGCTGCCCAAAGCTGCATCCAACCTGCTCTTGAGCAGCTCCAGGGAAGGGGCACCCACAGCTTGCCTGGGCAACCTGGGACAGGGCCTCACCACTCTCATAGTGAAGAGATTTATCCTAATGTCTAGTTTATACATGCATCTCTCCAGCTTATACCCATCGCCACTTTTCCTATCACTATATGCCTTTTTAAAAAGTCCTTCCCCTTCTTTTCTGTTGACCCTTTTCAGGTACTGGAAGGTTGCTATAAGGTCTTGGAGCGGTCTCTTCTCCAGGCTGAACAATGCCTACTCTCTAGGCCTGTCCTCATAAGGGAGGCACTTCAGCCCTCTGATCATCTTTGCAGCCCTTCTCTGGACCTGTTCCAGTAGTTAAATATCCCTCTTATACTGAGGATTCCAGAACTGGATACTGTACACCAGGGGAGGTCTCATCACTGAGGAACAGAGTGGCAGAATCATCTCCTTTGATCTGCTGGCCATGCTTCTTTTGATTCAGATCAGGACATGTTTGGACTTCTGGGCTGCAAGCACATATTGCTGGCTCATGTAGAGTTTCTCATCGATCAATACACTCAAGTCCTTCTCCACAGGTCTGCTCTCAATCACATCAGTTCCCAGCCTGCATGGAAACCACATATTGTCCCAACCCAGGTGTAGGACCTTGCACTTGGCTTTGTTGAACCTCATGAGGTTCCCACAGGCCCACTTCACAGGCTTGTCCAGGTCCCTCTGGATGACATCCTGTGATTTGGTATGACAAATACACCACCCAGTTTGGAGTCATCTGCAAACTTGTTGAGGGTGCACTTCATCTTGCTGTCTGTATCATTGATGAAGGTATTAAACAGCAGGGGTCCTAATATGGACCCCTGAGGGACACCATTTGTCAGAGACTTTCACCTGGACATTGAGACACTGACCACTACTCTCTGAATATGACCCTCCAACCAGTTTCTTTCCCGCCATTACCATCCACCCATCAAATCCATATCTGTCCAATCTAGACAGGAGTATGTTGTGGGGACCGTGTCAAACGCTTTACAAAAGTCCAGATAGATCACACCCGTTGTTTTTCCCATCATAGAAAGCCACCACGTTGCTCAGGTAGGACTCAGCTGCCAATTTAACTTAGTTACAGCCCCTTTCCCGCTGCGCCTGGCTTGTATCCTGGCATACTTGGCTTGTATCAGAAATGGTGTGACCAGCAGGTCCAGGGAGGTGACTCTCCCTCTGTATTCAGCACTGGTGAGGCCGCTCCTTGAATATTGTGTCCAGTTCCGGGTCCCTCACCACAAGAAGGATGTTGAGGCTCTGGAGCAAGTCCAGAGAAGAGCAACGAGGCTGGTGAAGGGGCTGGAGAACAGACCCTATGAGGAGCGGCTGAGAGAGCTGGGGTTGTTCAGCCTGGAGAAGAGGAGGCTGAGAGGAGACCTCATTACTCTCTCCAAGTACCTGAAAGGAGGTTGTAGAGAGGAGGGAGCTGGCCTCTTCTCCCAAGGGACAGGGGACAGGACGAGAGGGAATGGCCTCAAGCTCCGCCAGGGGAGATTTAGGCTGGAGATTAGGAGGAGGTTTTTCACGCAGAGGGTCATCGGGCATTGGAACAGGCTGCCCAGGGAGGTAGTTGATTCACCTTCCCTGGAGGTGTTTAAGGCACGGGTGGATGAGGTCTTGAGGGACTTGGTTTAGTGTTAGATAGGAATGGTTGGACTAGAAGATCCGATGGGTCCCTTCCAACCTGGTTGTTCTGCGATTCTGTGATTCTGTGCCCGCCCCTCCCCTTGCGCGCTCTCCGCCGGCCCGCCGGGGGGCGCTCTCCGGCCGCCGCGGCCCCATCATCCTCTTTCCCTGGGCGCCCGCGCGGGGCGGAGGCGGAAGCGAGCGAAGGGATGGCAGCGGCGAGCGCAGGGCAGCAGTGGGTGCTGGTGGAGATGGTGCAGGCCTTCTACGAGGTGCGCTCGGCGGCGGGGCCGGGGGAACCGGGGCCGGGGGAACCAGGGTAGCCGGAGAGGCCGGTGGCGATTGCAGGATCGCGAACACCGCACCTGATGCGCGTGTTGAGATGAAGTGGGCGCTGGCACGTAGTTGTTTTTTTTTTCTCTCTGTTTAAATTTATAAACCTGCGTTTAAGGTGTATTCCTGAGCATCAAACCTTAATAAGATTCACAGCGCTTTTTAGGTTGAGGTCGGGGGTTTTAACTTACAAACATCTGTCATTTACAAAGGAAGAAACGACTGAGAATCATAAAACCGTAGAGTAGTTTGGGTTGGGAGGGACCTCAAAGATCCAGTTCCAACCGCTCTGCCATAGGCAGGGACACCTCTCACCAGACCAGGCTGCCCAAGACCCCTTCCAGCCTGGCCCAGAGCAGCTCCAGGGATGGGGCAGCCACAGCTTCCCTGGGCAGCCTGTGCCAGTGCCTCACCGCCCCCATGGTGAAGAAATTCCTCGTGATGTCTTAGTCTGAATCTGAATCTGCCCCTTTCCAGTTTATACCCATTGCCCCTAGTCTTGTGACTATGTTGAGGCTCTGGAGAGAGTCCAGAGGAGAGCAACGAAGCTGGAGAAGGGGCTGGAGAGCAGGCCTTATGAGAAACAGCTGAGAGAGCTGGGGTTGTTTAGCCTAGAGAAGAGAAGGCTGAGAGGAGACCTCACTGCTCTCTATAACTACCTGAAAGGAGGTTGTGGAGAGGAGGGAGCTGGTCTCTTTTCCCAAGTGACAGTGGACAAGAGGGAATGGCCTCCAGCTCTGCCAGGGGAGATTTAGGCTGGACATGAGGAAAAAAATTTTCACAGAAAGGGTCATTGGGCACTGGAACAGGCTACCCAGGGAGGTGGTTGATTCACCTTTCCTGGAGGTGTTTAAGGCACAGGTGGATGAGGTGCTGAGGGGTATAGTTTAGTGTTTGATAAGAATGGTTGGACTCGATGATCTGGTGAGTCTCTTCCAACCTGGTGATTCTATGATTCTATGACTACAAGTCAACTCTCCAGCTTTATTGTAGCCCCTTCAGGTACTGGAAGGTCACTATAAGGTCTTCTCAGAGCCTTGCCTTCTCCAGGCTGAACAACCCCAACTCTCTCAGGCTGTTGTCATATGGGAGGTCCTCCAGCCCTCTGATCATCTTTGCAGCCCTCCTCTGGACCTGTTCCAGTAGTTAAATATCCCTGTTATGTTAAGGATTCCCGAGCTAAGCACAATACTCCAGGTGATGTGTCACCGGAGAGGAACAGAGGAGCAGAATCACCTCCTTTAACTAGTGGCCTCACTTCTTTTGATGCAGGTCAGGATACAGTTTGACTTCTGGACACACATTGCTGGTTCATATTGTGCTTCTCATCAACCAGCACCCCCAAGTCCATAGGTCTACTCTCAATCATGTTGTCCCTATACTGTATTGAAATTGTGTATTGCCCCAATGCAGGTGTAGAACATTGCACATGGCCTTGTTGAACCTCACGAAATTCACAGAGGCCCACCTTTTGAGCTTGTGTAGAGCTTTGAAATGTTTGTGCTTAGGTTCTGTCTTGCAAAGGATCATCATGGCATGTTTGTATCCATGCTTTGTTTCATGATATTAAAAAGGCTGTCCTGACGTTCTTGTATCAACAGCCCATTTCCCTCCATTCCTTCGGCAAAGCATGGTAACTCTTTGAGGGCTCATATTGGGGTTTGAAGTGCAGATGGAGAATTGCTTAGCTACTGAAGGTGGTGGCACAGTCTAGTACCGTGGATTCATGATAATTATAGGCACTGAAAAGCACAGGGAAGCAGTTTGTGGGGGCCTTTACTACTGCTATAGTTTGAGGTTGTTAGATGTTGTAGGGTACATATGTATCCTTAAAATGTTTGGTGAAATCAAAAGTATTCTGCAAGTAACGAATTCATTGTTTGCAGCTTGATTTGCTATCGGATGCCCTCCTTTAGTTTCTGGATGTGTGGTGCATTCCACTTCCTTTGTCAACAGGTCAGATACACCAGAAAACATAGATGTGTGGAAGCTCTTTCACTGACTTGAAGTGTGTGCACTTCAACTCTTTTAAAAATACTAGATGTGCACAATGTAGGCAGGAGCCGTACTAAAATGGAATAGCTAAACTCATCATTAAAACTAGGTGTCACATGCTGATGCCATAACTCCACATCTACTCTATACTAGCTGTGCTGCCAGAGGAAACTGACTTCCTGCTCTCCAAGCACCCAAATCAGCTAACACTAACTTGGATCAACTCTCTGTTTTGGTTTGGTGTACATATATATATATATATATATATATATATATATTCCTAAGTGTTTTGTCCACAAAACAGAGTAAATTACACAGGGGCAAAACTACTTCTGGTGGGGTTATACCTGCTCTGTATTGGGTTATACCTGATCAAAGTGCCTGCGAAACTAACAAAAACTGGGCTACGAATAAAGTATTAGGTTTCTTTGTAAAGAAGAGTTGCTGTAGCTGCTGGTGAACTATAAGAATGTAGGGTTGAAGTGGGTGTGTACAGATGACACAGAGCTTCAAGCTCTTTGGAGGCTTTTACCTGTTGTGAAAGCTTCTGCCCTCACAGATACTGATGCAACCTGTACAGCTTGTTTGCCTTTGCTCTGGATAGTTATTTTATGTGCACGTGTGGAACTGAAACTGCTTATCTCTTTAGAATGTGCCTTACTTATTAGCAACGGAATAAATCCATTCAAACTCAAGGTGACAACTAGTAGTTGCAAAGCAGTCTGCTTTCATGTAATTGTAATTTGTACTGATTTAGAAATACATATCAGTAAATGATCAAATTTGTGGGTTTTCTTTCCTGAGCATACCAGTAGAGACAAAACTTTTGTTAAGTGTCCCATTGATGTAAATAGAGTGCTGTGCAGACTTATTTTAGTGCTTTTCTTTTTAGGCTCCTGCTTACCATCTCATTTTGGAAGGAATTCTAATCCTATGGATAATCAGACTTCTTTTCTCCAAGACATATAAGCTTCAAGAGCGGTCTGATCTAACACCTAAGGTATGGTGTAAAAATATTTTTCTTTAGAGGAACTGTTTATAGCTATTCATATATTTGTCTGTTGAACCAGTGCTACATCAAAAATTGTGTTCGTTTTTCTTATGATTTCAAAGAGTAAGCTTACTTTGAACTGCTTATTTTTAAACACTTCAGTTTGTGCTTTTAAAGTAGCACAGTGTTTGAGAGTCTAAGAAATATTAAATGGCTGATGTGACTGCGAAGCTATGAAAAGCTGCCATTATCTCTACTCAGTGGATGGCTTTGTTTTAGGAATAGAAGTTGTACAAAACAAATCCCACCAAATAATAAACTGAACTGTAAGAGTGTAGGGAATAGTAAAATGATCAGTCTGTATATGTACTGTATGTGAGTAATAACTCTGAGAGTTTACAATGGTAAGTGTGTTCCAGAAAACTTCGTAGTCTAGTGCAGTTTTCTTCTTTTGCAATGTAGTTGTCTAAAAAACAAACCAAAACCCTTAAACAAACAAAACCAACCATACAAACAAGCTGTAATTGTTTCTGAAGGCTGGAATTTCTTCCTGATTTCTGGCAGGAGACTATCAGGAGTGAGCAGAGTTTGTTTTGGAGATTTCCCTGGACATGCTGAGACGTGATCTGTAATTGGGCTTGCTGCATAATGTCCAAGGGTGCCTTTGGATGTATTCAAAGGATGATTTGGTGCAGTCTCTGAATGTGAAAACAGTGAGGTAAAAAAAGGCACACTCATTTTTCTCAGTCAAGGATGAGCTATAGCAATGCATTATAATGTGACAACCCATTACAGTGGGTTGATCTGAGTGATCTAAAGGCCCATGTAACAAACAAGCTCCATTTGCTAGAGCTTCAGAGCAATGATATCCATTATGAATGGGATAAAACACAGGAATTCCTTCCTGGTACTGAAGAAGGTTTGTGAAACAGATTTATGACTGTTTTACCTTGTCATTCCTGTCTATATTGTACTTTTTAATTTACTTCTCGCTAAGGATAGATTTTAAGCATATTAGCATCAGTGAACAGGTTGCAGAGACTGTAGGCACAAGGCTATAAATGTGAGCAAATCTGCATATAGTGTCCTCTTTTGGGGACTACTTACTAAATGAGCTGAGACTAGTCTAGGGAATGCTTCAGCATGTACGTATTGAGGAAATTTAATATTGGAGGCAAGAAGTGAGCTGAGAAGGAGTCAAGAAAGGCCAGTTCAATTTTTCACTTGGAAGGGTTTAAGTTGATCCTGGGATACCTGAAGATTGCCACCTTTGTCAAAAATCCAGGGGAGGGGTGAACACAAAGGGAAGTCCAGTCTGGTGAAGTGCTGAATGTTGAGATCATGCTGCAGCTTTAAAGTAGTCCCTGATTGTCTTTTCATAAGTTATGGTAGCTCACTTAGAGATTTCTTGCATCAGATGGTTTTGACCTCTGGTATTTTGGAGGGTAACTTTCTTTCCTTTGAAAGATCCATTTTCTCTGCAGTAGAAGATGGGGAAAGGCTCTTTGCTACTGTTGCATAATTGGTGACCTGAAAAAGCTGAAACCTCTTTCGTACTCACAGAATGAGGATTACACTCAGTTATTTCTTTGAGCATATTGAATGTTATCAGTCAGCTGCAGATCGTCTTCATTCACTGCCAGGCCATTTTGCTGAAGCTGAGGCACTTAAGAAAGTAATCAGACAAAATCTAGAACAGTGGTGTGCAAGGAAGAAAATTGTTTTGTATCTTCTTATACTGGCGACAATGAGCAACTGGGAGATTGCAGATCTAACTGGTTTGCTGCATCACAGTAGAAGCAGGGATCTGAAAGGGGGGAAAGGGGATGAAAAACATGCTTTATTTCAATCCTCTATTTGTAGGAGGACACTAGTAAAGTTCAATGGCAGAACAGAGGTGGCAGGCTTGCTGAATAATAGAAGCATAAAAATATGTTATTGCCTGTGTAATTCTGTTGAGATTTGTAGAAATTTTACTGAGCTTGAGGGGTGGAAGGGAGCATGAATGCTAGCAAAAATCTAAAGTGATCAAGGATTGCATTGTGCAGATACCGGTTTCATTGATTCACAGTTGCAAGGCACAGAAGAAAAAAGTTCGTGAAGCACTAATGGCTATATTACAGAAATCGTTTAACTTTAGGTGTTAAAAGCATCAGTAACTCATGCTTTTTGATACCAGTACCTTGATGGCACAAAGAATAGAATGGAAGAATGCCTTTTGATTTGACTGTATGTTCAGGTTGGCTGACGATGAAGGAAATTTAGTCTAGTTGGCTTTACCATTGACTTAGGGAGATGGAAGCAGTGTTACCCATAACAAGAACTGTATTTGGTAATCCCTTCTTGTCTGTCTTGTCTACAGATAATTTATTGATAGCAAGCATAAATACAAAAGTGAAGTGAAACGGTGAATGGGTCTTGCACAGTCTCCAGGTCTTTCTTTTTCCCTTTTTAAAAATGAGAGTTATGTTTCCCCCTTTTCCAGTTAGTGGGAACTTTACCAGGCTGCCATGACTTTGAGTTCTCAACAGTGGTGGCACAGATAATACAGATAGTTGACAGTGGGCTGTGTTGTGGGTTAACCCCTGCAGGCAGTTAAGCACCACACAGCTGCTTGCTTACTTTTATCCCACGCACTCACTGGGACAGGAGAAGAGAAATGAAGAGTAAAAGCAAAAAGATTTGTTAGTGAAGATCACATTCCTTCATAAGCAAAGGAGAAGTGGAAGAAGAGAACAAGACAAGTGATGTGAAAGCAATTGCTCACCACCTCCCATGGGTAGACAAATGCCCAGCCAGTACCTGAGCAGAAGACACTAGCTTCCTTAAACTCCCTCTTTTCTCTTTGCAGCTGATCATGATATTATATGGTATGGAATATCTGTTTGGTTAGCTGGTGTTGTCTGCCAAGTTGTGTCTGCTCCGAACCCCGTGTGCACTCATTGGTCTGTTCACTGTGGAGGCAGAGTGAGAAACAGAAGGTCTCGATACTTGTGCTAATACTATTCAGCCAGAGCTACAATATTAGTGTGTTATCAGCATTGTTTTGATAACAGATCTAAAATACAGTGCTACATGAGCTGCTACAAAGAAGATTAACACCATCCCAGCCAAGCCCCATACAGTATGTTTCATACAATATCAGATCCCACACAGACAGGCTTTTGCGTGCTTGTTGAACTGCATGTAGTAACATGCCAACTGTTTAGTGAGGAGTCTGCTGATCTGCCTTCTGATTTGCTCTAGCTTGATTCATGCTGTGGTGTCCAGTCTTTATCAAACCAGAAAGTTGTTCAGGTATAAGTACTGGAGATAAGCTAGCTCAGGCTACATTTGTCAGCCACTCATGTAATGATACTTTGAGTTTCTCTGTGAATTATTCTTGGGAGTGCTGCCAGAGCTGGCTCTGCATAATAACTGTTACTGAAGAACACAGTTGCACAGCCATCTTAATGTGATCTGTCAGGACTGGTCTGTTCTGAGAAACCAGGGGTAGATGATACATTGTGCAACCTAATGCACTTAGGAGTCACACTTCTAAAACAGTGAAGAAATCTGCCCCATAAGTGGCTTCTGAGTTCAGTCTAATGTGTAGCAAGAGTACTATGAAATCCAGTACAGGAATTGGCTTTCAACTGACTATTTATCACCTTTTAATAACAGTTTTTGTATGAATTCCAATTGGTTTTATTCCAAAATAATTAAATATCCTAAACGATTAACTAAAAACGTGGAGTTGTTCTCTGTGACTGTAAGTTCCTGATAGTTTGGTTTATTAGGGAATACAAATAAGTCTTTGGCCAGACAGGATACTGCATATAATTCTCATGAGATTTTCACCCAAAATAAAATCTATAGGAAAACAGCAAAGTGTTACTGAGAACTGGAGCGGGCTGTGGGAGATTGGGTGGCATCATTTAGGTACAAAGTCACCCCCCAGCCAACAACACTTGTGTGGAAGGAAGGTACCCTCTAGATGTTTGTGTCTGTCACTTTTCAGGAAATTATACTGAGCTGCTTTCAAAATCACTGAAGTCCTACTAGAAGCCAGGTCTTACCATTTGTGTGGATGAAGAGTTGTTTTCTTTGGGTTTAGAATTTTCACTACAGTAGTAGCATGGCAACAGTTTTATTAGAGTGGTACTAGTCAGGAGGCGAAGGAGTTTATACCTGAGGCAAATGTTTAATGTGTGATTGAGAAATACTGTCGATCACAAGAACTCTCTGTAGCAGGAACAGCATTCAGAGATTGATTAAATGTTGTTCTGTGGGTAAGAGCAGACATAGTCTGTTATGGAAAGGTTTCCAGTCATTTTGAGCCAAGACTCCCTATGTAGGTAAAGACTGTCTTTAAGTATTAGCATAATTTGAAAGAGAGATTTCTAACTAGCATGCTCATTGTTGGACATTTTAACGTATGCTATGCTGACTTACATTTCTGTACGTACTGTGAAATTGAAGATGTGTTATTTGAAAACAAGCAACCAAGAAAAAGTAATTATTAATCTTTGGATGTTGACATGAGTATGCATTGCATGACAGTGTTTCAAATTTAGTCCTAGCTAAGAACTCCATTAACATAATTGCTACCTTTTCTTAAAACCCAGGGTCAACAAGGGAACTTGTTTAACTAATTTGGGTTGGATATGTTTACATCAAAGTATTTCTCTTACCAAAGTATCTGGTGTTTAATAAGTGAAATCTACAACACCCCAGAACAGTTTGGTTTTATATTTATATGTATGTGTGAGTATTTAAATAACTATTTAAAATGCTTACAAATATATAAATGTCTGTATTATAATTTATAAAATTAAGTTATAAACATTATATCAGTTACATTGTCATATGTATGTAGTACTAATAAAAATATATTTTTTTATTTAACACTTGTGTTTTTATAAACTAATTTTAATTATAAAAGGCAAAGAGAAAGAACAGAGAGATGAGTTGGCATATGTTACAACTTGAGAGAGTGTAATTTGCAAGTTTTAAAGTTAATTCTTTTCAAGTGGATATTTTCCATGCAGTGACCTGAGGAGTAAAAACTGAATAAACTGTATATTGAGGATGTTACATTATAAATTAAAATCCTTTTTTCCTCTGAGTTGGAAAACTAACATTTTTCTTCTTGAGATTAGTCTGAAATTTGGTGCATATTTAGGAGGTAGATATTGGAGATAGTTCATAAAATCATGGAATCATAGATTGTCTTGAGTTGGAAGGGGTGAGGATCATGGAGTCCAACTCTTGTCCCTGCACAGGACAACCGCAGCATTCCCTCCATGTATCTGAGGGTGTTGTCCAAATGTTTCTTGGATATTGTCAGGCTTGGTGCCTTGACTACTTCCCTGGGAAGCTGTTCCAGTGCTTCAGCATACTCTGAGTGAACCTCCCCTGCCATATCTTCAGGCCATTCCCTTGGGTCTTATCATTGGTCTCCAGAGAGAAGAGTTAAGTGCTGGCTCCTCCTCCTTCACTTGTGAGTAAACTGTAGACTGCAATGAGGTCTCCCCTCAGTCTTCTCCAGGCAGAACAGCCAACTTCAGCAGTTTCTCATATGGCTTTCCCTCTAGACCCTTCACAAACTTCTGTGGCCTTCTTGTGGACACTCTCCAGTAACTTTATATACTGTGGTACCCCAAACTGTATACGGTAGTCGAGGTGGGGCCCTACTAGTGCAGAGCAGAGTGGGTCAGTCACCTCCCTTGACCTACTAGCAGCACTGTGCTTAATGAGCCCTGGGTGTGGTTTTGTATTGCTTATGCCAGCTCAAGGAATAAGAATGTATTTGTAGCTGGGAGATGACTGCATGGTAACGGCAGCTGGCCGACACTGCTGTGGGTCAGCACACTTAGTGTTAAATTATGTCTTTGATTTTATTTTTTTTCAAATAGCAGTATGGTGTAGAGATGCAGACTAGTTCCTTTTCCGAGACATGGATGGAATTGCTACTCTCTGCCTTGGAACCATGGTGTTTGGCATGCAGGCTTGTTGCAGGTTCTTCTCTGAGGTTAAACTGAACCTGAGTTCTACTTTTACACCATTTTGGTACTTTGTTGTGTCTTTGTTTTTATGGGCTGTATCATCTGATAATCTTTTCCTTTAGGATACTCAAGGTATTTTCTGAGTCACATCAAACATCAGCTTTGATAGCAGTATGCAGTAATCAGCAGTATTTATGCACAACTTAATTATTGTTCTGTTTTCTGGTGCTCAGTTATCTGTTTGGATTTTTTTTTAATTAAAGCATTAAAAATCTGTTATTTGACAGTAAACGAGTCATGAAAATGACTGCAATCACATGAAAAGGGTCTATTGTGAAATACAGAGTTATTGAAATTTCCATTTGTGATTTGAAATAGGCCTTTGTGGAGTTCTTGTGATATTAATAAATTTTCAGGAAACATCTAGAAACAAAGTTCTTCATTAGCTTAGTAAAAGAAAAGTGACAAAAGTGTGAGAGATTAACTCTATTGCTGCATGTAGTTACCTCTTGAGTTTTTCATGTCTTAATTTGATTTTGTACTTCAAAGGCTTTGGAAAGTGTACTTGACCAAAATAAAAATGATAAAGGATAATTGCTATGGTATTTTTTTAAATTGATTGCAGAATTTGTATTTTTAAATAAAATAAAGCCTTAAATAGTCTACTTTTTTTTTTTAACTAACAGAAAAAGAAAAAGCCATTGTAGTCATATAATTCAAAATTAGTGTGTTAAGTATATTATCAGGTGTGTCTTGATGGTGGTTTTCCTGAGTGTTTGCTAAATGATGTGAACTACTTTACTGCACTTGTTAGGTTGGTCTACCATATAGCCTTTGGAAAATCATCTGAGGTTTTCCAAATAGTTGGAAGCACAATGAAAATTAATATACATTCAGTATTTTTCCACAGTTAGGTGAGAGAAACATAGTTTAGTAATTTGTACTATTTCTTGAGAAGTTGGCAGGTTTTCTCTATTTTGTCCTTACTTATGTGTTACTTTGCTATGTATTGTAATGCCACAGTTGTTTAAATGTGCTATTTAATACTTGAGAATGTAAAGTGAGGCAACTTATATTAAATAATTATGTGATATATATTCAGTTACATAAACTGTAGAAGAAGATTGCAATGGGTTGAACGAAATGCTATTGATGAAAATTTGGCAGGGACTTTAAGCTAGCATCTCTTCTCTTAGTTATCACATCATGAGATCTTTAATGCACAGGCACAACTGACTGTCTTTCTTTACATTTCCTTCCCTCTGAAGAGTTTGAAGCCTCTCAGTTGAACATACTGAGGTATCAGTTCTAGGTGCCTCAGAAAGCTGACATAGAATCATAGAATCACTAGGTTAGAAAAGACCCATTGTATCATTGAGTCCAATCATTTAGTTCTGCAGTGTAAAAAAAGAGAGTCTATCGGAAAAGAGATGGCTGCATTGTTTAATCTACAATTAAAACCTAATTTCTACAATGCTTTAAGGAATATGCATACATAATATACACAACAAACTGTCTCAGTCACGTTAAGAAACTTTTTTCTATTACTAAAAGAAATAGAAGTTCTATGCAATATATTCTTTATCAGTGGGAACGCTGTAACTTGGTTATCACATCTGTTGTCTAAGTGAGAGAAGGGTTCACGTAGTTGAGTCCCAGCAACAGGAAGAGGAGAGCAGGATTCTGTTTTTAACTTTGGAGAGGGTGTAAAATAAGAATTCGGACAATTTACATCCCAAGTAGAACATTATGTACTTTTGATTTGGAACAAGCTGCTATGTCCTTAATATTGATGCCCAAGTTTCCTGTACAGTGAAATCTCTCACGTTTTGACTTTGCTTGCACTCACTTGGCTGCAAGAGTGTCTGAAACAAAGTTGAGTCTTTCCTCGGTTACTGAGGAATCTCCAGTATGGCTATGTAACCGAATTTATTGAGATGGAACAATAGGATTGTTTCCCAGCACACCTGCACAAAGAGCTGTATCAGCCCACTATGCCACAGGGGCAGGAATGACAGGACTACATTAGCATACATAATTTCTCATGCAATATTGCTAAGTGCTTTTTAGTATATGGTGTCTTTTCTAATGAAAATCCTTTTTGAGCAGTGTTTCTTTTCTCCCTTTTAGGAAAAAGAAGAGTTAATTGAAGAATGGCAGCCAGAGCCTCTTGTACCTCCTATACCAAAAGATCACCCAGCTCTCAACTACAACATTGTTTCAGGGTAAATGTAACCAAAATAAATTCTGGTTTTTATTTCAATTCAAATACTTGATGTTCATAGTTTTAAGGGTATTGCTTACCATGCATTTCCATGTCCTTGAAACCTTCCTCAAGTGAATTGCATTTTTAGGTAGCAGGACCACATTTGCTGCTGAAGAGATGATCTTGGGTTTGCAATGTTATCAAGGCTATCTTAGAAAATCTTTCTTACTTTAAATATTGTAATTTTTTTTTTTTTAGATATTTGATGATGTGGCAGGAAGGACACTTTATATTTGCCTTCATTGGCTGTATCATGTGGTAGTAATTTGTTTAATTTTTTTCTGAGTGGGTAGACTTAGACCTCCAAAAGTGGTTAACCACATTCTGTGAGTTGGGAGGAAACGTCATTAGAAATCACTTCAAGAAACTGATTTTGTGAGCAACCACTTAGCGCTTCATGAAAATTTGTGCCTCTTTAAACAATCAGAAGTGTAGATGCTTGATGGCGGATTTGTTTTTTGAGGAACTATGGCTCAGTATTACTTTCTTGCATTGTTACAAGGCTTTTAAAAATGTATGCTGACTTAGTCAAGGTTCACCATATACCAGAAATGTCTTTGAGATTTCTTTCACCAGCTTCAGATTTTCTGTCAGTAACCACACTTGATATCCTTTTAGTAACACTAATGATTTAAAATATTTTAGTGACAGAGCGCAATTATTTGCTGTCAGAGGGAGCTCCATTTTGATGGTTCTGCCACCATGGAAAAGTCTGCCTTAGAAAGAGGAATGCTTATTTTCATCAGCTGTGATGTGAGCTGAGTTGTTAAGAATTTGAAACAGGCAGTGCTGTAGAGTTAAGTTTCCTTTTCAAAATAGATATTTTTCCTTTCAAAATAGATATCACTTTGCTTTTAAAGGAGAAACTTTATTTATCTGCTCAGGAGTCATCTTTTAATTAAGTTTTCAGCAAGGAATCATTAGGCTAAGTATCTTGGGAAGGTATTTGTAGCTTTTTTTATTAAACTACAGGACTATAGGTTTTTCTGAGTAATTTGTGACTTGGCACTGAACTTAAATATTACATGGCAGCTGCGAAGGAAGAAGTAGAAGGACAGAATCTTGAAAAAGCTGTATGCCTTTAGTGTTGAAAGCCAAAACTCCTGTACTGTTTGACTGTTTATTAAAATAGCAACTGATCATTCATAACAACATTTTTTTTTTCAGTCCTCCCAGCCATATTATCACTGTTAATGGCAAGGAATGTATAAACTTTGCATCGTTTAACTTTCTTGGACTTCTGGATAATGAAAAGGTTAAGGTGAGTTCCTCTAGTTATTGTGTTTGTGTGATTATTCCTCTTTTACTTTGCATGTCATCTCGAAATCAAACTTTACTTCAGAAAGCAGAAACCTTGCCAAGGAAGATTGTAAAACTTTTAATATTGTACTGCTTAAGTTTGTCCTTTTACTGAAGTTTAATCTCGTGTACTTAATGCTTACTAGCTGATTTTCAAGTTAGATTAGTATCTAGTGTCCTTAATTAGTAGAATACCATGAGTGATGCATAAACACTTGTTTAAAATAGTTTTCATGTGAAATTAGTTCGCAGAATTCAGTACCTTATCTTGCTGTCTTTAAAGCAGGTCATGTTACATGATGCAAGAACTGGCCTGTGATAACTTGTATAAAATTGTCAGTGTGAAGTGTACAGAAGAGATCTAGCATATGAATAAATGTTTTGTATAATTCTTTACTGTTAAAGAGTGCGGCCCAGGCATCTCTGAAAAAATATGGTGTTGGCACTTGTGGACCTAGAGGATTCTATGGTACTTTTGGTGAGTAACTTTCTTTGATTTGCTTTAAAAGTGTTCAGACTGGTTTGATAAGTCAGCCAGAATAGTCCTATATAGCAAAAGTGGGAAATCATTTCTGTTGCTGGGAAGAAGAGTTACCTTCTTACACACTTGTTACTGTAATTGTTAAGTATAGTAGCATTTATTGTTTGTAGCTTTGTTTCTTATTAATTTTATGTGTTTTCTTACTCTTTCTAATACTGATTTTGGAGGAGAGCTGCAAATTAAATATAATCTGGTTTAATTCTGGTCACCATAGTAGAAAGAGAAAATAAACATTGAAATTTATTCATGCATGATGTGTTTAAATTAATAATAGTTTTCCAAGTAGACCACAAGAGGGCAGTCTGATTTTCATGATAGGGGTCATTCATTAAGTTATCTGATGCTGCAGTCTAGTCACAATGATGTTTTCCTTTAGTGCTAGTTTTAATTTTTGTAATTAAGAAATTTGATGACACAGGTAGATGTTACAAATTTCTTTTCATGCTTTTTTTTAAGAAGTAGTAAGTTGTGAAATGCCAGCCTCTGGAAGTAATTCTTTACAGCCATTGGTATTTTGAAATGCTGTTTAGAAACCAAAAAGTAATACATGAATAACTGCATAGTTGCAGCCTAGAACCATCAACTCATCATCTTGTGAAATTTCCAGTCTTTTCCCAGTTCAAAGTGATTGCGTTCAAAGCATGTTTGTACTAAATTGATTTCATAGAGCTAGCTTCCTATAGGTTTGACTTGAATTCAAGAGAATTTTGAGCTTTTCTCAGTTAGAGTCATAGAATCATAGAAGTTAATCACACTAGTCCTTTAATTGGTCAACCAGTTGCTCTACCTGTTTTTATTTATTAGAAGTCTGTGTATCAGAACGAAGTTGAGTCTTTGACATCAATCTTATAGATTCAAGATTCCAGTACCTAAAGAGGAGGGTACAAGAATGCTGGAGATGGGCTTTTTACAGGGGCATGTAGTGATAGGACAAAGGGTTATGGCTTTAAACTGAAGGAAGATAGGTTTGGATTAGATCTAAGGGAGAAATTCTTAACCTTGGGGATGGTGAGGCCCTGCAACAGGTTGCGCAGAGAAGCTTTGGATGCCCCATCCCTGAAAGTGTTCAATGCCAGGTTGGATGAATCTCTGAGCAACCTGATCCTACCTAGTGCAATGTGTTGCTGCCCATTGCAAGGGGTTTGGAACTGGGTGATCTTTAAGGTCCCTGTCAACCCAAACCACTCAGTTGTTCTATGAATTTAAAATAACAGTCTGATACAGGTTATTTTATTTAGGCAGAATACGTAATACTGTGCTCACCTTTTTGCAGCAAAAATCCACTCACCATCTGGTATTACCCTTATTAACCTTTTGATTTAGTGGTGCTTTGTTTCTAACATGGGTCACTTTGACCAAATTGATTTGGAAAATGCCTGTATGTGTAATTGTCAGTTTTTCTTAACGGTGAGTAATCTCTGGCATAGAGATGGTGGCCGTTTCAATCGGCTGAAGTGTGTTCAGGACATGGTATGTGATTGCAGCCTGATAAGAGTAGTTTTCTGTTATACTAATAGCTGCATTTTCACAGTGGAAGAACTGATAATCTGCCAACAAGACTTCATAATTGCTATAAATTAAACAGCTATTGGTTGTCTGACAGTGGAAACTGCTCCCTAGCCGTTGTCCAGGAATGCTGCATCATTTATTCATGGTGTAATCACAAGTGGAGTATAATTAACATTGCGTAGTTGCATAAGGACCTGAGAGAACCACATTGCATAAATATATTCACATGTGTCAAAGCTTCTGATTAGTATTGGTTACTTGTCAGTTTAAGTAGGACTGGATTAGTTGCAGCTGTTTTATTGGAAGCTATTTGTTGCAACACTTTTCCTACAAAGAAACATTCTGTTTGCTTCAGTTAGATGATTAGTAGAAGCAATAATAGCCTTTCTGATATGAAAACAAGTAAATTCTTTAAGATCTTTTCGATTTTTCTCTCAAATAGATGTGCATTTAGAATTAGAAGAACGACTAGCAAAATTCATGAGGACAGAGGAAGCTATTTTATACTCATATGGATTTGCTACAATTGCCAGTGCTATTCCTGCATATTCAAAAAGGGGGGACATTGTGTTTGTGTAAGTATTGTTTTCTACTTGGGAAATTCCAGATTAAAGAGGTTTTCTTTCAATTTCTCTTCTTCATTATTGTTAATCATATTAACTGTTTAGAATAGATAATGCTGGTTTTGATTAAGTATTTTGTTGTACAGAGGTCAGGTACCTTTGTAAAATAGTCCAGATCAAATCAGTTACTTCTTTTGTCACGGAAGAGCAGACTTCAGCACTCAGATGAAAGAAACACAAAACATGCATGCAGGAACTAACAGAAGTCTAATTCTTAGTTTTCTTCTTAAGAAACCATACGGTCATATTTGCTTTTCTTCTGTTCACTGCTGGCTTTTCACCTTTCTTGTAGGACATTTGTTCTCCTCATGTGTATTTGCAGTGAATTACTTGGGTAAATACTGGTATATGTTGAAATAACACAAGAACATCTTTGCAAGGTGAAACTAAGGATTCAGCAAACCCAGTATCTGGCCTCTGAAAATAGACAGTCATAATTTGTAAGAGTTAAAGTAAAAAAAAAAACAAAAGCTGGAAGAAACTAACAATTTCCAAAAACTTCTGAACCAAAGAAGAGAGTTTGTATTTAGTAGTAGTTGATGTACCTTTCTTAAGCTTTCCTATTTTAGTACATTTGGAAATCTTTAATAACTGCGATAGTTCTTTGACATCTGAGTTCACAGTTTAACTTGAAAATTTTATGAAAAAACATGAAATACCTGTTTTGAAGACAACACCTACCAACTTCAATTGAAGAATTTGATTTTTAGACAATGAACTGATACATATTCTCCATGGGGAAAGTGAGTGGGTGACTGTGTGGGCTTAACTGTTTGCTGGGGTTAAGCCACAAGACACTGATACTTTTGTATTTGCCAAAATCATTCTTCAGTGCTCTCTTTTCTAAGTGCAAGTCTTGTAGGCTATTTGACTTCTTTTAAAGAAACGTTGTCATAACTGTGATCAAGTTTTTTGGTTGTCTTTGAACATATTCTGGATCAACATTTTTGGGACCAACATTGTGCATACTATTCAAAATGCCAGTGCATCCTGGATTTAGCTAACTTATACTACTTCAGCTTCTAAATGAAAGAAGATCGCACCATATTTTAAAGCAACTAGGTTTAAATTACTGCATATAGCATGTGCAGAAATTTTGATTTAGTTGCCATTTTAAAAAGATTACTCAACTTCAGCAGCTGAGAAATTACATACATCGTCATGCTCAGAGATTTGTTTTTCCAACACTTAAAAATGCCATATCGTTCTTTGAAACCAGAGACGGTAATTCCCAAAGGATATTAAAAAGCAGGTTTTGAGTATTGGAGGACTACTATAAATGTTACAGGTACATCTTCGCACCTTTTTTCTAAGACCCAGTGCAAATGGAGTGAGCGGTTTCTGGGATGATTTCCTGTGGTATTGTACCTGGTCTGTGGAATGCTATGTTCATTTAAACTACTGTCACATACAAACAAAAGTGTACACTTCAAGGGAAAAAACAACTGACCTGCCTTCATGGCTTCAGTGCATAGGAAAGTCAAAGCTTTGGATATTAGTTTTCAAATGTAAATATATATGGTACTTCAATAAAGCTGATTTAATTACACCTAAATACAGACATATACTCAAATTAGGACAGTCCTAATAGCCAGCTTTATTCAAAGTGCAAACTTAGAAGGTCTTGCTTTATTTACAGAGATGAAGCTGCCTGCTTTGCTATTCAGAAGGGATTACAGGCATCTCGTAGTAACATCAAGTTATTTAAGCATAATGATATGACTGACCTTGAACGACTGTTGAAAGAACAGGAGACTGAAGATCAAAAGGTACCATTCCATTTGAAAAGATATTTGAATTCTTTTGCGCCACCTCCCCCACATTTTTTTTTACTGGGTTTTGTAATTGAATGGATGCAATGCTTATAGGTAGCTCTTTGGGTTTTGTAAATCTTCATTAAGCAGTTAATGTAGCTTAGAAATTAAGATCCAATTCTATATAGGAGTATCTATTTATTTAGTTTTGTCTGCATAACCACTGGAAGCAAGCTCATAGGCATTTATGGAGTGGGGGTATACCTCTGTGGGCAGCTGACTGAAGCATGAGCATGTTTTGGGTTTTAAAATATTATTACAGAGCCTTTTTTGGTTATTTAAAAATTTGTATAACTGTATTTATGTAGTCATGCAAGTTAATTATCTTTTCAAATGCCACACTGTCAAATCAAGACAAAGTGGCTAGTTTTAACCTTTTAAGTTATAGAATCAACATTATTTTATTTTTATTTTTCTTGTCTTGCATTGAACTCAGGAAGTGTTCTCTCTCTGGAGAAATTTGGGTCAGTTTGATGGCTGGCAACTCATGCTAACAGCAATACAAAAGGGTATCCAAAAGCAGCTACTAAAATTAGGATCAACAGATATAGATAACTTGCTTGAATAAATTTTAAAAATATTAACTGAAAAGCTGGCAGCATTATGTGCCTTGTTAACAGAGTGCTGGAAAGTTACAGACAATGGGAAGAAAGATGGTTTTGCACTCACACAAAGTAAGGCCCTTGAACCGTATCATTTAAGGTCAGTCAGCTTAACATCAGCCTAAATAAGTAATGGATCTGATTAACAGCAGAATTATAGACAATGTACAGGAGAACATAACTTCATGGAGACTATTTTGTCAGATAATCTTTAAGTAAGTTTTTAGATGTGCTTCCAGACTAGTGTTTCAATTTGTGTTAGAGTTTGGTTTGTTAGAACAGAGTGCTTTGATTTAGCTACATGGTTAACAGTTCTTAACGTGATTACCAGAATGTGAACATGAAGTTGATGACCAAGAGTTTAATATAGACCGTGTGTACATAACTAAGACATACTGACTAGGAACAGAAAGATCTTACCACTAGAGCTGGTCCAACCTGTGGAGTGGATTATGCCTATAGCTTTGGTGCCTACTACTTAGAAAGCCAAATAGATGTTTTTCTGACTCATTTTACAAGCACTCAGTAAGGTAAGAATCATGACTTAAAATCCCTGATCAGAAGACATAAATAAGGATTGAAGTAAGTAACAGGGAAACGACATACCATTAAAGTTTAAAGAGAAACCAGTGCAGGATATCCTTCTGGCCTATTCTGTCCAGAAATTGGACGAGGAGATTGCAACTTGAATGCGTTGGATTGTGTTTTATGAAGACAGTACTTGTGAGAGATTTGTGCTGCATTGAGAATCCTCATGCGGAAACTAGTTGTTTTGGGCATTTAGAAGGCTTTTGAACAGGTGGTGAATATACTAGAGACCAAGATTTATTGTATTCTGTATTTATGTTGTTTGTATTTTATCCATAAAATCTAAATTATCTTATATCTTGCATAAGAGCTAGAAACTTATAAAATTACAATATAGAGAACAACTAGTTGAATAAGGCATTTCAACTTTCATTGGAAATGATAAATACTTAAACTAAAGTAAAAGTGTACTGGGAAAAGAGATATTATCTTCCTTCTTCTCCCTTTCCGTTACTGTCCTTTCCTATGAAAAAATCTTCAGAACTTTGCTTGTTAGAAATAAATTGTATCATCTGAAACCATATCTTTCTCTAAAGAATCCTCGCAAGGCCCGTGTAACTCGAAGGTTTATTGTAGTGGAAGGATTGTATATGAACACAGGAGATGTGTGCCCTCTTCCAGAACTGGTAAGTGGCTTCAGTTTGCCTTTTAAATTCTGCCTGTGGAAAAGCTCTACATGCAGGTTTTCTGTTTATCTTCTTGCTTTCTTAAACATTCATGAAATGGCAATCTTAAGTCATACTGTTTTGAAACTTCTGATCAGGAGTAGGATTATGAAGCTATATGTAATGAGACCTGTACGTGGGGATATGGTTATGGTCTTAATTTTCAACCTGTAAAGTATAGTGTATTTTTAGCTCTGCTGCATGGTGCTAAATCATTAAACTAAGTTATATCTAATTAAAAACAGGAAGTTTCAAAGCAACCCTTATGCAAGCATCATAGTATCATGGAATTGTTTGGTTGGAAAAGACCTTTGAAATCAAGAGTCCAACCATACCTGTCCTCTGCGAAACTGCATCCCTGAACACTGCATCTCCCTTTTAAATACCGATGGGAAACGTTGACTCAACTACCTACCTAGGCAGCCTCTGCCAGTGTCCATTTCTTTCCATGAAAAAATTTTTTTTGATGTCCAGCCTGAACCGTCTCTGGCAGAGCATGAGACTCATTGCAAGACTTGTTCTCCAGCTCCTTCATAAGCTTTGCTGCCCTTCTTTGGACACGCTCCAGCAGCTCTATGTCCTCCTTGTAGTGAGAGACCTAAAACTGAACCCAGGATTCGAGGTGTGGCCTCACCTGTGCCAAGTACAGGGACACAATCCCCTCCCTGGTCCTGCTAGTCACACTATTTCTGATACAAGCCAAGATGCTGTTGGGCTTCTTGGCCGCCTGGGCACACTGTTGGGTCATATTCAGCCAGTTGTCAAGCAACATCCCCTCCTCCTTCTCTGCCAGGCAACTTTCTAGCCACTCATTCCCAAGCCTGTAGCACTGCATGGGGTTCTTGTGTCCCAGTTGTAGGACTTGGTACTTGGCTTTGTTTAAACCTCATGCTGTTGAATTGTCATAAATAGAAAATCCAAGGAAAATGTCTGCTATTCAGCATAAATTGGCTTTTTGAGCAGGCTGTGTTCTAGTAGATAATGGAAGAAATCCTGTAAAAAATGCATCATCTTGAAAGTACTTGATAGCTAATTTAAAAACAAAAAGTCAAAAATGGTTTTCGCACAAGAACATTTATGATATTTAGTCTTATATGGTAGAAGGATTTTGGGGATTTTAAATGTCTTAATGATAAAATGCAACTCTAGAGCTGACATTTTTGTGGTATTCAAGATAATGTACCTTATATCTCCCTCCCTCTTTTCTTACCAATTATGATTTGCTTGACTTGTATTTTATATCATTTCCTCCATTTTAGATAAAATTGAAATATAAATACAAAGTTAGAATATTTTTGGAGGAAAGCCTTTCCTTTGGAGTCCTTGGAGAACACGGAAGGGGAATAACCGAACACTTTGGAATAAATGTAAGAGACGTTTTTGTGGGTTTTGTGAACAAGAAACTTGTACAGAGGCAAATGGTGCAGTTGATTTCTCATACCTGTGCCATCAACAATGTGTACTAGCTTACAGTAGAAATTTAAATATACTTTTCCTTCAATCTTAAAGTATTCTGGTGTCAGCATTCTTCTCTCATATACTTACTTGAAATAATTTTACTTATCTTTAGGGAGGAAGATAACAAGAATTTTTACAATGCATAACTTTGTCCCGTTCATTACTTAGTGTGATGATGATTGCAGTAGTTTACAGCTACATACTCTTAAAGTGTGGTGCTTACACAGAAATGTTTGGGGGCTAGGGGTAAGTCAGAAAAATCATCTTTGCAGAAAGCCAGCCCACTTTGCTCTGTTGTCTTTTAATCCAGTGGGAAAAAATAGGATAAAAGCTTTTGATGGTCCTTTCAAAGATATCTTACTACTTTACCAGCAGATTAAAGCAGTTATTTTTTTAATTAAGAATCTACCTTTTATGGTGTTTATTCAGCTGAGGAGTACTTTGGAAATCCAGAATAATATCTTTGCAGTTAATTGCCATCACAGCTGCATGAGCTGGGGAAGGAAGAAGTGCTATTTTGGTTGCCAGTGTTTTGGTGTGGAACACCTCTCACTAATTCTGGCAATGTCTGAGATCAGCTTCAAAGTGAAATATGAAATTCTGAGAATTCATTAAGTCTTCCCATCTATCCTATTGGTTTAACTTTTGAGTGTCTTAATATCAAATATGGAAAGGAGAAAATGAACGTTGAACAGTTTTAGAAAAGGAAACAAGAGGTGCTACTGTGATGCTTGCCAACTACCATGTGATTAATTATCTACCACATTATATTTATTTACAAACAAAATCCTTCCATTTTGTCTGCTAGGAGTAGGCATTTGTAGCAGTGGTCATCGGTGCTCTTCACAGGGCCTGGCAAAAAAAAATGTTTGCAGCTAGCAAGTGAAATACGACAATTTTGTCTCTAATGTTCGAACTTTCAGCTTCCTGTGCTCTGCACACAGGGAGGTGCATAACAAGCTGGAAGGGAATATAATCAGAACAGATGACCCAATTTCGGCATAGAGATATTCCATACCATAAAATGTCATGCTTGGTATATAAACTGGGGGAAGGGTGGTTGCTGCGTAGATTAATAACTTATTAATTTAACCGGCAGATTGATGATATAGATCTCATTAGCGCAAACATGGAAAATTCACTGGCTTCTATTGGAGGATTTTGCTGTGGGAGATCTTTTATTATTGACCATCAGGTAAGCCAGGTCTCATTTTTATGTGGTGTGGCAGGAAATGAGAGTTAGTGAGTAATATTAGTTTGCAAGGACTGTTAAGGTATAAATTATTATGTAACACTTGATTCTATGCAAACTGTCTGGCTCTATGAAATATTGTAGGTGAATTGGAGACCTACTTTTAAATCCTTACATGAGCCTGTAAGTGTAGAGGAGAGGTTGTTTAAATGTTTATGACTTAACGCTTAAAAGATTGCCTATACTGTTATGAACAAAAAAGTGATTTTTTTTTTTCCCACCCCCTTTTTCCCTTTTCCCCCACAGCGATTGTCTGGTCAGGGTTACTGCTTTTCTGCATCCCTGCCTCCTTTGTTAGCTGCTGCTGCTATTGAGGCCCTGAATATTATGGAAGATAATCCAGGTACTTAGTTGAGGATAAACTCATTCAGTATTTCTTCACCCAAAACTAATAACTCATGTGTCTTCCTACTTTGATTCCTCCTCCTTTTACTCTCTTTTTAGGTAATTAATTTTACATGCATGATTTTTATTTCATATATATTCCTATCCTGCTTTTCTTCTTCAGTGTCCCCTCCCATTTCATTCTTCCAGCTGAAAGTGAGTGAGTTACTTAAGGCTAGGAGTTACAGAGATGGTTGTCCCTAAGCAAATAAGAAGTTATTGTTATGCTTTGTAGACTCACTAAATATTTCTTCCTTGAAAACAAATTTCTTCAGCACAAATGGGGGAAGGAAAGGTTAAAGAGAAACAAATGGCCAATGGCATCCTGGCTTGTATCAGAAATGGTGTGACCAGCAGGTCCAGGGAGGTGATTCTCCCTCTGTACTCAGCACTGGTGAGGCTGCTCCTTGAATCCTGTGTTCAGTTGTGGGCCCCTCACCACAAGAAGGATGTTGAGGCTCTGGAGCAAGTCCAGAGAAGAGCGACGAGGCTAGTGAAGGGGCTGGAGAACAGACGCTATGAGGAGCGGCTGAGAGAGCTGGGGTTGTTTATTGTGGAGAAGAGGAGGCTGAGAGGAGACCTCATTGGTCTCTACAACTACCTGAAGGGAGGTTGTAGAGAGGAGGGAGCTGGCCTCTTCTCCCAAGTGACAGGGGACAGGACGAGAGGGAATGGCCTCAAGCTCCGCCATGGGAGATTTAGGCTAGAGATTAGGAGGAAGTTTTTCATTGACCCCAGAAAGGGTCATTGGGCGTTGGAACAGGCTGCCCAGGGAGGTGGTTGATTCACCTTCCCTGGAGGTGTTTTAGGCACGGGTGGATGAGGTCTTGAGGGACTTGGTTTAGTGTTAGATAGGAATGGTTGGACTAGAAGATCTGATGGGTCCCTTCCAACCTGGTTGTTCTATGATTCTAAATGGGAATATATTTCCTCAGGACCGAACAACCCTTTTCTTTCCACTTGCACTACATAATTCTTTTTACTTCTCGGAGTAAGCATCTAGGCAAGAGTCTCAGGAAGTATAATGGTTCAAACAACTGCATATGTGGTAGGATGAAGTAGAGGACATTTGAATAAAGATAAAGGATAAAGCAGGAGTTTCTGCTCTGGGAATCAGTGGACTGCCCTTGTTGCTAGAACCTACATTTTTGTGGTGAGTGAAAGGGGTGAGACATATGAGAAGGACAAAACTGGCTAAATCTGTGTGTATTTGGTTTTAACCTTCATTAGCATCAGCTGATTGGAGGACATCTACAAAGACTAGTAGTATTTTAGGCTGTTACAAATAAACAAAAACTACTTGGTAGACCACACCTAGTCCTCAGAAGTTAAAAGTGAGAAAAAAATAAATTATGGGACTGTTAGCTCAGAAGGGGAAGGTTAACCTTTACCTAGAAAAAGAACAAAGTTCTGCAGGTCCAGGAGTCAAAATTTCCTATTTAAGAACCTGCAGTGAGTTGTTGAAACGATTGAGGATCTGTGTGGCTGAAATATTTTGTAGATATAAAGAAGTTGGACCTGCCATTTCAATGTAATTTCCAAGTGTTCATGTCATCCTTTTCCTATGATCGTGAACTAATGCAGCTGGAGGAATGAGATAAAAGGAAGTAATGCATTTGTCAGGTGTTTCCTGGCAAAAATGGGAATCAGGAACATTTTGAAAAGTAGTGAAAGACTTACTTCTTCAATGGATTTGTGTATCTCAATTTTCCTTCCCAGTGCTTTTTTTTTTTTTAATATTAGACAAATAGAAATACAAAGCAGACTCAGGATACCTAAGCCTTTTACTGTTCTTTTCTTTTTTATTTTCAATTGTGTGCCTGTGTATGTAGACATTTTTCAGACTCTCCGGGCTAAATGCGAACGAATTCACAAAGCTTTACAAGGGTAAGTGTATTTTGGTGGTTGGTTTGTTTTGGCTGTTGTTGATATGACCATTCCTTTATCATGCTAGCTCTAAAGAACTGTCCTTGTCCAAATCGAATTCAGATTTTACAGATGCTTAGACTGCATATAAGTACTCTATATTAGGTATGTACAAGAGGAAGAAAGTTGTCCTTTTACTGTTTCTGTTATGCAACATAAGCAGTCCAGGTTTTCAAAATCCCTTTCCAAGAATTGAAATATGATACCTTAATGATAAAAAGTATGTTTGTAAGCCCTTACACATTTAAGTCTTTAGGAGACTAACAGCTTTCAAGCTATGAAGTATTGATAAGCATTTTGACAATAATGTCTTAAGAAAAAGCATTTTGGGTGTAGTTTAGCAGATACACTTTCAGAAAATTCTATACACCTTGCAGTCACCTTTAATTACATTATTGTTCTTACACGTGAGACTTGAATGGTAAATAGTAATAGAAGTGTTCATTATGGATGTGATTCATTCCATACCCATTTACCACAGGGATAGAAAACAGTCCAAACCATATTTAAGTTACTAATACAGAACTAGCCTTAAAAGCAGTGTTGGTGTTAAGGAGGGTGGATTTATCCCTTTTTTACCTAAAAATCAGATCTTTTGGACATCTCTTTTGTGTGGAAATTGTACATTTTTTTCTGAAAATGAAACTTCCTCATTGTTAAGACATGAATTCTGCTTTCAGGAAGGTTTCAGTGAGCTCAAATACTTGCTGAATCTTAATTTGGCAGAGGCTCATTAAAAAACATAGTTAATATTTTACATTAAGGTTAAAGTATGGCCATCAGAAGACCTCATGTTAAACTCCTAGATTTCTTCAAATAGTTGGATGAGATGAATTATGTGCTTCAGTTTACTACAGCTGTGACTAACAGAAAGATCTTTAAGGTTAAAATTATGTTTGAAGCTTGCAAGCAGTCTCAATGAATAAGCGCATAGCAAATACAAAGCATGTTGTTAAGGCCAAGTCTCAGTTTGAATGGAGGTGATAAAAAATTTGCTTCCTCCTCATCTTTTCTCATTTACTCTTGGGGGGGATATTGATAATTATCTATTTCAATTAAAGAATTATGTCTATTTTGTAAAGAGAAGCTAATACTTCTCCTCTCTAAACAAAACATAATTGTAGCACCTTGTCTTGAACTCCAGCAAATGCATTTGAAGTACAGTGAGACTTCATCTGACTTATACTCTTACCTCCTTCCTTGTAGAACAGTACTGCTAGAAGTCAAATCAGTCCTAGGGAAGTAACTGAGAACAGATATCTTATATAGCCATGCTGCGTATTTCTTTTTATTTTGTAGCTGCACCTTGGAGTTCTTTTCCTTGTCCTTTATGTTTCCAAATGTTATATCCCCAATCCCTAGGTAGGCCTGCAGTAATAAGACAAATGCAGTGTCTGTGTATTAAAGAAATAGCCTGTATCTGCAAGTTTGCGAGTGTAGGTGAATGGCACCAGAATGCTTGCAGTTTGTGGCTGAGGAAGAAAATCAGTTTTATTTGCCTTCTCGAATTGACTGTCAATTAAAACAGCATTGTACAAATAATGCAAGGTGTTTCCATGCTAGACTACACTATTATTCAAGTTTATAATTGATCTAGTGTTTGTAGTGCCGGTTCTCCTTTAGGTTCCAGTATTGTTGGCTTTGGATTTAACATCTCCTCTGCTCTTACCGGTTCTTGAACTTTGTTAAAATAGAAAAGTTATGTGAAAATGAGGGCATAAGCATATAATGTGTATGAGGCAAACTCATAAAAGTCAGCAAATCAAAATTATGGGTGATAGCAGACATGAGTTTATGGACCTGTTAGTTCTGGAGACCAGAGGGCTTGCTTGGGTAGCAGATATGTTTTTTTCTGAGAGTAATAACTCAGTCCCAGTGATGTATCAGTACAATGACAATCATCTGTCAATCATTTTTTACAATTCAGTTAGATTTGAAGGACCTGATTAACAGCTGACCCTAAACACAGATATGGGAGCAATTCTACTAATATAAATAGTTGAGGATAACTACTTATATATTTATTTATTATTTATTTTAATGGAGCTTCTGACTGAGTGACAGATGATATCGTAATTGGAAATTTTGCTAAAAAAGTAAACTTTATTTCTTCTTATCACATAAGTGGGTAAAAAGATTTATTGTTATTGATTTTGTTAATATAGACTCCAAAGACTTGATTCAGCTAGTTGTGTTTTTATCGGCAACACACAGGTGTAACACTAACATTTTTCCTGTGTTTTCATAAGGAAACTTCAAAATTTCTGTTAATTCTTTTTGCAAAAGGAGGAGCCACTGTTGTTAACAGACTTGATGAAACTGTATTGATATCTTTCCGAAGGTTTTGATTACATTTCCTAAGTTTAGTATTATTTGCCTACTGGTAGCTGAAATGCACATGTTTTGTCTGCATTAGTATAAGTAACGTGAGATATCCCTTCCTTTTCACTGTCCACCTAGAAAGCAGAAACACTATATATAACCTTAACATATACATTCAAGTTAGGATGTGCATTAAAGGCTTTTTATTTGTTCTAGGATTTCTGGGTTAAAAGTAGTGGGAGAATCTTTTTCTCCAGCATTGCATCTGCAGTTGGAAGAGAGCTGTGGATCTCGAGAAAACGACGTGAAGTTACTCAAAAGAGTTGTGGACTATGTGAGTGTCCCCATAGCCATTAAATATATCACTGCCTTTGATAATGCGGATAATGAATAAAATGCATATGGATAAGGAGGCTTGTTGGGTAACACGAAGTATGTTGCAGGAATGCTGCAAGAAACTCAGTTTCTTTGCTGACTGTAGGACTGTATTAAAGACTGACATATAACCATTTCTCTCTGCAGATGTTAAGGTCTGTAGCACTGGATAAAACTATATGTAAAAATATGGATTCAAAAACTAAGCTGGGTGGAAGCGTGGATCTGCTGGAGGGTAGGGAGGCTCTGCAAATGGGTCTGAACAGGCTGGACTGCTGCGCTGAGACCAATGGCATGAGGTTTAACACGGCCAAATGCCAGGTCCTGCACTTGGGGCACAACAACCCTATGCAGTGCTACAGACTAGGAGAAGTTTGTCTAGAAAGCTGCCAGGAGGAGAGGGACCTGGGGGTGTTGGTTGACAGCAACTGAACATGAGCCAGCAGTGTGCCCAGGTGGCCAAAAAGGCCAATGGCATCTTGGCTTGTAACAGAAATGGTGTGACCAGCAGGTCCAGGGAGGTTATTCTCCCCCTGTACTCAGCACTGGTGAGACCGCTCCTTGAATCCTGTGTTCAGTTGTGGGTCCCTCACCACAAGAAGGATGTTGAGGCTCTGGAGCGAGTCCAGAGAAGAACAATGAAACTGGTGAAGGGGCTGGAGAACAGGCCCTCTGGGGAGCGACTGAGGGAGCTGGGGTTGTTTATCCTGAAGAAGAGGAGGTTGAAAGGAGACCTCATTGCTCTCTATAACAACCTGAAAGGTTGTGGAGGGAGAGTGCTGGCCTCTTCTCCCAAGTGACAGGAGACAGGACAAAAAGGAATGGCCTCAAGCTCTGCCAAGGGAGGTTCAGGCTAGACATTAGGAAAAAAACTTTCACAGCAAGGGTCATTGGGCGTTGGAACAGGCTACCCAGGGAGGTGGTTGATTCACCTTCACTGGAGGTGTTTAAGGCACGGGTGGATGAGGTCTTGAGGGGCATGTTTTAGAGATTAGTGGGAATGGTTGGACTCGATGATCCGATGGGTCTTTTCCAACCTGGTGATTCTATAATTCTATGTTAGACTTTATTTCATAATGATTTCCTGTTACACATTTCAAAACTCAAGTTAAATTTGGTTACAAGACTGTTACTTAGAAAATTTCTATAGTGTTCTTAAGAATAAAGGCTATCATTTCAACAGAGTTCTAGTGTTTTATCCCTTTGAGGTTGAGCTTTCCATAATTTTGCTTCTTTGAGACTGTGAACTTCGTTTTAAGTGAAAAGTCATCATGCTTTGTATGTCATACCTTTTCCATCTTCAGTTTATATTCATTCTTTCTCCCACATGAAGGAAGCGAAGGTTGATGAAGAAGTTTGATATTTCAGGTGGCAGGTAAACTAGACTACCCAACAAAAAGAAACTGAAGTTGATTTCTTCAGAAACATGCTTCAGTATGATTAAATAACCTACTTAATACAGCATTTTCCTGTGATTACTTAGAGATGAAAGCTAGAGAAGCTATACTCTGTTTTGCGTGTTTATGCTATACTCTGTTTTGCGTGTTTATGCTGTATTAGAATTAGAGATGATTTTGTACAACTTTCAAAACCTTCATTTGGGATAAGACTTATTTATCTTGATACTAAACTTGTAAAAGTTAGGTTTTTGTATTGAGTGATCAAAAAGATACAGTATCAGAAATTCCTAGAGTGATAACAGCTATATTTTCTTTATTCGTAGTGCATGAATAGTGGTGTTGCATTAACTCAGGCCCGCTATTTGGAGAAAGAAGAAAAATGTCTTCCTCCACCGAGGTTAGTAGAAAGGCAGTACTTATTTCATTCTATTGCATATGACTCTTAATCTCTTTTCATAGAATGATGGGGGGATGGTCAATAAACTGTATTGAATAGTTGGTCTTGCTAAAAATGGGAAAAGTTCTGTTTTGAGGTATATTTTCAGTAGTTCTTACAGAATACTAATACCCTGAAGTCACAGAATCATAGAATGGTTCAGGCTGGAAGGGATCTTGAAGAACATCTAGTTCCAATCCCTCTACCATGGGGAGGGGCACTCACTAGACCAGGCTACTTATGTCCCTATCCAGTTTGGACTTGAACACTTCCACAGAGGGGGCATCCACAACTTCCCTGGGCAACCTATTCCAGTGCCTCACAAGCCTCATTGTGAAGAATTTCTTCCTAATGTTTAACCTAAATCTTGCCCCTTCCAATGTATAGCCATTCCCCCTCATCCTATCCTTTTTACATGCTCTTGTAAAAATCCCTCTCCAGATTTCTTGTATGCCCCTTCAGGTACTGGAAGACCACTGTAAGGTCTTCCTAGAGCCTTCTTTTCTCCCAGCTTAATAAACCAAACTCGCTCCAGCCCTCTGGTCATCATTGAGGGCCTCCTCTGGACCCATTCCAATGGTTCCATATCCTTTTCATGTTTGGGATTCCAGAACTGGACACAGTATTACAGGTGGGATCACACAAGAGAAAAGTCACCGCCCTTGACCTGCTGGCCACACTTTTCCTGATGCAGCCCAGGATACAGGTGGCCTTCTGTAGGCACACATTGCTCACTCACATCGAGCTTTTCATCAGTCAGCACCCCCAAGTCCTTCTCTGCAGTGCTTCTCTCAGTCATGTCCCCCAGCCTGTACTGAAACCATGGACTGCCCTGACCCAGATGTAGGACTGTGCTCTTGGCCTTGTTGGTCCTCTTGAGGTTCACATAGGCCCCCTTATCCAGCTTGTCTGGGTCCCTCTGAGTGACATCCCGTCATTCTGGTGTGACAACTGTACCACTCAGCTTTGTGTCATCTGCAAACTTGCTGAGGGCGCATTTGTTCTTGCTGTCTATATCATTAATGAAAATATTAAGCTGCATTTGTCCCAGTATGGACCCCTGAGGGACACCACTTGTCACAGATCTTTATCTGGACATCAAACTGTTGACCACTGCTCTCTGAATGCAACCACCCAAACAATTCCTTATTCACCAAACAGTCCACCCATCAAATCCATCTCTCTCCAGTTTAGAGACAAGTTGTGAGGGACCATGTCAAAGCCTTTACAGAAATCCAGATAGATTTCATCCATTGCTTCTCCCTTATCCACTGATGTGGTAGCCTGTCATAGGTTGGTTTGACAGTACTTGCCCTTGCTGAAGCCATACTGTCTCGAGACACCTCCCCATCCTCCATGTGCTGTAGTATAGCTTCTAGGAGGATCTGTTCCATGATCTTCCCAGGCACAGAGGTGAGGCTGACAGATCAATGGTTCCCAGGGTTGTCTTTTCTACCCTTTTTAGACATGGGCACTATGTTGCCTTTCTTCCACTCTGTCAAAACTACCTGAATCACAAAGGCCATCATGTTGCCTGTTGGCAGGCATGTTTCCATAAGCTGTGCATATGCAGGTAAAAACTGTGACAATCAAATTTCTTTGGTGGTTACAGGGACTGGGGAAGTAGCCTGACCATTTCTGTTTCATCACATTTCTTCTTTCTGGATGAATATGAATGCATAATTATTGCCCTAGACATACTGATGTTGATGTGTTAAAAATAGTACAAGAAAAATCTGAAGCTGAAGGCAATGAATAAAGTTTACTGTGTATGTTCTGGTTTTCTTTTTCTAGTATTCGAGTAGTGATAACAGTGGAACAAACAGAACAAGAACTTGACAAAGCTGCATCACTTCTTAAGGAAGCTGCACAGTCTGTATTGAATTAGAATCTTGTTTTGGCATCCTCTTTCTCTCAGTTATCCTAAGTGTTTTCTACTGTGTAGTGACTTCACTTCAGATATTCAAGTTCTTCCACTGATGGTATTGAAACCTAACTGAATAACAAGATTGTTCCAGAATCGTACAAATGCACTGTGGGAGAGTATACTGGATTTTGGAACTGGTGAATAACATAGTGTACTTGCAATTCAAACTCTAGCATTTACTAGCATTCCTTAAAAGAGGACATCACTATTGCTTACAGGACTCTTTCATAAGTTGCGTCTTATAAAGTTTTAAATTTATTCCTTCAAACCCTTAAATGTTTTCAAAAATATCTATGTATATTTTAAAAAATGCGTACGTGTAGTTTTCTCCCCCCCAAAAAAAAACCCTTAAATTTATTGTTTTCTCTTTCTTATGTTGTCAAAATGTAGGAACTTCAAACAAATTTAAAGGAATTATTCCTCCCATCTGCCCCAAATGAAGATAGGGTGTTTCTAATACTGCCAATACGGAAAAGTAACACCTTAAGAGATCATTTTTTGCTACATTATATAATCTATTATTGAATTGTAGAAGGAACATCAGTTCTTTTTTGTTTATATTTATCTCTAACCACTTTTGGAAGCCAGTTTTTAAGAATGCCTGAACAGAGAATTACATTTTCTAAATGGCATATTCATACTAAATACCATTTGCTTTCTGCTTTTCTTACGTAGTTATATGCATGTTTGATAATATAGATGAGATTTTTTCATATCGTTAACATTAAAATATCTAAATGAAACCTCTGAATTGTGAAATTAGTGTAATTCCATTACACTAGGTTCAGTCAGGGGACTTTGCACCAGTCTTGAAGAGGAGTCATAAGCAACATGATGAATCAACCAAGATTTTGAAACACCAACTAAACACTGGCTTAGTCCAACTGTTTGAAGCACTAAAATTTTGTATGCTGAGTTTTGTCTCTAAACAGCTATACCTTAGAGGGGAAGACTCACAGATAGCAATTAAGAATTAGAAGGTACACATACTACTGAAATACAACTCAATACGTGCACATAAAACTCTTGTGTTAATTGGGATAGTAATATTTGGAGTAATAAAAATTCTACACTGTCACGATTTTTAGTAAGCAGAAGTGGACATTACATAGAGGAGCACAACACACCAGTCAGAGGAAACTGATAAGAAAGAGTGGCAGTAAGCTGTACCTTTTTATAAAATAAAAAACATAGCTGTATATTTCAGGATTTTGCTTTAAGAATGCTCGTTTAAAAATTTTTCTATTCTGCCTGATCTGTATTCTGGGTGGTTTTGTACTTACGTGCCTTTTGTTTTGGTTACTGCTACAAGGACTACGGGACTATTTTTGAGGAACATTGTTTAAATAAAAAGTTAATAATGTTTGATTCAGATTTTTCCTTACCATGTAATTAGATTTTTACAGCAAGATCAACCGTACTTTTGCTATTCTGCATCAGACAAGCATTTGTCTATGTTACCTCCTTCAGTTAATAGTGACTGTCTCTGCACTGGCTTTAAAAACTCCTCTCCTATGTAATTCAGATGAACCAGCTAATGTTGCATTGAAGCACCTTTCTTATTGTTTCTTGACTATTTGAAATAATTATCTGTGCTATGTAGGAGAAACTTTCATTCCAATGTGAAGAAGTATTCCTGTTTCACTGATATTTACATTTTTCTGTATTAACTGTGAGTAAAAGCCTGTGAGAATCAAAGAACTTCTAAAAGCAAAAATGTGGGGAAGGAAACTGATTCCAATTTTACAGACTGGAACTGAAGTGCAAAACAACCTTCTCAAGACCCTCAGATACAGCGAGAGATGAAAATTAAAACTTAACACTGTACTTGGGGCTTGTGAGCCATCTTGGTTTGATAATTGAAACTTGAATAAGCAAGTAATCTCAAGCCTCTGATGTATAAGCTGGGAACAAGTGAGGCACTTGGATTCCAGTGCAGCAGCACAAATGGTTTTGGAGTTCATGTTAGGTGCAAATCACCAGTAGCATTGGGATACTAAGTTGCAGAATATATTTTCACTTGCATTTTTCCTGCAAATGGGAGGATTATTTTTGCACTTTTGAGGACCATCAACAGTCTTTAGATATATGAGTTTGTTTTGTGTTTCTTAATTTTGAGGTTTTTGCTTTAAAATGGAGTGATTACACTTAAATTAGCAGGAAGCATGGTGGAATTTCTGGCAATGTCAAATCTGTGGCTAAGCTGCTATTATGAAACTAAAGTTCCAGAGTGTTGCTAAGAGATGCTAGCATCCAATTCACTTGGCAAACACATATCCAGCATTAAAACATCGGCTAAACTGTCTTTGTCCATTTTTATTGTTTGCAGGTGTTAAGAAAAGAATAATTTAGGTCACATTAAAGGGGATAGCTTATGATTGATAGCAGTTGAAGTACTGTTATAATGTGTTTTTTACTGATAGTTTATATACATAGTCTCTGAGAAATCAAGATGCTTATGAGATGTAGCTGGTGAAGAGAATATGCTTAGTGTATGTTTGACCCTCTTTGTTTTGGCTTTTTTGTCAGATGTCTCTGTCGTGGCAAACAGATGAAGGGGAAGGATACCTCTGGGGAAAAAAGTTGGTTAGTGTTAGGGGGACAGCAGGTGATTCTGGTTAGACTTTTGACATTAAAAAAATTAGAACCCTGGCAAGGTGCTTAAGTTCTTGGTGCTCGAGGCTGGTAGATACGTGAACAAGCCTGTTATAGTTGCCTGGTAGTTGTGTTTGGATGAAGCGGAACTTTCTTAGCCATTTTTTCAGATATGTGAGTGAGGCTAGGGTCTTCGTAAATAAATGAAAAGCTGTTCAGCAAGATACTGTGAGGTGAATCAAACACACACAGGCCTTATTCTGAAGTTCTGCTTCTCTACTGAAAATAAATATCTGGATTCCTAATTTTTGTTCAATTAATTAGGTATTTCTCCCTGCCAAGTACATGACACAGAGTTTCAGCTATGTAGAAGCATCAGGATAATAAATTGTGATAAAGATTAATGTTATTTTTTTCTCACTGAAGATTAGTATCTGGTAGTTGAGATAGAATGCATTTCAACTGTAAAAAGGTGCCCATTAATTGAAACTGTCCTGATGAAATTGGTTTTTTGCAATATGTGAGGACTGGGATGGACTGGAAAGGATTTATATTTGAAGGTATTCTGTCTTGAAGAAACATGTTTACAAAGACATCTGTTCTCCTTGAATATTTTAAAAAAATTGATTGTTATTTATGTACATTCTTTGTTTTTATAGGAAAACCTACAGATGCCTTTTCTGTTTATTATAGTAGTCATTATTTTTGGAAGGGAGGTGAAATGCATAAGGAGAGTATTAAGAAGGAAAGAGAGGTAGGACTGAATAACTTTGATATTTTTTTTCACTTTTGAAATACGATCCCAATCACGGCACAAAATATTGCACGGTCTCCTTTCTGTCACTCCGTGTGGACTTTATTATTTTAAACAGGGTTGTGGAGTGTTGATATTCACTGTCTATGAAGCTGCTACCTCAGAAGTGTCTTGCATCTTAAGATGACATGAGAAACTTATATGAGCTGTAAGTGCTGTTTAATCAGAGGAAATATTTACAACTAACAGAAGGAATTTGTACATTCAGATGTTTCGGTGTTCTAATAAATGGAAGTGTCTGGATAACATTTCTTGTGTTTTTGTGTTGCTTTGCAGTTTTCATGCCAATAAGATAATAGACTTACCCTATCTTGTGTTTGGATTTTTAGATTTTAGTTTTCTGTGCAGTTTGTGCTAGGTCATTGCAAAATATGCCTAATAAGTCACATAAACTAATAAATCAGCTGAGCTGCAGATTGCCAGAAGTATCTATCAGAGAAAGACAGTTCTCTACAGGGCCTTCTTCTAATACATAGGTAGTAGACACATATGGAAAATGACTCTTGTATCTGGCCTAGTGTCTAGTTTCCAGTTTTGCTGTGACTCAGTATGGAATTTCTGATCAATGAACAAACTCTTGAGTCCAGATGAAATATGCCCCAGCTTTGAAAGACCTTTATGGAATAAAATACTGAAATGTTGCCTAACATGTTACGTTGTTAAGATTTCTGTCTTTACCCCTGCTACTAAGGGTGATACTACCTGACTGCATGCTCTTTGGATAACTGAGCTGCATTTTCCTACATGGGATCCAGTATTGGCAAAAAAACACTTGTAGTATTGGAGACAGAGGAAAAACTTTAGTAGAACTGGAAATGTATAATCCACTGGATATCTTATATTTGGTGCAGGCCAAAAATGAGGCCTGATAGAGACATGATCATCCCCTTGGTATCCTAGGGCCATGGAATTTCCACCTTTGAGAGGGATAAAATAAGTAAGAGCTGAAGCATTCCTCTCAGACAGACTTATCACAGCATTTCAGTTATGGGTCAGTGTCTACTCTGCAAGAGTGTTTGGCAAGGGGCAGACAGGGTTCTCAAATCACGTCAGCATTGTCAAGCAGAGAATGAGATCTACTCACATATCATTGGATCTTGTCCCACGGTGCAAGACACAGGGATTAAAAAACATAGCAAACTTTGTGATTTATTGGTATATGAAACCAAAAAGAAGGAATGGATAGTAGTCCAAGAACCACTGCTGAAAGATGAATATAATGAACTGTATAACCCAGATGTGATGTTTGTCAAAACAGACCAGGCTATTGTCATGAACTTAACAATTAGGTTTGAGAGTAAAGTGACATCTTTGGTGGATGCAGTGGCAGGAGAAAGTAAAGATACCGTCACTTTAAGGATGAGGTGCAAGAATGCTGCAACTTTTAAATGTATGGTGTGTCCTTTAGGAGCATGTGGGAAGTGACATCAGGGCACTTAGAAACTGTTAATTGAACTGCGACTTCCCAGTTCCCCGCAGGAAAAGGCTGTGTGTTGCTTTTCAAATCAGGCTTCAGTAAATATTGCGTGTGTATTTGGTAGTCAAGCAGGATCTTAATGCAACAATGAACTTTAATTGTAAACTAATGAATTGTAAATTGGCTGATTCTTTCTATTTATCTGAGGTGGGAGATGAACTCCCAGGAGTGGCACATGCCAAGGGCCAAAGACAAAAGCAGGCAGTTTCACAGTTACTTCATTCATACTGAAAATCCAGCAACAAGGTTATGTAGAGATGAGAAAGGGGCTCAAAGTCATGACGTGCCATCTACCCTGCCAAAATACACCAATCAATGGTCTTTACCACCTTTACTTAACCTTGAAAAGGAACATGTTTAATTTTAGATATGTTTGATAAATAGCTGGTAGCAAGGAATACTCAATGGTAACAAAATTCCTATTTATGACACTTCAGATAGAATATTTTACTGGGGAAAGACTAGAGATCTGATTTTGATCCATCTTTAGATGTCCGTAGTCAAGCTACACGCAAAGAATTGCTAGCAATCAGTAATCAGCATTTGTAATAATAAATTTCCTGGGTGTCTTTTCCTGAATATGAACTACATGAAAGAAGTTAAGTCATAGGCATGATTGTGTATGGATTGTTTTACTGAACTATGCTAATTTTTGAACTTTGTTAATAAACAAATATTAAATACTTTTAATTGCTTAATTTCTAATTTAATTGCCTAAATTTCTATCTTGAGAATAAAAATTTTTAAATGTTTAAGGATTTTAAGAGATCAGAATTTTTAAATTTTTTGCTGGTTTGTTTCTGGAAGCTTTCGCTTTTCCTGTACCTTTGTTTTCTGGTCATCTTTCTGCTTTTTTTCTTTGTTTTCCAGGAAAGTCACCAAATACAAAGGCATCGTTCCATGCTTAAAAACTATTTAGGCAGTGAAAGTATTTGGTATGCAGTAGACTTTGTTTTACTGATTATGTCCATGTTTCCTAAATGCAGAGGCATGCTCCTGTTCAACTGGTAGGAGGCAAGGGATGTGCAGAAAGTTGCATTAAATTGGGGATTTAATATGATGGTACAAATGAGTTGGATTTATTAGATGATGATTCCAGTGAAAATGTAGTGACTCAGTTTCAGCCTAATTCCAGTGCTCAGCTGTTCCTTGGTACATAGTGCTGGTGAATGCTGTGCAGTTTACAGTACATGGATACCAAAGTTTTGAGACATAAGTTGAAACCTGTGGAAATGAACAATGATTTATGCGTCAGTCTTCACCTCTAAGTATAGAAGCCTGCTTTTGCCACTGTAGTGTATTTTTACTATTTGAAAGCATAACAGTAAGCATGCAGCTGCAGTATCACATACGCTGGAGTTACAGGTCAGAAGTGGAAACACTTTTTGAATGCTATGAGGTTAGGACAGCAAGATAGTGGTGTTTTCTATAAAGGTGCAGTTTGGTAGTATTTGACAGGACCTCAGTTTGAACACGAAGATGATAGGGTTTTCTGTTCTAGGTGAAGTGAAGAGGGTGCTAAGCAGGACAGTAGCACTAAATTTTCAGAGGGCAGACTTTCAACTCTTTAGAAGGCTGGTTGGCAAAGTCTCCTGGGAGACAGCACTTGAGAGCAAGGGAGCCCATGAGGGCTGGGAGCTCTTCAAAAAGGAGATCCTAGCAGCCCAGGAGAAAGCCATCCCCATGTTCTGGAAAAAATTTCAGCAGGGGAAAAAAACAGCTTGGTTGAGTAGGGAAATCTTGAGTGAAATTAGGAAAAAAAGGAATATTTCTAAGCTCTGGAAGAGGGGACAGGCCTCTTGGGGGGACTACAGGAGGGAAGTGAGGCTGTGTAGGGAAAAAATCAGAGGGGCTAAGGCTGAACTAGAGATCAGATTGGCTAAGTCTCTAAAAGACAACAAAAAATCTTTCTATAAATATATAAACAGTAAAAGGAGGACAAGGGAGACCATACAGTCCCTTTTGGACACAGAGGGAACAGTAGTGACAGGGGATGAGGAGAAGGCTGAGGTACTTAATGCCTTCTTTGCCTCAGTCTTTAATTGTAAAGAACGCTGTTCCCTCTGTGTAGATATCCCGGAAACAGAGGAGCAATATGAGGCTCCCATGGTCCAAGAGGAGGTGGTCAGAGCCCTGCTTGTCCAACTGGACACCCACAAGTCTATGGGGCCAGATGGGATACATCCTAGGGTATTGAGGGAGCTGGCGGACGTATTGGCCAAACCCCTTTCCATCATCTTCCAGCAATCCTGGAAGACTGGGGAGGTACCTCTGGACTGGAGGCTGGTTGATGTAGTTTCCATTTACAAGAAGGGTAGCAGGGAGGATCCGGGGAACTCCAGGCCTGTCAGTCTGACCTCAGTGCCAGGGAAAGTCATGGAACAGGTGATCTTGAGTGCTATCATGAAGCACTTACAAGAGAACCGGGTGATCAGGCCCAGTCAGCATGGGTTTACCAAAGGCAGGTCCTGCCAAACCAACCTGATCGCCTTCTATGACAAAGTCACTCGGCTGCTGGATGAGGGAAAGACTGTGGATGTGGTCTTTCTGGACTTCAGTAAAGCCTTTGACACAGTTTCTCACAGCATTCTGCTACGGAAACTGTCAGCCTCTGGCCTGGATAGGCGCACACTCTCGTGGGTAGAAAACTGGCTGGATGGCCGGGCCCAGAGAGTGGTGGTAAATGGTGTTAAGTCCAGCTGGAGGCCAGTGACAAGTGGTGTTCCCCAGGGCTCAGTGCTGGGTCCAGCCCTGTTCAATGTCTTCATCAATGACCTGGATGAGGGCATTGAGGGTACCCTTAGCAAGTTTGCAGATGACACAAAGCTGGGTGCAAGTGTCGATCTGCTGGAGGGTCGGGAGGCTCTGCAAAGGGACCTAGACAGGCTGGACCGCTGGGCAGTGTCCAACGGCATGAGGTTTAACAAGGCCAAATGCCGGGTCCTGCACTTGGGGCACAACAACCCTATGCAGAACTACAGACTGGGAGAAACCTGGCTGGAAAACTGCCAGGAGGAGAGGGACCTGGGGGTGTTGGTTGACAGCCAACTGAACATGAGCCAGCAGTGTGCCCAGGTGGCCAAGAACGCCAATGGCATCCTGGCTTGTATCAGAAATGGTGTGACCAGCAGGTCCAGGGAGGTGATTCTCCCTCTGTACTCAGCACTGGTGAGGCCGCTCCTTGAATCCTGTGTTCAGTTGTGGGCCCCTCACCACAAGAAAGATGTTGAGGCTCTGGAGCAAGTCCAGAAAAGAGCGATGAGGCTAGTGAAGGGGCTGGAGAACAGACGCTATGAGGAGCGGCTGAGAGAGCTGGGGTTGTTTATCCTGGAGAAGAGGAGGCTGAGAGGAGACCTCATTATTCTCTACAACTATCCAAAAGGAGTTTTGTAGAGAGGAGGGAGCTGGCCTCTTCTCCCAAGTGACAGGGGACAGGACAAGAGGGAATGGCCTCAAGCTCTGCCAGGGGAGATTTAGGCTGGAGATTAGGAGGAGGTTTTTCACAGAAAGGGTCATTGGTCATTGGAACAGGCTGCCCAGGGAGGTGGTTGAGCCACCTCCCCTAGAGGTGTTTAAGGCACAGGTGGATGAGGTCTTGAGGGACTTGGTTTAGTGTTAGATAGGAATGGTTGGACTAGAAGATCTGATGGGTCCCTTCCAACCTGGTTGTTCTGTGATTCTGTGTAACATGAAGTGCTCATTAAGATTAATAAGACATAAGGATGCAAAATGTTGGTGTGGAGTTGCAATGGAGAAAATGGACAATAAGACACTAGCTATCATTAGTAATGAGGCTAGGTTATGGAAGTTAATTGTCACCAGAATTGTTGCTAAGCCATTGCTGATCTGCCGAAGTCTAGAGAGTAATTGCAAACTAGAGAAACGTAAGCTTGGTGTGAATACTGGAGATTTTTATATGTCAGAAACTGTTTGTCTTTGCAAGAAAAAGTAGTGATAGTGACTGACCTTGCAGCAAGGTTACATGCAACTGTGAAATCACACAGAAACTAGCAGGTTAATAAAGTTATACATACCTGAGTTTGATGTGTGGTAACGAAGGGAATTTATTATCTATCCACACATCTTTCTATAAGTACATTTGCTATGCAGGGGTAAGGAACAGGTTGAAAACATCTAGGTGGAAAAAAACCCCAGCCTCTTAACATTTTTGAGCAGAGCTAAGAGATGGTATCAAATTACAAGTTTTGAACAAATTTTGGCTACTTCAACTCTTAAAATTAAAAAATGAATAAGTCAGCATATGTGTACTGCTTTGGCCACAGAAATTCTTTATGCAGCTAGCAGGGCAGAAGAAAGGTGTAGCAAGCTAACTCATAGATGAAGGATTTTGTGTTGTCACTGTTGGAAAACTGGCAGCAGCATTTGCCTTTGGGGTAGCTTACTGTCAAACGGCTGATGGGCAACATGAAACTTGCACAATGCCCAGTCTATCTAGCTGAAGGGACTGATGCAACCTTTTACTTCCATCAAACAGGAGTAGTCTTAGAAAAGTGTTAGACTGCTAGTACACCCCTTTGTGTTTATCTTCCCTTGAGCTAGTATTGATGAATTTAAGGAGACAACTGAAGGAAGAGCACCTCCCTATATAAGCAGACTGTCTTCTAGCTGCTATATCTCTTTCAGTAGAACACAGCGCAAAATGCCATGGATTCATCCTGCTCTCTTCACAGATATCACAGTATTGCTTTTGCCAGGCATTAATGGCAAAGAGAAAGGTTTGAAACATCTTTGTTACCTCTAACATGGGAACAGCAGCTTCAAGATCAATGGACAACATTTAAGTGCTCATGTTTACCTGAAGAACCTAGAGATGAGAGGAAATTAATTTTTGAGTTTTCTTGGAAGATTCAAGTCTGAGCCTTGTCTTCTCATTATCTCTTTTCTTGTGAAATCATCCAGTGCTTTGACGTTATTAAATAATTCCTGATGTGCATGCAAAAGCAAACTAGGTTTCTCAGGTAGCATAGGAGCATCATGGAGTCGTGGGTATGGCTTACACTGAAGTTGTGATTTCACCGATTTTGTTCATTTATTGCTGCTAGTGCTTGCCCAATAACAGAAACTAGTGACCTTGTGTGCATAAATTATTGGTTTTGCTCTGCTGGTATGCTCTTATAGACAGGTGAATAATATACGGCCCTAATACTATGGGATTAAAGCGTTTTTATGGATATTCTGATCCTAATACGGACAACATAGGTATGAGTAATTGTGTTGAGTATTAATGTTGCTTTTTAACATCAGAATACAAATGTGTGTAATTCTGATTGGGAGATGTGCCAACTGACCAGTGCTGAATATGTGGAATTCTACCCAGCATACCTGTTTCATTTTCCTTGTGTTTTGGCCTGTTACCTGTTATCAGTCTGATTGAGCAGCTTTTCACTCACATAAGCAAAAGTAGACTTACTTTTATGAGATTTGTCAAAAGTCACTGAGAATCTTGAAGAATATGAGCAAATTGGTGTTTAGAATTTTGGTGAATCCTGTGTTGGTATTAGCTGCTGCATTGGTTGGCTTGAGAACTGTAATAGGGGAGGCAACTGTAGTAAAACAGCTAGATCAAGAAAGCAATACTTATACCCTCAGGCAGGTGGTTGTGGTTTTGACCTAATATAGCTTCTTTAATCATTTAGCTACACAGCAGATCTGAGAAGGCTCCAGATGGAGGCTGAACCTATGACCCCCTGACATAAAACCATCTACGATACCAATTACACCATCTGTTGGTCATAAAACCACATTCTCTATCTTTTTTTGGCTCTTCTGTTATACAAAAGCTAAAGGGTGATATTTGGAGCTGTTCTAGCTTATCCATGCAATTTAATGCAGAACACATTTTCACAGAGAAGGGAGAACAAAGCACAATAGCACTAAAGTTCAATTTACATTCTCAGTCAGTGAAAACAAAAATGAAAATAAAAAGCAGTTGTCTGAATAACTTTTTATACCTAAACTATGGCTTCAATTGTATTTTTTTCCCAGTGCTTGTGATTTAAAAATATTTAAAGAGCAAGTTCTCTCCCAGCTTCTGAGGGCCCTGAATTGAAAGAAAATATATAATGCTAAAAATGAAATTATGGCAGCTTTGAGATATACACAGATCATGTTAGTAGACAATGTGTACCTAATAGAAACTTCTACACTTAATTAGGGATTTGTATTTGATAGTAGTGTTTGGGTACAGTACCTGATATCTGAGTGCAGAGTGCTGTTAAGCTGGAGATTCAACCACTTCACTGCACATACGCTCAGAATCCCTCTGCTTATAGGTTTCTCCTGTTTGACTCCCTGCTCAGGCTCATCAAACTGACTTTCTGAAATATTTCAATAGACTTTGAAATTGGATCTCAAATTTTGTCCTCTTGTGGGTACAATGATTTTCCCTGGTGATTTATTGTGGTCATCAGAAATGTGGAAATGTGGAATTCTGTGGGCTGGGATATAAGGAATGATGTGCTGAAATATGACGTGTCATGTATTAGGAATAAAATTCATGGCATAGATCTATCAAAGCAAGGAAATGGGAGGAAATGTGTTCTGGTGCAGAACAGGTAACTGAGATGAGGTAAGTTGTACATCTTTTAAGAACTTTCTCTTCATATAATAAAAGTTTTCTTTATCTGTAGTGTTTGACAGGTCTATAGTTTTAGATAGTAATGGATGCTTCTGGAGGACATATCATTAAATTCTGTGACTGCTTTTGCACATACCTTCTTATAGCAAGAACAGTTTGGACACCTTTCTCATCATGACTGATCAGTAGTCAAACAGACTAGAAAGATACTGCCAGAAACATACCATGGCCTGTGTATTCTGTTACTGTGTCTGATGGTTGTTTCTGTGCTTTGTGCTTAAAAAAAGTCCCTTCAACATTGCTTTTTAAGAAACCTTGTGTTCTAATACTGCCATTTATCTGTCTAACACACACACACACGCAAAAAAAAAAGTCTGCTATGTTATGTGAGAGTTCTAGATAGACAGTAGGTGGGGAAAATATTCTTTAAGGGAAATACCAAAACCCACAGATCTTGCTGGTCCTTTTGTGTTTGGAAGCATATGAATTTACATATGAATTCATATGAATACATATGAATTTATTGTTAATACATTGTTGTTGTCTTATTGTTCCTCCATCACTATCTTTTAATAAACTATCTTTTTCTTTCTTAAAAATAATAAATAATACATACCTATGGAAGAGAAAGATTTGAAAACTGGAACTGAAAAGTTTCTGTAGACTATTTGCCATTGGTTAAACTGAAGAAAATATTTGAGTTTTCTGTTTCAATTTATTCTTTTTATGCACATCTCCATCAGACTATACTGCAGACTTGGCAAGTAAAAGTGGCTATGTTGAATCCAAAAAGAAAAAATAAGTGACCGCATGCCAATCAGTAGGAAAGATAAAGTGTCAAAAGCACAATTCAGATATATTTTTCTTCTGCCAGCACAACTATTGAACATACAGTCACCAGAACCTTTAACCTTGGTAAAAACTAACATGTCCCTTAAAAAAAAGTTATTTTCATGATCTGTGATGGAATCTATACTTTTAAGAATAATACTGACTGTAACAGCAGCATAATTATGTCTGCATTTTTAAGTATTCAGGTCTCAGTTTTGCTTGTGTTTGAAATCAAATTTAGATACTATCGTGGCTGGTCATGTCAGTGACAAGCACTCATATGTCATGGTAGAATTTAAAATTTTCATTGTGGTCACAGGGATTCTAGCACTTTATATATTAACAATAGTACCCATCTTGCTGTTTGTAAAAAAATTATCTTGGAAAAAGGATCGCAAAAGGCCCTGTTTCTGCTCCAGAGCAGAAACAAGTACATGGCAAAAATTACTGACAGTCTAGTCTTGCTGATACAGGAAAACTTCCATTGAACACAGTTAAGGAAAGAATAATCTGGGGCCTGTCTGCGCCAGAACTTGTTATCAGAATGCTATTTACAGGAGAGTAGTGAACACGTTTAAGACTGCTTTACCTTAGCTAAGAGTACTTTTTCTTTTCCTTAAGATCTTGATGAACTTAAGCATGCAAAAGGAGAAAACACCAGGCAATTCTAATAATCAAATCCTATAGTGCTGGTCTCATTTCCTTTATTTAATGACACTATAAATAACACAAAATATATTTTACTATCTGAAATGTTGTTCTTGTCATCCTTTCCATGTTTTGTATGTTATATATTAAGGCGTGCTGTTATGCTTCTATATCACTTTTTAGCTCTAAAGATGTTAGAAATAATACAAGTTTGGCAGAGGAGACTTTACTGCTTGAGTAAAGAAGAAAAGATACTTTTGTGTAGGTGAAAGCTATTCTTCTGAAGAATGGACTTAAGTTGAAGTGGTACAAGTTTTCATGTCCTGATCTGAGATGCAGGTTTTATTTCTCATACTGTCACCATTTCTATAAAATTTGCCAATCTTCCAATGATTTTAAATTATTTATCCCTAAAAGGTTGCTAGCCTAGCATCTTTTAATGTTAGGTTGCCTGTATCATGTTTCCATAAGACTTTGAAAGTACGAAGTATTTATTATGAGGTGAATCTCTGTTTTCTTGTGCTTTCAGCCTCTGTGCTGTGTAACTTACATTAAAGCTTTAGATATCTTTAGGGGGAAAACCTGTTTGATCTGAACTCCTTCATAACTTCTGACAGATCTGTCTAAATACCAAATTACAGCAACACTGATAGTCAAACTTTAAATGATTTACATATGGTAGCTTGTGAAGTTTATGGCTATCAGTGTATATTTTGGACAGAAACGTTTCTCCTAATGTTTAATAAGACCAAATAAAGCTAGATGGGATAAAACTGGTAGAATTACGTTGTACTGATACTAATGTAAATATAGTTTTCATAGTGGAAAAAAGTGAAGGATGACCTGATAAATAGAAATATATTGGCAATTATTTTGCTAATTGGCTATGTAAGTTCAGTGCCATCAGATTGCATCAAGTATTTCTTAGTCCTAAAAAGTGTTAATAGTAATGTTTAATCCCTTTGTTGGAAGGTATGTATGTTTTTGTTTATGTAGAAGTTAGCTATATTACTTTTGGTAGGTATGTCTGACTAAAATTTGCCGAGAAGGTTGTAGAATAGTTCCCATATGGATACAAAGTTTCTTTTTATAACATTTTAGATTTTATTGTTTCCATAAGTTTTCAACTTCATTCAGTCTTTTGTTTCAAGTCTTCCCAACAAATTTTAGTTATGATTGTTCAAATCTTCTTTGTAATATATTGCATCAGATTTTAAAGCAAATGCTGACAGCAGCAGTATTATACCATGCATACCAAGTGGATACCACATGGTTTGAATAACAAGCACCCCTGCTGAGTGTGGATCAAACCCAAATCCTTGCATAGTCATGTAAAATGCACTGATAGAAATCTGTCTTTACATCTGCTTTTTTATTTAAAAATGGATGATTTTAGGATTTATCCTGTCACTGATAGAGGTACATGATTCCCACTAATGCTAATGAAAGTTGAAAAAACTATGGCTTCAAGTAGTCCTAGAAGTCACCACGACCTTATATATTGCTAAATAAATAAAATGAACCTCATGGAGTTTATTGTAGGTAGTAGGTAGGCTAACCTTAAGGTTTTACACATCACAGTCTTTTGACGTTATTGTCATTGCTGAAGACATGATTTTTTTTTTGTTAAGCTTTGACCTGGAATTCTTAACATAATTCTTTTCTGCTATTTAAAATGTTGAAGCTGTAAACTGAAAATAAACAACAAAAGCTAAACTTCTAAAAGTACCATTAGCATTAACTCAATCATGTTATTTATGAGGAATATATTTGTGTCTTGCATATTTTTTTGGATATTTTATTGCCTTAGCATACACTGACAGAGAATTTCAGGAAATTGCAAAGGTAAACAGGAAGTGGAAGTAGAATGAATATATGCAGAACTCTGTTTTACATTATCATCACCATATTGCACTGTTAATTCTCCCTTCTTCATCTTACTTAAATGGCATTGTTTCCTAAGAATTTAAAACAGAAAGGAAAAAAAATATGGGTTTGGGATTTGTGTAGCTGGTTACATTAGGATATCTTGTAAGGTTCTTCATTTCAGTAACATGCACATCGGTATAAAACCATGTCTGTGGTACATCATTAACAAAATATGCCTATATCCAGCATACAGTCACTGTGTTCTAGGAACTCAAGGTCTTGTTCATAGAGAAACTTCTCAGTGAGGTTAGCATCCATGGCAAGCTATAGGTTTCACATTCAGCCCCACTGGTAACAGTTCTGCTAAAAAAATATTGCAATTTTTCCTCCCATTCTACAGTGGAAAAAATGATTTCTCATAGTTCCTTCCCCCCATGTGTATGTATTTAGCTGTTTTTATTTCCAGTGCCATGTGTGGCTCAGATGCAGTCTGCACCATTCAAGTTCATTTCAGTGCGACTAGTGCTATACTCTGTAAGTCAGTATATAACAAAGGTCTCCTGATTCCTTTCATACTCTTTCAAAAGTAGAGTTATTTATGTTCCCCCACCTTGTTGAATTAAAAATTCTGCAAGTGTAGAAATGCCGTTTAAATAGATCACGCTCGTATGTTTTACATTACAGACTAAACAGCAGCTTTTCTGCCAGTCCATGTCGTCTTGTCTAACTTAAGTGCTATCAAGTGTTGAATACTTCAGAACCAACCACACAGAGAAATACTATTACATTCCATTGTCTCTGCTTTCCCTGTTATTCACAACTTAAAGGCAAAAGGAAAAGTGCTATTCAGACTTTCCCCATTTATCCCTGATATTCCCAGAAGGCTTCAGCTCCAAGTTGGAAATGAGCTGTCCCATTTCTCCATTTCTTATTTTTCTTAGCTGGGTTGATTCCCATGCTCCTCAGTAGTTGCTCAGAACCTGACAGAGCACCAGCATTGCATAAGTCAGCTGTTGCACAAGGCAGTAATTGGCACATGCTGGGACCTTTCAGATGAACTCTTCTCCACAAAAATTACTCTGATGTCTCAGAGATATTATCAAGCCTACACAATAGCTAAGAGCATCTAAGTCTAATTTAACTGTGCGATTCAATTTAATTACACATTATTTCTAAGAAGTTTCACTGCTGCTGCTATGGTTAGCTATGAAAGAAAGATATCAAGAAGTATTCATTTAAGAGGCTTCAACAGGAGGCAGGTAGACATTTGTGCAGTGCAGCAGCTGATGTTATGCAAGATACACCTCCATCAAAACCTGTGGCTCAGCAATTTCTGTACAACATAGGAACTAAAGTAAGTTTTCTCTCCTGTTTGATCTTGGTCAAATTACAGCTGTTACGGAACAACATTAGGGACTGATCTGAATATTCATCCTTGCCTGTTTGCTCAAGGTGATTAATGCTAACTGATGCCAGAGAATGGATGCTGATTCCTGTAATCAGAGGCTCAGATGAGGCAGAATTGGAAGTGCAAAAGTGGGACTCAAAGCAGGAAGTACATTCTCATAATTCTTAAAGGGAAACAGGACATGGTGCTACCAAAGTAACTGACAAGGTACAAAAACATCAGCGTAATAAAAAGTGAAACAACATACTTGCCTTCAGTCCCTCTTTGTCTCCCTGTGTTATGTATTGAACACAAGACCTTTTCATTCATGAGAGTTACCTAATCTACCCTTAGGTTGAAGCAATTACCTGTTTCCCTTGACAGATCAGAGTGAGCCTGCAATTTAAGCCTAAGATAAAACATGAATAGTTTTTTCTTATTATTTTAGTCTCCAATCTTGTTGTGTCTCTTTTGTGAATAAAAGATGTATAATGTGAAATGGGTAGTAATGAAATCTTGACAGGAAAAATACATTTAGATAAGGTTCTTCTACATGTAGATTTTATAGATCATAACTGCACAGATGAGATGGGATAATTAGATAGTTAAAAATCAACTTCGGTAAAAAGAAAAGTTCTAGAAAAGAAAAGTAAGGTGAACACTCCTATTTGTAATTCTGTAGCAAATAACTGTTCATGTTATTCCAATTTCAGTCAAGGACTGAGAAGAGATAAAGAGCATCTTTAAGTGAACAGAAATCTAAAAATTACTAATTCTTTTGTAAAGTATGTGTGCATGGGACTGGTACAGAGACTATGAGAAGGTGAAACAAAGAAGGAAAATACAATATAATAGTAGTATTGCAAGTTCAAAGCCATTTGATAACCAATTCGGACACAGTGCAGCATTGTAGATCTATTTAAGAAAAAATCTGTTTAAAAATAATTCCACTTGTTAGCACTATGCTGCAATTAATAGAAGAAAACCTCAACAATCATGTGGGAGTTTGGGACCCTGTAGTTGTTTTCTTTCCAGGTGACTAGCTTTGCAAATCTCTCTGGGAAAAAAAGTTTTATGCAGTCTTCAAAATATTTCTAAAGTAGCATCCAGTACAGTCACATCTTCTTTGGAGCACTTCAATGTGAAGTCTCTGTTGTTCATACTGTTGGCTAGTTTCATTTGTGTGTGTGTTAAGCAGTTCTATCCATGTCTGTATGTCTGTTTGAGTCCATATCATTTTCTCAGGTTCCCATTCTTTAAGCACAGGGGTCTGTGAAGTCAATAGAACATTTTATTAGCTTATGGTATTCCAAATACTTTAATATTCATTCAATACACTGAATTTTATTTTCATGGATTTTTAAAGTCCAGGCTGTGAGTGAGAGAACAAACAAATGTGGCAGACCCTAGGAAGACAGTATTGTAAGCCAAACATAAAACAGTGGGGTATGCATCCTGAGAGCCAAGGGCAGTCATCTGCTCCATGCCACAGTAACCCAGCAACACCAAGTGGATTTCAGTTGTATTTGTATTCTGATTACTGGGAATACATTGTCTTTGAAGTTCATCCCATTGTTTTTCTTGCTCCCTTATGTGTGTATGCCATATGTACCCCTGAGTTTGGGAGGGAAGAGGATAAGAGAGGAATTTCGTTTTACCACATGGCTGAGCCATAGTGCAGGATTGCAATGTGTTTAGCCTGCCTCTGCTAGACTGAATTTGGTGTCTCTTTAGGGGCTGCTTTGTGATAGGGAGAGGAGTTGTGAGAAATTTTGGGCCTATAGAATTAGAAATAATTGCTTGTGCTGAGTCTTTTTACTTTTCTCTTAGATTTTACCTCTTTTTCAAGCACAACTTTTTTTTTTTTAAATAAACACTAGGCATTCTTTGATGTACTTTTGACAAACTTGTAATGTGATGGCTCCCATCTGGAGTACTCTTAAATGTTCTTAAGGACCAGGCATGCAACTTGTGATTTCTGTTTCTAGCCCTGAGCTTCTGTGTGCTGCGACTGAAGACTGCCTGTTCTCTAGCTAAGGCTAGCTTTAAAAAACAAAACATCAAACCACACCAAAAGCCCCATCCAAATCAAAACAACAAATCCCAAATCACACCAAATCAAAAAAATCCTTACCTTCACTTCTTTCCTCTCTCCTAACCTCCCTTGCAACTGCCCTTCAGATACTGACATACACGGCAAGGCTCTTAAAGAGCATTATCCATAGTCAATACCCTTTGGGTGCTGGCTTTTAAACACTTGGTTTATTTTAGTGTTCATCTGATGCCTTCATGTCCAGATGATGACCCTTCAAAATAAAACAATATGTAGTTTTGTGGTGACTTGCAAAGATTTGATGCAGTTTGAAACTGAAATATATTTTCATACTGCATAGTGTACCCTTCTCTGTTATCTAGATCTACCGGTAGAGAGAAAGTCAGAAGGGCAAAAGCCCAACTAGAACTTAAATTGACCAATTTTGTGAAAGACAGTAAAAAGTGTTTCCACAAATATATTCATGACAAAAGGAGGGCCATGGAGAATCTCCATCCTTACTGCATACAGAGGGAACAATAGTGACAGAGGATGAGGATAAAGCTGAGGCATTTAATGTCTTTAATAGTTAATTCAAGATGTTCTTTGGGTACCCAGCTTCCTGCAGAAAAAAAAAGCTCCAGTGGTCCAAGAGGAAATGGTTAGAGACCTGCTTGGCCAATTAGGCACTCACAAATCTATGGGGCTGGATGGGATCCACCCAAGGGTATTAAGGGAGCTAGCAGAGGTACCCACCAAACCCATTTCCAGCAGTCTGGACTGACTGGAGAAGTTCCACTTGGCTGGAGATTATGTAAACATTAAACTCATCTACAGGATAGGTTGGAGGGAGGATCTAGGGAACTACAGGCCTGTCAGTCTGACCTCAGTGCTGGGGAAGGTCATGGAGCAGGTCATCTTGAGAGCTATCACAGAACACACACAAGAGGTTGGGTGATCAGGCCCAGTCAATATGGATTTATGAAGGGCAAGTCCTGCCAAGCTAACCTGATCACTTGCTATGACAAGGTGACCCACTTATTGGACAAGGGAAGGGCTGTGGATACAGTGTATCTGTAGTTTACTAAAGACTTTGACACCATTTCTCACAGTATTCTGCCTGAGAAACTGGCTGCCACTGGCCTACACAGGTGCACCCTCTGCTGAATAAAAACCAGCTGGATGGCCAAGCCCAAAGAGTCCTGGTAAATGGAGCTAAATCCAGTTGGAGGCTGCTCACAAGTGGTGTTTCCCAGGGCTCAGTGCTGGATCCAGTTCTGTTCAATGTCTTTATCAATGACCTGGGTGAGGGGATTGGACATTTGTGGATGGTGTTAATCTGGTAGGAAGTGTCCATCTGCTGGAGGCTAGGGAGGCTCAATAGAGGGATCAGAATAGGCTGGATTGATGGGCTGAGGTCATCAGTAAGATGTTCAAGAAGGCCAAATGCAGAGTACCGCACTTGGACACAAAAACCCCATGCAGTGCTACAGGCTTGGGGAAGAGTGGTTGGAAAGCTGCCTGGCAGAGAGTGACTTGAGGGGTGTTGGTCAACAGCTGGCTAAACATGAGCCAGCAGGGTGCCAAGGTGGCCAAGAAGGGCAATGGTGTCTTGGCCTGTATCAGAAACAGTGTGGCCACCAGCACCAGGGAGGTGATTGTGCCCCTGTACTCAGCATTGGTGAGGCCATACCTTGAATATTGTGTTCAGTTTTGGGATTCTCACTACAAGAAAGACACTGAGGGGCTAGAATGCATCCAGAGAGTGCAATGAATCTGGCAATACAGCTGGAGAAAAGTCTTACGAGGAGCAGCTGAAGGAACTGGGATTGTTTGGCCTAGAAAAAAAGGAGGCTGAGGGGAGACCTTGTCACTACCTAAAAGGAGGTTGTAGTGAGGTGGATGGTGTTCTCTTCTCCCAAATGACTTGTGATAGGATGAGAGGAAATGGCCTCAAGTTGCACCAGAATGGGTTCACACTAGACATGAGGAAAAATTTCTTCCCTGAAAGGTTCATCATGCACTGGCAGAGGCTGCCCAGGAAGGTGGTTGAGCCACCATCCCTGCAAGTATTTATAAGATGGGTAGCTGAGGAGCTCAAGGATATGATTGAGGAGTGGACAGGTACAGTTGGACTCAATGATCTCAAAGGTCTTTTCCACCAAGTGATTCTATGACTTTTTTTGCTAGGATGGACCAATACATAACACTGAGTACCTTCACCACAGACTCCTTCCAAGCTGTGCTTTTCAGATTGTTTGAGTGGCCAGAATCAGCATGAGTTGTAAGAGCCCCAGGTGCTGTACTGGGAAAGTTTCTGGCCCTCAGTATAACTAGCCATCCAGTTGCTATGGCTGAGGTAGTTCTTGTGATGTATTAACTGTCTGGGTGTTAAAGGAAAGTTCACATCAAGCAGGAGACAGCTAAAGAGATATTGAAGATTAAACATTTATATTTTGGGGTTACAAATCTGCACTTAGTTGTCTAAAGCCTGTCTGAATCCTACTTTAGATGTCTAAATGCTTCTATCAGTTTAGGCCCATAACAGAATTCTGTGGGACATACTTTACCATTGTAGAAAAAAACCCCAAGAGTTAATCCTGCAAACATGAAGCATGTAAGTAATGGTTGCAATAAAGTTTTTTGTGATGTTTTCATCATAGGAATGGAAAGATGAGGTGTGGAATGAATCTTTTGAATAATGATACCGTACCATTTAAGATGTATCTAAGCTTATAGAATAATTACAGGAATACTAAGAACTTGAAGTCTGAACTACATCTAATCTTGAATTTTCTTTAAAGTTACTTTTGTTACATTTATTATGAAAGCAGACACATACAGCAAAGGGGATCTATCCAAATTCTGTGAGGGATTTCCAAGCAAATTCAAACTGAATTCCAGCCTTGCCATTGCTTTCAACTACTCCTATCAGGCACATACCATATGGTCACACAAACAAATACACGCACAGCTTTTTCTTTGTCAAACAGTGACAAAACTGTTTGGGACCATATGTTGCAGAACATGAGTGAGCACTCTAATGGCTTCCTTGAGCAGGGTGAACTAACTCAGAAGAAATGTGCACTGGTCCATGCTTCTTTTCTTGCTGTACACATTTTTCTGTAATACAGAGCAAGAGTTTGTACTGTAGTTTCTTCACTGTACCAACTTCACCTTATTCCTGCCAAGACATTCTCCCTGCAAATGTGAAATACGAAATGGCATTTTTTGTGATCAGTGACAAGATCAGTTGTGGATATGAATGAGACTTAAATTCTCAACAGTTAAATTTATCTAATCATTTAGCCTTTATAACATAACCAGCTTCCCCTGCTAAGTCAGAAAAATAATTCTCCAGTGAATATTTAATATCAAATATTTGTTGATATAAAAAGAAATATAAAATGCTAATTTATTCTCAAAGACAAGAATTATTTGGAGCCATATCCTAGTTATTTTGTAAGATTCTTTGACATCATCAGAAAAAAAAACCCCAAACATGCAAAATATTATTTCTTGAGAGGACTGTGCAAAATTTATGCCAGTAGTTTTATCCCTTGTTACATTTCAAAGGTAAGAAACTCATCTGAATAACCATAATCATAGAATCATAGAATAACCAGGTTGGAAGAGACCTGTCGGATCATCGAGTCCAACCATTCCTATCAAACACTAAACCAAGTCCCTCAGGACCTCGTCTACCCATGCCTTAAACACCTCCAGGGAAAGTGAATCAACCACCTCCCTGGGCAGCCTATTCCAATGACCAATGACCCTTTCCTTGAAAAACTTCCTCCTAATCTCTAGCCTAAATTTCCCCTGGTGGAGCTTGAGGTCATTCCTTCTTGTCCTGTCCCCTGTCACTTGGGAGAAGAGGCCAGCTCCCTCCTCTTCACAACCTCCTTTCGGGTAGTTGTAGAGAGTAATGAGGTCTCCTCTCAGCCTCCTCTTCTCCACAATAAACAACCCCAGCTCTCTCAGCCGTTCCTCATAAGGCCTTTTCTCCAGCACCTTCACCAGCTTCATTGCTCTTCTCTGGACTCGCTCCAGAGCCTCAACATCCTTCTTGTGGTGAGGGGCCCACAACTGAACACAGGATTCAAGGAGTGGCCTCACCAGTGCTGAGTACAGAGGGAGAATAACCTCCCTGGACCTGCTGGTCACACCATTTCTGATACAAGCCAGGATGCCATTGGCCTTCTTGGCCACCTTGGCACACTGCTGGCTCATGTTCAGTTGGCTGTTGACCAACACCCCCAGGTCCCTCTCCTCTAGGCAGCTTTCTAGACAGATTTCTCCCAGTCTGTAGCTCTGCATAGTGTTGTTGTGCCCCAAGTGCAGGACCCGGCATTTGGTCTTGTTAAACCTCATGCCATTAGACTCAGCCCAGTGGTCCAGCCTGTTTAGGTTCCTTTGCAGAGTGTCCCTACCCTCCAGCAGATCGACACTTGCACCCAGCTTTGTGTCATCTGCAAACTTGCTGAGGGTACCCTCAATGCCTTCATCCAGGTCATTGATGAAGACATTGAACAAGGCTTCAATAAGCTCCAGAGGAACATAGATTCAGAACTTGTAAGGTTTTAGGCAGGTAACTGCTACAAGATTTAACTAATCAAGCTTTGTTATAATAGTCACAGCACTGTCTCTAGTTTCTTGGTCCCACCTCTTAGCACTGAGTTCATCTCTTGCCATGCAATAGAACTAATCTCACCACCTAATGAGAAGTGTGCTTATCATCACAACCAAACAGCAGATATTGCCAGAACTGTGGGGTAAAATAAAAATGGAGGAAAGGATAAGGAATATAATCAACTGCAGGCCTAGTTACCCTTCTTTTTTTCTTCTCTTTCCCCACTCCTCCCATGTAATCAGCTGAAGGAGGTGTAGTATTGTGTAACTGGGAAGTAACCAACACACTGTCTACTTAGAGCCAGTGGCAAGCAATAGCTTGGTTTTGGAAAGGAGCAGAGGAGTTTATAGGTTTTTTTGTTATCTTCAGCTTATGTGCTGCATATCCTTCATGTATCATATTATGTGGTGATGTGATCTTGCCTATTTCCCCAGGGATCAAGGCTTTTTTCAGCTCTGTAGATGGCATATATGAAGAGCAAGAAAAAAGCCATCCAGTTGCCTACAGATCTATTAGTTCCACCTCAGGAATTTACGAAGCTCTGGAACAGAGTTTGGAATTAAAAATAACATAATGGAAATTAATAGAATAAAGCTTCACATATTGAGGGACATCGTGTCAGGTGACCTTGACAGCTTCCTTTCAGTGAGTTTCAAAACAGAGGACATATTTGACCTCATTCACCTGGACTTGAGTTGAACATTTGATATACATACGCAAAGTTAGGAGCTGAGATGGAGTTTATGAGGATGCCTTGATAGACTGCAAGGTGGATGATGAGCTGGCAGAAGAGAAGAAAATGAGATATATTGAGCTGCAAATTGCTAGATGGAGTGATGGTCCATGATATTGGTGTGCAGCCAACATTTTTTTGCTGATGCAGATCAACAGGTATTTTTGATGAAAGATGGAGCAGGATGTCTTACACAAAGAACTGGTCTTGATAAATGAAAAAAAAAAGAGGTTCGGGGATTTGTGAGGCCGAACATGCAGAATTTTTATGCAATTCTCTGCTGATGGGTATACAGTGGAAATGACAACGAAGGATGTAGGTTTTCCAACACATCATAAAATATCTATAACTGGAAAGTTGCTGTAATGATCACAATATACCAGTCTCTTCTGCACAGAAAAGAAATTACAAGAGCTCTGATAGAGAAAGCAGTTGCACTACTACTCAGAGCTCAAGTCACTCATCTTCAGGAAGACTAAACCAGGCTACCAAAAACGTTGTGTATATGTGTGTGGCAGGAAAAATAGTTGGAGTGATCAGAGAATGCAGAACTGATCATTTCAGAGGAAATTTTAAAAGTTAGGCTTTTTTAGTGTGATCAAATAAAGGTTAAGGTGTGATTCTGTTAATTTTATATAATGTCATAGAGAAGGGAAATAAAGCTTTATATGAAAGGGTAGTACTGGCACAAAAGACAAGGAGTGTATACTGGTCACAAAAATATAGGCTGGCTATTACAAGTAGGTTTCCAAGCATCTGTAGTAGCCTTTACTCTAAAGAGTGGAGCTTATAAAACAGATTCTCACTACTTTTACATTAGGTTTCATATGTTTATGAAAGGGATTATAAAATGTATTATTGTTATGACAAAAGACTAATTTCAGACAGCCCTACATTCCTACCAAAGAGGGATCAGGACCTTCTTCTGTCGTACTTAGGTGCCAGAAGAAGTTTCAAGATGAAACAGGAGACCAGAGAGAAAAAAGTAATGGGGTATAAAAGCAGGAAGAAATAATATGTTGTAGTATTTGCCTTTATTTGCAGTAAGAAGTAAATTTAATGGAAATTTATTTTCACTAGAACAATTGTGAATTTAGAACTTGATTCAGAACTTAAAAGGATTTGCATGTATTCAGTACTACTGAGCATAAAATCTTCAGAAGTGAAATCTAAAACAGTAGGAATATTGTATTTACAAAGAAGATACCTGATTAAATGTGTTGTTAAAAATGAGTTTTAAAATATGACACTACTCAGTTGTTACTGTTCTCGGAGTTTAGATGACATGGTCAGCAGATGCTTGTTCACAGTTCTGCTTTACCTCAGAGTCCCGATTGCTTTGAACTAAACAGGCTGGACCGCTGGGCAGTGTCCAACGGCATGAGGTTTAACACGGCCAAATGCCAGGTCCTGCACTTGGGGCTCAACAACCCTATGCAGAACTACAGACTGGGAGAAGCCTGGCTGGAAAACTGCCAGGAGGAGAGGGACCTGGGGGTGTTGGTCGACAGCTGACCGAACATGAGCCAGCAGTGTGCCCTGGTGGCCAAGAAGGCCAATGGCATCCTGGTTTGTATCAGAAATGGTGTGACCAGCAGGTCCAGGGAGGTTATTCTCCCTCTGTACTCAGCACTGGTGAGGCTGCTCCTTGAATCCTGTGTTCAGTTGTGGGCCCCTCACCACAAGAAGGATGTTGAGGCTCTGGAGCAAGTCCAGAGAAGAGCGACGAGGCTAGTGAAGGGGCTGGAGAACAGAACCTATGAGGAGCGGCTGAAAGAGCTGGGGTTGTTTATCCTGGAGAAGAGGAGGCTGAGAGGAGACCTCATTACTCCCTACAAGTACCTGAAAGGAGGTTGTGGAGAGGAGGGAGCTGGCCTCTTCTCCCAAGGGACAGGGGACAGGACGAGAGGGAATGGCCTCAAGCTCCACCAGGGGAGATTTAGGCTGGAGATTAGGAGGAGGTTTTTCACAGAAAGGGTCATTGGTCATTGGAATAGGCTGCCCAGGGAGGTGGTTGATTCACCTTCCCTGGAGGTGTTTAAGGCCCGGGTGGATGAGGTCTTGAGGGACTTGGTTTAGTGTTTGATAGGAATGGTTGGACTAGAAGATTCGATGGGTCCCTTCCAACCTGGTTGTTCTGTGATTCTGTCAGCTGCAAAAAATACAAATCAAAAAAGGATTTTGAAAAGCGCATTTTTTTAAAAAAAAATTTAAATTGTACTCATAATGCCCTTATTTATGGTAATGAAAAACTTCGAGATGTTTCGAAGCTTTACCGAGAGCAGGATGATTTTCTGCCCGTTAAAGACATGAAGTAAAAATTACTTTCGCACCCCAACAAGAGAGGGGACCGCCAGAGTGGGGGGAAGCCCCCAGAGCTGCAGTCCTTGCCTTTCGAAGCGTGTGCGGCGAGGCTGACCAACCGGGACTTTGTGGGGCCGGAGCCAACTTCGGTCCCGATGTCCCCAAAGGCTGCGTGGTGGCAAGAGGGCGCCGACTGTGCAGCGGGGAGGACGGAGGTCCCCGCCCGCTCGTTTCTGGTTTATTTGCGATCTCTCCGAGGCGTTTTCAAGGCTCCCGCGGGGAGGACTCGCCCTTCCGAGAGGGCTGCCTCCCGCGCGGAGGGGAGGGCGGCCGGGCTGCTCCCGGCAGAGGGGGCCGGAGCGCAGGGACCGTCCCGCTCCTGTCCGCCCCTCGGCGCCGCTCCCCCGCCTCGGATTTGTCCCGGGTGACGTTGGGATGCTGGGGAAAGAGGAGGGGTAGGAGGAGGGGAGCGGTTTCCTCCGCCCCCAGTGCGGGACAGCCCGTTAGCGGAGCGCCGCGCCGAGCTCCCGCAGCAGCGCAGCCCGCGGGTCCTTGCCGGCCGGGCAGCAGCATGGTCCGGGGGGCGGCGGGACCCCTCCTGGCCCTGCTGGCCGCCGCATCGCTCCTCTGCGCCGCAGGTAAGGAGCGGGGCTCTCCGGCAAGGCAGCTTCCCGGGAGGGGACGGGGAAGCCTCTAGGAGAGGTGCGCCTGTCCATCTGGGAGCAGCCGGCATCCCCGCTTGGTGCCTGATGTTGGCTGCTTTTTCTTTCTTTCCTTCTTTTCTCCTTTCTTTATTTCTCTTTTTTTGTTTTGTTTTTCTCTTCTTTTAGGGGATTTTTGTTAAAAAAACCTCTTCTTGGCAAAATGGAAACCTGATGCTGCACACACACACACCCCCCCCGCCTTCTTTTTCTTTTCTTTTCTTTTCTTTTTTTTTTTTCTTTATTATTTTTTTACGAGGGGCCGGGGGTAGGGTAGAGGTGGTTGCGCTGGGAAGGGCTCCCTAAAACTTTTTAGCCAAGCGCACCCCTGCGCTCGGGGCGGCGAGCGCTCCGCGTCTGCCGATTGAGCGCACCGAGGCGAGCTGGTGGCGACTGGGGGGAGGGGGAAAGAAGGAGAAAACAAAGGAAAACTCCGGAGTTTTGTTGTTGCCGAGAGTGGAAAGAAATAAGTGGAGCCTCCTCCTTCGCTCTCCCCGCCCTCCAGCCCTCCCCTCGGAGCGGTTATAATAAATTATTTGGGCCGTTGAGAACCTCAGCGGGAACCAGGAGGAAGGGAAGAGGGAGATGAAACACGAGGGGGAGAAGGGGCAGCCGCTCCCTCGCAGCCGGGGGTCTCTTTCTGTGTGTCCTTGAGCTTTAGAGAGTCTGATTTCCTCCGTGTACCTGACCGGCCCTGGGGAGCTGAGGAGCGTCAGCCTCTGCTCTGGGGAAACACTAGGACGCGGTTCACCGAGCTCAGCGACGCTTTCTGGGGCTGCGCAAGCCGCCCTTGTTAACCTGGCACCGCGGCAGCGGATGCTCCGCGGTTCCCAGCTCGCCCGGCAGCTCCGAGGAGAGCGCCGGGATTCACTGGGACCTTGAGGACCGAGTGGGGCTGGAGAACCGCGATGGTGTAAGAGTTACCCGTTCCCGTAAGAGAAGCCGCAGAAGTGCGGGCCCCGCGCTCCCCCCAGCCCGCCCAGCACGTGTGGTGCTTCCACAGCAGAAGAGGGGGGGGGGGTTAACTTTTGGGTTTTCCCTGGGATACGAAATGCGCGGGGGAGATAGGAGCTGCCGGATTCACCAATTTGATCTCTCAGGAGACGTTCTCAGGAAAATCGCCTTTCTCCCCTGTTCTTGCGGCAGATAAACGTTGCCCGCACACTCCTTCCCGAGGAGCTTTGCCCGTGGACTGAGGGAGGAGATGACAGGCGACACCATTTCCTTGCCATGTTTGTAACCCTTCCCTTGCTGTCCCCTCCACCTTCCCACCGCCTCTCCCGGCTTTAACTTAATTGCACCCAAGTGCCGGGGGAGGCCGATGATGTCTTTAAGGAAAAAAGGCGATGCTGCAGATTAGAGGGGACTTGTTAATCAATTGCACGTTTGAAAGGGCTTTTCTTCCCTTTGTTGCTCTCGCTAATCCATTTACCTCTCCCTGGGAGGTGACAGATGCCTTTATTTCCTGTTATTCAGCTCCGGGGTCCCGGGTCTTGCCATTTGTTGCATTAGCATTGGAGGGTCAGCAGAAAGAGAGAGGTCTGGGGGTTTTCCGGGGTGGGGAAGAGCGTGTTCGGGCTCTCGGGCTCGGGGTCAGTTCCCGTCGCGTTTATTTTTCCTGGTGCTTTTATTGCTCTCTTTGAAGGGGGTCCCGCCGACAAATTGCGCAGCCGGCTCCCGCCTCGGGGTCAGGGAGGAGGGAGATGCCCGAGTTTCTGACCCGGACCCCGCTTTCTTCCCTTTTCCCCGAGCAGCTGGATCTCTCTCTCTTTTTTTTTTTTTTTTTTTCTCTCGGGCAGGGAGGCGTGTAGGGTATCCCTGGACCTTCTTTCCGACTTTCCTTTGCCCACCCCCGCGGCCCTCGAATCCCGAGCATCTTGCCCCCTGCCCTCCCGGAGCGCTGCCGGGATGCTGACTCCGCAGCGCATCCCCCGCTCCTTTTGCTCCTTGCGTGTCATCGGGAGGCACTGCAGACCCGCTGAGAGCGCTTCAGACTTCGTAGAGACCGTAAAAATCACGAACTGCCATTAAAAGAGCAGCTGGGGGGGGGGGGGGGGGGGTGTTTATGTTGTTTTATTTTATTTAAATGCTACCTCTTGTGGTAATTGTTTGCTTGTGATAATTGTCTCCGCCACCCGTGGGAAGTGTAGATTCGCTATAGGCATGAAGTTTGAGACTCCCATTTGTTTCACTGCGTGTACAGCGCAGTGTTTGAGAGCCCCTAATCACAGCAGTAAATACTCGTATACCCTCTTGATAAGCGGGATTCTTATGTTTAATTAGGTCTGCTTAACAGGACAAAAAAAGTCTTTGTTAATCTACATTAATTTAAACGTTTCTTTTTAAAATGTTACTCGAGCCTTCTCAGTTTTCACTTTATGTCTAGCGAGTGGCGATAGGAACTAGGGTGGTCATTTGTTGGAAATACTGATGCATAATGTCCTCGGTTTAAAGCCTTTTGCCTCTTCACCGTTAAATAGGAAAGAACGTGTAATCAAATTAAAGTTAATACTCACGTGACTCGTGAAGTATGCAGAACGTTGTGTTTAAGATACTCCTGTCAGCAGAATGTGTGGGAATGGAAGCAGAATGGTAAATCTGTGCTACAATTTTGCAAGCCGTTAAGTTTTTAAACGTCTACCTAATTTTGTAAAGAACCCCTCCCCCAATTTCTTGAAATGCAGTGTTACTGGAGGATTGAATGACATATAACTTCGCAATGCCTTTAAACGTCTATCTACGAAACACTGAAATGTTTGAATCCTCAACGTTGCATGAGATTTAGCTACAGCTCCCTCCTGACTTTAATAAAAGAGATTCAACTCTGGAAATCGTCCATAGGTCACCTGGTGAAAGTTGATACAGCTTTAAATACACAAAGTCTTCAAATAGCTTTTAATAAATGGCATCGACTACAGTAACTATTTTGAGGTCAAACCTCAATCAAACCTATTCTAGTGTTAATTAAATTGTTGTTTAGTAGTGAAGTTTATCCTTGGGTCAGGGGTTGCTACTGAATGGTTTTTTTTCCTCTTGAGTGTCTTGATTATGTTAAGTGATTGTAATGGAATTGCAGTTTTCTCCTTAATCTCTTTTATGCTGTAAACAGCATAGAAATGCAGGATGCAGGAAGAAAAGAACTAGCTGACAGACAAGCAAACTAATCCTATTTAGTGAGCTTCCAGTTGTTTGCAGAAAAGCTGATCTTTTTTTTCTAAACTAACTGAACTCTGTAAGGTGTGAATAGCTTTCAGAATTGTCATTGGCATGGGAGTATATTTGACTGCTAATTAGGAAATAAGCAGTCTTAGCTCACTAACTAATACAAATGAAATATAAAAGGAAGGAATGGTAATAAAATGCCGTGTTTTGTTTGACAACTGAGATTCTGCTATATAGAAGGCTTGTGGTGTCCTCTTCATGGCTTATCTTCAGTCTTAAATTAACATTTTATGTTCAATAAAATTGTCAGCTAGAAGCAGTCAGCATCTGAAGATTTCAACCATAAGTTTAATTGAGAGAATTTATTTTAAAGAGCTTCTTTGTATTATTTTGAACATCACAGGCAAAGAAAAAAATATTAAACAGACTTCCTTTGGCTTTTACACATAAATCTTTCTATAGACATTCTGTGTTGTGTGGTTGCTCAGAGGGAAGAAATGCTACTTGCAGTATTCCGTCTAATTTATAGCATCTGTCCCTGTTCTCCGTGCAAAGGATGGCTTGCTATTTGTTTATTCGTTGTGAGGCTGTTGCTTTGTAAAGGAAGTTGTCATTAGGCTCAGCAGGTCTAGAAAGTATGCAAGCCCTCAAGTCTTCTAATTTACTGTCTACAAAGTAGTTAACGCTTCAAAGAAAAGGAATGGCAGGATTTTGCTGAACTGAAAGAATAATCATTGTTTGTTAGTCCTGTTTTTAATTGATACTCATACTGGAGACTGCTGCAGCATTGCTGGTAACCATTGGGACAAAAACCAATTTAACTTAAAGATTGTCTTTCCTCTTGACTTAGTCTAAACGAGTGAGTAGTTTACCAGGTTTTTGTATTCACTTCCCCCACTCCTACCTTCCTCACCTCCACCACCCTCCCCCTTCCCCCCAGGCCTTTACCATGCACTGATATTCATTTGCAAATATCCCGATAGAAAGTTTTTCTGATGCTCTCCGCAGGCTTGACTCAAGCCAACCTTTTCCTCTTTAAATCTCTTCGTCTTCTTCAGCTAGTTTGGAAAAGGATTTCCACATTGTTTTTAAAGTGATGCTGGCCGGTGATCTTTCTTTTGACATTAAAAAAGACTGTATCTGACTTTTCTGGTGTCAGTGAAAGACAGTTTTCAAAAATACAGGGTGATCTCTTAGCTGTAAGAGCAGGACTTTTAATTGGCAGTGGGTAAAAACTTACATTAAAAAAATGCAAACAAATTGCATTGTAATTTGAGTGAAAACAAGAACTCACAGTAGAAGTGCATTTGACTTAAGATACACTGTTATTGAGATGGGAATACGCAGATGTATACCATCAACCTCAGGCTTAACTAGCTCACAGGGTGGTAACGCTGGTCTTGAGCAGTTTGCAACGCCTGTTGAAGAGGGTTGTAGGTATCATGTAGGCAGTTTCATGCTTCTGAGTTAATTTGAAATTAACTTTTGTGTATCTGCATGAGCTTGTGTGCACATGTATTGATAGCGTGCACTACTTCTTGAAACAAGGGGTCTGTGCAGCTGCCTGCTGATCGAATTAGTCTTCATTTACATTAATACTTTCTGGTTTTGCTATATAAACCTTCCCAATGCGTGTGTGTTTGTGATGGTGAAGAAGTGTAGCATAAAACAGCTGATGGAAGAGAAAGGACGTAATGATATTACTGCTTCAGTAGAAGGTATTTCATGACTGAGTCTGAGCTTATGTATGTGTTTCCTCTGAGTCCAGAGCAGAGGTGGCTGACATCCTGTAAAGTTTGTGTAGTTGTGAAAGTGCAGCTTCATAGACACTTGAAGCTCCTTTTTATTAAATTAAATCAGCAAGCTGGCACTACTGGAAAGTAAATATAAGAAAAAAGAATTCTGCAGAAGTGAAAGAGTAGGTGGGCAAAGATGAACCGTGATGAAAAGAGATGAGACTTTTTCTTTTTCCGCTACATGGATTTTGCTGGAGTGGCAGGAATATGTTTTGTGTACTACTTGCAGGAAGAGCCAAATGAAATCCGTGGGGAACTATTCTGGACCCTTGTTTGACCAGTGTCTAGTTTTAAAGTGTGAAAACTCTGATCAGGGGATTAAGTCGGGTCTCCATAGGCACTGAGTTCTCCATTGATGTCACATGGAAAATGTGTGTCTAAGTAACTTTTAGACTTGATATATTTAGGTGATATGAGCTTGTAAAGAGAAACAGTAGACACGTGTTTGATAGTCTTTCTTGAAAGAAAAATTGCCAAATGTATAGTGTCATATCTATGAAACCTCTACTGAACTTAGGTTTTTGTCTTTTAATTGCTTAGTTTGGACACTTCCTTTTATATGTGCAGCATAAACATTTAATTCTGTAACTCTGTGTTGTTGCTGCTTGTTCTCATCAACATTGCTCTAGGCTGTTCATCTGGTAAGTATTATTTCAAGATGAAATGGCTTCTATATGTGATTTTCCATGCTTTTGGTAGTTTAATACCTTAACATTATTTTTTTTTCCATGGTGTTGTGTACATAACTAGAATGGCTCGACTGATTGTATATAGAGAGAACAAATTCTGTTAGAATTCTCCTAAAACTGTGAAGTCTTAACCTTTCAAAACAACATACACAACTATCTAGTTGAATCGTAAATCAACCTATCAGAGGACTAATTCCTTATCAATGTAATAACACAGTCACATATTCAGTTATGGAGTAGATAGACAGATAAAATGCATCAAAAGACAGGAAGAATTTTATCCCTATTCTTTAGGAAAAAATGTATGAAGACTATGATTGTAAATAATAAATTTGATTTCTGCTAGTCAGAAACACTCTATTCTTCTATATCACATGAACTGTAAAAAAAAAAGTAAGTTCATATGCAAGTCTAAAAGAGGAATCATAGAACTCCATTCAATGCAAACTAATGAGACTGGCAAGCTCCTGCACAAGTGGAGGAATTTTCTTCCCTGTGTAACAACTGAATAGATAGATTTCATACCTATAGCTTAAATATAAAGGAGACATGAAAGTTGGTGGGGTTTTTTAAGGGCAAATTTCAGAGTTAGAGAAAACCAGCACAGAAGAGTCTTAGGAGCAAGTTATCTCAGAGTACAACTCAGGTATCTGAGCTATGTTTCTTTATAAGGTCTTAAAATTATTCCTTGTGTACATCTCTATTTGTGAGACATTAATATTTGAATTTTAAGGACCTTAGCAAGCTCTAACTGTTGTAGTTTTTTCGGGCACTTGACCAGACATCATCCGTAAGTAAAAGATAAAAGAAGGTACCTCATTCCTCCTCCTCAGCAACTCATCATTTCATTCCTGTGGGATGCAAATGCTTTCCAACATCCCTGTCAAAGCAGTAGGTGAACTTTCAGGAACCTGTTTCGGGAAACATCAGCAAAATCTTGCAATTCACTTGTACTAAGCTAATGGAGTTGATTTTGAGATCAGTGGATCAGAAGTCTCTCACATATGCACCTCTGCCAATAGGCCAGAGGAGACTGTAACTTCGACAGTGCTGTTACTAAGCTGGGATTCAGTAGGGAGGTTACCTTTTTCACTACCTCGCTCAGAGCTGGTAGACCTTAGTAAGAGAATTTTGCTGAGCAGTTGGAAAGAGGATGGAAATAGTAGTAGTACAGGTATCTTCCAACAGCAGTGTTTATCTCAATGATGCTCACAATATGTTATGATTTCCTAGTTTCTTCCTTCATGCTTTATAGAAGCTTCCCATAACTACCTGCAAAATGAATTGTCATCCATCCTTGTTGTGATGTCTCATGCGAAGGTTCTGCTAATTGTGTAATCATGCTTGGAATGGTTGGACTTGATGATCTGGTGAGTCTCTTCCAACCTTATTCTATGATTCTGTGCTGGTCACTGCTTTCTGTTTCTCTGTATATCTCGCCTTTTTTGAGATATATTTGCAATATTTGACTCATATTGCAAGCTATTTAATACAGTTTAATATATCCTTGACTAACCTTGGTCAATGCCTGGATTTCAAGTGAAGTACAGATATATAAAGAAATAAACTGTTGCTGGTCCAGTACATCCATGTGAGAGCACTGTGATAAAACTAGTTGTGTGTGGGATCAACAGTGGTGGCAAAAGGGGCCGCACACTGAGGAACAGGAGGTTTGAGCCGCAGCAGTGCCTCCTTAGATGACTGGTTTGTTCTTTTGGATGTAAAACAAACAAAAGTCTGGTACTAGAAGAATGAAACATTTCTGAAATGAAAAAGCCAGTGAGTTCCAGAAACAGTCATCAGATTTATCTGGATTTGTATGAGAAGGTACTCCGAGTGTATATCTATTCTGCTGAATAGAGTAAGATCAGAAAATGAGAGGGGAATAAAAAAAAGAGTCAAATTACTTGGCAGCCCAGGATCATATCAGGTGAGTTACATTAAAACAGGTAATGTCAGTCTCTTTTATGAACTAATAATAGACAAAACTTCTTGAAAACTGTATGATTGATCATAATAAAATTTTATCGAGAAATTATACAATGTAAGGGGGATGCTGAGGTTTCTTAGTGCATCAAATGAAAGAGTGCATATTCTGGGAGATAAGTTAATAGTTCTGCTATAGTTGTTTCTAGTTTTGAAAATTGTAGAAAAAACCACAACTGTAGACATAATAATTTGGCAGCGGTGTTTCTGTACTTAGTAAACTTTATATTTTCTTAAAACCCCAAAAGTATAAAAAGGCAAATGAAGGCTATGAAAATAGATTTTGGATAGATAATTCAAATACAGTATCGTATATTTGTTTATTTCTGGCACTAAAAGTTCTATTCTGATTTTAAATGTGTGTTGTTTTTCACATTTGGCTGGTATATTAGAAATGTGGTTTTCTTTATGAAAAGTTGGCCTTGAGGTGTGCCTACCCTGAGGGGTAAATGTCTAGTAAGGTGAAACTACCCAAACTGTATCAGAGAGCTGACTGGACAAAAGCTAACACTGTGAAATGCAACACAGTGCTTACCAGGCTGCCTGAATTGGTTTATCTCCTGTCCTTAGTAGCAGCAATACTGGCTCAGGGAAGAGGCCAGACTGGGTGGCTGTAGGGCTGGGAAGGAAAGCACTGTGGCAGCCCTAGCACAGAGTAGCTTAAATTGCCATGGGACTATACTCTTAGAGATAGAACATGTGATATGCAGAAACATTAACATAATTGTGTGTGGTAGAAATTTTTAAATGCTTTCACAATGTTATTATAAATGATGTCTGCCTAAGATTTGGCTTCTGCAAAGCTGAGCCAAATCTGTGAACTTCAAATAAGAAAAAAATTATCTGCCTTGAAAATGTAGTCTGCAAACAAGTGTTTGATCAGTTGTTGGGTAGTTATTCTCACCATAAATAATCTGTGTTGTTTCTCTTTTTGTTTGAGCAGTTGAAACTCCAGCACTTGTTGCTTTAGGATTACAGTTGAATTTTTTATTGCAGTGTGCTAGGCAAGAATGGATAATCTTTTGAAATTAAATGCATTAATAAAGCAAGGGAGATTTTTTGGCACAACCGACAATGAAATGCACAGGAAAGTTTTGCAAAGATTTTGAAGATACAGCAAAACTTTGTATGTTATTTGAATATTCTAAGTTTAAAGTAACAAGAATCTTTTAGCATCTAGCTCAAATAACTTTTTAAATCTTATTACTTTCTATATAGAAATAGAAATTATGCTTCTTGAGAAAAGACATGAAATATGTTTTTTTCATGAAATTGAAAAGAAAAAAAGAGGAGTCTGTGACAGAGAAGCCAGGGAATTATGTTAATGTAAGAAATTCCTTTACAGGGGAATGGGAAATAAAAATTGTTTGTGGTACCCTAGTAACTCAATAGCTGAAGGGTAAACTTAAACATTAAAATATATTTTGAAAATTGTGGTTGAAGTGGTGGTTAGCGATGACTCCTTTCATGAAAGACCAGAACCCCTTACAAAGGGGAAAGTGAATGTAGATAAAATTACAAGCTTGAACAGGATCTGAATCAAACCTACGTGAGGAACGTACATCTGCTATTGTTTCGATTTTAAAAATAAAACTGCTTCCTAGATCTGTCTGGAGGCAATTTAATGCAACAAATTGGTTTTTTTTAAAAAGTACTTCCAGCCACACCAGAAGCAACCATTAATAGATATCTTGAGAGAGTCAGTCTGTTTTTATGCTTGATTTGCAAATTCAGTGAATTTGGATATCACTAGCTGAAACTGTAGACAGTAACTCAAATTGTTTTTCTAAAGCCGATCCCACTTTTGTCTTCTCTCTGTGTCAGTGTAGAAGTAGGATTCAGAATTCTGTTCTCCAATAGGAAGAGGAGAATCTGTTATGAAGTTCATGATACTGTGGGTTTCAAAGTAACAAAAAAGAAAAATCCGTATCTCAAATTTTATCCCTGGAGAGCTTTCGAATAATGTTGCACTTGAGAAAAGTGTGCATATTTTTGTCGATGTGTTATTTAAGAACATCCTAAGTATAGTAATTTCTTGTCTAAGAGGATCATTCCATTCAAAGATAAGACCATATAGAATTAGGAAAGGCTGATTTCAGAAGCTATCCTGGTTTGTAATCCAAAGCCAGGAACAATTTTGATTGTAGAACTGGGGGAGGATGTGTTTACATAGGACTGCAAAAAGCAAAGGTGTTGATTTACAGCTCATTTTCAAAATTACACAAAGTGGAAAATGTAACCTTACATTTACTGAACACTTACTATACCGGAGAGGTAGTTATTAGAAAGTTCTAGTTCAGTGTAAAACATGAGTGAACTAGATGTAGTAATTTTGTCCTGCAGACAAATCTTTAGTGATCATTGAAATACTGGAAATGTTGTCTTTGTTTCTGCTGGCTGTTAGTGTGTGATTTGTTGTTTCTAGAAATAAACAGAAAAATCAAACCTTGTTAGTGGGATCTTAGGTTCCATAGGAATTCTCAAGTGTCTTTGTGTCTTCACATTTGTTATATTTTCTAGGACACGCATGACCTTCTGTAAGTACAGTATGGTTGGGGAAAAAGGCATCAGAAAGAACCTTGAGAGATCAGATACTGTGTTCTTCAAGGCAGAATCACCTGTAGCTGTCTTGTAGTTGTACTTTCTTTGTGTTCTATCTCTTCCATGCAGAATTGTTGCCAAGTCCCTGTTTAATACCAGTTCAATGGTTTAAGCACAAAACCTTCTGCTTGTCTTTGCTTAGTTGTGCATCTTTATTCCCACCTGCTCCATACAATTTTTTTTCTGATATTTTTTTCATTTGACTATTCACAACACCTAACAGCTTGATGTTGCCTATGGAGTTTGGTAACGGGGGGTATCCATAGCACTGAAATTTGTGAAACTACATAGTATCAGTTAACCACTGAGAGATAACACTTACTGTGATTTTTCTAATGAGTATTTATGAGAGTGTCACGTGAGACAATTCCCCCAAAACTAAGTATCACCTTCATTTAGTGCTGGAACCTCAGTTTCATATTGAGTGCAGGTTAAGAAATGTCACACTACAGTACTTGGCAGCCAAACTTCCCTCAGCAGAAACTCTCTGCTTCTTTGGTTACTTCTTGGATGACTCCTTTATTAAACTTAGCTTACCATACCTCTGGTAAGTTGTCACAGTGTACCAGTGAGACTCATCATTTTGAAAGGCAATTTTCAGACTCAGCTACTTTCAAAGATTCAGATTGATTGGGTTTTGTGTTTTGTTTTGTTTTTTTCTCCTCAGACAAAGTTTATAGAAAACTTCTGGAAATGAGTTTATCTCTTAATATCATGTCTGTGTCAATTTAATTAATAAAAAATATATCCTTTGATCTCATACTGGTTAATTTTTTCCTGCTTCTTTTGCACTTAAAATTCCCGTATTCTGTCAGTAGTTGCATGTTGCAAGATCAAAGCAATTAACTAACTACTGTACATTTGGGACCGTATGATATAACTTCAGTTTTAAGTATTAACATTTATATGGAATAAGTTATGGGTTTAGCATTATAGAAATAATGTAAGAATAAATATGTGTCCTTGTAATTGTCTTTACACTCCAAAGGGTTGACATTGCTTCCTGTGACTGCCATCATTCCATCCTCTTCCTTAATTTTATTTTTCTGTTCCTAGGATTTTTTTTCCCCTCTGCAGCTTATTTTATTCAGATACTTTTTTCTTTACTTGCTTTCTTTCTATGTCCGGAAAATATATATGCTTTTTTCTGCAAGTCAAAGCTAGAGTTATGAAATACTGAAAATCATGACCTGTGTGCATATTTGATGTATGTAGCCCCCTTGGTGTTTTTTTCTCTATATTGGTTTTCCTAGGTTATCTGTTCCTTTTTTTTCCCCCTCCCCCTTCAAACTGATTAAACATTTCTTTCTGGTAATCAGAGTCAGTTAGGCGAGTCCTGGGCTCTTGTGTGCAGAAGCTGCCAAGTTTTTCTAAAATATATGGTAGTTAGGGATTTGGGTGAATGTTCAAAAGGAACCAAGACTTGAGACTTCCAAATGTCTTTATTTAAAGCTGTAATTTGGAAAAGATCCTTCCTCAGTCCCAAGAGAAAAAAAAACCAATGTATTCATTTATACTATTAGTCATCATTCTTTCCACCATCAGGGTTCACCTCCCTTCTGAAAAGGCGACAGTTTGTTTTGCTGCTCTAACAAAAAGGAGTTTAGTTGATTTAATGTTCTGTTTTGTGATGAAGTGTCTTGCCTAGGTCATAGTTTAGCTGTTAACAAGATATTTATGAAGTGGTAAGAATTTTCTGTTCTGCGGTGAATTCGCTCTGTAGAGTGGGGAGAAAATGCTATTTAAATAGCAAATAAGATAGTTCAGCTTGAAATTATATGTTGAAGTTAAATGCTGCAGTTTTAATGTTTTAGTAACCCATTGAAAAAGTAGGGTATCTGGAACTTCTCATAGCTTATGTAATTTGACCTTTAATATAGGAAAAGAATTTCAGATAGCTTAATTTTGCAAGTAGCTATCTAAGTGACAAAAAATTTAGGTTTAGAAACCAAGTTAAATCATACATTTATTTGATGTGAAAACTGTAAAACATAACTTAAATCTGAGAACCTATTCCTGAGCTCATTTTTGCAGTACTCAACTCACTTGACTGACTTGTCAAATACTGTGCTAAATTCTTGTGTTTGATGATGCATTTGTGCTAGTCTCTTGAGAGTGTGTTGTCTGTCATGTACAACAGTGTTATTAGCAGATGTTTCCCTAATTTTTGCATACTTTTTGTTGGTGTTTAACATGACTATAGCTGCAGTAGTTAAGACTCAAGCAGTGGAAGGCTGCATGTCCTAGGAGTTCCTCAGACATGCGGTGCAAACACAGGTTTTTTATAAAGGAATTCTGTATGAAACACTGCTTCACCATCAAAAGTTTTGAAAACATTATTTGAATTTTAAGTTGCATCTATTAAGCAATAGGAGTCTCTCACATGTACTTAAAAAATTGTATGCAACCCCCGTTTTCTCCCTATTTGAGTGTCAGCAGAGTTTAACAGGCATGTTTATGATGTACTGAATTTTGTGATAAATAATAGACTTGCACTTACATGATAAGTAGGTAATTAATTAGTGAGCTACATCACTAATTCATTTGCCATGTTCAATTAGCTCAAGTGCCAGCTCAGCTTTACAGAAGTATTTTTGCTGGGTTTCCAGAGGCTTCATTTTACTTGAATTTCAGTTACCTGAACATCCATTTCTACAGAGTCCTTATTTCTGTCTTTGTCCAGATAGGCAGACCATTGTGTTGTGTAGAAAAGTTGCTTTGATGCCTATTCTTATTTTATATTTTCAAACTGACTAAAAAGAAATTTCCAGGAAGGTTTGTTTTACCGATTCTAATGTGGTTTTTTGCATTAAGATAGTTTCTAGTTCACTGTATGGTTTTATTCATCTGGCAAACAGTATAAGTGAACCCTAACCATCTAAAGAGAAGCTTGTCTGTGTCTCCAGGATTGGACAGTGAAGGAGCTACAAGAACCATGAGTTATTCAGAAATAAAACCCTACACAGATACTTTTCTAAAAATCTGTAGCCTGTTCTCCCGTTTGTCCCCATCGCAGCCATCTGCCAGGGTAGACTTTAAAAGACCTGGTTTCATAAACACATTTTGCCTTTTGTTTTGCTTCAAAACTTTAAGTTAGCTTAATATTCTTCTAAATGCATCTATCATAATTAGTACCACAAATAAAACAGTTTTGCCAGTGGTTTGCAAAGTTCATGTACACATACAGATTGCATCACAAATTAGAGGCCTCAGTCTGCATAGTGGTCTAGCAACTACTAAAGCAACGTGGTCTAGGACTGGAATAGGTGTGGAGGGGCATTCATCTGTCTCTGTTGTAGTGGCATTGTGAATTGCATGAGGACGAGTGCTGTTCTGGAGGCATTGTCTTAGCTATTATACCTTTTTGATGAAGAGAATGGGTTTCTAACTTTGTTAGAAAACCAGATTCTTGGTGAAAATACAGTTGTGGGGTTGTTTTACCTCAGTAGATGGTGTATTTAAAATGAAAAGTCAGACCGATATAATTATAGTGTAGCTTATAAAACTGGAACTGAAAGGCATGTGATTTGCAATGGTTAGTGTTTAACACCTAGAAATGAGCAGGGAGCTGCAGTTCACTACCGCGGCTATAGGTGTTAGTGGTATGTTGTTTTGTAGAGTCAGTAATATGTCTTGAAAACACTGTTAAAAAGTTAAAGAACTTTATAAATGCTAATTAATTTTCAAATAAATTGGAAAATTAAATAGTCTTGTTTATCTCACAAATGAGAAACCTGAGGCAGAAGGAAAATCTGTGAAGTGTGCTGTGGGCAGAGAGGATTTTGTTTGAGCAAGAATTTCTATGTGCCATGGCCAAGAGCACATGGCATCAGGCATGACTGTGCATACACATAATATGCTATTTAATGCAGGATTTCTAGGAAGAAAAAGTAACAGATCAAAATGCTAAAATAAAACCCCTGTATCAGAAATTTGTATTGTTTTGAATTCAGATGAAGGTAAAGCAACTAGCTTGCTTACATTTTTATCCTAGGAAATATGTAACTTAAGCTTTTCTTACTGCATTTTAATATCTTGGCACATATGTATACTGTACTGCACCTAAGTAGCTTTGGCCTATTCCTATGATTCATTCTTAATGATTACTGGTTAAAAAGAGGGAACAGACAGCAGAGCATAAATGGCAAAAACTTAGAGCATTTCTAAAGCTAAGTCTTGAGCAAGTTAGTACTGACTAGAATTGTAAAAAGACATACAAAAGTCGGTTTGCAGGTTAAAACAGAAAACACGAGAGAAAAATAGGCAGGTCATAACTACAAGGAAACGTAACAATTGTTCTAAAATGACTGAGTCTAAGGTCTCTTGTTAAAATGGATTTATTAGAAAATAGGAAAATGTAAATGCACAGTTGGAGAATAATTTAATTATGGAACATTGTAACAAAAAAATTGTAGTATATGTGCAAAAAAAGAAACCCTGCAGAGGGCAGAAGCAAGGGCTTCAGTATAACCCTGGGAGTTATACTGAGAAATTTTCCAGGCAGCAAGGGATTAGGTTAGGAAAGCTAGAGCCCTGATACAATTAAATTTGGCCAACATGGTCAAGGGCAATAGGAAAAGCTTCTATAGGTAGGTCAGTGGTAAAAGCAAGGACAGGGAAGATGTGGGCCCTCTCCAGAAGGAGACTGTAGACTTGGTCTCCTAGCTAGCTGGGATATGGAGAAGGCTGAGGTACTCCACAGCTTTTTGTCTCAGTCTTCACCAGGGCATCTTGTCTGCAACTCTTTTTTTCTGCTCATTCTTTGTTCCTGTTTGTATGACTGCTGAGTATAGCAGCTGATGCTGACTACAGGCTAGTACTACAAAAAGTGTAATGCCTGTATTCAGCTGTTGGAAGTTGGCATGATGCTATTATAGTCAATGAAGTCACACTGAGGAAGTTCATAAACATTCAAACAAAGATTATGTTTAGGGTCTCCTATATCTGACAGATGATGGTTTTGGTTCCTGAAGATGTTTTAGATTCAAAAGTCTGTGTTCAAGCCAACTGGAGTCCCCTTGAAGCAATATAGATGTTGTAAATAACAACATTCCTCTGGCCTTGAGTCAAGAATTAATTTAATCTTTGATTTTTGTATGTCTTTGCAAATGCTTATTATTTGATCTCAGAGTAACTGGCTTTTGTCTTTTTATTAACATTTAATTAAGAGATGACTGAATGTTCTTGTTTGGATGATTTGATTACAGTTTATAATCATTCATCATCTGCTTTTATTTTCCTAAATATAAATCAGAAAGGTGGGTTATTTTAGATTGCCAACAGGATAGAGATTCTTTTTTAAAGTAAATGCAAATTGGTTAAAATTAAAGATAATTTAAAGGTTTGACTTTGTGCCTCTCATTCTTGCTGTACTGGTAGATATGTTAATGATGTGTAGATTTTCACAGGCATTAAACAAAGAGCAGGTTACTCTGAAGGTTGATAGTTTTCATTTACCTAAATGGCTATTTTTTGGGCTTACTATAGTCTTACATCTCTTGCTCTCAGGCTCATTGAAGTGAGGTTTGTGGAGACAGAATTTAAAGCTAGGTCTTGGTTTTGCTTTTTATCTTACTGGAGCAAGTATCACAGAAAATTTCTGTCTGTCTTAAGTCTGCTCTAATTTACAGCAGTTTGCTTATGTTTTTTTCTGAGGGAAGTCTGTCTGAGAGTACTAGAGCACTGAAATGCAGAATCCAGCCAACGGCCATGTATGGGGTGGTTCTTGATGGGATGAATTTACAGGGTGGTCAGCTTGAAGAGGCAGATGTTCATTTGTGAGGTGAACTGATGACGAAATCTAATTCTGAATGGAATAACAAAAAGTTAAAACAATAGAGCGTTAGTTAAGCTAGACACTGAACAGACACCTGAGGTGGAAAAATGTGCAAGCTGGGATATTGAGGGCTGAAGGGACCTCAATTCCTCATGGGGTTTGGGCCCCACTCAGAGAAGGCTAGAAATATTAAATATCATTTTGAGCTTTGTTTCAGTGATACCCTTTACTAGACATCCTTTTTTAGAAAGTTTCCGTCCATAGTTACGATGGACAGCAGAAATTACGTCTGATTTCCAGAAGCTTAAAGACAGTCTCCTAACTTCACAGCTTCTTGGACTGTTATAAATAAATACCTGAAATGCAAAAAAATATATGTTGTTTCTCCCTGTCTTTTGTTTTTAGGACCCTGAGTATTAGAACTTCTTAGTCTTGGAGATCTTCCACTGTGTCTACTCTGACTTTTAAGTTAAAGACATTTCATTAAAGCATTGTTCATTTTGGCACTTCTGCTTTACAATGTCTTTAATCTTTCCTTTTTTTCTGACCTTTCTAGAATCATAATTTTTAATTTTAAAAAACACAAGTCAACCTTCTGCCTGTAATGCATGATTTCATGTGGAGTGACTTGAGAACCTGAGGTTGCCACAACACTTTAGTTTCTCTCTGTGCATAATAGGAACTATACTTCGAGTCAGTGGAGAGTTGAGCTTCCTCATTGTTTAAGACTTTGAAGATGAGGTTGTACATCTATACTTACTGGTAATACCTGTCCTAAGCCCTTTTACTTTAACAGGCAATGTATGTTTTGTCAGTTCTTCCATTTGCATTGTAGACTTCAACTACATTTCAGAAACAGCTGTTACAATGTTGTGTAGCCCCAGGAACTCTTGTTTGGTTTGACAAACTCATCTTCCTAATTGCCTAGACCTGCAGGATCTGAGCTGCTGTTATATTTCCCTAACATAATTTAGGTGAATGTTCTTATAGCCCATATGTTGTGTAAGGCTGACAAATTTGATAATGGTTTCAGGAGTCCTCAACCTTTCATAAGAGGTTTTCTTTATTCCATTTTTCTGTGTATAAGGTCATGCAGTTCAGAGTGTGAAAGCAAAGGAGAAAAACTAGTTTTTTGCATTCCAGTAAATAAATACTGTAGTAAGTCATGTTGCATTTTGCAAATCTGGGAAACATTTACACTGGTATGTTGTGCAGTTTGGCCAGAGCTTTCTAACTTGCATGTTTAAAATTTTTAATTATAAGTGACTATATTTTCACAATTACAGTGTATCTGCTGCTTTTATTGAAAATAAATTTACTTTTGAAATTTTTAAGTATTCTTTATGATTCTTTTTCTCTCATCATGGTGTCATGTGCAAGAAGAATATTTTTTGGTAGATGGTTTTTATTCTGCGTAAAAATCAGCATTCAGATTTTCCCATGGGAAAGCTGTCTCGGTTCCGATACACCGTTGTAACTACAGCAAGCGTATAAATTAAACAGTAAATAAATTATCTTATTTACTTCTTTGTCCTGGTATATTTACAGTGTCACTCTTTTGATATTGATCTTGCAGCTAGTTTTAGGCACAGGGTTTTAGTCTGAGTGTTCAGACTCACTTGGAAACCTGTCTTGCTGATTCTTGGGCAGTTAAGAGTTTCAAGTGGATGCAATTTAATAACCCTTGTGCTGTTTTGATTTGCCTCCCACACCATCTGGCCTATGTCTGTCTTCTGCTCTTTTTTTTTTCCTAAAGGATAGCATTTTTTCAATAATTGAAACTTTCAAGCATGTCATCTGAAAATGTAGCTTGCTCTGAAATTTCCCTGAGCAATATGTCTTTGAGAAAGAAGGCTTTCTGTATACAGAGGAAAAAGAAAATGAACAGGAACCTGTGGACAGGTTGGAATGACAGGAATGTAGTGCACAGTAAAGATGTCTGTTTCTTCACACTGAAATATTATTTAGGCACATTTCAAAAGTAAAATTATTTCATGGCTCTGAGTTCTGCTGGCTGGCTGGCTGTGTTTCTATGCTGGCCTGTACAACACATGAAGTTATTGGAGAGTAGCAAGAGATGTTTCAGAAATTCAGAATTGCTCAGCATTTGCCCAGATGGAAGTTAAGTGCTTATGGTCTGATAACTGGCCTTATTTATACTTTATTTATTGATGATAACCTTGAGCAATGTTGTTTTAGTTTAGCTATGTTTGTAATGATGAATACTGGGTAAAAAAAGTGTTCATTTTGTGAAGGCACAAATTCTTGACAGTATTTTAAATTTTGGAGTGTTGTTTGTTTGTATAACCTGGGTATTTGTCCTTTAGTCTTTCTGTGTTTTACTTGTTTCAGCTGTCAGGTTATTTGTAATTATTTTCCTCCTTCTTGCTGGACTGATGTCTGTGTTACGTGAACTAAAATGGTTGAAGAGGTAGGTTTTGAAATGATTTTGTTCTGCCCTCTGCTGTGGGTGAGGCCTGGGAGTAGCTGCTGGGGAAGCAGCTGGTTAATCGCACCTATCGTGGTAGCAGGTGGCCCTGCACAGACACTAGCAAGCTGCCATGCAGAGGGTGAAGCAGAACATCCGTGTTTTGACTGTGTTTGGCTTTCTGTCCTCAGAAATCGCTTAACACCTTCAGTCCAAATTGTACCTTTCCTTGAAAAGGTGATGGTAGTCTGGATTATGAGAGGTATGCAGAGCCCCATGACTCACCGTACCTGCTTGATCTCTGCTTGGGTGGGTGACTAATTCCTGTGGTGGGAGAAGTGAGTCATGGTGTGTCCCGGTGGCATGTGGGGCACTGGCTTCTGCTGCTTTTAAGGATTTCACTGACCTATAGGGCTGGTTGCCCTAGAGGATGCCTTCTAGTCATCCCTTACCTCATCTTCAGGTCTATGTTTCAACACTGTGCTACAAAAATCTTATTTTGTACTTGCAAGCCTTGCTCCTCTTCTGTTGAAGTAGGAGCCACCTGTTTTGCAGTAAGATGCTCTCCCTTCCTGTTAGCTGTCCTGATATTTATGAGCTAAACTCTCAAGCATGGTTTAATATTTTCTTCCCTGATAACAATCCTTGATGCTGTACATGTTTTAGATTTAGAGGGAGGCGTGTTTCCTTGCCCTTCTACTGTCCTTGTCATGACACAGAGGTGACTTTAAGGCAGAAAGTCAATGTACATGTAGTTTCCATTTTGCCTAGCAGAATTGGTTTAGTTGGGTGATTTTGATGTAGTCCTACCTACTTTCTACCCCTCCCCCACCAACAGCCTGGTTTCCCTCATCATAAGCCAACTTAAGTTTGACAGACTCCTGTCTCCTTAATCAGCTTGTGCAAGATAAAGGTTAGACTTTCAGTTCTGCTTCACTGATAGTGAAGTTAATCCCAAAACACAGACCTATAGATGCCAAAACCTGTGCCATTTATGTAAATTTCACTGTGACTTAGTACAAAATATTTTACCATTTTAATAAGCAAATACTTTATTTATATTTGTTATAAGTCATCAGTTTTTGGCATTTAGTAACGTTAAAAAGAATTAACCATGCATGCTTTCCCACAAATTTATCCTGCATTTTTCTGAATTCTGTTTTATGTGTACTCTCTGTTAGCTTTTTTTTCTGCAAGAAAAAACCCAACCCATAATTAATGGAATTTCTAAAATGCTATTTGTACTACATATTATTTCCTGCTATTTTCTGCTGTACTGGGTGTGATAATTTCAGCCTGGTTGGAAAAAAAAAATCCTAGTAAATATTTCCAAAAAGGAGTTTTCAAGTTGATTCCTCTTTATAGCTTTCAGTGAACTTTTCTTGTTTAAGAATAGGAATGAGTTTTGTTTTGTTTTGTTTTGTTTTGCTTTGGTTTGTTTAGAAAAGTGAGTTAGGATTTTGCTCTTTTCTCTCTTGTAGTGATGTTTATACTTTTGCCTTTCAGAACATTGATTTGATTAACTTTTACTCCATATATATGACCTTTGTAGAGAATCTAAGAGGTTCTTCTAGTTATATTAGTGTTTTGTTTCTCTTTAAGTGTCTAATAATGTTTAACTTGAAATATAGTGGCAGCCTGCCTCTGTAAAATGCCCTTTCAGGAGAGTCTCTGTTCTGAAAGGCTTTATAGTTTCACCTTAAATTAAATTTGCCTTCCTAGTTTCTGGCTGTAGCCTAGTTAAGGTTTAGCTGAATTTTCAGCAGTGTCAATTTTGTTGATGCCTTTTTCTTTCACATGAATATTTTTGATGATGACTTGTTGTACACTGCATTTCAAGATGTGCCTGCTTGTTCTGGTCTCCCAGTGTACACCCCAGGCTCTTTTTTACTCCATGTTAGGATGAGGCTGGGTATGTACTACATATTTTCTTTCCTTTTGTAATGATATGCCACATATATTTTCTCTCCTTTTGGAAAGATATGCACTACATATTTTCTTTCCATTTGTAAAAACACTTAAGCTCTTGGGCAGGGAATAAATGAAACACATCAAGATCAGTCCTCTGGAGACTCAGGGTGTTCCACAGAATGTTCATTCCCCATGATGCAGGTGAGAGATCACATCTGCCTCCTGTGAATCATCTTCTTTACTGGGGCTGGGATGTTTATGTTTCCGCTGGGAGCCACATAAACATTTTGAGATCTGGCTAAAATAAAGAACTGGTTAAAATAAAAGTGTATGGGATGTCCATGTTTGAGAGTGGCACTGTGTTTATCATTATATGTGTGGATGGTCTTGCAGCAGTGGTCATCGTCAAGGTTGGGAAGGAAAGCAAGTGAGTGGGTGAAAGGAATTCGTGACATTGTGATCTGATTTGGAAACAGCTATTTTTTTCTTGTTCCATGAAAGTCTATTAGGAAAAGCTTTATTGACCATTTATTAAAGTTAGATCTCTCACCCATTCCAATTTTTATGAAGGGATCAACACTAAAATATATTTAGTAGCAGAGTAACTGGTGAAGTTTGTATCACCTTGATAATAAGTTTGCTCCATTCCAAATGAACTCCCAGTTACAATTTATGATTTTGGTGAGGTTCATTACTTAGTAATAGATCAAGTTTCCTTAAAGGGAAAGTTTTGAAGAGAAAACTCACTTAGTGAATTCTGAAGAAATTTGTTTGCTGGAGAATGTAGTACTGCACAGAAAATCAGGTGTGTCCATGTAATTTTTCTGTGTTGAAGCACTGATTCTGCTGTCCAGAGACTGTCAGGCCCTCCTGTTAGTAGTGAAGGAGATAGAAGAGTGCCCTTCTCGCTTGTTTGACAGACCATCATTTGAGGCTGGGAGTTTTGCCAGCTAGTGACCTAGTATATCCAGTTTCTAATTTGGGGGAAATGTTATTGAGAAGGTGGTGGCCTGACAACTCTGGCATTTCCGGGAGTTCTTGGATTACTGTTAAACATCTGATTAGTTTTTCAGGCTGAGTTTAACATAGATTGAACTTCCTGAGTTACTTGCTCTGCTGTGAGATCTAGATCAACTTGTAATCTGTAGGCTGATTTTTAGATTTTTTTAAAATGTTATTGATCGGTTGTTAGTTTTGTTGTTTAAGTTTTAGGAACATGGGGTTGTTAGGTGTAGATGTGACAACTCAGTATCTTATCTTCTAAAGAAAGTCTCAGAGGAAAACATTTAGCAATGCTGCCTTCTGGGAGCTCAACCTCGTCGTTTTCTATAACTACCTGAAAGGAGGTTGTAGAGAGGAGGGAGCTGGCCTCTTCTCCCAAGTGAGAGGGGACAGGACGAGAGGGAATGGCCTCAAGCTCCATCAGGGGAGGTTTAGGCTGGTCATTAGGAAAAAAAATTTCACAGAAAGGGTTACTGGGTACTGGAACAGGCTGCCCAGGGAGGTGGTTGATTCACCTTCCCTGGAGGTGTTTTAGGCATGGGTGGACAAGGTGCAGAGGGGCATGGTTTAGTGATTGATAGGAGTAGTTGGGCTCGATGATCTGGTGGGTCTCTTCCAACCTGGTTGTTCTATGATTCTATGGTTGTTCTATGAGACAGTGAAATGGATTAGTGTTTCTTTAAGATTAGGTTTTACTGTTTGTTTTTTTTTGCTCAAGGTTACCTGGAAATGGAAAAAGAGAATGTAGATGGCCATTTGTCAAGTAATCTTAATGTGTGGATGTGTCATGGGACTCCTGGGATCTTCTGAAGGTCTACCTTCAGATGCTGAGCATCACCTTGCTTTCAAAACCTTCACGCTTGAAGCTGAGCACCTCATGGGTGGCATCTGCAGTTTCTTGTAGTGGTACAGTTGCATACTGTCTTATGTACTGCAGTGTCTGAGTATTACAGCAGTGGCTATGCCCATCCAGGAGGGAAATCTCTCAACCCAAAGGTTATGTGTGGCAACAGCTACATGAGGATTTCCTGTGTTTGGAACACCAAAGTCCATCGTAACACCTGGCCTGTGGGAGCTGTTTGAAAGGCATAGTATAGTCAGCCTTCACCATTCTGCTATGGAAGTACAAATGAACCTAGGGTTAAAACGCAAAAAATTTTACAGATTTATTGTGACAACTGTGTATTTGTGGAAGTGATTCACTACTCAGAGTTTATGATCTTGCTAGCTATCACCAGTTTCAAGGACAGCCCAATACGTTTTGCTGGCACTTTGACAATATTATTTAAAGAAAGCCAGTCCCAAAAGTCTTACTTGGCAGTTTTTGAAAATTACACTGCAATATGAATATGTTTTCCCTTATAGGAGGAAAGGAAGTGATATACTGAGCAAAATCTTTGTGGCAGTCTTTGCACCATTCCATTTAGAATAATTAACCTTGTAATTAATTTATCAGGTTCATCCTCATTTAAAGAATGACCTTGTTTCAGTCGATTTTTTTATTTAGTTGTGGTGGCTACAAAACAAGGAAAAGGCTTGCTAACAAAGTATGGAAGCAAAGTTTTATTTTCAAGAGAGATATTTGGAGTCAGTCATGATTCACACTGGCTGCTGGAGGCCAGACTTACCTCCTGGGATTTAAATACATTACAAAGAAGACCTGCTTTCATGCATAACATGCTTATTGCATTACTGCACTGCAAAAGAACAGCAGAACTTAATTTTTAACTTAATGTAGGTAGCTTTTCTGTGGTTTTATCCACGATAAGAATCTGCTATATTGTAAACTCAAGTTTCTTTATACTGTACATTTTGATGCATTTAAAGTTTCCTTGTTCAACTTTGAGAGTATTTTAATCACATTTTTAATGAGTTTCTTGTACTTCAGAGCAAATACAGTGGAGCTTTTATTTTTGCCTTTATTAACATTTGCTTTCACATAAACCCTGTATCAAAAATTAACATGTATTCAAAAAAAAGAAAATGGGACAAGAAACTTTTACTTCTGAGTCCTTTGGCTGATCCTACTGATTAAGGTCAGACAACAGGCTTGGAATTTTGATAATTTATCTGAACAAGAGCTATAGGGTTTATCTTTAACCTGAGTGGAAAGTTGTTATCTCTAACAACAAAGCAAACAAAGTACTAAAGATTTTCCTAAACAAAAGAATTTAAACGTGCCTTGATCTGTTTAAAATAATTGAATGAAACAAAATTATTAACTTTTTTCTTAGGTTCTTAACTATCTAGAGTTGTTTAACGATATTGATAAGGTTGCTTTTGCCTTGAGAAGTCAACAAAAAGCACTTACTCTTTTCATTTTCTTAACAAGAACCCATAAAATGTCAGTTACTGGTGGAAAGTCTATGATCAAAAGAGGTTTCCACGAAGCAGGAGGATAAAGTTTAGCTTGACAAATACTGAAATTACTTTAGCTTGGAAAAGTAATTCTGACCTTCTAAAGAGTAGTGAGGCCTGTTTTCCATTCTTGTGCAAATCTGACTTGGTTAAAAAACAGGCTCAAGGTAATGAATGTGTCTTATCCTGACCAGGCTGTCTGACCTGCTGACTCAACATTGCTTTTTCTGTTCAGCCAGTTACTGTGTCTAACACCCAAATGAAGTACCAGCTTTCCACGACTGTGTATAGCTGCCAACATATCTCCAGGAAAATTAAGTCCTACCAAAAGGATATGTGCAGCTTGGAAAGAGGAGTTCCTTGTTTCAGTCCCTGTTGCCTGGAGGGGCTTTCTACCTCACCTCTCAAGAGCTTTTGTCAGTTTTACCTGTCTGTCTGTTGGATTATTCATAGAATGTTCATGCTTGTCCCTATGGCTAAGCGTATTACCTTTTGCTGCACTAATAACACACAGCCTTAAGCATATTTACCATGTGCTTTAAGGACTTGAGATTCTGTAGCCTTGGAAAGAGGATTGAATTTTCTCTTGTGATTCACATATTTTTGGTTGGAAAAATACAACTCAAAATATGTTTGTATCAGAGATATCTAATTTAATAATGTCTATAGTTTCTTAAGGGAATTACTCAATTTATTCCCCGAGCTCTGCATTCTAGGTGGAAAGTGTTGTAGAATTTTTATCATGAATGCTATTTGCTCATTGATGCTACCTTTTTTTGTGAGCAGAATACTTCATAAATGTTGCTTCCCAGGTGGATTAAGATCTCAGTGATATTTAAAATCTAATCCATATATTTTAAATTATTGTTTTGCAGAAATAGAATTATGGGTGCATTGTTTGTAAAAATCAGAACTCCTGTGTAAATGTGATGCCCAGTATAACCATAAAGAGATTCTGGAGTAAGAAAAGGAAGGATTAATAGCACATTTTGTACTCACATCTGGGGGCATCCATTGCATTTTACAATGCTCTGTATAGCTCTTTAGTCCCAAGCAACCCCGCAACTGTTTCTTTTCTTCTAGAGCTGCCAGTGTGTGACCTGCTGAAGACATGGGTTGTTTATGTATGTGCTCCAAATTGGATTGCTTTTGTGGATTAACACCCAGGATCATGTTGTATTCTGTTCCTATACAAGTTCATAAAGAAGTTATAAGCTTAACTCTTTGTGGTTGCTTTTGTTGCATGGAGGCGGTTTGTTTTTTTCTTTCTTTCCTGCTGCCAGCACGGTTGTCTCAAGTTCTGTCTTCGATAAAACACTTCTCTTTTTTCACAGCTTCCTCTGAATTTTCTAGTTGCTGTGATGTAGGCTTACCAATGCGATTGTCTCTAAATTAAATATGAAATGGCATGATATGATTAAACTAGAAGCTGCCTTTCTTGCAGTGGAACAGCCTTCCAGAAAGACAGGAGGAGATGGCTGGAGGAGACATTTCTGTTATTTATGAGAACTCGGTATACAGAACAGATATATAGTCAATGTTCTCATCAAGAAGAGACAGCAGTAACTCAAAGTTTAAGTTTTTCTTTAGGCTTTAAGCATGGTGAATGAAAAACAGACTCCCAGAATTGCACATAATTTCATATGTTGCTGATGATACTGGCAAGAGGAAGAGTAACTCTTTTTAATGGTATTCAGATCAACCCCATTGGCTGAGGAAAACTATATATAGTTTTAACTATTCCTGTTTTCTGAAATAGGGGTGTTTTGAGTTTGTTTTGGTGGCAGAAGTAATGCTCTCTGAAATGATGCGCCTCTGCACACCATTATTAGAAAAATATATGTGTATCTTCCTTTGCCAGTGGTGTGGTACTGGAAAATTATCTCTGTTCTCTGCCATCATACTTGTGGTGCTGGGCTGAGTTCCCAAATGGTGATAGTTGTAGCAGAAGTAATATTTAGACTTGATGTTTTACCAATGTAATAATTTTTGTTAAATCACACAAGAGCTGATGAACCTGAAGAATCATTGATCCTGGAACATACTCCTACCCTTTTGAGAAACAGTGAAGATTTCAATCATGGTCTATGGCAATTAATTAGGAAGACTGAAGTGTAGTTTTGCAGCTGGTTTGGCCACAATTCAGATCCAATGAGAGCAGTATTTCTAAGCTAAACTAGAATTCTGCTTATGCATCAATTATTCAAGCTCAAAGTTAACCCTTTAAGAAGCCTGGAGTCTTGCTTTTTAGTAGAAGGTATGTTCTGAAATGAAGTATATTACCCAGAGGAAAAGAGAGGTTATGGAGAGAAATGATGTGTAGTAGAGCACAACTGTGTGTGCTGGGACTGGGCCAAGTGAAAAGTAGATGCATGTCAGGACTAATGAAAGAATTCTCTATTGTAAGAGTACAGTATTTTAAGATGATAATGGAAGAAAGGTAAAACTATGAAAAGAATGCAGGTTTGGACAGCGCATTATTTTGTTTTAATTAATTCTGAGTCTAAAGAAAAACTGTGGAGGGATAAAAATAATAGATTTTTTTAAAAAGATATATGCTTTCAAACTAGTATAGTTTAGACTTAAACAATCTTAAAATAAATGGTGTAGTATTTCTTTGCCTCTTACATAAAATAACATAGTAGTGGAGATGATTGGGTTGGGTGGGGACATCTGGGGACCATCTGAAAGTGTTAAATTTTTTGCAATTACACATTCTCAGTAATAATCACAGACTTCAGTATTTTTGTATGTAAAATTAAAGCAGCTTTCAGAATAGATCTCTTATTTAAAAGGAATTGTGAGTAGCATTATCCAAAACATACTTCTCGCAGGAAAATTTAGAGAACTAGCACTGACCTGTGATTACAATACAGGTGTTACCTATGATTTGACATCTGCATTCAATTCCTTAGCCATCCTTGAGCTTTTTTTTGAGAATATTTGTCCTTTTAAAATTTGTTCCCTAAATACAAGTAATAGCTAACTTAAAAACATCAAAACAAACCACAAAACCCTACAAAAAATTAAAGTATTTTTATTTCCTACAAAAAGGCCACATTTGGTGGCAGTCAATAAGAAGCACTACAGTAAAACTCTACCCAACATCCAGAGTCAGATCCTTAAGCCTCTGCAGTTCTTCATTGTCAAACAGGGAAGCATAGTTAAAAGTCTTATGAAAAATATGTACTTCCGAGTAAATAAGTATGCTATAGAAAACTGTAAAAGAAAAAAAAATATCAGTAGTTCTTCAATGTATTTTGAACATTTTCTTAGTGACTAATATAGCCAGTATACTCAGCTCAACCAAGTTTGGTGCTTGCAGAATTTAGTTGTATGTTCATGTAAGCTCTGTCATTTTTCTTTTTGTTTTTGTGTACTTTGAAGAATGTTTGCTCTTTATCTGTGCCATTGTAGCAGAAAAGCTTCTTGCATTCACTGATTTTATGTATACCAGTTTTTCCTTCCAGAAATTGCTCAGTGAACGCAGGATCTGAATGCAACTTTCTGTTCATCATTTGGAAAACAAAGCTTATCCAACCCATGTATGTTACTTTTCCATGCAAGTCTGCAGGTTACAGAAGGAAATGGTACTGATAGAGGAATAGATAAGATAGGTTTTTACTTTCATAGTTGTATGAATGAGCGTTTATACATTTTATTTGAGGCACCCCACAGGATCAAAGTCTCAGTCATTTTGAGTTCTGCACCTGTGTTGCTAGATTGGGAGAAGATGTTGTCTGTTTCAGAAGCTGTTGCTGACAGCTGTGCATCAGGCATGGTTACTGCTCACCGGTGCTGTGTAGGGTAAAGTTTTGTTATGTTTTTGTGTATAGTGATTACAGCATTTCCAGGAATGACAACTGTTGCTGCAGGGGAACTGCTAGCACATTCTTCCTGCAAATGCCTTGTAGATTCCTCAGATACCTTTTTCAGAATATTTGTTGGCAGTGTCACCAAAACACAAGAGTTTTAACTTGTTCCATGAGTCACTTATTTAATGGATCAGATGAACAGGGCACACTGGCACATTGTTGCTTCAGTTTGCTGCAGGAAATGAGTTACAGAACCAGCCAGAAGGTGCAGCTCGTGAGGGTGCTGGGTGCTGGACCTTGAGGAGGCCACTTGATGCTCTGCTCCTGCTCAGGTCAATGGTTGAGCTCTCCCTTGGCTCCACTGAGGGATGAGTCAGGTCCCCTTTGGAAGAAAGGGCTTCAAATTTCCGTGAATCCAAAGCCTGCAGCTAGCGGTATTTAAAGTGCTTTTCCTCAAAATCTGTTTTACTCCAAATGTTAGAGGGAGCAAAATGATGGGAAGACAAGCAATTCCAGAAACAGTTGTTCTTTATTTCAATAACAATCTTTTATGTAAAATTAAAAACAACTCTGCAGGGTCTGCAACACTGTTAGCATTATTTCTTAGACCCGCTTGAATGTAATAGTCCATGTTTCTTCAATAAACAATTTCACATCATGTTTCTAAATTACTGTGTCTACTTTCGTCATTTTGGAAGCATTCAACAAGCTTTCCATCATACTCTCAACATCCTGTGTTTCGCTTTGAAATGTTCCTTTGGCAGGACTCTAAATACAACAGGAAATGGAGTTAGAAGGTGCATTCCTGGAAAATTCTTATTACAGTTTGCAGGCTGTTTCAGAAAGTTAACTGGATCTGGGAAAATGGATTTATAAACCTCCTGCAGCTTGCATACAACTACCAATATCAACTGAAAAGTGAACAACTCTGCTCCCCATCAGGAGTTTGAGTATGCTCTGGAGACTTAATAGCATAGAAGTGTTTGTAATGTTGTGTCTGTTTTAAATACTGTCTGAGATGGAGGTAAAAATGTATGTATGATTTTCCATACATACAATATTTTTAAAAATTGTTGAAAGTATTTCTTTGAACTAAGACTCCATGAATTCATAAAAATCATGTTTTAAAAGCTTTAAGAGTATTTTAAAATAAATCTATAGACACAATTTTGAACATTTTAGGAGAACAACATGTACTTTTTTTGGTACAGTCTGCATGCACAGGATTTTTATTTTTGGTGTGTGAGACTAGATAGATACATTGGGTTTAAGTCCTTGACAAAATTGCTCAATTTCATGAAGTTCTAATTTATTTTCTTAAAAATAGAAATTCTGCTATTTTGAAAATTGCAATCAGATTTTGCACAGAGGCAATATTTGTAATTTTGGAGTATTTTTATTTTCCTTCACTTAGCAGATTCTAGTTTTCAAACTATCAAACTGTTTTCTTCTAACCATACATATTGACCACATTTTTCCGTGTACAGATGGAAGATGATAAGCACATTTTACTCCGACAGTGTTCATATTTAGGAAGATGTGCCAACATTATACAAATATAGTATATAGTGTAATATATAACAAAATACTTCTAATCATATTGAATTGAACATAAAAAGAAATCAGAAAATGATTAACAAAAATTTTAAGATGTTTACAAGACCAAAATATCACATGGTAAAGATATAATATTCCCAGAAAAATAAAATACATAGAAATACATAGAAATACATAGAAATATAAAAAAAAAATCAATCATATGGGTATGATAGACAAATACAATGCCATTAAAAAAAATGAGAAAAGTTAAACTTAGTTAGTGGCACACCTACACAGAGAAACTTAAATTGTTAATCAAGATTCAAGGACTAGCCTTAACACTGAATATGTATATGCTCAGACTGACTTATGCATATGCTCTGACTACTTAAGTCAGTCTGACACCTATAGTTTGGAGGCCAAGCAGAAAGAACAGAGAAGAAATTAACAGAACGATGATTTAGAAATGATTGCATGAAGTCACTTGAAGGAAAAATAAGACCCTTGTGATTCTATTGCTTTTAAGTAGCACCTTGAACATAAGTTTAAAAGGTGCTTTATACTAAACCTATCTTTTCTCCTCAGTTTTTAATTTTGTTTACTTGATATATATTCTGGTTAAGCCTGACAAATTTACAGTACATGGGATCTACTTTCACAGTAGAGGATGAAGAAGGGTGCATGTTCACTTGTGAAGATATTTATGTGATGATTTTGCTAGTATGAATACCGCAGTATGAACTAATGGCTTTTTGAAGATAACAGCAGACTTAATTAGTTTGCTTCTAGTTCTTACATTAGGATGTCTTATTTCTTTCATTTCCCACCCTATCACTGCACCTCTCTTCTTTGTTACATAAACACTTCTTTCTGAACATTTTTGGACTATGGACTGTATATAGTGAAAGCTTGTTTGTCTGATTTGATTGCCGTAGTGGTGATTGTTCCTGCTTCTAGTGAGAAAGATATAATGGAGTTTTTTTCCTTTGTGGTGTGTGGATTACGGGTATTGGCTTTCATCTGGGATGTGTGTGGAATTTTTTGTTATCTGAATTTTTTTTGTTACTCTTTTTTGGGTTTTGTTTGTTTGTTTCTCCCTCCCCTTGCACAGCAGCTCAGTCTTGAATTATTTAGGGGTCTAGCAAGCTGGAACATAGAGTGTATATTTCAAACTCTTTTTCTTTATATGCAGTTCAAGTGAAAACATGAATTGTAGTTGTGGAGAGCTGAATTGAGTTGAGTTTGATAAGGAATTGCCCTTATGTGTCTGAAAGGATGGGAAACATTTTTGGAGGCTGGTTGTGAGAAGTGGTGCCTTCCTCCATCTCTTTCATTTCAGTCTGATCATTTTCTATTTTCTGCGTGTGGATACTTGTGCTGGATGTTGGGTTTCTAGCAAAATTGTAAAGGCTACTTCTGACTGCAGTTTTTGGGGTATAAACTGTGTATTCATGTGGCTGAATGGGAAGTTGTAAGGCTCCTCTCCATATGTAGCTGGCTTATGAAGGATATTGATGAGATCAGAGAAAAAAACCTTTGCTACTTGCCTGTATCCTTTGGATATTTCTTCTTGGATAACTTGAGCTCTTAATTTCACACTCCTTTTCAGCTCAGGGAAGTAGATTTGCTTCCTGGTAGATTTACTGTCTGTGGGGTTGGAGGGAGCAGTTATAAAATTTCTCAGAGTTCTAATGCTCTATTATCTCAGTTGTGAATTTGGGATGAAAACATAAATTTTTTTTTAAAAAAAAAATCCTTGCAACTGTGTAGGTGTATTTTGCAAGCAACAGATCCACATTTTCCATGCTTAGATGGGATATTGGTAAGTCTTATTTTTTTAATTGATGTAAAGATTTTCCAGCACAGAAGATAAATATGATTCACTGTTTTAAGACAGTGGGGCCTGATTTTCTTTTTTGGTTGCTTTTTTTAGTGATGGTTTTATGTTTTCCATTATTGCACTAGAAGTAACTTTTTTGGTCCAACCACAAATTTCTGAGTATGTTCCTCACTGCCAACAATCAAGACTTCTTTCTTCTGCCAGATGGGTTGGTAAGACACTTTAAAAAAAAGAAGAAAAAAGAAAGCTCTGCTTGCTTCTAATCCAATAATTTTTCAACAAGCAAGGGTAATACCAGATTTAAGTGTAAACCTTTACCTCTTCCACAGTTAAGCAAAGAATTGAAAAGGCATTCATACTGAATGGGATTCATACTGAAAAATAACTACAGAGCTTGTAAATATTGGACATTTCTTAGCTGATCTTTCAGAAACAGTCACAGTAATATATATGCAGTAGGCTGAGATAATTAAAAACATAAGGGCATGTCCAACAGCATTTCCTTCTTGACTATTCTTGAGAATGCATCCACATCAAGTAATGATTCAGACTTTACAATTTATCTGTTGCTCCATTTTGCTTTAAATTCAATATCTCCTCTGTCTATTTTAAACAATATTTTTTATGCATCTGGCTCTGGAGTAGTACTGTTTCAAGTGCAAATGCCTGATACCTTGATAAATCTGATCACTGATAGGTCTCAAGGTGGCTGAATAAACTTGTGGGCTGTTATGCCACAGACTTAGCTGCCAATTTGGTGTCAGGCCCTTAAGCAAAATTGAGAGGCAACGTGGTAAAGAAGCGAAGATCCAGGTCACCAGTTCTAGTTCTTTTTACAGTGTTTCTGCTAAATGTTTTATACAACATTCCCATAAAAGGCATAATCATATTTATTTTATTCTTTTTTCCTACTGACAGACTCTTGTTATATCTAAAAGTTTGTGCTTTGTATTTAGTCCTAAGGAGTCTGTTCTATCACATAGTAAACAAAGAAAAAGATCCAAGGAATCCTGCTCAGGAATTATGTTATCTACATTCTGGTATTTGGAAAATCAAGTGTGGGAACAACTACTAATGTTTCTTTTGTCTATCTGATTTTACTTAATCTGCTACACTTGTGATTTGGTAATGAGAATTCACTAAACAGAGGTGTAAAAGCCACTTTTGCTTCCAATTGTGATGTCTACTCCTGCATTGCTTGCATCTTGAAAAATATTAATTCGTGAGACATCATCAAATAAAGTGACCTTAGAAAGATAAAGCAAGATTTATCGTTCCTCTCAGCTTAGTTTGGTCTTCTAAAACCAGCTGTGGCTTTACATAATTGAATAAAATACTTCGTGATGCATTGGTCTGAAAGGATTTTTGTAAATTTAATAGTACTTAGACATTTTCATAAACTAAAACTGATATTTGTGAGAAATATGCTTGCTTAGAATTTTGTATTTTCACTATTAAGACTGTAGAAGATTGTAAAAAGATTTTAAATCGCAAAATTCTAAAGTTTTTTCATTCCTAACATTACACATTCTGAAAAATTGTATTCCCAATAAAATGGTGTCAGAGTAGACCTTCTCCTACATCACATTTCCACAGAAAGAATTAGGATTTTAATTACTGAATTTTCATTCTGCAACTTTAGCATAATTTTTATGGGATTTTGTGGTGGTTTTCACAGCAGAGTTGTCATTAGCCCATCTTTCCAAGTGGCCATTGTAATTTTCTTCTGCTTCAGCTTGAGTTACCTCTGGATGTGAAGTAAAATTATAGGTTAGAGGATGGCTTCTGTTCTAGGTTTGGTGTAGTCCAGACAATGTGGTCACTGAGGGACAAGAAATAATTTCTTTAATATACTTCTAAGTGGCATCTCTGCTCATGATACATCAGAAGACAAAATGAAAGTCAATTGGTCAGAGGCAATCTGTAGTCTGAGCTCTCTACAAAAGTGATTACTCCATGGAGCGTGTGGCTAAGGAGCAGGGCAGCAATGCTGATGTGCTGAGGATGCTTTTTGACATTGCTGGAGGCAGCTGTACTCCAGTGTGAGAAATGCAGTTTCGTTAACATTAGCATTTACACTGGTTGAGAAGGAATACTTTTAGTTGGTTAGGAAAAAATATCTGTGTGGAAACTTTGTAGATGCTGTTTAGCATTCAGAGAGCATTTCTTCAATAAACTTCTTACAGACTTAGTACCTTACTACTCCAGCAGGTTTTAATTATCTCAGGTTTAGGAAGATATCTAAATGCATGTCTGTAACAGAGACGTTATTTAGGAGAGTTCTTTTACAGAGAGAGCTCTTTTAACATGTTGGGGGAGAAACAATGTAAATTGTAATTTAGCTCTAGATGAATTTGAAATACTTGTCATATTTTGTCTTATTCCAGGAAAAGAACAATATATAATGATCTATACTTTAAGTGGTTTAGGTTTAGTTGATTAAAACTTTCCCAGTGTCTCAAATAATCTAGTATCTTGATGCAGGAGCACAGTAATATGAACAGGGAGATGTCGGGACTGGATGGCAGTAGAGGAATGTATATTTGTTTATATACTAAGCTTTCCATGTAAAGGAAGAAGGAATGTTGTTACTTTAAAATGTCTCCTCTCCTGATAAGGAAGCATTGCTGTTCTACCCTTGATTCTGTACAGCATCACACACCCTAAAATCTAGCATTTGGATGTTGAATTACTGCAAAGCTGGTATATCATATTATGTTTGCTTGGTTTTGAAAAAAACCATTAATGTGCAGGACTGAGTCTGTATGTGATTTTTTAAAAGGGCAGATTTACATTCAAGGTATTAAAATCACAGAATCACAGAACAACCAGGTTGGAAGGGACCCATCGGATCTTCTAGTCCAACCATTCCTAAGTATATGTTTACATTTTAGAATTATGAAACGTCTAATTGGGGAAAACAAATTACAAACATGATGCATGTGAACCTAAATTGTCATTCTAAAAATTGTAATGAAAATACATACTTTGAGAGTAACTGTGTAGCGAATTTGACCATGTTGTATGAATATGCTAGTGTCTAATTCAATATGTTGTTTCTTTTGCTAAGTTTTGTTCATAAATTTTAAAGATTTGAAACTAGATTAAATACAATTAAGTGTTTGCTGGTACTTCCAAAGATTCCATTGAACATAATGCCAGTGAGGCCTCAACGTGTTTGGTGGCCACAGATGTGGCTGTTGCTTGGATAAGTATTTTCCCCAGGTGCAAAAAATATTATGCAGAGCAACACCAGTTTTCATTTAAAGTCTGCTCTGTAACTATAGCCAAAGGCAGTTCCACTCTGCCTGAAATAATGTACTCCAGACTGGCAAAAGAAACCCCAGGCCCCAAGGGATTTTTCTCCTTTTTGACATCTGTAGTTTGAACAGTCCACTTTTTATTCAGCTTTAAGAGATGTATATAACCTAAGCAACATAAAGATATGTTGTTAACCAATTAACCAATTCTATCTTTTTTTTCATGTAGGGACATTGTAGTCTTAAGAACTGCAAACTTGGTGCTTGTTATGCAGAGAAAATACTAGCTATAAACCATGGCTAAAGAAACTCAGTTGGGAAAGCTGTGATGCTTCGTTGACCTTGTCATTGGTAGTGGCAATTACTTCTATTTATGGGAGAAGTAGAGGCACTTGGGTACTTTGCAAAGTCTGTGAACTCATCCTTGTTATATAAACCTATGCAAATCACCTATCCTGCCCACTAAGATCTTTGTGTATGATCCTTCTATTTCTCTGTATTTAGAGAACTCCCTGTGACTTCCCTAGGTTGTCTTTATTGGTCTCCATTGCCTATCCCCAGTGTCCCCCATCTTTTCTCTCCAGTAGCATGGGTTATAGTCTTCTCTATAAACAAAAGAGGATCTAGGTTGAAGCTTGGATGCCAGCCTGCAGTTGGCTGTGGTTTATTTAGGAGCATGCACTGTGCCATAGCTTTAGCCTGTAGGTCTAACTCTGGCGGTGTTGAGTAGAATGTGATGGGATAGCATGTGGCAAGGCATGTTCCCAGGGTTAGCCTTGATGTGGCCAGCCTCTCTGGGAGTGAGAGGAGAGAGTGCTAGCATGTGGGTGCTACCCATAATGTTTCACTTGTCTTTAAGGCCAACAAAATACCTCTGACCTTTTCTGCTCAGTAAGATTCAGTACCTGTTCAATTAGAATACATTCTGCACATCTGTTTCCAGTAACATCCAGGTTTTGGCCCTCAGATTTCTTTCCCTTGCTGTCTCTCTGGCATGTCTAACAACACCTCATGCCTCGATCCTGAAGATGTCTTAACTCCCTAGCCTGTCTTACTGGGATCTTTCCATGTCTTTCTCCTATCTTGTGCTCAGCTGCCACTACTTCTAGGCTCCTTCACACACTAGTCTGGTGATACATCTCACTTTCCTCTGCTGAGAACATGTTCTTCCTCTTCTCCCATCATTTCCAGTTTTCTAAGATGTGAGTCATTTGGTATGTTCTTTTACTCAGCTCCTTGAGAAGGTGGTTGGAGGTGGTGTTCTGCTTGAACATTCCTCATTGTAGTGGGTTAATACAGGCAGCCTGTTCACAGTTTTGAAAGTAACTGATGGTTGTTTCTGTGTGAATCATGATCAGTTCTACTGCAGTTTAGCTGGCCAAGGTGACTTTTGGTTCCAATAACTAACTGTTTAGTCATTGCAATCTTATGTGCCACTTTTGGGACTTGGCAATGAGTGAGTATTTGTACTATGAAGATGCTCATCCTAGTCTTCATTTAGGACTTGCCTGTGTTACATGTGTCATCTAACCCAACTATTAAGGTAGTATCTTTCCCTCCTGGTACCAGTCCCAACTTCTTAACTTTTTGCCAGCTTACTTGGCAAGATGAGGTGTTGGTTTCCAGAGTTTCTGAAATAATTAGCATATTACGAATAAAATGTTTTTTGCTGACAACAGCTATGTATATATACGGCTATGCTATTGGAGTAAAAGTTGAGATAATTTTGTAACTCAATAGTTACATTCGAGGCAAAGCATGTTAATAAAAATAAAATTGCAAGTTTGTTTAATTTTTCTAATGATGCTAGTGGAAATCTGAGGAATCAGTTTTTCACTTGTCACTGCTTTAGAGGTGTATTATCTACAGTTGTAACTGTGAGGTCATGTCTGAATTTTTGCCTTCACAGTTAATCCTCTATTTTCTTACATTTGCTTGAACAATATTTATGCCTGATTAAGTTACTGTCTTTTATCATAATTAAAGAATAATGTTATGGAAGGAGAACTAAAAAAATCTATTCAAATGTAAAGTAGATTGTTGTGCCTGAAACAAAAGGGACTCTCACACAGAATGTCTTCCCCCTGCCCCCCCGCCCCCCATCAGAATAATTAGCAGTCAGAAAGACTTATCTGCTGCGAGAATGATTCAGCTGTCCAGAGCTAAGAGTGTATGGGGGAAGTCCACATTTTAATTTGCTCAGAAAGGAAGTAACATCCTTCAGAGTTTGCCTGAGATCGCTGGTGTGGCAGCTCTAGTAACAGCTCTAGTAAACTGTCTCGCCTGTTTGCACTTCATGCCAAAAAAGGGTTAGTAGATTTTGTATCTCTTCTCAGAAATGATAACAGGGCAGGAAGATTATAATTGTACAACAGCACAGGTTTAGGGGTTATTTTAACAATTCGTCCAGTTTATTTGGTATTTATACTAACTGCATGTGGATGTTGCACATCTCTTTTCAAGCCATCAACCTGGAATAGTATAAAATGTGGAAATTTTACAGATGTCAACGTATATTTTTTTAAAAAAATTGTATATGGCAGCAAAGGGGGTTGAAATTTTCTTTAGTAAGCACAATGTTTGCTTATATTTCACATTAAGAAAGAATTCATATATTATACCATATCTGTACCATGCACTAAATCTGCAGCTACTTTCTGCCAGGTAAATTCAGGGAACTGGACATGTCCATATTGCCTACCTATTTTGTCTGAAGTCAGCGAGTTTAACATATATCACTGATGAAATCAGTTTAAGCAAACTTGTCTGATTTTCCACAGTGTCCTGCATATCGGTGTATCAGTGTATCAGTGGCTCCAGGTAATCTATGAAATAAGGGACTTACATGGTGAGCTTCAGTGAAGAGCTGGATAGAGGTGCTGAAATTTCAGTTAAAACTAGAAGACACTTGTCACACTAATAAATACACAACTAGAATGATAACATGCTGAACATGTGGCATTCATCTGAGCTAATTTTATCTTCCTTCCTTATGGTTTGTCTCTCACCTGGTTTACTGATAAGGCAGCAATGCAACCTCTGCTATGCTGATGGAGATGATAGATTTTCTGAAGTGTCACATGCGGCAGAATTTTGCTCATCTTTGGCTTTGATTTTTATACAAAGAGGAAGTATTGCAGCTTGGTAACTGGGTCCTGGTCAGATTTACCAAACTGGAGTGTAAACTGAGCACATTGCTTTAGAAATCTTTAAAGCAATAACCTTGGAATGCAGTGATGATTCTTATGAAGCTGCTCAGAGTGAAACCATGATTAGTATAAAAATTAAAAAGCTTAATAAAACTTTTTAAAAAAAAATCTAACTTTTTTAGTTGGTCCATTTATTTGTTATTGTTCTTGTTATCTTGCCCTTTCAAAATTTACAGATCAGAAGAGCAATTAGATTTTTCTTAGGGGTTTATCATTAAAGAGTACTTTCTTTACTTTGGTGGATTTTTTCCTCCCAGCAAATGCACAATTTTAATATCCATACTTAGATATCATTAGTGTAAAGTGGCAGATGGTAAATCAAGATTAATTCCCAATTTGACTGAAATATTCTATGATAGAAATAACTTTCTTTTCAATCTCTTCTGTTTTGCATTTAGCAGAGAATTTATTGTGGGATTTTAGCATGGCACTTGCAGTGGAGATATGTGTACTTCCCTTCTTTTGAATCAATTGAAAAACAGGTTTCCGTCAACATCAAAGGAAGTCTGGCTCGCACAGCACTGCTGTGATCATATTGGTACATAGGTGGTAGCAGTTCTTCAGAAACAAAAGATAGAAACCTGATGGTGAAGTTTACCTTTTTTTACCTTAATGTGTTTTCTCAGCCACTGTCATGATCAGGTACAATAGAAAAAGTGATTTTGAGCATTAAAAAAAACCCCCAAACCTTCTCTTGCTAATCTTTGACTCGTCTCTCTGTGTAAAAAAAAAAAGGAAAAAAGAGAAAGAAACAGGGAAGGAACTTGGTTCTGTTCTGGGATTTGTAGAAAGGTAACTGACTTCTTTCTCCTGCAGTTCAGGATTATTTGACATGAAAATGAAGACAAAATCAGTAATCAGAAATACCATTTTGCCGTCTCATAATATGCATGAAAAGAGTTTTTGTCTTCCTATCTCCATTGTTCACTAGCTTCCATCAGCAAGTATACTGATTCCCTTGGAAGTGAAGGGGAAGGAGTTGTCTGCTATGGTGTTTGGCGTGTGCTTTCTTTCCCATGGGCTATAAGATTCCACAGTTCAGTATAAACTCGTAGTCCAGCAAAAACCCATATTTCACCTGTTCGCTACCAGGAGTGGAATACCTGCCCAATGTCTTCTTCACTTCTCTGGCTCTTTGCTGCAGAGAGAGGGATAAGTTCTGGTGAGACATAAATAGCTTCTGTCCCTGCCCATGTGGGAATTGATAGAGAATACAAAGCAAGACAAGCCTGAGCAGTAGATGTGAGGCACCATTTTAGCACTGATGACAGTGCACAGCACCACTGCTACTTAACAACAGCCAGAACATAACTGTGCAGGGTTTTATGATTAGGTAGAGTTTAGCTGGGGAATGTGGTGCTTTAAGGTTGAATTGCTTGTTTATGTTCTTACATTGATATCATTCTTTCTATAGCATAACTATAGTGGTGGAAATGCTTTGTGATCTTTTTTATCTTCACAGTATAGAATTTGAGAAAGCTAATTTAGTAGTAAATGCAGAGACAACTTTAAAAAATACAATTTGTTCTGTGTTTTTCACGCTGCATAATCATTCTGCAAAGTTAATATTAAAAAGGAGATTACTCACACACTGTCTAGCAGAGACTCTGTGGTTTGGACACTATCAGATGTAAATATTCAAAATGATCAGGTAAGTAGTGGGTTTGTCTTGGGAGGAGGAAGAGAGTGTCATCATTTCAGGGTTACCCACATTGCAGAAAGGAATTCTTCTAATGCTTTTTAAGTGCCCATAGCAGTGAGATAGTTACCCAATTTGACAAATCATGTGGGGAGAAAACTTGGGCTAAAATCCAGTAACTTGAAACAGAACAAAAAATAAAGTTTATTTCCATGTAACACACATGCATATGCACACTCCCTGCACCCCACCTCCAAGACGCCCTTGTTGAATAAGTACCATTTTTCTGATGAACTTTTTCTTTGTGGTACAGAGAACTGTACTGAAATTCTCCTACTGTCATTGAATTTAAAGTGAATAAAGGGTGGGTAGCTTTTTAGGGGGGATAAAAAAACGTTTCTTATCCTCATAGTCATGCAAAGTTTGTATTTCAGTCTGCATTTCTTAGAAATAGATACACTTCCATAAAGTGTTTTCAGACTGTGATCTATACCCTTTTTAGAAAGATCAATTGTTTCCAAAGAAAGCTATTGGAAAATATTTCAAGAGGTATGTCAGTAAATGGTAACTATATTAAAAATAGTGAATAGTAGGTCTGCCTGTGTCCTTCCTGTCCTGCCTGTCCACCTTACAGTCAGTGGTGGTATATGCTGCCATATAGGTGGACCACCCAATGATGGATTAAATATGCAGAATGATTGTCGTAAGAGCACAAAGCATGTGTGATTTTTTTAATATTTCCATCATTTAGGAGAAGCTTCCTAAGGTTAAGTAGCAGCGTGGCAAATTTTTAGCAGAGACTTAAATGAAATTAGTAATTTTAGATGAAAATCACCTAAAGCTAGTTTGAGTGCAGAAACACTGAAATGAGTTTATTTACTTCTTGGGGCTTTTCTGGCTATTGGTGCTGTATTTGGTTGTTAGTATGAAAAACAGCGAAGTATTAAGCTAGCTTGTGGAGAAACCTCATATAAAAAAGAAGATAGAAAAAACAGAAGATAGAAAAAAGGATAGTTTTGATAGAATAGTATTGCTGAAAGAGCATTTTTTTTTAACCAGGATGATAGGACAGAATTGAAACAAATTCAGGTCTAACTTTTTTTTTTTTTTTGAGAATAATGTCTGTGTAATGGCCACAGAACTTTTGCTATAGTCAAAGTTAATTCATTCAAGTTATTTAACATTTTTTGGGGAGAAAACAAAAACACTAGCATTACTCTAATTAATGAAAGTGCAGGTTAAGTATCTGTAGATGTTAATATTCAGTTATTTAATTATTTTACTCAATGTTGCAAGTTTATAACCACTTATATGGAGGAAAACCACTCTTCCTGGTTTACTGCTGTTAGTTGCATTATATTCTTCAATAATTTGTATTTTTTAGTGGAAAAATTCTTCTGCAAAATATTAGAGATACTAATATTCTACCTCTGAACTTTCTGATAAGACAAGTCTTAGTGGTGTTCTCACTTTTCTCCGGTATATGCAGACCTGCAGTTTGAGACTGAATGCTTTATCTGAAAGTTGGCTCATGTGCATAAACCTATTTTTCAGCATATTCACCCATCTTTAAAAGATTTCCAGCTTCATTTATTTTCCAATGCAAAGATGAATGAAAAAGACTAAGTTCAGGAATTAACACGCCCACTTATCTCCTCTTCCTTCTCCCAGATGAAATCAGCCTCTGGACTGTGATCAGAATTTACTTTAATCTCCTGCCAGTATGACTTCAGGCCTAATCTAGGCTCTGTTGGTGTCTAGAGGCAGCAATTGTGTATTAGTTTTTGCCCTTTTAGGTAGGGAGAGGGAGTGGAAGAAACAACAGAGTATTGCTTATTGGAAAAGACATATCGTGACAGCACCTCTCTGATAGCTATGAAAGCCAAATTCAAGCATGTTAAGTCCGGAAGGGCTTTAGACGGTTATTGGCTTCAAACATGAAAAGTACTAATGCTAGGTTCTTCTTACTTATTCTATTGTTTTAAAGTGCTTCATGTCTGCTTAGGCCACACAAAGACGTTTTTACTCATGGCTTTGCTTGTGTCTTTTGAATGAAAGCTTAATCCATTTTAGTACTTTCCTGTGTGACCTGGGGAATGATACCTAGAACTGCCAGTACTGCAGGTTCTGCAATAGCAATAGCTCATCCCTAATTGGTCTCTTGTCTTCATTTTGCTTTTGCCTTTTACCAGAGAGATGGCTACTTTGCGTCCAGCAATTTTTTCCTCTTCCACCAATTTCAGGACAAATGTTGATAGTTGTTTCATGTGTTTGAAGCTTGTATCTGAGAAGAGGAGGTTGGTGTAATAATTATCTAGGAATTTCCTAGGAAGTAACTTTTAAAAATACTGGGAGCTTAAATACTTGCTTTTAAAATGAAAAAAAGAGAAGTGTCAGTTCCTTGCAGGTATTTCAGCTGTAGGACAAAAGCCGCAATGAAGTGATGAAAGATTTTGGGAAAAATTTAATTTTACAATAAACAAGTGTTGATATTCAAGCTCATACTCTAAAGCAGGCTATGTGGACTTCAAACCAGCCCCAAAACAGATGTTTATCCTCTCCTTAAAATCTCCAGTGAATATATTGCTTGTTTCTTTGCTTACCTATCCTCAAAATAAGGAATGTTTTCCTGGTTACTAGCTCAAATCCTCTGAGCTGCAAATTAGGCTTATTTGACCTGCTTCTTCACATAGTAGAAATTAAAAGAGGTACTGTCATGTTAAACAAACTTTTATATACTGGACAAATGCTTACCTGTGTCTTTTTATACTTAAACCAGGTTGCACAATTTTAGTTTGACTCATGTTTCCTGTTGCTTTTGGAGCTGTCTGGTGATCACATTTTTTCAGTGGTGCCCAGAGTTTGACAAGGACCTTGGCACTTAATCAGGAGAATAATTATTTCCAGTTCTCATCAACATCTATTCGACTGTAATAATCCTCTCTGGTGTCTCAGTCTGATAGGTTCAGTAACATTTTCTTGGGTTTTAAATCTTAAGCATTCATAGTCTACTTTTTTGTTATCTTCAGCAGCTACAAGTGGTTTTGCACTATTGCAAACAGAGTAGTTTTCTCATTTTGTACAGCTGTATTTTTTAGATGTTACTAAATTTTGCATATACAAACATTTTTAAAGTTCATCTTTTCAGCTGTAAGACCTTTCCTCTTGTTTGTGTCACTTTGGCCTCTGAACCCATTCCTCAGGATGCTTATCATGCCTCCTGCATGGCAGTTACTCACAGGTTTGATAGTCTCCCTATTAAAGTATTTTGTAGAATACAATCCAAGACAGTAGACCTGTGGAATCCTAGTGGAATAGGATTCTCTTCTGTTTTGAAGGTGGAGAATTACTCTGAAAGCAGAGAGTTCTTCAGTTAATTGTGAGTATACCTAACTGGTCGTTTTACCTGTGTTCCAGTTCGTTGTTTTGAAGAGATGGTCAGAAGCTGTAGTTAGTCAGAGTATATTGCATGACTGCCATTCAGACATGTCTGCCCAGTTCTAAGAGTTTCACAGCCCTATAGACGTGCAGTTACTGGTCATCTAACCTTGTATGCATGCGAGTAGTTTTTCCTTGAGATGAGATTTTCACCAGATGAGGCAAGAACTTGAGGACACTGCTCACATCTGGTGAACCCTTGAGAAAAGGTCTTACAGGAAGAATTTGGTGGGAAAAAAGATGACAGATAGACCCTGATGATGACCTGAATAACTTCAATTTATATAATATTTGATTGTGCTGCCTCTCTTCAAGCTTGTGATCATATTAGTTTGTTAAAAAAAACAAGTCACAATCAGTTTTTAAAAATAACTTTAAGAAAACCACTTCTACCTCTTTCTTATTTTGTTCATTTGCTTCCCCAGTTAAGTATGGCTCTTAGTTTCAATATTTTCTTTATACATATGGTTTATAAGGAACATGTTTTTATTGTCTTCTGTATCCGTGCTGACTATAACTCATTGCATGCTTTGGCCTTTCTGATTTTACCCATATGTATTCCTGTAATTCCTCTATGTTGTAACTAATCGTTCATTACAGGTCTTCATTTCTAGATTTTTTTTTAAATCCTTTTATGGTTTCTGATTATAATGAGGCCCATACACAACCGCATTTGTTACTTGCTATGCTTCTTGTTTCTTCTGTGGTGGGGCAAATTCTCTCTTCACTTGTTTTTACTCAAGATTTTCATCCCCAGGTACTCTGCTTACCAGTAGCTTTAGCATGTTATTGTATCCATTTCTGAATACAACATTCTTTAATGTATCAGACTGGCTTTTTTTTTATCTGTCACTCTTGTTTCTTGTGTTTTTTTCCACAGAGTAAAGTATTTGGAATTTTTTACCACTAATTTATTTTCTGTTTCTGACTTACACTTAGGGATAAGTATAAATCAACCTCTAAAATCTAAAAAAAAAAAAAATCTAAAACCCCCCTTGTTGAAGTACCTGTATATTCGTTATCTCCTCCTCGCACATGGATTTCCTGGTTAGGTCCCCATTACTATCAATTCTTTTATTGTGGATGCCTCCACTAGTTGCTTAAAGGAAAAACATCATGAATATCTTCCTCTGATCAAGTGATCTATAGCAGGTCTGCAACAAGACATGATTGCCCTCACTCTTTTCACATTTTGTATTTGCATAGAGGTATCTCAAACTCTGCTTCTCAACTCCTCCTGAACTTCGAAGTGAGTGTATATGTTCTTGACTTACAATGTAAGAGCTTCTTTCTCTTTTTTCACCCTCCTCTGCTTCATCAGCAAGTTCTTTGCACCCCTCCTCACCAGTTACAGCCCTGTGATTTATCCTTAGTCTTTGTGATGTAAGTTCAGCAACACTTTTGGTTGTTTCTGAGGACTTGAAATTTCTTCCTGTTTATTCTTATTTCTGACATTCCATATAGATATTTCAGATGTTTGGCCTGTTGTCTCTTCTTTGACCCTCAGAAAAGTTTCTGACTGAAAAACTTTGTTATTTTTGGTACTCAGCTAGGATCATGTCAAATAAAACCAGGAAACTAGTTTAATGAAGTTACTGTGTGGTATCTGCCAAAGCTCAGACCTCCTTAAAATGTGTCCCATTTATTATTCAAAAGTGGGCATGCACAATACCTTAGTGTTGAAATTACCCTCTGCAAATCTAAGTGAACTTCAGTCAGTTTTTTTAATGCTATCTTAGTTTCCCGCAAACCAATTATAGTTTAAGATATCCAGCAGCATAGTTTAGTAGAAGTTGACATGGAGGCAAAAGATAAAGTTTTATTTGTTGTTCATTTTGGTGATTATTGGCTTTTGAATATCTGCTGTGGGTTAGTTTCAATAATTTGTGTTTTGTGACAAGTTTTCAATAGCCATATTCTAATTAGCAGATTTCTGGGGTATGATTTAAAATGTTCCCATCAAATGTATATGGCGACTTGCCAGTCAAAGAGAATCACCAAAGCCAGAGCAGAGTGGGTGCAGCTCCAGTGGGTGTCCTAGCTACCCTTCTGGGCATAAGATAGAACATTTGCAGAACTACAGACTGGGAGAAGCCTGGCTGGAAAACTGCCAGGAGGAGAGGGACCTGGGGGTGTTGGTCGACAGCCGACTGAACATGAGCCAGCAGTGTGCCCAGGTGGCCAAGAAGGCCAATGGCATCCTGGCTTGTATCAGAAATGGTGTGACCAGCAGGTCCAGGGAGGTGATTCTCCCTCTGTACTCAGCACTGGTAAGACTGCTCCTTGAATCCTGTGTTCAGTTCTGGGCCCCTCACTACAAGAAGGATGTTGAGGCTCTGGAGCAAGTCCAGAGAAGAGCGACGAGGCTGGTGAAGGGGCTGGAGAAGAGACCCTATGAGGAGCGGCTGAGAGAGCTGGGGTTGTTTAGCCTGGAGAAGAGGAGGCTGAGAGGAGACCTCATTACTCTCTACAAGTACCTGAAAGGTGGTTGTGGAGAGGAGGGAGCTGGCCTCTTCTCCCAAGTGACAGGGGACAGGATGAGAGGGAATGGCCTCAAGCTCTGCCAGGGTAGATTTAGGCTGGAGATTAGGAGGAAGTTTTTCACAGAAAAGGTCATTGGTCATTGGAATTCCTTCCCTGGAGGTGTTTAAGGCATGGGTAGACGAGGTCCTGAGGGACTTGGTTTAGTGTTTGATAGGAATGGTTGGACTAGAAGATCCGATGGGTCCCTTCCAACCTGGTTGTTCTGTGATTCTGTGATTCTGTGATTTCTAGGGTATAAACAATAATTCACCTACTGTCTTCTGCTAACTCAAAGTCCTTTTGTGGCTTGTTTGTTATAAAGCATTGGAAAGCAGAAAGTATTACTATTCCGTCACTGCCCTCTTCTTCCCCCCAACCCTGATGTACTTTTGGCAGCATAAGTTAAGGTCCAGTATGTCTGCAAGTATGGAAAGGTGGAAGAATGGAAACCAGCAAGGGAAGTGGTAGAAATCCAAAAAATCTTAACACAAGAATAACACTTCTGCCAAAGGGCAGTTATATCCTTTCTGCTTATAATAGCAGACTTACTTGTCTTACTTGTGGGGATGGGTCTGCATGGAACCTGGAAGTGATTACTTAAATGAGAACATAAAAGGACTGTATTTGTGCTTAAAGAGAAAGAAATGGAAACTTTGTGATATTTGAAGTAGCTCATGCCAAGTGGGTTTGTCATCAGCCTAAGCGGTTTTTAAGTTTGTTTTTCTTTTTTCAAGTTTTTAACTAGAGAAGAGTTACAAAAATAGGGAGTTGAGGATAAATACCTGTATGGAATAGCTATTTGAACACAGTCATACACAGTCGTCTGTTTAGCCTTTATATTTCTTTATGCTAAATCTAAATTTTTAAGATTTTGCCTCTTGATTTTTTAAACGGTGGCAGCTATTTTTCAGTATGTTACTTATCTGTCTTTGTATCAGATTCCAGAGATACATCTTCATAGCTACCAAAGCAACTCTAGATGTCTGACTGGATTTTCAAACCTGTGAGGGTTATTGGAATTTGATTGTATATGGTTTCTCTGTTCCTGCTAAATTTGCACGAGGATCTTGCATAATTTCATTTCTGTGTTTAGAATTACCTTTCAAAACATAACTATGGATGCCTTCTCTCAAACACCATTCTGTACCATTTTGGAACAAATCTTGGGATGTAGGAGTCCAGAATTGATTCTGCTGCCAGGGCCTGTACAGCAGTCAGTGATACATTATTTTCTTCTCTGTTCTTTACTTTTCTAGTGAAAAATGGCGTTATTTCTCTTCCTTGATCTCCAAGCTGGATCATTTTACTTCTTTTTAAAGTAGTTTTTATGAGCAGTTTGGGAGATTTTACAAAGAGGAAATTAATGCAGAGTAATGTAAGCAATGTAACAATAGCAAATAAAATAAAAATGTGAATGTGCAGTTTTATTCAATGCACATAACTGCAGTGTGAAGGTGTGGATTGAGGCCTGAGTTTACAGAAAAGGTTCTTGGCTCTTTAAGCACAATATGGAAATATTGCTGTAAATATGCTGTACTTGTGGTTCCTTGCTCAACCAGTGGCGCCAGGAATCAGTCCAAAAGGGAGAAGGAGTTCTATTTCTTTTTCTTCCCCTAAAAATTACTTGATATTTTATTACATTTAGTTTTTAAGTACTGTTGTTCCATATTTGAACTGTGGTGGACTTTGAGGTATGCCTTGCTCTTGAGAAGCATGGATATCATTAGGATCCCGTGCAGTGTGTGTTTTCTGTATGTGTATTTTAATTTATTTTTTGTCTCTCTGCCCAGGATTTAGTTATTAGATTTTTGTCTCTACTGAGACAGGGGTTAATCTGTTTTTCACTTCAGAACACACAGACACCTCAATTTCTTTCTAGCTTTAGTGGAGTGCTGTTATAGAGCATATAGCAGAAGTTACATGATCTTGCTCTTTTGTGCACCTCTTTTGTTTGATAACATGATTTTTCTGAATATTTTATTTGCGAAAACAATCTGTGGATATCAATTCTGTAATTATAGTATCAAAATAGCATTGACCACGCATCCACTTCATTAACTTTCATTTTTCTGTCTGAAAGATAGTCTTCATGACCACATTTCACCTTTTAAAGTAATGTGAAATATCACAGTTCTCCCCAGGCTCAGTGTACCTAAGAGGCACCAAACAAAGCTGTTAAGTACCATCTCCTACTAAGCAGGAGGTGACTCTTCATGCGTATTGTAAAGGAGGTTTGGAACTAATTACCAAAGGGCGCTGGAGAAGTTGGTTGCCAAATTGTAGTTTTGAGGGGAGCTTAGGTCAAAGTCATGGAAGAGAAATCTATTGAGAGTTACTAAGCTTACATCCATCTGAAAAACTGTTCAAACCTGGAAGACCATTACGCAGAATTGTCATATATAAATCTGGTTTTGGCTGTTCTTTTAGACAGGGTACTGGGCTAAATTATCCTTTGATCTGATGCAATGTGGCATCTATATTCATGTCTTTATTACCAATTTTCTCTCAAAGATGTTTAGTGGACTAAGATGTACATTTTGTTCCAGGTGTGCATATTAAGGGGTCATTAGAATTTCCATAAGCTACTAAATACCAAGAAACCATGTTTAGCTCAGGAAGCCCTTCAGCAGCAGGCAGCTAAAAGATGTGAGAATCTACTGGAAATACGACACAAACTCCGCTTTATTTTTTTATAACTTTTTTTATAACTGCTGTTGAATGCTGTGACAGACTGGGTAGCTGGGGAGGTGGATTCTTGATTTGTAACAGCCTGGCCTGATTAGACTGTACCTGAGCAGTTCCTCAGTGGTGGTAATTGCATGGATTTCATCTGGGTTTAGCCCTAAGTCTTAGTTGTAGTCCTGAGCACAAGAATTTGTAATTTTCCTTTGTGACTAGAGAGGCATCTAGTGTGGTTTAGATTCTTCCACAACAAAGAAGGAGTGTGTCAGAAGCTGCATGTTGTGTTGTGTACCAGAGTGATGAGAAGAAAAAGAATTCATAACTGTTTCTAGATGTAAAATTTGGTGGAATAAGTGCCTTCAGAAATATGGAAGTTTATGTTGTGTTGTGTTGACCCTTAATTTAACTTTCTGATTAGAAAAAAGTCACTGGGTATGGAATTACTGCCTGCCTTCCATGTGAGAGAAGCTGCAGCATTATCTAGTGATATTTTTTCTGTAGTGGTAAATCTGTTACTCTTGACTGTAAATAATTCATTTGTTAATCCTAGTCATAACTGTTCATTTATGGACTGAGGAAGAAGAACATTCTTGCAAGAATAAAGCCTGGTTCTTTGTATTCCTGTAGTTGTTGCCACTTCTTTCCCATGAAACTTAGGGGCCCACCTCATAAACAATGGCTGTCTAGGGAAATATAGCATTTCTTAAAGGGAGAAGTAAGACTTTTCTGTCCTTTCCTTTATTACTGATTAAGAAGGTCTGGAATGTTCTTATCTTCTTATCCATCTGTCATGGGGGTTTTTTTGTTTATTTTACTGAAACTGCACTGTGTCTGCTTATCCTCAATATAAGGCAAAGTGTAATATATGAACAATATTTAATTTGCAATACTTGTCCCTGCTCAGTAGAAAATCATCAGCATGGCAAGAGAAGACTGGCTAGTTACTCTTTCTTGGGTTTCTGTGGGGTTATATGAAAGATTGTTCCTTTCCTGTGTCCATATTAGAGAGCTTTTGGAGCTTGTATAGTGTGGAGGTTTCACAGCTTGGTAGTTCTGGCACAGTAGATTTTTTTTGCATCTGGAGCTCCTTGAGGTAATGCTATAAAGTAACCCTAGCTGAAGTGGCTACAGGTGCTCTGTGGTAAACATCCCGTCCTTGTCCTTATTGCTTAACAGCAACTGCATGACAACTGAAAACATTTAGAGGCATAAACCAAGATAGGGTAAATTTGCAGCCTTGTCCCTGAAGTCAGTGATTCCTTGTGCTGTTTTATTAAGATATATCTATGTTTTGATAGCTGCCAAAGCAATCCAAGTGTTTCTAGCTGTTGAGAGTTCCAGCATTGGTCCTATGCTCACCTCTTGTAACATGTGGAAGGTTTTACAGCCATATTTAAAGAAGTAGACGTCCAGTTTCAGATGCTCTGATTTAATTCTCCTTAAAATATATTGGCTTTGGGAGCAGTGCTCGCTTTGATATTGTCTGTCTCTTTCTCTTGGAGTATCCAGATAACCTCTCATGCTGATAAGTCCTGCTTCCACACTCCTATTTCCCTTCTCTACTAAAATATTGTAGCTTGTCCCCAAACAGAGGTAACTTTGGAGGGGTGGAGTTTTTTAATATGATATGTTTAAAGCCTAGAAATTAGTTTAATTGTAACATGAAGTGAATTCAAATCCAGACATTTATTTTACTATACACTGAAGAAAATACTTACGAAAACTTAAGCTTAATTTAATGTGGTTTATGGTAAGGTCTCAGTTACATGATAAATGGCAGTCTAATAAATCAAACCAGAAAGCACAATGTTATATCTTCTCAGAAGACAATTCTCCCTTGAACATGGTAATATATTATAAGATGATGAGTTATAAAAAGACATTAGTGCTGGAAAATGTAGAGGGTTCCCTTTCTGGATAAATCCAACACTAATGCAAAACACTAAACTAGGAAAAGCAGTGCTATGAAGTCACTCAGAGAAACTGGCTGCTCACAGTTTCCTTATGAAATTAAATAATTCAGTGTCAATGGATAATCTGTGAATACTCGGCCTGTATACTCATTGCTTCTCCAAATGCATATTTAATTCTTCACTGTACAGTAAAGTAAATGTAACAGAAATCACAGCAAACTCACTTTAAGTATGAGTCAGTATTAAGTTCTGTCAAAAGTGCTCATTTAAAAATGTACTGATGTATTGACAATCTGTTAAATATTATGTTACGTGTGCTTGAATTATATTGCTTGGGTGCACACACACAGCCACATGCGCACACCCCTGCAGTCTTACCTACAGACACCTGTCAGTACAAACAAATCTCTGCACAAAGACCTGTATATTTCTCCACCTATACACACAACTTCACACCTCCTTGTGATACCCCACACCTATAAACATACATGTATTTCCTACATATTGCACTACGTGTCCCTAGTCAGAGCCACAATGACAGATGTGCATGTACACACTCCCTACAAACACTGCACACATTTACCTATACCTACTCCTATGCACATGTGCATATATGTACACAAACACCACCACACATTTGTACACACTCACAGCTTTCACACATATGCATCTACAGACACATGTACCTGCACAGTTACAAATACATATCTCTATACCCATGTACCCCTTTATCCACACATATTGCACACACACATCTGCAAATACCCACTCATCTCTACTTCCATGCACATACCTTCCTATGCACACTTCCCCTCCTCCTCGCCCCACATACACACCTACATCCACTTAGAAACACAGCTCCTAAAACATGTTCATGACCCACCATGCATGCATGTGCATGCACAGACACAAGCATCTATCAACTCTGTAAGTTAGGACTAGATTTAGATTAAACCGCAGGCTTAAATTTCAGGTGCTGTCGAGAATGAACTATTATGCTACAACTGTTATGTGTATAATGCCACTGCCTTTAAGGCTTGACCCAGCTTTTACTGATTTTGAGGTAGTCATTAAATGTTTGGTTGTCATTAAGGAATATAATCCATTTTTTGGGTTGGCTTTTTGGGGATAGCTTGAGCACAGAACAAGAGTTTTTATGTTCTTCACTAGGGTAAGGAGAAGAGTCTGTGATTACATGCCTGCAAAACACAACTTCACACCGTGCTGTACAGAAAGACCCCAGGCAGCGCTGATGTCCGTGGGCAGTGGTAATATTTTGGGTGCTTTCCCCACCACCAGCATGAGCAATTCAGTGCTGGCTTGGGGGTTTTTATACTGTGCTGTATTGTTTCATAGGCATGTCTTTATGCACCCTAAGAACTAAGACCATTGAATTCAGGTGTCCACTGAGCTGTAGGGAAAATCAGAAGTGCTTTTCTGTTAAGGACTAGAATAGGGCCATAGTTAAACCCTTTCTGATGACAAACTGTAATCAAGAGTGTTCCATCACCATATAAAAAGATTCACATGACAGTTTTACAGTTTATATTTGAAAAAAAAGAACACAGCACAGTGGAATTGGCTACATCAGCCAAGGGTTTCCACTGTAAGATTTTAACATTTACAATTAAATAACTTAATTTTTCTTGTGCTACTGAAAGATTTCCAGAAGTCTGTGCAATTTAAAAGTTAAATATCTTGAATCCAAGTCCAAAAATGTTTCCTGCTTCTTCACAGGTGCAAATGAAGAGAACAGTAAGCCTTAACTATTCTTGCCTTCTTTTCAAGCTAAGCAGAAGAATAAGTCTCTCTAACTTGAAGATCATGAATGCTGTTGCTTTGTTCCCCAATTCTGTGTAATGCAGCAATTTATTTTAGATGAGAAAGAGGAATTAGAATGTTTATTCAGTTCTTTGAGGTAATTTACAGATGATAATTGCCTCTTTAAGGAGGTAAAAGGTAAGACAACAGAAATGAGGTAGCATCTTCCATTTTAGGTATTGTTATTTGCCAACTTCAATTAGTATGAAGAGGTAGAATGGAGTGCTTTAAAAAGTATCTAAGGTATGCTCATGTAATAAGCATCCATAGGAGGTTCATGAAAGAGATTTTCTATTAAGAATTCTGCATTTTTCCAGAAGCAAAAAGCACTTTCTAAAAAACCCCAGATTTAATTTGAAAGGCAATCCTTCTTGAATTATTCTTGCTCTGTAATGGCTGGCTTGAAGACTTTTGCCAGAGACACAGTTATTTTGTTCTGAATTGCTTATGTTGTTAATTTTTACTATTCCAGCTGGAAGTTATCAATATACAGTTAAATTTAGCAGCTATTTTTATATGCGACAGAAATGACCATTTTGTGTGCATTCTACTCTTTTATTATTTTTGTTTTCTTACTACTAGTTTCTGAGAAGCTTTATGATACAAAGATGTAAAAATGAGTGCAACTAACAGTACAAGAAATTATTGGAACAATTTGTGTCTGACTCTGGCAGACACTTGCTTTTGTTAACTTTGCATTGTGAACAGATATTGCTGGAGAAAGGCTTCAATATGGAAGATGACCTGGAAGTTATAATAAGCTATTTTAATAATAAGTTGAGTATCAAAAATTATTCTCACCTTCAGTTCCCGTCACATCAGCACAATAAAAAGTCACAGGATCACTAGGTTGGAAAAGACCCACCGGATTATCGAGTCCAACCATTCCTATCAATCACTAAACCATGTTCCTCAGTGCCTCATCCACTGTCTTTTAAACACCTCCAGGGAAGGTGACTCAACCACCTCCCTGGGCAGCTCGTTCCAGTGCCCAATGACGCTTTCCATGAAATATTTTTTCCCGATGTCAAGCCTGAATCTCCCCTGGTGGAGCTTGAGGCCATTCCCCTTTGTCCTGTCCCCTCTCTCTTTGGAGAAGAGGCCAGCTCCCTCCTCTCTACAACCTCCTTTCAGGTAGCTGTAGGTATTTTTTTAAAAAATGTAATATGACTGAAATTTTTATGAGCCTTACACTTGTATTTCACAGATCATTTTATTGATCCCAGATTATGGTGTTTTTGAAAGAAAGCAAAAAATAGGAAGAAAATGTAGGAAAAAAGTAGTTGTGTTCTTTTCCAGTCTAGTTTGTTTGAAGCTAAAGAGTATAATTGCAGGGACTTTTTGCTAAAATTTTGGGGTTGATTGTGTACCTTGATACAGTAAAAATGCTGTTTAAAGACACAGAAATTCTTAAAAACATAGAGTCATTTAGGCTGGAAAAGACCTTAAAAATAATTTCTTCCAAGCCTTAACTGAATGCTGCCAAGTTCACCACAAAACCATGTCCCTAAGCAAAATATCTCTGTGTTTTTTGAACACCTCCATGAATGGTGACTTAACCACTTCCCTGGGCTACCTGTTCATACCAATGCTTAGCAACCCTTTCAGTGAAGAATTTTCCCCTAATATCCAGTCTAAACCTCTCCTGGGGCAATTTCAGGCTATATTCTCTCAATCCCATGACTTGTTACTTGGGAGAAAAGACCAACACTGCCTCTTCTTAGCCTCCTTTTAGGAACCTGTAAAGTCTTACAAGGTCTCCCCTCCTTTTTTTCAGACTGCAAGGCCCCAGATTCCTCAGCTGCTCCTCCTAAGATTTGTTCTCCCCAACACTTCACCAGCTTTGTTGCTTTTCTTTGGACACGTTCCAGGACTTCTTAAATGCACAAGAAATACCTTAGCAAATTTATTGGATATTTTCTTCCAAGCAGGTTTTTTTCCTGCTTTCCTTCTTGGGCTTTGAGTAGCTGCTTTTGGACTAATACTTTATTGCCTTTCTCATGTAGACTGTTTGTTTGTAACATATACTATGTTGGTGGCAGAACTATAGATCTGAGTATTATCAGGATATTGCTTGCACCAGGCAAAAATACTTCTATACTCATTAATCAGAGAAATGATAATCCGCTTTCATAGAACGATACACCTTAGGAAGCTGAGTATCCTTCAACTGTGAGCAGTATGTGAATGTGTTAACTCCCATGTGCTATGCAGGGATTAATGCAGTTTATATATACATATAAATATATGCTCTCTATACATGCTCTTCCAGGAGTTAATTTTCCAAGAGAAATTATTGTTCCATCGACATTTAACAAGTCTTTTAGGTATTCTGGCAGCAAAATTCATATATGGTTGCTAGCTGCAGAAATCACAGCTGTGTAGATGGGCATGCAGTGCTTGATAGCAACAACCAGCAGGCTCTAGCAATGTATCAGAAGTTCAGATGAAAATAAATACAGGATGTCTGTAACCACAGGCTTTTGTACTGATTCTACCTATAATGAAGTGACTCAAGTGAGTAGATCTACAGCAATAATATCCACTTTTTCAACAGCTAACCTAGTCACCATAACGTAAATAGCATTTTTAAAAAATTAAACTTAAAATCCTCATGTCTTCCAGGGCTTTGTAAAAATACTCTGGAAACTTCTTTCACTTATTTTTTTTGGTTAAGAAACGTTCCTATTTTCTCAGTATTTCTCTTTGCTAGTTTTGTTAGTATGGCCATCAGATCAGATGGCTTCTCCCTCCAGAACAAATTTTCTGACCTCTTCTGACCTGCTTCCCTTTTCAACCGTCTAAAATAAGGCTTCATTTTTCCTTCTTAAATACTTGTGATTTCTCTTCATAGCCCTTTTTCTTCTCCCCCTTCTCTTACCCCATCTTCACTTTTGGCTTTAAACCTTTCTTGGTCCTCCTCTGCATCACATTCCTGAGATGTTGCTACATTCTCTCTTTTATAAGATGTTGAATTTTAAGATTATGTAATTTCCAGCTTTTCCTATGTCCATTAAGTAGCTTTTTAAAAATAACTTACACTGAATATTCTGTTTACCTTCAACACCCTTCATACACCAGGATATTACTTCTCCTGCCTTTATCTTCATGTCTCTAAGATGTCAGTATTATATTACTTCTGTGCAATATTTCTTTCCCTCACAATATCACTTTTTGCTATACTTTTGTCCTCGTACTTCAGAGAGTCTAATTTAATTTTTTTGTTTCTGTGTTTGAACCCATTTAGAAAAATAGAGTTGATTTATTAATTCCTCAGGGAGTTGTGCTTCCTTTAGCTCCCGAAAGGAGCCTAAGATTTGTAGATACTTGTGCAGCCTGCCTTTGTCTAGTATTAAATCCTGAGCAACTTGGTTTAAGACTATAATATTTCTTCATTCTACATATAGTCTTTTCACCCAAATTTAATTTTTCCGTGTTCTGTAATAGAATGCTTTATGTTGCAGACAACTAAAAATTCTAGTGATAACTGAGATAAGACACTGGCAAAGTGTGTTCAGGAAGAGCTTGATTTAAAAAAAGTTCTTCTCTTAAGCCTATATGAGGGTGGCTGCCCAGAGGTAGTCGACATTACCAAGTTGAGTAATGCAGAAGGACTTAAAAGTAAACTGCTTATGCTAAGTGAAGGTCTCCAAGTATCTGTTTAAGAAGGCCAGTGTTTGTCTGAGATGTGTGCTAGACAATCATGTTCTGAAATCTGCTATGTTCTTTCTGTTAAAACTTCAAGAATATAAGGTTTTGTTTTGTTTTGGGTTTGTTTTTTTTTTTTTTTTTCCTGATGCTATGTCATGGTAAACAGAGTTGTTACAGGTCAGTTCTATAACTTGATACAGATTTGGTATAGTGGTATTCTGATTGTTTTTTGATTTAGTACAACTATGGTCTACTTCAAATAGTGTTCACAGTTCTGGATAAATTGTTAAAGAGGCATGTCTGCAGCTGTGCTTGGTTATATTGTAGGAAGAATTTCTTTCCACGGATAGAATTGCACATCTACTTCATCTGAGAGTAGTCAAAAGAACAATCTGAAGAGCTGCGGAGATAGAAATTTCACTCTGTTCTGCTTACCCAACCCTTGCTGGAAACTGTTGAAAGGTCTGCAGATTTTTTTGCTCAGGCTGTGAAGGTAACTTGCTACCATGAGATTATTTTTAAAAACTGAGGCTTGTATATGAGAGGCTGAATGATCATAGAATCATAGAACAACCAGGTTCTCATCCACCCCAGGTTCTCAAGACCTCATCCACCGGTGCCTTAAACACCTCCAGGGGAGGTGAATCAACCACCTCCCTGGGCAACCTATTCCAATGCCCAGTGACCCTCTGTGTGAAAAACTTCCTTCTAATCTCCAGCTTAAATATCTCCTGGCGGAGCTTGAGGCCATTCCCTCTTGTCCTGTTCCCTGTACCTTGTCACAGAAGCATTTCAATTAAATATTCACATTTTGCTTTTCTTTGTTGGAGTTTGTCTAAGCTGTTTTCCCCTCCTCTGCCCTTCTTGCTTAGACATTACCTATCTTAAGTTTTCTGTAGTTGCATGGGTGATGACTATTTCTTTAATTCACTCCTGTTCTTGCAATTGTTCTGGCATTTCCTTCTGAAATGATTGAGCTTTGAAAGGTCTTCAGTGAAAATATGTCCAGACTGTTATAATGTTAACTCCTATAAAGTAAGATTTTTTTTTTTTGGAGAGGTGGGGGTAGTAGGTTGAACAAGCTTATTACAGACTCTTAAGTAAGAGGGGTGCAGGACAACTCTTGGAGGGCCCGTGAGTGGAATGCATTGGAATGGGGTACCCCTAAAAGGCTGCAGCAAATAGGCAATCCAACCCAGGCCACAAACAGAAAGCCAGGGCAGCAGCCCACAGGTATCCCATACTGGGACAAGGGTACGCCGGGGACAGAAGGGCAGAAAACCTGTGAAGCTACAGCTAATGGTTAAGCATGTGGCAGCAGAAATTTTGAGCACAAAGTAGCAGACAAAATCTGTTACATGCACCCTCCAGTCTCCTGTATTTCCTGTTTGTCATGTAAATGGGTTGAGTTTAATCTGGTGAAAATCAGGTAAATGGAGATGGGGAAAGAGGAAGATTATTTCTTTATTTAAGTGTTTGATTTTAAGTTTATGTTCTTTTTCTCAATGTTCTAGTCAGTGGATATTTTGTGTTAAATAAGTTAGGTGGAAGTAAAATTCCCCAACTTCAGATAGTGTTTCCTGTGATAGGATTTTCTTCTGAAAAAAAATTTTTTTTTCTCCAAGAGCAGAAGTTTATGTACCATACAACCAGTAAATAGAATGTGACTAAGTAATTCAATTAACTTTGCATTCTAGGCTGTTTCATGATTACAGAAAGTCTCAAGCAGTGAAACACAGTTCTTTTAACACTCTAACCTATACTAGATTTTCTTCATCATGAGAAATTCCTATGAATGTGTTTACAGTATGTAGCTTAACGTTGAGGTGGGTTACTTTTGGGTGCAGGATGAGAGGATAGTCTAATTTTAGTCTCTCTGCGTTAGAGATACAGGGAATACTTGGCAGCGTGTTCCATCACAAGTCTCCCTGGCAAGAATGCTGAATGGTGTCCTGCAGCAGAACCTCTTAAGTAACCTGAATGCTTTTCTCTTTTAGGAGGAATCAATTTCCTTCTCTTCATTAAAGGGTAGTGCTGTGGGATGTGGCAAGATATTTACCAATTATAGTGCTGTTTTTGCATTCCATTGATCAGGAATGGTCTTCATGAGGTTGCAAGGATTTTTCTTGAAAGACATCTCTGAGGGTACAATGACTTTGAGAGGAGAGTATGTGATAGAGTTAACACGATATAGGAAGTTAAATTAATGTTACCTGCTTCTGTTTTCATTATTATGGACCTGATTTTGATTTGAATGGAGATTCAGTGAATAAGGGTAAGAAATACAGAACCTTAGTAAGCCATGTAATATGTTGTAATAGTCACCTTGTTTGTCTGCTTGTCCTCACAAAGCAGTATGGTAGATATGGTAAAATCTAGCACCAAATCTTAGTCCTAGCACCATTAGCTAAGGCCTAAACTTAGCCTCTGAATCCTCCTTTTTTAGCTCAACCATAAACAGAGATGTTGTTGCCAGCAGACATAAGGCAGAGCAACATTCTTGGGCTGAACTGGAAAAGCAATCATTTCCTGGCAGAGAACACACTTTGTCAAGTTATAAAGTGGTTTCACTTGAACACAGCCCATGCTATCAACTTTTATTAGGGTACTGTTTATCTTGGGCCTTGTGGGAGTAAAGAGAAATGGAAATTTAGGTAAACTGTTGTGCTGCATCTAAAAGTCCGTGCCTTTATGAAGTATGGGACTTGGAGAAATGTTTTATTTAATTTTGAAATCACTTCCTTTTTTATTCAGAAATAACCTCTTGTCAAAACAATGTGTTAAAAATGTAGAAAAAACAAGAGAAATTCCATTTCAGAAGCCCCCTACTGCTTTGGTAGATAGGCTTAAGAATTATGTGATGCATGTGTCTGAAAGGTAAGCTACATGTTTTGAGAAAGAAAAAACGGGCCGTATACAGCTTTTATTACAGCACTAAAAGCTACTGTGTACTTTAGAGCAGTGGTTTCATGTTGCTGTGGCCTAGCTAAGAAAGTAAGTGATTGAAATTTGCAGTGTGTAGCTCTTCATCTGTAGCCTCTTCAGCCCATGTCAAAATTCGTCACACCCAACCAAGGATTTTCATCTTCAGGTGTGTCATCACTGGAGCTAGATCTGCACCAATAAGCTCAGCTGGGCTGAGAGGTCACTTTTCAGAGCAGTGTTTCAATGACTCCAGATAGCACTTGCTGGAGCTCCAGTGCTAGATGCACTAAACAGAGCCACCCAAACTGATATTGCACTGAATTAGCCAACATTCAGCACGTTTAGATTTGATGTTGCAGTTTAGCTAATGAGTATATGATTCATTCTGTCTAATGTTGCTCTTGCTGAATGGGGCTCCCCTCTGTCCCCAGCTGATTTCCACTTGTGCCCTATTTGGAGCAGCATATTTTCCAGAGTCTTACATGAAACTTAGTCAAACCAGATCTCTGTGGCTGTGGCTTCTTCATCAGGCAAAACTCATCTAGGTTTATCCTGCTTGTGTCAATCCACATCTGCAGGATGAAGTGTGAAGCACATTGCTGGCTTCTTGTTCTCATTCTGGCGTTAATCACTGTGGCTCTTGGTGGTCATACTCTGTGCTGTCTCAGGGACTCCTTTTTCACAGCCAGTAAGTTGTAACAGGGATCATTTGGAAGGGAAAGAGTGGAAGTCCAAATTCTTTATGAGCTGCTGAACCCAAAGGGAAAAAAAGCAGGTTTCCTATGGTTGTAAGGAACCTCCTCTACCACTGAGCATTTTGCTGGTGTTGAGGGCACTGTGACATATAGTCCCTTTCTTAGACTTATCAAAGTCCGTATGGAAAACAGTAACTGTTTCTTGCCCCTGTGTCTCTCTCTTGAAAGGCTGTTCCAGGACTTGATTGCTTTAACAGGTAGGTTTCTTCAGTTCTGAACATAAGTTTATGCACTGCTAACTTGTATCTACTTATTTTTGTCCAAACAGTTATTTTTCATCCTGGGCCTACTTTCCTTGAACTTTCCATAGACAGCATATGTGAATTTTCTTTGATTTCATTATGCTATGGGAAAACAAGAAAATCTTGTGTCTATGTAGTCTGCAGTTACTGTCTCTCAGTTCCTTCTGTCTCTAGTTCTGTTTGCTGTTTCATTCTTTAATATATGCAATATTAATTCAGGGCTCTATATAAGACACGTGACAGTGCTAGTTCTGCAGTATTGCAGTGACTCATTTGTATGTTTAAGGATTTTCCTGTTTCACATTTGTGTTTTACTGGGGTACTCAGACCCATCTTCACCTCGTTTAAGTGATGAACTCTAGCCTACTGTAGAATGTTATGTTGGTCCCTGACCCCAAGGCGTTGTGACTTTGATGTTGATTGGTTCAATTTTTCTGATCCAGACTCCAGGGTCATTCTTCTTGGGCATCTTACAGTGCCATCACTATGCATTGTGGTTAAGTGATTTCAGCATCAAACTTACAACATTTGTTCTGGCATTGTCAATGAAAATATTAAGCAGGACTGGTTTGGGATGTCTTCAGTAACCTCCTGCCAATCTTAAAATCATTTTGCTAATACTTACTACCATCTCTTTTTTTTGGCTTGTTCTTGTAATACATTCATCTAACATTGCGTATGCTTTACTTAAACTAAGCTAGAAGACATTATCTATAAAATCACTGCAGTTTTAAGAGAAGGATATATCATTATTAGAGAAGAATATCACGTAAAACGGATAGATTATTATAGATTCTATCTTATAATTACTTTTGTTTCCAATTTATTATTCTTTCCTTGAATATCTGTTCTGAAAGCCTTGTTCCTCAATTAAGTCCTGGCCTGAAAATGCCTGGATCATATTTTGGTTGTTTCTAATTGCTTGCACTAAGTCCTGGATGTATAAGGCAGGGTTCTATCGCTTATTTCTTTTGCATACCTAGTTGAATTTCTCCTGCTTATTAGGTGAAATTATTTTCCCTTACTGTCTACCCCATGCATACTGATTTTACTTACCTGTTACTGTGCTCTTATCTGCCTGATTTGCATTCTCTTGTGGTTTAGGTATGGAAATTATGGATATGTCTCAACCTTTTTCCCATTCCTTATTGTAAGACTCCTCTTGTCAATCATGTCAGCCTTACCCAGAGAAAACTCTTTCCACTCATTTTCAAGTGAAGCTGGGCCTCTTGTTCTGCTTGTCTGTACATTGCCGCTAGCTTTCTTGGTGAGCTTCCTCTAAACACGAAGGCAAATCCAAATAATGGAAGAAATATAACTTCCCTTCCTATATTATTGAATTATAGGGTGATTGCAAAGTGAATTTTTACTTACTGTGTAAGGCACATATTACTCAAAAGGAGGCAGAAATGTGATGCATAGATAAAGAGCCACATACAATGAGATCCTGAAAGTTTTCTTAAGCATATTGTCAAAACACGGAACAAGGAGCACGAAAGAAGATCATAGAATCATAGAACAACCAGGTTGGAAGGGACCCATCAGATCTTCTAGTCCAACCATTCCTATCAAACACTAAACCATGTCCCTCAGCACCTCATCCACCTGTACCTTAAACACCTCCAGGGAAGGTGAATCAACCACCTCCCTGGGCAGCCTATTCCAATGCCCAATGACCCTCTGTGTGAAAAACTTCCTTCTAATCTCCAGCCTAAATCTCCCCTGGTGAAGCTTGAGGCCATTCCCTCTTGTCCTGTCCCGTGTCACTTGGGAGAAGAGGCCAGCTCCCTCCTCTCTACAACCTCCCTTCAGGTAGTTGTAGAGACCAATGAGGTCTCCTCTCAGCCTCCTCTTCTCCAGGCTAAACAACCCCAGCTCTCTCAGCCGCTCCTCATAGGTTCTGTTCTCCAGCCCCTTCACCAGCTTCGTCGCTCTTCTCTGGACTTGCTCCAGAGCCTCAACATCCTTCTTGTGGTGAGGGGCCCAGAACTGGACACAGTATTCAAGGAACGGCCTCACCAGTGCTGAGTACAGAGGGAGAATCACCTCCCTGGACCTGCTGGTCACACCATTTCTGATGTGAAGTTACCTGCCAAGGGCTTTTGTAGCCTTTTTTTATCCAAAGTTGTAAGCAGTATGGTATCCTGGAGCTGTAGAGGATGATTCATCTGCACAGCATTATGTTCTTAGTGTTTGCCTTTCATATAATACAGAAAAGGTGTATTTTTATGGCATAATCTCCTTTGTACTCAATAATCATAAAACTCTTCTCATAACATTCCCTTATCTTTGGATGGATGAGGATATATTTTGTGCTTTTATTGCCTGGTGAGCAAGTTATTCCTGTGTGCTGTGCTTGACCAAAACTAAGATCATCCCTGTTCGTACAAAATATAGCTTTTGACTTCATAGACTTTTTACCAATCTTTTGTATGTATTTCATCAAGTTGTTAATTGATTTTTTTTGTACAAGCTGCCAGTTCATGTTGTGTTGTCATTTGCCTTTGAATATTTTATCTCTGCTTTAGACATCACTGGATTTGATGTCTAACCAATTCAAGGCTTCTGATCTCCCTACATAATTTAGAATCAGTATTTGTTCAAAATTTCTTTTAATTACCTATTTCAGGATTACTTGAAATTCTTCTCCTGAGTAGTATATGTTTTCAAAGATCCTGTTAAGGAGGTTAGGTCTTCTCATGTGAGTATGTATTAAGTTCCCTAAATGTCAGTGGTAGTGAAAGGATGTTCATTAATAAAATTCTCCTTCAAAAATAATTGTTCACTTATATGTTATGGAGTAAAAAAACCCAGCTTTCTAGATAAAGATGATACTTAGTATTTTACTTCTCTTTTCTGGGGAGAAGTATGAAGGACAGTCAGTGTTCACATACCATGTGCATTAAGATGCCGAAGTAGCCTCTGAGCATTGACCTTCATTCCGAGTTAACATAAATTTATACCTATTTTAAATAATACATGGCAGATGTTTTCGGTTTTTTTCCAAGTTTTTTTTGTTCTGTTTTGAAGATCATAATTATTATAAAATGGGATTTTCCATTAAGAACTGTTCTAAAGTCTGCAACATTTCTAATCCATTGTAGTCGTAATCCTACTTGCACAAGCACAGTGACAGAAAAATATTCTGTGGAGAGGAAGGGTAGAAGTCCTCGCACTACTTTCACCAGTGGTGACAATATACTTGCTTGTTCTTTGAAGGATATACATTACTTTATTTGGAGTACAGAGTGAAAATAGGCCCTCTCACCTGATTTTGCCTGTATGTCATTTACACCAAGGAGTGTTTCTTTGCACTTCATCACAGCACAGGGCTCTTGGGGCAGGCGATAATATACAGTTCCAAGCACTCTCTGGCAAGATGTTCTTCACAGGGTGACTGTATCCTTTTCTGGCAGTACAATTCTGCAGTGCAGCTTTTGCTTTCTGCTGCTTACTCCAATCATCAGAGATGCCATCGATTAACTGTTACAACAGAGTGTAGTAAACTGGATTGGAAAACAAACCCTTAGTAAACTGGATTGGAAAACTGATTTGTATTAAAAATGAACTTACCTTTTTTCTCTTTTGATGGGTTATTTTTAGCCTGGTTTGTTGCTTGATCCAAATCACAGAATGGCTGAATAAACAGATACACTGCAACCACAGACACGCTGAGAAAAAGGAGTCAGGACTGGAGTAGCAGAAACTCTTCAAGGCAGCAGGGCTTCTGAAGGGAAGGTCTTTGAACATGCTTGAGAAGGGCTGGGCTGGCAAGCAGACTGCATACCAGCAGTTTTGTGTAAAACAGTCTTTTCTGAGAGGCAGGAAAATATTTTGCTAGGTTGTTGCAGATGTGAGTTTGTGGTCAATATAGAGATATTAATGAATTGAAAGTACCTCAGAGAAGAGCAATAAAAATTATCACATCTTGTGTATATGTGTACAAATACATGAAAAGGATTGCATTTTGGGGAAGTGATAGTGCCATAGGAATGCACAAGCACAGAAATACTTACATAGCATAAGTAAGGGATATAGTAAAGTAATGAAGAATAAGAGTAAATTTAAGCCAGAAATGAATGTAATGCATTATTCCATCAGAATATTCCTGTCAATGTCAGGAATAGTTGCTCAAGGGAGGTTCCATTTCTTGGAAATCATAAAACTGTGCTGGATTAATACAAGAAAACATGCTGTATGCAGTAATTCTCCATTGGCCGAGATATGAATGACCGATCTGTTATATGCTTACATTGCTTAGCAACTGTGAATTGTAGGTGGCAAATGTTGAAGACCACAACTGAATTGCAGATGGGAAATTCAAAATAAATGCAGAATATGCTGTGTAATCATGTTATTGGCCATGCATGCTACTTTTTATCTGCTTGCTTATTCCTTCATATTGCAAGCATTCCTTCACTGCTATCGGCTGGGAATGAGCTACTGTGCTGGATTAGAGTGAGGCTTGAGTCTTGTGAACTCTGGAACACAACTGACATTGAATGTCAATGTATTATAATAATGTTAAGCTATGCTATCTCCTTAAGAAGGTATAGACAGAGAGGCTGGTGACTGGAAAATGTTGAGACAGGAATTTTCAACTGTTTTCCTGGACAAAGGTGAAATTACTTACAGCCTTTCTGTTGTTCATAAGCGAGTAGACATAGGAAAGTATTACCCTGTACTGAGCCAGCAATACAGATTTTCACTCCTCTGTAGAGCATAGATACTTGTCAGTCTGTAACTGCTAGACTTTGACTGTTTTTTTCAAGCAGTGAACATGAGGATCTCCTTTTGGTTCTTGTTTGTTTGTTTTCCTCACTTATGTAATCAAAGCTTTTTTTTTTTTATTTGCAACAGTAAATTCTGTTAAAATTTACAATTTCATCTAATGTCCTTATGTTTCTATTCAGGACTTTTCCTCTCTTGTATTTGATAGTACAAATATTGGACATGAACTTGGAGGGCAAATATGAATGAAATTTCACCTGAAATTTTGGCTCATGCCTGTATTTTAGATCTGATTCTTGGCTTTAATTGTGATGAATTTCTGGAAGCTACTACCAGACCTTTTCATTCCCACATGGTAAAAGTATTATGAAATCAGATTACCTTGTAAGGTTATATCTGCATTTGACAGTACTGTAAAAATTAAATGGCTTTTTTTTTTTTTTTTTTCTTAATCAAACTCATTTCCTTTTAGATACTGAAGAGGACTAGATGTTAGGCTTGCGTCTTACTCCATGTCTATTAAATATGGAGATATGGCTTGCATGTAGTTGGTTATAGTTTATGTGTTACTGTGGAACCTGAGAGTCATCTAATAATTTTTAATTTTGAAACATACTTTTTAAAGTACATGCCTTCCTTAACAACTACAAAACTTTAGATTCCTTACTTTCATCCAACCTTTTTCTCATCCTTCTCTCATGTTAGCTAATCCTGACATTTAAAGCCTAATTCATAACATGGGTTGCATTTAGTCACATGAATAATCCTACTGACTGTAACTCACTGTGAAAGCCCTTTTCAGAGTCAAGTCTTTTGTCTATATTCTCTCCTGATCTGTTTTAAAGTGTGTATGTTTGCTGTATGGTGCTCTACAAGAACAAGCCATTTTATCCTCTTTGTGATCACCTGTTGCTTGTAGCAAAAAAAAAAAAAAAAAAATAAAATCACATGGATTAACTGCTGTTACTATTAACTGTGCTTCTGATGCTCAGGATTGACTCGGTAGCCTTTCTCTGAAATGCAGTAAACAGGCAGACCATAACAAAAGGATGACTTGGACAGAAACAATGGCTTTATGTCAGCAGTAGAAGTTAAGATTATTCTTGTTTTTTTCAGATGCTCGTGGCCATCACAGAACAGTACTGTGAGAATATCAGAGTCACCTGGTCAGATTAAATTGCAGAAAATATGTTTAATCCTATAGTTTCAGGGTTTACTTTACCACATAAGCCACAGAAGCTGTAGAGGGTGGTTTGGTTAGTGAATGAATAATCTCATAAAACCTTTCTCTTAGGGTCTAGTACTTTACTCTGCACTTGGTTTATTTTTACACTTTGTGTCCAAGGATTTTAAAGTAAGCAGTTACAATTTTAACCTCACAGAGCATTAGAGACAGCCTACTGAAATGCAGACATTGTTTATGAAGTTACTTAATCATGTTATATTTCTTTAGTCCTGCATATAGGACATTCCCTATTATAGTGGTATTTTATGAATAATCCTTAATGTTTTATCTGGTTGAGTATATTTACTATGTAAAATGATTACACTATTGTTCCTAAGACTAGGTACTTGGAATTATGAGATCTAGGCAGTTAGGTCTATAAGTTACCATCTGGGGTAAAAGAACAAACAGAAATCGGGTACATTGAAATACATGTGGTATATCAGTCACACCACATGTTCTAGAAGGCCATGATGATTTATTCTGTCATTGCACACCTTATTGTGCACAAGTGAATGTAATTCTTGAAATGTAACTCATTAATTGGACAAATACAGAACTTGGAGGGGAATACTTGGCTAACTTAATTTCTTAATGAAACAATTAGTACAATGAAATTTCAGATCAGCAGGGGTTGCATTCTTCCTCATAGGCACTACCCTCAAAACACAGCAGCAGCTTAAAACTGATTTCAGAAATTTTCTGTGCTTTACAAGGCATCTGTTGCTTGTCATAGGCTGCTGAAAGCTATACAACTCTCTAGATCTGAAGCATCTCCAGTTTTTTTGCAAAGGAAGACAGATAAACTCTTCCATTTAAGGTCTTTTTTGATGGGAGCCTACTAATCGGCTGAGTTGTTACTAAACATGCTAAGATGGAGACTTAGTTGTGCAGAGGGGAAAAAAACCAACCAAACCCATGTTCTACATCTGGAAAACAGCCTTCAATAACCTTTGCCGCCAGAATAGTTAGCCCACTAACTAATTGCAAGCACATGGGAATATTTATAAAGAGCAGGACATAGGCTCAGAAAGTGACTGATCTCCTGCTCTGGTGCAGCATTTATGAATGACAACCCTTAGTAACCCTGTTCCCTGTCAAAGCAGGTCAGCTTCATCAAACTGTGATGAAGTACAACTGCTCTGCAGGCATTGGGCACCCCAAAATATTTCAATGAAAATAGCTTATGCTAAAGGGAACATGTTTTGAAAAAAGCAGTTACCTTGCTGAGATTTAAAAATAACAGTTTACTTTTAGTTTCTATCATCTGTTCAGCGCATTGTCTATGGTTGGAAACTTGAGGAGAATTTGAAAATCTTCTGTATTTCTGTTATCTTACCAGTATTACTTTATGCTTAGCAAATGTTGGCCTCTGCACAGCAGGGCCCTGACATCATACCCTTAAAGAATTGAGCACAGTTCATTTTCTCTTCCCATGTGAACTGTTCTCCTCTGGAAGGGTCATGTTTAGTATAAACAGAACATGGAAAGAAGAAAAAAAAAGATTGTCAAATTTCTGCTTATTTTCATGTAAATAATAGTTTATTCCCTGTGCAAGGGCTATTGGGTTTTTTTGTTGTTGGGGAATTCTTTGAAATGTGGAGAGTGCAATAAAGATGTATAATTATAATTCCTTTGCAACATCGCTGTTGAAAAGTGAATGCAACTTCCACTCTTAGTGATGTTCGGTATGTTGTGAGGACTGCTTTAATTCATTTTTGAGACAATATCACAGACTATTAGCAGTGAGGTTTTTTTATATCTTTGTGCCCAGAAATGGGGGTGCTGTCACAAGCAGCACTCCAGATTCATAGAGTCTTTTGCTGCCCATAGAACTTCTTCTGAAGTCTCAAGGATTAGAGATTTTGAAACAACTCTTAATGGTATTTGGCACTTGTTCAGCTACCTTAGTTTCAAGTACTTAGCAGGGTTTGGAGAGAGAGATTCAAGCTGTTGTTTTAGTGAAGGCCATTTTTTTTTTTTAATCCTTGCAGAAATACTTGGACTATTTGGGCTATTACTGAATTTCCTTATAGTTAAGAGGCAAGTAGTATGTATCCTGTTCTGCTAAAGATGCAACTGTATGCTTTCAATCAGATATATGAGTAGTCTATGAATCAGCTTGTGTTTTGCTTCTTCCTTTTCTTCTTGCTGTTATTTTTCACCATGTGTGTGATGTACACGATGCAGGGGAGGCCACATTTCCTGTAAGTCTGAAGTACTAAAAGAAAAACGGCATGCAAGAGCTTGAGAAGGGGCATAACTCTCTGCAGCCCTTATGAAATTGCACAGAAGTTCTGGTTTTGTACTGCCAGCTTTCCTAAGAACTAGACATAGAGTTTCCCTGTTGTGTGTCTTGGCTGAGTTCTGTTGTGACTGTTCTATCTGTGACCTTGATAGTTCTACTGCAGTCAAATAGCATCTATTTGCAGAGTTACTGCTTACATTTCAAGAGCTCTGGGAAGTACATCTTTTTCATGCAAATAAATACCTGAGATTGAGAACTTAATTTATTAAGTGTATGACTGATTTCTGTGTTGTACTTATTTTTCTTGTATTGTTTGAAGTAACACTATAGTATCAAGAGATTTAGTGTCCCTAGTTAGTAGTGGTTATTTTAATTTATTTTATTATTGTTGTTAATTGTTAATACTATTACTGGAAATCATCTAATGCTACTTTAATTTTGCTAGTTTTGAACTACTAAGGTTGTCTTTTTCTTTGGAATATTTAATTGATTTAGCTGTTCGGGTTTTTTTTTCCACAATGTAGTCTAGTTATCTACAATTGTTGGTTTACTAAAGATTGTCTCTACAGTAAACACTGTCAACACACACATAAACTCACCCACGGAGGCCCTACCCAGCAATACTTTTTTTACCATGTCATGCATAATTTATCAGTGTTCTTTTTCCAGCTGCTTTCCTTTTTGCTTGTTAAAGCTGGTTCAGGTTTTTCAATATTATTTTTGTTAAAAGTAAGAGGCATGAAAGATGAGAAAGAATGATGAGAAAGATCATCATCTCATCTAGATGCAAAGAAGAGTGGGAAAATCGCTATCAATGTGTAATGTTCATGTGCAGAACACAGAAAAATCAGAAATAAACTAGTCTGGGCTTTTAGAAACAGAAACATTTTTCACAATTTTTGTGAAATTAATTTTTCTTTTTCCTTCTAACATTTGTAGCTCATGTTTTTCCAAAGTCATATAACTCTTACTGCAACAGATGAGAAATTTCTCCCTTTCTTACAGCACTGTCATTTGGGAAGCAACAACATTAAGGTTTTGTTAAACATTTTTAACATCTTTGTATTTTTAAAAACATTTTTAACACATTATGATTTTTTAAAAATACTTTAGAGCTCCTCAGGAGTGAAAGAAACATTTTCTGGGGGAGTCCCGTGTTCCTGAATAATTTATACTTCTGCTCAGGACTTCACATCAGTGAAGAGTAAGGTATATCAAACATATGCAGAGTCAGAAAATTGGATTATTCTTTGGAAACATGACCGACTTTAAATTATTAATTAAGAAAAGCACTCCCAAATACAATTTCAGCAAGTATTTTATAAAGTTTTATAATATTATTCTGTACTGAATTTCAGGGTCAACAGCTGTATTACCATTACCTGATATTACTGTTGGCAAGTTAAAAAAATCCAAAAGGGATAAAAAAAATCTGCCAACGGGGGAAAAAAAAGAATAAAGAATACAGAAACACCATTACGAAAAAAAAAAAGAGTGGTTGCTTTCCAATTATTGAGTGAAATGATTGTATTTAGACCTGAATTTTTGGTATCGATAACAGTCTATGCTAACTTACTGTTCTTGCACACATCAGAATTGTAGAGGGAGAAATTAATATTCATTTTTGTTGATATCCTTGGAAAAAAGTCAGTCTTAAGTTTGACTAGGAAATTTTTTTTTTAAAGAAACAGGTTTTTAAAGACTGGATTCATTTAGTTTGGCAAAAGCTACAAAATGAATAAGTATTTTAAAAAGCTTAAGCAACCACAACTTTTGGCTCTTAGGTAGAAGGAAATGCCTTTAAAAATTCCATATTGCTCTGAAGTTCATTCTCTGCTTTCTGCCTCTGAAGGAGCGAAACATAGATGCTATAGATAACTGCCCTGTCACTTAACTTCTTATTTTTGGTGTTCTAAAAGAGCTTCTCTGCATCTCTGAGTGACATTTTGTGAAGCGATGCCTCATGCCTGCATTACAAATATGTTCTGAATTTCAATAATGGTGTAAGGGTAGAGACACTCGAAAGAGGTTAATAAAAATAAGACTGCAACTTTGTATATAGACATATTTTAAGATCAGAGCACATTTATTGGATAAGCATTAGTCATCCCTGTAACCTAGCGGCTGGAGATGCACAAATAAGAGGGGTCATTTTCTGACTCTGCAGTCTTTACCTATGTTTTCCTAAGCCCATTTTCTTCAGATCCCTTGCACAAGTGCCTCCACTAACATGATGCTCTTTAAGCATGGTTCTTTGTCCAAGAGCTGGGTCTCGTGTCGTTTATTTCTGATGCCTGTGACCTGGCTACCTTTTGCCAGGAGTTTGCTATGTGTTCTGGTAATGCTAAGAAGGAGGTAAGCCTGATATTTTTTTTTTTCTCCCAACAAATGCTGGCAGCTGCATGCTACTTTTCTCTCCATTGCAGAATCTGAGCTTGTCTTATTAAATATCCCTAACCTGAATGTGGGGGAACAGTCGGTGTCTCTGGAGTCCCTGGATCACCAGCTGAGCTAATAGCTCCTCTGTCCCAGGAGTTTTTCTAAAAGCACTCTCTCTTTACTCGCTAGACTCACCTAAAGTCCTCACCTGCTGACTGTGTAGTGCCCTATGTTTTGTTTGTTTCTGGAGACGTGTTCCATTAATTTTTTTCTTTAATTGAAGGTCCCTTTTCCATCCAAGTCCATAACTTGTTGATGGTCACTGCAAATGTAATTAAATTGCTCTTTCTGTTACAGAACTAATGATATAAGGAGAAAGAGCTGGATTAATGGCACAACAAGTCTGTCTTTTCTCACGTGACTCTAGGGACCTTCCTTTGGCCTCTGAAGATCATTTCTAATATAGGCTTGAGAGGAGTTCTCTGGAAATGTTTGCTTAGGAGCACGAGAGTTAGCTGATTTGTTTGCCCTCAGCTTGCAGAGTTAGTGTAGTGCAAGATTCATAATGTTTTTGTAGGTCTTTAGAAAACAGACGAGCAAAAATGTGCTGAAAACTCTCATTAAAAATATAGCATATGAGAATAAACATTTAATAATTATGTTCTTATTTAACTATGTTGGTACCTTTTAGGATATATATTAAACTATGAGGTCTTTTCAAAACATCTCTAATAAATCTTCTAAAATTGTTGATTATCAGTAAAAACACATTTTAACCAAGACACTTTTCTCAGTTAATGGAGACTTCTTGTGGTAATAAGTGTTAAAGGTTACAAATTATAACTACTGGATAAGCTGTGCTAAAGAGGGAGTTCAATAATTTCGACAAGGCTTTATTCAAATCACAGAAACATAAATCAATAGTATAAACAAGAGAGAAACCAGCAGCACTTCTGAATATGAAACCTCTAAGAAACTTGGCATTGTTTCAATCTGAGCCGGTAAATCCATATCACACAACATCATTATCTCCTCTAGCCCTCATAAATGAAGCAGATGTGGAGGCTGCATATGAAGTGAGTTCTTAACATCGACTATATCTTGCTTCTCTCCAGCGGATGTCAGACCTAGGCTGTGTAAAATTTGTATTTGTCTTAGAAAATTAATTATTTCACAGTAAGTTTGTTACATGTAGGTACTTTGAACTTAAATTGTGTCCTTAGTAAATAGTCTCTTATAGGAATTTGATTGACCTAATTCCCTAAAATTTTTCCTTTGCTTTTATAATTGTTGCATTGTACACACACACATAACCTCAGTGCCAGGGAAAGTCATGGAACAGGTGATCTTGAGTGCTATCATGAAGCACTTACAAGAGAACCGGGTGATCAGGCCCAGTCAACATGGGTTTACCAGAGGCAGGTCCTGCCAAACCAACCTGATCACCTTCTATAACAAAGTCACTCGGCTGCTGGATGAGGGAAAGACTGTGGATGTGGTCTTTCTGGACTTCAGTAAAGCCTTTGACACAGTTTCTCACAGCATTCTGCTACGGAAACTGTCAGCCTCTGACCTGGATAAGCACACACTCTCCTGGGTAGAAAACTGGCTGGATGGCCGGGCCCAGAGCGTGGTGGTGAATGGTGTTAAATCCATCTGGAGGCCAGTGACAAGTGGTGTTCCCCACGGCTCAGTGCTAGGTCCAGTCCTGTTCAATGTCTTCATCGATGACCTGGATGAGGGCATTGAGGGTACCCTTAGCAAGTTTGCAGATGACACAAAGCTGGGTGCAAGTGTCGATCTGCTGGAGGGTAGGGAGGCTTTGCAAAGGGACCTAAACAGGCTGGACTGCTGGGCAGTGTCCAACGGCATGAGGTTTATCACGGCCAAATGCTGGGTCCTGCACTTGGGGCACAACAACCCTATGCAGAGCTACAACCTGGGAGAAGCCTGGCTGGAAAACTGCCAGGAGGAGAGGGACCTGGGGGTGTTGGTCGACAGCGGACTGAACATGAGCCAGCAGTGTGCCCAGGTGGCCAAGAAGGCCAATGGCATCCTGGCTTGTATCAGAAACGGTGTGACCAGCAGGTCCAGGGAGGTGATTCTCCCTCTGTATTCAGCACTGGTGAGGCTGCTCCTTGAATCCTGTGTTCAGTTCTGGGCCCCTTACCACAAGAAGGATGTTGAGGCTCTGGAGCAAGTCCAGAGAAGAGCGACGAGGCTAGTGAAGGGGCTGGAGAACAGACCCCATGAGGAGTGGCTGAGAGAGCTGGGGTTGTTTATTGTGGAGAAGAGGAGGCTGAGAGGAGACCTCATTACTCTCTCCAAGTACCTGAAAGGAGGTTGTAGAGAGGAGTGAGCTGGCCTCTTCTCCCAAGTGACAGGGGACAGGACGAGAGGGAATGGCCTCAAGCTCCACCAGGGTAGATTTAGGCTAGGGATTAGGAGGAAGTTCTTCACAGAAAGGGTCATTGGTCATTGGAATAGGCTGCCCAGGGAGGTGGTTGATTCACCTTCCCTGGAGGTGTTTAAGGCACGGGTGGATGAGGTATTGAGGGACTAGGTTTAGTGTTAGTGGATAGGAATGGTTGGACTAGAAGATCCGATGGGTCCCTTCCAACCTGGTTGTTCTGTGATTCTGTGATATATATAATTGTACAATTGGAAATAAAGGCCTTATGGTAAGATTACCCTCTGAGAGAGTGCTTATCTTTTGAAAATCTGACCTTTAGCCTTTGCGCTGTTTACCAAAGGTCAGGATTTAATTTTTGTGTTTTAAGAGTATTCTTTTTAAATATATATAGAAAGAGAGGATATTTGTGCTCAGCCGAATACTCTGAAAGGCATATTGTGACAGTAGGGAGTCACCTAGGACTTAGTGATCATGAGATGATAAGGTTTTCTATCATAGGTGAAGTGAAGAGGGTGCTAAGCAGGACAGCTACATTAAATTTTCAGAGGGCAGACTTTCAACTCTTTAGAAGGCTGGTTGGCAAAGTCTCCTGGGAGACAGTACTTGAGGGCAAGGGAGCCCATGAGGGCTGGGAGCTCTTCAAAAAGGAGATCCTAGCAGCCCAGGAGAAAGCCATCCCCGTGTTCTGGAAAAAATTTCAGCAGGGGAAAAAAACAGCTTGGTTGAGCAGAGAAATCTCGAGTGACATTAGGAAAAAAAGGAATATTTATAGGCTCTGGAAGAGGGGACAGGCCTCTTAGGGGGACTACAGGAGGGAAGTGAGGCTGTGTAGGGGAAAAAATCAGAGGGGGTAAGGCTCAACTAGAGATCAGATTGGCTAAGTCTCTAAAAGACAACAAAAAATCTTTCTATAAATATATAAACAGTAAAAGGAGGACAAGGGAGACCATACAGTCCCTTTTGGACACAGAGGGAACAGCAGTGACAGGGGATGAGGAGAAGGCTGAGGTACTTAATGCCTTCTTTGCCTCAGTCTTTAATTGTAAAGAAAGCTGTTCCCTCTGTGTAGAAACCCTGGAAATAGAGGAACAATACGAGGCTCCCATGATCCAAGAAGAGGTGGTCAGAGCCCTGCTTGTCCAACTGGACACCCACAAGTCTATGGGGCCAGATGGGATACATCCTAGGGTATTGAAGGAGCTGGCGGATGTATTGGCCAAACCCCTTTCCATCATCTTCCAGCAGTCCTGGAAGACTGGGGAAGTACCTCTGGACTGGAGACTGGCTGATGTAGTTCCCATTTACAAGAAGGGTAGCAGGGAGGATCCGGGGAACTCCAGGCCTGTCAGTCTGACCTCAGTGCCTGGGAAAGTCATGGAACAGGTGATCTTGAGTGCTATCATGAAGCACTTACAAGAGAACCGGGTGATCAGGTCCAGTCAACATGGGTTTACCAGAGGCAGGTCCTGCCAAACCAACCTGATCGCCTTCTATGACAAAGTCACTCGGCTGCTGGATGAGGGAAAGACTGTGGATGTGGTCTTTCCGGACTTCAGTACAACCTTTGACACAGTTTCTCACAGCATTCTGCTACGGAAACTGTCAGCCTCTGGCCTGGATAGGCGCACACTCTCCTGGGTAGAAAACTGGCTGGATGGCCGGGCCCAGAGAGTGGTGGTAAATGGTGTTAAGTCCATCTGGAGGCCAGTGACAAGTGGTGTTCCCCACGGCTCAGTGCTAGGTCCAGTCCTGCTCAATGTCTTCATCAATGACCTGGATGAGGGCATTGAGGGTACCCTTAGCAAGTTTGCAGATGACACAAAGCTGGGTGCAAGTGTCGATCTGCTGGAGGGTAGGGAGGCTCTGCAAAGGGACCTAGACAGGCTGGACTGCTGGGCAGTGTCCAATGGCATGAGGTTTATCACGGCCAAATGCCGGGTCCTGCACTTGGGGCACAACAACCCTATGCAGAACTACAGACTGGGAGAAGCCTGGCTGGAAAACTGCCAGGAGGAGAGGGACCTGGGGGTGTTGGTCGACAGCGGACTGAACATGAGCCAGCAGTGTGCCCAGGTGGCCAAGAACGCCAATGGCATCCTGGCTTGTATCAGAAATGGTGTGACCAGCAGGTCCAGGGAGGTGATTCTCCCTCTGTACTCTGCACTGGTGAGGCCGCTCCTTGAATACTGTGTCCAGTTCTGGGCCCCTCACTACAAGAAGGATTTTGAGGCTCTGGAGCAAGTCGAGAGAAGAGCAACGAGGCTGGTGAAGGGGCTGGAGAAGAGACCCTATGAGGAGCGGCTGAGAGAGCTGGGGTTGTTTAGCCTGGAGAAGAGGAACCTGAGAGGAGACCTCATTACTCTCTCCAAGTACCTGAAAGGAGGTTGTAGAGAGGAGGGAGCTGGCCTCTTCTCCCAAGTGACATGGGACAGGACAAGAGGGAATGGCCTCAAGCTCTGCCAGGGTAGATTTAGGCTGGAGATTAGGAGGAAGTTTTTCACAGAAAGGGTCATTGGTCATTGGAATAGGCTGCCCAGGGAGGTGGTTGATTCACCTTCCCTGGAGGTGTTTAAGGCCCGGGTGGATGAGGTCTTGAGGGACTTGGTTTAGTGTTAGATAGGAATGGTTGGACTAGAAGATCCGATGGGTCCCTTCCAACCTGGTTGTTCTATGATTCTATATTAAATATGTAGAACTGAGTGTATTTAAAACCAGTTCTAGTGGACTGGAATTGCAGGTTCTGCTTGAGTGAAAGAAGATACTAGACACTGCGTGTTGGACTTAAGTTTCCAAATCCTGCATTTACTATTTTCTTTCTTACTCAGGTTTCTTTGCCATTCTTTTTCTTCCTCAGAACTGTCCCTGTTTGGTCAACACACATGTGATTATACTGTTGCTACTGCACAATTATGATGCCTCAGGGTTTGTATGCTTAATAATTTAATGCTTGGGAAAAGATAGAAAGCTGAGGTGTGATGGTTCACTGATTGTTAGACTGGCATGACATCAGTTGTAGACACTGTCATTAACTGTAAATTTAAGCCACATGTAATGAGGGCACTACAAGAATGTAACACATTTTTAAAAAAGTTATGATACACCCATTAATTGGTAGAAAATGTCACAGATGTGTTTATTTCATCTCAATAGCAGACTGATTTGCTTTATTTGGGGATGATGGAAGATTGTGGTTGGACTTGATGATCTGATGGATCTTTTACAATCTGGTGATTCTGTGATTCAATGATTGCCTCTAATGCAGGCTATGCAGCCACCAGAAGCTGGCTTTAGTTGCTTTATCTGAACTACACAGGTTCTGGGACAGGATCAGATCAATATTGCTGTTACTTCTACTTTGTGTTTAACACATATCTAACTGTATTTCTGAACTGAGTATGTGGAGCCCATTTCATTTGTACCCAGACAGAGGCGGCTTTTCTTTCAGATGCTGTAGGACCCGTGTTACCTCTGTTCCTTGTCTCCTTTTTGTATGCTAACTGAAACCCATGTCTTTTGTTCTCTCCTGGGTACTGGAGAAAAAGAATATTCCTCTTGGTATGCAGAAAGAAAACTTCTCTTATTTGTTCATTTGCACAAGCCATGGTCATATAATTTTAGGTCACCTGTCATCTCAGTTACCAGGAGAGACTGGACTACTCCTCCATCAACAACATGACTAGTTCTCTCACTCACTGTAACTCATTCCTGCCAATATCTTAAACCCCATGGTGCAGGTAGCCACTTCACATGGTTCTGAAGGTGAATGGGAGATTGAGGCTCTTATATTGCATAAAGTTCTTGGTGTATGAGCTCTAGTGAGCCAGACTTAGGTGTTCCAGCCTTGAGCCTGTGGAGGTCAAAGCAAAGACCATCAGGTTTGTGTAGAGGAAGATGAAGGGAAAGATGGTACTGAGTGGAAAGCAAGCTCAGGGGGAGGAGGGGAGCAGGCAGTCACCAGATAGCATCACTCAGGTCTTTACTATGGTCTTCTTTTCCTTCATCCTATGCCTCAAGTGCAAGTTCTAACACTAAGACATTTCCTGTCATTGTGGAGGTTAATACCTGATAATGTGCAGTGTCTGCAGTGCCTGCAGAATGCATGATGTGGGGAGCTCTCAGAGCTGCTTTGAGGATGTACTTATGGTTGTGCTGGGAGGAAATAAATTTATTGGAAAGCTGAAACTGCTCTAAATAATGAATGTCAACTGCTGTCATACTGCATTAGTCTTGAATATAATGTTGTCTGTCCTCAGTTTCATCTTCTGCTGATTCTGTGACCAAATAGCTGGAGGACAGGGATGACTGCCCACTGGCATCCAGAGCAGCTGTTGGGCTACCTGTGGTTGAGGAGGTCATGAATACAAACATCTTTAAAATAGTACAGTTTTATCCATGTTATAGTATTCTTACTGCCTAAACTGGAATCAAAGTTTGGATAACTTAAGAGTTACATCAGCATAGCTGAACTGCATCAACTTCATACCTTTCAGTGAATTCATCCTGGCTTTATAAGGTACTTGCTTTTCTCTGATAAATAGAAGAGTTCTTAAAACTTACCCATATTTGATTGTCATAAGCAATTATAAATGATACATATCTATATGCGTGGCTCACTAACATAAATAAACGGTGCATCTGCAATAAAAATCTTAGTATTTATTTTTCCGCATTACCAGGTAGCTGTCTGAATATATTCTCTTCATTTAAATAGCAATAACTTTATCTTTAAAAGATATTGAAGATGTTAATTGGAACTAGTGAGACATAAATAAACTATATAATACATGCTGTTTGCAGTGTCAAGGTCAAAAGTGTGAGAAAAAACCTCATTAAATAAATGCCAATAAGCTACCACAGAAAAATACATTTTAATTTAATCCCAAGCAATATTAGCAAGGAAATAAGTCTTGGGGAAGGAAAACTTGATTAAATTGGCAAAGTTCTGGGGGGAAAAAACATAGTGTCATAGTACTGTGGTTTTGCTGCAGAACACCTGAATCGCATCATGACCTGCCATTGCTATTCTTAAACAATTCATATTTTGCTTAAGTGATGAAACTCCCTGGCTGAAATACAGACCTTCAGACTTGGATTACGGGTGCATTGAATTGACTGAGCCAGTGGTACAAGTTTTTAGGTAATTAAAAAGCTGGCCAATCTTGTCTTGCATGTGTTGGAAAACACAACTCTAACAGTCTGCTAGGTGTTCAAATGGCCAAATAAAAAAAAAAAATCATTAGTTTATGGTTTAATTTGGCATGAAATTAGAGCTGTTTAATATCAAACTGCGAATCTGAGTGCCAGTTGTACTATGCACCTAGTCCACACTGGGGATTTCAAGTGGTCTGACTTCATTTGTGCAACCTGACTACTGCAGACAGCAGTAGTCTTGTAGTCCTTGTCCTTGTCTTTAGCCCTTGTAGCCTAAATGGGCCCTTTCAACTCCTTGCTCATTTCTGTCTGATAGGAAACTGGACATAAATTCATAACACCAGGTGACTTAATTTGAAAGCAACTTGATGAAGTCTATTGACTGTACAGTCTCGATAATTATGGTGGTTTGGTATCAATGTGGGTATTATACTCCCACCCTGAGACTTCAGAACAATGTAATTCTGTGGCCTCTGATGAGGTAGGGTAGTGCTGCCTTTGCCCTTTTTACAGATGTATTGTAATTTTGGAGGAGTTCTTTCTGTCTTCACCACAGAGACCACACCTTACTGTTTAAAGGCAAAGGGAAAATACTACCCCTGTGCCATGAAAAAGTGAGGAAATTTGTCTTGAAACAGAAATGAGCTCTTTTAAATCTTTTTTTACAGTTCAGATAATGGGAAGAGGTAGTGCCAACCAGCAAATCCCACTGTCAGCTCCATGCCACCATAATTTTAAAGCTTGTATTTTCAGTACTGTGATTTTATCAGAAGAAGAAAATGAAATGTTATACTCCTTCTCAAGAGAAATAATCTAGCTCTGCATTAGGACTCTTCCTTGCTGCAGTGAAAGAAACCTGAAATTCATTTAGCAAAGGGGTTAAGTTATTTCCAAGGACTGTAACTGATCTCCCTTTCCCTCCATGTCCTGAGCAAAAAGAGCAGGGTAGGAAAATTTAAAGTCACTTAAGTGCTTCCTACTATACTTTCTAATTGAAAAGTAGGAAAACTTATTGCTTTCCATGTTTTGGTTTGGTTTTGTTTTGTTAGGGAATGGTTGATTGTCTTTGATAATTAAAACAGTGTAGAGGTACGTAAGTATGTGATTTATGTACCCCCTTTTCTCTTAAAGAGTGATACACTTTAGCAGTACTGTAGATTAATATACATATATTATCTTCTCTCATTTTCACAAAATTAGCAACATGAGTGCAAGTGTTTATTACCCATGGATGTGTTGTTTGTTTATGCGTGAAACAAATCCTGGAAAAAAACAATTAAATTAAATCTCTTAAGTGTATAGGGAAGAGAAAATAGCATTCCAAGGAGATCATTTTAATTTGAAACATATCGACATAGCAGATACAATTTTATCTGTAGTAGTGAGTTGAATGGATTGTTTCTTGTTACCATGGGCTTCAAGATTTTAAAACTGGATCTCAACTTCTCACCTCATTTTTATTCATGGATTGTAAGAGGAAAATAAGGTTTCCTGGCTTTTAAAATCCCAGCTGATTTTTCAGCTTTGAATGAAGTAGTTGAAATTTGCAATGAAACAAATACTATGCATCTGTGGAAAAGGCTTTTTCCCTAAAAGATGGTTTAACATTTCAGCTTATTCTAGCGCCCGTTGTTTTGGTTTTGGCTTCTGCTTCTTCAGAGGTCTGATTTTTCTTAAATGCTTTAAATATTACTGAACATTTTTGTAGCTTAAATTAGTTGTGTTTACTGGATTACTACTTTGCTCAGGGTATAATAATTTAATATTTAAATATAAATAGGGAATTTGAATACATAGATGGCTTTAAATAAAAAAAAATCCAGAAGCCTGCTATTTTAAGAAAGTCTGTCACTTTTATCCACCCCGCCTACATCCCTGTGGAGATCTGAGAAGCTGGCTCTCTGAAGAAACTGTATTTGATAGAAAAGGTTGATACATTTTCCCACTTCAGTAAGCATCGCTTTGCTCATCACCTTAAAAGCAGACAGATGGGGGTCGTGTAATTTCATTCTGTTAATCTGCTATTTATACAGGTTAATTGTTTTGTCCAAGAGTTAGAATAGGCAATTTAGTAGAAATTACTATGTGAATTAATTCTGCCTTGGCAAGCTTATACTTTAGAGCACAGAGTGGTACATGTACCTCATTTTTGGTTCATTAGATTGTTTGTTACTGACATGTTTCATCGAGAAGCATGAGCTCTAGCCTTTTTTCACAAATAATGTTTTGCCACATAGTGCAAGTACTCCCTTCCAACCAGATAGGGAGCTTACCACTGCAAGGCAAGGCTTGTTCCGAATACCACACAGAACCCTACCTCTTATAGGTGACAAACCAACTTTAATGCTGGGCATCTTTACAGTCTTTTAGAGAGGAATGACATGCTTCCTTTTGTTTTCCAAAATAATTCAAGCTTATGTAATCCTTCTTTCACAGTATATTATTGAACGTATTTTTTGCCCTTGATCCAGAGTATAGAAAACTCTTTCAAGGTCTGCATTGCTAGGTAGGATTTTTGTATGTTTATGACTTCTGTCACATAATTTTTCTTTAAGCTGTTTGCTAATATAGAGGCAAACTGGAAAACTGAGTGTTTCTAGAAGGCTGCCTGACAATCAAGGTAATGTCATATTTTCCAGCAAGAATACCAGATCTATGTCATGTGTGATTTAACCAGTGGTTTCAGTGAGAAGAACAGTGTTCACTTTGTTACTGGAGGATTACTGAAAATCCTATAATTAATCACTAGTCTGTCAGAAGCAAGCTTTAGTTGATTTAGTGCCTCATTCAGAATTGAAACATACATATTTTACCTTAGATGTTGAGTGTTCTGTTTCAGGTCCTACATTCTGGCTTTGTGTAGAATACAAATAGCCGTAGTATATATTTTGGTAAAATGGCAAACCATATTAATGGAAGAAGATGCTTTAAGCCATGTTGCTATGAGATTAGAATATACTGCTCAATTATTATAAAGCTGTTTTTCATAAGAAAGTAACTGTTTGGGCTGTATTATTATTATGACAAATGATGAGGGTCTTAGTACTTTTTCACACATAAACTAGTATGTGTAGCATTAGAGAACTGGACAAGTTGGTTTAAGAAGAATGTCTGTCTGTACTTAATATCCTGTTTCTTACATCAGTCACAACTCTTGCATCTTCTTGATATCTCACCATGTTAATTGTAAGAGTAGGCTGCTAAGAATCACAGACATTTAACACTTCTGCTTTCTTAATATCCTTTTGGCTCTCCTTGCTTATTGCCAGCACTTCAGTCATGTGGTATCAGCAAGATGATAAAACAGTCACGACTGCCTGTATGGCTGTTTTATCCAAAGTTATATTTCAGTTTTATGTAACAGAAGCTCTACTAGTCTGTTTGTGGAACAATTTGGTTGTGTAGGTCTTATGATCTTGCAGATTACAGATCACCTTGCTTGAAGCTGAGGCAGAAACCTACATAAACTCTTTAAATAGTGCATAATTTGTTGAATGTGCAGATTACATTTCCTTATGACAAAGGCTAAGAGATCAGATATAAACATTATGCACTTTTCCCTTTCTTGTTTTTGGTTCTGCTGCTATCAGTCTCCTATCAGAAACAGTGACTGGGGAAGCTTTGTGTTGGCGTATGCTTCTTCATATGTGCCACCAGGAGACTGAATTACTTTAGATAAATAAATAAAAGTGCATACTTTTATTAGATAGCAAACTGTTATTTCAGAAGCAGTAGTTAATGAAATGTCTTAGTCTGGCACTTTACAGCATTTTACAGCTGCAACAAATAAGCTGTAGCTAATGGCTTTTCCCAGATATTAATTAAGAAATTGAAAAGCTCCAGGAAGAGTATTAGCCATCCAACATTTAATTAGTCTTGTAGTTTAAAGGTGTTTTACCCTATCATTTCTCATTCTTGCCCATAGGCTAAGCTCTTAGTGTATTATAAAAACAACCTCAATGCTGGTTAGTGCTCATGTAGATTAAATCTTCAGTGTGAGATTAAAAATAAAACAACGTATCAGGTTGTGGATATCCTTGAGTAATGTAGTGCACACTTGACAATGTGTATCTTATCCATCGAGGGCTTTCTAATTTGGACTGCCAAATTATATTTCAAATGTCATGGATTATTTTCCTCTTCCAGTCTTTTTTCACAGACCACTAAAGATATTTCCAAGACTTGGTTTACTTTTAACCTTCATTTCTCTGAACTAGGCAAGTGGGGAGGTGTTCTGTTGAGAATTTGATTTACTATCTGGCTTTCTGTTTTTCCCCAGTGGTACTTCTTTTCAGTTTACACATACACCAGTACATCTAAGCTTTTTTTCCCCTAGAGTTCTGCAGTGCCTACAGGTGCAACCTCCCCGTTCCCTTCCGAAGACTTATCCAGATTTTCTTAGTTCCTCTGCCTCCCCTTTGCCTTCCTGCCTTTATTATTTATCTCTATATGGAAGTTCTCTTCTCCTTTGTTTGGAGTGAAGTTGCTGAACATGCTGCTTACCAAGGGATGTGGCTGACCAGCCAGATGTGGACTCTACAGCTGGCTAATATTTCCTTCCTCAGTCACCATCCAATTTCTCCTCTCCATCAGTAGACTTGTATGCTTTGAGAACCTTGGGCTAAACTTCACAGGCTCCCTTCTCAGTTGTGGCAAAGCAGAGTTATGACTTTGTGGCCCAGGTGTCTTGTAGGTCTGAGATGCATCTATTTCCCTAAATACAAAATAGTGAATAGCAGGAGTAAACAAGATGCCTTTAAATATGGTGTATCATTTCTGGTATAGTATGGCACATTGTTTTTGCTGCCTTTGCCAGTATTAAATATTATGACATGGAGGCTGGAGCATGGGATGCTTCTGCCATCCCATCAAAGTAAAAATCAAAATGGCTCTGCAAAAACCACTGTGCTCTGTGAACAACAGCCATTGTTCTGGAGACAGCAGACACGAAGTCAGTATTTTATGGTGACTAGGGCTGTTGACAGGCTCAGTCTTTGGAAGAAAAATGCACACAGTGCTACCCAGAGGTGCCACCCAGAGTCGCCATTGACTCCCAATGCAAAATTTCACAGTTGTGCTTTCTTCTCTTCCTTTCTGGCTCAAATAGCACCCAGAGCACACTTACCACCATTTTCTTGGTGTAGTTATGCAGGTCTTTTGCCAAGTCCCCACCCCCATTTACAGCACTCCATCCCAGTCTTCCACCCGCCACACCCCAACCCCCCCCAACCGCCCCACCCCTCCCCCCCATCCCTGCCATTTCCACACCTACTTGCCTTTACTTCTGCAGAAACAGGCGTATTGTCCCAGGGGCTGGTTCTGTGTAAGCATTAGTAAACAGTGTGGGTTTGATGTCTTGGCTCATTAAAAGAGATGGAAATCCCATCTCACTGAGGTCATAAACACTCACCTTTGTACTGTGTACATGGTCCCTACCTCTGTTCTAGCATGAAGTCCTTAACTTCTTTCTTAAACACCTTTTAAGTCTGAAATGTGGGATCCAGAATGCTCTTTAAGTTACTTAACTATTTTTCAGAAAATTACTCAAATTTCCACAGTGTTTAATAGTTCTTAAAAGGTGCATACTTAGGAGATGCTAGAGGAATGGGAGTGGAGAGAGAAAATAATGAAAATTAATATTTACTGTATACATACTCCTAGCTATGTTAATGTTCCCTTTTTAGTATAATACAGGCTGTCTGACATTCCTGCACAATCCAGATTTCCAACTGCCTGCAAATAATGATCAATTCTGCTGATTTTGGAGGGAAACGTGCATTCAAAATGCTGGAGATAAGAGATGCAAGAGTTACTGCTGTTTTTGTGGACACCGTGAATCTGCAAAATCAGAAGGTTCCCTGTCTGAAAAGATGGACTCATTTAGATTTTTGAAGGTCTGCAGAGCACTAGTATGGGTTTTACATTCCGTTAGGAGATTGTTCAGTATACAGGTAATAACTTTTCCATAACACATCTCTCCAGAGCTGCTGTTTACAAATGCACAAATTTATACATTTTTAAAACTGAAAGGAGACTTGAAAATGCAGCAATTTCTGTTTATGTATTTAACAGTATTAAATCCTAACGGTCAATCAATGTGACTAGTAAATGTGGGGAGTAACTTAATCTACATTGTTTGCTTGCAAAAAATATATCAAAAGACATTCGGGAAAAATATGATTGTACAAATTTAAGTCAACTTTCTTTGGTTGATGAATCTTGATATTCTTCAGATACATAAACTGCACGTCCCATCTCTGCACAAATGCACAATTCCTAAAACAACCCAGTTACTGTTTAAATAGCTAGTATAAATAATGAACCACTCCATTACCAAGAATATAAATAAATGTAGACAAGTAAGGGTTCTCTAGAGCTGAAAGTTTAGGTTATGCAAAAATTTCGACAGCTGTAATTTGTAGGTCCTTGTAGACTGAGGGGTGTGAGTGATGTAAACTCTGGAAAGCTGACATTTAATGTATGTCTATTTTGTCATTTTGCCAAAAGGCAGGACTTCACTGTTATGTTTCTTTTGCTGTAAAAATTTTGAATAGGGCAATATCTGGCAGAAAAAAGCAGTGATATATCTCACAGCAAGCAACTGTGCTGTTTCTGAATAGGCTGTCCACACATGTTTGTTGGGGTAAAGATTGCCACCTAAGCATTTAACTCTTCTAGAAAAAGAAGAGCTAAGTGGAAAAATGCAAGTGGAAAGAAGACAGTAAGTTTTGCATGGCTTTATTAGTTCTAGTGGTATCAGGAAACATTTCTGAATGGTAAGTAGCAACTTCACAGTTGCTGCTGAATGTAGTGATAATTCTTTATTTCCAACAGCAGCAAGGCTTAAGCTACACACAAAAGAGACAAAGCCCGCTAGTAACAGTTTGTCTCTCTTACATCTGCCTTTGGAAAGCGTTCCACAGGCTGCCTGGGGGAATTATAGCTCCAGGCAGCATGTGTAGAAGGTGCGAAAAAGGTACATTTGCACTGTTGCTACCTGGCTGCAGTTCACGCAGTAAGGGGTAGCAACTCTGTCGCTTTAGGCTGTCTTCTCTACTGTCCTTGGGCTTCAGCCCATGCTTACAACTCAGACTGGAAAGACTGTGGATTTTCTTTCATCATATATCATGGACTATACGTTCCCTAGGCTTACTCAAAAATGCTACCCAATGTGTGTGTTTGCATGGCACTGTCTAAGGACCTGATCTAGGAAAATCCTTTTATTATCAGAATTTCTTAATTATTTCTGTGCATTTAAAAAATAATGTCTTGTGACTTCAACAATAGTTAGGGGACTAAAGATACAAAGACGAGGTAATGCATTTTTGTCTCCGTTTATCTGGATTGAAACCAAGACTCAAAGGTGTGAAAGAATGGCAGAGGCAAAAATTACTGCACCAGATTTTCTGACAGGCTGCAGCTTGAGGTGAATGCATAGACTCTAGTTTGTGCTCCTAGTCTTCCCCTGAAGAATTGGAAAAGCCAAAAAAAAAAGCATTTACTAACAAAAACCTGAATGCTCTGTTAGGTTTAGTATCTGCTTTCAGTTAATCTAATAAAAAACATTTTCAACTCCTTGAGATTTGTACACATTTATATCTTAATCACTTCTGGCCTACACTGTTTGAGAGACTGTAAATACAAATGCTTTCTTATATTGTCTTATTTTTGAAAACATTGAAAGAAGAAAGAAACTGTTCTTTTTTTCCCCCCTACTATATCTTTTTCTAGGTGGATGTGACCTTTTCAAATTACTTTGAATTTCAAAGGGCCTCTCACTTTCACAGCTGACAGCAACATGGTATTCTCTCATTGTAAAGACATGTTCCTGTAGGCCCATTACACAGGGCATAGCAAAGAATTAACACATGATTTTTTGGCACAAGCCTATTTGTTTCTGACATTGAGTCCTGGAATCATCTTCAGAACGGTTATGCATAACTTTTACCCTTAAAAATGTTTTCTTCAACTAAAATATCAGCAACTGTGAAAATTGCAGTGTCTGATAACTATGGAAAAGGCTGAGGTGATGCTGAATTGAATAGTTTCAATCCTACTGGTACTGAATGACAACTCAGTCTCCTGACATCCTCCAAGCAAGACTAAATTTTGATCAGTGTTTTTTATATTCTAGTTGACTGTAGTGGAATGGATAGTAATTACAGCCTTTGCTCTCACTACTTTCTGTCAATGTGTGCTCAGTTTCACTGAGCTCTTTCTCTCACAAACTTGAGCTAGAAAGTCTGTGGAGGAAGGTGTCAACTTATCATAAAGGCTTCACCTTACTTTATTATTCCATGTTAAGCATTACTGCACCTATGCAGCTTCTTTTGAATACTTAGGATTGTAGGAAAACTGCAGGAATCCTGTCACACTTGTATCATGTAATAAGTGATTTTGTCTAATATATCTCATTAGGCATAATTTTGAAGTGAACTGACATAATTGCATCTTATACTAACATAGCTGATAAAAGAATTGCGGTTGATATACTAGTACTTTAAGATTGGTGTGGAATGTTAGATTCTTTATTTGAAAAACAAAATGCATGTGCAAGAGCCGGGTTATTGGCTTGCTTGTTGTCACTGTACTGGAGCTCTGGTAATAGCGTTGTTATAAATCTCTTTAAAAAGTATAGCACACAGTATGCAATAAATCAGGATGTGATATAGCCCTTTGTACTAACTAAAGCATCAAGGGGCTGTTGCTCAAGTCAGATTCTACCATAAATTGCAAGTCCGCTAAGAATTACCATTTTATGACTCAGGAACATAAGGTCACTCCAAATCTGCTTAAAAAACTTGTTACAGTAACATAATACAGTATATATGTTCCCTCTTTGTTTATAAAGTAGTTTCACAAAGCCCTGCCAAACCAAGCAACTCAAAGTTTGCAGTAGCCTTTGTTTCATGGAAAGTGATAGGTACAAGCGTGGGTTTTGGTAAAGAATTCAGTCCTTCTATGACTACTAAAACTTGAGTTGCTGTGCTGTAGCAGGGATATGTGGTCCTCAGTGCTAACTTTTGCAGTCTATGAATCTCTTTGTCATTATAATTGAACTTTATTCTTTTCCATTTTGTGGAAAGGTATGCATTTTCCTGGAAAAATGGCCATGCTTATTAAGGACTTCATCTGTTACTGTTCTTGTCTCAAATTTGTGTTAGCAGTCATAAGCATGTAAGAACTGCAGTGCCAGGTAGTCAGTTATGATTTACTTTCCAATTTCTGCATGAGTAGTAGGATTCACATTCTTTTGCGGGATTTAGGGGGAAGGCTTGGATTTTTTTGTATACATACTTACGTGCAGAAAAGAAGAAAAATTGGAGAAAAAAATCTGTATATGTAGTGCAGCCTGTTTTGTTTGCTCTATATGCACAATAAAATTTTTTTGTTAAGTTGCATTTAGATTGATGACATGTTTGTGTGTTCAAGTTGCTAGTGCTTTTCTCTCTTCCAAATACTGGTGTATGTTGTTAGTGTGGCGTATACAAGGAGAAAATAGAGTTAATTTACCTTGTGTTATAAATAAAATTTCCTGTATTAGCAGTTTAACTGAATTTTAGTTTTATTGAAGATAGGTGTTTTCATAAATGTACAGAGAATTTCCTTTTTTGAGGAATAAAGAATTTATTTTTCATTTTTTTATGAGTAGGGGAAAATGCATATAATATATATTTTTTTTCGTTTTATAAAAAACAAAATGAAAATACATATTCCTAGAGTATGTTTCAGGTGTGATTTCTGTTATCATAGAAGGCATCTTAGTAGGCTTTTATAATTATATTTTTCTTCTGAAAAGTCACACTAGTGAAACTAGTGTATTGCGTAGTCAGGAGATGCTCACAGACATCCAAGCAGTTGAGCAGAACCTATTATCAGTGCTTACTTTATCAAATGAGTGAGATTAGTTGTTTCAGATTAATATATACAAGGCAGAATGTATAGCAGAGCAGAGAAAAACAAACTAGCCAAGAATGACAAGGTCGAGGGCAATATATCAATTGACTGGCTTTCTGGGTCACAGTAGTTTTAAATATTTGAGAAGCCATTCCAGGAGTTCTTCACTTTGTTTTAGATCTTAGGCCAGATCTTATCTGCATTCGTAGAGCTGGACTGTAAATTACAAAGTCTCTTTCATGTTGACTGCTTTGTAGAGAATCTAAGAGGCAGTAAGCAGCAGACACAGTGGAAAATCCAGAGATGCTTTCTCCCATTGTAACCTTAATTTCATGTCCAGTGGTAGAAAATGCAGTGTGTGCAAATAACCACTCCTATCTTTTCGAAAAAGCATTTCTTAAATGCCACAGCAAACAGCTAATGCTTAGGCTTGGTTACTGTCTAACTTTGTGCTTTGAACAGAATTCTGTAAGGATTTTATGCATGGGAACATGCATAAATACCAGGAAAAATTATGTCCCATACCTTTAGTAGCACAGAAACTGTTATTGATGTGAGTACTCTGCCAAGATATAAAAATTTGACTGTAGTTGAATTTTGTTATATGAAAAAGTAAATTCTCTCATGCCCTGAAAAATATGAGGAAGAGACAGCTAGATGCTCCCACAAAAAACGTTGTAAATAACAAACATTTTATAAAAGAAAGTTTTGAGAAATTAATACCTGGGAGTAGTATATAGCTCTGTTTTCAAACTGTTGGCAGATATAATAAACTTTCCTGGTCTACAGTACCGTGATAGATTGTTTCTGACCGTTTCCATGATGGCATCTCTGTGGCTGCTAGTGAAGATATCTTGGGGCTGCTAATTTTTATGGTAGTCTTTTGTCCTGTAAATGGTATTTACCATCAACTAGTCTGACTCCCCTAGAGGGCCATCAGATAACTAGTTTATATTGCTGCGAAGCCTTGTCAGGTTAAACTGGAGCACCTGGGCTTATTTCATAACAAGATGTCTATGTTTTTTATGGGAATCAAACTGTTGACCTCTTATTGATACTGACTAGTGTGTGACAAGAAATGCACCTGGCTTTGAAGTCATCTTGTTGGCTAGTTGGCTTGTACTATTGTGAGTTTCTCTCTTCCATTCTGCTTCACTGGCCATGCCACTGTCATTCCTACAGTTTGGGTCCTTTCAGTGTTGAGTGAGCTCCTGATCTGCGTGTGCTGAGCTTAAACTACCGTCTTCTCCATTTCTGACAGTTCCCTTTCTGAGTTAGCAGCTGTGCCTAACACCACAGATCACAGCCTGTGCAGCAGCACAGAACACGTTGGTAATTATCTGTCAGGATCTGTACCAGCCAGACCCAGGAAATTCACATAGTGCATGGGAAGTGGTTTGACTACATGTGCAAACAGTAATGGAAAGATTCGTTTCTACTTCTGTTGTAGTAGCAGAGGAAACCAAGTTAGTATTGTAGAATATACCCAGTATTGAGAATAAACAAGAGCATTTGCAGTTAGGAAGTTCCCCATTAAGCTCAGCAGTTTTCTATGTTTCTATTGACAGCAAGTGCCAACTGTGTGCATACATTGCTTCCATGTAGAGCACACAACATGGGACACTTCCACTGAAGTATCATAATCAACAAAGGTCTTGGATTCCTACAAGTACTTAAAATCATGTAATTTCTTATGTTATTCTCTGCTATAATTGCTGCTTTGATTGCTGTGTATATAGATGTATTCTGCTCTAGCATCCTTTTCCACTTAGGAGAGTTAGCAGTCTTCTGTAATTTGTAGCTAATGCAGTTGTACAGCTGTCCATTGCTAACATGAGGGAAGGCAGCTGCTTATACAGTTGAAACAATTTATTTGGCAATTGCTCACACTTGTTACAAAAGGTTCATATGTGAGGACATTTAGATTGGCAGGATTGATGTTTGCTTGCACAACTTTATGGTAATGTGTAATACAAGTAAGTAATAGTTGTGCAAATATTTGCCTAAGGATAATGAAAACCACAGTTGTCCATTTTAATTAAGTAAGCAGTTGTTGCAAGGAAATATATCAAAAGTAACATATGGATCTGAGCAGAATACCTGCTATGTATATTTTCAAATGTTGAAACATAATAAAAGGCATGAAAACAGAGTACAAGTATACCCGAGTTTAATTCTCACTATGAGGGACCTTCTTCCTTAAAACACAACCTTTTTCAATCCCAAAGCTAAGGGATCAGCATTATGACTTGGAAGTGTTAGTAATGAAGACCAGCATGTTTGGCAGTTGCTTGGAATAGCTGTCAGTTTTGGTGTGTTTCACACTTCAGTGGTGGAACCAACCAATTTTCCAGCAGTAAATGTTGCTGGCTCCACACAGCTTGTTCCACTCCCATCTATGATTATGATTGCAGTAGTTCACTTACAGTTGTGAGCTGGTGGTTTGGTGTTTTTTTTTTTTTTTTTTTTTGCATTTGTTAGAAGTGTAAGAGTGAATATCACTTCAAGTGAGTGGTTTTCTGAAAATATGCCTATGAAATCTCAGCTGTTATATGTGACTTTATGACAAGATTCATTCAATGTGTAAGTAAGTATGTGAAGTCATGGCTCTGTGCCATGAGTTAATGTTGTAATCTAAAATTAGATTGTGTATGTTGTTTCTCACTTACATGTCATGAAAACAGGTGTTTTACAGCCTCGGCATTTTTGATGATGGGGAAGAAAAACTGACATGTGATAAAAAAATTAAGTCAGTCCTTCTGTCAGAGCAACAAAAAGGTGAGAAAGCTTGTAGTTTGCAAAACGGGAGTTTACATATGCAAGGTTCAGAGCTCTTTGGTGTCAAGATGCAACTTTGAAAGTGCACTGCGCTTTACACAAGTGTTGCTTTCAGGACTCATTAAAATGACAGTGTGGTAGCCTTGAATATTGCTGCTGAAAATAAATTGTAATGAAATGGTTTTAAGGCTGATCTTTAAGGTTAGCATCAGTTACGATCATTAAGGAGGGTAATAAGAAATGATAGTGAGGGCTAAAGGAAATCACTCCCTGGCTTGGGGAAATATGTAGTAGCTGGGTGGAGACTGCCAAGTGCTTGGAACAGGCTAGTCAACACATGGCTGGCTGTCCTTTGCACATGTGGCTTAGAGAAGCTGCTCCTTGCTTTGTGTGTAGGTGGATATGGCAGAGGAGGGACTCCTATACTCCTTATATCATTTGGAAATGACCATTTTGGCTACTATCAGTGGGACTGAATTTTCATTTAGTTTTCTCTCTCTTGACTCAATAGGAAAGTCAATCTTTACTCCACTGAAAATGGCATGTATCCATATCTGGAAACATTCTGCTCCCTCTGTTTTCCACCTCAGGGCTCTACTCTTTCTTTTCACTGTTTTAGAGAAAAGAATAAACAAATAATATCCCAACTCTTTTCACACAGAAGAATGTTGCTTGGCTTTGTTAATTAAAGACAAGCAAAAGAGAGGAACTGTATCAAAGTCCAGTTATGCATCTGAGCTTTTTTTTTTTTTTCTCTGTAGCAGCGAAGGTAGTTTAAACAGCAGGAAAATCTGAAATGGGAGTTGGTTTTAAGAACAGACAAATATTATGACTTTGCTGTATACATTCAGTTGCAATGCAAGAAGTCAAATGCAAGATGCAAGAATCTTGCAAATGCAAGTAGGAAGAAAAAGATTTTTCCTGTCTAGACTGGAGAAACAGGTCATTAGCAGAAACAATCTGTGGTTTAGATATTTACTCTCAAATGAAGAAATGTAGATATTATATGAATTTTGTTATTATTGTTGTAGAAAACCCTGCTAAAACAAATCAATGCAATATGTTTTAAACTTACTGTTAGAATAACTGGTTTGCATTTTTCAGTGAATACACACGTGCGCGTGTATGTTTAGCCACCAACAGTATTTGATCTGGTCACAAGTGCTGATAGTGCTTACTTGTGACTTAACCTGTACACTGAGTTGCTCCCTCAGTATTTCTTCATGGCTGTCAGTACAAGCTGTTCTGCTAGTGGTAGAGAGGAATTACTCTGTTTTTGTTTATGTACACCACTCCACATTATAAAGGGGACTTTCAGCAGAAAATTGAGAATCTTAAGCACTTGATCTAGAAACCAGCATACTTTGCATTAAAAAGATATTTACTGTCTCTAAGAATGCAGTCTAGTGTATTTAACTTTATGTCAACTGGTTATGAGAAAAAACTATAGTAAGAAATAATTTTGACTAATGAGCAGTTACTTCTCTTTAAGCACAGTATTTGGTGTTACATATTAGCAGCCTAGCTTTGTAAAATCATGTAAAATATGACTCAATGGAGGCAAATCTCAAGTAAGTAGGTAGAGCTCCAGAGAGACAAAAGCACACTTCTCTAACTACTTGGGTCTGTTAAAAATTGCGATACTTGGTGATAAGAAAGAGCATGGGGATCTGTTTAATGATTTTATTTAGTGATGAATATTGCCCTATCATATGTTCATTTGCCAGCCTTAGTTTCTTAGAATATTGATAAACCAGGCCTGCCTGAGTACCCAGCTTTCTCAAGTTAATGTTTAGTGTCAGGCACTGGGGTTGAGAATTAATTATTCACTGATCTCCACTGTATCCTTTCGGTCAGGAAGAAGGCTTTAATACTTACCCACAAATAAATACATTTATTATTCAGAAACTACTGATATAAACGTGCTATTTACTGTCAATGTTTTCTGGAGAGTAGAGTGGCTGGCTGTAACTGCACTACCTTCTAAGATGGTGCTGCAATTCCTGCTTCAGAAGTACAATGAGAGGTTAAAACTAAACAAACTGTAGTAAGATGTGGTTTTTTTCCACTTACAGTAGTTCCATTGCTTGTAGTTGTCAACACAGTTAGAAAAACCATTGGGACAGGTAATAGCAGTTCTTACTAAATTCTGTTATGTTCATTTGTGCTCTAAGCTGTTTTTATATTAGCACCTAGGCTGAGAGAGATTAATATTGTTTTTTGTTTCAAATGTAAGAAAACATTTAAGAGTGTGCTTATAAATAAGTCCATTTTCAAGTGTCTGAGTAGGAGTGTTTTTCTTAATAGGAGTCTTAAGTATTTCAGCCTAAGGCTGTGAATGGGACTGGCATTTTTAGATTCTAAATTATTCTTCAGAAAAAGAGCACTGTGAAAATTGTTTGTCCCTGTTGATGGAGTGTTATACTGAGAAATCACAACTATTCTTAACCTTTTCATTGAGATTGTTTTGTTTTCACAGCCAGAAGCAGTAAAATAATCAATCATGTAACAATGCTGTGGATAATTATCATGTTTTTTGGTGTTCTTTGAGCTACTGCAGGTGTGTTCAGAGGCACTATTGGTTGTGTTTAAACTGCAGTTTTACAGCTGAGTTAGTGAAGAGTTTTGGAATGTACCTATAATTGCTTTACCTTTTTTCCCCCCCTTTTTTTTCCTGAACGTAATACATTATGTAAGTATGGATCTGCTAGAGGGTAGGGAGGATCTGCAAAGAGATCTAAACAGGCTGGACTGCTGGGCAGAGACCGATGGGATGTGGTTTAACATGGCCAAATGCCAGGTCCTGCACTTGGGGCACAACAACCCTATGCAGAGCTACAAACTAGGGGAAATCTGTCTAGAAATCTGCCTGGAGGAGAAGGACCTGGGGCTGTTGGTTGACAGCCAACTGAACATGAGCCAGCAGTGTGCCCAGGTGGCCAAGAAGGCCAATGGCATCCTGGCTTGTATCAGAAATGGTGTGACCAGCAGGTCCAGGGATGTTATTCTCCCTCTATACTCAGCACTGGTGAGGCCACTCCTTTGAATCCTGTGTTCAGTTCTGGGCCCCTCACTACAAGAAGGATGTTGAGGCTCTGGAGCAAGTCCAGAGAAGAGCAACAAAGCTGGTGAAGGGCCTAGAGAACAGACCTTATGAGGAATGGCTGAGAGAGCTGGGGTTGTTTAGGCTGGAGAAGAGGAGGCTGAGAGAAGACCTCATTGCTCTCTATAACTACCTGAAAAGAGGTCGTGGAGAGGGTGGAGCTGACCTCTTCTCCCAAGTGACAGACGACAGGACAAGAGGGAATGGCCTTAAGATCCACCAGGGGAGGTTCAGGCTCGACATAAGGAAAAATTCTTTACTGAAAGGGTCATTGGGCATTGGAACAGGCTGCCCAGGGAGGTGGTTGACTCACCTTCCCCGGAGGTGTTTAAGGCACGGGTGGATGAAGTACTGAGGGACGTGGTTTAGAGATTGGTGGGAATGGTTGGACTTGGTGATCCAGTGCATATCTTCCAACCTGGTGATTCTGTGATTCTATCATTCTATCATTCTATGGTTACCAACAATGACCATTTGTTATGAAGTCCAGAATGACATATGTTTTTTCCATGCTTTGAGGCTTTTTGATGCTCCTTGGTATACCGACTTGGACTGTCAAATATATACAGAAAAACTATGTTTGTGGTGGCTGGTAGACTTTGTTCCTTTTTGTATATTGCAATGAGTTTTTTGTTTTAAAAACCTGAAGTATTTTATGCTGTAAACACCATGGAATTTATTCTTATTTATTGAACCATTCAGAACAATTCTATATGCTGATTGATGGGAAGTTTCACATGAGCCGGCAGTGTGTGCTTGCAACTCAGAAGGTCAACCATATCCTGGGCTACGTCAAAAGAAGCTTGACCAGCAGGTCAAGGCAGGTGACTCTGCGCCTATGGTGTGCTCTTGTGAGACTTCACCTGGAGTATTGTGTCCAGTTATGGATTCTCCAATATAAGAAGGATATGGAACTGTTGGAATGGATCCAGAGGAGGGTTACAAAGATGATCAGAGGGCTGGAGCACCTCTGCTATGAGGACAGGCTGAGAGAGTTGAGGTTGTTCAGCGCTGAGAAGACAAGGCACCAGGGACATCTTACCGTGACTTTCCAGTACCTGAAGGGGGCTACAAGAAAGCTGGGAAGGGACATTTTATAAAAACATTTAGTGACAGGACAGGAGTGAGTGGCTATAAATTGGAGGGAAGAAGATTTAGACTAGACATTAGGAAGAAACTCTTCATGGTGAGGATGGTGTGGCACAGGAACAGCTTCCAGGGAAGCATCCCTGGAAGAGTTTTAGGCCAGGTTGCATGAGACCTTGAGGAGCCTGATCTAGTGGGATACCCCTGCCTGAGGCAGAGGAGTTGGAATTACAGGATCTTTAAGGACACTTCAAACTCAAGCCATTCTATGGTTGCCGTAATTACATCTTAATTTTCTTTCAAACAGAATGATGGAATGATAGAGTCAGTAAGGTCAGGAGCAAAGCTAGCACTCTGCAATGGCTCTAAGGTTTCTCTACCACAGTGTACAGGAATAAAGTTTAAGTCTGGAAATCTGTGATCATTTGAAAGTTTAAGTCTGGAAATCTGTGATCATTTGAAAGTGGCTTGAATCACCAGTCCCCTAAAAACTGCATATAAATGCACCTTTTCTCTGCCTCTTCTTCTTTCTTCCATGTCTCTTCTTTCCTTGTGCTGACTCCCAACAGTGACACAGCTGCACTGGCAACCAAATCAAGGAGCTAACATTTCCACCTCTCTGCCCCTGGGCAGCTGAGGTACAAAAGATTAACAGATACTTACTGCAGGCATAAGAACTGGGCGTTAATATGCTTTTGACAACCCTGGTAGACATCTGTCTGCATCTTTTGGCATGAAATTCTTTTAGCAAGCAGGCCCAAAGTGCTTTGGCTAGACTTGCAAACAGAATTTGGACATTCCTTCTTGCAGGGTGTGTTCCTGTTTAATGTTCTCCGCTCTGTTGTAAATTAAGAGGGACTGAACTTAATTGTAACTTTATGAAAAGAGTGGTTCGGGTGTGAATTAATAGAATAATTGTAATCCAAAGCTTGTCATCTTCAGAACTATCTTCTTTTCCATGGATGCTGTTCATTTTACTCTAGTGTTGAGAAAGCTATTGGTGCAGATTCCTCTGTGAATGAAATGTGAATAAATATTTATTGTGGTTTTGTCTCATTAACGTATCTGAACTTGCACTTTAAGTAGCAAATATGAGTTGCAAGAGGAAGAATCTAAGTTATTTAATAGATAGACTCAGTGATGAGAGTAGTATAATGTAACTGTAAAGATTGATAGTGTAGTTGAAAATGTAGCTGTGTGGTTCATGTACATTAACAATCGGAAGCATTAAAATAATTCAGAATGTTCAAAGTCTGTGTTTGAATTCCTGGTAATAGTATTTTAAATGGTTTTCCTGATTTTGTTCTTTTCACACTGACTTCATAGCATTTAGTGAGGTGCCTGGCTGATGATCGAGAAGGTAAACTGCATCTTCAGTATACTTTTGTCTGTTTTGGAGGTTCATTCTCTGTGGAAATAAAGACTCATTCTTTCTCTGCAGTTTTGTGCTGATGGCCAGCTGGTTTCTTTTGCTGTGTTTTGTTTTGATGGTAGGTTAATAAGGGTTGTTTTATTAAATAAGTTCCTGCAGGAACCTTGCGATATTTGTAAAGCAGCTTTTTCATCATGCACTCCATTACCAGTTATCAAAAAAAAAAAGACAATTAGTCTGTCTTGGATTTGTCTGTTAACAGAAACATTCACAGTAACAGATAAATGCAATATGCAGATCTCCTCTTTATGCATTTATAAAAAAATATGTCAAAATGTAGGATTTTAAATCTCTGTTAAGATGTCTTCCAGAAATGAGATGTCAGTATGCACTATGAAGATCATCTAACATTTGTCTTTCATTTTAAATCAGTGATACATTTTCTGTCCAAAATAAATAATGCAACCTTTTTCATTGCTACAGACCGCAAACATCAGATCTGCCTTTGTCCACTAATGTTGTTCCTTCATTTTGCAATAGAGTGTTTTTCCTGATACCGAATGAAAACATTTCAAACATAATACTAGGTTAAAAAAAAAAAAATCTAAAGAGTGGCAAATTTCACGCTTAGTGGAACAAGAGATATGTTTCAATTAGAAATGCTTATAAATTAGGGAAACTTATTCTGTAAAACTCAGCTCTGTCTCTAGTAAAAGGCTTCTTGTCTGTGTTGTCTACCAGCTTTCTGAAGGTTATCTGACTTACAGGCTAGTGTTGGATTTATTTAAGTATACTTATTTTGATATTATAACAGAAGGCTTACAAAAACTTACTCCCTTTCTAATGGTCTTGTAGTCAGAGCTTTTTATTACTACGAATTTAGCAAATAGTAATTTTAAAGAGTTTGGATGGCTAAATTTAAACTAACTGTTTAACTTACTATCCTGTGACCCATATGCTTTTTTAAGCTGTAGGAGTTAGGCAACATGTGCTGTGGAGGTTCTAATCTGCCATCACTATGAAAAGGGTGTACTGATTTTATGCTACAAACTGCATCTTTTGTAGACTATTCACCACCCTTTACATGTCTGCCATGCCCACTCTGCAATTGGTTGCCAGGGGCTGCAGATGTTGGAAAAGAGAAATTTCAATGAAAGGCCCTGATTCAGCAACCCAAGCAGCCTGCCTCCCCCCAGCCAAAGTAATCAGATTGGCAGCTGAATCAAAGGATACAGTGGGTCCTTTGTTTGGGAACTCCAGAGGTTAGTAACTGACAGAAGGTCAACAAAGTTTTATGAAGAGAAGAACGGAATATTAGAGGGTATTAGGCTGAAGAGAGGGAGTTTGGGAGTTTTATGTTATTGGAAGAAAGTTAGAACCTGAGTCAAAGGTTACAGCAGCAGGAAGTAAAGGTTGCATGTTGCTATTTAAATATGAAAATAGTTTCAGCTCTAGAAACAGGATTATTGATGAGTGGAAGGAAAGACTGAGCAAAAATGTGCAGTTTTCCTAATTGTAGCTATGTGCAATTGTTAGTGTTGAAAGATTTATTTGTAAGCTTTGGGATATAACATACAATGGCAGGAGGATGGTTGTTTTCATCGTAGAATCATGAGACCAAAAAAGCCCTTTAGAGGTTGTTTCACCCTGGGATAAGAAGCGTTAGCTGTATCTGTGCAGTATCATATGCAGTAGCTGCTTGCCTAGTCTTCCACCCTGGAAAATTTAATTCACTGAAACCTATGTGTTTGAAGAATGCTAGCTCTCAGTACATGACTGCTCTCCTTCAGACAAATCAGGCTATCAGTCATTATTTTTTTCTTTTTGTTGGTCATATTTTGTTAGACCATCATCATAGCAGAAGTTGTAGTATATCAATTTGACACCCATCGATCTTAAAATGGGAATACAGAAAACTGGAGAAGGCACTCCAGAGCCTTATTAGCATTAAGTAGACTGTAAGAATTACTGCCATGTATTTGTCACAGTATGGTGTTTGCCTTGTTATCAATAGCTTGGGATTGTTGACTTACGTTTAGTTCTAATCCATGTAAACCACTTCAGTGTTAGCATTTATGTTGGTTATTACTCATCATCTGCTTTATTGTAAATACTTAAAAATAACCTCCTTGTTCCATTATTTTTCTAGGACTTGAAGTTAATTTGATGGGTATGTAATTCTCTGGGACTTGTTTTTACCCCTTTTAAAATAAATAATAGGAGCTATTTGTGCAATTTTGCATCTTTTAAGATCACACCTATGCTCGGCAAGAACTGAAACATTGCACTGAATTCTTAACAATTCATGGCATTGCATCAGCCAGCTCTTAACTACTCTAAATTAATCAGACCCATTCTGGCTGAAAATACTTGACTTCATTATTCCTATGTTAGGCTGAGGCCATGGTTTGTCCCTGGTATCAATTATGATAAGTGCCTCCTTGTGACATTTTGATGAAGATTAATGTGTAGTTTTGATGTGTGCTGATAGTCATGAGCGTTCTGAAATCTATTTATTACAGTTCCCTCTCAGGTAATGAATGATCTGTGAACTCATAACCATTTTGGAGGGAAAAATTTAGCTCTTTTGTGATCTATTCCATATGCCCTGTGAGTTGACATTGCAATTAACTGGGTATAAATTTTCTGAAAGGGCATTCTTGTCTCAATAATATAGCATGCTTGCCTGTGTATTTTGTTGGTCATTGGTGGCTAAACTGGAGCAGTGGGGCTACTTGCACTGGATTGTGTCAGGAAGCAAGCTTTCTCATAACATCAGAAGAGAATTGACAAAAGAAACAGTAATTATATTCAGCTTGGAAAAGGATTTTCTATACTTCTTGTTTTCTTGCTATGGTTTACTATAGCAAGTTAAAGGAACAGAATGTATTTTAAACATTAGAAACAGAACACCAGCTTTAAATATGATTTCTCTTTTGGAGTTGGGATTTTCCTTAAATAGATACAACTTCTTTTATTGCCCTGAAAAGTTAAGAAATCCTTTTTGTAGGGGTGAGCAGTTTAAAAGAGATACTATTTACAGAATCTGTGTTTCACCTGGAGTCGTAGAATCATGAAATAGTTTGGGTTTGAAGGGACCTGAAAGATCGATTTCCAACCTCCCCCCTGCCATGGGCCAGGACACCTCCCACTAGACCACACTACTCAAGGCCTCATCCAGCCTGGCCTTGAACACTTCAGTGGAGGGATGGGACAGCCACAGCTTCCCTGGGCAATCCTCATGGTTAAGAATTTCTTTCTAATGTCTAGTCTGAGTCTTCCTCCCTCTGATTTATGGCCATTCACTCCTGTCCTATCACTAAATGCTTTTATGCAAAGCCCCTCCCAGCTTTCTTGTAGCCCCCTTCAGGTACTGGAAGGCCACTGTAAGGTGTCCCTGGTACCCTGTCTTCTCAGCACTGAACAACCTCAACTCTCTCAGCCTGTCCTCATAGCAGAGGTGCTCCAGCCCTCTGATCATCTTTGTAACCCTCTGATCATCTTTGTAGCCGTCCTCTGGATCCATTCCAACAATTCCATATGCTTCTTATGCTGGAGATTCCATAACTGAACACAATACTCCAGGTGAAGTCTCAGAAGAGCACAGCAGAGGAGCAGTCACCTCCTTCGACCTGCTGGTCAAGTTTCTTTTGATGCAGCCCTAGGATATAGTTGACCTTCTGGGTTGTAAGCGCACACTGGGGGCTCATGTAGAGCTTTGGATCAATCAGCACCCTCAAGTCCTTCTCTGCGGGGCAACTCTCAATCACATCGTCCCCGATCCTGTATTGAAATTGAGGATTGCCCTGACCCAGGTATAGGACCTTGCACTTGGTCTTGTTTAACCCCATGAGGTTCTCACAGGCTCACTCCTCCAGCCTGTCCAGGTCTGTCTGGATGACATCCTGTCCTTCTGGTGTGACAACTGCACCACTCAGTTTTGTGTCATCTGCAAACTTGCTGAAGGTGCACTTAATCTCACTGCTTGTATCATTGATGAAGATATTAAACAGCTCTGTCCCCAGTATCACTGAGAGACACCACTTGTCATGTATCTCCATCTAGATGTCGAGCCATTGACCACTACTCTTAGTGTGACCCAACCAACCGGTTTCTTCAGATCACACCTCTTGGTTTTCCTGTGTCTACTGCTGTGGTTACCCCCTCATAGAAAGCTACAAGGCTGGTAAAGCAGGACTTGCCCCTGCTGAAGCCAGGAACCACACTGTGTGGTCCCTGAAAAGAGTATTCCTAGGGATCTGCTTCACTTTATTTAGTAGTCTTGAATAAGAGAGCTTGACAGCCTGTGTACCTTTTATCCACTTTTTTTGTCCTTCTGTTCAAGGAACATCTGGGTGCTGCAAAGTCCTCTGCCAGGAACTCTTTCAGGCTTGGACTACACAAGCCTGTGCAGCTGCTTTCAGTACACACGTGCAGAGTTCTCCTGCCTGCTCTGGGGGTCCCTTGTACACCAATGTCTGTACTTTCCAGGCAATATGGTGATTACTTTTTCTTCAGCTAGCTACACGGTTATGTAGTAGCATGCTAATGAGCATGATTTGTACCAGTGGGTGTTGGTAGAAACACATGTAAGGTTCAGATATTGAGCATTTATCTTATCAGTCTTTAATAGCAACTACTGTGAGTTGCCATTGTTGTTTTGTCAGTTTTATGGTTTGCAAATCTGCTTTTTTGTTGAGCATTGTATGACAATGCTGTGTTTGTAGTAGAAACAGAAAAGAAATCTAATATCTATGTTACATTTAAAATCAGTTTAATGAATAATTATATCTCTTCTAGCAGTAGGTGCTTACTGATAAGACTGAGGAAAAGTTGGACACCCACTTTCTGGGTTTTCCTCCACTTCAGGCAGTGGAACGACTCATAAAAATAGCTGCCAGGAGAAGATTTAGGAAGTAGGAAGAAGAAAAGCGTATTGGGTACTCTTACTGAAATGTTGAATAAACAAAACAGGAAGAGGGACATAGGTTAAAAATCATATGTGGACAGGAGCACAATTGTTTAGGAGTTTTCAAACAAGAGTAAGACTGTAGAGAGCTGGTAATTGCACATGCTCAGGAGTGCATCTTACACTACAGTAAACAGAAGTAAAGAAAAAATGTCAACAAAAATTATTATCTGTTGAGGAAAACATTAATTTAATAGAATCATAGAATCACCAGGTTGGAAAAGATCCATCAGATCATTGAGTCCAACCATAAATTTACTCCTAGCAGGAAAAATGTGCTAAGTTTATGAATGCAAAATCAGAAAGCAGTGAGAATAATATTCAACAGGAAAACACAGCTTTTTCCTTGAAGTTCTTGACTGCAGGATTTTTTGGTTTGTGTTTAATTCAAGAGCAAGTAGTGGTTTGTTGGTCATCTTAGCCAGAAGAGTTTATGGTGTAAAAACCCTTAATGTTTCATACAAATTATAACTTTTTGATGTTTTAAGTTGCGGTACAAAAATTTAGGGATAAAGCTCGGGATTTGTAATAAATGCAATTGAAGTGGAATTTTGCAGGTAACTGAAAATATAACTTTCTCTTTCATAAAAGGAAGTTTAAGTGACAAACCTGGTTTTTATTTTTAATTTACAAAATACACAAAGGATTTCCAATTTTAACCCTGCTTAATTGTGGTAACTTTGCTGGTAGGTGGTTTCTATGGTTTCTAATTGTTCCCTGGCAAAGGATGTATGGTGATTACTTTTTTTTTTTCCAGATGCAAACATATCAAGCACAAGAATAAATCATACAAAACTATTATTGAAACATTTTCAAATCAGCAATGCTTTTGTTACTTTACATCTTTGTTTTCAATAGGTTCAAAAAATTAAGCTATGTGAGTCTGGGAAGGAGGGGAGAGGGAGGAAGATATTTATAACCTCATTTATCTGTCCCTCCAATGTTTTTTTCCTGTTGTGAATCCCACTAAATGACCAAAGAGATGGAAACAACTATTTTAAACCAGAACATGTATTAAAGCAAAAATACTCCTCAGTTCTTGGTCAGTTTGGGATCTAAAATGTGAGTGTTAAGCAACTGAATGTCCTTGAGAATGGGCATCTATAAATAATATTTCATCCTGTGAATACTGGTGGATTATGATCATCAGAACAAGCCAGGTACAGGTAGTTATAGACTAAAAGAACAGTTGCGTCTTCCTACTTTTATTTTTACTCCAGTGTCTCATGTTGGATGTATCTACAATGTAGCCAGTGAATGCCCTTGTATGACATAGTGGAGGTTAAGCAGAAGCCAGGGAATAAACATGAACTTGCCTTGCTGCCCCTTGGGAAAATTGAGATGTTACATATCTCTGCTGAAATTTGGTGGAAATATCCCTATCATACACTCATCGTTTCACACTGGTCAACAAAACTACTGTATAGTAAGAAGTCAGACACTGAGTGTGCACTGTACCCTCAATAGTGTGAAGACAGACTGCAACAGGATTCACAAGGACAGTTTAAGATGCCACCACGTTGACCGTCTATTTCCATTTCCCCTTCCACTCCACAAATGAAAACTACCTGTCATTTCCATTGGCCAGTGCTGGGAGTGACAGAAGCTGGTGTCTGTCCAAGACTTAGCTGGTGCAATTTGAAAGAGAATGCCTTACTAGGAGTACAACAGTACCTTCACCATCACTCTGATCGGAGTGTCTGGGAATGAGCACACAACTCAGCTGAAATCAGTAGTAGTGCCAGGCAAGGAATTTCAAGCAGTAGGAGGTAAAGGAAGAGATGAAGTAGTGCCAAAGTGGCAGTGTTGTGATAAAATAAATTCTTTCAGTCTGAGATAGAGGAAACCTCCAATTTTTTCTGTTTCACCCTGTAAACTTAAGGCAGGTTAGCTAAATCTTTTGTTCTCAATTAATGAATAAAAACATGAAAGAAAAATAAAGAATAATCACAATCTCAATACTTTTATATTTTTATAATATGGTGGAAGATAGGGATGGAATTACTTGTGTTGCTGTAGAGTTCACTCTGAAAGAAAGGGAATGGTGACAAAAGGAAGAGGGATAGCCATTTCCCTAGCTTCATTTTGCCCAAAACATTACCACTAACAAATCTAAAACAAAACCCAGACCTTTCACTTTGGGTCCTGATGACCTTAGATTTGCATGCTGTCTTAGTGATATGCCAAAGTGATAAAGAATTTGGGTAACCAAATGTGAAAGAAGAAATACAAAAATATAAAGGATGAAATCTGAGAAGTTGTTTCAGTAAAAGCACCCCTATGGCTTTATTTAAGTTCAGCTGTTACTGACAGCATAATAATTTAAAAAAGAAGAGTGAATCGATGAACCCTCATTTTATAATGCTTGGGGTTTTGCAAGACCTCTAAAAACAAAGGAACATGGAAGTATGCCCACTGTCTTTAGCAGCTGCTGGATAATCGTTGTTTGTAGCTTATTTTGATCTCTGTTAGACACAAATATGGAGTGCACACAGGAAGATTTCCTTCCATTTCACCACCCTTTGGAATACTTGACTAATGATTACTGTATTTACATTTACTGCATGATGTCTTTTAGGGGTGTGGTTGAGACTAGGATAAGAAAATAAACAGAGGTGTTGAATCTGACCTCCAGAAATAGAATCTGAATTACTTTAATGTAACTACAAAATAGAATTCATACTATTTTGGAACTGAGATTATCAGTAAAGCTCACGTACTGCTTAGTTTGCTGGCCTAGCGCTGCTTTCAGCAAGTGTTTGCATTCTTTATAAAACTGTTTGAATTTTATTCTGGTAAGAACTGGAAAGTATTTTTTAATGTTGCCTGTATTTGCCGAGCACAAGGTAAGTCCACAAGGCAAATTATCGCAAAGTTTTCTAATCTGCAGTGGATAAATACTGACCTTGTTTGTAGGTGTTTCCTGTGTGCTACTCTGGAATCACAATCTGGACTGAACGAGTTTGCTGAACTCACTGTCATAATGCTGTTTAAGAGAAAGATTAACTCAGGCCTCATTACAACAAAATCTCTTTTTTTCCCTAGGTGAAATGGAAATTCCAGATTCGAATAACCCCTTAGGTCATGCAGATGGACTTGAGAGACCAATTCCAACACCTAAAGGTAGAATTAATCATAGTTACTTTTTCTTACCTACCTACCCCCTTCCCCCCAAACATAAGCACACCTTAGAAAAGACCAGCAAAATCCTGTTATTGTATGTTCACTTGATTTACCTGTGAATAAAAGTCTGTAAGAAAGGCAGCCTTGTGTGACTTAATACTTCTGATTCTAAGCAGGGATAGCAAGGTTATAGGAGTCTATAAAAATTAATTTTTAAGCATGTTCAGTCCCCCCACACAGAGGAATTAAATGTTTGATGCAAACACAGAGGGTTATTATTACCTTCCTCACATATTTTCTGTCACATTGGCACCATGAAAATTATTTAATTTTGTACAGTGCCACATTTGGCATCTAAAGATAAATGTGAAATGTTGGCATGTCTAAGAGTATTTTGTTTGAAATAATTGAAGCCAGGCAATGACAACACAGGAATACTTACTTTTTCAAGTACCTCTGAGCATGAGTGATTTTTTTTAAAAATCTTACTGTAATGGCAGAATTTCTATAAGTTTGTTGACTAGCATAATTTTTTATAATGCTTTATCACTTAAACTATAGATCACAATGTTATCCTTGCATCTGGTAACGCACATATTTACTGCAGATTGTGACTCCAATTACAATTTGGTGCAATGTCTTAAAGCGTTTTTGGTGTTCTACTTGAAGAAGCAAGTTTTCTCACTTGTAATAACAGATCTTTTTTTTTCACTGTATGGATGCACTGCTGTAGAAAGGCAACCCCTATCCCTAGACATAATGTCAGATAATTTTGTTAGCATGAAGAGCTCAGCCTGCTTTCTGCCTTACCGTTAGCATTCTCTGCAAGATGACATTGTGTTGAAGCCTACAAAGCTCTGAGTTGCTCCATTGGGAGCTTCTCTTCCAGAGGAACAAGAAATTTCAAGAGTACCTTGGAGTACAGTCTCTGTTCACATATAAATCCAATGTTCTATAATCCTTATTGTACTTTACCTGAGCACTAGTTAGATTTCTTACATTGACTGTGCTTACTAAGATTTGGGGTTTTTTTCAGATCTTCCATTAATTTCTGTCCTTAACTGGGTAAAAGGAGTGTTTATGTTTGCATATCTCTAACCATATTCTCACTGATCATCAATAAGTGGCTGTGTCCTTCCCGTCTGGGAGGAAGACTTGGTATACTCCTCAACCCATTTCCGCTTCCTGAAGCTTCCAAATTATTTCATAGGATTTTAGGAGTAAATTTCAGTAGTAGGCATTCCTGTCAGCAGTACTGTATACTGTGCTTGTTTTAGCCACTCCACATTCACATACCACTACTTTTGGTGGGAAAAGTTCCATGTTTAGTCTTCAACAGCGTCTGACAGGCTCATTTACTTGGCAGGCTGGTCCCACTTTACTTTTTTGTTACGTCTGAGCTTTTAAGGGTACAGACATGAAAGAAAATGTTATTTCATGTGACGTTACTTGGGTAAATTCTTGCTGAGAAAGGTGTGGTAGTTATTTCCTTTTTTTTTTTTGCAGGGCCACAGGCAATACCTGTCTAAGGAAGTAATTAATCACATCTCAAACATTTCTACATCATAAGGATTTTGTATTTCCTTCAGAAAAAAAAAAAAAAAAAGAGAGACCCTTATTCTTACATGACTCATTGGTATACGATCTGTTGTTAGTTTCCAGCATGCCTCGTCTGGAACTAGCCTCTTTTTGCTCCCCTGTTATTTTTGTGGCTACAAAATACTCCAAATAAGCAAAAAATCTTCTGGCTGAAATGTTTTGCTTATTTGGTTGGAATGTTAACCAATGTATTTCTATATCATAGCAAGGCAGCACTTTTTATTTCAAAAAATCAGTGGACAGTTCTGCTTCAGAGTTTGTACTTACCATTGAGGCTATTAGAAAGAGTCCTTTAGCTTCTTCCATCACATTGACCTTATTTCCTTCCCTAAGAACTGTTTAGTATATGACCTGTATTTTTCTTTTGATTGTAGAATAGCCACAAAACAGGTATGAAATAATAGTTAATAGGCTTTAATAGTGCCCAGTGTTAAAACCACTTTAGAATTACTAATGGTTATAGGTCACACTGTCTTCTAAATTCTCTATAAGTCCTGAAAAAGGGTTCTGTCTCCAAAAAATGTAAAAAGGTTAAGCAAAATATTATTAATAATATGCACTTTAAAAAGTTGCAAATCTCTTCCTACAACTGAAGCCAACCTTCTGAGAGTTGGCATAATACCACAACTCAGATAAAGGCTTTGAGGATGATTTATCTTCCTGTTTCCTTTAAGTGAGCACCTGAACCACCAAAAGGAACACTACTTCTGAGCAATGTTTTACTGAAAAATAGAACAGAACAGTGAGCATTTGCTGTAGAAAGATTTAGGTCTTAAAGTAATAATAAGAGGATTTGAACACCAATCTCCTCACAGTCCATGGAATCTTTGCAAAGATGATCCTTTCCCCAATCTCACTTTCAATTTAACATCTTTTGGTACCTTTCTGCTTTGCAGCAAACACTTTAACAAACTAAACTCTCCATAGTTCCTAAAATGTCTTTCCCCTGCTCAGGTGTCAGAAATCATTTCAGCTCTGTGCTCCTAAAACACCCAGACTTGCTTCCTGCTGAGCCTTGAGCTGCTCTCTGTCTGCTTTCCTGCTCTTGGTCAGCTTTTCCTGCCAGTGATGCTTGAGAAGGGGTGAAATCACCTCTCACATGGCAGCAGTGGGTTGGCCAGGATAAGGCCAAAAGGAAGCTTTCCTGTCTGAAGCCTAGAGAAGAAAAAGAACATACCCGTTAATGAGAAATAGTTACAAGAGTTATGGCACAAGGTAAAACCAAGTGTGTAATAATGAGCACTGTTGGTGCATCATTATGGAGGAGCCTACTGCTCACAATCTCATACTTTCTCATACTCTTGAAACAAGGCTGAGGGAGATATTAGAGAGTAAAATACAGACTCTTCATGTATAGATGAGATGCCAGTCAAACCTTACCTCATAAATAATGTCTTGTGGTGGTATTCTTACAGCAATATTCTTTGATAATTGAAGAAATACATTGAGTAAGAGCAGCCTGCAATAGCTGAGACATTGAGTAACTTGGGTTGTTCCAAGAGATATGGTCCTCAAGCCTCTGACCTTAACTGTAGTTTCTGCCTGGGAACTCGTTCTGATGCAAGAGGTTATCTGTGTAATAAATGCAAGTTATGACTGAGTGCTCTGACTTGATATAAGGTAACCTGTCGGGGATCATTCCTATGTATCCTGAAAGTGGTGGCTTTTTATCTATGTGACTGGTGGCCCACAGAACAGTCCACATCCTACCTGTATTGTTGTGCCTCCCAAAGATGGGGTTAAATGAGACTGTATATGTATCGATTCATCTGGGAACATTGTGTGGCAGTGTGTAACAATTTGGTGTCTATAACTACTGTTGTGTGTTTCGGGAGAGCTGCGAATACCCCCTCCATTTCCTAACCCGCCCATTGCAGATCACTCATCTTTGTATTGTGGTTAAATAAAGCAAAAGAATAAAGAATTGGGAAGACTGCTTTGTATTTAGGAGAGTACCTTGTACGGGAAATCATGGGTAAATCATGACTTCTCTCACCCCTCCTTGTTGGTTGATCTTTCTCAATGTATTTCCCGTTTTGATTTGCTTATGGGAAGAGTCACTTTACTGGACTCCTACCAAAGCTGAGGTGTGATGATGTGATCCATGCCCCCCAAACTCATACTGTTAGAGCAGTATTGTTCTAGACACCTCTAGAATGAAATGCTTTGAATTTCAGTAGCTTTCATGTTTGCTTTCTCTTAATGATAGTGTTCAGCTCTTTTATAATCCCAGAACACTATGCAACTCTTATTTATATGTAAACAGTTGTACCTTTATGGTTTTAGCTTAGTATCTGGACTTTCTGGTTTTAGGTTTTTTTGGGGTGCTTTTTTTCTTTTTTTTCTTTTTTTTTTTTGAGTATCTTGACAATGATTTGACACATGCAAGGGAAGTTTATCTTCACATTCTTGTCAAAATGCACAAAATGATCCTGTCATCTTAATTTTGATTTTCTGTGGGATTCTGTTTTACATACTTTTATCAAATGTAATCCACTTAGAAATACAGAGTACTGGCAACCTAATGAAGGCATTTCACAGTGTGAAAGAGTTTTACCAGGATTCATGTCAATCATTTCCCTAAGCTACTTTATTCATAGTGTAAATAGAATAAAAAAGTATAGCATAATGTATAGCGTAAGTTGTATTATCTCCTCATAGCATGTTGACTGAACAGTTTCTACTCTGTTCAAGCAAAAAAATAGTATTATTTCTACACTGTGTTATAAACCATAATAAAAGAGAAATTTAATTTAGCGTATCTTTGCCTACAGCAAATGCAGAAATGTCCATCAGATAACTTTTCCCATTGAAGTACTTCAAGCCAAAGAAAAGATCACTGAAGGCAAAGGAGGCATATTCTTTCATTTCAATGACCCTTGGAATCAAGCTGTAGTATAGCAAATAGTCTGCAGCACTAGTATTCTATAGCACAGAAAATTGCTGTCTATTACACTTAGATTTTTAAAACATTCTATTTGATAGCTGTGTACCAAATGAAATATATTTGTAATGTAACATTTACAAGTTTTTTAATGCTGTTTAAAAATAGCAAGCCCAAACCATTTTCTTTGTATTATTCTTTGTTTTAAAGATATGTCAGTATTAAAATTGATTAATAAACTGTTCAAGTTTTTAAAAAAATATAATTCACTGATATATAACATAAAATATAGGGCACAAGTTAAATACAAGTTCTAGCACCTTCACATTTCATTTTGCTCCATACCTGTCCAAATGAATATTTGTTAAGAGAGAAAAAGAACAACATTGCTTTGCACGTTGATGAGGTCCTTATTTATCTTGAGAAACTAAACCATTGCATCAAACAGTATTTATGGTGTGACGTACATAAAAAAAAGTAACTACTGATTATCACCACAGAAACTAAATAAGGAAAACATTCTTAAGAACATGGTTAGTTAAATTTTCCACTTTGTTTGAAAGATTTGCAATTGTGGGTTATCTGAAGCGGGCACCAAATAACAGAGCAGCACAACAGAGCTGTGCGCTTTGTCATACAATTTTTCCGTTTCACTAAGTATATAAACACCAGATTTCAGCAACATCCCTTAAAATGGAAATGAAACTAGTAAGTAGAGAGTGTGGATTTCAGGCTACAGAGAGAGTGAATAGACAGTGGATTGCTCTACTACTGCAAAGCTGCTCTGCAGATCTTTGAGAACACAAGTGCTTCAAAGTTCAGTGCGTTAAAATATTTATTACTTGATTTGTAATAACAGAGTAATATAAGATACTGCAGAAAATAACTGTAAAATTGGCATGTTAAATAAAGAACTAAAGCCAAATTCTGACCTACAGGAAGTGATTCAGTTATACTGACTTCAGGGGAAGTGTATCTAATCATACTGGGTTTTAATTCATCCATAAATCTCTGGCATTGTATTTGGTTGTACTAGTTCTGTCCTAGTTATTATTAGGATCTGTTTCGTAAACTCATACAAAATATTTTGGATTGCTTAAAAACTAAGGACTGAATTCCTTCCAACAGTAACTCTGGTTTAATTTTTGAAACAGAAATGTCTAACACTGGTTTATCTTGAGTTAATAACATCTCTTGGAAAACTTACTACCTATTTTAATCCAGATTTATTTGAATGTAATATCAATGCCTAACCTGAAGTGAAGACTCAAACCAGCTCTATTTAAACTAAGGAAAGTGAAATTGTGGTAAGAGTTTGAGTGAAGTGTAAGCTGAGCAGTGGCACAAAAGCTGACCAATGGCAGAAGAACAATGTAGATGCTTTATATACGTCTGTATTAAAGAAAAAAAAGTATATTGAAGAGGTAGAAGAACAGCACTCCTGGCTGTCAAATTACAGTGCTTGAATTTATCCCACCTGTACAGAAAGCATCTTCTTTGCCTCTTTTACTTCTTAGGAGTCAGGAGCACATCTGAGCCACATGATTGTACTTCTGTGCTGGCTCCATACTGGAAGTGACCTTAAATCATCTCATTTGCCTTTCTTGTGTGAGCACAATCAGACCAACCCTAGGACTACTGAATCATAGAACCACAGAGTAGCCCATGTTGAGGAGGAACCTAGAAGACCATATGGTCCAGCCTTTTTATTGGAAGGGGAGCCTAGACAAGATGGTCTAGCACCCTGTCCAATTGCATGATGAAAATGTCTAGTTATATAGGCTCTACCACATCTCCAGAGAGATGGTTTTCCAGTGAATGATTGTTCTCACTGCAAAATATTTATTTATTCTGTTGAGATGAAATCTCTTTTGATGCAACTTGCGCTCATTGCCCCTTGTGTTCTTCATAGGGCTCCTCATGAAAAGAGCATCTCCATCCTCTTTGTAGACACCTTTTAAGTACTGGGAAACTGAGATGAGGTTCCCTGCTGAACCTTCTCTTTTCCAGAGAGAAGAGACCTAACTCCTTTAAGTCTTTCTCTACAGGGCATGTTCTCCAACCCTTTGATTGTCTCTATGGCCCTCCTTTGGACTCTCCCCTGTCTTTCTGTACCTTTTTTTAAATTTTGTGAACTAGAGCTGGACACAGTACACCACGTGTGGCCTGACAAAAAACTCTGCAGGTTGGGATGATCACATTTCTACCTCTCTACATAGTAATGCCCCTGTGGAAGCAGCCCAGGATTAAATTTGCCTTTGTTGCTGCAGCAGCAGTCTGCTGACGCATGTTCAGTTTGTTGTCCACCAGGATCCCCAAGGCCTTTCAGCAAGACTACTTCTCAGCTACACAGTGGTTAGCTTGAAGTGTGCTCTTCAGTTATCCGGCTTCATGCTTTCCTTCTTGGTGCTAGAAATGCTAAAATGTTTGCTTAAGTAATAGTTTTAATCAATGTCTTGTATTCAGTATTTCAACAAGGTAGCCTGCGGGTTTTGTTCCCTGGCAGAATGTCATCCTTATTTTGCAGCTATGAAATGTAACTGGAAATAATGAATGATGTTGTCATATGACATTGCAGAAAATGTTCGTATTTTTTTCTCCTTTTTATCAGATATTTGAAGTATTTTTTGTGTTCTGTCAAAATGCTTTAAAGTCCAGTAAATATTTGTAATCTTATGATAGGGAGAGCTAATGTAAAGTTACATACAGAATTATTTATTGTTTTACAAGGAAAAAAGGTGACAAAATACTTTTTGTATAAGTTTGCAATGTCGTGTGGGGATTATATATATTTTATTTTATTTTCTACAAACTAAAGTGATAAATTCCCCTTTGTCTACATTGCATTTTCATATTATTCATTAATACAAGATTTCTTTTGAAAGGCCAGTGATAGAGAACAATATATTACTTGAGAAAACCCAGTTTTTCAGCAAAACCTGGCTTTGCAAATTCATTATATTCTGATGTTTCTACTGCTTCCCTCTCCAGTGCTATACCTAGCCATTAAAGAGGCATGATTATGTCAAACATAAATCAAAGCAGAACATCAATTTTCTTAAGGTATTTCAGCAATTAAGACCGTGAGTGTTGACCGCTGTATTACTGGTGTTACATTCCTGCACAGTAATGCTATTTGCTATCAACTACAGAATAATTTAACTAATAGGAAATGGCACATGCGGGCATCCATCAAAGAGATTTCATATTTGGATTCAGATGACATAGAAGCATAATGTAGTAATATGAGATATTCCTAGTACTGTATGTCTAGATGGTATAAATTCATAAAAACAAACATGAGCATGACAGCTAGATACTTCTCTTAATCTTTTTGACAATCACATTATTATTTCAGTGGAATTACATGCTTTCAAGCTTTAAATTTGTGATATGTGTCAACTGCAGGGCTCCTAGCACCAAATTAAACTGAATGATAGTAACGTACAGAAGCTTTGATTGTCCAGTTTTACAGTGTTCCTCAATCAATCATATCTTTTTCTTTTTATCTTTTGAGGTCGCTAGTACAATATATGTGCTTTTTGATGAGCCCTTTGCTTTCAACAAACCCCAAAGTAGAGTTTTTGGTTTCCCTTTATAAGACTAAACCTGTGGAACCTGATTACTCAATATCTATAAAGACCTTTCTTTGATTTAGCACTATTTTAGGACTTGGTGTGAAAAAGAGCAGCCTTTAAATTGAATGTTAACTTAATATCTTTAAAATTCAATTTTAAGATAAACCTCCCCAAATCAAGCTCATCTTAAGATTTTCTTGTCAGATGAGTATCTGGTACATCATTTTAATATCTATTTCTAGTTTTAATTATTTTTAAGACAAATACGTAACTATGCAAGATCATTAAGTAGTAAAATTATAATATATTCTAATATGATTGCAACTGAGATTACTGTTTTATGGGATAGGGCTATATTTTTCTGTTAACAGCAGTACCTTTTCCGAAGAGGCATAAAAACTGATCAGTGAAAGTCATTAATGCTTCAGAATAAGCATCCACAAAGGGAGTTAGGATTGTAATGGCAGTAATTCATGCTTTACCTCTTAATCTGCATAGCTACCTGCAAACAAACACGAAGTCAGTCATGAAAGACAAATTGTAGTGATGATACGATGTCCCTAGGACAGTGGATGGCTTTTTTTTTTTTTTTTTTTTTTTTTTTTTTTGAGTGTATCCTTGAAATCTAAAACCATTTCCAAGATCCTCTCTTAAAAATGTGCCTTTGGGCAGTCTTTTATTGCAACCCAAGTGAAGTTTGATCTTTTCTGACCTTATACCCTCTTAGGTTACTTCCTGAACTTTTTGGAACCAGTGAACAATATCACTGTAGTCCAAGGGCAAACAGCAATTCTCCACTGCAAGGTGGAAGGAAATCCATCTCCAAATGTCAGATGGCTAAAAAATGATGCTCCGGTGGTTCAGGAGCCAAGACGGATCATCATCAGAAAAACAGAGTATGGGTCACGTCTGAGAATCCAGGATCTGGATACTACAGACACAGGATACTATCAATGTGTGGCTTCTAATGGGATGAAGACGATAACTGCAACAGGAGTGTTGTTTGTAAGGCTTGGTGAGTTCCTGGATTTTATAATTACTCAGATTGCTTTATAGACTAGGTATTAGTTTTCAGAATAGCATAATGAGAAATGAATTTGATATTTTAAGAAAAATTCTTATGAAAAGAAGTAAATAAAACTGTTGCCTGGGGGCTCTCCTCCAATGCTGAACTTCTCAATTTAACTCAATACTCATTTACTCATAATAAAAGAAAGTAAATACACATGGAATGATCTGTAAATATGTATTGAAGAAAAAAAAATAAACAAGTACCAGTATAAAGTACAAAAAAATAACATTGCATTGCCTGGAGTTTTCACTGTACTGCTGAAATCAGTCTGTTTTAAAAGAAAATTGCAGAGAAGAATGAGAAGCGGTTTTCTATATGAGGTTCATAGCGATGGCCCATCCTTGTGAAATATCATGTCTTTACTGCTGCATGAAGCATGTCCTCAAATACTACTACCTTTCAACAACTGAAAGTACAGTGCACCTTTTAAAAAGTACTTACGTTGCACTTTTAACTATCCAGCCTGGAAGGCAAGCTCTTACTTAGTTTCTGAAGCAATGGGAAAGAAAAAATTCTGGAGACATTTTCCTAAAATGTCTTCTGATTTTGTAATGAAAGTGGCTAGCTCTGCAGTCTAATTTGCAGTGGTTCATTACTTGCTGGATATTTGATTTTGTTCCTTCTGTGACTAAAGTTAAGACCATGTCCTTGTCATACCATAAACTCTGATAGTAAGGCTTTAGTGGGGCTTATTAAGAGGTAAGTGATGTGTCAAGATAACACATTGTCTTTTTAACAGCCTGTGTTTTTATAGTGGGAGATATTTTCTAAAAAAATGGAATCCGCTCATGTTGCTGCCCGAGTAAGCAGAATATTCATGTGATTTTTATTTGTGGCTTTGAAAACAGCAATATATAATAATGTGTGGGAACACAGGAGATTTTGTTTGCATCTTGAGACAAACCACCCTTGAACAGACAGTGTCTTGACTGTCTTGGATTGCTCTTGACTTTTTTATGTTGTTGTTCTTAATCCAGACTTGTCAGCAATGTTTGTTTTATTTTTACAGGTCCGACAAACAGCCCAAATCACAATCTTCAGTAAGTACTTTTTGGAAAATTACTTAATACACTCTGACCAATTTTGTTTTGTAAGAATTTATTTCATAAGCTTAGCAAACACTGCCTGCAACCACAGTATGATGGCTAAAAATACATTGTTTGATTTAAAACTCTCAGAATGGAATAAGCTTTTACAGACAGAGATAGCAGAGATAGTTACAGTGGCGTTTGGTGTGACTGAATTTTCTTGCGCAACTTCTGCTTGCTTATTTTGTATATTGGACAAGCAAAATACCACAAAGTCATGATGTTTGAACAGTAATTGTTCATAGGGCAAGTATGGCCTGGAAGAGTGCTTAAAAATGAATGGGAAAAATGCTTAGGTTGTTGTGTTTGTACATTTGCCCATGTTCTACTATTGTAACTTTTAAAGTCACATGAAACAAGACTAGAATTCTGTCTTTGAGTAGCTGGCTAAAACCTCTGTTTGTTAGTGGCATTTTGACTTTGGTGATTTTTGTTAGCTGCCTGTGCTCACTTCCTGATCCAGTTCACAAAATAGATTGTTTCTGTTTCATCATCATTATTTTACTAAGTGTTAGTTTAAATTTAACTACTTCATATTTTAATGTATCTCACAGTATTCTACTTGAAAAACTGGCTAATACTGGTCTGGACAGGTACACCTTTTGCTGAGTGGCTGGGCACAAAGAATTGTCTTATGTATATAAAAATAATATCATATGCTACACATACTTGCATTTTATATGCACAGAAACTGTAAGTTAATTTAAAAGAATCCTCCTTGAATCCTGTGTTCAGTTCTGGGCCCCTCACCACAAGAAGGATGTTGAGGCTCTGGAGCGAGTCCAGAGAAGAGCAACGAAGCTGGTAAAGGGGCTGGAGAACAAGTCTTACGAGGAGCGACTGAGGGAGCTGGGGTTGTTTAGCCTGGAGAAGAGGAGGCTAAGGGGAGACCTCATTGGTCTCTACAACTACCTGAAAGGAGGTTGTGGAGAGGGAGGGAGCTGGCCTCTTCTCCCAAGTGACAGGGGACAGGACAAGAGGGAATGGCCTCAAGCTTCGCCTGGGAGATTTAGGCTAGACATTAGGAAAAAAATTTTCACAGAAAGGGTCATTGGGCATTGGAACAGGCTGCCCAAGAAGGTGGTTGATTCACCTTCCCTGGAGGTATTTAAGGCACAGGTGGATGAGGTCTTGAGGGACTTGGTTTAGTGTTTGATAGTAATGGTTGGACTCAGTGATCCAGTGGGTCTCTTCCAACCTGGTGATTCTATGATTGTATGATATAGGGGTTTAACAAGTTTTTTGTATTTTACTTAGAGTGATTGCTAACTATTGAGGATTTAAAACAGCTGTTCATGACAGAGTATTAAAAAAAAAAAAAAGTAATCATTTTTGTAACCACTGAGATCCTTCAGATCTTAACAGCACTTTAGGGAAGTGTTATTCACCTGTTCTACAAAGGAGAAAAATTGTGAGAAACCAGGAAGCTGTCTGACCTGCTGTGAGATCAGAAGGCACAAGACAGCAAACTGAAGGCTGCATAGCAAAGCACTGCACTGAAGTTCAAACAACAGTTCTCTAACACAACTAAAGAGTGACAAGCTCTGGACACAAGATGAGAAGTTGGGAATCATGTTTTGCATTGATTTACTTCTTGTAATTGAGCAAATAATTAATCCTATAGCTTTTGCTTTCCGTAGTGTTTCCTAAGCTTTTCTCCATTATAAGCATTAACTTATTAATATTTTACAAATATTAATATAAATAAAAAAATTCCAACTGACAGAGTGAAAAAAATTCATTGATTATGAACTCTTAAGTTAAAATAAAGAAATAACAATTTTTAAAAAATCTTTTCATTATGACACCTCTAAATTGGTCTTCTTACAAGGATATCAGTGGAGAACCTGGAAGCAGTAGTTGTGCCATCATTGTTTTGTACTTGCCATTGAAAGATGAAGTAAAGAGTATACTGCTGGTAGATTTTATTTATTTATTTATTTTTAATATCTACTAGATTTAAGAGAAAGTTGAAATTTAAGAAAAACAATCTCAGGCCAAAGGTCTAGTGCGAAGTTGTGAGGGATAGATCACATGAGATCGAGGAGTTTTAAGGGATTACAGATCTTTGCCTCATTGCATGTCTGCTCATGTTTCAATTTTCTTTCTCTTTGTTACTTAACCAGGTTTTCCTCACTTCTTCAAAGTTCCTGTCTTTCCTTTTGATACATTCTTTTTTTCCTCCCTATTCTTATGCCTTGCAATTCTTCCAATGTTCCACTTCTCCGTGCCTCCTACTGAGTTCTTCAACTAAAATGCCATAATTAGGCAGTATTTTTTTCTTTATAAAAACTGATTATGATTTTTTTTAACTGAATATTTTGTTTAAAATTGTGTAGGTCAGTTTGAAAGCCAGAAAGGAGGGAAGAGGCAAAAAGGCAAGAGAAATGCCTAACTGCTTGGAAGGAGCCCACATGGAACAAAGGGCTCTTTCTGTTTACTGGCTGCACAGCAGTCTTGTGTTGAGCCACCTGAGAACTGTTTCTTCTGGCATTAATGCTTCCAGAAAGACATGCTTGAGTGGAAACACTGAAACCTAAAACCATTGTAACCTGGTTTAAAACTATGTCTAATGAATTATTAAGGAATAAAAAACATTGACTCTGGAGATACCATCTAGCAAGGTGTTTTTATGCAATCCATGTGTTCTCCTGTGGGTTTCTAGAAATTATCTACAATTAAAGATTACCAGATACCAAATGTGCATTATGCAGTCTGAATTACCAGTTAAAAAAAAAGGGTGCTGACCTTCAGGTAGTGAAGTTGAGACATTTCCATAAAAATCTAATAGTGAAAATTTTCAACCAAATGTATAGTGTTAAACTTGTGATTGTTTTAGAGAAGGTGAAGAGATCTTTATTTTCTGTGAAGGTTCTTACTTGTGAAAATTTACAAGTATTTTTCTGTAGAAATGGAAAGCCACAATCTCTCTCTCTCTCTTACTTTCAATCATCAAAAGTATTAAAATTATTGAAGGTATTAATAGGTAGTACAAAGTAATTTACAAAGGAAATAAAATCTTAGAAAGTCAGAAACCTAGTGTTCTACTAAAGGACAAGCTAACATTCTTAACTTTTGCCCTTCTAAAGAGATATTTTCTGTACATTTAGAAAGTTTTGAGTATGTAGACATAAAATAAATGGGTAGCAAATACCAGATAATGTTTGGGGCTTTTTTTATTGTTATTTACAATTAAGCAGTGAACATTAACCTTTTGGAGTCTTCAGAGCAGGAGGGCAGGAAAAGTTATCTTCCTTTCTAGTGGTGTTGTTATTTCAAGATAATGTCATTCTAAGAGACTACGTAATCTTTTGTCTGATGTATTGTTCTCTTGAATTGAAGGGTTAGATTGAATATTACCCATTGGGCAAAGTCCTATTTTGAAGCTATTTGGATTTCTTGTTATGGCTGTGACTGTAGTGGAAAGAATGCACACACCAGCATCAGTTGTATCTTTCCCTGAGAGGCATGGCAAATATAATTTAGTGCAAGTGCAGTTCAGCCACTGATAACGACATTTTTAGTCTTGTAAGTTATACAAGATTATCTTAAAATTCACGTAAACAGATGTTTTTATAACAAATACAAGGTTGTCTCAACTCAGAAGTTACAATGTTTATTCAGGCTCATGAGGACCAGGTGTTCAATGATGGGTCTCCTCCAGAATGACGCGCACGCCTTTTGTTTTCTCAAAATATAACCTTGGCTGAGATGACTATATTTGAAGAATATATTTTTTCTGAGTTATTTGTGGTAACATGTTTGAGTTACAGAATAAGCGCATATTTTATGTTCTGGTTTCCTGTTTCAGTCAAGGAAGAAGGTAGATTTTGTGATTAAAACACTGGACTGTAATTTTAGAGATCTGGATTCAGTTTCTGGCTGTGCTCCTGTCTCCATGTGTGATTGCAGTAAGTTGTTTAACCTTTGTCTCTCTGGTGTTTCATACATCAAATGGAGGTGGTCAATCTTGGAGATTTTTTGTCTTTCTCTACCATGAGATCAGATCACTTCAAAATGTTTAGGGTACCTTCTGTCCCCATAAAGCAAGGTGTGTTATTCATATTTTACAAATGAGGAGCTGAGGCACAGATGATGGCGTGCTGGTCTACATTAAAAAAAAAAAAAATATGTTTGCCTTGGCATATACCCTGGCTCCCTGACAATTGAATTTGGGATTTTGACTGCAATTCCTTCCTAGTCCCTGTGTGTCAGTTTCCTTTTTTCTTTAAAGGCTGTGGGGAGGGTTTTATCTTCCCTTGGTGTTAGGCTGCAGCTTCTTTCAGGGAATGTTGAGCCACAGCCTCAGATCTGCTTTTGGGTCCACTTGTTTAAATGACATTTGAGAGTCACTCAGGCTGAGACAGGAAATTTGTAGAGGAAGGAGGGAACTGAAGCCAAGGGTACACTAGATTATTTTACATACTCTTTGCTCTCTTTCTGATTTTGGAGTGTATTTTTTTCAGTACAGTGCTTTTTTAACTCTAGGTATGTAGGATACAGCCTAGTAGGACTCACAGATATACCATGTCACAAATAATATATAACTAAAAAATAATACTCTGATCTGTCGAGAGATGTAGAGTGCACTCAGAAGATGCTAACCCTCTGTCTCACAATGGCAATGGCATAATTTTTATGCTAAACTTACTTATGTGTTTCAAAATCAATTATCAGCTATCTAATGCATTTTTTAGCATTTAGGATAGAAATAGAATTTCAGTATGTGCTTACAAAATTTATTGATTTTTAAAGCCAGAAGTACTTTTAAACTAATATGCGTAGCATCTTGGAGTGGACACAAGTGTCAGTATTCCTGCAACTTATTATCAAGGAAAAGTATTACAAGTGGTAGTTTTTTTTGGCTTTCCTAAAAAGGTAGGAAAGAAGTCTGACAGGCTATACAGTGTAAAGGATGATAGTTTGTTTCAATCCGTTATGCTTACTAATCCATGTTGTTCAGAAACTCAAAAAACCAAAGGCAAGCATCTGCAAAAGTGATTAAAATTAGACCTCCAGGAAAGCTTTACTTTCTTTGTGCTACTGTGTAAATCAAAGGTCCCTGAGACTTAACAATGTAGTGCAGTTATTTTGCACTGTTTTACTGAGAGAGCCTGGTTGCAAAGACAAGAAAGCGGCCCTATGGGACATGCCTACTCTTGGGCAAGGTTTCCAAATACTTTAGGGAGAAGAAATTATTAGTTGCAGTTTTGTTTACTTTTACTGTTAAGCTAATCTAGGGGTAAATGTGAGGAAGCACCTTCCCACTTACAATTACCAGTACTGTCAAAATGCTTTTAAATGGGTTGGATCAAGTAGCACAATGAATGTCATGCTTACCACTTTGCATTTTCTGTTTATTTTTATTTATAAGACTACAGCATACAGCTTACCAAAGCACACAAACACTTTTTTTGGTAAGGGTTCTGCTTTCTAAAATTTACGCATTTACTGTGTATGTGGATGTTAAAGGAAGTCAAAGGTTTCTCTAGGGGAAAAACTACCCACAGACTTTTGGGAGAGCCTGCTTCAACTTCGCAGCGTAGTGATTAGGTTTTTGATAGCCAGCCAGCAGGCTATCATATCAGGCAAGCTGTAAGGTGAAACACTGAGATGTGGTGCAATAAATAGTGAAGAGCCAGTTGCAGCTCTAACTTTGTAAATATGTGACCACAACTTACCTTTCTCTGGCAAATTTCAGATCAGCTCCAGGTACTCAGGTTCAGGCAGCTCAGATAAACAGTCAGTTTTAAGCTACCAAAGAAGTTGCAAGTGAAATAAGACATTTGTTAGTCCATTTAAGGATATATGTAAATTGATATTCAAAGTAGTGATAGCCCTTAGGCTTTTGGCAAGTAGCTACTGCAGCTGTTGGACATCCCTGATATAACCAGTGATCTTTAGTTTGTTTTGATTTTACTTCCTCCCCCTCATTTCTGTCCTTCCTTCAGTAGCTTAAATGGCTTTCAAAGTATTTATTGTATGTCCTACAAAAAGGTAGTTATGTGTCCCTGAGACTTCCTGTCAGCATTTGATGCCACATTGAGTTTAATTAGAGTTTCTTAGGATGCTAAATAGCCTTTAAGTGCATACAAGGAAATGGACACAAAGATAAAGGAACACCATTCTAATGAAAGCTAGGTAATTTAACAAAATGGAAAAAATGTTGTAACGACTCAGTATAAATCATCCTTTCAATCATAATGGCTTTATGGTTACTTTTTTTCTATCTTTATATTATTTTATTCATTGTTGCAGTTTGAAGGAGCCAAACAAATATAGACGCAATTCATTTAGGGTACTTAAGAAAAGGCGAAACAAACAGTATGAACTCAGAAAATTTGAACATTTCCAATCAAAACTAAATAATATTAGGAGCGATAGAAGGCATTGTTTTTACAAAAAGGAAGAAATGGTCTAAGAAAATCTGCTCTTTTAGGTCAATACTTCTCTATTAAGTCTAAAATCTGAAGTATTTGAGGTAATACTACTCTAAAAATAATGTTGCAGGAATTACATCTCATAAACACTCTCTGATGCTCCTTAAAAAAGTAAGTCATGTCTCATTGATCTTTCTTTTCATTCTGATAATAACATAAAATAAGCAGAGGATTACTATAGATGGGACATAAACAATATTTGATCTATCACAGAAACTTTGTTTTCATATATACGTGTGAACATGCATCCTCCCCTCCCACCCCCACCAGTTTTACTAACACTTGAATTCGCAACCCAGAAAGCATATTTACCCCTGGCTCACTATGCTTTCCTTCTGGTTGGAAAATCAGTCTCGTTAGTTCAGTAGTACACTATCAGCAGGCCTTGACCTGCATGTAGAAATCTTGATATTTTCATATGACTCATGTAACCCCATCATCAACCTGATGTAACCCCATTTACAATAACCCTTTGAGCCCAATTTGTTAGCCAAGTGTTCATCCAGTGTACTATGGACTTGCCTAGATGTGTGCTGAACATTTTGTCCAGGAGGATGCTGTCAGAGACACTGTCAAGTTCTTTCCTCAAATGCAAACCCTCCTCATCTGCTACCTTCCCTTGGGCAGCTACATGGATGACCTTATCATAAAAAGATATCAAGTTAATTACACAAGACTTAGCTCTCGTGATCCCATGTTGGCTATATCCAATGACTGCATTGTTTCTTAAGTGGCTTTCAAGAACTCCCAGAAAAGCCTTCTCCTTAATTTTTACAGGCATTGAGGTGAGACTAACAGGCTTGTAATTACCAAGCTCTTCCTTCCTACTCTTCTTGAAAACTGGGACAACATTTGCCAGCTTTCAGTGAACTGTGACCTCTCCAGACTCCCAAGACTGTTGAAAAATAGTGGAGACAGAACCCACAATGACATCAGCCAGCTCTCTCAGCACCATAGGGTGAATCCTAGTGGGTGGGCCCTGTAGACTTGTTTAGTCCCAGTTTGAGTAGCAAGTCTTGAAGTTCAGAGTCAGATTGGAGTTTATCATCCCCCTAGTCATAGTCTTACAGCACAGAGCTCTGGGGTGTTGGAGTCCATCATCAGTGTTACAGACAGAGATAAAGAAGGCATTAACCATCTCTGCTTTGTCTACTTCCCTGTTTGTGAGTTGGCAAACCTCACCAAGCAACAGACCAATGCTATCTCTGATCCTCCTTTTCTTGTTTACAGGCCTTTTTTGTTGTCCTTCACAGAACTCTAAAAGGCCTTTAGCTACACAAATGTTCTCACTACTTGTCAGACAGCATGTCTGTAGTCCTCATGTGTCACCTGTCCTTGCTTCCAATGTCCAGACACTTTTCCTTTTCCATCTAGAGTTCTTCAAGAAGACCTCTGGTCAGCTAAGCTGGCCTTCAGCTCTACTTCCTTGACACTTTGGAATTGCCTGCTCCTGCATTCTTAAGAGATGGCTTTTAAAAACAACCAGCATTTGTGGACTCCAGTACCTTGAAAAGCGGATTTCAGGGACATGTTATTAACTAGCTACTTCAGCAGCCCAAAGTCTGCTCTCCCCATACTCATGTCAAAGTTTTGCTGGCAGTTTTTCTCCTATCACCAGTGAGTTGAAGCACAACTGCTTTATAACCTCTGTGATCAAGAGTCACCCATTACCACCTGGCTGATAAATCCCTCTCTGTTTAGAAGCAACAAATCTAGAAGGGCATCTTTCCTAGCTGGCTCACCTAGTACCTGCACCAGGAAGGTTATCTTCAACATGATTCAGAGATTTGCTGGGCCTCTTTTTGTCTATGGTATGATATTTCCAGTTGACATATGGGAAGTTAAAACCACCCATGTGGACAAGGGCAGCTGACCTAGAGATAGCTCTTAATTCCTTGTAGAATAATTAATTGGTATTTTCTTGGCTTAGTGCTCAATATCCACTGTATTTGCTTTCCCCTTTTGCTTACCCAGAGTTTCTCAACTGTGTTGTTGCCAGCTGCATGTGCCATACAGTCCAGCCCTTCCTTGACATACAGCACCTAGCCCCAACCTCATCTGCCCTACCTATCCCTCCTGAAAAGCCTATAACCATCCATCATGGCACACCAGTCACAGGACTCATGCCACCAGGTTTCATTTACGCCAATGATGTTGTGGCTCTGGGACAGCACGCTCAATATGCATCAGCAGCATGTCCTGGCAGCCAAACAGACCAACCACGTCCTGGAGTGCATCAAGCACAGCATTGCTAGCTCATCAAGAGAAGTGATTTTTCCACTTTACACTGCACTGGTGTGGCTCTACATTGAGTACTGTGTGCAGCTGTGGATGCCTCAGGGTTAGAAGGACATTAGACTATTAAGAGTGTGACCAAGATGGTGAAAAGTTTTGAGGGTAAGATTTACACAGACCAGTGGGGTTCACTTGTCTTGTTCAGATTGCAGAAGAGAAGGCGGAGAGGTGACCTCACAGCAGTCTATAATTTTCTAAAGGTCAGTAGTGGATGGAGAGGTGCTAACCTCCCTTCTCTGGTCACCAGTGATAGGATACAAGGAAAGGGAATGAAACTGCATCAGGGGAAATTCAGCTTGGACATGAGGGAAAAGTTCTTCACTCATAGAATGGTCAGTCACTGGAATAGGAGTAATGGCTTGAAGCCTGTAAGAGTTGAATGAGTATCTGGATATGCTCTTCAATTATTTAGTTTTAGGGAGGCCTGTGAGGAGCAGCGGGTTAACTCAATAATCCTTATGGATCCCATTCAGCCAGAGATATTCTATGCTGTCAACTGGCACCACTCAATCCCTTTCTGCAGGGCTGCTCTCCAGTTCTTCCTCTCACAATTTACACTCGTATTTGGTGTTCCTCCATCCCATGTGCAGAAGTCATCATTTGTTCTTGTTAAATTTCATGCCGTTGATGATTTTTCAGTGCTTCAATCTATCTAGATCCCTCTGTGAGGCCTCTCTTCCTCAATAGAGTTAACAGGCGCCTCTCAGTTCAGTATCATCAGCAAATGTACTAACAGTGCATTCAAATCCTTTCTCCATATCATAGATAAAAGTATGGAACAAAACTGGCCCTAGAATTGAACTTTTATGAGCACTGTTAGTAACTGGCCACCACCCAACTGCAGCCCCATTCACTACAACCCTTTGAACCATACTGTTCCACCACTTATTCATCCAGCACACCACGTGTCTTCCCAAGGAACACATGCAATGTTACCTCAATCCTAAAAATAGAAAGTGTAAGAAATGTTTGTCTTAGTACCAAGCAGTATAAGAAAATGTTTCACACTTTCAGTAGGTGTAGTGCAGACTGTCTTTTTATTTTCTTCTGTAATAGAACACAGTTTATTATATAAAATTATGCAATCATTTTAAGATCATGAAGTCCAACTTTAAAATGTTATGTGTTACTTAAAACCATGTTTTTATCTGTTAGATCTGCTAAATTACATAGGAACTGAAACTTAGAACAAAGTCATGCTTATGGGTACATTGTGTTAACAAAACTAAAACTGTAGCTGCTTTTTGACTCTGAGTTGCTATGGTGAAACTCCCCATTTGCTGCTGGTAGCTGAAAGGTAGTGTCTTCATACTGCATTTGGTAATTAAAAGACAACATCAGTGGGTAGCGAAGTTCAGCTACATATTTTTTATTTCAGCATTACGTTGAAGAGAAGAGAAAAAAGGAAAAATATATTGCAAAATCAACAGTTCCAATACTCAGACACTCCAGCAAGAATGTGTAGTTGCTCATCACTGTACTTTTAAATTCTGTGTCATTCAGACTGACAGATCACAGGATCAGTACACATAGGATTTTAGTTTTCAGCCACTGAGAGCTAAATGTGGAAGTGCTAAACTTTGAGAAGCATTTGATTTTCTAATTGAATTTTTACACATTTTGATTAATGAGGAATTTATTAATGTTAGGCCAAATTAAATTTAATTTATGGAGTTGTGGTGCTGGTACAATTGCTACTTACAGCCTATTAAGCTAATAAGGTTCACGTAACATCATATGTAGCATCTGAAAATAAATTGTAACTCTGACTTTGGAACTGAGCTATTTGAGCTATTCCACTCTTACATTATGGGAAGATATAAATTTAAAAATGTGACATTCAACCATTAATTGGTTATTAATAGGCAAAACTAGAAGAGAAAGATCTAAGAAAATGAGGTCTGAGGAGCATTCAATAACTGCTTTTAAGTCCAAAGGAAGAAAAGTAGATTATAGTTGTTGTTTGGGATTACATGAGGGCTAGATGGATATCTTGGCCTCCCAGCAGTTTTGGATGGTTCAGGGTACTGAGCCCCCAGCCCCAGCAAAGGGTAGCTGCAGAGCTGGAGGTCATTAATTTCTACCCTCTTCCAGCAGCTGAAGTAGAGCACTGTGTGATTATTTTTAAGTCCTGAGAATGCCAGAGGCTTTCATTGAAACTGGCATAGAATTTCCTGTGTAGAATAAGCTAATTTTCCTAATTTGGAAAAAATCGATATATTATGTGGAATTATGATGACGCACCAGAATTATTTCATGAGTTCTGGATTCCTCAGCCATACCACCCAGACCTCAGTCTCCAGATCCATCTGACAGGCAGATAATGCTAATAATAGACTGCTGTCTTCAGTACAGACCACCCTGGAAGAGGAGACGCATACTTATCTGTTGACAGAAAGAAATACTGAGACACAAAAAATACTAGGTTTTCCTCCGGATTTTGGAGGACTATGTGCTGTTCTGGTGGTAGCCCCTTTATGCATGCCTGACCTGCCTCTTCCTTCCAGTTCCACAGCCTCTGCCCTTCTGGACCCTCAACAAACTTCTTATACCATTACCTCAATTAATCTTGGGTACTAGCTCTGAGAAGGGTGCCAAACAGTTTTATTTTCTCACATACATCTGCAAAGCTTGCTGTAGATGGGATGTTTGAATCATGGAATCATAGAATCACCAGGTTGGAAAAGACCCACTGGATCATCCAGTCCAGCTATTCCCATCAATCACTAAACCATGCCCCTCAGCACCTCATCCACCCATCCCTTAAACACCTCTAAGGAAGGTGACTCAAACGACCTCCCTGGGCAGCCTGTTCCAGTACCCAGTGATCCTTTCTGTGAATTTTTTTTTCCTAATGTCCAGTCTAAGCCTCCCCTCCACATTTGGAGACTGTATCAGGTACATTGTCATGGGCTGGGTACTTTAACTTGGAAGTGATGTAAGGGCTGGACAAATTTGGGTAGTGTTTCATGGGAGCAGCAAGAGGTATGTTCCAGCAAGTCTCAGGTGTCTGCTCAATAGCAAGGGGCGTGACAGCTTCACAACCAAATAGCTGCTCCTTTTCCTGGTTCTGGTTTTCTTTTGGTTTCTATGTTTCTTTTTTTCCTAAAGAGAAAAATGGCAATTGTCTTTGGCCTTAGTTTTTAAACACCAGAACCATTTCTTTTCAAGTAAAAGAAGAAAATTAAAAAAAATCAGCTTTGGATTGTGGAAAATTTCAGCTTAAATATGTTCTGCAAAATTAAGAGCAACTCTGAAAACAACCTGTAACATTGTGATGACGTTTTCAGCTGGTGGACTCTTCCAAGACCTGTGTATACTATCCCGGAGTGGCATGGCTGGAGGAGGAAGGATGGAAGTGAAAAATTGTGCTTTCCTCTGGCAGTTTTGAGAATTGGGAGATGCTTGTTAAGGACACTTCAGGGCACTTGTTGACCCTGCTGTTTTTCCCTGGTTTTGTTGGAGGAAGACAATTTATTAGACAGTCATAACACGCTGAGAGGGATGACTTGCCTTAAATACAGGAACTGGGAGGACATTCCATTCCAGTAAGAAGAAAGAATGCTGCATGGTCAGGTTCCATGTTTCCACATGTTGAAATTAGTTTTCTGGAAGTTCTTGTTTTCTCTAGTTCATCAGTAATCTTGTTTGTAACAGAGTTGTTTCTCTTAAAAATGTCAATGCTCAGGAAAACAAACCTACAGTCTTCCTTAGACTGTCAGGTGACTCATCTGATACCAAGATTTCATCCCAACATGCTGACACCTGTGAAAGCAAAGGGAGGATTTACAAAGATGTTATTTGAATAAACAGAGTTTGTAGGTAGAATTAGTATTAGATCATCTGTTTGAAACTACATGTGATAATAAGAGGATTATGGCAGATTATCCAAGGACAGTCCTCCATTCCTTGCAAAAATTCAGGACATAGATGCTCCTTGTATAGCTTTGCTTCTTTGATTTTTTTGAACCAGGTTACTGTAAGTGTAGCAGGGAGGATCCGGGGAACTACAGGCCTGTCAGTCTGACCTCAGTGCCAGGGAAAGTCATGGAACAGGTGATCTTGAGTGCTATCATGAAGCACTTACAAGAGAACCGGGTGATCAGGCCCAGTCAACATGGATTTACCAGAGGCAGGTCCTGCCAAACCAACCTGATCGCCTTCTATGACAAAGTCACTCGGCTGCTGGATGAGGGAAAGGCTGTGGATGTGGTCTTTCTGGACTTCAGTAAAGTCTTTGACACAGTTTCTCACAGCATTCTGCTACGGAAACTGTCAGCCTCTGGCCTGGACAGACACACACTCTCCTGGGTAGAAAACTGGCTGGATGGCCGGGCCCAGAGAGTGGTGGTAAATGGTGTTAAGTCCATCTGGAGGCCAGTGACAAGTGGTGTTCCCCACGGCTCAGTGCTAGGTCCAGTCCTGTTCAATGTCTTAATCAATGACTTGGATGAGGGCATTGAGGGTACTCTTAGCAAGTTTGCAGATGACACAAAGCTGTGTGCAAGTGTCGATCTGCTGGAGGGTAGGGAGGCTTTGCAAAGGGACCTAAACAGGCTGGACTGTTGGGCAGTGTCCAACGGCATGAGGTTTAACACGGCCAAATGCCGGGTCCTGCACTTGGGGCACAACAACCCTATGCAGAGCTACAGACTGGGAGAAGCCTGGCTGGAAAACTGCCAGGAGGAGAGGGACCTGGGGGTATTGGTCGACAGTCGACTGAACATGAGCCAGCAGTGTGCCCAGGTGGCCAAGAAGGCCAATGGCGTCCTGGCTTGTATCAGCAATGGTGTGACCAGCAGGTCCAGGGAGGTGATTCTCCCTCTGTATTCAGCACTGGTGAGGCCGCTCCTTGAATATTGTGTCCAGTTCTGGGCCCCTCAGCACAAGTTCTTCACAGAAAGGGTCATTGGGCATTGGAATAGGCTGCCCAGGGAGGTGGTTGATTCACCTTCCCTGGAGGTGTTTAAGGCACGGGTGGATGAGGTCTTGAGGGACTTGGTTTAGTGTTAGATAGGAATGGTTGGACTAGAAGATCCGCTGGGTCCCTTCCAACCTGGTGGTTCTGTGATTCTGTGATTCTGTTGTAAGACCCATCCTGCTACCCTCGTCTCTGCTACTGTAGGTGATTATTGTACTTTGGAACAGCAACATTTTTTAGTACACTGAAGCCTTTTCTGAATATATAAAACAATAATAAATATGTGAATGCCTGTGATATTATCAAAACATAGCAGCATGTAGTATTATTTAATGAGCATCCCGGCACGCTTTTGTATGTTTGATTCTTCCCTACACAGTGCAGACTTTGCGTTTTTCTTGTTATAGGGGTTATACAGGATGACTCTCTGAAAGGGAGGATGGCAATACCATCTCTCATTGATTTTATTGATTTAAATAATTGAACATAGTATCTTTTAACAAGGAGATAGCTCAGCTAGGAGTGTAGACAGAGGTAATGCCTAGGGAGAAAAACAATTTAGTTCCCAATTCAATGCAGTATTCATATGCTTGAATCTTCCTAATGTCTTTCCTCTTTCTTATGTTTAAGTGCTTTTTAAATACCTTGCATTAAAAGCATCCTACTTTCATGGTAACATTGGAATATATGTTTAAAACATGATTTAGAGAATGTGTTAGAGACAGACATTTGAGTCTGAGTTCTGTGTTTAAAAATACCAATTTTATGATCTATTGTGGATATAATTGCAACAGGCTAAAAAATAAGGTTGTTGTTTACAAATTGCTATTTGACAACAACTTACTTTCTCTGGTTTGTCACAAACACTAAGTACATTGGCAGCTATGACTTTACTGGGGACATTTCAATGAACTGCTTTGTGTACTACCTGGCTTAAAATGCTGTCTCAAATCCTTAAGGTAGACTTCTAACAAATTCATCATTTAGTAGAGTTAGTAGAATGAAAATCAGCTGTTGTTTTTAACTGATCTTAGGCATTAAATCTGGACTTTCAGTTCACAATGTACCTTTTTTGAGGAATTAGCATGTAGACATTCAAATCAAATGTTACACAATTGCTGTGTTCAATAAATGTGACTTTAAAGTAATTTTTTTAGGGATTCTGTTATGTGCTACTTTAAAGATAAAAGCACAAAAATGGATTCTGTTCTGAATGTTTGTTAATATTTATCAAACTTGTATGCTAGATGTGAGGGAATCTTGCTTTTGGGGTCTGTTGTTATACTCCATGAGTATCTGGTAACAGAATTCATGGATCATATTCCTGGTGAGTGTAAATTGTAATAGGTCCATTGACTTCAACTGAGCTATGACTATTCATACAAATTCTCCTGCCTGTTACTGTTTGACTTTCTAACATTAGACTCCCCTTCTTTTCTGATACTGTTTATTACATTCCTTTAGTGTATGGGAGAAGTTTTTACATCCCTCTTGTATTTTAGAGAATTGTCTCTTTGAGCTGTTAACTACTTTGATGGATATTTTCTGATATCCCAATAGTGCTAATCTTTAGACATGCATGAAGGTGTGCAAATAAATTATTTTATGTCCTGGAAAGGTAGGTTATTTGCAGCTAAAGCTTTAGTCAGAGAATGAACCCATTGAGAGCATGGAAACCCATAGGGCAGGAAGCCTGTACCCTTCTCTGGTGTCATGGGCTCATGGTGCTGCCATCCAGGTGGGGACCTGATGAAGCAGTGAAGTTGTCCTGGCTATCCTTTCACTTCTTGGCTTCAGCAGGCAGGTTGCAGATTTGCAGGTGTGTGTGTTTTGATGCTTTGTGGTTTGGGTTGGGTGTTTGGGTTTTTTTTCTTTTTTCCTGTACACCTGGGCTTTGGAAACTTTGTTAAAACCTCCAACCCATCTGTGCATGTTACAGAATTTCTGCTCTGCCTGGGTAGAAGTTACACATTTTATTAGGAGCACCTGCCATTAGCCCAGCCATTCTCAATGGATTAATAGTAATAATTTATGCAATTCTGGTATTGAAAATTCTCATTCTTTTCCTCCATCAAATATTTATACAGCAGTCCTGTTGCCTTGAATGTCAGTATTAAAAGTTACATTGATCTCCTGTGAACAACAGGAGGCCTATGAGAAGGAACAGTTTTATAGCCTGTCAGATGTATTACTTTAAAAGACAATACTCTTGACAAATTTTAATTCACGGTAAAGCAAGAAATAGAGCATTTTATTTGATTTTTCCCCAAAGGGCAAATATACAAAGCTGACCATAAAGCACCAAGTATTTTTCTATAGTAACATTAATTTAAATTCTTTATATTTTTGACAGATAGCAAATTTTATAGCTATGGTACAGCATGGACAAGGGTACTATGTTTCTCTTCTCTCAGATCTTCTTGTGACCTGTTTCAGTGGGAGTAAATATTTGGAGACAAGAACTCAGTTATCATAGAGCCATCTCCTTTGTGAACTGAGTTTGCTCCCTGGCACTATGATATGATACATATCAAGACTAAGAGTAACAAATTACAAGAGCTGTAGTACCAGATTATAAGAGATCCTGATTTTGAGACACAGTATAAAAAAAAACTATGTATATATATTAAAAATATTAATTTCTGATTTTTTACTGTAAGCATTTATAATTTTGTTCCCACAATTCAAAGTGATTTGTCTCTCTTTAATTAGCATAAACCCTTTATTCTATAATTCTTTGTATTGCAGATCATTTAACTTGTGTGCTTTATGTTTATGGTGTAGCCTCACACTAGGCTAAGTAAACTCATAATCTGAAATACGATGCCGTCCTTTTCTCTGTGATCTTACTGTCAGTTATAAAGTATCCTCTTTACATGGCTTCTGCCATTAGTTTTCAGGCTGTAGCTATTAAAAACTCTGAGACTTACCTACAAAATGAGTGACTGTATACCAATTTTTTTATTTTACCCTTAGCAAATAGGATGGTTTAAATAATTTTTCCTTTCCATCATCTGTCACCGTTGAACTGTGGTTTTCTGTGACCTTTCCCTTGCTTTGTCATTCCACTTGGAATATGAAGGGGAGTCCTAATATTCTCTCTTAATATCGAACAGTTTTTATTTAAAAGCTGTTTAATTCCTTGGTGATATGAAAGAAAGCCAAAACTTCACATTTGTTTTTTGTTGTGCAAAAATTTATAGGAGATTTTAAATTCATTTAGTTTGCTTATGGGAAACTACTGTAACAAAATTTCTACTATCTTTTTAAAAACTCACCTCTGGAATATCCTGTCGTAGTCTGTGAATTGGCTTTGTATTATATACTTTGGTAAAGTCTAAGCCAAGGACATATCCCTCCAAATAACATATAAATATATTTTTTAATTATTAAAATAAATTGTTCTCAAATTATAAGTTTAAATTATATTTTTGTTAATTTCATTACAAAGGTATGTTGGTGGCGTATATTAAATTAGTTGGGCACTTTATTGTATTCAGTAAAAAGTTTTTCTTTCTTAGTGTTCTAGAGGATTTCTGAGTTTATTTCTATGGCTGATGCACAATGTTCTATTTTCAAGAAAGCACATTTAACTTACTAGTTTTTATTAAATTAAGTTTGTAGAATGCAACCATATGAGGTATCTTACTAGCAAATAAATATCTAGCATCTCTCAACTTCACTTTCAGAACTGCTTTTATGAACCCATGGTAGAGATTGTTGTACCCTCCTGTGTTTTCTCTTTATTTTTCGGCAAAACCACTAGACCTGCATTTACTATGTTTTCAGGGGCAACAAATACTGAATGCTCTCTCATTAGACCTAGGTACTTCACAAGGTGATCTTAGTATTGAATAGAGTTTCCATGACTGGGACTTTTTAATTTCAGGTGCCCTCCAGATTGTTAAACTGCGACTGTTGCATAGAATAGATTATGTTACATACATATCATATAGTGTATCGTGCCTAGGTGTATTCTTTCAGTATTTTAGATTTCTTGTTAAGAAAACCCTCTTTGTTCACTAGGTATTTTCTTTTGTAGTATTTTGATTGTTTTTCTTTCTGTGTCACATGTGAAATTAAAGTAATGGTTAATGCAAGGTTTGGAGTGACAATGTTTGTTATGTTTTACGCAGCACATGCAGTATGCCTAGAAATCTCTCCATATACTTACAGAGTAAATATTTACCTTATGGCAATTTTGCCTTATCATCATCTAGAGAGATTCCTGTTCATGCATGCTGGGTTTTAGTGCGATTTGGAGGCATCTGGATCTTCCGTTGGTTCCTTTACATACCCAGATGTCTCTGGGAGTAACAGTTTCTTTCGGTGGGAGGAGATTTAACTGGCAACATAACATTGAACCTGCATCTTTCTACTGCATTTCTTGTTTGGTTAATTCTCCATGTCATACAGACTATTTCTTGCCACAAACCTGAAGGCAGACTGTACTTAATTAGATGGTACAGCGTTTATGTGTTAAGAAACTTATAAACGTCTTACGAGTGATTGGTTCTTCAAGAAGTTTTCAGACTTGTAAGCCTGGTCAAGCCTAGACTCAGACCATGTTATACACTGAAATAGTATCAGTGTTCTATTTGTGCATGTGCAAAATAAAGTTATTCTGCTTTTAACTTTTTACTTGAAAACCTAGTTAATAACTTTATTGTCCTGGTAGAAGATTACCTTATATAATTTTATTCATCCTCAGAAGTGGAAGTTGGGGTTTTAGGAATAGAGGGTCCGTTTAGTCAGATTCATAGAATCATAGAATCATAAAATAAACAGGTTAGAAAAGACCCACCAGATCATTGAGTCCAACCATTCCTATCAAACACTAAACCATGCCCCTTAGCACCTCGTTCACCTGTGCCTTAAGCACCTCCAGGGAAGGTGAATCAACCACCTCCCTGGGCAGCCTCTGCCAGTTCCCAATGACCCTTTCTGTGAAATTTTTTTTCCTAATGTCCAGCCTAAATCTCATCTGGTGCAGCTTGAGGCCATTCCCTCTTGTCCTGTCCTCTGTCACTTGGGAGAAGAGGCCAGCTCCCTCCTCTCTACAACCCCCCTTCAGGTAGTTGTAGAGAGCAATGAAGTCTCCTCTCAGCCTCCTCTTCTCCAGGCTAAACAACCCCAGCTCTCTCAGCCATTCCTCATAAGGTCTGTTCTCCAACCCCTTCACCAGCTTTGTTGTTCTTCTCTGGATTCACTCCAGAGCCTCAACATCCCTCTTATGGTGAGGGGCCTGGAACTGAACACAGGATTCAAGCCGAGTACAGAGGGAGAATAACCTACCTGGACCTGCTGGTCACACCATTTCTGATACAAGCCAGGATGCCATTGGCCTTCTTGGCCAGCTGGGCACTCTGCTAGCTCATGCTCAGTCGACTGTCAACCAACAGCCCCAGGTCCCTCTCCTCCTGGCAGCTTTCTAGACAGACTCCTCCCAGTCTGTAGCTCTGCATAGGGTTGTTGTGCCCCAAGTGCAGGACCTGGCATTTGGCCATGTTAAACTTCATGCCACTGATCTCAGCCCAGTGGTCCAGCTTGTTTAGATCCCTTTGCAGAGCCTCCCTACCCTCCAGGAGAACGACACTTCCACTCAGCTTAATGTTGTCTGCAAACTTGCTAAGGGTGCACTCAATGCCTTCGTCCAGGTCATTGATAAAGACATTGAACAGAGCTGGACCCAGCAGTGGGCCCATTCATTACCATTTTATTTTTAAATCCAAATTCTGACCAAACATCTGAGAAGTAGTTGGGAAGAGAGTTCTCTTGGTAGGAGAATATACCTTACCTCCACTCTTACCTGTGTGATGAGAAGTTTCATATTCCAGGTGTACTGTCTCTGAAACTTTCCTCTAGCAAAGGTGAAAAAAGGATGTTAACATGTTCCCAACTCTGTTTTTTGTTTTGTATATATGTATATAATAGTTACATGAAAATGGAAGAAAATAATTAGTGAGGAAAGGTAATGACATCTTGAAATATTCAGAAAGAAACAGTAATGAACAAAGGTAGAAAAGTACCTATGGCAGCTCATAAGATTTCTGCAAGTGGAACAAATTGGACTTCTCTAGATTCCTCTTGCAGAGTCAGATTTCTGCTTTTACCAGGTTTCTTGATCAGAGTAGACTTTATAGCTCAAGCAGCAGGAAATTGAAGAGTCAGTTTGTCTGCGTATTTTCAACAGCTTTTAACTCTTGCTCTGATCAGCAACTAAATCGCTGGCATATGGTTTGGAGCACAAATCAAAGCCACATATGATTCCAAAGACTCCTGTTTGAATGAAGCATGACGCCACTCCTGTGCTGTGCTTGCTTTTTGCTGGGGATATTTTGCCATGTACTGTGTGTACATGTAGCCAAGGGAAAGATTAATCAGTAAGGAGATTCTAAGTGTTGCCACTTCTGCAACTTTGTTGAAATCAGCTGTTTTCCTAAAAAGACTAATGTAATTTTATCCCCTTGATCACTACTACTAGTCAAACTGTATTCACTGAGTTGCCTAACCTGACAAAAATGTATGTAGAATAATAGCCCAGCTTCTGTCAGGGTGTATGACATCAAGTTACTATTTACTTCTGTATGTATCCATGGTGATGTTCATATCCAGTTTAGTTTAATCATTGATTGATTATAACATGGTAGAGGGGAGCATATGTGTGTATATATAGCATCTATACTGTATTTAGATGTTCTTGACAGAAATAAATAAACTGAGCTAAGTAAGAGATCACGCTGCTTTTGTGACCAAACTCACTGTTTGAAGTGCTATCTTTTATGGATATTTTTTGTATCTCTTTTGTGATCTGCAAGATATGGGTATGATTTTACCTTTGAGAGGGAGGTCAGATAGCAATTTCATATTCATTCAGCTCCTTATAGGAATTGCTGACTTCCTACTGAGGTGGTCAGGGATCATTAAACAGGTACAAACAAAATGCTTTGATATTTTTATCCCTTCAGGCATGATGTAGTTGTGGCAAAACTAGAGGGTTTGTTATGAGAGTGAAATAATTTCACTGCGGGAATTAATTGATCCGGAAAGAGGCTTCCTTTACTCCACTCACCATAATAAGAAACTTAGGTATCCTTGTGGAAACAGAACTTGTTTCAGAGTGTATAGATAAAATGTTGTTTTGTGAATATTTAAGAAACTTACAGATCAGTTCTGGGCAACAACTGCATGCCACGCATCATATCACCGTGTTTTATCTAACAGTGGTGTGATGGATTTGGTCCTCTTGAGTCATTGTCTTTCTGGGAGGAAAGCGAGAGACACTGCTTGAGTGGTTATCAGTGGTTCCAGCTTTTGGCTACACTGTATGGACAGTCCTTCCCAACCACTCACTGCTGAAAAGCTTATACTTTAAGAAATAGTGGTAACATTTCCCTGAAGAGATGTGTTTTATCAGGGAGACACAGCAGAGGAAAATTCAGAAGAGGTTTCTTAGACAGAATAAGATATCATAAGTAATGGGATGTTCTCGGCACTGCATAGGTTTTGGGTGATGTGCTTATCACAGCTAGCTTTTGTCGGGAAGCAGGTTTTCATGCCGATTTGGCCCAATTGAAGTAATCTGGTTTTACGTGTATTGTCCTGCTTATGTAGCATACTAGGGAAGGCTGAAAACATTTTATAAGAGAAGTGGAAACATGGGTGACCAAAACAAGTATTGATATCCAAAGATTATAGAATCATAGATGATATAGTACAAAGTGCAGAAGAGTATTGAAGTAATACTTTGAAAATCGGTGATGGGAGAGAGATACCTCAGACTTTTAAACTGACTTTACAGAAACTGATTAAGCTTTTGAGTGTCCTAGGATTGCTCTAGAATCTGGTTTTCTAGTTTATGTTTTACTCTGGTTTTGGTCCATTGTGCAGAGATTGACATGATGTGCATCCATCTGGCTAATGAATTGCAGCACAGAGGCTATACCATGCTAGAGGAAACACACAGGATATATTAGGTTTGAGAGTGGTCTCACTCCAGAGCCTCTTTTCAGTGCTCAGACTATCATGATCTACAGATGAGCTCTGTATTATTTACTGGGGCTTTCAGGATGTTGTGTTGAATGACAGGCTTTTACACCAAAATATTTGTGTTGATGTAATGGAGTAGAATGCGACCCTTAACATAATTGAATTGAAAAATGTATTAAAATACATGTTGGAAGGAGAATTTGTCATTGACTATGACTAGAGAGATGAGGAAAAGAAGTTAAGAACTTGATCACTTTTTATTCTGTTTACCTAGTTCAGAGCTAAGAGTTATTCTGTGTTTTACTTCAAGCTTGGCAAAGTCTCTTCTGCTGCTCTGCTGAAGAAAAGGAGAAAGAGGTGGGAGAAGAGAACCAGCTGTTAGCCTGGGTGCAGCTTGATGCAATTGTACTTGGTGCAGCTAGATTCCAAAAATGCATGGGGACATGTAACCAAGTCTGTGTTTCTGTCTTAGTCTAACAGCTCTTTAACAGACTCATCAGTTAAATACCGTTACTATTAGCATACAGTTTTGAAATTAATCTTGAGGTTTGGTTTACTTTATTCTCCAATTAGCTATTTGCATTGTGCCTCACTAATACTTCTACGGTAGCGTGAAGAGAATTGGAGGACAATGCTGCACCAGGGGAAATAGAACTGTTTCAGATTTACAGCTTTGTTGTATTATGTTCCTTTGTGAGAATATGTTTTGTAAAACTTCACTGGGGATGGATAGACTTCTGCTCATAAAGTCCTAACCTGTCTTTTACAGAGAAGATTACCGTGAAGATGGGTTCTGTCAGCCATACAGAGGAATTGCATGTGCACGAATCATTGGAAACAGGACTATTTATGTGGACTCACTCCAGATGCAAGGGGAAATTGAAAACCGAATTACTGGTAAGCATATACATATATCTGTACCAATGCAAAAAAACATTTGTGAAAGTATCTAATTCAGATACTGTGTTATCAACGTTGGATTATGGTTTTATCAGCTAGTGGCTAAAATATCCCTATGTTAAGGTTTATAGGATGTGAGCCAGGTTCTTATGTGTGTGGGTAGCAAAATTTGGATCGAGGAAGATTAACTTCTGTCATCATGTATGGAAACTTTTTCCATATCCTTAAGTAAAATGTCAGAGCATTGACTTTTTAACAACTGTAGTCTGTAGTTTACACTGGAGCTTTTTGACTAGGATGTACTCAAATAGAAGATTTTTTGAAATAATCAACTTGAGATGTAATTTTTTTTTTTTTTTTACTGTATTGAAAACTATATGGTGAATTTCCCCTGTGTTTCCTCCCTTATTGTGTATTTCTGTCATTCTGGATTTCACATTAATTTATGTAAAACTAGAGTCAATCTTCATATGGCCTGGTCCTGCATATGAAGCCTTAATGGCTCTTAATGTTCTGTACATCAATGAGGATTTTCTTTTTTCATTGCTGGACCTCAGTTAGCTGAAATGAGTGGCTGTGACTCTGATGTACACAAGCAGACCCAGCAAATGAATCCATAGAATGGAACAAACTGTTTATTATAATATACAGCAAATTAACTCAGTCCAACTGGAGCTTGTTTGCACCTGGCCAGAAATGGCTAACCAAGTCTGCAATTTTAACATAACTAGTTGCCAAAAGGAGCTTGACTTCACTTGTCAGCTATGTCTCCTTAATGATATTATCTTAAAGGCTTATTTTCAAGCCAGAAATCCAGGTCAGGTATTTTTATCTTCTTGAGATGGTGATCAGATTCCTGGGACTGGCAAAGTTCAGGTCCTTTACTTGTGCTGCTACAAATCATTCCCTTCCCTCTTCTCTCCTGTACTCTCTTATGATTCCACACACTTTTAACTTTATGTCATGAATCAGTACATACTGTTGAGGCAATTTTTTTCTATGACATAATCTCTGTTATATTTGGATAGTTTTCAGCAATACAGAAATATCTGACTTTATTAAATTTGCAACTCTGTGAATTAGATTCATAATGTCCTTTATAAAAAAAAGCAATACCTTCCAGAAAATGTTTATAAATCAAGTTATACTTATTTCTGGAATATACAACGCTGACATTCATGACCTAGCTCCTGGACTGGTAATAACTCCAGGGGCTGAGTCTCTCTGTCCTGGAGTTTTGAAGAATTTCTGATGGAACATTCTTTTTTAGAAAAACTCTTTGAGCCAACATGTAGAACTTTCCAGTACCTAGGTAGGCAGCAATGATAATATATTAATAATATGGCACTTTCAAACTAAATGCATCTAAAGGATGTGAAATAACCCTGAGGATTTCACAGCATACTTGATTCTTACTAGCCATGTAATATGTAAAACCAGTTTTGCAAGACTGGGTGTTCCCTGCCCAAATGACAGAGTATTTTGGAAACTGCAGGAACCTGTTAAATGAAAAAAAAAAAAAAAAAAAAAATCAACTATGTAATTGCTGCTGAGATTCTGGTTATGCTTTTGCCCATACTTCCTAAGCACATTTCTTAGACTCTGTACTTGGAGCTATAAAGGGTTCAGGTTAGGCTGCATCTGAGAAACAGGGACACCTACTGCCAACACCCAGAATATTTAACAAGGTTACAGGCAACATCCATGGGGAATTTTCATTCTAGAGCCATTTCCCTGCTGTGCTGGTGTGTGAAATACATTCCCTTTGCTTCTACAGATACTGGTGCTGTTCAGTCCTGGCTATGTGGTTAGGTGAGAATTGCAGCCTTGTATTAAAATAGAGGGACATTTCTGGAGAAAAGATTGAGGCATGATGGGTCCCTTCCAACCTGGTTGTTCTATGATTCTATGACTTGAAAGGCTGGAAGGCCAACAATAAAGAGCATGTGGTCCTGACCCCTTACCTGTGGTTATGTGTGGCTAGCAATGTCTTTGCTGTGCTGTTTAGTATCTGTTTAATAACAAAAAATAAACCTTTTAGATGCCACCACAGAGTCCTGCTGGCTTTTGTATCTTCCATCAAGATAAGGACAGGATTGTGAGTCGTGCACTCTGCATCTAAATTGTGCAACACTTTCACAGAAATCAGTGCAGTGTTTCAAATACCCAACAGTGACTGCTTCACTATTTTAGGTTTGATTTTTTTTCCTGTTTGTGTTCAGGACACATCTGTTATTTGAGGCCTGATACCATATCTTCATGGAGTGTTCCCTACATAACTGATAAATGGTTATATTTCTGTGTTAATATCCCTATACTAAAATAAGCAAAAGTGTAAAGAGTACAGAAGGCTGGAGTTGGGGCTGCTTACTACATCTGTGGTGTTTAGGAAGAGTGAGGAGATTGACAGTAAGTGGTAGCAGGAAGTAGATGGTTGAAAGGAGAGAGGAAGAAACATCTAAGGCTTGATTCATCCCTAGATACACAATACACATGCATGTTTGTCTTTTCTTTGCGGTATTCAAGAGAACTCTCAGATAAATGCTAGTGTGTAGATACTGAGAGCTGAAGTGGAGGATTAAGTTCCTAATTCATTATGACATTCACCTTAATGTGGCCAATATGCTAAGACTGATTACATTGATTTTTCTTGCAACCACTGCCTGTTAGACTTCTCACATCTATTAACAGCAATATCTCCCCAAATACCTATGCCACACTTCCATTTGCCTGTAGAGAGGCAAACCCCATTTTGTTAAAAAACATTTATCTTGTTTCTTGGTCGAAATGTGTACAGGAGGAAACAGCTAAGTGATCCTTGTTCAGCTGTTCCTTGATTTGGAACTTCGGAAATACGTATCGACATCCTGGAAGATGTTTCTCGCCTTTGCTCTTTATCCCTTCGAGTTAATATTAGTTGCATGCCTAAAGTTGGCTCAAGGACAGTCACAGTGGTAACTTACTAAGAACTGATGCACTGTAAGCTCTGTGCAGACGTCAGAGGAACACTGAGATGCTGGGTTTACTGTCTGAAATTGTCAGCTCTCCTTTACAGCAGAAATTACCTCATTTCCCTGATGCTCAGTAGGCTTTCAGACCCTAAACAAAGGATGAAGGTTCTAAAATGCGTATGACATGCAAATTATATTGTTTCTCGTACTTTTTATTGATTAATGCTTAAGTATTATTTTTGTTCCTTTCCAGCTGCATTTACTATGATTGGCACTTCTACACATTTATCTGACCAGTGCTCACAGTTTGCTATACCATCCTTCTGCCACTTTGTGTTTCCACTGTGTGACGAGCGCTCCCGGAATCCTAAGCCACGGGAGTTGTGCCGGGATGAATGTGAAGTTCTAGAGAATGACCTCTGTAGGCAGGAGTACAACATAGCTAGGTCAAACCCTCTCATATTGATGCAGCTACAGTTGCCTAAGTGTGAGGATCTCCCAAAACCTGACACCTTGGAAGCTGCCACCTGCATAAGGATTGGGATCCCAGCGGAGAGACTCAGCCGATGTAAGTTTGGGTGTTTCATCACTGGGAAAAAGTAGGATTTATTGCTTCCTCAAGTTGGGTCTGAGAAAAAACATTTTTATGAAGAAAGTACTGCTACACTGGATGCTACTGCTTTTTATCATGTTAATACTGACCATATTCTTGCACTGTTGTAAGGTATAGTTAGGATGGGCGGAAGTACACTGCTCAGTACTGGAAAGGATCATATCTACCACCCTGCACTACAAAACTCTCACACAACCATTTTGATTCCAATTTGCGAGGGGCAGCAGTGTTGCAGGATTCCCTTCCAACACATCTAGCCCACCTCTGGCACCATCCTTGCCTTTCTGGATGAGTTCCCTTATAAATTTGTTTGTGAGTTCTGTTTACTTATCAGTAAACCTCAGATAGGCTGTGGAAACTATAATGGAGAAAAATCCATTCAGAAATTAAACATCTAAAGTGCATTCGTTCTATATGGAAATCGACAAGAATATTAATCCTGTAAATTGAGCATGGCGTATTCACCCACACAGGATGGGTGAAAACACTGATATCACTTCCATAAATTTGTATTTGCATCCAAGAATGGAAGGAGAGTTCCATGTCAGTAATTATGTCCTGAGAGATTTCATACCTATTCTCTTCCATAGCAATTAATCATCACCCCCTAAAATGTTCAGCAAGGAAGCCTAGGACACTAAAGTTTAAAGTTGAAGTTTAAAATGTAGTAAGATTATTCTGAGCATCCATTGTCTGAACCCACAATTAGGAGTAGGGTTTATGGCATAATCGTGGGCATTGAAGACTATATGTGTGCTAGTAAGGCAATAATCTAGTGTAGCTGAGAAGCAGAAATAGAATCATAGAATCATAGAATAACCAGGTTGGAAGAGACCCACGGGATCATCAGAGTCCAATCATTCCCATCAAACACTAAATCATGTGCCTCAGCACCTTGTCCACCCGTGCCTTAAACACCTCCAGAGAAGGTGAATCAACCACCTCCCTGGGCAGACTGTTCCAGTGCCCAGTGACACTTTCTGTGAAATTTTTTTTCCTAATGTCTAGCCTAAATCTCACCTGGTGGAGCTTGAGGCCATTCCCTCTTGTCCTCTCCCCTGTCACTTGGGAGAAGAGGCCAGCTCCCTCCTCTCTACAACCTCCCCTCAGGTAGTTGTAGAGAGCAATGAGGTCTCCTCTCAGCCTCCTCTTCTCCAGGCTAAACAACCCCAGCTCTCTCAGCCATTCCTCATTTTTTCTAATGTCCAGCCTGAACGACCCCTGACGGAAGGTAATGATGACAGAGACAAACAACCAGGGGAGAAGTACCAAGTAAACAGGAAGGAGGATAAAAGCAACCAAAATTCTGGCAAAGTTGTCCTCCATCGTCGGAGCTAGCAGGGCTCCCTCTGGTGGAACAGACGCCGCATGAAGACTCTGGAGTGCAGAGCAAGGGCTTTGAGAGAATTGAGTTCCCAAGGGCTCTGTAGCGGGATGTGTGAAATGGAGAAGGTGATGTTGCATACTTACAGAAAAAAAAGCATTATTCATTCATGTGATACATATGGGAGAAACACTCAAAAGCATGAAGAGATGATGGCAGAAAAATAAAGAGTTCGGCAGATATGAAATTAATATATTTAAAGAGAAGAAAACCCTCAATTCCTTCTTTCTAAAAAGGAAAAGAAGGAAAACTTGGCAAGAGGCCTTAGAAAATGCCACACTAATTTCTTTAGGAAGTTATCAGTGTGAGTAAGACAGGAAGATTATAAGAAATAAAAAAAGGCATGGATGGAGCCGGAGTAGAGGCAGACATGTGAGAAGGGAAGCCAGCAACACTCTGCTACCCCTCACTACTCCATAGCCACAGAGCAGATACTTGTAGAACTGAAATTTCAAAGCCCACATCTTTAATTTCAGTACCTGAAGTACCTTCAAGTACTATTTGCCCATATAACCTATGCAGTAAAACACTTTTGATCTTGCTGGTCCTTGGTTGTTTTGCTGTTTGCAATGTTTTGTCAAACCCTGTGTTGCAGATCATCAGTGCTATAATGGTTCTGGAGCAGACTACAGAGGGACAGTCAGTATCACCAAGTCTGGCCACACTTGCCAACTCTGGGACTCCCAGAGTCCCCACAGCCATGATCTGACAAGTGCACAATTTCCGGAACTAGGTGGAGGACATGCATATTGCCGAAATCCTGGAGGTCAGATGGATGGGCCCTGGTGTTTTACAAAGAACAAAAACGTACGCATGGAACTGTGTGACATACCTTCTTGTAGTATGTATTCTCTTTCTTTTTTCCCCTACTAGTGTCCTTAATTTGTGTAATTTTGAATGTTCCTTATTTTTACTTAACAGAATTATGCTTAAAGACTTTTGACTTGCTGTGATGTGTCACCATTTTTTTGTGTTGTGGGTGTTTAATATTTTCTGGAGATCAGAGCTTGTAACTGAGATATTTTGACACTTTTTTATGACATATTGTGTGCCCAAGCTGAAATAATAATTAATGATACCACTGCAGATTGTATTCTAACTTGTCAAATGCCAGACTTGACATACTCCTTATCTGCATGTGTCTGATTTGCTGACACTACTCAGTGGTATGTATATCTCTTTCCCTCTATATGGCATCTTGCAGGCAGCAAGGATTTTCAGATCCTGTAGAGGGAGATACAGCACCATGACTGATTGGAAGGAAACCATCTGAAGTGCAGAAGCAGAGATGTCATAAAACAGATGGTCTTATCAGAGAAAACCTACACTATCTGCTAGTGGCACTGCACTACTCAACTGAAAACACAGCTCCTAGAGCTTTATTTTGTCCCACTCAATTCCCTCTATTCATACAGCTTTCACTCTAGAGCTGTTACAGTGGTGACAGTCTTCAGGCATGACAAAGCAGCTTAACGTTGTGCTTCATTAAGAAGAAAGCATGTTTTCTGTAGTATGTGCAGCAACAAATGTATCATGGAAGCCATAAAGGGGCTTTGTTTGGATGTTTAAGAGTACTCAAAATTGATCCGAGATTTCTTAGTTACTTCACTTTTTTACAGTAACATGATTTGACGTTTATAATAAATTTCTACGTTGCATGTAACACGGTATAAAGATAATCCCCGGCAGTTCCAATGAATATTTTGGACATCACTATGTTTTCCTAGAATAAGTAAGTGTAAAAAAAAAAGAAGTTGCAGAAGGTTCCAGAACAAATATTATTTTTATTGATGGCTTTTTTGTGTCAGCCTTAATGCAACATAATAGCACTTTATTAAGTATAAAACAACTAAAGTATTTACCAGTGAGAAGTGACATTTATTTTATTTACCAGTGGAGGTAAAAAATGTGCAGAGTTCTTATGAAAAGGCTGAAGTTGAGTGAGAAAGCCAGACAGCAATGTTGTGCTGAGGTTTATCACATTGAGTCCACTGCCTTATATATACTGTGATGAAGAGTACTCACCTGTTTCTTATCCCCTGAACAAGACACAGTTGCACTCTGGTCTATGGTCAGCAGTTTCCACAATCAGAAACCTCAAAAATAAGGTGAAATAAACCATATAATGTTAGAGTCAACACATTAAGAGTGGGGTTTGTGGTTTATCTTCATACTGTTAGTTGCTATGTCTGTTCAAAGTCCTTTGAAGTATTCAATGCAGAATTACAGAGAAGGAGAAGACTGTAATGTGACTTCTGTTTTCAAGCTCTTAAGAGTTAACTTTTTGTTACTAATAATCATAATGTTTTTTCTTTGCTTGGTTGTTTGGTTTTTGCTTTACTATGAAGTGCACTAAAAATATTTATTGTAAACAAAGAAAATTTCTGTGCCTGACAGGTCCACATGACAATAGTAAAATGGGAATCCTCTACATCCTAGTTCCCAGCATAGCCATCCCTCTGGTTATTGCCTGCCTTTTCTTCCTGGTCTGCATGTGCAGAAACAAGCAGAAGGCATCTGCTGCTACACCACAGCGCCGCCAGCTGATGGCATCTCCCAGCCAGGACATGGAAATGCCACTCATAAATCAACACAAACAGGTATTTTTTCCAGAATTTGCTTAGGTCACATATATTCAAAGTGTTGTGTTTTTCAGAGTTTCATTTTGCCAGTATTCGAATTGAGACATGTTGGAAGAGACCTAATTTTCATTCTGTGCTGGCCATCTACATCAGTGAAAATCTGGTCTTATACTTGCTATCTGTGTCTAAAAATCCTGACCTCAAACAACAACTTTCAGGGCAAAGTCTTTTATGACATTTGCCCTTATATGTCAATCCCCATTATATATACATATATATACATATTTCTAAGGCTGTGTATGGCAAAGGACGGTGAAACAAAAATGGCTTTGAACTTGTGACTGCAGACCTCAGCTCTTGCCTACAATTTTCTGGGTCAACTAACTGATCTCTATGCTAAAATCCTTTGCAAAACTAAAGCTGAATTTTTAATCACAACATTTACAACATTCCAGCTCTAAAAACAATGCTCAGGTAGGAACAATTGGCAGCATCTATCCAGGAAATAGTAGAATATTTGGGGGATATTACCAATTGTAACAAATTGTATTGATTTTGTTGGTTAATACATTGGTTTAACAGCTGAATCTGGGCTGTGCTGGAAACTGTCTGGTCTGCTCCACAACCTTTTGGCCACTGACATCAGAGCTTGTTCCCAAATCACCTGGTAAAGCCCCTTTCCCATCTATTCTGCTCCTTCCTGCTGCTGTGTCCTGTGTGTGAGGCTGTACCACTTTGCCTCAAGCTTGGTCAGGCACTCCTCCAGCCATTCTGATGAGGACTATTTGATCACCATGACAAACTTCCTTGCTTCCTCTGCCAGCAGCAGGAGGAAGGCTCTGGGAGTTTCTCTGGTTTTGCCACGTTTTCCTTTAGGTACCAGAGAGAAATCCCTTCTTCTTTCTGCTCCTCTTCCACCTCTGTCTTCATCAGAGGTAGCACAAGATTTCTCAGTGGTTCCATAGGCAGGAGCTGTTTCTGTAGTGCAGTGGAAGAGAAAGGCTGTATCTCCTACTGCAAAACTGATGGAGAGAGGCTTTTGTTCTTCTTGCAACAGGGGATGTTTCTGTGCACTCTAAGGCTGCCACCTCCTCAGCCAGTGTCCACAGCTTTTCTGACAGATATCCAGTGGGCACCTTATGGGCAGATCTGCAAGGCAAGCACAGCTGTGGTTAATAAATATCATCATTTGCCAGATTTACTTTGAATGATTACTCATTTAGTGTGCAAGAAATGTGGCCACTTCTTTGCAGAAATAATTATACCCATCATCTTGAGGATAACTCAGTTTACACTTCTGATAACGGTATACCTCATTTCAAGGTTAACAGTAAAATCAATATACTGAGGTGTAGATAAAAAAAAGTTGGTAAGTCATTTTAGCACAATTTATCTTCCATTTGGAACATATGACCATGGGGAACTTTTCTTTCATAAGAGACTATGCCATTTAGAAAACTTTGATTTTTTTACTGATTTACCTTTTTCACTTCATTTCAGGCTAAATTGAAAGAGATCAATCTGTCCACGGTCCGTTTTATGGAAGAACTAGGAGAGGAGAGATTTGGCAAGGTCTACAAGGGGCATCTTTTTGGTACAGCACCAGGTGAACAGACACAAGCTGTTGCTATCAAGACACTTAAAGACAAAGCAGAACTGGCTCTTCGGGAAGAATTCAAACATGAGGCCATGATGAGGTCACGATTACAGCACCCAAACATTGTTTGTTTGTTGGGAATAGTGACAAAGGAACAACCCATAAGTATGATCTTTAGTTACTGTTCCCACAGTGACCTCCATGAGTTCTTGGTGATGAGATCTCCCCATTCAGATGTTGGCAGCACTGATGATGACAAGACAGTAAAATCCACCCTGGAACCAGCAGACTTTTTCCACATTGTGACTCAGATAGCTGCAGGAATGGAATATCTTTCAAGCCACCATGTTGTTCACAAGGACTTAGCCACTAGGAATATACTGGTGTTTGAGAAGCTGAACGTGAAAATATCTGATTTAGGCCTTTTCAGGGAAGTGTATGCTGCTGATTATTACAAACTAATGGGAAATTCCCTTCTTCCTATCCGGTGGATGTCCCCTGAGGCTATTATGTATGGCAAATTTTCTATTGATTCGGATATATGGTCATATGGAGTTGTGTTGTGGGAAGTTTTCAGCTATGGCCTGCAGCCTTACTGTGGTTATTCTAACCAAGATGTCATTGAGATGATCAGGAACCGACAGGTTTTGCCATGTCCTGACGACTGTCCCACATGGGTATACACTTTGATGTTGGAATGTTGGAATGAATTTCCCAACAGAAGACCAAGATTTAAAGATATACATAACAGGCTAAGAACATGGGGAAACCTTTCTAATTACAATAGCTCAGCGCAAACCTCTGGGGCAAGCAACACTACACAGACAAGTTCTCTCAGCACAAGCCCTGTTAGCAATGTCAGCAATGCTAGGTACATTGGAACAAAGCAGAAATCTCCAGCTTTCCCTCAACCACAGTTCATACAAATGAAAGGGCAGATGAGACCGATGGTCCCACCTCCTCAGCTCTACATTCCAGTTAATGGTTACCAGCCAATGCCTGCCTATGGCGCTTACTTGCCAAATTTTTACCCTGTCCAAATTCCAATGCAAATGGCTCCTCAGCAAATACCTCCCCAGATCATTCCCAAACCAGGCTCCCACCACAGTGGAAGTGGATCCACCAGCACAGGCTACGTAACAACAGCGCCTTCCAATGCGTCAGTGGCTGACAGGGCTGCACTGCTCTCAGAGGGCACAGATGACACACATAATGGAACAGAAGACATTGCTCAGAATCCTGTCCAGGAGGAGGAGGAAGAGGAGGGCTCTGTGCCTGAAACAGAATTGTTGGGTGATAATGACACACTTCAAATGGACGAAGCAGAAATTCAATCAGAAGCCTGAGGAATTCGGCCACATTACTAAGAATTCCACATTACTTCCATGCATGGAGACTGTAGATCATTAGTCTTAATAGCAGTAATTTTGTTCTGACTGAAAGAAACAAAACAAAAAAACTACAACAATGTAAAATGCAGCAGTAATAGTACGCCAGGTTTATTGACCATTGCCACCATCAGATTTTGCAAATATGATGGTATAGAATTATTTGGTTTAATCTCTTTTACTGTCCTGCAGTTCTTGAGGGAAGCTGCTTTTCAGTTACGTACTGTTGCTGTGCAACAAATTGCGGAGTAACATCGCACATCATGTATATCATGATATGTGATTCTAATGTTAGCGAATTATGCTTATACCAGTAACACAAAAAGGAATCCAACTATGGTTGCAGAATTGCTCTGAGTATAAAGAAGTACCCTGGACATGATGGACAGCTTAGTTTATAGTATTTATCTCTTTGACGTAATGGACACGAGGTTGTTGTTTGCTTTTTGAATCTGAAAAAATAACATGTTGGGAATACTGGTCCATGTATGTATTACAATAACCAGAAAAAATACAGAAAGTGAACATAAAATTGGCTGTGCTGAATCAGACCATGGGTCTATCCAGCCCAGTAGCATGTCTCGTTGGTAATGTCTGCCCAGGGAAGACTGCAAGGGCAATTTTCTTTGTAGAATTTCCCCGGGGTATTTCCCCAGCCTCCAGCAATTTGTGACATAGGGACTTCCCAAGCTTGAAGTGGAGTTTTTTTCTGTTTAATAGCCCTCAATAGAATTTTCCACCATGAATTTATCCAAATGACTTTGAACACACATAACGTCCACAACATCCTGTGGAATAACGTGAGAAGAGAGAGGATGGCTTTCTTTCATCGTTCCCAATGAATGACAGTGACAGAAGCTTCCAAATGAAATCATCTGACTGCATTTGTGGATGAAAGTATTCCTACTCTGCTGTGTATTTTCAGCAGCATGCAGCCTTAATACACTGTTAACCAAGAATGGGGATATTGTAGGGGATATTGTAGGTGTGCACTAACTTAACAATCCAACTTTAATTGCGTATTGGTTATCAAGTGTAAGAAAGGGCTCCACATGTATGTTCCTGCACTGCAGAAGTGCTGGGGTTTGTACGGGGTTATAGACTTACTTGATTTACTGCAATTACTGCTGGATTGCATGTGAAACCATGTTTTTTTCCTGCCTTTTTAGCAAAAACGAATCTTTGAACTTTAGAAGACCAAAATAAGCAATACTGTACAGAGTGCTGTTTTTGTGCTTCTATTTGCAGAATGAATCATGTACAAACCTTTAAATGTAATTTATGTTTTACTACATTTTATATACTTCTTTTCCATTGAAATATTTGGAGTTTTGAATGAATTACTTTATAACTTAAACCATTTACAATATTTACATGCAGTGCAGTTGTATTGTATGCTGTTTCATTTTGTTAGACACACAGACAGGTCCATACATTTCATGACCCTTTCTGTAATAGAAGAAATACACATTCGCATTGTAGCATTGTAGCCAACACACACTATAGCTGTAAGTTGTACATCCAACATGGAATATTCAATAAAGTGATGCAAAAAGTATAACTAAGTATGTTATCTTTATAGTTCCCACAGCTGCTGTTTTGTTATGGTACTTTATGGAAATAGAAATGATCACAGTTCCTTAGGTTGAAAGTTTCATACTTAACTGCAAGTTTTTATTTTATTACATTGGCCTTCACTTGTAAGTTTTGTATCATTGTGATCTACACCCTGTGTTCATGGTATGGCAGCATTACTTATTTCCAGCATTTCACCTGGATTTGGAATGCACTGGTAAGAATAAAATATGAAAGCATTATTACTTCTGTTAATATAATGCAGCTATGGGTGTCATTACTAAATAAAGTATAACTAAATTTAAAAATCTGAGGGTTTTTTACTTTAAGTTCTTTGTTTTGTCTAGGCTTCACATTCTCGTAATGTGAAATGTTGGCTCGTAAAGCCAACTACATTGGCTTCCTTTGTGCTTGAAAAATGAAGAGTGAACTGTCCAGTTACACTACAGGTAAGAGAAAGGATAGAATAAATGAACAAGTGCCTCTCAATGGAAGCTTCTCTAGAGCAGTGTCTGAAATTCAGCCCATTTATGACAGTTAATGAGCATTACAAGTTGGTTGCTTTGAGTGCAACTTGAGAAATTCCTAATTCCCTTCTTCAAGCCTCATAAATTCAAACCTATGAATCACTATTGTCACTAAAAATAGGACTGCTACCAACATATTCATGTTTCAACTAATGCTGAAACACAAGGCAGGAGGACTTTGGGTGTAGCACAGCCACAAGTGCCATGGCAAAGTCTTGACCCATAGCAGGAATTTCTTAGGGGTCATTGTGTCCTAAAACATAAAGAACAAAAGGTCTGCAGGATCTAACAGTTTCTCGGTCAACTAGGCATCTGCCTGTGTCTGAAAACAAGTGTGGGTCTGTGTTTCCAGGAGCATATGGGACAGATGGGCAATGGATTTCCAGTAACACAACAGATTTATTGGGATGGTTGGTAGTCTGACTAAGGAAACAGAGTAATTGTAGGTATGCATATCTTCTCCACCATGCTAATGCAGCCTGGCTAGAACACCAGTCTTAATCCCGTTCTGATACTGTCTAAGATCTGGGTTATTGGAGGGTGTTTTCATCTGGGAAAACAATATAAATACCTGTGTAAGAACAGAGGGATCACTAACAGCACAAAGTGGTAAGTACAAATAAGCATTGTTATTACAGGCTTTGATAGGCAGTTTCATTCCTTCACCTACATCTAAATGTCACTATTCTCTGATTCATTTAATGATTTCCCTAAAGAATAATCCAGGACATGCTCCCTGTGGAGATACGAATCCTTTGCTGCTTGTATCTGCTATGGCTGTGAACATCATAGTAAGTCAAAGGGAAATACTCCACAGTAATAGTACCTCAAACTTTTAGAAGTAAGTGATACAAATTTGATTTTGTTTCTCACTTATTATCTAAAGATTTCATTAGATGTCACTTGCTTTTGTGTTCAGAGATATTATCTCACTTTAGCCATAGGGGAATGAAGGGAAGAGGTCTGATGTTTTCTGTGAGAGGGCTCAGGGGGTCTTGCTTAGTTGGAGTGTTCTCGAAAGGTGTCAGACCTTAAGGTGTCAGTATGAAAGTATGAAACACCCATCTACAAGCACAGTCATGTCTTCAAATAAAGCCCCACTTTGCTGTGTTGAAGTCCATTTGACTGTACAGACAGTAAATTTATATTTAGACAGGCAAACTTTACTGCAAATTGTTCTCAAAACCAGCATTTCATTTACCCAAAATATGAAAGAAAAATCCACTAGCAAAACCAACCTCTATTTGAGGAAAGGGACTAAATGTATATTGTAAGGAACATACACTACTGTTCTATATATACTAGTTCTATATACTGTTCTACAAAATACTAGTGGAATGGTGAGAATGAAGTTTTGGGGATTTTCTCAGATCCTGGAAAAGGGTACTGGATTACATCTTGAACAATGATATGTCTTAGTGAATCACGTTTGGTTCTGTCATCAGAAAACTGAATTTTCCTCCATTTTTTCAGAAGTGAAGTCTTTCTGTTTTGCCCATCTAGCAGATATGACAAATTGGCTCCTTCAATCAGAAATATAAGGTCTAACCAATCTGGGGACTATCGAGCAATACTAAACCTGATCAGCTGGCAAAATAAACGAAGTCCATAATATCCTGGTGAGGCAGGACTTTCTCCAGACCGAAATATGTTGTACCTGCTGTCATAAAATGTAGGCAAACTGGTTTGACAGGAGTTCCTTTCTAGAGAAATGCTGTAAATCCATTTTGAACCTAGTGTTCCTGTCTTGCCCTGTGTTTGATACTGAAGAGTGGTAGCCTCTGGACTCTCTAGTTGTTGCCGCTCCTTGATGGTTGCTCCTAGCTCTGGGTACCCACTGCAAAAGGCTAGGCCATCCAGCTTGCTTTTGACTTCAAGTAGAAGGCAACCCTTGGGTGGCTGAGTGTGTGTGCATGCCTGGATTTTTTGGAAGAAAACATACCCTGGAACATGAGGCAATAGCTTTGTGCCCAGGGTCAAATGAAATGTGTGCACATGCCCATGAGCACATGTACATGCACACATACACACATGCATGTACAGGAACAAAACAACAAGAGACAATGCATATTCAAATAATTACAGTTCATTATGAGGTGTTTTTCCCTTCGCCTTCTCTACAATATGCAGGTGGACCAGCGCTGTGTGAATTTCTTTGCAGCTCTGGATCCCAAACCAGTTACTTCTAATAGGAAGAGAAGTACTTCCCTCTGGCACTGCTTCCAGCCACTCTCAGTACTGGGGGCTGTGACATGAGAAGACTAACAGGGCAAATCTAGCTCAAGGAATCCCCTAACTAGCACCCATGGGGCTCTGCTCCCATGTAAGACTTACAGGGCAGGGGGTGTCACTGGAACAGTTAAGCCTCTGCTCTCCTTACAATACCCACACTGAGGATCTTAGTGCTTTCCCCCAAAAAAGCCCTGACCAGTTGCTTTAAATATAAAAAACATGGCTCTAAATCTTAGCTAAATACTGCAAGATTGCACAAGCAGGCGGAAGTAATATAGCTGAGGTTATGGTGGGAGCTGGAAATAGTATGGGGTTCACAGGGTTGTAAATCTCCAGAAGGGTTGGAATTTAAAATAATACAATACTGAGGGAACACAGAATCTGATGTAGCTACTTCTCATTTCTATTGATCTGAAAGAGGAACTTTACTTTATCTCAATTACAGTGTACCTGGTGGTTTAACTGTCCTCTTTAAGACCTGTTCTAAAACTGGAAGTAACCCATCCGTTTAGTATGTTCTTTTGTTAACTCTGAAAGGGGTTGAATTAGGTGGAAAATTACTTAGGGTTAATTAGGATTAAAATTACCATGTTGATTTGATTGAATGTTTGTCATTGTGGAGATTCACAGGAAATGCTTTTGTTGCCACTTACGTTACATCAGTTACTGAAGAAATATTGTTTGTAGCACCCACCCTTCACATAGATTTCTTGTAAATGTGTTTACAACCAGTTTTAACAGTATTATGAAGAAATCTAACTCTTAGTCTGCTTTAGAGATAACTATTTGATATATACCACTGTTAACAGATGAAAGAAATTCCTTTCAGAACCACAAAAGACATTGTAATTAACAGATGGGATGTTGGGTAGGAAAACACACAGCAAACTAAAGAAGTAATTGACCACTTAGGGACTCTCTCTAAGTCATTTAAAACCAGAAACATTTCAGGGGCATAGCATTAATTTAATTTAGATGTAATATGATTTCTGATTATTCCCAAACGTAGTCTGAGGTTTTATAGCTATGGTAAAGATAATTTGTGTTCCTCTGTTGTTAATACTACAAATACATTTTTTCATAACTTGATGTGGTTTACCATTTAATTACTTTCATATCAGATTTATATTAAATATATATCTGAGGTGTAACCTGAAATATTGGGAGAAATATGTAACAAAAAAGCTCATAGCCATCTGCTTTTCAAACCTAGAGAAGGATGTTGTGTTTCAGTTTTTCCCATTGTCTTATTTCCACACCAAATGCTTGCCTCCTCAGTGTATCTTCTTGTTCCCAGCTGATTTATGGGATCATTTAAGTACAAATAACTGAGGTAGCATTTCAAGTTATGCACTGTTAGTACTGAAAGAATTGGGATTAAAAAATTTGTTTCTTTATGAAGTAAAGGTATTTCATGCTGTCTTTGCTTCCTCTGTTCCTCATTCCTTTAATATATCACTCACCTTTGCCCTCCATTAGGTATTTCACAGAGGACAACCACAGTATTCACTAATACATTTCCCCTACTTGGAATACTGTTCTCTAGAAGTAGACTAAATGACACAATTTATATATTTATAAATAGATACGTTTATAAATGATCTCAGACATGTTGAAAGGTATGAGGAGTTAAAACTCTCCAGATTTTTTTGTTCACTAACTTGCAAACACAAACATTTTGAAATAAAACGATGTATGAAATGAAGGTCTTCAGTTTTCACTGCAAGTTTGCTACTGACTGCTGTGGCCTGCAGTTTGCATCCTATAAAACTTAAGTACTGGCTCTTCATTAATATTTTCCAATGACTTTACTTATTATTAGTGAATATTTTGTAATTTCTTTACCCATTCTGTTATCCAAATATTTGATTTAAGAAGTTCAGCTCTTAACTGTCCTCTGCTGTTGGTGTCTGATAAGGCTGCTTTGGTGGAAAGAGCTTCCCCACATAAAAAGAATCCACCCAAACCAATGCAGAATTTAGTTCCAAACCAGATGCAGTGCTCTAAATTCAGGTGTCCTCCTAGCTCTGGGACACTGTGCAAAAGATACAGCAGGTAACGGTGTGAGTCACCCTCTGGATGACTCTGTATAGGAGATATTAAGTCACTGACCTAGTGCTGAAGGAGGTGAGGGGAATGGGATCCCTTATCTAGCAGGAGCCTCATGCTGACACCTGGTGCTGAAGGGCTGAAGGTGGTAGTCTTCTGAACTGCTCTAAGAAGACTCAGAACTACAGGTGTGCATAAGCTGAGTGTTCTTCCTAAATGTGTTTGTTTGAGGAGTGGGATTAATACTAGACTGAGTGCCACTTCTGTCACTGGCACCATGTGGGACCTCATGTAAGTTATTTAGGTTTCTGTTGTTGTTTCTCCTGTAAACAATGAAATTACTGATGCACCATACAGGTATTTTGAGGGGAAGCTTATAAGGAACAAGGGAATTCATACTCTAGGCAGGCCTAGCAGAGAGATGATGTAGTATGCTTCATGATAATTGTGGCAGAAAAGCATTATGAAAAGGTATCTTCTACTCCCCAGAATATTAACTGGCTGTGAATTTCTTGGCCTTGGTACAAGCTATCCAACTATAGTCATACTCTGTGCAGATATTGTACTTCTGTGTGGGACATTGATCTGAGATGAGCAGGGGCGTGTTATAGTGACAAGTGATCTTGAGGCCTGAACCAAAGCCCATTGAAGTTATTTGGAAAAACACTTAAGCTTCAAAGGGATCAAGGCCATAAGATATGTTCATCTTGTACTTTTAGATAAACACTCCTCAACTTGTAATCACAGTGTTATTAAAGCATGGCTTAAAGATCTTATTTTCTTTAGTATTTTCTATGACAGAATGAACATCATATTCTTTTCTGAATAACTTAAAAAGCCTGTGATTACTTTTTTCTTTCAATGTGTCAGTGTGATATTGTATCACCTTAAATTGTTCTGTATGTATTGAAAAGTATTCATGGTACATACTGTAATTTCTTGTAATTGTTTTGTTCACAAGACTATGCCCCTGGGAAAAACGTTTGACAAAACAGCATGCATGAAAAACCTCATTTTTTTCCCTTATGGCTTTGCTTGGAAATCAGTGTACATACTTGCAATGGTCTGCTTTTAATAAGTGGGAATTAATATACCTGCTTTGTTCATGAATTTTTAAGCATGCTAATAGATGAGAGTCTTTTATGAGTGAGATGGAGAGTTGGGATCTTGCCACTTTGGAAGGGGTCCACCTCCAACCCGAGACGCAGATCTGACAGAGTATGCCTGGGCAAAGGAGAAAGTGAGACCAGAGAAAGATTTTGCTCTGTCCTATGGCAGCATTTGTTGAGAATAGCCAACATCACAATGGGACTCTGTGGTCCAGGGAGCTTGGGACCAAGGCTGGGTTCACACCCTAGCTGATTGCCCCCGACCAGGCTGGCCACTTCCCTGTTGGGCAGTGGCTCTGGAACACTTCTTCTGTTCTTCCAAGAGGTGGATACCAGAACACTGAGCACTGCAGTGCCATTGAAGCAACTCCTCATGGCTATAGGGAAGGTGGTGGTGGGTGTTAATAGATGCCCAGGATCACAGTGGGATGTCACAGTGGGTGGTGGTACAGCAACAGTCTCAAAGTCTATTGTGTTTTCACCTGGCCTTCTCCAGAAAAAGCACCAAAATAAGAAGGTACTCATCTTCATCTCCTCAGGGAACTGCTCTGTCAGCAGGTTAATGAAAAACTTTCAGGCAGGGTTGTTTAGTGCTTCTTCTCTCTCCAGGATGAAAGAGCAGCCCCACAGACCTCCTTCTGCTGCTCCAGCATTTCTACTTCTGTCTGGTATCTGAAAACAGGGAGGCATGGCACACTGAGGGTAGAAGTCTTTCGGACCTCAGAAGGCATATTGTACAAATCCAGCAGAGGTTTTAGGTTAATTGATTTTTCATAAAAATCAGCTTATAATTGATAAATATATTTTTTATAAAAATCAATTTACATCTTCTTTATGTGGGTTTAAAACAACAGGTTTCTGATATTAGTTCTTAATATAGACACTTTGTAATAATGGAACTTCCACACTTATCTAGTTGCTTTGCTTTTACTTACAGATTTTCAAGACCCTATTATCAACGTATGTTCTTCTACATATACTTTCACCTAGTATTTTTCCCTCAGTGATCTTTCCATGAATACTGCATTGCAAGCCAAGATTTTCTATTTCTGCAAAACATTGCAATGTCATGTTGAAATAATTAAGATGTGATATTTTCCTAAGGAAGTCCTTAGTTTACCCTATTCTGAAGAAATGCTAGACCTCATTCTTCAAGAGTTTTACAAAGTAATTCTTCTAGCACTGTAATAATTTTAAACTTAACCTTGAACTTAATTACACATACTTTAAATTCTTATTTGTATAGATTCTTGCTGTACATGCATGCATGCACATACTTAATATTCTCACAGAGGCTGAGCAGACTATTGAATGACTACATGATTGCAAACCTTGCTGATATCTCCCGGTGTTTTATAAGCTGTATTTTACAAACTGAACTTCCCCCTCACATAACACTGTCAACTACAATGCTGTTCTGGCAAAGGGTGTGCTTGCAGCATTTTGCAAAGGGATTTTAAAAATAATGCTTTTTAAAAAATTATTTGAAAGTAAAGAAATGTCCCAGGAAAGATTCAAGGAAAACAGAGTTAGCAGTTAAGTCCCACTATTTCAGGAATGGAATCCAACAAGCTACTGCCATACCTGTGCTGGTTTTGCTGAACTCAGGGAGAGATGATGCTTCATCAGTTCTTTGGCTTGAATCTTAACTATCGTATTGTTGGATTTCTGGTCAAGCTAGAAGTAATTTGACAATCATCCACTTTGAAAGGTGACTTTCCATTACAGTAGAAAATAACAGAGAAATAGGCTAATTCACTTTATTGCAATTCAAGTTCCAGCTAGCAGTGAAAATCAGATTAAAAAAAATCTGTGTAAAACTGGCTTGATCTTGGTCTCTGACCTTGATCTCCTCTTTGTCTGTACTTTCACTTATCACAGTTTAAAAAGGGGGGTGAGGGGATGGTTTGAAAACAATACTTCAAAATATATCTTTTCTAAGGGCTGACAGTTGTTAAGACATCTCACATTTCAGGCCTACGGATATCCAGTTTGTACGAAAGTCCTCTTAGGTAACATAAGTGAGATTTTCAATTTATGTTGAACAGGGAAAAACTTGAAACGTCAGAAATAATGTAATGATAAAAGATATGATGGAAAATTCTTTCAAGACAGCAAGGCTTTCTATTTAAAGAGTTAACTTTACTGTACCACCAAAACCATGTGTAAGTCTCCCTTTACAAGAAGAAGAACACGGAAGAAGGAGATTTCTTTTCGTGCATGGCATACATTCTTCACTGTGTTCTTTTGTGTATAAGCCCAGATCTGGTAAGACTGGTAAGTATATGTTTAACAAAAAGCACAAAAATAGTTCTTATTGTAACTAATGCTGAAAACAGACCTAAAAATGAGCACTGCAATGGGAGAGTTCAATGTCCTAAGAGTCATGTTTAAAACCCTCTTCTTCTCCATTATCTTGGAGTATGACTTAATATGTGTTACTGAGTACTGCGACAAGAGCAGAAACTGTGTCTCATTAAAGGTAATGGCCATGCTTTCCTGGACTTCCCTGCTTATCATGCCGTAGGTGGCAGTACAGACCATTAGTCACCTTAACAGACTAGGGTAAACAGAGATGTGCATTTAGAGACAGTGATAGCCCCTTCATTAACATTTTATTTTTGTACTGGAATCACTTGAGGATGTGAATAAGATGTATTTCAACCATAGGTGCAGCTTTGACCTATGATTTCTAGGTGGGCATTTTGCTTACCAAATGAAGTACATGAGGGGGTGTCTTTAAATAATTATTTCTGATACTTGGAAGGAACTAACTGAGGGAACAAGGGAAAAGTGTCACTAAAACTATTTCCCATGGAAAAACACGAAGGTGTTTTGAATATTGTTATATGCCTACAACAGGCAGATTTTTGCAAGTGTTCATGCAGTAGGACAGCATTAAGTAAGTGTAGAAACAATGAAATTACAGAAATAATAAATTACAGAATGACTCCTAAGAAATCTGTCAGCTTTCTTCCCAAGTGTACGTTGGGACAGGAGAGATACACAATGAGATGTTTAACTGTTTTTCTTATGAAATTCAGTTTGCATGCTTGTTTGCATATAATTCAGAATCTATAAACTTGTGCTATACTGTGTTCAATAACAGGATAAAGACCACTAATATAATTGTGTATCAGCATGCCTTGATTTATCAGTAGACCCCTGGTAAGGCCAAAGCTGGTGCATTTTTCTCAGGAGCATGAATCTATTACCAGTCATCCTGAAACTAGACACTGTTGTTCAGGAAAAAAAGTGTCAATTAATTTCACAATCTTGAAAAATGGCCATTTTAAACCTCTATGGTTTAATAAAATGAAGGGCACTGGATGTGACAGATGGTTTTTGTAGTATCCTGGAGAGCTGTGATAGTCAGACAGATTTGCCCATATGCTCTATTTCACACTTTCTTAAAGATTTTTATTGATTTAAGTGTTGCATGAGCATAACATTGCCAATAGCAGAGTATTAAGATGTGTTACCCATGATGGCACTATAGCAATGAGTTTATTTGGAATACTTTGTTATGCAACAAAACATCTTGTGTTAACAACCTTATGGAAAACTAGGTAATTGAGTTGGTCAATTACTGCCTAGTTCATTTCCTCCAAAATGAAGTTCTGTACGTGGGTAATATATTTATTTGAGCAGTAATTTTGGTTTACCAGGATACCAGTCTTTGGTGTCATGGAGACATGGTAGGATGGATCCTGTGATTGGAGTGTTGGAATGGAGTGGTATAGGATCTTCAGGAAAGACAGGCAGGGGAGACAAGGAGGGGGCGTTACTCTCTGTGTCAGTGACCAGTTGGAGTGCATGGAGCTCCACCTGAGGATGAAGCTGACTAAGAGTTTATGGGTCACGATTAAGTGACAGGTGATATTATAGTGGAGGGTCTTCTACAGGCAATACAAGTATAAGACAGAGCAGCCATGTGAGGTCCTCTATAGACAAATAGGCACAAATTCTTGTTCACAAGTCCCTGAGTGTGGGGAGCACGATGCTTAAGGGAAGCCTCAGCTGCTGCGACCATGAAATGGTGGAGTTGAAGATCCTTAGGGCAGTAAGGAGGGCATGCAGCAAGCTCACTGCCCTGGGCTTCAGGATAGCAGACTTTGGCCTGTTCAGGGATTTATCTGTTAGAGTACCATGGGATAAAGACCTGGAGGGGAGAGGAGCCCAGCACAGTTGGTTAGTATTCAAGGATTACCTCCTCTGTTTGCATCCTAACAAACAGACAGTCAGGCAAAAACATCAGGAAGCCTGCATGGATTAACAGGGAACTCCAGGACAAACTTAAACTCATAAAGGAAGCCTACAGAGGTGGAAGCAAGAGAAGGTAGCCTGGGAAGAATAAAAAGAAATTGTGCAAGCAGCCAGGGATCAGGTTAAGAAAACTAAGGCTGTAATAGAATTAAATCTGTCCAGGGACATCAAGGACAACATGGAAAAATTCTATAAGTACACAGGTAATAAAAGGAAGACTTGTGACAACGTGGGCCCTCACTGGAAGGAAATGGCAGGCCTGGTTACTTGGGATATGAAGACAGCTAGGTTATTCAGAGACCTCTTTCCTTAGTTTTCACTAGCAAGGGCTCAAGCTGCACCCAAGGGCAACCCAATGTGCAGAAGGCAAAGGCTGGGAGAATGAAGAACTGCCCACTATAGGAGAAGGTCAGGTGTGAGACCACCTAAGGAACCTAAAGCTGCACAAGTCTATGAGACCTGATGAAATGCAGCCACAGGTACTGAGGGACCTGGCAGGTAAAGTTGCTAAGCCATTATCTGTCTTATTTGAGAAGTTATGGCAGTCCAGTGAAGTTTTCACTGGCTGGAATAACCCCATTTTTAAGAAAGGAAAAAAAGGAAGACCCAGGGAAGTACAGGCCAACCACATCCTGGGCTACATCAAAAGAAGCATGGCCAGCAGGTCAGGGGAGGTGACTCTGCCCCTCTGTTCCTCTCTTGTGATACACTACCTGGAGTATTGTGTCCAGTTCTGGAATCCTCAACAAAAGAAAGATGTGGAACTGTTGGAACAGGTCCAGAGGAAGGATGATCAGAGGAATGGAACACCCCCCATTTGAGGACAGGCTGAGAGAATTGATGTTGTTCAGCTTAGAGAAGAGGAGGCACCAAGGAAATCTTAGAGCAATCTTCCAGTAACTGAAAGGAGCCTGCAAAAAAACTGGAGAGGGACTATTCATAAAGGCTTGTAGTGATAGGACTAGAGGTAATGAGTATAAACTGGAGAGGGACAGATTTAGGCTAGACATAAAGAAGAATCTCTTCACCATGAGGGTGGTGAGGCACTGGCACAGGTTGCCCAGGGCAGTTGTGTCTGCCCCATCCCTGGAAGTGTTCAAGGTCAGGTTAGATGAGGCCTTGGGCTGCCTGGTCTAGTGGGACACACCCCTGCCCATGACAGGGGGATTGGAACTAGATGATCTTTAAGATCCCTTCCAACCCAAACGATTCTATGATTCTATGATTCCATGATAAAGAGAAGGACTTTGGTGATGTTGCAGGATGAGAAGCTCAACATGAGTTAACAATGTGCACATGCAGCCCAGAAAGCCAACTGTATCATGGGCTGCATCAGAAGAAGTGACCAGCATGTCAAGGGAGGTGATTCTGCCCCTCTACTTTGCTCTGCTAAGAACCCACCTTGAGTGTTGTGTTTGGCTCTGGGATGTCAAACATAAGAACGACACAGAGCTGCTGGAGCAGGTCCAGGGAAGGGTCACAAAGATTATCAGATGGTCAGAGTACCATGAAGCACTTCTTTCCTATGAAGACTGGCTGAAAGAGATGGAGTTGTTCAGCCTCAGAAGAGAAAGCTCCAGGGAGATCTTATACCATCTTTCCAATAACTGAAGAGGGTCTACAGGAAATCTGAGCAAGGACTTTTTCAAGGGCATGTATAGACAGGACAAAGGGGAATGTCTTTAAATTGAAAGAGAGTAGTTTTAGATTAGATCTGAGAAAGAAATTCTTCACCTTGAGGTTGGTGAGAGCCTGGAACCAGTTATCCAGGGAAGCTGTGGATGCCTCGTCCCTGGAATTGTTCAAAGCCAGGCTGGACAAGGCTTTGAGCAACTGAGTGTAAAAGGTATTCCTGTTGATGAATGGCACAGGAATTGGAACTAAATGATCTTTATGGTCCCTTTTTACCTCCTATGATTCTATGCCATGACTACCATAGGTATGTTTGCCACCACTATTCTCACCCCCATGAAGTCCATTTTCAGTTCTGTGTGTATTTTGTAATCCATATGTAATCTATAACATTTAATGTTTCTTTTGCAGTTTTTCTTGTTTCTGTAATAGATTTACTTATAAAGCATGTTTTTACCATTTTCTTTTGTGTTAGTTACAAATTTGTTTCTGCATCTTGTTAATATGTTTTTTTCTTTAATTACGAAGGACCTTTCCTTTGTTAAGAGGTTTCAGTGCAGATAGCAAGAATAAGTAGAAGACAATGAAAACAGTCCAGAGAAATATACAAAGGAAACCACAGCTAAAGTTTATGCCTGTAGCTTTTATTTTTTATAAGGTGCAGTATACTTACAGAATTATCAGATTCACTTGTAGATCTTGTTTTAGGTCTGCCTTTTTGGTGAAATACTGTGGAGTAAGAGGAATATGCTGCTCCTTTTTATATATTCACATCCGTTTAGTTCTAGAAAAGATCCCTTATAACTCCATGTTGCTGAACTACATTTGCAGCAGAGGTAAGGATGTGATACTCTAATCCTCTGACTTAATAATTAAGTACCACATAATGACTTCAGTGACACCCAACTGTTGCACAGAAACATTCTGCCTTCAGGATTATCATGGACAGAAAGAGTAAAGGTGTGGTGCTTGTCAACTTCTAGAGATTCAGGCTTTAATATTACACCAAACCAATCTTCCAAATAAGTAGATGCTGACTCATCACTGTTTACTACCAGTATAAGTATTTTTCATGCCTACATTCACAAAGTTTTTATTTTTCATATTTTCCATTACTGGGTCTTGCATTTAAATGAGATAATTTTCCAGTGAAGGACAAATGTAGGAACTTAACAAACATTCTTTTCTTTCTGAGTCCTTTATGCCAGCATTTCCCTTCTCTGCTCTCTCTCTCCTTTGAAAAAGAAAGTAAATATTTATTTTTGAGAAAAAAAAAATCCAGTCCCTTGACCAAATTTTTTCCTGGTGTGTAAATTCAGAGGGAGTTATATTGCCTTTTTTGGGTTTCAATCTGAGATCATTAAATACTCATTTTGTAGTCCTTTGCCTCATCAAGTAAACACAAAGCAGGTAAGAAAAACAAACTACTTAAAATTGTGTTATTTGAAGTCTGTACATTAGTATTTCAGGTTCTCAGTTGTTGAGAGTGCTTGTGTGTTGCAAAGTGCGTGCACAGAAGAATAAACTCACTTCTTCCCTGTATGTTTTTGCAATGAGGATACATTATTGAGTCCACTCCAACCACAAAGGTTCACTGGTTTTGTTACAGAAGGTCTTTGTAAATAATTCTAAGACCTACCTGAAGTTTAAAAAAACAGGTGGATGAAAATGTTATGTTCTTTCTTAAAACCTTATTGAAGTCTAAGAATTAGTTTGCGTATTAAGTTTAATGCCTTTTAATTTGATTACATAGTTTTGCACTCTCTTTTCTATTTGTTTAGTAGATGTGCAAGTAATGTTATAGCATTCCCTTTCACATGGCTAGCTTTAGCAAACTTTTTTATTAATGAAACACTGAAGCTCCATATAAAAAAATACCCTAATGTTTTATTTGCAATTACAGCTTTAAATCTGCATATCTGTTTATTTATATTAATTCTGAAAGGGCGAATGATGTCTAAAATTCAAGTCATGTTGGTTTCCAGCATTTCACTGCAGCATTTTATTCTCAGCAATTGTTTGTGGCTTTGACAAATTTTTGAAAAATTTTGACTAACTTTGCCTTTCAGACTCATATTTTCCGTTTTTATTCAATGCTGCAAAAAAGCACCATATGAGTAGAGTGGATGAGTAGAACAGAAACAAGTCCTTAAACTAATTATAGCAGTTGTCTCTATAGTTTCATGTAGACTACTGTGGTAAATAAGAGATGATGTCTCTAAATGGTTGACCACTTAGCAGAAAGGCTAACATAAGAAGCCTCCTACTAGAGGTCTAATTCTGTGTGTCTTCTTTTGAAATAACTTAAAAAATTACTTGAATGCCTGTCCACAAAATTACTTTTTCTTAATTTCTAGTTTTCTGTTTCAGTAGAAACTTTCTGCATGGCTGCCTCAGATGAATAGATTGAATATTCAACCTGTTGCCTTTGGTTACAGTCCTTACACTAAAGACTTTCAAACATCCATGTGTTTATAGAAAATTGGCCGCTTCTATATTGGTTCAGACTAATTTATTTCTTTTTCTTTATCTTTCTCTTCACAAAGGACTAGATTTTGCCAGGAGACCAAATTGTGATTACAAAATGTGGCTTCTGATATGTAATTAATATTTTACCTGACAACGTCTCTTTTAATTTTGTACCTTTTTTTCCAAGTAGTGTACTTTAATTACCATCTGGACTTAAATTTAATACTTACATTTTGGGTGTTTGGTGTCATTCTTTTCCATATGAACATGTCATGGTTTTATGTAGAAAGTGTAACATGAAGTTTCTTCTTGCTTTCCTTCCTCCATCACTTGGTTTTCCTGTTCTTAAACGAAATTAATTAAGTTCATCTGAAGTATAAGGTAGTAGGTCGCTGCTCAGATTTGTAATCCTCTTTTAAATCTGTGAATAACATGAAGCTGAAACTGATGTATAATTTCAGAGGGCTTAGAGGTTTGCATGCCCTTACTAAGTTTAAGGTTGGTTTGCAGAGTATAGGAGTTCTGCACAAACAATTTCAGTACTCACCTAGTGTTTTCTCATTTTAGTTTATTCTGAAATGCATTTTCAGTTTGAATGAAACATTGAGAGCCTCGCTTTGACGTGTTAATTTCTTCCAGTGCATATTTTTGAGTGTCGTGTAAAGAGGATGATTTATAATGAAGTTCATTTAATGTGATTCATGTCTTAGTAGTCTCAGAGCACTTTATAGTTGGAGACTTACACTTCAAATTAATTTAAAAATTGAACAGTAAAGTAGTGACAATCATCTGCTATTCATCAAGTGTAAAAAGCTCTCATCTAGGAAATTATTTATAACTGCCTGAGAAAGAATCACCAAAACACTTTGTAAATATGCATTAATTTTCTACCATTGCATAGGCTTATATTAACAAAAATATCTAACATTAATGCTGATATCATTTCCACTGTGGCAGATAAAGATGTTATGGACAAGGTCCTATCCATGGGGTCATATATGGCCACACCCTCTGATTGGCACACACATCTTAGATACGAAGGACCAAAGTAAGTTGTGGTTCCTTGTGGAACTAGAGAAACTAGTCACTCCCATGTGTCACCCCCAGGCCCTCTCTGAGGAGAGCAATGACACCTTGCACACCACCCCTGCTTTATGTACAAGAGATTAAATAGGAGAAATGAAGCATGTCCAGAGGCAGTGCAGGAATGTTTTGAAGAGAAAACACCTGGCAGCAAGCAAGAGAGTAGAAAAGTCAGACATTAGCTATACTTTGAAATATGAATATGGAAACTGATAGGTTTTCCAATGGTAAAATTAAGTTCTGGCTATCTTCTTCTCCTGAGAACCTTGCACAGCCAACACAGCTGAGAGGGCGTTACCCAGGTAACCACCTTTACTTCACTATCAACAAAGCAGGAGATTTCCATTTAGGTCTGTATCTGTGTTCCCTCTGATGGCACCATAGTTGCACAGCTATAACTAGTGACATAATCAGAAACCTGTGGATCTGTTTACATGTTATTAATCATCTAATTTATCTTGCAGAATCATTATTACTGCTTATTATGTACTTCAGTTCCTTGAATATGCGTCCATTAAAATAGCTACCAAATTACCCTATGACTTGGATTGAGCTCAAGAGTCTTTATTCATAGAATCATAGAATCATAGAATCATAGAATAACCAGGTTGAAAGAGACTCACCAGATCATTGTGTCCAACCATTCCTATCAAACACTAAACTGTGCTCCTCAGCACCTCTTCCACCCATGCCTTAAACACCTCCAGGGAAGGTGAGTCAACGACCTCCCTGGGCAGCCTGTTCCAATGCCCAATGACCCTTTCTGTGAAAATTTTTTTCCTAATCACAGAATCACAGAACAACCAGGTTGGAAGGGACCCATCGGATCTTCTAGTCCAAACATTCCTATCTAACACTAAACCAAGTCCCTCAAGACCTCATCCACCCGTGTCTTAAACACACCCAGGAAAGGTGAATCAACAACCTCCCCAGGCAGCCTATTCCAATGCCCAATGACCCTCTGCGTGAAAAACCTCCTCCTAATCTCCAGCCTAAATCTCCCCTGGTCGAGCTTGCGGGCATTCCCTCTTGTCCTGTCCCCTGTCACTTGGGAGAAGAGGCCAGCTCCCTCCTCTCCACAACCACCTTTCAGGTACTTGTAGAGAGTAATGAGGTCTCCTCTCAACCTCCTCTTCTCCAGGCTAAACAACCCCAGCTCTCTCAGCCGCTCCTCATAGGGTCTCTTCTCCAGCCCCTTCACCAGCCTCGTTGCTCTTCTCTGGACTTGCTCCAGAGCCTCAACATCCTTCTTGTGGTAAGGGGTCCGGAACTGGACACAATATTCAAGGAGCGGCCTCACCAGTGCTGAATACAGAGGGAGAATCACCTCCCTGGACCTGCTGGTCACACCGTTTCTGATACAAGCCAGGATGCCATTGGCCTTCTTGGCCACCTGGGCACACTGCTGGCTCATGTTCAGTCGGCTGTCGACCAACACCCCCAGGTCCCTCTCCTCCTGGCAGTTTTCCAGCCATGTCCAGCCTATATCTCCCCTGGTGGAGCTTGAGGCCATTCCCTCTTGTCCTGTCACCTGGGAGAAGAGGCCATTACCCTCCTCTCTACAACCTCCCTTCAGGTAGTTATAGAGAGCAATGAGGTCTCCTTTCAACCTCCTCTTCTTCAGGCTAAACAACCCCAGCTCTCTCAACCGTTCCTCATAAAGTCTGTTCTCCAATCCCTTCACCAGCTTCTTTGCTCTTCTCTGGACTCATTCCAGAGCCTCAGCATCCTTCTTGTGGTGAGGGGCCTGGAACTGAACACGGGATTCAAGGTGCATTCTCACCAATGCTGAGTACAGAGGGAGAACCACCTCCCTGGACCTGCTGGTCACACCATTTCTGATACAAGTCAGGATGCCATTGGCCTTCTTGGCCACCTGGGCACACTGCTGCCTCATGTTCAGTCGGCTGTCAACCAACACCCCCAGGTCCTTCTCCTCCTGGCAGCTTTCTAGACAGACTTCTCCTAGTCTGTAGCTCTGCACAGAGTTGTTGTGCTCCAAGTGCAGGACCTGGCATTTGGCCATGTTAAACCTCATGACACTGATCTCAGCCCAGCAGTCCAGCCTGTTCAGATCCCTTTGCAGAGCCTCCCTACCCTCTGGCAGATCCACACTTCCACCCAGCACTGAGCCCTGGGGAACTCCACTTGTCACTGGCCTCCAGCTGGATTTAACACCATTTCCCACTACTCTCTGGGCCCTGCCATCCAACCAGTGTGCACTTGTCCAGGCCAGAGGCTGAGAGTTTCTGTAGCAGAATGTTGTGAGAAAATGTGTCAAAGGTTTTGCTGAAGTCCAGGAAGACCACATCCACAGCCTTTCCCTCATCCAGCAGCTGAGTCACTTTGTCATAGAAGGTGATCAGGTTAGTTTGGCAAGACCTGCCTTTTGTAAACCTGCGTTGACTAAGTCTGATCACCCGGTTCTCTTGCATGTGCTTCGTGATAGCACTCAAGATCACCTGTTCCATGACTTCTTTTCAACTTAGAATCATAGAACCATAGAATCACCAGGTTGGAAGACACCCACTGGATCATCGAGTCCAACCATCCCTATCAAACACTAAACCATGTCCCTCAGGACCTCATCCACCTTATTATTCATCTTATTATTATATTATTATTCCTTCTTATTCTTCTTATTGACTTCTCTTTGAAAAGGATCCTTTAGATTTAATGTTTAATGGGTTGCAGAAGCTGCAGTATGAGTAGGTCTCACACATAATATCTAGTAGAATTATAGACCCATACTCCTAGAATAAGGAAACTGTCAATACCTTGTCCTTCAAAGACAACCTGGAAAACAAGATTCAATGGGACTCTGAAGTCCCTGAATTAAGATAAAAATTGATTTGACTCAACTTAGAATCACAGAATGGTTTTGGATGAAAAAGACCTTAAAGATCATTGAGTTCAACCATCAGTTCAGCCCTGCCAAGTCCGCCGTTAGACTACGTGCCCAGGAATTACAGCTATTCGGTTATCAAACACCTCCAAGGATGATGACTCAGTCACCTCTCTGGGCAGCCTATTCCAACCCTTGACAACCCATTTGATAAGGGAATTCCTCCTAATACCTAACCTAAATCTCCCCTGGTACATCTTGAGGCTACTTCTTGTCCTCTCACTAGCTACCAGGGAGAAGAGACCAATACCCACCTCACTACAAATTCCTCTTAAGTAATTGCAGAGCATGGTAAGGTCTCCCTTCAGTCTCCTTTTCTGCAGACTAAACAACCACAGCTCCTTCAGCCAATTCTCATAAGGGTTTAAAGATTTCATCAGCTTTGTTGCCATTCTCTGGACACGTTCCAACATTTCAATGTCTTGCTGTAGTGAGGGGCCCAACACTGAGCACAATATTTGAGGTGTGGCTTCACCAGTGAAGTTCACAAGTACAGGGGAAGAGTCACTTCCCTGGTCGTGCTGGTCACACTACCATTGATACAAGCCAGGATGCCATTGGCCTTCTTAGCCACCTGGGCATACTGCTGGCTCGTGTTCAGCTGACTATCACTCAACACCCACAAGCCCTTCTCCTCCAGGCAGCTCTCTAGCCACTCCTCTCCAAACCTCTAGCATTGCATGGGATTGTTGTGACCCAAGTGCAGGACCTGGCACTTGACGTTGTCTAACCTTACACAATTGACCTCAGCCCACTGATCCAGCCTGTCCAGAGGCCTCTGTAGACCCTGTCCACCTTCAGGACCAACAGTCCCACCCAACTTAGTATGATCTGCAAGCTTACTGAGGGTGAACTTGATTCCCACTACCATGTCATTGATACAGATATTTAATAGAACTGGCCCCAGTACTGAGGAACACCATTTGTGACTGGCCACAAGCTGGATTTAACTCCATTGACTACAATCATTTGTGCCCAGCCATTCAAGCAGTATTTTACTCAGTGAAGTGTATGCCTATTCAAGTCATGAGTCTCCAGCTTCTCCAGGAGAGTGCTGTGAGCAACAGTGTCAAAGTTGCCACTAAAGTACAGGCAAGCAATATCCACAGCCTTTCCCTCATCCACTAGGTGGGTCACTGAGTCACAGAAGGAGATCTGGTCATCGAAGATTAGTCAATCAGGACCTGCCCTTCCTGAACCCATGCTGACTGGACCTGATTACCTGGTTTTCCTGCATCTGTCATGTGATGGCACTCAAGATGATCTGCTCTATAACCTCCCCTGGTACTGAGGTCAAACTAACGGATCTGCAGTTTCATGGGTCCTTCTTTCAGCCCTTCTTGTAGATTGGCATCACATTTGCAAGCCACCAGTCAACTGAGACCTCCTTGGTTAGCCAGAACTGCTGATAAATGATGGAAAGTGACTTGGTGAGCACTTCTGCCAGCTCCCTTAGGACACTTGGGTGGATCCCCTCTGGCCCCATAGACTCGTGTCTTCATTTGTTCAAATCTTCAGTGGTTAGTGTTTTCACATGGCCTGCTTAAGACTGGTAGTACAAGAAACTCTGTATGTTCAGCTGTTTTACCCAATACACAAGGTATTCAAGTCCACAAAGTCAAGAGAATGGATCTGAAGTCTAGAAGTGATGTTGTAAACTGAAGAGGCATCATAGTTATCCTCAGCACATATAGATTTGGGGATGAGGTCTGAGGAAAGGTAGGAAAGTTACTTGAGTAGGAAGCACAGACAAAATTTTGGAATCAGTCAATACTATTGTAATTCAATACTGAGTGGAAATTTGGACCAGAAAAGAATGTTTGCAAATATACGGTATATACAGTACCGGGCAGCAACAAACAAATGGGAAATTGTACTTATGTGAATTCTTGTTACAAAAGAATGTACATTATACATTCTAAATGGAGAGAACTTAATTTTTTGTACTTTGTCAGCACTTTAATTTTATATTCTCATTAATTCATATATAGCTGAAATGGGACTTCAGTTCTGATCCAATTTAAAAAACCTTCAACAATAATCATCTACCTCAGGTCTGGGTTTGGTAATGATTTGAAAGGTAGTACTGAAGCAAATCTTTCCATAGGTTTACATTATGAAGAACAGTGTTCAAGCTGTATAAGAAGGAAAATATTTGTGTCAAAGTAAAACTGACTCATGGAAGCTCTCGCGTCAATGTGGGACTAGGCTTGTTCAGAGAGGTTGTAACTCGGCACCTTGCTGTTTGCAATGTTACTATTGAGGTTGCAAAGCTTCTGGAAACAAGGACACACAGCAAAATTGCTGAGGGCAGCCATCTGGGAACTTTAGCCTGTATTCAGTCTCTACTACACTGTATGCTGGAGACCAGTATAATACAGGGGCTGTGTCTGTGTCATGTTTTTATGTTTCTTGTCTGAGCCCACTCACAGAGGTAGACTAAGAAACGTTGTCCAAAAGAAGTACAGGAAAGGATCCTACGCTTCTTTTCGAGGCTCATAGCTGTGTCAAAATCTTGCATGGAGCTATAGATTTTTACAAACAGTAGATGCTTCTGTGTTTCTCTGTGTTGTGATTGACCCACATGTTAGGAGGACATGACACAGCCAAAAGAGTAACTGCTCTCTGCTGCAAGTACTTATGTCTCCCAGACAGGTTGATCATGCTTTATAGCATGAAGATATTGCAGTGACTGTGAAGCAGGTCAGAGGAATTTAAATAGTACAATATGAAGGAGGTCAGGGCAGCGCTATGTTAGCATAGCAACTTGCCATGTCAAGTGACTTTTAGTTAAATAATTGCTCAATTTGATGGTCTTGACATGGTCTGTGAAGGATTCTTGACCAACTGAGACACAACATGCAGTGGCATAAAAGAGTAGTATTTGCTCTAGGGAAAAAAAAGAAGAAATAGGGCAAATGGGCATGTTACTGCCTAGATGATAGATGGGGAGGAGGGAGTGGCAAAAAGCAGTCCCTGACGTGTTTGCTGGACTAGGTTGCTTCCAGGCAATTCTAATTCATTTTGCAATGAGTAAATGGTGCTGAGCTCTGCTGTTATCTTGTTTGGTAGTATCCATGTGCTGAAGTGTTATCAAAGGATAACAATAAATAAAATAATACAAGCCTTCACAAATGTCATTTCCAAGTAGAATATAGAGATTTGTTGCATGGTTAAATCCTCCAGCATCACTGTTATTCCACCACACTCTCACTGGGGTTTCCTAGAGCTTATGATTTCTGTTATCCTGTGAATATAGTTTAGCAAATGTCTATGAATTAAAGATATGGGATTTAGATAAGTGTTCAGGTCTCCTGCAGATGGAATATCATATGGCTGAAGGGGAGGGGACAGACAGACGATATAACTCATGTTTCGAATTCTGATGGGCTACAAGAGTACTTTGAGCAAAAAGATGACCTAAATCCTTTGCAAAATAGTACTCTACAGTTGTCTTCTGAGTACCCTGTGAAGCAACACAATCTTATTAACATTTCCGTGTTGAAAGCTGTTTTCAGACTTTTTTTGGTGCTTATTCATTTTCCAATTATGTAATTGATGTTCTATTGGATAATAGAAAAAGTTATACCTAATCTTTCACCATTTTGGTAATATGTTCTTTTTAAAATTATTGTCATTGGTTTGGGATTTTAATTTGCATTTTAATAAGTCTAATTAAGCAATCAGTGAATATTTATTGTTAGAAAAACTAGTTTGCATTTTCCAAAAAAGCACTGAAAAAGTATTTATTCCAATCTGCAGTCCAGGTGAGAATAAATGCTTTTGTTATGCAATGAATTTTTAAAAAAGCATATTATCTTTCTGTATAAATCTGAACATGAAGGAAGATCTAAAAATATTTTGTAGCAAGTAAATTAAATCAGAGCTTTATGATGGAGACTATAGAATCCACAAGACATACAGTAAGATAAACCACTGAGTTTATGTTGACTGATCAAAAATACTTGACTACAGGATGTTAACAAACCAGGTTACTACTTTATAGGAAACAGACTTTGCACACTGGAAGCAAAGCTGGCTTGAACTATGTTCCTGACATTTCTGCTTATACAGAACTATGTGAGATAGCTTGAGATTTTCTTGCAATCAATAATTTTTCCACAAGATGGCACAAGAAATCAATCATTCTCTTCCAGTCTCAGCAGTGTTCTTTTTCTGTATTTTGATTCTGACAGACAGATATGCCCTAATAGCCTACTAAGTAATTACAATATTGTGTTCCCAGCTGAGATTCTGGAATTTGTTATTGTGTATGAATAAATGAGAGATAAGTGCATGGCAAGAGGGGCACTTTGTCATATTTGTTGACTAGGGGACACAGAACAGTATTACTGTAGCTGAATTGTTTTTAACTAATATACATACATATTCATGAAACTCACATGAATTAAATTAAAAAGGCATCTGTTACCTCATGAGGGACTTAGTGCTACAATGGGCACTTAATGCTCAATTGGAAACCAACATCTAAAAAAACCCCTCTCCACCCAATCCCTCTTCATATGGCAAAGACACTAAAATATATAATAAATCCCTTGTGGAGTCCACTGAAATATTAAGCATAATGAGCTTACAGGGTGAGGGGAAAAGGATTAGCAGAGCCAGTTTCATTCCAATTTTTTTACAAGTGCCACTGAAAGATACCTTCATAACTAGATAGCACGAAATGTCACTATTTATCTCGTCAATTAGGAATTGTTTGAAGACGTAAGAGTGAAAATAATGTGGCCTAAAGGCTGTCTGTTGAAACTAACACTGCATTTTGATCAAGGTTTTTCCAGTCTTTCTGAAAGGCATTAGCTGGTCTGAGGCTTTTCTTTAGAGATTTACGGTCAGTGGGCTATTTGCAGGCATCAATTGGTGTTTACACCTGCATTTTCGAGGGCCTAGAAGGATTTTCTTCTCTTACAAAAAAGACTAAACCATGAATATTTGTATTGCTATTGTCCTTCCTACTTAAAATGGCCCCCACTGGCAACAGAGAAAATCAAACTCCCTTTTGTCCTATGCCTAGCAGAGATCCAATAACGAGTTATTTCCTTCTTTCCCAGTCCTGTTGGTGTCGCAGGTCTGACTGAAGAGCCTGAAGGGGACATAAGCCCCTAAAATGTTGCTCACAGTTTGTGATTTAGAGTTCCTTGGCTTTATGTTTGTTTGTTTAGTTCCATACCAGAGAGACTGTAGCAAGACTGGGCAAAGGCACCACAGAAGTTTTCAACAGTTTGCTTCGCAGGGCTAGATGTAACACAAGCACAAGAACAAAAGTGGGGTGGGAGGAATAAGATTTTTTTTGTTGTTTTTCCAGGAGCTGGATATTCTAGTTTTAAGTGTTTTACATACTGAGCCACCTAGGTGTCATTGACATCATCGATACTACTAGGAATGATACAAGTTCTTACAGAAATAAATCAGCTGATAGCAAAAATGTGTCTCTCTCTAGGAACTGATTTTATCATGGCCTGTCTCTGACCCCTATCATGTCATATTGTGAAGTGGACGAGTATGTTATAAAGGCTTAAAGTCCTGAAGTGCCATAAGTCATGTTTTGTCCTTTTTCTTAACACAAGTAAATTTATGTTATATACAACTGTTTTAGTGAGACACATTGCTACATGCATTATTACAAACAATCTCAGTTATGCTAGTTTTAGGTAAATGGCCTGTCGAAAGAGGATTACTGAGAAAGTAAATGCAAGACATGCTTGAACTAAAGCGAATGCAGTGAAGTGTGTCAGTTTATTAAAATCTCTAGATCTTTTGGATTCCTGAGTTGCAGTACATTAATTACAGAGTCATTAGCGAGGTTTTGCTTTATTACAAAACTGAAATTCTTTGAATTATTTAAGAATAGTCCTTTTGTTATGATAAATGTACAACAAAGAAAATTTCATCCCTAGACAAAAAGCCGAGGCAAAAATCTTCCTGCCGCAAGAATGGCACTCACTGCTCCATTGTTATTTAAATGACAGTCTGACAGTCGAGGTGAACTTCATTCTCAAAGCAATGTTATAATATCATTGTACTTTGGACTTAGATAGCTTACACTACCTTCTGGGATCTCAAAGAACTTTACAAACTATCCTTGGGATTGAGAAGTGAAGTGACAGTGGTCACAACAAATGGAGATGGATTAATTTTTCTTGCTCTAAATAAAAACTACCCTCTCTGTGTGCCTTCCCACAATGTTTATTGCCTCCTCTTGTGATGGTGATAACTTGAAGAAAACAAATATTTTTAACCATGATTCACAAGTTACAGTTAAACTACTTTGTCATACAGTATTCCATCTTGCTCCCTATTTCAGTATTGTGAAGGCTTCCATTTCTAAACCAGATATATAACCTTTTTTATCAGGATTTTTATATCCTGTTTAATAGATAAAATTTATTATAGACTACAGCAACTGATGCACTTAACAGCTTTTAGATATCCAGATAATATTGTATCAGTGAACGATAGTTCTCCTCAAACTATCTTTAAAATGCGGATTACTTAAGTGAGTGGTTGAGAACAACTCAGTCCCACCCCACCACTCATTCTTCCATCAAAAATCATTTTTTTGCTACATTGCGTCAGTAAATTTACATGTTCCTCCCTCTTAGTATCTCTCCTCTTTACTAGGGAAGGCATGTCACTGTCCCTCAGTCACTCTCTGCTACATTTGCTACACCAAGAGCTGGCTTCCTCCAGCCACCGGCTTCTGGCTCATTTGAAGACTTGAGGGATGTTTGGTTTTCTCCACTTCGTTACCTTAATAAGTAGCCTTTGTGGTGGCTGAGCCTTGGTGCATTCATGCTGAACAACTCCAGCTATAAATGTGTTACAAAATGGCATGGTTAAGACCACAGATGTGAGATAGTTTAAAGGTGAGGTTTGGCCTAGGTTTATGGAAGGATTTGACCACATTCTGAATATTTTCTGTATCAGAACCTGTCAAAATTTTGTCCTTTCCCGTTGACAGTTCCTTTTTGGTAATGATGGGATACAAACCCCAACATTTTGTTTGTTGCAACTGGTTTTCATTTTCTTCACTAAAGAGAAGCAGGCTACTGATGGAAATAAATTTTGGGGAAATGATGTGAAGTGAAAGTAGCAGTTTTGCATAGTTTGTGTAGAAGCTGTGACTCTCAGGCAAAATAGAAGAAAGGGGAACTCATAGAAAGACTGAGCAAGCCTGCTGGAACTGCAATTTATACTTTCTGAGAATAATAATATCCTCAAATAAACTAGTTCAGTTTGCAATAGCAGAGGTTTTGTGTGTCTGGGGTTGGGGTTGAGGGGGTGGGGGCTTAAGCCCACATTCATTTATTCTCCTCTGTATTTGCAATGAGTAATCAAATATACCTTCTCAGTGTATTCCAGAAATAGGGAGGTTTTCTGGGAACCTCTTTCAGATGTACAATAAAAGGCAGGGGTAATTCAGAAGCCTCCAAGTGTTTGAAGACTTTAACTAAGCTTGAACCAGACTGTCTGGAATATGTCCATCACCAGTTCAAACCATACGGAAAGAGATTCAAAAAGATATGGCTACTTTATTTGTGTTTTCAAATGGAAATATTCTCTGGCTTTCCTTTGTGCAGGATTGTTTATCCAGAATCCTTAAGGGAAAACTGAGCAGCCAAACTACATGCTAGTTTACTGAGATACTACTAAGTGAATTAATAAATAATGGGTAGATAAATAATTGAGTCTCAGTTTTTTTTTTTTTTTTATGTTGTAAACAAAGATTGAAAGTAGTCATTGGGGAAATAGCATTCGTCTTATCTAGTACTCAGAGTTCTTTCCATTAGAAGTATTTTCTTCTGAAGTGACTATATGAATAAGCACATACTAGCTATATTAATCCATCTATATTTCACAGCTGCAGGTCATACAAGCTGGGTGCTGTTTTGACTGAGTACAGTATATCCTGGGCTCAATGTGGTTCTGAACATTAACCTGTCACCCAGACTCTCTATATGCCCATATTAAGCTTTTATAAGAAGTCATAAGACTGTAACATTCTACTGTGTTCCAATACAGATTAATATTAACTTGGTTACATATTATATTCCAAGGTCTGAAAGCAGTGCTGACAGGGGAGGAAGCACTTGATGCTAGTGCTTGCACTAATGAGAATGTCCTTGGCAGGATGTAGGGAAGCAAGGGTTTGCTCTACACAGACCTTTCCCTTTTGCATTGAGAATTAATTCCCTTGCTCTTCTTCACCTTCCATTATAAAGGACAGATGCACTGAGACCTGCTTCACCAGGACAGAGTTCCTTCCCTACCTGTTGTGACCCAAAGACTGTCATCCATCCCTCACAGACCAGTGGGGATGTCTAACATAAAGTATATTCTGAACTGAACTTTTCTCCATCTGCTGTAGGAAAGGTACCACTTGACAGTTAAATTTTAAAGGACTGTTTCTCTTAAAGCACATTTAAGGTCTGTTAGGCAAGTCACTTAACACTTCTCTTTTAGTTGTATCAGCTGGTAAAATCAAAGAATCACAGAATGGTCAGAGTTGGAAGGTTCCTCTGGAGATCCTCTAATCCAGCCCCCCAGCTAAAGCAGGTTCACCTACAGCAGGTTGCACAGGAGCACTTGCAGGTGGGTCTTGATTATCTCCAGAGAATGAGGTTCCAACAGCCTCTCTGGGCAGCCTATTCCAGTGCTCAGTCTCTCTCACAGTAAAGAAGTTTTTCCACATGTTCTAATGAAGATTAGATCTTTGGGAACAGCTCTGGTTTGAGTATTGACCCATCCTATGGGAAGGGAACCTTAATTATGGTGGTGGCAAGTTGTGGGCTGACTTGATTTTTGCCCAGATGAGTCTCTAACACTCTGTCTTTAATTTCAGCATCAGATCACAAGACAGAGGTAAAACCATAGCCCCAGGCATTGTGTGGGAAGAGTTTTTACAGGAACATTAGCCCATAATCTCTGGCACCACTGCCACAGCCTTGGCTCTCTAAGCACTCTGCCACTCCCCAAGCCCTGCAGAGTCATGCAATGCCAGTAAAGAAGGGAACAAAAGTAATGGCTTTCCCTTCTGGGACCCTGTCTCTTGTATTTGCACATGGGCTTCCCTTGGTAAGGCATTATGCACTTCCATTTACAACCTGCAGTTGCAGAGACCAGGGATAGGATTTGAAAGTGGACAAATGGACTCTGCTCTGCAAAGACTGACTCCTGTTTCTCAAATGACAATGTGGAAGTAAGAGTGAAAATAAAGGTTTTCAAATCAGTAAACTGTAAACTGGATTCAGTGGGAAGTAAATATATATACACTAATATACTGCACATATATGTTTGTGTGAGTGTGTGTCTCTGTGTTTACACGTGTACATATATATATATGTATTTTTGTAGTGTGCGTTTCAGCCAAATATCTGCAAACCAAGAAAGCTGAGTACTTTCTAGGCAAAGGAGGACTTTTCCCTCTGTAAGTAGAAAGAAAGCGATATTCCACTTCAGGACAGATTTGACTTTTTTCTTTGTTCCCATACATTATTCTCTTTTCTGTGCAGTATTTGCTGTTCCTGTTTCCATCAAGTATTCCTCACCTCTTCTGAAAGAAATATGGAACAACTTGGATGAAAGCCAACAAATAGAGATACACTTTAAGAGAAAAGAACATTAGAAATATTGTAGATAGTTTCACCTTCTTAGAACAAAATGCGTATAACAATGTGTTTGGAAAATCTGTTGGGCTTATGACACTTACTTTCAGGAGAGAAAGACAGTGTCTGTCGTGTTACACACATTTATCTGGCAAGACTCTTTTATGAGAGATCACAGAAGACATTTCTTTCAGGTCTTCATTTCTTTCTGTAGGTTATACAAACAAACAATTTTGTATAATCATAGAAGTGAGCTAAACGGGAGCTCAGACTGCTGAGTGTCTCTGAAACTCAAGCAAGTTTTGCCTAGGTAATTAATATGAATTTTTTTCACACAATCAAAACTTTGGATTGAATCTTTTAAATACCTTGTGAACACTGTTACAAAACTGAGTCTTTCTCAGAATACTTCTTTCTGGAATTATTTTCAGCTCCAAATCTAAAGATATTTAGCTGTGATTTTAACATTTAATGAGAATTCAAGCAGTGGCAGCAAGTAAAGTGTGGATTTCAGGACACTGCTGGTTTTACATCTGTCTTCTAAGTGAGGCAGACTTGCACACACAATGGATATAACAATGTGAGGTGAATTTCAGCAACTGCAAAAAGCCTTCCTTTCTACTTGCAGTCTTCTCTCTTAGTATGCAGGTCATGTACAATGCATGGTGCAGAGTCATTGATGTAATTGCCAAGTTTCCAGCATCATGTTATGATTCATCTATAAAGAGTCAGTTATCGGAAAAAACTACCAAATAACAGCCTTATTTTAGACCGGTCTGACACAGAAGATTCAACATTATTCTGTTGCACATACAGAACAACAAATTTTGTGTTCAACAAACAGGCATGTTCCTGCCTTTTCTGAAAATTAGTACCATGCTTTGCAGAAAGAAAAGGATCATCTCATAAGACTTTAAGGTAGTCAAAGGCATTTTATTTTCCAGGTAGGTTAATTTACATCAACAAGCAAGCAAATTTTCTATGAATGGTTTTATATTATGGCAATTAGTTTAGTTTATTAAAGAAAATTAGATTGCTGTTATTTGGTAAGAACCAAAACATTTTTATTATCAAGTTAAAGAATTTAACACTGAAATTTATTTTTAAGGCTAACAAAAAGCCTGTAATCACAGAATCACAGAATCACAGAACAACCAGGTTGGAAGGGACCCATCAGATCTTCTAGTCCAACCATTCCCATCTAACACTAAACCAAGTCCCTCAAGACCTCATCCACCCGGGCCTTAAACACCTCCAGGGAAGGTGAATCAACCACCTCCCTGGGCAGCCTATTCCAATGCCCAATGACCCTCTGCATGAAAAACCTCCTCCTAATCTCCAGCCTAAACCTACCCTGGCGGAGCTTGAGGCCATTCCCTCTCGTCCTGTCCCCTGTCACTTGAGAGAAGAGGCCAGCTCCCTCCTCTCCATAACCACCTTTCAGGTGCTTGTAGAGGGTAATGAGGTCTCCTCTCAGCCTCCTCTTCTCCAGGCTAAACAACCCCAGCTCTCTCAGCCGCTCCTCATAGGGTCTCTTCTCCAGCCCCTTCACCAGCCTCGTTGCTCTTCTCTGGACTTGCTCCAGAGCCTCAACATCCTTCTTGTGGTAAGGGGTCCAGAACTGGACACAATATTCAAGGAGCAGCCTCACCAGTGCTGAATACAGAGGGAGAATCACCTCCCTGGACCTGCTGGTCACACCGTTTCTGATACAAGCCAGGATGCCATTGGCCTTCTTGGCCACCTGGGCACACTGCTGGCTCATGTTCAGTCGGCTGTCGACCAACACCCCCAGGTCCCTCTCCTCCTGGCAGTTTTCCAGCCAGGTTTCTCCCAGTCTGTCGCTCTGCATAGGGTTGTTGTGCCCCAAGTGCAGGACCCGGCATTTGTCCGTGTTAAACCTCATGCCGTTGGACATTGCCCAGCGGTCCAGCCTGTCCAGGTCCCCCTGCAAAGCCTCCCTACCCTCCAGCAGATAGACACTTGCACACAGCTTTGTGTCATCTGCAAACTTGCTAAGGATACCCTTAATGCCCTCATCCAGGTCATTGATGAAGACATTGAACAGGACTGGACCTAGCACTGAGCCCTGGGGAACACCACTTGTCACTGGCCTCCAACTGGATTTAACACCATTCACCACCACTCTCTGGGCCCGGCCATCCAGCCAGTTTTCTATCCAGGAGAGTGTGTGTCTGTCCAGGCCAGAGGCTGACAGTTTCCGCAGCAGAATGCTGTGAGAAACTGTGTCAAAGGCTTTACTGAAGTCCAGAAAGACCACATCCACAGTCTTTCCTTCATCCAGCAGCCGAGTGACTTTGTCATAGAGGGCGATCAGGTTGGTTTGGCAGTACCTACCTCTGGTAAACCCATGTTGACTGGGCCTGATCACCTGGTTCTCTTGTAAGTGCTTCATGATAGCACTCAAGATCACCTGTTCCATGACTTTCCCTGGCACTGAGGTCAGACTGACTGGCCTGTATTTCCCGGGATCCTCCCTGCTACCCTTCTTGTAAATGGGAACTACATCAGCCAGTCTCCAGTACAGAGGTACCTCCCCAGTCTTCCAGGACTACTGGAAGATGATGGAAAGGGGTTTGGCCAATACGTCCGCCAGCTCCCTCAATACCCTAGGATGTATCCCATCTGGCCCCATGGACTTGTGGGTGTCCAGTTGGACAAGCAGGGCTCTGACCTCCTCCTCATGGACTATGGGAGCCTCGTATTGCTCCTCTGTTTCCCGGGTGTCTACACAGAGGGAACAGCTTTCTTTACAATTAAAGACTGAGGCAAAGAAGGCATTAAGTACCTCAACCTTCTCCTCGTCCCCTGTCACTGCTGTTCCCTCTGAGTCCAAAAGGGACTGTATGGTCTCCCTTGTCCTCCTTTTACTGTTAATATACTTATAAAAAGATTTTTTATTGTCTTTTGCAGACTTAGCTAATCTGATCTCTAGTTGAGCCTTAGCCCCTCTGATTTTTTCCCTACATAGCCTTGCTTCCCTCCTGTAGTCCCTCCAAGAGGCCTGTCCCCCCTTCCAGAGCCTATAAATATTCCTTTTTATTCTAATTTGACTCAAGATTTCCCTACTTAACCAAGCTGGTTTTTTCCCCTGCCAGTCTTTTTTCCAGAACACGGGGATGGCTTTCTCCTGAGCTGCCAGGATCTCCTTCTTGAAGAACTCCCAGCCCTCTTGGGCTCCCTTGCCCTCAAGTACTGTCTCCCAGGAGACTTTGCCAACCAGCCTTCTAAACAGTTCAAAGTCTGCCCTCTGAAAATTTAGTGCTACCGTCCTGCTTAGCACCCTCTTTGCTTCACCTAGGACAGAAAACCCTATCATCTCATGATCACTAAGACCTAGGCGACCCCCTACTCTCACATCCCCCACAAGCCCCTCTCTGTTGACAAACAGCAAGTCCAGGAGGGCACCTTCCCTTGTAGGTTCGTTGACCAGCTGTGCAAGGAAGTTGTCTTCCACGCACTCCAGGAACCTCCTAGACTGCTTCCTTTCTGCTGTGTTGTGCTTCCAGCAGATATCAGGGAGATTGAAGTCTCCCACAAGGACAAGAGGCATTGACTTGGAGATTGACCCCAGCTGTTTAAAGAAGAGCTCATCAGCTGCTTCTCCTTGGCTGGGTGGCCTGTAACAGACTCCCATCACAAAGTCTCCCTTCTTATGGGCTCCCTTGATCTTAACCCACAGGCACTCAATCTCCTCATCGCCACAGTCCATCTCAGAGGCTTCCAAGTCCCCCTTACAAAGAGGGCTACTCCACCCCCTCTCCTACCCTTTCTATCCCTCCTGAAGAGTTTATGCCCCACCATACCCAAACTCCAGTTATAAGAGTCATCCCACCACGTTTCCGTGATGGCAACGACATCAAAGGCACCTTGCCCTACAATGGCTTCCAGCTCTTCCATCTTGTTCCCCATGCTGCGTGCATTGGTGTAAATGCACTTCAGCTGAGCAGCTGAGCCTTCAGCCCTCCTAGAGGGGACTACTCCTCCTGGAGTAGTTGATGCCAGAATAGGTATATCTCCCTTGTTGAGCGAGGCTGCATTCTCCCCCACTACCTGTATGGTGACGCGCTGGTGGTCCTCACCAGCACGCCCCCTCCTAAACTCCAGTGGCCTACATCCAGGCACGCGGTTGTCTAGCCTGGACTGGATCCCCTCCCCCTTCACACCTAGTTTAAAGCTCGATTTATGAGCTTAGCTAGGTTTTTAGCAAGGGCCTTAGCCCCACTAGGAGACCCACGTGTCCCAGCCTTTGCACCCATGGCAGGGGGTGCACGAACCACTCCGTGGTCAAAGAACCCAAAACCCTTTTCCTCGCACCAGGTTCGGAGCCAGGCATTAATTGAGTCCTTCTTAGTATCCTGTAGATCTGCTCCATGTATCCTGGGGATGGAGCAGAACACCACCTGTTCCCCTGAGCCCTCCATCGTCTTCCCAAGGGCCCTGAAGTCTTTTTTGATGTCCTTAGCCTTTCTGTTGGCTAGGCCATCATTACCAGTCTGGACTACTAATATACTGAGTGTGACTATTTCAGAACTACAGACTGGGAGAAGCCTGGCTGGAAAACTGCCAGGAGGAGAGGGACCTGGGGGTGTTGGTCGACAGCCGACTGAACATGAGCCAGCAGTGTGCCCAGGTGGCCAAGAAGGCCAATGGCATCCTGGCTTGTATCAGAAATGGTGTGACCAGCAGGTCCAGGGAGGTGATTCTCCCTCTGTATTCAGCACTGGTGAGGCTGCTCCTTGAATATTGTGTCCAGTTCTGGACCCCTTACCACAAGAAGGATGTTGAGGCTCTGGAGCAAGTCCAGAGAAGAGCAACGAGGCTGGTGAAGGGGCTGGAGAAGAGACCCTATGAGGAGCGGCTGAGAGAGCTGGGGTTGTTTAGCCTGGAGAAGAGGAGGCTGAGAGGAGACCTCATTACCCTCTACAAGCACCTGAAAGGTGGTTATGGAGAGGAGGGAGCTGGCCTCTTCTCTCAAGTGACAGGGGACAGGACGAGAGGGAATGGCCTCAAGCTCCGCCAGGGTAGATTTAGGCTGGAGATTAGGAGGAGGTTTTTCACGCAGAGGGTCATTGGGCATTGGAATAGGCTGCCCAGGGAGGTGGTTGATTCACCTTCCCTGGAGGTGTTTAAGGCCCGGGTGGATGAGGTCTTGAGGGACTTGGTTTAGTGTTAGATGGGAATGGTTGGACTAGAAGATCTGATGGGTCCCTTCCAACCTGGTTGTTCTGTGATTCTGTGATTAAGCAGTTTGTAGCTTATTATAGTAAAAAGAGTCAATGGTGCATTTTTAACTCACTTGGTGGTGATTCTTTTCTTTATGGTTGATGTCAAATGCTTTTGAATAGAGCTGGAATTCAACTCAAGTGAACACAAATGGCATTTAAAAACTACCTCTGTTAACAAGTAGCACTATCAGAAATATGTTGCATATATAATCGATTTTCTAAAGTTAAAATATGTTCCAGGTAGTAGAAGAATTTACCTCATTGAGAAGTAAACCGTTATTTACAGAAATGGAAATGGAAGGATTGTGTCTGATCATGAAGTCTTTCTACAGCTCATAGATCTCAGAGTCTTCAGTCTAGTTCCACAGAAACAGATAAAGGTCTAGATTTTGGTGCCGCTTTTTTTTTTTTTTTTTTTTTTAATATCTCATTCATGCAGGCTATCACTGGTTTCATGCATTGGACTGAATTAGCTGAACAAACTGAAGAATGTGTTTTCTCTGTATTGGTAAAAGAATTTCTCATCATCAAAGTCTCATTAGGGGAGCTGCCTGATTCCATAATTTGGTCTTTAAAACTTTGGCAGCAAACATGTATTGTTTCTTTCTTGAAAAAGGAACTCTACTGAAATTAAAAGATTTGTGTTATAATTTGCAATTCTCTATGCAGTCTTCTTGCAGTTCTGATATTCTCTTGACATTGTTTTGATTTCACAATTCATAAAAGCTTTCTTTCTGAATGTAATGATGCAAGAAATTAATTGGGTTTGGTCTGGTGTAGAGTTGTGAATAATTGCATTAGATAACATTTAAAATTATTTCTTATTTCCTGAATTTCATGCACATATGTATCACCAAAATCAGAGAAACTTGAGGAAATCATGAAGTTGTATATCTTTTTTGACCAATACAGGTATTCTTATCATGGAGGCCACCTTTTAGGTAAATTGGTGAACATTAGATAAGATTTACATTTTTCAGCAAGTAAATTCTAAATATTTCATTTAAGTGCAGATTTAGAAGTTGTTTTGTTAACATTTAGGTTTTAATGAAGTAAGTTCTATGTAATTTTATGCAAATGTTGTCTTTTGACTTTATGTGCCAAGAGAGCCCCTCAGATAATGAATATACAAATTTAGTGTCTGGAAATTAAAAAAAAATAATTTGTGCTCAATAGAAATCCCCTCTTTCACTTGAATTGTCATTTAAAACTAGAAAAAGGAAATTTTTGAAGAAGTTTTGATTCAAAGTAAAACAAACAGTGAAATATTGCACTTACATTAAAATTTTCCAAACTTCTTGTGTTTTGTATTTGTTATGCTTGAGGTTATTTGTACACTTGTTATCAACCTTTTATGACATTTTGCAGTGCTGTTAATCTGAAAAATGTTCCCTGGTTCTTCCAGTGAAGTGGATTGATATTATGCTACCTTGATTTGCCTGAACATCATTTACATTTTGCAAACAATGTGCATAGGATGTTCTCCATATTTATGAATTCGCTTTTAACTAACATGCTTTTGAATAAGGACAACAGGTGTTTGTTTAATTTGGGAAAGAGTTTCATATTAGGTACACAGGAGCAGCATGGGAATTTTCTTGATAATACAACTCTTTTAAACAGGCAAGAAGAATGACTCTTGTTTAGAGAAGATACGAGGCTGGCCTTTTGCATTTCCCCTTCACTGAGAAAATGTATAACCTACTTGGCATCCATTGCCAATGATTAATTTATAAAGTATTAGTATGAAAGGGCTGTGTGAAAACGGTTCTGGAAAATGCTCTTTATGCCTTCTGTCCATTGCATGTTCGGCGATTATAAGTGTGTTAATTTTTAAAAGGAAATGCATATAACAGTTTATAAGGTGAGACTGCTGAGGAACAACAGAAATTATACAAAAACAATCAGTATGAAAATAAATATAAAGATAAGATGTTCCTTTCTTAAAAAACAGCTAATTAAAAGCAATTTGTTCTCAGTGTTTTATGTGCCTGGTCCTAGTACAGCAGGATGACTGGGACCTCTCTTTCATAGACTGAGAATTCATCTTGAAAGAACATAAGAATCATTTTGAGCCTAAAAATCCTTTTCCCCCTAACTCTGCTTGCTAGCTAGAATTTGACATTTTTACAACAGATATGGTTGAAGTATTTTCCACCTACTAATGAGGTTCCACGTCCTGGTCCTCAACCACAGCATGTGAGAGCTGAGAGGGGTCTACTCTACTGTGTTGAAGAGGTTCAGGATACTTTCAAGTTGTATGATACTGTACAGAGACTTCCCTGAATAAAATCTTGTTTCTGCACAAAACAAAGAAACAGAAGAAATGGTTGCCTGCAACAGTTTCCCAAGATATAGCCAGATACTTTTCCAGAATAATTCTTTGTCTTCCAGGGACTTGTGGTTTGCAGATGACTGGTGAACTCCTGTCCCTTTATCAGTTTATCTGCTAGCATCTTCAGAATTCTGTGGCAAGGAGTTCAGCCACTGAACTCATGTTTTATGAAGAAGTATTTTCTCCTGTTTGCTTTGAAACTATCACCTACTAGCTTTATGTAATATTCACCAGTTTTTGAACAAGAGATAATAATCCAATACATCTCCACTGCTTGTGATCAGGTAATAATTATGATATGCACTGTCTGATCTATTATGTGGCTCGTCATAAGCAGGCAATATAGTTATTCCTACCTGGACATATGTAAGACTCTCAAATTGATGATGTTGGTTAAGAAAAAAACAGTGCAAAGGCATTACAAGTTCACTATTCAAACTTTTTGTGTAAAGTAAGGAGCCAAGGCCATATGTGGCTTTTGAAATTTTCAGCAGAATACTTGGGTATGTGACAAGTATTATCCAGCATACTGATTCAACACCTAAATGTGGAAGTATTGCTAGCTAAGGCATTCAGTTTTGAAAACTGGGTCTCCATGAATCATTTAATGATGCTTAATTGCCTCAGATTTAATTGGTTTTTAAATGACCAAAAATGGATATTATCCACTTTAAATTTCAAGGGTTATCTGTATTCAGTGAGTTAATGCTAATGGAAATGTATATTACATGATAATGACTATAATTATTACATCTAAGGACTCAGGAATCTGTTTTTAACATGGCTTCCTGAGGAAATTACAATTATGCAATCTCTACTTGTCTGTCTGTCTGCCTTTTTGCTTAAGAATTTTGTGTCTCTTTACCAATTTTTGCAAACATCAGAGCAATAGAATCTCAAAGATATTTTCTTATGAAGTCTGTTGAAATCAGAGTTGTAAAAGGAGAGAGGGACAGTGGGAAGAGAAACTCAGGTGAATTTTCTCTGCAAAGGTACATCATATTTGGCAGAAATGAGCCAGTCAATCAAGGTGCATGTGTAGACTGGCTGCTACTACAGGCACACACTGAGCTCCAGATGAGCAGTTGTGATAAGCCCTGTCTCTGGCATATTAGAAAAGACTCAGGAAAGCAGTGTGGAAGAAGAGTCTGTAATAGGTACAAAGTTTAACTGGTCATGGAAAGCTGGACTTTATTCCTTCTATTGGTTAAATAGCTTAAAGGCCAAATGACCTTGCTTGCTGGCCTAAAAATCATGGTGAGTCATGGAAAGAAGGAGAAATATAGAGAAGAAAAAAAAATATATTTGGTCTAGTAAGTGGGAATTAACATGATGTCCCAAAACAATGAACCTGACATACTTCTAATATAGGGATATTCACAAGAGCTTAATTTCTGCATGGGTGAGAAGACATTTTCTTTTTAGGTGGACGTCTTTCAATCTATAGAATACAGTACCTTGGAATAGGTACTTTCTACTTATTTTTAATGTTTTGGGAGCATTTTTACATCCTCATTTATCTATCTGAAGAGGAACAGGAAGCTCAAGTTCATAAACTGGTCATTCACATTTTCTAGTAAAGCTTATATTGGCTTAAAGCAGAACAGGCAATCCCACCTTCTTACATAGAAGTAAGCTCACCATACAAAACTACCACTGATGCTAACAGCATTTTTACCTTGCCACCTCAGGGGTGTCAGCGCAGGAACCAAGGCTCAAAAGACATATGTAGGTGGAGCATCTCAATGGAAATATTTGCTTTAGGGAAGATAAGAAGCGTGTTTTGTGTTCCATATGTTCTATTGGCAGATGTTAAAGACTTCATAAGTATTTTACAAAATCAAAGGTATGACTTTTGTAAACATCAAACCACGTCACACAGATTTTAGTTGCTTAACAAAATAAGTTCGCAAAACTGATCTGCAACAATATGCTGAATGTATATGAAATGTCTATATGTACTTTGCAGAGTAACAGTGTTAAAAACATCTTTTGCTAGCAAAAGGTCTGTTTTAATGTAGATACACCAGCAAGAGCATGACCACAAAAACCAATGACTCCTTTACTTGAAGGGTGGACAGATACTAGGTGGAAGACTGGCAGGTTCTAATCCAGAGTAATAATCCAACTCAACACAACAGTTTATTTAGTGACTCTTTATGCACAAAGATGACCTGGTGATACCTTTATATGGTTTAGGAGTAGGCCTTTGTTTTCTACACAAGAGAAGCTAGAAACAGTCAACTTTCCCTTTCTTAATAAGACAAGTTGACAAGGAAAATGTTGAAGTAGTCACTGACTCAACTAATGAAGGGTGTGCATACACATACAAGGGAATTTGATGAGCCAGTACATGACAAGCTCTTTCTTGGTCTCCAAACTGGTGGTGTCAGGCATGTGGCTTAGAGGAAACATGGGAAAAGCTGCATTGAAAGATCAGGCTATTTATCTTCATACAAGAAAAGCTCTTACCCTTTAGTGACCACACTCTAATGCTGGCTGACTCTGTATTTTACTATATTCTTTCGGAGGTAGGTGCACTATTTCAATCTCTGTGAAAACTGAGCCTTGGTCTTCTTTTGCAGAGAGGATTTTAGGGGCTTAGCTCAAGCCTAGACCACAGCTGCACAGCCTGGTGTTGCAACAAGCAACAGAGGGCTGTCCACTGCCAGGAGAAGAGCCACCAATCTTGTCACTACCCTAAGTATGGCCCCTGCTGTTGTGGCCAGGTGATATCCTGAATGAGGACACTGTTGCTCACAGCATCTACAAGCTTGGTGCTTTGCAGATGCACCCTCAAAGTCATTAAGGAAGACATAACAGAGTTTGGATGGCAAAGGCTTTCAAATCCACAATTTGAACACCTAACTTCTTGCTAACTTCTCTTGTAGCTAATCTCTTACTGGATGTGCCTTATAACCTCAATAAGTTATTTTGGTGCCTCTTCAGGGAAGAGACCACTGTCTTCACTTCTGACAGTGAAGACAAAGATGGTCGTATTTTTCTACCTCTTATCTTTTCTCTCCCTTTTAGGCTTTCAAGAGTCTCTTGAAAATCTTTTCAAGAGCAACTGAAAGTAGACTAAAATTATACTTTGAACAGAATGGCATGAATCACACACACAACTATTCAGACGATATTTTAGTTGTATAAGCAATTTTTTCCAGTCATGTCATCTGCAAATCAGGAGCCAAATGAGAAAATATTTATGCATCCTGTGTTCTTGATATATAAAGCAATGTCACTGCTAGTGTAAAATGGGATTAATACATAATTTAAATATGGTTTATGTGGTCTACTTTCTTACAATGTTAACATTCCCAGACCTTACTGTGAGCATTATGGAAAGTGAAGGCAAAAATCTACAATATATCTCTTCATAGAAATAATCATTCTACAAAGTCCAGCCTCTTCAGAAAATGTATCAGCAATCCACATACACTAACTGTTTCAGAAGCAGAGCCATATACCATTGACAGCAGCTGAAAACCATTCTACATATCCTCCTACCATTCTAGAGTTAATGTGTCAATTATCTGTTATAGATTTGGATTTCAAGGGGACTATTATTACTTCATGATAAAAACATTTCTGGAAAGGATTATGAAACATAAAATTCAGCTCAGGATTGCCTCAATATATGGTGTAAATTATATGTATAAATATACACCTCAATATATGGTGCAAATATATTCTATAAAGCAGTAAATCCAATCAGGCTGATCATTGCTTTTCAACATGAATTGTTTGGAGAAGGGAAGAAATATTTTGCTGGGAAGGCAAAGCAGAATGCATTTTAAAAGAAATTTTTCTGTCTTTCATGCTTCAACATGGAATGTTGAAAAAATAAGTGGTGATTTCATAAAGGAAAAGTTAATGTGTTATATTCACTGCTTTTGGAAGTCCTCAGATAGTTCAGAGTATTTGTAACCGTTAATGAACTCCATGCCAGTGCATCGCAGCTGTACTTCAGTACATCCAGCTGCATTTTATAATGTGAGTTAGATTTGAGTCTGTCTCATTTTCATCCATGCACTAAATTGTAGTCTGTAGACCAAAACTAATCCACAAACATTTATTTTGAAAATGACATCCATACACCAAAACCTAAAGGGTAAAAACCTACACCATGAAATATTAAAACACCTAGGATGCATGTGCTTAGTTGAAACACCTCTGGCAAGGGGCTGGTTTCTAGTTATGTGTCTAGATAGATACAGGGGTCTTAGTATGTGCAATCCACATTGCACTTTAATGTGTATGAACTGCTTTACCATCAAGGTCACTGAGACAGAATTTAAAACAAAGGAAGGGATAATTAAACATTGACTACAAAAAGCATTTTGTGTGTGGAGGTATACTGGCTGAGACATAAGGTTTCTAGTAAGCATTGGATGCTAAGGGTCTGTAAAAATACTTCTACTCATCTAGCACTTTCATTGCCTAGTCTCCCTCTAACAAGATACTGTTTTGTACTCCTGATGCCTGTGAGTCAAAGAGGTTGCCTAGGGATAGATTTCACTTCTAAGTGATAATCAAAGTCATGGGTTTTGTTTTATATTAAAACCATTTCATGCTTCCACCATGTAACTCCTTGAAAAAAAAATTCTGGTTCTGTGATCTTTTCTAGACTGTATGTCATGGTTTTGCTCATCCAGTCATTACAAAAGAATGATGCAAATACTGTGCTTAGAGTATTTTGTACAGCACGTAATGTGCCAGTAGTGCTTTTCATAAGTACTCTTTCATGGCTCTGTAATGTCATATGGTTTTAAAACCAGCTTCATTTGATCCTGAAAAATTAATAAGATCAAAGGAAAGCAAAAGGTGATTTTTTAAAAAAGATGACAGATCTTAACTCTTATTATTGCTGCTAACACTAGTCTGGGTTCCTTGTTAATACAGTGATGCCACTATCTTGGGTCCCAGGGAGCTAGGGGCAACCACCAGCCAAAAGTCGCTGCAAGAACACAACACAGAAGTAATTTTGCAGGGTATTACATCAGATAGTAAGTCTTGAAAGTCAGAAGTCTCTAGAGAAGAAAGCACTGATGAGACAATACTGACCAGCATGACACTGATAGAACTGCCCTGAATATTTCACCAAACATCCTTGCAAAGAGGGTGGCTACTACCCCTTCCCTTGTTGCTCCTTCCATGTCTAAGGGCAGTGCCTGGAAAATTTGCACGGCAATGGTTGGAAAAGCAATAGTTTGCGTAGACAGGTGCATGGAGGCAGGAGAGAATGGACCATGGAAGACCCAGGAGACAAGAACATCTTAGGCTGATGTGTTAGAGGAAGGAAAGCTGAAGCAGATATGAGGAGTAGATAATGAGGAAAACGGGCAGGTCAGAAGGAAAGGCAGTGAATGAATGTGGAAGATACATTGTGGCATTCGTCAAGGGAGAGAGAGAAAGATCTGTTATTGGCTGAGCCATAAAAGAGTGAAAATCAAAGAATCTGGAAGTAGTTTCTGAAAGTGTGGATGAGCAGAAGGGAAAAAAATGTTTCTACATAATAGTACTACCAGGTAGAAAAAAATGTGAAGCCAAACTGTATCTCTAATTAATTGGAACCAAATTTCTTGCAGGTCAGCTTACTTCATAATACAAAAGTATTATTGCCTACGAATGGCAATAGCTGAATTCGAATATGTGTCTGCACTGAAGCAAGATGCAACAATTATTAGGAAAGTGAAAATTGTCTGTAGAAGGTGTATTGCTGCTTAAGTTGTGAGGGGAAAAGGTTATGGAGCTCTCAAAAATTTTGTTTGTTAACTGTTTTAATGTGCACTTCAACGTGTTATTTGCCTTAAAAATAGATAAATTAGTCCTCAGCACTGATCTTTGGCAACATAAGATGTGCTCCTTTTAGTTGTTTGACCATCCCTCCATTTAGGAAGTATGTAGCACTTGTATTGAAGGAAAAAGTTTGGGAACACCTTTTTTTGTTATTTTTCCTTCTTTTGGAACATAGGAGGGAATCATTTCTATTGGGTCCTCTGTGGAACTGATGACACAGACTAGCATGATTATTTGTTATAGCCAGTATCCTAGCATATAGTAGTTAATTCTGTATTTTCCCGTTCACTTAGTAGTCTTCATTTGGATATTAATCGCAGTGAATTTTTAAAGGTATGAATTCGTAATGAAGCTTTAATATTGACTTGAGCTGCCTTTGTCTAATTAAGTATTCTCATAAATGCACTAAAATGTCATTATGTTTTTTGTATTCCTAGGTTTGGTTTTTGCCTTTTTAAGGGGAATAAACACTCTGGTTGTTTTTTATCACTCACTTAAAAGCTTTTTTGTGAGTATAATTTGCTGGCTTATATTGACCACAGAGTAAAATATGTTCAATTGCCTTTGATTATAAAGAGTAAAAAAAAAAAATCTCCTGGCAATTCTGTATTTTATTAGCATTGCTGTAAAATACAAGAAGAGTACTTGCTAATTCTGTGATGCTTTGGGATCTCACAAAAGTCTAAGATTCTTTACCATGTTCATCAGATTTAAATACTGCAGTGGTGGACAATAGAGAGGAGTGGTTTAGTGGGAAAATGAATGTTTCAGGCAGGAGTCATTCTATTTATTTTTAATGTAATGCAGACCTAGAGAACATGAAGCAGCCTAATATATCAGTTTTTAAGGAGTGTGAAAAAAAAATGACTGTAGTTCAGAATCACAAGTATGGAGAAATGTGGGATGCTAGAAAAAAAACTTTGAAAGTTTGAAGAAATATTTTCACTGTGCAGATACTACAATCTCTAAACAAATTCTAAAAGCTCCAGACACCTCTATTCAAATACCCAGACGAGGGTTTCCAGAACTTCCCCATGAATAACCAAGGCAGTTGGTGGCTTCAGTGACATTTTAAACTAAAGAGGCCATGGAAAGGTCTGTAGGAAAAATCCAACACTTTTCACCCAGACTTTTTTTTTTTCTGGAGACAACCTTCCAAAAGACCTAATTGTGTCCTCTCTTCCTAACCACTGCTAAAGTCTTTCTGTAGATGAAGTTCAGTATATGGGTATAGAAAGTATCAGTCTATCCATTTTTCTTTCATACTGCAACCTTTTCATTTGGGATTCATCATGATGGGGAAAAGGTGACCAAAGATTCCTTTGATGGAGAGGTCAGCTTTCATAAGTACAGGGTATAAATCTTCCGAAGAAGGAAATATTTCTGCTGGTTTCTCTGTTCCCCTACAAACACCTGTACTGTAAAGTGTCCACAGAGTAGCTAGGAGAGAGTTTGACACAAACCTGAAGAGAAGTACAATAATTGTATGGTCTTTGCATTTCCAGTTTCAGGTTGTAAGCTTTTCCAAAGTATGAGAAAAAAATCTGTGGGGTCAGAAGATATGAGACAAATAAGAAGACCTCAAATCAGGACATTATCTACAATAAAGTATATGTATGTGAAGAAAAATTAATCCAAACCCCAAACTTAACAATGGATATAATAAAGAATAACAAATCAGCAGGTTGTAAAGTCAGACTGTGTAGGCTAGTCAGTTAAGTTTACTGTGTTGATGTTGTTATCCATTTAAGAAAGTTATTTTAATGTTATTTATCAAGAAAGGGGAGTTATGAAGTGCTTAATATTTTCATATTCTATAAAATAGAAAAGTAATGTTATATAGCTACCTGTATTTTCATTGTTCTAGTCAAGTAGAGGAAGGTATGCTTACTTATGCTAGTTGATCATAAACAGCCTTACCTCAAGTAGTCCTGCTCCTGGTTTAGAGTTCTGAAAAAAAACCATGTACACCTGAAGAGGGAGTAAAACAAATTCAAGTTACATACAGGAAAAGGGTTCGTACAGGATTCCTCTCAGTGCCAGTGATCAGATATAAATGATGACAAATTCCCCTTGCAAGAAACTGCAGCATTCATCTCCTCATTAGTAAAATAGGATCATGACAAGTGTACTATTCCCCAAATCATAAGAGGGTGTTTTTATGATTATTTGTTTGTCGTGGCTGGAAAAGTGATTCACTGTATTTTTATTAAGATATAAATCACCTGACTAAATACGTTTTTTCTTCCAATATACTATAAGACTGAATTTATAGGTATCTAGTAGTCTGTGAACTCAAGTCTTCTATAACAAATATTCATGTTCCCTTTTTGCTGTGATGTTTTGAATTGCTGATGTTTATATGTGTGAAAAACAAACAAATCTCATGCAGTTGCCAGAGACTTGCTTGTGTCAAAACATAAAACCTGAGCATCTGATGTAGCAGCAGGGACTTTAACAGCCTATGCAGGAACTCAGTTATGAGAGTACAAAATTAAACTGCTGCCATACTTGCCTGGCCAAATACTTGTGGACACTCTAAGAGCAGGTTCAACATGCAGGGGCAAGGCTGTTTGCTCCCATTAAGTGTTACAAACATCTGTCCCCGGTGTTGAGAACTCTACGCTGGCATCTGTTGAATAGTAGATCATTCGCAGCATTGTACATCTTGATCTTAGCTCATCCCAGTTTTGGCTATTTGTTTATTCCCTGGATGCTTGCTGTGATCTGACTTCTGCTAATACTTCTGTGGTTCATAACTTCCACCTCAAGACACAGAATGTGGCTTTAGGGCTTGTACTACATGCTTTCCCATTTTGAATTAATTCCCACATGATGAGGTTAAAGTCTGACAGTTCTTTTGATATTGAAGCACCTCTTTCTGGCAAAGGCTTCTGTTCAGCACTTGCACTACAATGAGTGGAAATACGTTTCCAAACCTTATTGTGGGGCTGAGACCCACCTAAACTTTAATCCTAGGTGCCACAAATGCCATCCATGGCTTGGACATGGCAGGTCATGTAATTACATAAATTCTACAACTCCAGCTTCCTTCTTAGCAAAATAGGCATTGAAACTCACTAGCCTTTCACTGAACTGCTTTGCTATTTTGTATATAAAATGCTTTATTCATCTACTGGGCAGTAAGTGTCACCTTTATGTTAAGACAACAGCAGATGCCTGAGGGAGTATCTGGGAGGATGAGGGAGTATGAAGAAGCTCCAAATTTATGCACTTGTTATATATTCTGATTGTTCTCCTTGGATGAGATGCCTTAAGATGAATGAAGATGTGTTTTTTAATAAATACTACTATCTTTACAACCTGTTTAAAGCCTTTGTACATTCTTATCTGGTTTTGCAATCTTTATTGCATTCTTTAGCAGCCCTTTTGTCAGGAGATTGGTAATCCTGAGCAAAAGGCTCTCCTATAAACAGAAGTTCTTTTAATTGTCCCCTGGACCAGCTTGCAGGCTTTTCATGTGGCTCAGCTGGGTGATTTCCACAGTCTGACCTGTTTATTAGGTAGGGACAACAAAAACTGTCACTGGGAGGCTGGGATCGGGACACTTGCTTTACAGAGTCACTGTTTGTGGTTATCTTACAGCATGCTTCCCAAGCCAGCAAGCACTTAGAGACCACAAATCCATGACTGTGATTCCCAGGCATCAGAATAATGCAAAAAATTAATGGCAATTAAGGCATTAAAGAGAAGTGGCTTCTATCTACAGTCTGAGCACAACAAAATCAAGAAATTCAGGCTTACTGTTTAGATTCCCTGTAGCAAAGGACTGGGGTCATAGACAGTCTGAAAACTGGTGTGCTACTTGTGTTTGAAGACTTGCTGTTGCAGAGCCTACAACCTTAAAATTTGCTAGTTGACCTGTAACTGCTCCAAGAAGAGCTAAGTTAAAAGAACATAAAATAATTTCTCTGACAGAATCCAAATGTAGGTCACAAGATACCAACGGTTACAGAAGCAAGTGAGCAGCTATGAAGAGAGAATGAAACATACCTACCTTCTGTATGAGATCCAAAACTGTGTTTTACTTACTATTGTCCAGATGATAGTTGGTTATGATGCATCACACCTGCATGAATTAGTCTGTGGTTCTGGGGTGTGTCCTTAAATATTTATTTTCCATTTACACATGATAACAACAATTTGAGGAATCACACTTTTTTTGGTAATGATAAAAATGTATGCTATATACCTGTAACAATACCCTAGATTTTAAACGGGTTAAAATTTTAGGCTTCCAAACTATTTATGCTCCTTCCAGGGAAATGTTAATGACTCTTCTGGGATAGGTGTGGCTGTCGCCTGCCCAGACAGTAAACAGAGTCAGCTAACTGAATACTCTGGCGTTGGGTTAATAGTTAACCCTTTGCAAGGCAGTAAAACCTCCTCTCTGGGTGTGGGGGGGTTTAAATGTCAGAATAAATGATTTTATGTATCTCATGAATTTACAACTTCCTAAATATGCTTTATGCCATCAACAGATCTCATTAACTGAGTTTGACGAATATAACCTATAATGTGCTCTCATACAGCAGTAATCAGTGATGGGTTTAGAAATGAACTGAATTTTTCTCACCTCCTTCCAACTTCTTTTGAAGGATACTATACTGATACTTAACCTGGATTTGAATCTGCAATTTCTGGTTATAACAAACTGATTTTTTTCAGATGCATAGGTGTTCAGTTTGTGTGTTTTCTGTGCTTAGAATACTCTCTCCTCTGTCTTTCACAACAAGCAGAAATACGGGAGAAATCAGAGAAATGCAACAAAGATGAAAAAGATCAGCTGAGGGGTCGTATTAAATGTAAGTGCAAGGGAATCATAAAGAATCTGAGAGGTGACATCAGTATAAGGGAGCAGTTTGAAGAAAGGAGGAGCAGAATGAACACAAAAGGCAAAAGAAATTGGAATAATGGATGTGTTTTTGAACAGCTGCATAAGAAAGAGATGTAAACAATGAATCTGAGAATGTAGTATAAGGTTGGACAAGAAAAGAATTCAGTGGGTAAAGACAAGAATAAAAGAAGCCGGTAAAAGAAAATGAGCACAACATAATGACAAGAAGACGAGAAGTACAGCAATACCAAGTTTATAAAATTCTAATTAATTTCTGCAGAATGGTGAGTGTTTTTAGAAGTTCCTAGCAGCAAGGTAAAAGGTGGTACTAAAAGAGTTTTGTTTGAACATGTGAAAACTCAATAGTCTCTCAGCAAGCCTGGAATTTCCATCTGTTGTTGCATTTAAGGGTCTGCCTTCAAAAAGCAAAGTGGAGATCCTAAAGATAACTACAGCAAGTCCTATGCAACTCAGATGAAGGTCTTCCCTGAGAGTTTTTCAGCAACCCCATACTTGGCTCCATACCCTCAAGACAGGAATTGTCACGTCATTTAATTTCTGCACACCTAATTGACAGATCTTACGGAAGTGCCATACTTCCAGCAGGAAAAACTGCAGAAAAGCAGTTGAATGAGGGCCCTTCCCATCCATTTTTTCCTACAGGAGATGAAGGGACATGACAGCATGGAGTGGAGTTGCTCATGCTGAGAAGTAAGTTAATGGAACTGTGAGAGTGGGAGAAATCTATTGGTTCTTCCAACCCATGGGTGTCCTGGACTGGCTTTCCTTCAGAGCGACTAAAGACATACCCTTCCTTCTCCCAGCTCCCGTGTCTTTTTTAGTCCAACCAGTGCTAAGAGGATAACCTCCTAGGACCTGACTTTTTATGCTAGGCATTGGTACTTTATAGGCACACAGAATTCATCTAAAACAACCAGACTTGAATGAATCCACTGTTCATGACCTTTCTCCCACCAGGTGACTCACTAAGCTGTATAACCCTTATGAAGGAGCTGGCCTTTTCTGTTTGGCAAATATTGATTCTTTTTTCACCCATTGTTTCTTCCTCAGTCCATGCCAGTGAGCCCAGGTTTTCACAGATCACTGAAGACTGGATTGCAGAAGAAGTAAAGGATGCTGCAGAAATAGAATCATAGAATCATAGAATCATAGAACAATCAGGTTGGAAGAGACCCATCGGATCATCAAGTCCAACCATTCCTATCAAAAGCTAAACCAAGTCCCTCAAGACCTAGTGCTGGTCTTGCAGCAGTGGGCAGTGGCTCAATGTGCTGATGGAGATCAGTGACAAGTGGCATGCCTTAGGTGTCTGTACCATGGTGAGACCATACAGCCCCTTTTGGACTCAGAGGGAACAGCAGTGACAGGGGACGAGGAGAAGGTTGAGGTACTTAATGCCTTCTTTGCCTCAGTCTTTAATTGTAAAGAAAGCTGTTCCCTCTGTGTAGACACCCAGGAAACAGAGGAGCAATACGAGGCTCCCATAGTCCATGAGGAGGAGGTCAGAGCCCTGCTTGGCCAACTGGACACCCACAAGTCCATGGGGCCAGATAGGATACATCCTAGGGTATTGAGGGAGCTGGCGGATGTATTGGCCAAACCCCTTTCCATCATCTTCCAGCAGTCCTGGAAGACTGGGGAGGTACCTCTGTACTGGAGACTGGCTGATGTAGTTCCCATTTACAAGAAGGGTTGCAGGGAGGATCCGGGGAACTCCAGGCCTGTCAGTCTGACCTCAGTGCCAGGGAAAGTCATGGAACAGGTGATCTTGAGTGCTATCATGAAGCACTTACAAGAGAACCGGGTGATCAGGCCCAGTCAACATGGGTTTACCAAAGGCAGGTCCTGCCAAACCAACCTGATCGCCTTCTATGACAAAGTCACTCGGCTGCTGGATGAAGGAAAGACTGTGGATGTGGTCTTTCTGGACTTCAGTAAAGCCTTTGACACAGTTTCTCTACAGCATTCTGCTGCGGAAACTGTCAGCCTCTGGCCTGGACAGACGCACACTCTCCTGGGTAGAAAACTGGCTGGATGGCCGGGCCCAGAGAGTGGTGGTAAATGGTGTTAAGTCCAGCTGGAGGCCAGTGACAAGTGGTGTTCCCCACGGCTCAGTGCTAGGTCCAGTCCTGTTCAATGTCTTCATCAATGACCTGGATGAGGGCATTGAGGGTACCCTTAGCAAGTTTGCAGATGACACAAAGCTGTGTGCAAGTGTCGATCTGCTGGAGGGTAGGGAGGCTTTGCAAAGGGACCTGGACAGGCTGGACCGCTGGGCAATGTCCAATGGTATGAGGTTTAACACGGACAAATGCCGGGTCCTGCACTTGGGGCACAACAACCCTATGCAAAGCTACAGACTGGGAGAAGCCTGGCTGGAAAACTGCCAGGAGGAGAGGGACCTGGGGCTGTTGGTCGACAGCCAACTGAACATGAGCCAGCAGTATGCCCAGGTGGCCAAGAAGGCCAATGGCATCCTGGCTTGTATCAGCAATGGTGTGACCAGCAGGTCCAGGGAGGTGATTCTCCCTCTGTATTCAGCACTGGTGAGGCCGCTCCTTGAATATTGTGTCCAGTTCTGGGCCCCTCACCACAAGAAGGATGTTGAGGCTCTGGAGCAAGTCCAGAGAAGAGCAATGAGGTTGGTGAAGGGGCTGGAGAAGAGACCCTATGAGGAGCGGCTGAGAGAGCTGGGGTTGTTTAGCCTGGAGAAGAGGAGGCTGAGAGGAGACCTCATTACTCTCTCCAAGTACCTGAAAGGCGGTTGTGGAGAGGAGGGAGCTGGCCTCTTCTCCCAAGTGACAGGGAACAGGACAAGAGAGAATGGCCTCAAGCTCCGCCAGGGTAGGTTTAGGCTGGAGATTAGGAGGAGGTTTTTCACACAGAGGGTCATTGGAATAGGCTGCCCAGGGAGGTGGTTGATTCACCTTTCCTGGGTGTGTTTAAGACACGGGTGGATGAGGTCTTGAGGGACTTGGTTTAGTGTTAGATAGGAATGTTTGGACTAGAAGATCTGATGGGTCCCTTCCAACCTGATTGTTCTGTGATTCTGTGATTCTGTGATTCTGTGATGCTGTGAATCTGTACCGGGACCAATATTGTTTAGTATCTTTATCAATGACACGGACAATGGGATTGAGTGCACACTCAGCAAGTTTGCACATGATACCAATCTGAGTGGTGAGGTTGACATCCCTGAGGGATGGGATGCCATCCAGAGGGACCTTGGCAAGCTGGAGAAGTGGGTTTGAGAAAACATAGTGAGGTTCAAAAAGGATAAGGGCAACCTTCAGTACTGATACAAGTTGATGGCTGAAAAGATTGCGAGCATCCTGCAGAGAAGGGCCTGGGGGTCCTGGTGGATGAGAAGCTCACTGTGAGATGGCAGCATGCAAGTGCAGCCCAGGAAGCCAACAGTATCCTTGAACGCAACAAAAGAAGTGTAGCCAGCTGGCCAAGAGAGGTGATTCTGTTCCCCTACTCCACCCTTGTGAGACCACACCTGGATTTCTATGCCCACCTCTGGAGCCCTCAGCACAGGAAACACATGGACCTGTGGAGAGGGTCCAGAGGAGGACCACCAAAATGCTCAAAGGCCTGGAAAAGCCTTTGAAGAGAGGTTAAGAGAGTTGAGGTTGTTCAGCTTGGACAAGAAGTCTCTGAGGAGACCTTACTGCGGGACTTATAAGAAAGACGGGGAAATACTTTTTAGCAGGACCTGTAACAATAAAGCAAGGTGTAATAGTTTAAAACTAAAAGAGGAGAAGTTTAGACCAGATTTTAGGAAGAATTTTTTTTCAGTGAGCATGGTGAAACACTGGCACCAGTTGCTCAGAGAGGTCATAGATGCCCCATCCCTGGAAACATTCAAGGTCTGGTTGGATGATGCTCTGAGCAACCTGACTGAGTTGAAGATGTCTGTGCTTACTGCAGGGTGTTGGACTGGATGACCTTCCTGGTCCCTTCCAATTCAAAACATTCTATGATTCTGTGATACTCTCCATTTTGCAGATAAGAAAAGAATGTGTAGATCTACTCATCATAGGTAGGAAATACAGGAAATATAAGAAATACAACAAGGAAAGAGCCTGGAGTGAGATCCTGGACCCAGTCAGGGCAGCTTTTTCCTCTGTTTGTGGCCATAGCTGTGACAAAGGCATTCCACGGGTGCTGTGGTACATAGATGTACGCATGTGTCTGGGGGACTTAAAGAGCGGAGGTTACTCTAGCAACCTGAAAAGCCCTGCTGGTGGATTAGGTTCTGCTAAAGATAAACCATATTCTGGTTTAAATATCCTGCTAAAGTAATTCAAGTACTCAGGCATTTTCTAAAGCCAAAATTAACTTTAATCTGTCCCGTAATATTCTGGTGTCTGAGGAGTGTCAAATCATGCTCCGTCTGAGACTAAAATTGAAAAATTAGCCTCTATTTTCACTGTTCATTCTATATCACAAGCTATTTAGCAACAAAAGGTGAAAATGACATTGGAAACTGAGATCCAAAGTTGGTAGTTTTGTAGTTTAGAGGGAGAAGCAGTGAGCATGATTTTATAAGATTCGGCTTCCCCTCCCCAACACAGCTTCATCAAAGTGCTTTATTATATTGTTGCTCATGCTTTTGTATGGTTTTCTAATATTGCACTGTCTTGTCTAAATCACTTTGAAAACTATGGCTGCCTCCTTCTGAGACAAATCCAGGCCTCATTAAAATTCATAAACAGGCAGCCAAGAGCTTTGAGTGCTTTTCTATTGACACTGAGAAATGAAGTGTCCTTATTTATCCTGATAGCATATTATTTCAAAGAGTGTCCACATCCATAGGCAACTGGATTTTGATTGATAACATTTAAGGCTCACTGTGAAAGAAACTGTTTTTCATTATGGAGTTCTGTGACAGAAACTAGTCAATGATATCTCAAATCAGCACCATTTCAATGTTTAATTGCATTATTTTGGTATGAAAATTTCACGTTAGCATTAACTGCAAATCTATGCTGACATATAGCAGTGGTCTTATTTTCTCAGGTAGTATGCGCCTGTACTGGAACTTCATTGTATACTGTCACTGCTGCTGGTATGAACTTTTCTTCATTTTGAGAGAGTAGTGGGGGAAGGAAGAAGGTAATCACATGTCTGCTATCGAGTCCATCTGAGCTCACATTACACAATTTAATACCAGTTGTGAAGTGTATTTGGGCATTGCAATGTTAACATTTGTCATATTGCCAAATGTGCACTGGGAATAATATATTTCCAAAATCATCCTCAAATTCCATTAGAATAAGAAAAATCCATATGCTTTGGGCAAAGACGAAAATTGAAAAAAATTGTCCCAATAGAATCGCAGATATAAAAGAATTTGAATATATTAATTGGCAGCTATACTGCCAATAATTGATCAATAAGCCTTTGCAGGGCTTCAATATGGAAAGCGTTTAAACTTCAGTAGACAAAATGAACTAGGCTAACATGCATCTTTAGAACTGTATGTAAGTATCTGTAGGATATACTCCTCAAAAAAAATTTACAGAATCAGACAATATTCTGCAAAGTTAGCACTGCAGATACACTATATGGAACATTCATAATTGATTGGTTGGCCTTCATCTTAGTATATTTGTATCATACAAACGTGAAATATAATATAAGCCCCTAAGTAAGAACTGATATTCATCTGTAGCTTAAGGTCATTCTAGAACTACTGTCTCAGAACTAAACTAATTGTTAGTTTTACTCTGATTTGTTTATTCAAAGAGTTCGGGTTGTACATCCAACAAGCTTTTTTTTTCTCTGCTATCCAATCTAGCTAGTGTGGATTCTGGAGAGAAGCAGCATACTTGTACTTATCTACAGCTGTGGGATATCTTTCTATAGAGATCTTCTTTTTCTAAAAAATGGCAAAAATTGAAAGATCAGTTGGTTTCCTGTGATGGCCACACCTTCAGGTAACGTGATTTACGTGATAAAAATGTAATTATATATATTTTTTCATTTAGTTTCAGCAGTAGAATTCCAAAATCACAACTCTAAATACTACCTCTATTGTGGTTCTTCAGATCTCTGTAGTCTGCCTTCCATGGTATGCTTTACATAAGCAAAATGTTTCTAGGACATCCTTCTATGAAATTTAAGAGAGAACGAGCCAATGTGTTAAACGCGTAAGCATAGCAGCTAAAAAAATTGTTGTTATGTCCACAGAAACTGTGTTGGTTTATTACCACTCAGAAAATGCTGATTATAAATAGGGAATGTTAGATTTGTCATTAAGAAACTATATATAGAAATAAGTTACTTTTTTTGAGTCTTACCTTATATAGCAAAGCTCAAATCAATCCCACTGCAGCACGAATTCCCCAGCAGAGTTAAATGTTGCTTGCTTTTGTAAGAAGCCTAGCAAACATATGCTACTGATGTCTTATATTAAATATGTCTTCAAAATAGCAGTCTGTACATAACAAATGCACTCACTATTTGAAATCTGTATGCTTTCTAGAAAGTCACCCAACAGAATTTTTGTAGCCTTGTGTTTGGCAAATCAACATAAAGATGGTGCCAGTTTTAGTAGATGGACTTCCAGGTAGTTTGTTAAACAGAAATGTTTGTACTAACTTATCAGAGCTGGTAGCTCTGATAACAACAGAAGAACAACAATTTGTTCTTGTTCTCAGCCACAAAGTTGTAATTTCCCAAGGAAATCTTGCCATAGGCTATGCATCATGAAAAATATTAATGTGATTTTGATTTTCATTATTTTAAAATCTGTAAAAATTCTCAGTATTTTATATGAATTTGTCTAGTCCGCTGATATACTGAAATGGATTAAAAAGGAGAAAACAAAGGCAATGATTTCAGAAGTTCTGGATCAGGCCTTGATCTGTTACTCTTACAAATATAGAGCCTAGTAAGGAATACTCTTCAATATTTTTCACTCTGACTACCTCTAAAAGGCTCAGAAATTTTTTACTTTGATATGTGGGATGAGTAGGACCTGTCTTTGGACCAAGCAAGTTGCTCTTTTTCCACGTACTACAGCCTTGTAAACACAAGTTATTTTAAGTCAATTGTGTATTAGCTCTGTGAAGTCAGTGAATACTTGATGAAATGCTTTTTCCTTATTGAAATATTCATGAAGCTAATTTTCAACAATCAACAAAATTGAGTCCTGTTTTTGAAAAAGAAAACATCTTTCCATATCTGCATGTTGAATACAAATCAAAAAATCCTAAAATAGAATTGATCAGATTCACTTTCTGTATTTGCTCCTGATTTGATAAGAATTTGGAGTCCCAATCAGCCAGCAAGTGAATAGCTCCTTTATTATTACTCTGATTTCAGTTATCAACCATCCTCTTTTAGGAGTGAGAATATAATAGTGAATTGATACTGAATCAGGAACACAACCCTGACCATAACAAGCACTAAAATTTCTATGAGGGTTTTAGTTCTATGCAATTCTCTAGTATCTTGAAATCTTATTAATGTCCTGCTCCATGCACACACAGAGAAAGTTTAATTCATTCCCAGCAAAATGATCTGACTAATATTTTTCATGCTGTCCAGGAAAAAACCTTAACCAGTATTTACCAATACTAATTCCAGTGAAGTCCATTAAAACCCTGCAATTTGGCATAATAACTGTCTTGGAGATTGTATTTATAGTTGCATGCTATATGAAATTTAGGCTGTGGAAGAGTTTAATTTGTAAAGGATTCTTCCTTTATGTCATTTTTGGCTTTTGCCTCAGGAACATATTTTGAATACTCCTGATCATGACATCCAAAAAAGACCACGAATACCTTGAGGACAGATCCTGTAGCACCCCTCATTTTAGCTGAACAACCAAGAAGTTGACACAATCTCATTTCTAACAGAGAAGGATATACAACTGGAATTGCGTGACACGGTTTGGAAAAATACTCAGCAGTGGCCAGGCAAATGAGTGGAGAGGGAAGAAACATGGCATGGTGAACTTCTTAACCACCAGGAAGGGCAGTTTGGGTGGCCTGGGAAAATAGCCCATGACCTTACATAATGCATATAAGGTCTCTATGTAGTCATGCTGAGAAGCAGCCACTTGGAAGAGCCACGTGGGGAAAATAGCAGCCTTATTGCTGAGCAAGTTGTTTCCTAGAACACTCAGGAAGGTTTGCTAAAAAGCAAGATACTGGATAACCTGCCGTGCAGGGAGCTGAGGCAACCTATGAAGGTATCTAGTTCTTCTATTCCCTCTAGGTTTGCTGCTTGGAGCTGTGCTCACAGTCAAGAGACAACTGTTTAGAAAGGATTCAAAACTGGGCTGGAGGATAAGTAAGATTGTAGCTGCGCTTGCCTTAAGCAAAATATCTGAGTGGCTGGAGTGTTGGGTAATAAGAGAGGAGTTACTTGCCCTCCTCAGCCTGAGGCTGTCAAAACACTTTATCTCTTATCGCTCTCCTTGGAAAGTGCTGTCAACACCAGGCTAGCTGTGAACCTGGCTGGAAGGAACCTCCACCCTTCCTGTGCAAGCTTTTCTCCTGCAAAACAAGAAATACAAGAAACATTAGGAACAAGTGAAATACTGTAAGAGGATACTGTAATGTGACTTGTTGCCAAAGATTAGGTGAGCTTTAAGACTGTGCTAAGTACTATCCATCTCCCAGAGGGCTGGGGCAGAAACACAGTTTGTTCTTGAATCCTCATCACTTAATTCAGCAACTGAGTTTGGCATCAAAATGATGGATGGTTCTGGCTGTAGGTAGCTGGGAATGTGGGTTTCAGATGAGGTGCTGGGTAGCTTTAGGTTTTGCTGGCATCTGAGCTTGGGAGGTTCAGGGCTGAAGCCCTAAACCCAAATAGTGGTGTCTCGGGTGTTCTGTCTAAATCTTGGTATGGGAATGGCAGTACTCCAGAGGATCTAGTTGTAACGCCTCTGAAATGAGTTCAGTTATAAATTCATTTAAGTAAACACATTTCTTGAAGAGCAATTTACCTCCCTGAGATTCAAAACATTTTGATTCTAGAAACAGCTAAGTTGGAATATGAAACACCTTGGGAAATTAGAACAAAATGCATCCCCCATGCAAAAAAACCCCTCATTAAATAAAAAAGCCAAAAAAATCAGCTGTGAGATGGTCAGGTTAAACAACAGAAGGGTAAAGTTAGTTTATCCCTCTTCAGCATCACAGTTCACACGATAGATCTGAACAAGCTTGGGGGAGGGGGGAGCAACTTGTTAAATTCACTGCTTGCTAAAATAGCTGACCTTTTCTCACTTGGCAGGATTTTTAGGTCTCACGTCTTCATGTAGATAAACTGTTCTTTTGGCTAACTTCGCTGTTCTTTAAGTACTGAAATATTTTGGAGCAGATACTGAGCACAGCATAGATCTGAACATGCCATAAATATAAATGTAATTTAGAAAAAGCATTCCTGGTCAGACTGAGGCAGCTGCATTTTAGTTTGTTGACTGTGTTAGTTCTAGTGGAAACAAACAGAGAGCACTGGCGTGTTAACAGGGAATGATGAGAAGAAATAAACTGTGCCTTTCAGAGGCAGTAAAAGTGCTGTAAGGCAAGAGGCTTTCAATACATTCCTACAAGGCAAACATCTTTATTCCACTGAAAGGACTAGTTGCTCCGAGTAGTTCTTTGTCCATTATTGATCCACAACTGATCTCTAATTTCTTAATTGTATTTTACTGAGCTCATGTGTGCAGTGCAAGGTGTAATGTGTGTTCTGCAGCCAGAAAAATCTGGTTTTGTTCACTAAAAGAGTGGTGAATTTCTTCTCCCATTCCTTCTTTTGAATATATTTTGTTTCTCATTTGATCCTGTAGGATTTTGGCACACTTTTATGATACTACTATTATAAATGAGTAAAAATGTCCTTATTTGCAGAACTGCTGTAGATAGCATTCTCAATCTCTGGATAACGAAGTCTTGTCTGCATGTGGAAATCAAGAAATATGTTAATATGATGATACTCATGTATCTTTACATAGATATATTTATCCTCTATTAAAAGTTGTTGGGTTTTATTCAGTAACCTTTGGAATCAGGTTAAGCACAAAAGTAAAAATACAACATTTCTATTTACATTGAACTAGGGTACAAATAAAATATAAATTTAACATAAAATATCTTCTAAGTATTTAAGACAGAGAAAAATAAGGTGGTCTTATTCAAGTTTAATTTAAGTGCCTTTAAAAACAGATTTAAAATTGTCTTATTTCATTGGTAATTGTTCCATACTAAGTTCTTTAAGAATAAATTTGGAGTATTTATTCCCAAAGTAAAGATATTTGCATAACTTTACATGTGACCATATTTTGGTGTAGAATAAAGTATTCTTCTGTTTTATACACTTTAATCCAGACTACTTCCCACATTAAAAATATTCTATGATTTGGCGCAGTCTTGCTTTATTTGCCTGTAAAAATAGTATCAGGAAGCCAGATAACTGGTGTAATCCAAACAGATGACGTCAGCTGTTAGTTGACTGGTTTCTGCAAGAAATGCCTAATCTTGTTCTTGTCATCCTCATTCTGGCAAGATGTCTTGGTATAACGATGTCAGGGTAACTTTGCCTGTGTGAGATGTCAGGATTAGACTTTGCGATTAATCATATCTCTGATCTGTCTGCCTGAATCCAGTTTGTACTCTGCTGATGGCTTGATGCTGCAGTATACAGAATGCTATAATGCATGGGATTTCAGCCTTTAGTTTATTGTTCTCGGAACCTTTGTTAAAAATCAGCCATTTATGTCCTGATTTACAGTCTAGCCCATATTCTGCATATCTTCTGCATAACTCATGCAGAGGATGTACTGTAGTCTTGCAAAGAATGACTAATTCTTTCTCTATTATGATGACTTTTTGTTGTTCTAAGAATCAGGCTTTTCAAATCATCATTCTCCCTTAAAAGAGTTTTTTCCTTCTTTTCAGTTTTTCCCCTTTTCATATTTACTCTTTATCAGTCTAAGCAAATGAGAAACATTTTAATTTTTCATATAATTTTTCTTCCAGCTTCTTCCCTTAAGTATTGGTTGTAGAATTTTTACCTCCTACATGAAGATTTAAGAAAAAATCATTCAAGTATATTACACGGTGAATAACTTGGCATTTGAAAGACATATTCTCTCAATGCTAAAACGAAAACACCATTGCTCCTTACAATAATATATGGAGAAATTTTCTGTCTAATCCCATTGATTAATCATGTCTTCTTTTTTCCTGCTGACTAAATTTGCATGCATTTTGCAATTACCTTAAACACAGACCTTCAGACTTCTGCTGTTATAGCTAATTAATTGTAGAAACAAGCAGTTAGGAGTCAGGCCTTTGACAAAATCTGGGTAATGTATTTCTACATTTAATATTTCCTTTCAACTCATTTATGGCCGTGGTATACAGGTGAGGTGTTGAGTTTGCATATTTTGCATCTTTTCAAAGTCTTGTAGTTTTGCCTTCATTTTATAGTACATAGAGGTTTACCATGCATTAAGCCAATATAATAGAATTATTGTATCTTTTGGCAATGTCAGCTACTTTGAACAATAGAAATCTTTTGAAAACACCAGACAGCTGTACATTCTTGTAGCACTCATTTCAGTTTTGTGAAATGATTGTTTTGTTTGCTTTGGGTTGGACTGGTGATTGTAAGCAAATTTTTCTTAATTGCTGTGTCATACCTTATTTTATTTAAGTAATTATATTTTTAACGCTTGTGTGCCTTATGATGCCAAAAGTGGGTGCATCATTAAGTCCTGGTAAAAAGAACTACAGATTTAAGACCTACTCTATCTTCTGTTAGACAGATGTTGGCATGTACTTTGAAATTCTGCCCCTTGGTAGTTATGACAACTAGGGATAGATTCTGGGATTACAAGCAAATATTAAAGATTGTGAATAGCATAGAGGCTAAGAAGGATTTCTCTTAAAGTATAGTTACAGCCTGTTTCCCCACTGAATTTCTCTACAAGTACCTTGAATTTAGCTTCAAGTTTGTTCACATCCCAAATGATGTGTATTTATGTATGAGATGTTGTAAAAAAACAAAGAAGGTGGAAAAAAAGGGGGGGGGCATCATATGAAATATGGTTTTGGTTTAGGAACTTTGATGCTTGTTTTTCTTGATACGTTTCCATCTTTCCTGTGTGAAACTCTCTTTTTAGTAAAGAACCCAAATGTGGTCTGCAGGCTGTGGGGACTTCATCAGTCATATGGACATGCATCTCCTCCCTGTTCAGCTTCCATTTAAGTTGAGGGATAGGAGAAGTCTTTGCAGGGTGCCATAGCTCTCACTGCAAGGAGGGAAAGGGTATTTATCTCCAGCATATGAGCCAAGCTCCTTCTGGCACTTAGGATCATAGAGAGGAAATGCAGAGTTCAAATCAACTGCTGAAAAGCTCCCCCCACGGACCAGTTCTTCCTTGGGATGATTCTGACCTGGAAACAAAGAGATCCCCTGCTCCCCTCACCCACTATCAAGACTGATTTTAGTTGCTTATGAAGAGACAACAAGAACCCTAGAGAAAGGATTTACTTACCTCCAGGGCAAATGATTTGATTTTTCTATTTAGAGACTTACTAGTCAGACAGTGCTCTCAGAGGCTTGAGAAACAACAAACCTTTGGAATACTAAAATATAGTTTCACATGCTGGACACCTCATGGAAAGCAAGAAGGCAGCACATATTAAGATGGAATCCACTGCAGAAAGAAGAGGTAGGGCAGGGCAAGGCAGAAAGAGGAGAGGACTGGCTTCATTTAATAATTTGTTAATCTGTAAGCAGTATTTATCAGCTGGAGAAAACCAACTTTTTGTGTTGGATTTCTTAGTAAAACAAGTCCACTGTCAAACTTGCCTATATTTGTTAGATTGTCTTAGACAAATTTGTAGCATGTGAGAAAATTATTTGGGCCAAATAGCCCATAGGTGGAGTCAACAATCTGCCCAGGGAGGTGGTTGAGTAACCATCCCTGGAGGTGTTTAAGGGTTGGGTGCTGAGGGACATGGTTTAGTGTTTGATAGAAATGGTTAGGCTTGATGATCTGGTGGGTCTCTTCCAACCTGGTGATTCTGTGATTCTATGATTCTACGATTCTGAGGTAGTAGTCCTGTCTGTTGGGAATTGCTTGGTTAAAATTGAACTTGAAAACCCCAAAGAATCTGGGGCTTGCAGGTGTGTGTGATGGACAGAAGTGAGGTATCAGGGAGGTGTGTGGTAGCACTGGACTGCATAGTACAAAGTATTCATCGTTACAAGCAGAATGACGTTAGCATGGAAAAGTTTAAAGAGAGGGTTTGAATTAGGATAATGACAGTGCTCAATGAATAATTCCAGGCCCTCTTCTTGTGCTCCAAGGGCTACAGGGAGAAAGCATAACAGCACTTATTTAAAAGTTTTAAAGAGTAACTGATGTGGTTTATATTGTGGTCTTTGGTGTTTATGACTCACCATGAGCACTTCTGGCATGATGGCCATAAGCTCATGCTGTTGAAGCATTTGCTGCTGGTATGCAGTTATGCCTGTTATGGTCCTGTCCTTACAATCCCCTCTTCCTAACAGAGCCATCACAGGAGAAAAAGACTCAAAATAAATCTGGTATGTAATTGTCACGTATGATATCCACAAAAGGAGACTTGTACATGCTGGCTTAATGAAAAGTTAAATGAAAGACTCAATATGCGAATCACAGCGACATTTATTAGTAATTTACTCAATATCTGAATTTCCCCTGTTAATATACTAGGCTGTATGTATGGTAGAATGACTTTTCCGGGAAAAATCCTTCTGATCTGCTGCTGCTTTTCATGTTGTTCTCTTTTTTTGTTTGTTTGTTTGTTTTGGGTTTTTTTTGTTTTGTTGGTTTTTTTTAGCAGAAAGGAGTGAAAACATTAAATAAGACCAAGGTTATGAGCACTTAGAAATATTTCAATGGAGAAAGTACAGTCTGTAGAAATGCCTGAAAAAAAACACTGGAATTCTTCGAGTGCATTCTAAATTGGTAGGGAAAAGTGAAACAAATACAAATAATCTTATTTGGAAGACAAAGATGTATATCACAGAGGAAAAGGTAGTAATTGTCTTGGAAGATCAATGGATTTTTAAAATGGTTGTCTGTTCAGCATTTGATCTCTTGTTTTCTTTTTCTTGCATTGGTCATATTTCTTAAACTTTCTTTAACAAAAACATAAGACAGAAACAAAAGAACAAAACATTACTGCTTGAACCATTAAAAAAATATTTTTGAACATGTATTGAATCCTAATATTTGCATGGGTTGTTGGTATCTTCTTGGCAGCCCATTATCAGTCTAGTTTAAGATACTTAAATGTAGTGTTAGTTTACAATATTTGCTCTACGCTTTTTGAGTTAGGTCGATCTATGTCTTAATATTTGCTTAGAGGTTTTGGTAGTGTGGATACTACCATTGTATTCCGTGTTTCCATGTGCACTGCTCTTTCAGTGGCAGGATAAGTCACTTCTGGCAGTATGACACTTATTTCTTCTATTAATACAAACTAATTCCATATGCCCCAAAAAAGCCTCCACTGACTACTGCCTTATCAAAATATTGGAGGAAGTCTGTATGACTCTAATGTTTTTCCTTCTTAGAAAAAACTTTGGAGTTACCATTTATGTGTCCAAGGTTTAAGCTTGCATGATAACTGACCAGAATTAAGCAAATTAGGTTTGTATTTCATATTCTGGTGCTATGAGCATTTCTTTTTATGGCATATACTCATGAGTCTTGTTACAGTACTAATGCAGGAAACAGTAATTTCACCTTTTATCCAATATTACATATGTCTATATTTTCTGGTTGAGTTTACTGCATCTTTATTAAGACACCTTTCAACCACATTCTCTTCAGTAGCCAGTGATATAGTTCTGTCAATTATCTTTAGAGGAGTAATTATTTGTGGTACTTCTTGCATTAATAGCTTGCAACAATTTTCTTTAACTGCTGGGAAAAAAATCTTGAAGAGAAAGTCACCCTCCTTCAATTTGGGGGACTAAACACAATGGGAATTTTATTATTAGAAGTCTTTCTTCTACTTGCTAATATAATTAACTTTTGTCTTCTGTATCAGGCTTATTAAGTTCACTGCTATGTTTTGAAATTATGCCCTTGGAACTTCCGTAAAATTAATTATCACCTCTATGGCTCTGCATGTGGTCTGCAAATTCTACCCTTTCTTGGAGGCTTGAAATAACAAGTTTTTCAAATTAAATTTGTACAAATGCTTTTGTAATATCTCAGAGACTTTCCTTCCTTCAGTTAATCCTCTTGCGTTTGGGAAGCTCAATTTTTCCTGTTTACAGAGAAAAAGGTGGCTTACTATCATTTGGGAACTGGGAGTTACTGAAGTTGTTCAGCATTTAACTATACCACTCATGTCAGCTGCAAAGATGTGTCTGAGGTGAGTAGAAGTTGTTATCTCAGCCCTATTGCCCTTCTGGCTTCCTCTGAAAGATTCCGGGCTCATCTTGGAAATCCCACAGGTGGATCCTCTTCTTTATTAGAACAAGGTAACCGAAGAGTCCTTGGTATCTTAGCAGATGTTTGCTACTTTCTTTCACCAATTTGGCACTTCCAAAACCTATCTTTGTCTCCTAAAAATATCTGGGAATACAAAAAAAGACAAAAAAAAAAAATACAAAAAAGACAGCATGCTTATTCTTCACTGTTACTCTTTCTGTCAGCTACCAATAGATATCTATCAGTAGATTTTTAATTTAACTTTAATTTAACCTGCCTTTTATGCCTGCATTGGTATGGTTAGCCATTCCTCTAGCTTAGTTAATTATTGCTGTCTCCTCTTTCTGGATCTGCTAAGCTGTTCCTTCCTAACAGGTTATAAAAATGGTGTGGAAGGGAGAGGTCACTGTTGCCCACATTCCTTCCAAAATGTACAAATTCTTCCTTCATGGTTGGCTGATCTCACTGCTTTAGCTGTTCAGTTCTGCACCTTCTCCTTTATATGTCCTGCTTATAATAATTATCCTCACCGGACATAAAAAAACTTCGATGGCATTTAATGATGTCACTTTCGCTTCTTTACTAACTCAATACACAAGCTGCCAGATGTTATCCACCTGATTTCTGCTAATCGAGAGATTTATGCAGTTTTCTAATCTCTTTGCTAAATTATTTGAAGGTATTTTTAATATTGAAATAGCATGTGAAATGGCAACAGACTTACTGGTTTGACTTCATGAAAGGTAACTATTTCCAATGGATTAATTGACTTTTAACTAACCTCAACTTAAAAACATCATTAAAGATTCTAAACAGCTTAGGAGAAGACATTACCTCCAAAAAGCTTAAAAATCTCAGTTGGGAATCCGTCTGTGCCTGTAGCTTTTTTTTCCTGTTGACAAATACTTAATTACCTGGCTAATTTCCTGATGCAGAATTTTTGTCTTCTCTCTAGGCTGCTGCAGCTAACTTTGGAGAGATTTTCTCCGTCAAAAGCGATGCAGGGAGCTATTTCCCTGCATGGAAAAAAATATAGTCTTTATGCAGTGTGTGAGTTTAGTCTGATGGCCTCAGTATTAGCCAGGCTGGTTCTTATGCTGTTTTGTTGTTATTGTCGTATTTTTGAATTCTTAACTGCAATTGTTTCATTGTAAAATGTCAAGTCTGTTTTATTATTTTTCCAAAGGAATTTCCTTCTGTGAATTGGATAAGACTTGCATTCACTATTTTTTATGTTGCTGAACAGTTTTGCTTTGCCTTCATTTATTTATTTATCTATCTATTAATTAATATATCTATATTTATAATTCACTAATCAAACAGTTGAAAAAACAGTTTTAATGACATCAGGGTCAAGAATTTTGTTGCTTGATGTCTAAAAATTACAATATGGACTTTATTCTGAAGGAGACCAGAACCCAGCATGACAAACTGAGATGAAGAGTTGTATCTAGTACTGTGGTCTGTAGTTTAGAATTTGTGTGCAAGTGATAATTAGCAAGAATAATTTAAAAAACATTCATAAGCAAGTGAATATGAGTTACATTTTCTGGAGCATAGGCCTCTATTGCCATTTTAGGCAATATTTCTTCACAGACAACATTCCACTGTCCAGAGCTGGAAAATATGGGAAAATTACTTATAACTACAGTGTCTCATCTTCTTCATGAGGAAATGAAGCATCAGAAAAAGTAAAAGTGAATCCAATTGAACTCAAAAGTGTTGTGAGTCTCAGCTTTTTCATTAGTGCTTTCTGAAGTGATTTGAAATCTTCGACTACAAGGTGACATTGGAATGAAAACTATTCAAGCTGAGATTTATTTCTACTGTTTGTATATCCATACTGAAGAGAACAGTACTAAATCCTAACAATCCTTTCAAAAATTAAACCAAAGCTGAACGCTTTCATTTTAGAAGCGGTTGGCCAAAGGCAACACCAAAAATCAGTGGTCCAAATGCAGCCTTCCAGGATTTTTGTTGATTATACGAAACCTTTAGGGATTTCAAGTGCACAAACCATGATATAACAAGGCTGGTACCAATCTGATAGTTGCTGCTGCAGGGTTTGCCAAGAGGAGGGAAACTAGTAAACAGCTTCAAGTATCAATCACATCTTTCTTAATTTCCTCCATATCTAAGAACTATTCTGTACTAAGAGGGTTAGATGAAGAGATGGAAAACACTGACTCATAGCTGATGGTAGCTTGCACACCAGGGGATACAGCAGTCTTGCACTCTCATTTTATGCACGAAGAAATCATGGATGCAATTAAGATATTAAGTTCAAGGAAACTGTATACTGTAGCCAGAGTTCAGTAAATACTTCAGATTAGCTGATCCTTCTTTTATTGCTGACTTCAATTAGCTCTTTACATACACGTACAGTGTGCTTTTTATTTCAAACAAACACCAATGTTTTCTATAGCGGATTAAAGTGGCTTTGAGCAGTACCTGGCAACAAGAGTCTTGCCTTTTCTAATAGTTCCAGCATTGCTTTCCAGGCTTGTGGCTCAGATACAACATTGAGAAAGGGCCCTGCAGCAGGAAGGCTGCAGAGGCTGATCGTACCAGAAGGAGAAAGGAGGTCATTGGGCAATCCTACCCTGCTGAGAGAGTATGTGCTCACTGCAACACCAAAACTGTCTCTTGTGTCAGCCTGCATAGATCAGGAGCAGTTCTGAGATGCTGTTCATGGGATGTTGCTGTTGGAGTCATGCATCGGTAAAACACAACGTGTGCATGCACACATGCAGGTGCATACAGATTATATGGAAATTATATTCCTTCCTCATTCTCATCTTTCACTCAAGTTCTACTTGAGGAGAGTTTGCCAATGCTTTCCAAGAGATCATAAACCCAACAAAACTAAACTTTGGATTAGACTTCCCAATTTGACTTTGGTTCAAAATTATTAATTGAAAAATTTATCCAGAAATGTCGTGTGAACCTCTGGCTTTTTAAGTGGATCTGAACATATTTCTGTTGTCTTTTCTTTCTAGAAATTGTCATAAAATGTTTAAAGAGAGAAAGAAAGAAATTTCCCAAGAAAATATAAATATTCAGACTGCTGCTCAGCAGAAATATGCTGTGGTCTCTTTCCAAAGGGAAAGCAGATGATGCTGGGATTTCACCCCTCTGACCTCTTTCAGAAAAAATATATGTAAAATCCGTACAACAATATTTTGATGTCCACCTTCAACAGAGTTTAAAAAAAAAAAGAGAGATAAAGGGTGCCTTCCCTTCCCTCCTGAGCACAAGTTTTGATTCAGAATAAGAAAAAAAACTGGTATTATCATGACATCATTGTATGAGAGAGAACTATTTTTATTTTTTAACTTCCTTCTTGGAGGTATGGAACTACAACACCCTCTTTAAAAGGCCCAGTGGGGAATTTTCTGAATCCACATAGCAGTCAGCTCACGGGAAAATATATGTTCCTGCTAGTGCTACCACAGCTGTACCTTAAAATCTAGATGCTAAGCAGACAAGTGTTCAAACAGGCATCTTGTCCATGCTGCTTGCTCTTAAGGTGCAAACAGTACAGGTTGCAACTCAATGAGAGTCCAGCCCTAGATGAGTGAATGGGTTTTGTGAAAACAGAAATATGCTATTCCTTTTCCTCTGTGACATCACTGCCACACTATCATCCCATTTGACATCTGATTGTATCTGGGCAGATTTTATGCTTTAAAAGTACTAGACATCAATTAAAACAAAGACAGCAGTGGCAGCCTGGGTGTTTGACAGCAGAATGGCAACAGTCCAAGCTCTTGAGGCCAGTGCTTGGCAAACAGCAAACAACTCTGCTGTATGAGCAGTGAGCAGAATGACTCTGCAACATGTGTTTTTCCTGAGGAGGGGGCATTAGAGCAAGACAGATACAGGGCTGCTTGGGGCAGGAAGAGATGTCGTCTTCACATGAGGGGAAGACATGGAATTCTCTGTGTTATTGAGGATTATGGTAGTGTAAGGGCCAGCCCTAGTGGGGAAAGGGCAGGGTAGAGAAATAAGAAAGAGGTACGAGATATTCAATATGACTTGGAGATACCCTAAAGGTGGTCAGGGGCAAGAGATGTCCATGCCAGAACTAGCATGGTCTCAAGGTGGTTTTGATTTCTCAGGAGTCTGAAGCCTTGGTACCTCCTCCAAGGTTGTGGGATGGGGTTACACTAATGATGTGTATTTGCTGGCATACAGCAAGGTTCATGTCCAGCCTTTTGCTGAAGTTATCCTATGTGGCAGAAAGAAGAGCCTGGTTTACACTGGAGTTATGCGTAAGATATTTACAGGTTTAAATAAAGTCAAATTTGGAAAGATCAATCAGCCTTGTGTGGTTGAATTGTCTCTTTTGTGTTTAATAGTAGGCAACTATTATATATGTGATATATTTATATAACTTTACAAGTACATGAGAATTGCAAGTATGTATTCTGGAGTCTGATCTCCATTAATTGCTTCCTGACTTTCCCTTAAATTTCCAAGTCACCAATGGAGGTTGTGGAAAAGCCACAAATGCAGGATTTTTGCTGAAAATAGAATCTGTATGTTTTTCCTCCATAAAGATGTCTTAAAAAAAGGTCAGTGGCAAAGTTTGCAACTGAATGTCTTAGTCACGAGTGTGATGGTACCATAAACACCAAATAATAATCCTAGAGAAAAAGGGAGGGTAATAATCCTTTCTACACATTTCTTTCTGCTTTCCTTTTGCAGGCTGTTGTCATCATTATGAATTGTCATTTCCTGGGATCAAAGCTAACATTCTGGTGGTTTTGTTAGAAAGATAATGTAGTGGCAGAAGCTAATTGTTCTTTGGATTTGTCCTTCATTGTAGAATTTTATGAATAAGTTTTTAAGTGACTTTGAACATTATCTGAGTCACTTGGGATTGTCTTCTGATGCTGCTAGCTTTATTCTCAGGTTAAACCATACAAGTAATAAAAGTTCCTGCTTCCAGAATTAGCTAAGGGGCACTAAGAAAAGCATTTGTCAATGTAAAGTGGAGAAGTTAAAGTACAGTAGTGGTGGCCTTGGGTTTCAGAAATGCTTTCATAGTATTATTGTCAGCTTTTCCAAAAGGTGCAGTAGTGCCTGGTGACCTGTCTGCAAACACTTCCATTACAAAGAAAAATAGATGAGGCCATCCTTTGTCAGTTCTTTTTCAATATGTGCTTAAGAAAGTAGTAGAGCATCTCATTAGACAAAAGAAAAGCAAGAAGTATAAAGGCATGTTACCAATAGGCAACAGTATAATTTTTGGGTGCTGCTGCTTATAATTCTGACTTTCCTGCAGTTGTCTTCACTCCCAGAAGCCCCATTTTCAGTAGGATCTGAACCTAGCGCTATTGAACATCTTTCCCTTTACTATACGAGGTAATTTACCATTGCAGTTGGCCTTGCGGTGATTGAAATATTTAGGGGATTTGTGTAGTGACAGAAATAGATAAGATGTTTGAGGCAAATGGCTTAACTCTGTTTAGGAAAATCTCCATGGGACTTAAGAGGATGCACTGATGTAATACAGTTGGTGGGTTTATTAAAATTCTTTCTGAATAACATCTATGGTGAAAGTATAGTCTATTCCCATTGCAAAGTCCTCCTTGTCTCCTAACCCCCACATATTATGAATTAGAATTAGAATGCTCCCCAAAATGAATTAGAAACCTGTCTAGAGATGTAAATAATACAGCAACAACGAATGCAAAAATATTTCAGAAATCTATTTATTGTCTTTATACACTTGCTAATAGCTGCATAATAAAAGTATAAGCTAAAGCTTGAGGCAGTTTCATGTCACTGTTTAAAAACAATAATGTCAGACCTAGCAGATTATCTACTTGTTTATGTAATATTTTTATCTTGCTTAATCATAATAGGTGAATGCAAGTAATAATATTGTGTAGTACTATATCCAAGCACATGTCTACATGCAAATGTAAATATGCACACATCTGCATTCACTGATATGGAACTACTTTGCACATGCACAAGTGCACACATACACAGGTAAAATATTATTAGGGATTCACTCAAAAGCACTCAAAAAACTAATATCAAGAAACTGAACGCTGCTGGGGCAACCTTGATTTGGTTGTCTCTTTGCTGCAACTGAAGCTGTTTTGGAATTTTTCTATACAATATTTTTGTCAATCAACCAAAATCAAGACATTCATGTACACATTCCAGATTTGATAAAACTTTTCTCAAGCCCCATGTGGAATCTTTATGATGAAATATTCAATTCAGTGCTGGTTCAGACCAGTTTTGTAAACTTGTCTTTTTCCAGGAAGACCCCTAACTGGGTGACTTCCAGGTGACTTCCCAGGCCTGGCTACTATTTTATTTCCCTTTATTTCCTGGTTTTCTGGCTTGAGGCTATAGGACCATCTTTCAGAAATGCTGAATGCTCACAGCTACAGCTATAGCTAGTGAAAGTTAAGCATTGAAAATACATTGTGGAACAATCATAAGACACAGGTTGCAGACATTTGAAGTCACCTCCCATCTTTGAACATCTCTGCCTCTCTTCTCAGTCTGTGAACTGATTAATTAACATTTTTGTATTGCTCCAGCATTATTATGGAAAGCACCACAGAAAAGCCCTTGAGGAGATGTTATATGCTTTTTTTCAGAGCAGGCTTGAATAGCGTTCAATGAATAACGCATTAGGCATGTATTGAACAAAGAAAGAATAAAATATTAAGTATCTACAGGGCACTGTCCTTCCTAAGTAATTGAATGAGGCAGAGGTCTTGTGGAAAGAAATCTCAGTGTGACAGTGTCACCATACATGATGATATGCATGTACGACAGAGGTTGAATTAAGGTTGCACAGAGACCCTTAATGCTGGCACTACCTAAATCCTGGATGCTAAACTTTCTCATCATTTAGAAGAACAGCATTAAGATGGGCTTTCTGTCATTAATACACATATAGTCTATAAAGAAAATAAATGCTAAATGTTTGATAGAAAGGTTTAACTGGGATGAGTTTGTTTGACCTTGTTATTTCTAAACAGTCAGTAACTGAAATTATATTTAATTAATATGTTTAATAAAGTTAAGTACATTGATCTGTGCAGGGTTTGGAGAAGTAATAATTTTGCCATTAATATGTTTTCAAGGCCTCCAATAAAAGCTGAGATAAGATCTTTCTTGCACACAAACATAGCCCATACTTACCCCCAATGTCTTTCAACTACTGGCTTGCTAGATATTTGCACCAGCTGTGGTCTCTTTTGAACCAGCAGAACTGCAGTGGGATTCAGGGTGGAGGGAGGGACAGATGAGAAAGAGGTGAAATGTCTTATGGAAGTTGTCAGCCTCTCTTTTTTTCTGATTAAAAATTTAAAATTCCCCTTCCCATCAATAAAAAGAAACAATAAACCAGATTTCAAACATGACTTTTCAGTGCACTGATGGGACAGGGGCCAGAAGAAAAAAAGACAGAAATTATCCTGTTTTGAATGGTAAGATCCTCAGCAATGCAACAAAAATCTTTCCTTTTCCCAGAACATACAGACAGTTTCCTTTGAACCTCTTGCAGCGGAACTCCTGGGCAGCCCATACAGCTAATTATTCTGTAGCATGCCCAGGCCCTTTCATCTGGAGGATCAAAACTCTGAACAATAGGGTTTTACACAAAGAACACAGCTTCGTGCCAGCCAACCCCAGAGTACTATTCCTTCTATTTTTTCAGAGGAAATACCCACCAAAAGATGGGGAATCAATGTTTAGATGCTTAGGAGTAACAAAACAGAAGAGAGAGTGCTACAATAAATAGTGTTACAAGCAGCATAACCTCCAGTACTGCAGAGAAAGCTCTCCTGAGCCAACAGATATTTATATGAAACTGCTATTATAGGCTATGAAATGCCCCTGTCACCTCAAAGTAAATATGTTTAAGAATGAATTGTCTTCATTCAGCAGAGATCCATTACGGTAGGCAAATGGATTTCTTTGCCTTCTGTGAAGACATAAGTTACACATTACCCTCTCTGGAATGTCCATGAGAAAGTTACTTAATACACTGAGCAGTACTTACAGGGAAAGGAAAGGCAGCTGTTATCATTTGGGCTCCCCTTGGGGGATGCTGTGATGATAACTTTCCTGTTTAAATTTGGGAAATACATAGCACATAAATGAATAAACTTCATTGTCTTTGAAGTTTCCTATGTGAGTCATTGTGAGGATTCTACATAATTACATTAAAATTATGGGGACAGGAATCAGCATGCAAACAGGCCATGGGTAAATATATAGTTACGTGATTCTATCAGCTACACAAATGAAAATTAGCTCCCTTTCCATGCTACTTGCCATGCTCTCTGTGAGGGTTACATAAGTTACTGATAATATCTAAATATGTTTTCAGAACTTAGAAAAATCTTGCCAGGAGAATAAATCAGTGTAGAAGTTTTACAGGAAATTTGCTGAAAGCCAGTATTAGTAATTAATTTAACACCAAACCTGCCAAACATGCCTAATTTGGGGGCCCAAATAGAGAAGCTCAGCCAAGTGCTCTAGCAACAGCACTTTTCCGTCACTGTTCAGACAACTTCCATTGGCTCACAACCTTGTTTTCACATTTTCAGTGTAGCATAGAGGTACATTAAACAGACAGTGGTGATAAAGCTGGCAAAATGGCTGGGGAGTCAAGAGGTATTTAGAAAAGTTTTGCTAAAGTAACAGAGGCACAAATGTCTCGAAGAAACCTCAAACCTCGTCTTACGCACAGCAGTGCTACGAGGAACCTGAGCAAATGCAGATTACACTGCACACTTTCACTCCTGGCTAAACTGACTATTAGATGACTAGATATAATTGATGGCAAACAGGAGCTTCCTTCAGGTCCCTCTGAAGCTTTAAGGGGAATGCAAATTTTTTTTGTAACTGTCAGAATATTTCTGAAGCCTGTTGCTGCCTGTCACCTCATGGAGAGTAGGCAGGAGGGGGGGAGGGTATAGGGAAGGAAGTGTTACAGAACAACCCGAGAACAAGTTTCAACACTGACCACTGCCTGTTAGTCCTTTCATTTATCACTATTCTCTTTAGTTTGTTATGAAAGAAAGTTAAAGTTTTCCTCCATGGTACATTGTGTTTTGTGAAGAGCAACTAGAAAGTGTTTCAAAAATGGACAGTTTTCCAAAATCAGTTTCTGTTGTTCTGCAGCTTCTCTCCAAGTGCAAGCAGAGCAGCAAATATGAAAAGATGGAGCATGTGCACACTCTTGTTTTATCTCATGGACAATTATAAATAAATAATATACAAATTTCTATGTAATTTCTTACTACAGACAAGATAGCTTTTCAAAGGTTTCTGTTCTAAAATGGCTTATAATTCTGCTCACATTAATTTGGAGTTATCTCTGCTACAGAAACAGCACAAACAGAATCTGCAAGTTGGAGTGGCCATAGCCAGCACCCCAAGCCCATATTTAGGCATCTAAAGAAATGGTCTGATTTCCAAAACTGCTGAGCAGCCAGCAACCCTAATTGGAGTCCATGGGAACTGTCGGATGTTCAGCACATTTGGAAAATCAGGTCACTTATGTAAGCAACTAATTATTGTTGTAAGAGCCCAACTTCGGCACCTAGTTTTACAAGGGCTTGGTGTCTGTTTGCCCAGGAATCTCTCAAAGCCAAGCATCTGGCTTGTGCTTACAGCTGACCCACGCAGAGGCCCAGACTGCTGTTTGCATTTTGGGAAACTCCCTCCAGCAGGCTAGGGTTTATCCCCATCTACCTTTTTAAGATACCTGAGTGAGGCACCCATGCTGGGGCTGTAGCTGTGTGATTAGGAGAGAGTGGTCCCACTGTGCTGTGGTGAGTGCTCCCAGGCCACTTCCCTGGATCCTACCTGCTGCCTGTGAGCAAAGTGGGACCACCAGCTGCTGCTCTCGGAGACACCCTCTGACATGAGAGGGGTCTCTTCACAGTGCTTGCACCATTTAAACAGTATTCCCAGAAACACTGAGGCTTTATTGACTTTATTATGTTAGCTCTGGAAAACAGGAGAAAAAGAAACCAACCTCGCCACCAACAAAACCCCGTGGAAAAATCCTGCAGAAAGAGACCCCACTCTTGACTCAATTGCAATCCCCTTTGTGTCAGCAGGATCAGCCTCCAAACCCATGAGGCACACTGCTTGCTGAAGCATGTATGGGACAAAAAGTGTCGTGAACTATTTTAGTGCTAAAATGAACTTTGTGTAGTAAACATGGAGGTACTTAAGTTTGTTTAGTACCTAAGAGGGTAAATTTGCAGAAGTTCTTGTAAATCCCTATTGCACAACAGGCTCTGCAATACCATCATCCTGAAGTAACAGATATTCCTCAACATTGTGAAACAAAAATAGGTGTCTTAGTCTGACTTTCCACATCAGCAAGGATCAGCATAGAGTGTTTTCCTCTTTGTTCTTATGTTTAAAATAGTACACAACAAATGTAAGCAAGTTTCTTCACTCCTGGGTAGGGTCTGGTTTCCTAACCCCTGGTGCAGGGCCAGCTCTAATCTTGGGCACGCTGCATGCATAATCATGTATCTCTACAGACATTTCCAGGTACATGGTGCTGCTTACAATTCACCTGAGATTACAATCTGACCTGCGAAGAACGTTCTGGATGTGGAGGATACAGGACAAACAAGTTGAGTGAGGGAGCAGAAGCAGCAGTGGCATTCCTTGGGCTGCGAGCCCCGAGTGCTGCTCACAATAACAAGCCCCAAGTGATGACTGGCAATTCTCAGAAATAGTGTCTTTATGAAGATGTGCTAGTATTATGAAATATTTGCATCTCTTTCATTATAACATCTCCACAACCTTCAGAAAGTAGGGCAGGCTGACAGGCAGCATTCAAAGAAAAGCCACACTGAGTGTAACTTCAACATCGTCACTTTAAATTGCAAAATTAGCTGTCTTTGTTTAAGTTAAGGGGGGGGGGGGTAGAAGCAGAAATAGCTGCTTGACTGTCAGCTCCACAGAATTGAGTCAGGTCTTTGGGTTTAGGTGATGTTTGGGGTGACCATGGTTGTCCCATGACTCCTCCGTATGCAGTGCCACTGCCTTTCAGAACAGCCTTGGCACTGCTCTCTTTCAGGATCCAGGCGGTGGGTGAGTCTTTCTTAGAATCATAGAACAACCAGGTTGAAAAGACCCACTGGATCATCAAGTCCAACCATTCCTATCTAACACTAAACCATGTCCCTCAGCACCTCATCCACCTCCAGGGAAGCTGAATCAACCACCTCCCTGGGCAGCCTGTTCCATTGCCTAATGACCCTTCCTGTGAAAATTTTTCCCTAATGTCCAGCCTAAATCTCCCCTGGTGGAGTTTGAGGCCATTCCATCTTGTCCTGTCCCCTGTCACTTGGGAGAAGAGGCCAGCTCCCTCCTCTCCACAACCTCCTCTCAGGTAGTTGTAGAGAGCAATGAGGTCTCCTCTCAGCCTTCTCTTCTTCAGCCCAAACAACCCCAGCTCTCTCAGCCGTTCCTTATAGGAAGAGAAGTGGAAAGGGGTAAAGGAGCAACATCACCTGTGATCATCACCCTTTCACCTCGGAACATGCAGTGGCAGTGCCTCACACTGGAGCTTAACTGCAAACAGGAGCTCACCAGAGAGCCGACCGCAACCTTCTGAGAAGGTGGAAGGCACCTTTCATACTTGGAACACTTTTCTAGTATTTCTGTTGCTCCATGTACATTCAAAGCACTGTGTAAAGAGCCATCTGAGCCGTACGGCTGCCTGGACTGGAACAGGATTGCAAGGCGCTTCGTCTGTCAGGTACCTGAGGTGGAGCCAGAGACAACTACAGCTCTGGTACACACTCAGTCATAAAGAGAACATCAGACCCAGTGATCTCTCTGCCAGAGGCTGCACTGGATCAGTTCACTGAACCAACACAGGTGCTAATCCACCATATGTCTAAGCTACACCCTGGTCAGGCCTGCAAGTCCTGAGAGTATAATGGGATATGAAGAGAAGTAAGCAAATGAACAGGTGTCCTGGTTGTATTCAGAAGGACGTGGTGTGAAACTGTGCACTGAGCAAAGCATGTGGAGCCAAATAGCCTCTCAGTTTCTCCCTGTACACCAACACCTTCCTGTTGCCAAGGCTCCTCCGAAGGAGAGGGACACTGCAGCTTCCTAATAGAGCTCCAACTTTTTAACTAGAATACTATTGCTAATTATTTCTAATACTATTAGAAACACAGTCAAGTGGGCATTGTGTTGGCAATATTCTATTGTAAATCAATGGACTAACATGTCAGCATAAAGAAGGGAGGCAATAAATCACGTAGGATTTGTACAGTCAGCCCTACAGGCTGAATCACATTGGTTGATATTTTGATAGAAAATACCTTGCAATTCACAAGCCACAGTTAATGTAGAAGTTGGTTCCTGTGGCATATGGGTAGTTGTCAGTATAAAACTATCCTCCTTTAATGTCTTAAAATACTTAAGATATAGGAAGCAAAATTTGATATTTCATCACTGTTCATCTTTTCCCTTTCTCATCCCAAAATCTAGTCTTCCTCAAATAATTTTATTGACTGACTTGGAGTGTTGCAGAGCTGGAATGTGTGTTTGTACTTTCTGCTAAATACAGATGTGAGCCTGCTCCCTCTCCCTTCTTCTCATGGCACATACTGTCAATGTGAGATAATTTTTCACAAAACGGGTCACTGGGCACTGGCAGAGGCTGCCCAGGGAGGTGGTTGATTCACATTCCCTGGAGGTGTTTAAGGCACAGGTGGATGAGGTGCTGAGGGGCATGGTTTACTGTTTGATAGGAATGGTTGGACTCGATGATCTGGTGGGTCTCTTCCAGCCTGGTTGTTCTATGATTCTATGAGATGATGCAGAATCGCGTAACCGCAGAGTGTCATGACTTGTGAGGACAGGGATCCCCTCTAGCTTTGTTTTAGCAGCTGGCTTAGGACTGAAATGAAACATAAATGCTGCCACACTGATGGCAGCTGGTAAATATTACTGTGAGTCAAAGGAAAAGATAGAAAGCTGGCAAGAAAAATCACTCACCTACTCAATATCAAAGAGTTGTGTCTGTGCCAGAAGCAGCAAGACAGCGCCAGAGAAAATGTTTTGTGGTAACATTATGTGTTGCCTTTCTGTGCAAAAATACTAGAGAAAATTCAGCCTTTGGTGTAAGCAAAGGCAGCTCTGTTAATACTTCTGGTGCTGCTCTTACCTGCTTACAGCCATGTGGCCCACAACTATATCTCTAAATTACATTAAGCAATTAAGAAGAATTTGTTTAAACTGATGCAAACAAAAGAAATACAGCTCTAGGGGGCAATGGCACAACCTGAGCTCACAGTGCTGGGACTTGTGTGTTAAGGGATAAAAAATAGTCAGTCTAAACTCAGAAAGGGCAGAGTAACCTGCACATATACCTGTACATCACTTCATGATGCCAACACTCTTATTTTCCCCTCACTGCTCTGTCATTTCCAACTTTATTTTGTACCACAGCTTTTTTTTTTTTTCTTCCTTAAAATTTGTTTTTCTTAAGCCAGATAAAAGTACTATCATGGAAAATAATGTGGTGAGGCATCTGGGCTGCAGACTGGTTAAACCTGAATGTAAACTGTTCGATAATGAATATTGCTGGTATGTGGGCAGTAGCTATGAATAATTTCATTAATTAGTGATATGCCAGTAACTGTTTTTAAAGGGCAGGCTGTTTACACTGCAGGCACTAATTACATGCTGAGGATGCTTCTTATTTCACTGACATGAACACTGTCAGTTCAAGACGAAATACATGTTATAGAAGAAGGTGATAGGATTTATATCAGAACTAAGACTAAACTTCTTTGGAGTCCTTTGTTTTAAACATACAATTTGTGTTCAAAGCTCCTGCATGTCCAACGTAAAAACCATTTTCTCTGCATTTTCCACTCTTTAAAAAAACCCATATCACACACATTGATAAATGGAACTACATGCACTGACTGTTCTATGCACATTGAGGAGAATATATAAGGAACAAACAATCACATTAAGCCTCTAGAAACATTTCATGCTACTGCAGCTATTTTGATGACCTTAGTGTGAATTTCTATTAGTGAGGCTTGAACTTTGAATATCAACTGTTTCTAATGTCTGTTTGGGAGATAATTGAGATATTCCCGATAAACTTATTTTGAATTAATTTTAAGTCTCTGCCCTCTATCTTAATTCTATTCTTAATTTAGTCTTCACCTACAAATGCTGTACAGCAAGACTCCCCAGACCCATAATGGATGCTTCATTCCCCATAAGTGACATTCCAGTCCCATAAGTGACTCCTACTGCCCCATAAGAGACTCCTCTAACCCCATAAGTGACTCCTACTGCCCCATAAGTGAATCCCCAGCCCCATAAGTGACCCTTCCTGCCCAATAAGTGACACCTCCTGCCCCATAAGTGATGTCCCTGCCCCATAAGAGACTCCTCCTGCCCCATAAGTGATGTCCCTGCCCCATAAGAGACTCCTCCTGCCCCATAAGTGTCTCTCCAGTCCCATAAGTGACTCCCCAGACCCATAAGTGTCTCCTCCAGCCCCATAAGAGACTCCTCCTGCCCCATAAGTGACTCCTCCAGCCCCATAAGTGACTCATCCTGCCCCATAAGTGACTCCACAGCCCCGTGTCTCCCCAGCCCCATAAGTGACTCCTCTAGCCCCATAAGAAACTCCTACTGCCCCATAAGTGACTCCTCCAGCCCCATAAGTGACTCACCCTGCCCCATAAAAGACTCCTACTGCCCCATAAGAGACTCCTTCACCCCCATGACTACTCCAGCCCCATAAGTGACTCCCTCGCCCCATAAATGACTGTGCAGCCCCATAAGTGTTTCATCCTGCTGCTTAAGTCACTCCCCAGCCCCATGAGTGACTCCCCAGACCCAGACGTGAGTGCTCTGCCCCATAAGTGGTGTCCCTGCCCCATAAGCAACTCCTTCTGCCCCATAACTGAGTCCCCAACCCCATAAGTGACAACCCTACCCCTTAAGTGACTCTTCAGCCCCATGAGTGACTCTGCAGCCCCATAAGTGACCCCTGCAGCCCCATAAATTACTTTTTTGGAAGTCTGTGTGGTAGAGTGACTGACATTAGTTGTGCCTGTGGAGTGTTGGTTCCCAAATCTCTGACATCCCTTGCAGAGAGCAACCTTGCCCAGAACCCCCGATTCCTCCCCTATGATGGTGACCATCACTGTATCTGAAGACAAATGCTTGAATGCATTGTTGCTTATAATCTGGGTTTTTTTCCATAATCTCTTTTGGATCTGTAGAGTTCAACCTGCTCACTTGTAACTCGTGCTGTGACTGCTATAAAGCACTTCCAAAAGTAAGTTGCTTATATGCAAAGTAGATGCAAATACCTAATAAGATTGTTAAATAATTGGCAGGGAATATCACACATGGTGCAGCATCAAACTTGGCAGCTATGATTGTCCGTACTGTACGGCTAAACTCGCCTATACCAGCTAAGGATCTGGCCCGCGTAGCATATGGAATTTCCTGGATAAGCTGGTACTCACTGTCGTACTTAATCACCAATATGCACAGGCCAGATTTACATTGTGTGTATGTGCTGAATGTACTGGATGATCTTTCTTGCTCTGACATCAGTTAGGGCCATCCACTCAAACGGTTGTTGCAGACGCACTGTGTGCTGAAGTCAGAGCCCGTCACAGGCTGGCATTTAGTTTTCTTGACAAAGAATTGAGGAAATAGCGTCAACAAGCATGCTTGATTACTCTCCCACCCCTTTCATCCATTTCTGAATCATGTTGGATTAACAACACATTTGAAACAAAGACACTGAATTTTATTTGTGCTGCTTGCTCACTGGTGTCGCTATTAAATGCTCCGTTATTAGATATTTGGGTAGAGCACACATTCCTCCTGCACCGCTCCTCAGAAAATAAGCAAAAGCCAAATTGTTTTGTGGTACACTGGAGCCAGTGCTGACTTTACGCAGCAGGTGTTCATCTAGCCATGCATGTATATGATTTCATAGATGGGGCGAGCGTTCTTGCCAATCACACACATTGCTTTTTTTTCCTCCAGCACTGAATCATCATCTCTCCTTAACAGTATTTTTTTTTAAATGGAGAAAGTAGAGCACTGTGCAAACAGTCGTGACCTTTCCTGTCTTTAACCAACATTTTTTTAATGCCCCAATTCCAGACTGACCTCCTTTTTCAGAGCTATCTTTGGAACTCAAATAATGCTATGAAAATGCTTTTGTCAGCTTCACGATTAGTGCTTTAATGGTGATTTTCTTTCACTGCTTATTTCCCCACTGCTATTTGTATTATGGCAATTTCATTTTTATGAAAGCAGAAAACAGTACAGGAAAACCTAATATATTTTTTCAAATTTACCTCTTTTCTGAAGACACTTCTGAGGGCTGTACTTCACACGCATCTTTAAAACTAGAGAACTTGCAAGGCTACTTGAAGCTTTTGTTTGCTCTAAGGAAGAAAGTAGGAATTACTTGCTTTACTGTCACTATCTTAAGGCGCTTCAGCAGCTCTGCACATCTAATCTGGCTGCAGTGCTAATGCCATTAACACACAGTTCACAGGGAATCACAGTCAGCAATGTGGTTACATTTAAGAGACACAGACATTTGGAAATATTAAGGAGGTTGTGCTGTGAAGGTCAAAGTTACTAACTTGCTCCTTGTTGTGGAGACGGGATAATATGCTGTGATATTGTGCTATCATGAAACAAAACTTTCTAAAAACCTTTCTTTAAATTTCAAGCCTCATATCTGTTATCTCATGGTGCTTTCCCCCACTACACTTGTCACTGCAATGTATAAAAATGGTAATTTATCATTGAAGGGAGTTTCTTAATCATGCCATTATATCAGCATCGCCCCATGGCAACTGTCTCACCAGCACGATGGTTAGGTTTGCATTAAAACACAGTCAACTTCAGCTGGCTGTGTATATTCAGAATTCCCCTCTATTGATATCAACTACTTCACAAGTCTGCTGCAGGCCAAATGGTGCTTGTATATATATATAAAAAAAATATATATGGTCTTAGCAAGGCGTGGTTTGGCCAGGGCGTGTTGCCTGTGCAGCCAGGTGTAGACATCTCGTTCTACCATTCCAGCTCTTACTTGAATCCATCTTCTTCTCTCTTTTTCTCTTATCATGTTACTGCTCTTTTTTTTCCAGAAATCTAGTTACCCTTTTAATTTAAATTTCTATTAAAACAAAAAAAACCCCTCAACTATTGCAATGTAAAATAAAATTTGTAAAGCCACTGTGATGTTCTGTATTCTTCAAATATTTAGCCAAGGGTCAGGAAGAAAGATGACTGGATGAGCAAAGAAGCTGAGCAAGCTGGTGAAGCAAAACAGAGAGAGTGGCTTTAAGTGACCCTTCAGGATTCAGTAGCTCCAGCCCAGTCGTAAGGAACATACTCTGGCTTTTCCTAGCTGAGTGTATCCTCACAGTGCTTAATACCACCTGGGATGTGCCTTATTAAAAACAATGCCATACTCAGTGGCATCCCATCTCACTGAGTGCCTGATGCATCACACCCCAGCTGCAGGGCTGCTCTAAGAGGGAAGGCAACTGACCCAAGCCCCACATACCACTTAGTTTCTGTACACAGCCCAGTCTTCAGAAAAAAACCCCAACTGTCTAGCTCCCCTTACAGATGCTGAACAGTGTGGACATCCCTACAAAACTGTGCCCAGGACACCACTGAGTTTTGCCTGTGCAGGTGTGGCTCCAACACCTGCTCCACAACAGCAACAAGACGCTTTGAAAGTGAATCCCGTATAATTATCATAGAATCATAGAATCACCAGGTTGGAAGAGACTCACTGGATCATCTAGTCCAGCCGTTCCTATCAAACACTAAACCATGCCCCTCAGCACCTTGTCCACCGGTGCCTTAAACACCTCCCGGGACGGTGAATCAACCAACTCCCTGGGTAGGCTGTTCCAATACCCAATGACCCCTTCTGTGAAACGTAAACCAGTCTTTGACAAAGAGGAACCCATTTCTTGGAGACTTTTTGATGAGTAATATTCAAGAGTGTATAGCACATGGTACTGCAGCTTCAGAGACAAACACAGATGGCTGGTAATGCTTGGATTTTTTTGAACATTTTGCAAAAGGAAGTAGAAACTGCTGGCATCAGTGCCTAGGCGATGATCAGATACCTAAATAGAGCCCAGAAATGGAAATACCCACCTGATATTAATTGACTGAGCAAACAAAACTTTAAAATTCAGGAGCAAAAACACACGTTATTGAGAGCTATGTGCGTTTTGTATAAAAGGAACAGGTGTAGCAATATGTCAGACACCTAAGCTGCCAAGGAACCCATGTTGCTGGCCTCAGGTGCTATGGAGGCTTCTCTTGTTGTAGATTGGAGGCTAATCTGCTTCACAACCACAGTCAAGGAGTAACTAACAGCTTCCTGACACTGCAAAGTTTTCTATCAACCTGCTAGGAAGCCAGACATTAGGAAAAAAAATTTCACAGAAAGTGTCATCGGGCAATGGAACAGGCTGCCCAGGGAGGTGGTTGATTCACCTTCCCTGGAGGTGTTTAAGGCACAGGTGGACAAGGTCCTGAGGGACATGGTTTAGTGTTTTATAGGAATGGTTGGACTCGATGATCCGGTGGGTCTCTTCCAACCTGGTTATTCTATGATTCTATGATATGGAGCAGTATATGGACATTTGTATGATAAATGGACAAATTTCATGTCTCTAACAGACCATTTTCCCAAAATCCCTGCTGGTGCGCTATGACTATAACCATAGGCAGATGACATGCAGGCATGTCGGAAAGATGAGCAGGCATTGAATTTGTGGCGAGGGATTCCAGAAACAGAAAGATGGAAGTTTGCTTCTTAAGAAAATACTATAATTGGCTTGGCTCCAACATTCAGCCTACAGAGAGTAAGAACTCGAACAACTTAACCAGTAGCAAGGTAGCAGTAATCAAGAACTAGTTTATGGCTGCCCAACCCACAGAGCAGTTGCTCTAATGAGCCTGTAATAAAAGACTTCATGCTTCACAAGGGGAAACTGGAGCTTGCTCTGCCCGGATGTGAAACACCTACCTAGTAAGCCCACAGTCAGCACCGAACACATAACATTTTCAGCTGGGTGAGGTCCAGTCCTACGTGCAGATTGTGACCATTTCAAATAGTAACACAGATCATTGCAGGTGGCACCTAGTGTAGTTCAGAGGAGCAGCAAACACACTGGGCTGTTGCAGTGTGCATGAATCCCTGTCAGTTGTCACAGTATGGAAACTGGCACTGTTACCCAAACATGGTCATGGGTAGACCCACAGAAGGCAGCTAAAACCCCATCTGATCTACATGATGTGATTTCTCGTGGGATTTATTTGGCCGTGACCTACAGAGATACACTCAAATCTCAAAAATCTCATGTTTGTTTGTTAGCCATGAGTTGTCCTTGGAGCTGAGTGATGAAACACACTGTGATACAGAGGAGCCCAGTCCCATTTCTTGTGCTGAAGAGGCGTGGCCATTGCTCTGTTGATGACAGGAATTAAATAAAAACTACTGCCAAGTACGAGAGCTGTTCTGCTGAACTCATGGGGTGGCTGTGCACCACAGAATAGTGGAGCATGTTCCTGGCTAACAGGTGATGATTCAGTCACTGGGGTACTGGGGCATCCCCTTGCCAAAAGATTTGTACCTGCTGTCATAATGAAGTTGTCTCTACTGTGTAGTTCTGAGCTATCAAGTTCTGCAAAGAAGAACACAAGACCCTTTTTCTTTCTTGCTGCTGCAATGTATATATCACTGCATCATTAAAAAACTCCATATGAACAGTCTGTCAAATATTGGCTTGGTTCATAGTGCCAGCCAGGGCACAAGTGTTGACAATGATGATTTGCTTAGTTTGTCAAAGAAAATTTTTGTGTGATAAACCTGGTTTTTATTGATTAAAATAGACTTATTTTTATTTGTTGCAAATAGACAGAAAGAAGGAGATGGAGCAGAATAGCAGGAAGAAGTCCTTTTATGTTAATCTATAAGTTGAAATAGAATAATGCAGCATATGGTATTTCTACATCCAGTGATATGGTTTATTACGAGGGTGGGGTTTTTTCAGAATGCCTATGGCTAATTATTTTCAAATTACAAAAGGATATGGGTAAGATTTATGATTGAAATAAACTGAGTGAATTTGAGTCAGAAAGCACAGCTGTGGAAAGCAAACATGGTAAAAACATCCCAGCTCCATACTAAGGAAATTTAACTGAAAACTAGACTATTATGTCCCATCATCTGAGGTCAGGTTGTACAGCAAACACCCTCAGTGCTCGCTTGCCCACTGATTGGTGGCATATTATTCACCTGTACCATGACTTTGATACTTGAACTCCAGGTTCTTTCTGCACTTCATGGATTGGACTCATTCTCACAGTCAGGCTCTTGGTCTTCTGTCACTTAGCCAAAGCAGTGGCTATATAAGACTAGTCTTATATAGTCCAGCCCTGTTAATCTGCGTGTACAGATTTTTTATGGCATCTTTACTGACCTGCATAACCTCTTTTTACTCATGCTCCTTACATGCTTCTTTCCTTGTTATACTGGTCTCAGTTTTATACTTCCTCTACCTTTTTGTCCTTTGTTTGAAGATTACCTCTTGGACATGTCATCTACATGAAGGAGTTCCTGCCTCCTTTTCCCATTAGGTTCTTTTGCTGATGTAGGTCATCAACACACTGACTATAACAGTTCATAGTGTGACCTTTAATTTCAAAGAGATTATGTTTCTGTTTGAGTCATAACCTGCAGGTCTGCGGTGCCCATTTACTAGAGACACTAATCTTTATACTCTTTATAGTTCCTCATCTCCCTAGCCACCTTACAGATGCCAATAAAAACTAATTGGTACTTTTCTATTAATGCTAAATGGCAAACATAACATGGTCTTTAGACCCTTCCTAAGCCAGACTTGGTTTATTTATCAGGATCAGCTACTCTCTTGATTTTAACACACAAGGTATATTTCAAGATGTTGTTTTCATACAGCTCCACCTCTTCCCTCTTAAACTTCCATTTATTGCTATTTAACTTCCTCTGTACTAGGAACAAGCTTCGTATTGCCATAAAATGTTCTTTTTCCACCAACATGTGGAGAACCAAATATGCCTGAAGAAACTAATCACATATTTCAAAAATGTACATGCCGATACATTATTTTTGAGAGAAAGGATTGCATGGAGTATTACACAGCAACACGCAGAAAATGAAACAAAGGGTGAAAAGCTAGCAATGCTCGCACATCTTATGTTGAGTTTAGGATTCTACTCTCTTGCAGCAGAAAACAACAAAACCTAGAGAGAAGCAGAGTAAAATTAGCTCTACATCATGAAACAATCTTTGAATACATTGAAGCCTGATCCACAAATTAACCAAACGCTTAAATTGGCATTAAAAGTAGAATGGAAACCATAGCAAGAAATTGAATTCTGGATTAATTTGATTATGCAGGTGTGAGTCAGAGAGAGGGCAGGCAGCCACGGTAAGTGTTAGAGCCCAAATGCCGTCTGCCATATTGCAGTCATCCATCCCAGAAATGACCACAGAATGAATCTTCTGATGGACAGGTTCCTCATGAGAAGAGAGGGATGACTTTTTTTAACACACTGAACTTCTAGGAGGCATTTGGGTGTTCTTGAATGGTATACAAATGCCAGGTTCTCTTGCTATTTTTGATTGAAAGGCTCGCATGCCTTTCAGGTGAACCTTTCCAGAGTAGCCTTCCTGTCTGATATCAGCTCACAACAGCTGGTCTTTAGTGAAAGCTTGATTCCCTGTAATTAGGTCGATGCTCTACGTGTGATCATGCTTAAATTACTAAAAGATGGGCACCAAGTCCATGACACTCACATGGATATTGTGAGGTGACATGGACCTCTGTAAAGCTCAGAAATGATGGGCAATTCAAGAGGGAGAAGTTATACTTGCTACTCTTCCAGTCTTCTTGGACAGAAAGCTTTGGAGCCGTACTGCTGTAGGTCTACCTGCTTCCACTGTGACTCACAGGAGTATCAAAATCAGCCCAAGCATTGATATAGCTGTGTGCCTCTGGACAATGATGATCTCTCAGTCCCAGATAAGTACTTGAGAACTAGAAACAAAATGTCATCTGTTAAGTTACCTCAGCAGAGGAGATGAGGGAGCCTTGAGACTGACAGTCAGAAACAAGGACAACTCTCTGTGTTGAGATAGTCTTTTTCTCAAAAATATTTCCTTCCAGGTGTATCTTTTCATTGCCAGACCCTAATAGCTTCCTTACTCCCCAACAGAAGAGACACCTGACCTGAAAAAGGAGAGCCTGAAACACCCTAGCCCTGTAGTCCATTAGGGATTTTGGGTTTGCTACTGATGTTACTTGTGAGGCATTCAGGTACTATTTATAAGTAGCAATATCAGTAAATAGTTAGATATAAATGACTGTAAGTGTGGGAAGTATTATTATCATGTAGTGGAAGATTGTGGTTTCTTCTCCCCTACACTCTTTTCCCCTAGAAGAAAGACAACGTAATAGTGATGAATTTTTCATTATTTTTTCCAATCATGGCTAACATGGTCACTGGAATAAAATCCAAAGTAGTAAGAGAGGAAGGGAAAGTAAAGGGAAATGTGTCAAGTTGCTTGGGTAGGAACTGAATCGTTGTACATTCCTGAGATGGTCCAAACCCAAAACCTCAAATTTGAACTTCCTCAGACCCTGGAAAAACAAGATTCTGTATGTGAACTCTGTAGCTTGGCCCCTCTCTTACACTCATGAGTCACAGATGCAAGAAAGTGCTGGAGAAATATTACATGCCGTACGATAACTTAATGAATCAGTTAAACCAAAAAGAAAAACAAGTGTGACAGGCTTATTCTCTTCTGGGTTTCCTACGGGGCCTGAGAATAAGTTCAGTTTGTCAGAGCAAGCAGAACCTTGTTTTTATTCTCAAAAAAGACAAAGATGAAAACAAATAACATTGGCTTTATAAAATATACACCAGACATTGGCAGGGGTGGGTAGGAGAGAGAAGAGGGTGTAATGAGAAGCAAGAACAGAGAAAGTAAAGTAGAGATTGATAGTTTCTTTTCTTTAACCTGCATAATGCTTTCAACATCCTTATTTTCCTAATTCAGCATTTCTAGTGCCTGTAATTCATAACATTAAATTGCAAACTGAGAGCAGGTTTGTTTGAGATGAACTAATTTGAGCAATGTAACTCGTAATTATGAATATTTGTGAGGTACTTTAATGTACAGGAAGGATTTTGTTCTCTCTGCCTGTGAAGTATTCCTCTAATGTCAAATGTCCCAAGCCTGGAGCCTTTGCCCACATTGTACCGTGCCCTTATTCATGACAGGCACACTGGAGCTTAGCATTCCCCTAGAGTAGCACTGAGTTTCTTGTCAGTGTGAGCATTTTGAGTGGGAAGCACTGAAGGGCCATTGTGATGGAGTGTGCTGTAAGCGTGCAGCTTATTGCTGGTGAAGATGGTCAGAAACATTCCAGGAAAAGAGGATACCCACCCTAAATGCTGATTAATCAAAATGAGAATGTTCTGTGGGGATCTGTCTGTTTAAACAAATCTCCTGACAAAACACAGGCACATTTCCAAGCTCTCCTGCCAGGCAGGTTTCAGTCAGAAGCCTGCCTGGTTTCATGCCAGTTTGCCAGCCCAGCTCCTTAGCAGTCTGCCCAGCAGCCTGCTGGGGGGACAAAATGCCAGGCCTTCAGGCTTCTCAGAACTTTGGCAGCCTGTTGAACAAAGTGCTGCAGCACTGGGGGACCCCGGGCTTGCATACTGTTCTCTAGGCTCATTTAACTTTTTTTTTCTGTGTTGAGAGGGAACAGAGCATGGAGCCTCTTTTTTTGTCATTTCATCATACCAGCTAACTGATGTGCACTGCAGTGGCTGCCTTGCGTGTGGATAGTAGACCAAGGTCTTTAAAACAGCAGAAGACTCACTATGCCCTGGCTACACTGCAAGAGTTCTGCAATTACCCCCAAGAAACATCCCAAGTCTTAGTGGTAATTCAACTAACGTGTCCCTGATAGACATTTTCTTTTTTTAACTCAAGAATGAATCAGGAACATGAAATGGAATAAGACATATATCAAATGAGGCATTTTGGAAGTAACAGTCTAAATTTATTTCTAACTTTGGATCCTCTTACTGCCTCCTTCACGCTTTAAAGGATGTTGTCTTGTCATGTAATGGAAGAGAACATGAAGGATCTCCACAAAAGCTGGTAGGTAGTTGTGAGCTTCTATCAGCTCTCAAACTACTCAGCTCCATGTCACCTGCTGCCTGCTTGACCCCAGGTTTTCCCTGGGAAGCCAGTTCACAAATTATGCAAGCAGGTCATCTGTGGCCTGAGGTAGGAATGGGAACTGAGAACCCATGGGTGACAAAATGGTCTTGCCAATCATGTTTTTAACTTTTCTTTTTAGTACACTTTATTGTTTTGTTTCTATTCTGTGAGGGCACAGATTGTATTCCAAGAATAATACTTAAAAAACAATACATAAAAAGGGCAAATTGGGGATATGGGTGAAAAGTGCCCTTGGCCATCTTACTGTATTCCCATTACTGGCCACTGGAACTAACGCTAGTTCATCTCCATAAGAATTGCTGACAGAAAACAAAACCAGCTTTTTTTTTTTTTTTTTTTTTTTTAATTAGGGAATAATATGTCAGTCTGGAAGGAATTGTCCATGCTTATTCTTGTGAGACTTGGTGACATTTTTTAGGCCTAAATGGCCCAAGCAGAGTTTAGCTGAGGTGCACTAGGCAGGACTACAGCTGCATCAATTTACTACTTAGCCAGCTTCTCTATCTAAACTGTTATATAACCTATATAAGTTATATAGCTCAAGATGGTGTATGTTGTACCTTCTAGACATATGCTTAGTTGTAAATGGAAAAGTTTCATGTTTCAGAAGACTGTTTCTACCAAGGAAACAATAGTTTTCTTCTCACACCTGTTTTGAGCCAAATACAAATCAACTCAAAAAGTAAACGTGGACTTATAGAGACTATGTAAAAATATGGTAGGCTTATTTTCACCAATTGCTTGGAGAGCATATGAGATTTGGCCTAGAAAAAGGAACAGCATCTTACTGTTTCTGTGTTTGCTCACTGTTAAATACCCTCAGGCAGTCCTGGTTCATTGATACCTTACATTCTTAATTTTTTTTCTAGGATCTCTTTGAACTCCTCATCACCAGCAGTGGAAGACTGGCCTCTTTGACCTAATTCTGGGCCAAGGTTCTCTTCATTGCTTGATAATAAGTTCACAGTCAGTGTTTCACACCCCAAAGATAAACCCATGCAGATACATCAGGTTTTGCCACCACACAAACACCAGCTCTCCTCAGTTCTGTCCTCCTGTCTGGTGTCTCCTTCTCTGTTTTAATATGATGAAAGGCAGCTCAGAAGTTTACTTAGAGAACCTTGATAAAACTTTTTTATATGATGTGTCAGCCAATACAAAGGAGAGATTCCACTGTGTTCTGAAGGGAGACTGGGCAGCTTGAAAGGGGGCGTGTCATATGCAAGCAATAATCATGGGATCGTAGGAATGCATCCCTCTAGTTTGCTGCCCCATTCCTTCTTGTCCTGCCACAGCTCAGCTTTTAGAGTTAATTCAAATAATTTCTTTAGTTGGCCTAACAATAGAAAAATTCACTGGACTACTGTATGGCTAGCAATACTATGTAAAGCTAGCTTGCCATTAAAACTGCAGGCTTTTAAAGCCATTACATTATTTACTGTGTTGTTTCAAACCTTTTCCTTGTGTTTCAGACAGCTCAATGTAAAAGTAGCATTACAGTCAAGTGTAATGTTTTCCTATGTTGTTATGACTTGTGTTAACAGCAGCTCTGACATCATAATGAATTAATTTTTCTAGAAAGAAGATCCCTGTAACTCTAAGTGTTGCAGCCACATAAGTATATGAAACACTAGGTCAGGATTTCCTTTTCTCTAGTTCCAGTTTAATTTTGTAACAGATTTCATCCATGTGCACATAAGAGATTTGTACTGAATATTGTTGAGGGATTGGTGTTTATGAATGAAGTACACAGAAGCTGAAAAAGGTTAACACATTAGAATTCCATCTCCTGTGTAAAGGAAAGAGCACAAGCATTATAAGATAAGATACTTCTGAAATTGCTTTGTTTACAGACTGCTGAGTCTTACTGGCTTTGTTGGACTACATATTCTCCAGATGAACTCTCTCACTACATTCAGATTTTTTTTGCATTTGCCATCTGTTTCTTGCATGAAACACAATGAAGAAAACTATGTATACATTATTGTGCAAGTCTGCATCATATTTATTTTTAGAGAACTATTTTTGAGCTAGCTTATTAGTAGTTTTTGTGGTGCTCTATGAGGGAATCAGCATGGTTCAGGACAGAATGAACAGAACATGTTTGCACAAATCCATGATGACTATTTATCCCTGCTAATACCCCTGGGTATTCTTCAGGGTTGGGTCCTGCACACTCAAAGCATAAAGTGTCTTTGAAGTAAGTACTGAAACACAGATACCCTTCTCCCATAGTGAATGTCCTGGTGTCATGCAAGCTCACTTTTGCATCTGCTCTGGTGAGTTTTCAGCTCTTCTTTTCTACATATTAGGCCATTTTCAACATACTCTCCTGGATGCCAGCTTTAGAATTCCAAAAGTTAGGAAGCCACCAGCATATCAGGGGTGTACACCAGCAGTAGTTGGGAGAGATTTTTCCAGATGTCTATCAGATGAAGCCCTGTTCCAGAATGGAGTAGAAGAGGTCTCCATTTCTCACAGCTATAGGCTCCTGTTGGACTCACCTACAAGGTCACATCCCTGCTGCATATATAGAAGGAAAAACCTCAGTAATCTGAGCATGTTACGAGTGAAAGGAATGAATGATGGTAATGTTATTCCTAGTCCTCCAAGGTTACTAAGTAGCTAAGCAAAGAATTTCAAGAGCAAAATTCGAAGTTAGCCATCTACCTGACTTTAAATGATGAAGCCCCTGCAACAACAGCTGTTGAACCACCAGGAGCCTTCTTTTCAGTGACCCTCACTAAGGGTGTTTTCCAGACTCTACAGTCCTTGAGAGCGAGGGTCTAAGACTCCATCCTCCATTCTCTCACCAGGCTATAATTAGCCTGCCCAACGCTTGCACAGCTTTAACATACAATAACCATAAGCCAGAAACACAGACATCCCCTGCACAGACCAAAGGCTTCTTCTTGTCTTTCTGCTAATCATTACTGCGTGACAAACTTTTTATAGCTCTTGATGTCTTTAGTTTACTACTCAGTTTCCACTTCAATAGAACACATTTCCAACTATTTTGCAAAGCATAGTGGCTTCAACAAGTGACTCACTGATAATTACTGTCATAGGAGAGCCAAGTGCTCGGTGTTATAATACACATTTTACCATTGTTAGTTGTTATGGTGGCTGTAAAAATCCATCATGTGGTGTTTACCCTCAGCGTCACACCTCAAAACACAATGTCATAGAAAAATACCTGTCCTCGGTTTCTCGCTGCTTTCAGTGGTTAGTGTACTAAACCTCCGAATACTTTGGTGAAAATCAAATAAGGTACATTTCTTACAGATTTAGTGCTGTCACTTAAGTAAGGATTACTCACAAATGTAAATCATCAAAGTCAGTAGGATGACTCATGTGATCAAAGATTAAATGGCAAGACCAAGTCTCAAATGTATATAAGAAAAGACTAAAAAAAAATCCCACTAGTTCTTTATGCATCTCTCATCTTTTAAGTATGACAAATGAAGCAGAAATGTAGATGATGGGAAAAGCAGCAGTGAATGGTGTTAGGTCACACCTAAAAAACTCTGCCCAAGAGTTTCTACTTTCCCTGGTCTTGGCTCTGCTGGAGACCAGGTAGTGAATTTTTTGACTAGTAACATCATTTTGAGTAATCTCATTTAGATGACTAACTGAATCAGGATTGTGTTAACTCTGTCATTAGGGTAACTTTTATGCAAAAAATTTTATTTTGTTTTGGAGATGATACTGCTCATATCCATGTGGACAGTCAACTGTCTTAAGGGAAATTTGTGAAACTGACAGTTTTTTCTTCTTGTTTACCTCTGTGGGTTTGGTTGCTTTATTTCTGTGACAGAGAGCTTCATTCATTGGGACTGTAGACAAGAACCTGTCAGCCATTCCTTCAGTTGTGGTAGATCAGGAAAACCTTTGGACATGAGGGGCTTTCAGACCCTCTCTAGTACAAATGGTCTTACTCTTCTCATTGTCACTTCACATCAAAAATCAGGCAAATTATTGGCCTGTCTTATCTAATTGGAATGATTCAAATGTCAGCAGTGAGGTAGCTCTGAGTTAAACGCACATCACAAACTTCCCTGTTCCTTGACAACCTCTAAGCAAAGAGCCTTGAAACTGGAATCTTAGCATGCTGCCTGGTGAGCTCATTTTGCCACAGGCTGGAAACAGCTGTTCCCAGTGACATTGACATGTTACTTGTTTCCCTCCTGTACTGTTGGCTGTGAGAAACTGCTAATCTCCCTACCCATGTGTCATCTCCCCTTTCCATTCAAATGAGTGTGGGTGTAAGGTGTACCCTGCCTCCTCAGTCACTGCAGGGGACCTGCTACTTTCCTTCTCCAGTACTTTCATGTGTTGCACTCCAGATTTCCTACTCATCATGTCTGCTGCTAAGTTGTATATAGAGGGAGGCTAGGACTTTTTTTTTTCACGGATATTCATAGCATTTCCCAATTTCTATATACATACTGTGCACTTCACAAAATGCAATATTTTCACATTCTTGAGGGCTTTCCAGTTGTGAGAAACGCTCACTGCTAAAATATGAAAAAGGACAAAGTCTTCGAAGCAAAGACAATAATATTTTTATTTTACAATTCAGCGCTGAATCGGATGCCCTTCTAAAAAGGCATACTGCAAAAACTGGGTACATGAGTTTTATAGTGGTTGTACATGTGGATTCATTCGGATTTTGTGACCACACATTATCACAGTCATTTATGTCATTGTCTCCTCTTGATGAGTTCCTGCCTGCCTGGTTAAACCAGCGAAATTCCTGTTAAATTCCTGTTACAATCACCTCCTTCCCTTCGAGCCAGGATTTGCATATTGGGTTTAGGCAGACAAATGGTTCAATGTTTCTCAAAAGAATGACATCTCCGGACAGACAGATACATATCACAAAAAGGTTGCAGCAAAACCCCCATCAATTCTCACAATTCACCCCCTTTTACTTATTACATTTTTTGCTGAAGCCCATAGCTTTGCTCTAATTCACACAATATTGTTTGTAATTTTTCATATTGTTCTTCTTTCTTCCGATCTCTTTTCCTCAAGACCATAATTTTCTGGGGCATCTCACTCTGGTCTGCCGTCCTTGGACTTGTCGACATGCTGGTTAGCTGCATTCCTTTGACTACACTGAAAATCAATCTTATAAAACATGGTACAAGACACGGTAGAAAGAGTAACCCTGCTAATGAACATAATAAAAAGAAAACTACTTTCTTCCACCAAGCTACCCCTAAAAGATTATCCCACCACCCAGAATCTAACATAGAATTCCATTTCTGAACTGGAACATGTGCAATTTTTCGAATTTCAGTTGCAAGGTTCATCACTGCTTGACCATTATCATCTATTTTAAGGCAACAATCAGAAGTGTTCCATTTTCCACACACACCTCCTTCTTCTGCCAATAAATAGTCTAAAGCCAGTCTATTCTGATATATTGCCCCCCTCATCTGTGTTTGCTGTTTAGCCAACAACTCAAGGCCAGCTGCTGTCCGATTAGTGATTAATTCTACCACTGCCTGTAATCTAATTATTCTATTCAACATGTAAATAGGTGTGCGATAGCCCCAACTTCCATCTTGTGCCCAAGTTGCTGGTCCATATGTCTGGATAATTCTTTCTGGGGGCCATTCGTCTTCTCCCCAGGTTTGAGTTCCTCCAATTTCTATGTCTGACCTCTTTTCCCTTTTTAAGTTTTCAAACAAGGGAATTCCTAACTCATCCTCCTCCTTCAAGGGCAATATAAAGAATCCCGGCTGAATTATCCCTAAGGTACAGCTCCCTTCCCAGTTTTCAGGTAGCTTCGAATAAGCTCTTTTACCACAAATCCAAAATAACCCATCAGGGGCTCTCCACCAGTCCCTGGAAGGGTTTCCTGGGTTTTTCCAAAATTTCAGGATACTTGGTAATTCCTGAAATGGATTATTTCCAGTACAGTTAAAAATTCCTTCCTCAGTGGTCCTGATACAATTGTTATTATCTCTGGACAAATACCATAGAGGTTTTCCAGGCCACCAGGTTCCATGAGTGCCATTGTAGGTGTACATCTGTTTACAGGGGGTCTCTCCTACCCACTCTCCATATCCTATATGACTTATGCATTCTATACCAATTACTTCAGAACTCAGGACCCAGCCCAATGGTCTCGTCTTTTCTTCTGTACTGAGTAAACGATTCCATTTTAATATCTGGAGAGGATCCAGACTGATTCCTCTCCAGGACCATTCTTCACCTCCACATACCCAACAACCAGACACGTTTAGTTCTTTGGCTATTCTTTCAGCCAGATCTACAAATAAATTTTTTCCCAAAGTGGGGAATCCTAGTTGCCTTTGCAGTTCTTCTCTGATTTCATTATATAATTGGTTACTGTCTCTTGATTTCCCCAACCGGACAGAGTTTGTTAATTGCCGTGTGACATCCTTTACTAACCGTTCTTTGTATTGATCTTGGATTCCCCTACTGTCTGATATGTCCCAATGTCCTTCCTTGGTGAAACATATCCATTCTTCTCCCTTAGGACACCCTATTCCCAGCCTTATTCCTCCTTTTCCCAAGTTTCTTCCTACCCACAATTGAACTTTTCCCAAGTTACAAGTGGTTAAACTTTGTGAATCATAACAATGCCTATTTATGTGCGTGTGGTAACTAAGACTGGAAGCCCCTCTAGTATGTAGACGTTGATAATATTTAGAGCATTCATCTGGAGACCCGAAGGTACAACTGGAGGTGAGCACAACCCAAAGTAGAAGGGTCCAGGCAGCCATCATAAGCCAAGGTCTGGTATAGCATATATCTCCACCACTCAACACCTATTGGATTGCAGCCAGCAGCGGAGTTTTTAGATTCTTCTTGGTGGCAGATATAGAGGCTAACCCAGTCTTGCCCTTGGCTTAGTGATATCTGAAATCGCCTTTAGGCTTTTACAGGCTGCCGCTTCCAACAGACTCCACAGTACCACTGGTCTCTATTGAGGTCCTCTTACAGGTCCTTACAGATTTTGCCAGCCAATTTTTGCTGACTTATCGCCTAAATGTTAGCTTCAGAGGGTCATCTCCTGGTTTCACAGTCCACTCTCCGGAAGGTGGGGCCACTGGTCCCTTCACTCTGGCAGCATGAGTCCATCCCTTTTCTTTAGTTCTTATGGCTGCTTCTGTCGTCAGAAGTACTAGGAACGGTCCTTCCCACGTTGGGGCAAGAGTATTTTCCTTCCAGGATTTCACGAGGATCCAGTCTCCAGGTTGTATCTGATGTAGGCTGAAATCCAGGGGTGCTGTTTAGGGGTAGCAAACCACACTTTCTTGAATCTGCAAGAGATCGAGTTATTCCATGCAAATAGTCTCTAGGGTACATATCATTGATCTCAGGGATTGGTACACTCTCTTCTCTCCCTAAATATGGGAGGCCAAATAAAATTTCGTATGGAGACACACCCAAGTCTTTCCTTGGGGCAGTTCTGATTCATATTTCTCTGGTAACTTTGTTTAACATTTGTCTCCCATCTGGTAGGATCCACTTACCTTCCTGGGTTTTTACACAACCCATATTTTGGAGAGACTTCTCCTCTTCTTCTTCAAATACTGGTGATTTGACTGACATTTCTTTACCAGGTATTAAAATTTGCATCCTAATAGCCCCTCCTTCGAGTGCTGCTTCTTTTGCCTGTTCATCAGCTAGCCTATTCCCTCTAGCTTCTAAAGTATTCCCTTTTTGATGTCCAGTTACATGTACTATTGTAATCTCTTCTGGCTTACTTAGGGCCTCCAGTACCTCCAGTATCAACTGTTCATGCACTAGTTCCTTTCCCCTGGAGGTGACTAATCCCCACTCTTTCCATATTTTTCCAAAGGTATGGACAACTCCAAAGGCATATCTGGAGTCTGTATATATTGTTCCATTTTTCCCACCTAATAATTCCAGAGCTCGTTTGAGGGCATATAGCTCACATGTTTGGGTCGACCAAGTGTCAGGGAGTCTCACTTTTTCTATTACGCTGTTCTGTATGCCATCTACTACTGCATACCCACTGTGACGTTTTCCATTTAGGCATCGTGATGATCCATCTATAAAGGCTCTCTCTCCTTCAGGTAAAGGTTTCTCTCTCAAATCCTCTCGTACTTTAGTCTGATATTCTATGATGTCTAAACAGTTATGTTCTGGCATTTCTTCTGTATTTTCTCCATATAGATACTGAGAGGGGTTGAGGTTTTTGTCTGTAGTCAGGACCAAATCATCCTTCTCCAATAGGATGATGGCTTCGTATTTCAGAATTCTGGAGTCAGTCAGCCACCTACCAGATTTTTGGCCCAAAATCGTCCTGACTACATGAGGGGTAGACACAATTAGTGCCCCTCCAAAAGTCAGCTTTCTACTTTCTTCTACTAGCAAGGCTGTAGCTGCTATTGCCTGTACACAAGTTGGCCAGCCTCGTGAAACTGGATCTAGCAATTTAGACAGGTAGGCCACTGGTTGTTTTTGCCCCCCCCAATATCTGGGCCAACACACCATAGGCAATCCCATTTTCAACATTCACATATAAATAAAACGGCTTTTCCAAAGAAGGGAGGGACAGTACTGGTGCCTGCATTAGTTTTTGTTTTAACTCCTTAAATTGCTGTTGTTCCTCCGAAGTCCACTCATACTTTTCAGTCTCTTCTTGTAATTTTTCATATAAAAATTTAACATGTTGACTAAAATTTTCAATCCATAGTCTGCAGTACCCCAGTAAACCTAAAAACTTTCTTATCTCTTTTTTACTTTTTGGAAGGGTGAGTGCTACAATGCCAGAGATTCGTTCTGGGTTTATTCTCCTCTTCCCTTCACTAATTAAATGCCCCAAGTATTTTACTTCCTTTTCCACAAACTGTAACTTAGATTTTGTTACTCGAAGCCCCTTTTTCCCTAGAAAGTTTAGTAGCTGGATGGTGGCAGATCGAACTTCTGTTTCCTTTTCCCCTGAAACTAACAGATCATCTACATACTGGAGCAGTTTGATTCCAGGAGAAAAAGTAATTTCCTCAAAGACTTGCTCTAAACTTGTCCAAAGAGGTTGGGGGATTCAGTGGAACCCTGGGGCAGAGCAGTCCAGTGAAACCGCTGCTCTCTCCCTGTTGTGGGATCCCCCCATTCAAAAGCAAACAGGTTTCAACTTTCCAATGCCAAATGACAAGTCCAAAAAGGCATCTTCAAGATCCATTACACTGCTATCACATTGCCGTGGAATCCTTATAAAACTCGTTGGTTTTTGCTCCTGAAAAAGTACATATTCCTGCTCCAATCATTTGGAATACTCTATTTTTTTTTCTCTGTTGTGCCGGGCACCCCCTCTCAAAATGTCCTTCCCTCCTACAGCAACAACACTGCCTGGGTCAGTCAGGAGGGTCCTCTCTTCAACCCAGTGTGCTCCCAAACCCACACACCTTGTTTTATAAGGGGGCCTTTGACCTTGATCAGGTAACATTTCACTTTTGTTTTCCCCTTCAGGTTGTTTCCCAACTACCTCCTCTACTGTCACCACTATCAGCTCAGCCCTTGCTCCCTGCCTCTCATTCCTCCTGACATACATTCTCCAAGCCTCCCATAACAATTCATCCAAATCCCTATCATGCCAACCCTCCAGCCTCTCCAACTCTCTCTCCACATCTAGCCAGGCCTCCATCACAAAATCAACTCCCAACAACTCCTGCCCCACATCGCTTCCAGGATCCACTCCTGAGCATTGCTGCACATCCTTCCCCAACCTCTCCAGCCACTCCGCTGTTCACTTTCAAAAGCTTCCTCAAAACTCTGTCCTTTAGGGACGGCCCCCTCATTCCTTGGACAACCAGCCCTTCACGATCAGACATTCCTCCTCCCTTTCATATCACTCCAGCTCCAAACAGATCCAACCACAGGAAATCCCCGCTCTCCCCGAACACCCGGGGAATTCTCCCACTCCCAGATCCTGACTCCAACCGTGCGCACCATTTGCCTCTTCCCTGATGCAAACAGGCCCTGAAGGACAAACTACATCTCATTCCAAGTACAGAGACCAGGGCCCAAAAACTGATCAAGCTGCCCCAACAGTCCCAACGGCTTTTCCAATAACCTCTTCATTTCCTTTTTAAATTCCAGGACCTCAGTACTGGTCAGGGGCACATTCACAAATCCCACTCCTCCCGGGGCTTCCAACGTGGGTACTTCTCTTAAGGGAAACATTTCTCCTCTACATGCCTCCTTCAAGGAAGGCAAAGGGAAATTCTGAACATCCCTTTTAATCTGATCCAATTCAGTGGCCCGAGACCTCCGTACTTCCCCTTTTAAGGGGGCAGACGGTTCTGCGGGATCATCCTCCCCTCCTGCACTATTTTCTTCATTGCTCTCTTCTTTAGTTCCCCCCATTCCATTTTGATTATCAGATACTTCCCTAGGATTGTATGGGGGTGGTAGATGGTCTAGGGGTTCCCATTTATTCTTTTTCCTCTCCAAGGTCCCTCATAACTTGACTTACAAGTTCTTTGTTATTTAAGTATTCCAGCAGTTGCTGATCTGATAAGAGACGCTGGAATGCAGAGTGTTTACTAAATCACTTTGTCATAAAAGGGGGAGAAAGAGAGGAAAAAAAAAAAAGAACCCAAATCATTTTCTTGTAAGTTCACACGCATACTTTAAAACAATTTTCCCAAAAAAAAAATTCAAATATTTTCTCCAGGTTAGGGTCGACCAAAAAGTCCACCCCCTCAGACATATGCAAACTGTTGAACAATGCACAATCTTCCTTAAATCTCTCACCTAAGAAGGTGATCAGAGTTTTAAAGGTTTACCAATCAGAGGCATGTGCCTTTTGTTGCTTAAGCCTTTTACACACAACCAATGACCACTCATACGTAAGTCATCACTCTTCATGTATCTTTTCTACCACTGATCACACTTGCTATTACAAACAACACACACACACACACACACAACCCCACCACAAGCCTGTGCATGTTGTTCCTGAGCCACACACACAACAATAAAATTGCCTGCAGAAACAACTACACAACAAACCCTGGACAAATCAACAGTCGGCACTCCATTAAAAAGTTTTTTAAGGATCATTTCCCTCATCTTGACATAATTTACCAGTTTATGTTCTTGACATGCTGTCTGTGCAACAGGTGTTAGGTTAACAACAAGGTCATAAAAATTCTAACACAAAACTTACACTCACTTCTTTCATCTTCTCCCATCAGCTTTAGTTCAAAACCACAATCGCTTCATAGCAGTGCTATGTCTCAGGCACACACATACAGAGTTATGAAGTATATCAATAGTATATCAATTAGTTATCAATATCCGATTTCTTATTATACCTTCTGAGTTCAAAACCAAAATGACACACAATTCTTGTAGCAATTACTAGGAGGGACTGCTAAAAGGCAGCAGAGTGCGCCTCTCCGTTCCCGCTGGCCTGCTCCGCAGATACGACAGGATCACTTCTCCCGGGACGAGCCCCCAAATTGTGAGAAACGCTCACTGCTAAAATATGAAAAAGGACAAAGTCTTCGAAGCAAAGACAATAATATTTTTATTTTACAATTCAGCGCTGAATCGGATGCCCTTCTAAAAAGGCATACTGCAAAAACTGGGTACATGAGTTTTATAGTGGTTGTACATGTGGATTCATTCGGATTTTGTGACCACACATTATCACAGTCATTTATGTCATTGTCTCCCCTTGATGAGTTCCTGCCTGCCTGGTTAAACCAGCGAAATTCCTGTTAAATTCCTGTTACAATCACCTCCTTCCCTTCGAGCCAGGATTTGCATATTGGGTTTAGGCAGACAAATGGTTCAATGTTTCTCAAAAGAATGACATCTCCGGACAGACAGATACATATCACAAAAAGGCTGCAGCAAAACCCCCATCAATTCTCACACAGTGATTGTTTTTTTCAGTCCAGTTTTGAAAATGAATGGTGATATATGTTCCTACTTTCCACAGTACTGGTAGCACTGCCTCGGCGTTTTAGTAGTGACAGTGTTATATGCATTAGCACCATATGTGTTCATTAATTAAAAAGAACCTTTTTGAAAATACTGTTCTTCTTTGTGTTTATAACATTCAAATGAAATTGGTACACTTCCTTCAGTCCTGAAGATATTGCTGTTTTCTAGATTGTTTCTGAACCTCAGCAGGGTAACTTGCTAGTGGCACTATGGACAGAATTGCTATCTGTGTCTTAAGAAACAGGATTTTTTTTGTTTGTTTTTAGATTAATCTAAAATATCTGAACAACATAACCTTCTTTTGTGTTTCACATTGCACCTTTGCTTGAGGATATAAAAGCCATCCAGAGTCATTGAGCTTGCTTCTGCACTTGCATGTCATGTGAAGGTTAAGAATGACCCATCAATCTTAAATTGGCTGTCAGAGCACAAAAGTATCATGTAAATTCTTTTAATTTAGCTCATGCTCTTATTGTGTAATTTTTGGTGTTTCTTCACATTTAGCATCTCTAGTAAACATTGCTTCACTCATGTCTAAGTTACAACATCTATTTCTCTTGGGTTTGCTTTTAGCAAGAGTACATTACAGCACAAACATTTTCCAGTACAGTTTTCACAAATGTTCCCAGATGCATGGAAATATTTTGATTAATACTTTGAACTGTAGTCAAATTACTTGCCTCTTTCTTTAATGTATTTTATTTCTGGCTTGGATGTTTATAAAATCACAATATTTTATGGAACTTAAACTACTACACTTCTTGAGGAGGAAGCCCTGGAGGATTTGGTTAGTATTACACATTTCTGACAACTGATCACATTAAATATATAAAAAGCTTGGCGAACATAGTTTTCTGTGATTGCATTGTTATGTAGTAAACCTCCTACAGGTACAAAGAATGTAATGCAAGGAAAACAAAGAGTGTAGCAGAAGTCGCTGCATCTTCAGTTAATTCCAGTGTGTGTATATACACGTGCACACATGTATAAGTAAGTCACTAAAGTATGTTTAAGTGATCATGACCTTAAAAAGTATTTTATTCTCACTTTTCTCCAAACTACATACATGTTATTTCAATGATTATGTTGCGCTGCGTGTACCTGTATAACAAAGGTGAGGAATTAAAGCCTTTCCTCTCTGGAGGTACTGTGACTTTCATTGTCAGTATCAAATAATTCTGAATTTCAGGCTGAGTCATACTCAAACCTTGTATTACAGAAATTCCAAGAGGCGTGGACACAATCACAAAGGAATCAATCAGTGTTAGAGATTACAGAAATTTTCTGATATATTTTCTGTTAGCTACTATTCATATGCCGCTTTTCTGCACCCTCCATCTAGTACTATGACTCAGTATAGGCTCAGAATACCCATTAAACCAACATCAGATGTAACATTAAGAGGGTTTAAGTCCTGCAGTAATAAATACCCGTGAATCTGAAGGAGTTGAAGTTAATATTGTGCCAACCAAATGCATGCATAAATCCTATCACGCTAAAGTAAACTAGAGAATTACGTTAAAGATCCTCATGACCTACTTCATTCCTCCCGTAGGAAAATCAGCAGAGGTGGATAATCATAGAAAGATTCTCTTTTTAGAGTTTTTCCGAAAGCCTTGGATTCCCTTTGTGCAGAATGAAAGCTATGGCTTTCATCCCAGCTATTTTTTCTTGTACCTCAGGACAGGAGGAAAAATGATGAGTATGTCCCTTCAGCTACATCAGCATTCAGCTTTCTGTCTCACCTTGTTGTTGGATTTACCAAGCATCCACCATAAGGTTTGAAGAGTAAGAACAGATTTTACCGTAGAAGGTTTTGACTCTCCGCGTAATAGAAGTAATGCAAAATATAGAACTATCTTTGTAATGAATCTGGGAGAAAGATCAGGTCTGTTTTTATGGATAATTATAATTAGTAACAAACATATAAGTAAATAGGCAACCAAACTCCATCTGGAATATTATTTCTAGGACTGTCCACCCACATAAGAAGAATATTATTGCCTTGGAGACTTCTTTTTGTATTTCGGGAACCTAAGTTATGAAGGCAGACTTGAGTTACTACATTTATTTTTTCTAGATATGAGGTTTAAGGTTGTTAAAACTGTATGTCCTGGATTCATTAGGAATATTTTCCATGGTGAAAATGTCATGCATCTTTCCACTAAAAAACCTGCCTGAAGTCTGGGGATTTACCTTTTAATTTTTTACAGTCCTGGGGGCTCTCAGTGCATTGTAGTAACACAACACGCATAGTATGGGACAAAACATGTGCTGCACAACTTTGCTCACATAGGCCTTCTGATGCGCCCGAGACTTTCAGTAGGCTCCAATCATTTATGCACAAGTACGTCTTCAAACTCAACGCCAGAGCTCACGCCTGACACTTCCAGTAGTGAGCTAACTGTGTGTGCACGTAAGTGCACACACTGCCAAGCAGAAGCACAGCAAAAATATTGACCGTTCAGCCTTCAGATGAAGGTAGCAGCCGGTCCCTTGGGCTTGAGTCCCCCCTCTAGTCATGGTGGACTGTTAGTCTGTTATCATTAAAAAAGGTTCCATGACCTAGATATTAGAGACAGGGGAGGGAGAGGGTAAAAGTTATGTGTGTAAAGGTTATACTTGCATACTAAATGATCTGGATAGATATGTATAAACGAATTCAAGGCATTTAGATTTACTGTGGAGGGACGGTGCGACAAAAAGACTGAGGGTTGGGACAAACCATGAAGTATCCAAGCGAATTCATCTGGTGTCTGAATTTGCTTTCTGCTAGGTTTGCTTTGCTCTAGAGAGCTATCTCTGTTGACATATAAATATGGGATGACAGATTAACGTAACGGGGGTATGTTAGTGAGGACTGTGCTATTTTGGTGAGAGTGCTTAACAGAATGATATCAGGCATCATTTATGTTCAGGAAGTAGAATTTAATAAAGACAGTTTTGGTTGTCTCCATATATTTTACTTGCGTAGGAAAAAGAGAGGGAGTGGCAAACCTGTGAGGGGGGGGGGGGGAAAAAAAAAGAGTAAGATCCTTGCGACTCACTTAATAAACTGGGTGTACATTCAAACACACCCTGGGAGAACAACTGGATTTCTTGCCGGCCATGTGTCATTTTCCAGAACTGAGGTTGAACACGGGTCGAACCAGCACCAGCACCACACCTCCGCCAACCCCGGGGGTGCGAAGGAGTCGTCTCCCTGGGGACCGCAGGCCGCAGCACCGGGGTCTTGACTGCCGGGGAGAGCGCGGGGTCCGCCCCCCGCAAGGGACATCGCAGCCAGCGCGCACAGCGATGTGACCCAGCTCTCCGTGCGTCCCGCGGCTAATCTCGATCATCAAGCAGCTTGGTTACGTGGCTTCGGTTCCCCATTGTGTCCGTGCCCGTCCGCCCTAGGATTTCCTAGATAGCCACGCGTACGTGCCCGAAGCAGAGGGGCTGCGCCGCAGGCCGCCGGCTGCTGTTACGAGGTGAAACCCCACGGTGTTTGCTAACCCCGGTTACAAAGCGAAATCCCGCACTCGCGCCGAGAGCGGCCTAGCGCTGTCAAACGGGGTTTAAAGCCGTTCCCGACTCCTCTCCCCGGTCCGGCCCCTCCTCCCGCCCCTCTCTGAGCTCTTGCGAATTCTTTCGCAGAGCCTCGTCGGCGCTGCGCGACGCGCGCGCTTGTCGAGCGACATCCCGCGTTTTCCGACGCATCCCGAGGACCGACCCCGTTCCCTAATTCCGGGAGGCGCCTCGGGAGCGCGGGGGTGGGGGGTACCGCGGACGCGCTGTCTCCGCGCCGCCGGTACCGCGGCCGGAGCTCCTCGGCGGGGCCCGCGCGTGGAGAGCGCCCCCCTGCGAGCAGCCGCGGCCGCGGTTACGTAAGCGGCGGCGCCCCCCACCCCGCGCCGCCCCCCGCCCTGGCGGCGGTTATGCAATCGCCGGTACACAGACCTACTGTACCGCGTGCCGCCCCGCGCCCCGCCCCGCCCGCTCCCATTCGCCGCTCCGCGGCGGCCGCCGGCGCCCATTGGAGCGGCGCGGCCGCCAGTCACGTCGCGGCGCGGCTGGCATGCGGGCTATGAGCCCCGCGCCGCGCAGCGCTGACCTACTAACACACATCCCTCCGCTCGGCCGCCGCGCGCTGCCGCCACCCGCTCTGCCCGCTCCGCTCCGCCCGCCGCGGCGCAGCGCAGCGCGGCCCGGGGGAGGCTCGGCCCGGGGGAGGCTCGGCCTGCGCGCTGCAGGTGAGGGGGCGCGCGGAGCGGGGCGCGGCCGCCGGGCCGGGGTGCTTCTTGCGTAACGCGAGCGGCTGCGGCCGTCCCCGGGCACCGCTCCCGCGGCGGCGGCGGCCGCTCCCGTTCGCGGGGATGGGGGTGGGAGCCGGGTCCCCATGTCCCGCGGGCCGCGCGGCGGGGGGAGGACCGGGCGCCGCCGTCCGCCGGGGCCTCGTGGCGTGCGGGGGGCCGGTCGTCCCCCTCCTCCGGGTCCCGAGACAGCGAGCGGCGGGTGGGGGCTGGGTGCCGCCGTTCCCGGGGCTGCGTCCCGGGCGGCGGCCGCGCCCCGGCTCTGCGGGGCGATGAGGGGCCGGTGGCTTTCGCCTCCCTCTCTGTCGCGCTTTTCCAGGCGCTGCGGGACCGATCGCGTGATAGTTCCTGGAAACGTTGCTTTATGTAACCGCAGGATTTGCCGGCAGCCGGGCCGGGGAGAGGGGGCCGGTTGTGCCGTTCTGCGATCTCGCTACAAAGACACCCGGGACGGTGTCGCCCGGGGGAAAAAAAAAAACCAAAACGCCTAAGCACCTGGCGGCCGTCGCGGGTCTCGCCGCGTTTAACGGGGGATGCGGGAGGCTCCCCGGCGTTTGGGCTGTTTCTGTTCTTTCTCGGTAGCCGCGCGTGCCCGAGGCCCCTGGGCCGGGATCCGCAGTCGGCGGCCGCAGGGACGCCGCGATCAGCCGGTATTTTTAGGAAGGCGTCTTCGCCCGGGCGCTGAGCCGCCTCTCCGCTAAGGGGCTTTCGTGACAAACACTAAACCGACAGGAGAGAGAAAAAAAAAAAAAAAAAAGGGAGGGTGTCGGCGGTTGGTCGTGAGGCAGCGCCCCGCAAGCGCAGCCCCTTTGTTCTGGGCTGGGGCGGCGGCGGGCGGGCCGGGCGCCATGCGGAGCCGCGCGGACAAAGGGCCCCGCGCAGCCCGCAGGTGGGCGCGGGGCGGCCCGAGGGAGCGGCGCCATCGCCCCGCGCGGGGCTCGGCCGGGACGGCCGCTCGGGCTCTCGTGTGCGGTTACGAGGGGCGGGACGCTGGGGGCAGGTAGAGCGGAAGGCAGCGCCGATTCGGGG